>OU343061.1:48661322-49934750 GCA_910593695.2 Ocypus olens
GAAATTTTGTAAAAAAATGCAACTTTCTTAAAATCATCGTAGACTATGAATTTTACCATTTTTTTCATCAGAAAGACGAGAGAAATCGATTGCCGTTATAAAATTTGAGCTATCTTCAATAGCAAAAAAATTAGTCAGTCACCATGAACATTTTTGAAAATTTAAGAAAATAATTGATTTTTCAGACTTTGATCGGCCGTAGCGGCTAAACGAAAACTCCAAATTGAACGCGGTTTGCAAATCTGAGCTCCTCGTACGTCAATTAGTCGGATTAGAGATTTTAAATTTTTCATGAAATCGTGAAAAAAAACATGACTAACCCCCTTGGAAATTTTGTTAAAAAATGCAACTTTCTTAAAAATCATCGTAGACTATGAATTTTACCATTTTTTTCATCAGAAAGACGAGAGAAATCGATTGCCGTTAAAAAATTTCAGCTATCTTCAATAGCAAAAAAATTAGTCAGTCACCATGAACATTTTTGAAAATTTAAGAAAATAATTGATTTTTCAGACTTTGATCGGCCGTAGCGGCTAAACGAAAACTCCAAATTGAACGCGGTTTGCAAATCTGAGCTCCTCGTACGTCAATTAGTCGGATTAGAGATTTTAAATTTTTCATGAAATCGTGAAAAAAAAACATGACTAACCCCCTTGGAAATTTTGTTAAAAAATGCAACTTTCTTAAAAATCATCGTAGACTATGAATTTTACCATTTTTTTCATCAGAAAGACGAGAGAAATCGATTGCCGTTATAAAATTTGAGCTATCTTCAATAGCAAAAAAATTAGTCAGTCACCATGAACATTTTTGAAAATTTAAGAAAATAATTGATTTTTCAGACTTTGATCGGCCGTAGCGGCTAAACGAAAACTCCACATTGAACGCGGTTTGCAAATCTGAGCATCCTCGTACGTCAATTAGTCGGATTAGAGATTTTAAATTTTTCATGAAATCGTGAAAAAAAACATGACTAACCCCCTTGGAAATTTTGTTAAAAAATGCAACTTTCTTAAAAATCATCGTAGACTATGAATTTTACCATTTTTTTCATCAGAAAGACGAGAGAAATCGATTGCCGTTATAAAATTTGAGCTATCTTCAATAGCAAAAAAATTAGTCAGTCACCATGAACATTTTTGAAAATTTAAGAAAATAATTGATTTTTCAGACTTTGATCGGCCGTAGCGGCTAAACGAAAACTCCAAATTGAACGCGGTTTGCAAATCTGAGCTCCTCGTACGTCAATTAGTCGGATTAGAGATTTTAAATTTTTCATGAAATCGTGAAAAAAAACATGACTAACCCCCTTGGAAATTTTGTTAAAAAATGCAACTTTCTTAAAAATCATCGTAGACTATGAATTTTACCATTTTTTTCATCAGAAAGACGAGAGAAATCGATTGCCGTTATAAAATTTGAGCTATCTTCAATAGCAAAAAAATTAGTCAGTCACCATGAACATTTTTGAAAATTTAAGAAAATAATTGATTTTTCAGACTTTGATCGGCCGTAGCGGCTAAACGAAAACTCCAAATTGAACGCGGTTTGCAAATCTGAGCTCCTCGTACGTCAATTAGTCGGATCAGAGATTTTAAATTTTTCATGAAATCGTGAAAAAAAACATGACTAACCCCCTTGGAAATTTTGTTAAAAAATGCAACTTTCTTAAAAATCATCGTAGACTATGAATTTTACCATTTTTTTCATCAGAAAGACGAGAGAAATCGATTGCCGTTATAAAATTTGAGCTATCTTCAATAGCAAAAAAAATAGTCAGTCACCATGAACATTTTTGAAAATTTAAGAAAATAATTGATTTTTCAGACTTTGATCGGCCGTAGCGGCTAAACGAAAACTCCAAATTGAACGCGGTTTGCAAATCTGAGCTCCTCCTACGTCAATTAGTCGGATTAGAGATTTTAAATTTTTCATGAAATCGTGAAAAAAAACATGACTAACCCCCTTGGAAATTTTGTTAAAAAATGCAACTTTCTTAAAAATCATCGTAGACTATGAATTTTACCATTTTTTTCATCAGAAAGACGAGAGAAATCGATTGCCGTTATAAAATTTGAGCTATCTTCAATAGCAAAAAAATTAGTCAGTCACCATGAACATTTTTGAAAATTTAAGAAAATAATTGATTTTTCAGACTTTGATCGGCCGTAGCGGCTAAACGAAAACTCCAAATTGAACGCGGTTTGCAAATCTGAGCTCCTCGTACGTCAATTAGTCGGATTAGAGATTTTAAATTTTTCATGAAATCGTGAAAAAAAACATGACTAACCCCCTTGGAAATTTTGTTAAAAAATGCAACTTTCTTAAAAATCATCGTAGACTATGAATTTTACCATTTTTTTCATCAGAAAGACGAGAGAAATCGATTGCCGTTATAAAATTTGAGCTATCTTCAATAGCAAAAAAATTAGTCAGTCACCATGAACATTTTTGAAAATTTAAGAAAATAATTGATTTTTCAGACTTTGATCGGCCGTAGCGGCTAAACGAAAACTCCAAATTGAACGCGGTTTGCAAATCTGAGCTCCTCGTACGTCAATTAGTCGGATTAGAGATTTTAAATTTTTCATGAAATCGTGAAAAAAAACATGACTAACCCCCTTGGAAATTTTGTTAAAAAATGCAACTTTCTTAAAAATCATCGTAGACTATGAATTTTACCATTTTTTTCATCAGAAAGACGAGAGAAATCGATTGCCGTTATAAAATTTGAGCTATCTTCAATAGCAAAAAAATTAGTCAGTCACCATGAACATTTTTGAAAATTTAAGAAAATAATTGATTTTTCAGACTTTGATCGGCCGTAGCGGCTAAACGAAAACTCCAAATTGAACGCGGTTTGCAAATCTGAGCTCCTCGTACGTCAATTAGTCGGATTAGAGATTTTAAATTTTTTATGAAATCGTGAAAAAAAACATGACTAACCCCCTTGGAAATTTTGTTAAAAAATGCAACTTTCTTAAAAATCATCGTAGACTATGAATTTTACCATTTTTTTCATCAGAAAGACGAGAGAAATCGATTGCCGTTATAAATTTTGAGCTATCTTCAATAGCAAAAAAATTAGTCAGTCACCATGAACATTTTTGAAAATTTAAGAAAATAATTGATTTTTCAGACTTTGATCGGCCGTAGCGGCTAAACGAAAACTCCAAATTGAATGCGGTTTGCAAATCTGAGCTCCTCGTACGTCAATTAGTCGGATTAGAGATTTTAAATTTTTCATGAAATCGTGAAAAAAAACATGACTAACCCCCTTGGAAATTTTGTTAAAAAATGCAACTTTCTTAAAAATCATCGTAGACTATGAATTTTACCATTTTTTTCATCAGAAAGACGAGAGAAATCGATTGCCGTTATAAAATTTCAGCTATCTTCAATAGCAAAAAAATTAGTCAGTCACCATGAACATTTTTGAAAATTTAAGAAAATAATTGATTTTTCAGACTTTGATCGGCCGTAGCGGCTAAACGAAAACTCCAAATTGAACGCGGTTTGCAAATCTGAGCTCCTCGTACGTCAATTAGTCGGATTAGAGATTTTAAATTTTTCATGAAATCGTGAAAAAAAACATGACTAACCCCCTTGGAAATTTTGTTAAAAAATGCAACTTTCTTAAAAATCATCGTAGACTATGAATTTTACCATTTTTTTCATCAGAAAGACGAGAGAAATCGATTGCCGTTATAAAATTTGAGCTATCTTCAATAGCAAAAAAATTAGTCAGTCACCATGAACATTTTTGAAAATTTAAGAAAATAATTGATTTTTCAGACTTTGATCGGCCGTAGCGGCTAAACGAAAACTCCAAATTGAACGCGGTTTGCAAATCTGAGCTCCTCGTACGTCAATTAGTCGGATTAGAGATTTTAAATTTTTTATGAAATCGTGAAAAAAAACATGACTAACCCCCTTGGAAATTTTGTTAAAAAATGCAACTTTCTTAAAAATCATCGTAGACTATGAATTTTACCATTTTTTTCATCAGAAAGACGAGAGAAATCGATTGCCGTTATAAATTTTGAGCTATCTTCAATAGCAAAAAAATTAGTCAGTCACCATGAACATTTTTGAAAATTTAAGAAAATAATTGATTTTTCAGACTTTGATCGGCCGTAGCGGCTAAACGAAAACTCCAAATTGAATGCGGTTTGCAAATCTGAGCTCCTCGTACGTCAATTAGTCGGATTAGAGATTTTAAATTTTTCATGAAATCGTGAAAAAAAACATGACTAACCCCCTTGGAAATTTTGTTAAAAAATGCAACTTTCTTAAAAATCATCGTAGACTATGAATTTTACCATTTTTTTCATCAGAAAGACGAGAGAAATCGATTGCCGTTAAAAAATTTCAGCTATCTTCAATAGCAAAAAAATTAGTCAGTCACCGTGAACATTTTTGAAAATTTAAGAAAATAATTGATTTTTCAGACTTTGATCGGCCGTAGCGGCTAAACGAAAACTCCAAATTGAATGCGGTTTGCAAATCTGAGCTCCTCGTACGTCAATTAGTCGGATTAGAGATTTTAAATTTTTCATGAAATCGTGAAAAAAAACATGACTAACCCCCTTGGAAATTTTGTTAAAAAATGCAACTTTCTTAAAAATCATCGTAGACTATGAATTTTACCATTTTTTTCATCAGAAAGACGAGAGAAATCGATTGCCGTTATAAATTTTGAGCTATCTTCAATAGCAAAAAAATTAGTCAGTCACCATGAACATTTTTGAAAATTTAAGAAAATAATTGATTTTTCAGACTTTGATCGGCCGTAGCGGCTAAACGAAAACTCCAAATTGAACGCGGTTTGCAAATCTGAGCTCCTCGTACGTCAATTAGTCGGATTAGAGATTTTAAATTTTTCATGAAATCGTGAAAAAAAACATGACTAACCCCCTTGGAAATTTTGTTAAAAAATGTAACTTTCTTAAAAATCATCGTAGACTATGAATTTTACCATTTTTTTCATCAGAAAGACGAGAGAAATCGATTGCCGTTATAAATTTTGAGCTATCTTCAATAGCAAAAAAATTAGTCAGTCACCATGAACATTTTTGAAAATTTAAGAAAATAATTGATTTTTCAGACTTTGATCGGCCGTAGCGGCTAAACGAAAACTCCAAATTGAACGCGGTTTGCAAATCTGAGCTCCTCGTACGTCAATTAGTCGGATTAGAGATTTTAAATTTTTCATGAAATCGTGAAAAAAAACATGACTAACCCCCTTGGAAATTTTGTTAAAAAATGCAACTTTCTTAAAAATCATCGTAGACTATGAATTTTACCATTTTTTTCATCAGAAAGACGAGAGAAATCGATTGCCGTTAAAAAATTTCAGCTATCTTCAATAGCAAAAAAATTAGTCAGTCACCATGAACATTTTTGAAAATTTAAGAAAATAATTGATTTTTCAGACTTTGATCGGCCGTAGCGGCTAAACGAAAACTCCAAATTGAATGCGGTTTGCAAATCTGAGCTCCTCGTACGTCAATTAGTCGGATTAGAGATTTTTAATTTTTCATGAAATCGTGAAAAAAAACATGACTAACCCCCTTGGAAATTTTGTTAAAAAATGCAACTTTCTTAAAAATCATCGTAGACTATGAATTTTACCATTTTTTTCATCAGAAAGACGAGAGAAATCGATTGCCGTTATAAATTTTGAGCTATCTTCAATAGCAAAAAAATTAGTCAGTCACCATGAACATTTTTGATAATTTAAGAAAATAATTGATTTTTCAGACTTTGATCGGCCGTAGCGGCTAAACGAAAACTCCAAATTGAACGCGGTTTGCAAATCTGAGCTCCTCGTATTAGTCGGATTAGAGATTTTAAATTTTTCATGAAATCGTGAAAAAAAACATGACTAACCCCCTTGGAAATTTTGTTAAAAAATGCAACTTTCTTAAAAATCATCGTAGACTATGAATTTTACCATTTTTTTCATCAGAAAGACGAGAGAAATCGATTGCCGTTAAAAAATTTCAGCTATCTTCAATAGCAAAAAAATTAGTCAGTCACCATGAACATTTTTGAAAATTTAAGAAAATAATTGATTTTTCAGACTTTGATCGGCCGTAGCGGCTAAACGAAAACTCCAAATTGAACGCGGTTTGCAAATCTGAGCTCCTCGTACGTCAATTAGTCGGATTAGAGATTTTAAATTTTTCATGAAATCGTGAAAAAAAACATGACTAACCCCCTTGGAAATTTTGTTAAAAAATGCAACTTTCTTAAAAATCATCGTAGACTATGAATTTTACCATTTTTTTCATCAGAAAGACGAGAGAAATCGATTGCCGTTAAAAAATTTCAGCTATCTTCAATAGCAAAAAAATTAGTCAGTCACCATGAACATTTTTGAAAATTTAAGAAAATAATTGATTTTTCAGACTTTGATCGGCCGTAGCGGCTAAACGAAAACTCCAAATTGAATGCGGTTTGCAAATCTGAGCTCCTCGTACGTCAATTAGTCGGATTTGAGATTTTAAAGTTTTCATGAAATCGTGAAAAAAAACATGACTAACCCCCTTGGAAATTTTGTTAAAAAATGCAACTTTCTTAAAAATCATCGTAGACTATGAATTTTACCATTTTTTTCATCAGAAAGACGAGAGAAATCGATTGCCGTTATAAATTTTGAGCTATCTTCAATAGCAAAAAAATTAGTCAGTCACCATGAACATTTTTGAAAATTTAAGAAAATAATTGATTTTTCAGACTTTGATCGGCCGTAGCGGCTAAACGAAAACTCCAAATTGAACGCGGTTTGCAAATCTGAGTTCCTCGTACGTCAGTTAGTCGGATTAGAGATTTTAAATTTTTCATGAAATCGTGAAAAAAAACATGACTAACCCCCTTGGAAATTTTGTTAAAAAATGCAACTTTCTTAAAAATCATCGTAGACTATGAATTTTACCATTTTTTTCATCTGAAAGACGAGAGAAATCGATTGCCGTTATAAAATTTGAGCTATCTTCAATAGCAAAAAAATTAGTCAGTCACCATGAACATTTTTGAAAATTTAAGAAAATAATTGATTTTTCAGACTTTGATCGGCCGTAGCGGCTAAACGAAAACTCCAAATTGAACGCGGTTTGCAAATCTGAGCTCCTCGTACGCCAATTAGTCGGATTAGAGATTTTTAATTTTTCATGAAATCGTGAAAAAAGACATGACCAACCCCCTTGGAAATTTTGTTAAAAAATGCAACTTTCTTAAAAATCATCGTAGACTATGAATTTTACCATTTTTTTCATCAGAAAGACGAGAGAAATCGATTGCCGTTAAAAAATTTCAGCCATCTTCAATAGCAAAAAAATTAGTCAGTCACCATGAACATTTTTGAAAATTTAAGAAAATAATTGATTTTTCAGACTTTGATCGGCCGTAGCGGCTAAACGAAAACTCCAAATTGAACGCGGTTTGCAAATCTGAGCTCCTCGTACGTCAATTAGTCGGATTAGAGATTTTAAATTTTTCATGAAATCGTGAAAAAAAACATGACTAACCCCCTTGGAAATTTTGTTAAAAAATGCAACTTTCTTAAAAATCATCGTAGACTATGAATTTTACCATTTTTTTCATCAGAAATACGAGAGAAATCGATTGCCGTTATAAATTTTGAGCTATCTTCAATAGCAAAAAAATTAGTCAGTCACCATGAACATTTTTGAAAATTTAAGAAAATAATTGATTTTTCAGACTTTGATCGGCCGTAGCGGCTAAACGAAAACTCCAAATTGAACGCGGTTTGCAAATCTGAGCTCCTCGTACGTCAATTAGTCGGATTAGAGATTTTAAATTTTTAATGAAATCGTGAAAAAAAACATGACTAACCCCCTTGGAAATTTTGTTAAAAAATGCAACTTTCTTAAAAATCATCGTAGACTATGAATTTTACCATTTTTTTCATCAGAAATACGAGAGAAATCGATTGCCGTTATAAATTTTGAGCTATCTTCAATAGCAAAAAAATTTGTCAGTCACCATGAACATTTTTGAAAATTTAAGAAAATAATTGATTTTTCAGACTTTGATCGGCCGTAGCGGCTAAACGAAAACTCCAAATTGAACGCGGTTTGCAAATCTGAGCTCCTCGTACGCCAATTAGTCGGATTAGAGATTTTTAATTTTTCATGAAATCGTGAAAAAAGACATGACCAACCCCCTTGGAAATTTTGTTAAAAAATGCAACTTTCTTAAAAATCATCGTAGACTATGAATTTTACCATTTTTTTCATCAGAAAGACGAGAGAAATCGATTGCCGTTAAAAAATTTCAGCCATCTTCAATAGCAAAAAAATTAGTCAGTCACCATGAACATTTTTGAAAATTTAAGAAAATAATTGATTTTTCAGACTTTGATCGGCCGTAGCGGCTAAACGAAAACTCCAAATTGAACGCGGTTTGCAAATCTGAGCTCCTCGTACGTCAATTAGTCGGATTAGAGATTTTAAATTTTTCATGAAATCGTGAAAAAAAACATGACTAACCCCCTTGGAAATTTTGTTAAAAAATGCAACTTTCTTAAAAATCATCGTAGACTATGAATTTTACCATTTTTTTCATCAGAAAGACGAGAGAAATCGATTGCCGTTAAAAAATTTCAGCTATCTTCAATAGCGAAAAAAATAGTCAGTCACCATGAAAAAAATTTAAAAAAAAAACGATTTTTCAGACGAACGGCCGTGGCGGCCAAACTATTCTCCTTGGGTGTAAATAATTGAAAAATAAAATAAAAGCCCCAGAATGAGAATTGCACGCAACTTGTCAAGCTGGAAAAGATTTTAACACGAACGCTCCACGTTTGGGATTATGGATCGATGGGTGGGATGTATATAATTTGCCCGGTATCGCAGGAAAGGGCGTTTTAGACGTCACGTTTGCGTTTCAGGGACGACACGTAACTCCCCCCGCGTGTGCTGATTTTTTTTTTGCACCCGTCACAGATTAAGGCTTCCAAAGTGTCACGACGATAACGCGAACATCATCGCGAGAACGATAACGTCGACTGCTTATACGGAAATGGATGGGCTCTTTGTATATGGATTTAAATTGCCATTGCGGACGGGAATTGGGGAACGCCGATTTATCTCCGTACATTTCATCAAAGTGAGGAGATAAATCGGTGCGAGCATTAGCTCAATCCGTATAAAACTGACATGAGAGGTTAGATGATTAATTTAAAAAAAAAACATAAATTGAATAGGCTACACAATCAGACCGTTTTTGTTTGAAAAAAAAATTTTTTCAAAAATTAATGTAGGTAAAATGCACTTATTTAATAAACACGAAAAATATCTAATTTTGTGCGGAAACACCTCTGTTTTATATACCCGTTTAAATGCTGTAAGAATTTAAAAAAGATCAAGCAGTTCAGCTTTTAAATAAACTATCTAGTAAGTGTAAAGAGGGCGCAAAAATTAAAACGCTTTAAATTAACTGTTTTTAACTGGTTAATTTCGAACGAAAAGTCTTCGGGTTCATTCGGCCGAACATAACTTTCCTTACGACGCTGAGGGGTACAAATATTTTACGCTGCGTAAAAAAACGTTGAGAAACACTCACGTACGCCCCCGACTCGTTCGAAGGTCGATTCCGGCGCATTCTTCCTTCGTTTCCTCCAAAACAAAGTTTTCCAAACTTAGACATAACTCCCTCGCCCGTGGATTGTCTTCACATTTAAAATAGCGCTCGGAATGTAAACAATTTACATTTAGGACGGAGCACCTCGCGACGCCCGACGTCGCGGCCACCCCAAAGGCGTCGATAAATAATTCATGCTTCAATCAAGAGAGCCCGAGACACGCTTATACCGAATCCGTTCTAGCGAAACGAGCATTTATTTAAGGGCACTATCGGAATCAATCGATGGATGGAGAAAATTTACATTTAAAACAAAAATTGGAATGCTTTCAGAATCGATTTATTTTTTAACTTTGGTATTGAATGTTTTTACTTTCTCCGTTATGAAGTACGATAATGTATTGTTGTGATATAATTATTTTACCATCAAATCGGAGAAAGTAACATGATGGCCACATCAACAATTTTTTTTAAAATTTAATAATTTCAACACATCGTAAAACAATCAAGTGTTATCGACATGTTTGACAAAAATATTTAAATTTATAATCACTAATTACTAAAGAATCGGAAAACGATTCCACACAACTGGCACTCGTGCTCCTGTTATCCACGAAATACGGGAAAACGTCATTTCCATCCCCAAAAACCCTCCAGCCCCCGGAATGAATCCGATGTGGCATTTAATTGAATTTCGAACAGCGATGCTCACTTCCGCGTTGCGGGGCATAAATGATACACGGCGATCAAAAACTACGCATTCGCGCACACAATGGGGGGATGTTTTATGTGTTTGCCCGACCGTCCCACCCTCCGAGAGTTGAGCGTTTTTCGATTTTCCGGCCGGAACGCGGGGATTTTTTTTATGGCGTAAACTGGAAACGGTTGATGTTTTAATGGAAATTTCGCTGGTGCAGCCTCGTACATTTTTTTTTATGGTGGGTGGTTCATTTTTTTTAAGTGTGCCCTTTGTCAATACTGGTAATTTGGACGCAACAAATTGAATAAAGGGCATTTAATGGGTGCCCGGTCAACACGCGTCTCCCCTAACCAGCTCACTTTGCAACCTTCTTGTTTACAAGTTAATTTTTATAATGGTAGAGTAGTTTGCTACGCCATCTAGTAGTCGTTCCTAATATCTAATAATGCAGTTGTCATTGATAGTAAGCAACAATTTATGCTACTTATTTTCACATTATTTTTTTATTTTGTAACTACATCTGCCTATACTCGGCGCACCGAATAGGTGGTATGATCACGTTGCGTTCACCCCGCGTCCTCGTGATAGTTCGTCGAGACGTTATGAAAAGCCTGATTCACACAGCCTTGCCACATTTTAGATCTGTGCCGGAAATATAAATCTTCTACTTTAATCCACAAAATCTAACCATTTACCACTTCCTAATTAATTGTAATTGAAAAAGGCTGATTTAAGGATAGAACGTAATCACTACATTTAAATAAAACAGAAAAACGAGAACACATGGCATACAACGAGCGTGATCAAAAATTTCACATGCGTTTGCGCTGACATCACGCAAACCCATAATACCACCGATTCGGTGCGCCGAGTATAGAATGAAAAATTTAGTAAAAATCAATCAGAAAATTAAGGAAATTAGTCGCGTATTTCAAGCAAAAAAAAAATTGGCGAATTTCTACAATTTACAATTTTTTAAATCGTTGAGAATGCATTTTTGCATTCAACGATTTAAATTTACAGATTTAACAGATTCTGTCAGTGACGGCTCGCGAGGTGACTCAAGGTAGGGTCAGTAGGAAACGACACCTCTGCTACCTCTGCTACCTCGGCCACACCATGAGTCACTTGATTCTGAACGTCCCTTGAGTCTCGATCAAACCAATACATCGTGTACGCTTCATTATAAAGTTATAACTGCTCTTTGTTGATTAATTATCAATAGGTCTAAGTCTGACAGTGAACATAATAGATAAAAGCGCCTTCGGTGTTACACAATAAATATTCAATGGTAATTTAACCCGGCGGATCCACCATTAAATTAGATAACATCCAATTAAAGTTAAACAAAGCGCATTCACGTTGGAATGATGAAACTTTCAGGAATCAACACTTCGAGTTGTTCAAGAATGGGCAAAGGAATTTATGGAATTAATCATGATCACCCACAAAATTTTGTAGCAGAGTTGGCTGTGAAATAAATGCGGTATGTCGCATATTATTTCATCATGAGACTAGAATTAGATTTAAAAAAAAATGAATTAATCTCAGACATGACTGCTATGTCTCTCTCTCTCTCATATTATTACGTCTTGAGTATAATTACGTTTAAAAAAAAAAATCTCAGACATGATTGCTATGTTTCTCTATGTGACGAAATGTCACGTGACGAAATTTCACGTGACAAAATGTCTCGTGCCGAAATGGCACGTGACGAAATGTCATGTGACGAAATGTCACGTGACGAAATTTCACGTGACGAAATGTCACGTGTAAAAATGTCACGTGGTAAAATGTCACGTTTTGAGACGAAATTTTCACCAAAATTTCAAGGCTATGAAAAAAAGTTGAATTTCGGCGAAAAATCGAAAAATCGTTTTTTATCAAAACGGTAGAAGAATTTTTTTCCGGGAAACTAAGTGGCCCGCGCACTTTCCACCACCATCAGGGGCATTCGTGATTTTTTTCAAATTTTTTTGAGACTACGAAATTTTCACCAAAAATTTCAAAAAAGGTTGAATTTCGGCTAAAAATCGAAAAATCTCCAAATGACTTCATATTATATCAAAATGCAGCTAAAGAATGGTAGAATAAGCTATCAAATTTTGAGACACATCGAAGAATAAGTTTTCGGTCGGTGTGCTCGAAAAGTGGACGCTCGAAAAGTGGACAGAAATTTCGCTCGAATTTGGGATTTTTTTGTGGAGGCCAGGGAGGAGCGAGCTGGATAAGCTTTGGTGAAAATGTAGCTGCATTCTTTAGAAATCGAATGAAAAAATTCCCGACGTTGTATCTTTTCTGTGGACCCTGTAATCTTTGTCGAACCGCAGACGCGTCCGAAATGGCCAATCTGCGCCCCTGCCTTAGACCGTTCCCGTAAGGCCCCGTGTTAATTTCCCGTGGCGTCTCAAGTGATAAAAAATGGTAGAAGAAATTTTTTTCCGGGAAACTAAGTGGCCCGCGCACTTTCCACCACCGTCAGGGGCATTCGTGATTTTTTCAGATTTTTTTGAGATTACGAAATTTTCACCAAAAGTTGAATTTTGGCGAAAAATCGAAAAATCTCCAAATGACTTCATATTATATCAAAATGTAGCCAAAGAATGGTAGAATAACCTGTCAAATTTTAAGACACAAGAATAAGTTTTCCGTCGGTGTGCTCGAAAAGTGGAGGCTCGAAAACTGGACAGAAATTTTGCTCGACTTTGGGAATTTTTTGTGGAGGCCAGGGAGGAGCGGGCAGGATGAGCCTTGGTGAAAATGTAGCTGCATTCTTTAGAAATCGAATGGAAAAATTCCCGACCTTGTATCTTTTCTGTGGACCCTATAATCTTGGTCGAACCGCAGACGCGTCCGAAACGGCCAATCTGCGCCCTTGTGACGAACTGTCACGTGACAAAATGTCACTTGGCAAAAATGTCACGTGACAAAAGTCACCAGTGGGCGTACAGCTTTAGGAAATAGAAGCAAAAACATTGAATCCTGCCTGGTTAACCTTCCCAAATCGGATTCTGTTCTCTGTCGCATGTCACAAAATAACGAAAAAATTTACGCTCGTGGTCATGCATCACTTTTCATTAATAATTCTTAGCGCAGGGAGCGACGACAATCTTTCCGGCGCGTTCCCAGAGGGAGGAGGGTCTTTTGTGAAGTCGGCGGACGCTTTAATTCCGGGTCACAAAACCCCCCGCCGCGCCGTACTCGCCCTCTTCAGGCGCCCTCTCTCACTCCTTTTCGAGGACCCGTTCGCGACCAGAGAGGTGTGAAACGAGACGCACAAAGGAATTCCGTCGTGTTTCCCGCACTCGACGAAACCCATTAATATCTGCATTTTTCTTCGCGCGAGACTCGACCTGGGTAGTAATATTTTCTCACGAGAATGCAATGTCGATGGAAATTCCACAGCGGAGGACAATGAGTTGTCATCTGCGACTGTTGATAGATCAAAATGTGACAAGGGGGAATTTTATAATTTTCCTTCGTAAAAAAAATTTCGGAATAATTTGATTGTTATTTTCAAACTATAAAAAAGTTATTGTGCATTTTAATAACATGCTTCCGACAGGGATCGAACCTGCAACCTCCAGCTTGCTATACTGCTATTTTAACTTTCCTTGTCTGTTGCTAAAGAATTATAGTGAATAGATTATCTTACACGGCACCGAATCGGTCGTTTTACCGATTCGGTTATTTTGCCGTCTTCTATTGTGGCGCATATATTTTATTGTGGTCGACGGCAGTATCGTGTGAACACGCATATTAAAATATATGCGCCACTATAAAAGACGGCAAAATAACCGAATCGGTAAAACGACCGATTCGGTGCCGTGTGAACGGGCCGTTAAGGGCTTGTGTATTAATAAATGATGTAAAACATTTTCGTTGCATAAACATAAATCTATTTCTTTAACATCGACGAAATGTTAGTTTTCAATTGTGAATTTAAATTGCCCTATTGATTGAGAGCCTTGTTGGAGAAATTGGATTCGGACAAGATGAGACGAATCGTGCACACAGACTAACTCCGTTTAAACGGAAACTGATTGTACGTTTCAGGAATCACTAAGTATTCAGGAATGTTACAAGGGTACGATTTAAAATTGCGGACAAAAAAATAGGATTACAATCTGTCCAATTTTTTTAAGTTCGCAATGGACGCTTGAATATTCATGGAGTAATTAAATTCTGGCTGCACGAAAAAGAATCGAAAATTCGGTTGCACCCTTTCGCCCTTTTCTTGCAGTAGATATTAAAAACGGCACTTTTAACGATTGTAAACAATTGAGACGGTCTCGTGAGGAATTTTGCATGTTTAGAATTTAATTATAATAGAGCGTAGAGTATCTGCCCGTTACATCGATTCCCCGCTCGGGCGGAACATTTTTCGGATCGAGAAATATCCGCTCTGGTCCGTGGTAGTTGTGTGTCTATTATTATTCACTTAATCATTTCATTTCAAATGTATATACACAAAAATAGAAACCGCCAAGAGTTGGCGGAGTTGCTTGGAGTTGTATGGACAAGTCTTCGAGGCCAAAAAAAGAAAAATTATCATTAGCAGAAATGTTCTCATACTTCTAATAATTAAAATCCACGATTGAAAATTATGCGCAGAAAATGCGTTTAACAACTCAAAATTATTTTTTTTAATAGAATGTAAGAGAAACGAAGGAAAGTATAAAGAAAACTGGATAAATTGCGGAAAGCTAATCCGTGTAATTAATTTTAGTCCATGGCACGTTCAAGTGTTATTAATTTTGTGTGCCGAACTAAAACTGAGTTTGAAGTGCATTGATCGATAACTTCGCGAACTATTAGAGCCTCTATCTGTTCGAAACTTGCCAGACGAAATTATCGAGAACTCAAATTTCACTTCAAAAGTTGCCGTTAATTCCACCGCCATCTCTATTATCCCATTTTCCAAAAATCATAATTTTCCAGTACATCTGGTTTCCAATGTCCGGTTCCGATGAGCGTGAAATTAATAAAAATTTCGTGTAGAAAGGGTGTCTACCCAAGAAAATCTTGGAGGATTTTTGGGTGGGAAATTTTCATCTCAAAATGGCCGCCAACTCTCTACACCCTGGGGAGTTTAGTGGCGGGAACTTTAAATCAAGGGATTTAAAATGATAACAGCGGAGCTTTAGGTTCTGTAATGCTGCCGGAAAATACATCCGGCTTCACCGCGAAACGGCAACGCTGTCGAGCTTTAAGTTTTTACAGGAATACCAACTGAAACCCAAAGCCACAAAACGGCAATGAAGTCAATCTTTACGTTTTCAAATCTAAAGTTTGATACCAACTGTCACCAAAGCTCAAGTTATAGGCGGAAAATGCAAAAAAAGGCGGGGCAAATTTCAAATTCCAAGGTAAAGTTTTTTACTGTATAACGTTTAGTACATTTTAATCGCCAAAAGACTATATACATATTTTTTAATTATACAGTGAGATCAGAAAGTTGAAAATAGTTAGCAGCACATTTTCTAAAAATCCCAATAGGTAATTTAAGTAATCTGATATTGGCAGCCTGAATTATTTCAGTGCAGTGCATGTGCATTTGATTTATTTTGACGTTACTTATTTTAAAAACTATCTCTAAAACAAGTAACCTCAAAAAAACACAAGACGTAAAAATAGACAAAATTCTGCACTGAGGCAGCAACATAATATTACTTGAATTATTATCCCTTTTTTCGGAAATGTGCTGCCAACTATTTTAGATTTTCTGGTCTCACTGTATAATTAAAAAAGTATACAGATTTTTTGTACACACAAAAAAAATCTGTATAAAAGTTGTTTGGTATTCTCAAAAAGGCATTGGATATTTTTATCTTTCATTGTTTCGTTGCCATGGTAACAAACTTTTTTTTTCAAATAACTTTTTTGATAACTTATTTTTTTCTTTGCATGAACAAATCTTGCGAAAACAATGGTATTGCGAAAACAATGGTATGCGGAGGTCACCGGTGACCACCAGTAAGATAAAGGCGTCACAGGTGATTACACACATTAACTTGTGTGATATAATAAAAAAAATATATCCAATGCCTTTTTGAATACCAACAGATTTTTTGTACATACAAAAAATTTGTATAAAAGTTGTTTGGTATTCAAAAAGCCATTGGATATTTTTTATCTTTCATTGTTTCGTTGCCATGGCAACAAACTTTTTTTTCAAATAACTTTTTTGATAACTTATTTTTTCTCTGCATGAACAAATCTTGCGAAAACACGGGTATGCGCTTGAGCGCCGTGGAGGTCACCGGTGACCGCCAGCAAGATAAAGGCGTCACAGGTGATTACACACATTAACTTGTGTGATATAAAAAAAAATATATATCCAATGCCCTTTTAAATACCAACAGATTTTTTGTACATACAAAAAATTTATATAAAAGTTGTTTGGTATTCAAAAAGCCATTGGATATTTTTTATCTTTCATTGTTTCGTTGCCATGGCAACAACCTTTTTTTTCAAATAACTTTTTTGATAACTTATTTTTTTCTCTGCATGAACAAATCTTACGAAAACAAGGGTATGCGCTCGAGCGCCGTGGAGGTCACCGGTGACCACCAGCAAGATAAAGGCGTCACAGGTGATTACACACTTTAACTTGTGCGATAAATAATATTTCACCATAATATGTAAAATTAGCGTGTAAATTACTTCCTTATAAACGACTAATATTTTCGTACGAATTTCTGGTTTTCTTTCATTTCCACCAATTTAATTAAACACTCCCAAAAAAAAACCTCGGCGCCACGTTCATTTCCTCGGGGGGGGGGGGGACTGTTTTAATAAAATAAATTAAAGGAGCAAGGGGGCGTATAATTGCTCCCTTTCTCCCTCCTTACATCATTTCCTCTCTGCAGGATTTCGCCGAAATGGGGCAAAGCACGAGGATTAATAATACGAGAAGGGACTGAAGTCTGCGGACTGTTTCAATTTCTGGGGTTAGTTGCGGTAATTTCCGGGTCGCGGAGCTCGTTGATACTTGGTGAGTGGTTTAATACGAGATTTAGCTGATCATAACAAGTAATTACAAATGTATCATCAGTTTTAATTTATAATTGTAATCATTGAGGCTTTAACTTCGTGATATTCATATTTTTACTACTTATATAATTCAAGAAAATTCGTATCATTTTTTTATTTGGATGACCAATGTGGTCCAACAAGATGGGGCATCTTCACATATTGGGCAATTGGTAACAATGACTTAAGCTCGCGTTAGAGACGAATAATTACAAATGTATCATCATTTTTAATTTATAATTATAATTATAGATGCTTTAACTTCGTGATAATCATATTTTTGCCACTTATAAAATCCAAGAAAATTCGTATCATATTTTATCAAGTTTTTGTTTGTTTCTTATTTGGGTGACCAATGTGGTCCAACAAGATGGGGCACCTTTACATATTGGGCAATTGGTAACAATGACTTAAGCTCACGTTAGAGACCAATAATTATCATCAGTTTTAATTTATAATTACAATTATAGAGGCTTTAACTTCGTGATATTCTTATTTTGACTATTTATAAAAATAAGAAACAATTTTTATCATACTTTATCAAATCTTTGTTTTTTTTTCTTTGGTGACCAAATTGGTCCAACAAGATGGGGCACCTTCACATATTGGGCAATTGGTAACAATGACTTAAACTCATGTCAGAGACCAATAATTACAAATGTATCATCAGTTTTAATTTACAATTACAATTGTAGAGGCTTTAACTTAGTGATATTCATATTTTTACTACTTATAAAACCAAGAAAAAAATTGTATCATACTTTATCAAATCTTTGTTTTTTTTGATGACCAATGTGGTCTAACAAGATAGGGCACCTTCACATATTAGGTAATTGGTAACAATGACTCAAGCTCACGTTAGAGCCGTTCGACAACCGGCTAGTCGTACATTTCATTTTTCAGGTTGTAACCTCCCTTTAAATTATTTTTGCATTGAAACTTTGGAGGGGAAAAATTTTCGTATCCAAACTAGTAATAAGCTCGATCACACCCACACCAATTTCCCTATTAACATCCCCCGTTTCCTTTCCGGCGCTCCCCCCGAGTGCAGTAATTCGCCGTAGTGCATTACAGGTCTACATCGATAATTTGTTTGAACCTCGGGCGATATTATTCGACGCAATTTACTATCAATTAAGGACCCCACGGCGCTCCAGGTACTGTAAATCAATTATGGCATCCGTCCAAAGACGGATGCAAAAGTGTCGCACGGGCTCCATAGAGGGGGTAACTCGATTACACGTGAAAGCCTCCCCGGACGTGCGGTTTTCGTAATTTGGCTAATTGCTTTTTATGAACAAGCACTTTGAAATTTTCTAATTCGATTTGTAAGATCAAGTCTATTTTTAGAAACATGGTTATAGATTACGTGTCCGATATGACAAATACATGAAACTGTGACGGAATAATCTCAAAAAGCTGTACTCGATAAATAACCAGTGACGGTTCGCGGGGTTTTTTTCTGGTACGGCCGAGGTAACAAGGGTGGCAATACAGATAGGTAGGATCAGTTGCAGAGACGACCGCACCTATCTGTATTACCACCTCTTATTCCTCGGCCGTACCAGAAAAAAACCCGCGAACCGTTACTGTAAATAACTAATGAAAATATTTCCAACATTACCAAAGGAAAAATGACGCAGGTCAGAATTGTATTTGAAAAACTGACACGTTTGTAGATCCAAATGCAATATTACAAAATAATCCATAACATATATTGAATGAAACACTTTACAGATTTCTGTAATTATTTTTCAATCGTATATTCCCTTTTGATCGTAAAGAACTGTTTTAAAGGCAGATCAGCCTTCTGTTTAATTGAGATCGTTAAATGTCACCCCCGGGGGAATGGAAAGGGCGCTTTTTTCCGTGCTTTCCGCCCGGACCTGAGCACTGAAAGTCAAACAAACTCGATTTGTTGGCCGGATCTCCGCTTTTTCCGGGGCGGACCTTTCGGCGTACGTTTTTTTGTCCGTCTCGGAAATTATTTATCAGCCGTACCTTGTATTGATCTGGGCAGAGTTTCAGCTTTAAAGTTGCTCAAGATGACCAAACTCGATAACTACAAAAAGTAAAAGAAGTACTTCCTTAATTTTTAAAGATATACAAATTTGATGCCGCTGAGAAAATTATTCAAGAATTCCGTGCGACGTTTTGTTTGTTGGAAAGAAAAAAAAAACTATTTCCTCTTACAGACCCAGGCATTCATTCCCATTCAAAATAATAGCGCACCTGCAATTAAAAGCCACTCTCCTAAAGACCCACGTTTAAAGACTTCAATAGAAAACGAGAATAGCAAAATTGCGACAGCACGAACAGAGAGATTAATTTAAGAGCTCGTGAGTGACGAGAGGACTCCCGCGGAAATGAGATATTTTTATAAAAATACAAAATACTAAGTTGTTGACAAAAATGTATTTTTCTTAGATGCAACTTAATTTTGCAGAGTTACGAACAAGTTCAATATTCATATATTCAAGCTACTTTCGTCTTTATCGAATTTATTTAATGCTTCTGCAACATGTGAGGTTGTCTCAAATGTCTGAATTGAACGATAATTAGATAGAAACGCCAAAGTGGCGGAATCTATTGCCTGAATGCTGTACTGAACCAAATCCAGGTGGCTTTAACACCGACACATGTCGGTGTTAAATCCACACTGATGAGACATGAAAGGTCGAAACCGGTCTGTAGGTGTTCTGATGGGGGAACAATATTTAATGTAAACGATAATTATTATTTCTCATTGTTTCATCAAATCGGAGAAACTGACACGATGATTACATTTTTATTAATTTTATTATTGCATATACTTTTATTTTAACTCTGAACATATGATTGTTATGTTTACAAACATATTTCATTAACCTGTCTGTATTCGTAATGCGTTAAGTTGTGCCACTATCACCTCTGTGCACTTGGTTGCATACAATTTCAATTAAATGACGCGTTGATGTGATTATTTTACAATTGAACATAGGCGTTAATAATAGTATGTTCAGTGTTAAAATAAAAGCCTTGTGTATCTTGTATAATATCCTGTCACGGTCGCCATGTTGTCAGTCAAGCATCATTGTTGAGAGTATTTATTGCATTTAAACGTTACGATTCTATCCTTTCGTTTATTAATGAAAAATCGTTCATTAATAGGGGTCATTAATGAACGATTATTGATACATTTGGGTACATTAAAGTTAGCCATTAACCAACGAGCAACGGAAATAGCGATTTAATCAACAAGTGTGTTAATGATAGCGATTAATGATCGAGACATTATCATTAATTGTTGAGATAAATAAATAACTTGAATGATAAATAACTATAAATGTTTACTATTTACAGAATGTTGATATAACAAGACGCGAATGTTTACGATAAATACATAAATTTATAGTGCGTGCGAATTTATTAAACAATTATTCGAGCTCCTTGAACTCAATTGCAAGAAAATTACTACTATAATCTTTTTTCACCTTTGGGTCGATTTCGCTGAAGGGCATTGCGAACCACGGCAGGTCGAGCAGACTGTCCCTGTGGCTGCCCTCGAAGTCGCTGTAGACGTCGTTGTTGGCCCAGAGGACCACTTGCACCACCTCCAGTTTCCTGCCGCCGTCGCCGTTCAGCCGGTGGTAGAGATCCTTCAGTTTCTTGACGAAGTCGTCGCATTGCAAGTTTATGTTCGCGAACGAGAAATAGATGCCGACCGTCTCGACGTTGCGCAACACTTCGACGGTCGAAACGTCCGAGACGTCGTTCGAGCGCGAGACGCTCTTGCAGTCGGTCAGGTGTCTGCCGAACAGTCTCTCCTGCCACTTCGATTTTTGCGCCATGTTCGGATGTAATCGAAATTTCTAACTACTTATAGTTGGTAATGCTCAATGATCAAAATCACAAAATTAAGATTAAGCTCCGTTTTGTGGTGTAAATTAAAGATAATCGTATGCGCGGTGGGTGGGCCCTATCCTACAATCCAATCAGTTGAACAAAACCCAGAGTTATTACACATGGATTAATTTACGAGAAGAAAACGAAAAACAAAACAAAACCTGTTTACGTTTTTTTTTCTACCAGCGAAACCCTTGCTAATATTCAATTGGTTGTATTGTAGGATAGGGCCCACCCACCACCCTGGATTGTAGTATAGGGCCCACCCACCACCCCTGTGATTAACTTATACTCAAGCTGGAAACCCGGTGATTTCGTATCGAAATTTAACCAAAAAAAATTCTAACAAATTAGTAAACAATTTCATTAAACAACCTCAGTTTTGTAGTTTAAGTTAAAGATAGTTCTATGGGTCGTGGGTGGGCCATATCCTACAATTCAATCAGTTGAACAAAGCCCCACAAATGTTCCATATGAATTAATTTTACGAGAAAAAACAAAAAATTAATTTGTTTACGTTTTCTTTCTACTTAACACTACTGAAACCCTTACTAATATTCAATTGGTTATATTGTAGGATAGGGCCCACCCGCCACCCTATATTGTAGGATAGGGATCACCCACCACCCTTATACTCAAGCTGCAAACCCGGTGATTTCGTATCGAAATTTAACCAAAAAAAATTCTAAGTAATTTGTAAACAATTTCATTAAACAACCACAGTTTTGTAGTTTAAGTAAAAGTTAGTTCTATGGGTGGTGGGTGGGCCCTATCCTTCAATCCAATCAGTTGAACAAAGCCCAGGGTTGTTCCATATGAATTAATTTTACGAGAAAAAACAAAAAATAAATTCATTTACGTTTTCTTTCTACTTAACACTACTGAAATACTTGCTAACGTTTAGCTGATTGTATTGTAGGATAGGGCCCACCCACCACACTTATACTTAAGCTGCAAACCTGGTGATTTCATATTGAGATTTAACCAACAAACTGTCTAACAAATTAGTAAAAAATTTAATCAAACAGCGTCACTTTTGTAGTTTAAGTTAAAGATAATCCTATGGGCGGTGGGTGGGCCCTATCCTACAATCCAATAATTTGAACAAAGTCCAGGGTTGTTCCATATGAATTAATTTTACGAGAAAAAACCAAAAATAAAATTTGTTCACGTTTTCTTTCTACTTAACACTACTGAAATACTTGCAAATCTTTAACTGGTTGGATTGTATGATAGGGCCCACCCACCACCCTTGGATTGTAGGATGGGGACCACCAACCACCCTTATAATTACTTTATACCCAAACTACATACTGGGTGATTTCGGTGATTAGTAAACAACCTCAGTTTTGTAGTTAAATTTAAAAATAATCCATCAGCAATTATCAAATGAAGACAAAGACAAACGAACGTAATTCTGTGTAACCGTTTTTAATTCAATTAACCTAACTTTATTTGTAACGCGTTAAGCTGTATCACAGTCACCTTTGTGTATGTGGTTGCATACAATTTCAATTAAACGCCATGCGCTGACGTGATTATTTTACAATTGAACATAGGCGTTAATAATTGTATGCTCAGTGTTAAAATAAAATGTTTTTTAAAGAATGTAATCCCGTATAACACGGTTTCGCACTACTCTACCCTGTTATAACAAGGGTTACTGCAACAAGGGTAACAACACTAATAACATTAAACTTCATTACTTCTGCAACTTTCGTTCAAGTCGTCGAAAAGTGCGAAGGTGGAGAACTTGCTTGAAAACAAAACAAAAAAACACTGTTGTTTTTGTTTGATGGTAACACCGTCGGAAGGGGGCGAG
The DNA here is from genome assembly GCA_910593695.2 of Ocypus olens. Lineage (NCBI taxonomy): Eukaryota > Metazoa > Arthropoda > Insecta > Coleoptera > Staphylinidae > Ocypus > Ocypus olens. The sequence goes on from OU343061.1 coordinate 48,684,374, forward strand.
CGCGTCGCGGTGCTCAATGTGCGGGCGTCGCGGCGTTGCGGCATCGACTGGCGTTGCGACGCCCGCCGTAACCAGAGGGGGGCCTCGCCGCCGGCGGCGTCTACGGCCAAACACATTAACATGCGCACATTGGGCCCCATAAAATGAACCTTCATTCACCGGCGCACACATACACAAAACAGAAAACGTGACCAGGAGCGTACTTTTAGTTTCTCGCTTGAAAAACTTGTTCCGCGTTCGGAATTATAATTATCACGTTTCTAAAACGTCTTCATTCGTACACTTAAAATGTATTGGTAATACTTCACGATTTTTTGCAAAACGATTCAGGCTAACCATTAAAAGTACTACCTTGAGTACGTTTTACAAACATTTTCTTTTTAATATTAAAAAAGAAGATTAGCTGGCAAAAGTTTAGGAACGAAAAAAACTTCTAAAAAATTTCTTCTCGAAGCAGTACCGACAAGGATCCAAAAATCGGTGACATAACCTTTGGTCAAAAAAAGGTCAGCGCAAGAACTGTGATGTGCCGAGGGAACTGAAAAGCGTAATACATTTGGAGCTCGAAGTAGTACTAACAATAAGCAAAACATCAACGAAGTTTAATAAAGATATAAATGATCTATTCTTAAGTATTTTAAAATATACCACCAAACAGGAAAGTTTAAGAAAAATCGGCGACACAAGGCAAAAAAAAATCAGCGCTAGTACTGCGATGTGACAAGAGAACTCAAACGCGGACTTCTGTTCAGCAATACTTTTTAAGCTCGAAGTACTACTAAGCAAGATATCAAAGAAGTTTAATAAAGATTAAAATGATCTATTCTTGCGTATTTTAAAATATACCACCAAACAGGAAAGTTTAAAAACGAAAGAAAACTTCTAAAAATTTCTTCTGAAAGCAGTACCAACAAGTACCCAACATTGGCGACATAAACTGAGGTCAAAAAAAAATCAGCACAAGCACTGTGATGTGTTAAACGAGTACTTCTATCCAGCAATACTTTTGAAGCTCGAAGTACTACTAATCAACGAAGTTTAATAAAGATAAAAATCATCCATTCTTAAGTATTTTAAAATATACCACCAAACAGGAAAATTTAGGAACGAAAAAAAACTTCTAAAAATATCTTCTGAAAGCAGTACAATAAGGATCGAAAAATCGGAGACACAAGGCCAAAAAAAATCAGCGATGTGACAAGAGAACTCAAACGCGTACTTCTGTTCAGCAATACTTTCGAAGCTCGAAGTACTACTAAGCAAGTTATCAAAGAAGTTTAATAAAGATTAAAATGATCTATTCTTATGTATTTTAAAATACACCACCAAACAGGGGAGTTTAAAAACGAAAGAAACTTCTAAAAATTTATTCTGAAAGCAGTACCAACAAGTATCCAAACATTGGCGGCATAAACTGAGGTCAAAAAAAATCAGCACAAGTACTGTGATGTGTTAAACGAGTACCTATATCCAGCAATACTTTTGAAGCTCGAAGTACTACTAATCAACGAAGTTTAATAAAGATAAAAATCGTCCATTCTTAAGTATTTTAAAATATACCACCAAATAGAAAAGTTTAGGAACGAAAAATGACTTCTGAAAGCAGTACCGACAAGGATCAAAAAATCGTTGACATAACCTTAGGTCAAAAAAACATCAGCGTGGCGTGAAAACTCAAACGCGTACTTCTATTCAGCAACCGCCTGATTCCTTACTTAAGAAGCTAGAAGTACTTTTTTGACAGACTTAAGACTTCGAAGTACTAATAAGCAAAATATCAACAAAGTTTAACAAAGACGAAGATTATCAATTCTTAAGTTCTCATCATTTTAAAATACACCACGAAACAGGAGGTTAAAAGTAATAACAGGAGCCGTACTCCCTCTGATCTTGACATTGGTATATTGCCGGGCAATTAGGCACGCTATTTCCAGCAAGTGACTTCAGTGGGTGGCCATTTATTTTTAACCCACACAACGCCCATCGATTGTTTACTTCGCCCTCTGCCTTGTTGAACCCATCAAGGGAATTAATGGGGCATGACGTATTCCGTAAAACTGTTTATGTAATAATTAATGAGATCGTTAGCACACGAGATATTCTAATTGTAAGCAAAAACTCGTGGATCCATTAATTTGCAATTATTTAGATTTAATCTTAACTATTTGGAATAATGTATCTTCATTAACGCGCAAGAACTTTCTAAGTTATAGCAGAAATTTAATACAATCAGGAATGAAATATGATTAAGATACAGGTAGTTTAACCCTGTAGGTAAATTAACTGAAAACTATACGCACATGAAAATGAAAAGAAAGGACTATAAACTATAATTTTTAATTTTTTAAATTATTTTTTACGATATCTCCAAAACTGTTTGATATTTCAAAAAATTGTCTTGATTAATATCTCCATAAATAAATTATCTAAGGCTTACCGTGAAGATTTTTAACAAATTCAACATTATAACAAAGATAATTTAGGAAAAAGAATAAAATTGAGAAAACCTAGACGGTATGTTCTGGTATTTATTACGACGTATTTATCACCCGTCCATCCCTTTTGAAATCACAGGAAATGGTTATTACCAAAATTATTACCAAATCTGATGAACTTCCACAACTTCCAGTTCTGACCGTAAATGGGTTATTCATACCGGAAGTACATTTTTACATATGACATGGTATTTTTTTGAATGCAAAAAACATTAAACTTTTTTTTATATGAAACATTTTTTCGAAAAAAGTCAAGTTTGACCTTGAAATATTTAAAAAAAAATGTTTCATACAAAATAATTTTTTCGTAGATTCCGAATCTGTAATAAAAAAATATCGTGTTTGATTTATTCTGTTTGAATAACCCATTTCCGGTCAGAACCGGAAGTTGAAAATATTATAATCAGATAGAGCATAGAGCCAAAAATGTTTGGATTTTCTAGAGAAAACATTCCTCTTGTTTTTAAAAGGGATGGACGGGTGATCGTATCCACCCTGTATACAGGGTGTTTCAGAGCTCTGGGAACGTCAATCACGTGCTTATTTTTCAAAATTTCGAAAAATGTTTTATACAAAAGTTGCGTATAATAGTGAGCTGCACGCCCTAAAAATATTTAAATTTATACAGGGCGTCTCATAACAAAGTTACAGACCAAACTTATGTTTTTTTTTTAATGGAACACCCTGTATTTTTTGTCATTTTTGAATTATATGGAGCAAATAAAGGTGAGACTTCAATACTCCCTATACCTATTGTTTGCCGTTTTCGAAATATTTGAAGATTTGTTGAAATGCATGGTCTGAGTGAAATTTTATTAAAATTAAATAATTTGGAAATCGTTTTCACGAAAAAATACTACGATCAAGTTATTCCATTAAAATCTAAATTCCAAGAAAATATCTGTTTAGAGAAATTATTGCAGAAATAAATTTGTAACTGACTATTGATCACGTTTGTGTGTTTGTGCATCCCCCAATTGTATTCAAATGCAAAGTTGACTTGATGATATCACCTTCCGATCGTCAAACACGATTCCACCCCCGGCGATGCGTACTTCCGCGGTTCAGACCGACCGGGGGTTAATCTTTCCGCGTGGTTGCATAATGGAGGAGCAGCTGTCGTGAGACTTTTAAGGGTTGAGGGTGTGGAAAAACACGTGGGGATGCGTGATCAATACCGACGCCATCGCACAATAACAATTCATTAGGATTATATTTCGAATTTGCTTCCCTTCAAGAAAAAAAACCTCCCCCTCGCACACTTTCACTTCTTAAGAACAAAGTGTGCGCCACGGTGGCGGTTTCTCAATTAGAATTTTTCACATTATACGTAAAATTTTCTTTAGTTATACAAATTAACGTCACAGTGGCGCTTTCTCAATTACATCGTCTAATAATTATTCATTTTATATGCGAAATTTTCTTTGGTTATACAAATTAATCCGTCTCAAAAATATACAGTTGGCAACCCTACTGGGCATCACGGCGGCGGTTTTATATTTAATCGCATCAACGATTAAATTTCGCGTTTTCAGGCAATTTCAATTATGGCGTTTCGGGCGGGGTGGTAACGGTCACTTTTTTTTCTCTACAAAAGTGGAGAGGGCGCATGCAAATATATTTTCAGCCGGGGGATGCCGGCACGAGGTGTTCTGGAAAAGCGGGACACGCGATCCTGTCGGGAGACCGCAAGGGTACAAAGTGGAAAACAATGAATTCGCCGATCTACTGGCGCTGATTAAATTTGCATGACGCTCGAGCCCCTGTCCTAAGTGGGGATGTTTTGCTTGAAATTAATTGCGAATTTAATAATTGTATATTGAAGCACCGGTTAAATTACATTGCCGGGGGCTTTAGTTTAAGAAAACGTGCGACGGAATGCCGAGCTGTTTTTTTCAATTTGCATTTATTAAAATTGAAAAACCTGCGTTATGTAATGTAAAGTCTATAGGTCTAGAATAGTTGTGCTCCTTGGTTCGATTTAATCAAAATTGGCGAATTAAAAATTTTAACGAAAACTTGAAAAACTATCAAATAGGAATTTTGCGCAAAAATTGCATTTAAAATGATTTCCTGAAGAAACCACTGGTTCGATTCGGGGTTTCTATACATCACCGGAAAGAACCCGTCAAGACGCTTAAAAAATGCACTTGCGCAATCACAAATGTCAATTTGAAGTCCGTGACGCGTCAGCAAAGAAAACTCGAAAATGGAAATAATCGAAAAAATCAACTCTTTTAATAATTTTAATAATTGATCGGCCGTAGCGGCTAAACGAAAACTCCAAATTGAACGCGGTTTGCAAATCTGAGCTCCTCGTACGTCAATTAGTCGGATTAGAGATTTTGAATTTTTGATGAAATCGTGAAAAAAGACATGACTAACCCCCTTGGAAATTTTGTTAAAAAATGCAACTTTCTTAAAAATCATCGTAGACTATGAATTATACCTTTTTTTTCATCAGAAAGACGAGAGAAATTGATTGCCGTTCAAAAATTTCAGCTATCTTCAATAGCAAAAAAAATAGTCATTCACCATGAACATTTTTGAAAATTTAAGAAAATAATTGATTTTTTGGGGCTTTGATCGGCCGTAGCGGCTAAACGAAAACTCCAAATTGAACGCGGTTAGCAAATCTGTGCTCCTCGTGTGCTAATTAGTCGGATTCAATTAAAATTGGTGATTTTTAATTTTTGACGAAAACCTGAAAAACTATCCAAGGGTCCCCCCTTCTTACTTTTGCTCAAAAATTGGCTTTGAAATGATTTCCTGAAGAAACTACTGGTTCGATTCGGGGTTTCTATACGTCACCGGAAAGATCACCTCAAGACGCTTTAGAAAATGTACTTTCGCAAGAAAAAATGTTAATTTCAAGCCCGTGACGCGTCAGCAAAGAAAATTTGAAAATGAAAAAAATCGAAAAAATCAACTCTGTTAATAATCCTAGTAGACCCTTATGTAATACCTTTTTCTTCATTAGAAGATTGAGCTAAATCAATTGGCGTCAAAAAATTTCATCTAGGAAAAAATGCTAAAAAAATGGCAAGTCAAGTCACCATGAAAAAAATCGATTTTTTCAGACTTTGAACAGCCGTAACGGTTAAACGAAGAATCCAAATCGAACTCGGATTTCAAGTTTGTGCTTCTTCGGTGCAAGTTAGTCGGATTCGGAAAATTGGCGATTTTTAATTTCTGACGTAAACTTTTGCTCAAAAATTGCATTTGAAATGATTTGGTTCGATTCGGGGTTTCTATACGCCACTGGAAAGATCCCTTCAAGACCCTTCAAAAAATGTACTTACGCAAGAACAAATGTCAATTTGAAGCCCGAGGCGCGTTCGCAAAGAAAATTTAACAATCGGAAAATTGTACAAAACTGAGCAGCCATGTACGCAACCCAATATACGCGCGTTGAAAATTATTACAAGCGGCCCACTTATTGAACTTTAATAATTAGTTTAATGTACAAGCCATTTCGTATCCATAATTTGTCCCAATGTCCCAAAAAATAGGAAAAATAAACAAAACTGAGCATCTATGTATGCAACTCAATATACGCGCATTTAAAACTATAATAAGCAGCCGTTTATTGAATTATACAATTATACAAACTCGTTAATGATTTTCGTCATTTTCCCCCGTGTCACAAAAAAATCGGAAAAATACAGGGTGCCCGGATTTCGTAGGAACAACATGGACAACTTCTGCATTTGTAGAGATAGAGAGATGATCAAATTACCAAAAAGGTGCAGGTTCGAGAACTTACTAAGAATCCATCCCCAAATCCCACTCGTCATGGCCTCCGCAATAAAAATTAAAAGAAAATCTAAAATTGAAGAAATTGGGAGATTTTGTTTTAATTTTTATTTTGAACAAGCGAGCCATGACAAGTGAGATTTGGGGGTGGATTCTCAACAAGCCCTCGAACCCGCACCTTTTTGCTAATTTGGCCATCTCTCTATCTCTTCAAATGCAGAAGTTGCCCGTGTTGTCCCCACGAAATCCGGGCACCCGGTATACAAAACTGAGCATTTATGTATGCAACCCGACATACGCGCATTTAAAATTATAATACGCACCCGTTTATTGAATTATAAACTTAAATTATTAGTTTAATGTACAAACTCGTTAATGATTTTCGTCAAAAAAAATCGGAAAAATACAGGGTGCTCGGATTTCGTAGGGACAACATGGACAAGTTCTGCATTTGAAGAGATAGAGAGATGGTCAAATTAGCAAAAAGGTGCGGGTTCGAGAACTTATTAAGAATCCACCCCCAAATCCCACTCGTCATGGCCTCCGCAATAAAAATTAAAAGAAAATCTAAAATTAAAGAAATAGGTAGATTTTGTTTTAATTTTAATTTTGAACAAGTGCGCCATGACAAGTGAAATTTGGGGGTGGATTCTCAACAAGCCCTCGAACCTGCACCTTTTTTGCTAATTTGACCATCTCTCTATCTCTTCAAATGCAGAAGTTGCCCGTGTTGTCCCTACGAAATCCGGGCACCCGGTATACAAAACTGAGCATCTATGTATGCATCCCGACATACGCGCAATTAAAATTATAATAAGCACCCGTTTATTGAATTATAAACTTTAATTTTTAGTTTAATGTACAAACTCGTTAATGATTTTCGTCATTTTCCCCCGTGTCACAAAAAAAATCGGAAAAAATATACAAAACTGAGCGTCTATGTAGGCAACCCAACGTACGCGCATATATTGTATATTGTCTGACTATATCTAGTATACAAATTAGAAACAACTTTACTTGTTGCAGAAAGCATTAGATAAATACAAGAAAACGAAATGAAGCCTGAATATATAAATATTCAACCTGTTCGTAACTCTGCAAGTAAAATTAAGTCTTACTAAGACTATAAACAAATAACTTATTGAAACAACTACTTCCCTGTCTAATGCCACGCCGGATTGTTTATAGTCTTAGTAAGACTTAATTTTTTGCTTGCAGATTAACGAACAGGTTGAATATTCATATAATCAGGCTACATTTCGTTTTCTTGTATTTATATATCTATATAGTATGTTTTTATTTGAATTATTACTATTCCTGTCTCAACTATATTTATATGACTTATGTAAAGATCGTGAATTTGCTAGCATCAATAAAGATTATGATTTAAAATTATAATAAGCACCCGTTTATTTAATTATAAACTTTAATTATTAACCCGTTTTTTTTCCGAATTTCTTTTATTCTAATTTACTGGTATTGGTTAAATACTAATGATTAAAGCATAATGTAATAATACATCTGGTTTTTTTTAATGCACCTGTGTTTAGAATAAGTGTACAACGCAAAAAAACTCGTGCGATCACACGTTTTCCTATAATTCGGGAATAAATCTAATGTTCCATTTTTGGAACACCGGGAAAAACGGGTTAATTCAATGTACAAATTTTCTCGCGTGCCACAAAAAAAATCTGAAAAACATACAAAACTGAGCGGCCATGTATGCAACCCAACATACACGCATTTAAAATTATTAATTACGAATTATCACTTTACATTATTCCCTATTTCCCTAACGTTCATTTAATGGACAAACTCGTTCATATTTCACATAATTGTTCAGTGTGCCATAAATGGGGAAATCTTGAACGAATCGCCTTCGTCCTTCGCTTTCCCTAGATCAATTTCGTAAAGCGTGACGCAACGGAAGAAAGAGCGCGATGGGAAGGACAGAGAGGGACGAACCACCGGGCAAATACATCGACGAGTCATGTCAGTGATCGAGTGCTAGGTTAAGGTGCGCGAATGTTTATCGACGGAAAACGGGAGAGAAGCACGTAAGTTTTTGCCCGATTTTTCGAAATTCCTCACCACCAGGTGGATAGACCGTCATCGACAACCGAGCGCGAACGCCCGACTCCGTTCGCTTTTGTTTATAACGCGACGCCCCCAGAGGATGCACCGCTAATTTCGAAAATGCACCGATTCCGGCCCTGTGCCATGGTTTAGGTGGTAATTTTGAGCACGCCACTGCGATAATGCCGAGTCATGTGTCTATCGTTTACTTTTGTAATTAGGTGATGGGTGATGATCGGAAGTATTTTTTTTAAATTAAATTTGTGCCTTATTTGCAATCATTTTTTTTCTAGTTGGGATTATTGTTACATCAAAAACAGTATTTAACCAGTGACGGTTCGCGGGGTTTTTCCTGTTACGGCCGAGGAACAAGAGGTGGTAATACAGATAGGTGCGGTCATGCCCTACCTATCTGTATTGCCACCTCTTGTTCCTCGGCCGTACCAGAAAAAACCACGCGAACCGTCACTGTATTTTACAGTTGTTGCTCGTTATTTAACTATTCTCGGTGAAATTTTAGTTGGCGCGATTGGTAGTACTTAAACGTGACAGATGTCGACATCAAAATGTAAATTGCCGTCGACGGTAATTCATGGGATAATTGGAACCCTACAATGCGTTACGTACTGAAAATGTTCGATAATGCATAATGGGGAGTTCGCCACCAATAACGTTGAAAAACGGGGGCGTAATATTGTTCGATTTTTACCGGCGTGGAAAACATGGGAACTCGGCGACGATCGAACGGGCGGGCGCATGAACTCACCAAAGCGCTCGGTGATGTTTTTGGCGAAAAGTATTAACACTTTGTTTAAAAAACGAGGCAATCTTCCAGTTACTGATACTAATGAGTGGACTGAAGTAAACGCAACAACTTCAGACCAATATTTGCGACATTGCCATATTTCTTGTCTCACTATAACTGACGTAAAATAAAATAAAAAATAATTAAACTACTGGGGCTTAAACTAACCCTAACCTAAGCATAAGCACCTATTTGCAACCATTAACTTGCATATAGTATAAGCACCAATAGTTGCAAATTATTGTAAATGAAAATACCCAGATTAAAATAAGGAGACCTGACAACATTCCATACTGTCCGCATGATTTTCGCGCATGCATATTGTTTAGTATCAGTAACTGGAAAATTACCAAAAAACGAATAGCACGGAAGAAACGGCGAGGGTGCAACGTATGTTTTATTCGCGGCGAAAAAGAGCCACCGACGTTTTTTTTGCCAGGGCCAACGAAGCCCGATCGCCGGTCTTCGTTTTATTTTTGTAAGGTCCGCCATGACGACATACAAACATCAAATTTTAATTCTTGTATTCACTTACCGTAAGATCTTGTAGTCGAAAATTGCTGGCAGCCGTTAAAGCATAACCTAACTAACAGGAGGAGTTCAGTGGCGTCACTAAGGATGGGGATATTGGCATGGAAAACCCTGAAATTTAAATAAAACAGCTGGATTATGAATCTTAAATAGCGATGATCAGTTCTAGAAATAACAGGCAAAATCGGCAGATAAAAACACGCAATACTATTTTTAAAACAATGTCAAAATTAACAAAATGTACACTTGGAGAATTTCCGACAGCCAATATAATATTACTTGAATTATTGTAGGGATTTTCATAAAAAAAAAAGGTGCTGCTAACTATTTTCGACTTTCCGATCTCTCACTGTATAATGCACGTTTTTTTTTGTTTTAATTTGACTCGAGATCGTTAAACACACACAAAGGACGGCTTTGCATCAGTGACGGTTCGCGGCGTTTTTTCTGGTACGGCCGAGGAACAAGAGGTGGTAATACAGATCTCTGCAACCGACCCTACCTATCTGTATTGCCACCCTTGTTCCTCGGCCGTACCAGAAAAAAACCCGCGAACCGTCACTGCTTTGCATAATACTAGTCTAACTGATGTAGACACAACAAACACGTACTTGTTGATAATAGCTTCTAATGATTGTCCCTGATAATTTAATCTTTCTTATCAAGATGCCTGTACTCTTAACATTCCAAATATGATTTTTAAAACCGATGTTTCCGTCCTGTACAGTGGCGGCTCGTGGAACATGTTGATGGTAGAGTCACTAATACGATATACCCCCTTCCCCCCTCCTTTTTTGAAGAAACAACGATTTATCTGCCTAGACCAACATAACTGGCGAAAAAGTGTTTTAAGAGTTAATTCTTGCTGAGCTTCAAACCACAGGCAATGCCATGGCTTCGTGGCTCTATATAACGAGGCACCCCTGGTTATAACATATAAAAAAATTATTGGAATTGAAGAAGTTGCTTATATTCTTAAAATATAATAATTTGGGAGTTGTGTAGAAATATTTCAGAATTTTTAAATCATTTTTAATATTTTTTATTTATTTTTGAAAATGCTCAATTTTGAAGGCAATTAAAAAATGCTTGTTTAACAACAAACAGTTATAACTCGTTAAAACATTGTTGGAATTTAAGAAGTTGATTATATCCTTAAAATATAATAATTTGGGAGTTGTGTGGAATTATTTCAGAATTTTTAAATAATTTTTATTTATTTTTGAAAATGCACAATTTTAAACGCAATTAAAAAATGCTTGTTTAACAACAAACAGTTATAACTCGTTAAAACATTGTTGGAATTTAAGAAGTTGATTATATCCTTAAAATACAATGATTTAGGAGTTGTGTGGAATTATTTCAGAATTTTTAAATAGTTTTTAATATTTTTTATTTATTTTTGAAAATGCTCAATTTTGAACGCAATTAAAAAATGCGTGTTTAACAACAAACAGTTATAACTTGTTAAAACATTGTTGGATTTTAAGAAGTTGATTATATCCTTAAAATATAATGATTTAGGAGTTGTGTAGAATTATTTCAGAATTTTTAACTAATTTTTAATATTTTTTATTTATTTTAGAAAATGCTCAATTTTGAACGCAATTAAAAAAATGCTTGTTTAACAACAGTTATAACTCGTTAAAACATTGTTGGAATTTAAGAAGTTGATTATATCCTTAAAATATAATAATTTGGGAGTTGTGTGGAATTATTTCAGAATTTTTAAATAATTTTTAATATTTTTTATTTATTTTTGAAAATGCTCAATTTTAAACGCAACTAAAAAAATGCGTGTTTAACAACAAACAGTTATAACTCGTTAAAACATTGTTGGAATTTAAGAAGTTGATTATATCCTTAAAATATAATAATTTGGGAGTTGTGTGGAATTATTTCAGAATTTTTAAATCATTTTTAATATTTTTTATTTATTTTAGAAAATGCTCAATTTTGAAGGCAATTAAAAAATGCTTGTTTAACAACAAACAGTTATAACTCTTGAAAACATTGTTGGAATTTAAGAAGTTGATTATATTCTTAAAATATAATAATTTGGGAGTTGTGTAGAATTATTTCAGAATTTTTAAATCATTTTTAATATTTTTTATTTATTTTAGAAAATGCTTTTGAACGCAATTAAAAAATGCATGTTTAACTACGAACAGTTATAACCAGTAGCGGCTCGTGGAGCATGTTGATGGTATAGCCACTTATACAATATACCCCACCTCCCTCCTTTTTTGAAGAAAGAAAGAACAATATATCTTCCTAAACCAAAATAACTGGCGAAAAAGTGTTTTATGAATTAATTAAAAATTCCTACAGAGCTTGAAACTACAGGTAGTACCATGGCTCCGTGGCTCTATATGACGAGCCGCCCCTGGTCCTGTACATTCGATAAAGTAACAATAAAACTTCTACAATTTGTTTTTCTAGAAATTAGTGAATGCAGCGTTCACCTTGAGGCAAATGCGGTTATTTCTGTACGTAATAAGGTGGAATAAGCAGAATTGTATGTCTGAAATGTGATATGAATATAAATGTACGGTTTTATAATGCGAATGTTTGCATGAATGAAATTCTTTTAACCGCGAACATTGGCATTTGTAAATGTAATAATTTCGCACAGTACATTTTGAGTTTGGTGTTTCTATAATAATAGGTGCTTAGATTCCATGCTCAAAACACTTTTTTAAAGCACTGTAACTCAGTGACGGTTCGCGGGTTTTTTTCTGGTACGGCCGAGGAACAAGAGGTGGCGATACAGATAGGTGCGGTCACTCAGCCAGCCGTCTCTGCAACTGACCCTACCTCTCTGTATTACCACCTCTTGTTCCTCGGCCGTACCAGAAAAAACTCCGCGAACCGTCACTGCTGTAACTTGTTAAACTCAAGCTTCAATCACATTTTTTTCCAATCAAAGGGAGATATACACCTAGCATGGTCGAAAAAACGTGCCAAATAAAGACTTTTTGATTTTTTTATCGTAATGTGCGTTTCGAGTGGTACAATATTTGGGATTTTACCAAATTCGGCTTATAGACAAAAGATTGCTGCGCACAATGAAAAAGTAGATTTGTGGTACACCAGAATATGCCTAAGGGGGGCATTCCTCTAAAAGGAGGTGTGATAAGTGGCTCCACCATCAAAATGTTCCACGAACCGTCACTGCATGGTTTACTAATCATAAATACTACTATAAATCTATAAATCTGTTCGAAAACCTGTAAGAAATGTTTTTACACTCCTGGTGCTGCAAAACACTGCAAACATTTAAGAGCCGGTCCTGAATAATTATAAGACGATAACATTATTACAAAACTATTGATTTGATTATCTTTAAATTGCGATACGATTGACCCCGCGTTACCCAACGCGACCGATTGGCAGCGGGTAATCGAACGGCGGCCAAAAAACATTTCCGTCCAGCGTCCAAGATTGCACATGCACTTATCACCGACCAATAATGACGAGAAGTGACGTATTCCGTTCGCATAACGATGATTATATGTCATTACAGTCAGAAATGTTGTCGCCTTATCTCCAGAATTAAGTAACACTTATCAGCGGAGCGAGCTCTCTCGGGTCATTGGTGTACGTTGCCAGACGTCGAACGGTCGACGCGCGGAGACGCTTGAAATTCGAGGTACGTGGAAAACATCATTGAATTATTGTAAATGATTCGACAGATTGAATAAAATATTTTGAAGTGTAGCAATCATAGAAAGTTTAATGCTATGAAATATTAAAGACTGCAACAGTCAGAGCAACGGATTAATCCTCAACTAAGATATAGCGAGCCTTAAATATATGGTCGGTAAATTCTGTAACCGGCAAAATACAAGTTTCAAACAACGATAATTGTCAATCAGTGACGGTTCGCGGGGTTTTTTTCTGGTACGGCCAAGGAACAAGAGGTGGTAATACAGATAGGTAGGGTCAGTTGCAGAGACGGCGTGACTATCTGTATTACCACCTCTTGTTCCTCGGCCGTACCAGAAAAAACCCCGCGAACCGTCACTGTTGTCAATATTGCCTGCTGGCAACAGTATGTAATATTTTTGTTAGAACATATTTTCGGTTATCGTTTGGAATAGTTGACCGAAAGATATATGGCGTTTATGGTCTTTGACGGTATTTAACTAATTGTTATGAAGGACCGACCGCAAACTCTCATCCCCAGCCCCCAATTAATGGCCCGCAACGGATCCTCCTAACGCTGTCCCGGGCCCGGTTTCGGTGTTTTTTTTCACACCGGGTGCTGCCGCACGTAGGAACACATGTGTATAGAGAAAATTGTACAATGCGGTCCTGACCAGCCCGAGAATATTTATGGGTTCGGTTTTACGATAGCCCTAAACCTATTAAGGTGGTCAAACGATAAAAGGCCACAAACGCCTTATAGCAATGGATGCGTGCCGTGAAGATTTCCTGCAAAGAATCCCTAATGTTATCGGTATCATCAAGGCAATTATGCAATGTTTTCATGAAAGAAAAAACGTGGGTCTCTAGTCTTTCTCTGGAATTGTGATTTTACAAATGTCAAGTTCAATTTTTCTATGTGAAGTAAGAATCGGCGAAACACCCACTATCTTAAGGTTATATATAGTTCTTCCCACTTTATAGACGCATTTTTGAACGTTTAGATTTGACAAATAACAAGTCAATTTTTCACCTTACAGAATACCATGAGCCCAAACGCGCCGTTCGTAAACCCGTTCGGGTCTAGGCCGTGGATGCGCCACCAGGGCGCGGCATCTCCGGCCGCCAAAAACAAAGGAGTGAAGGGCATCGTTGCAGGTAAGGCGGCCTTAAATTAAGGGACAAAATCGCAGTTAGAGTTGTACCAAGCAGTGACGGTTCGCGGTGTTTTTTCTGGTACGGCCGAGGAACAAGAGGTGGCAACACAGATAAGTAGGATCAGTTGCAGAGACGGCTGGCTGCGTGACCGCACCTATCTGTATTACCACCGTCACTGGTACCAAGCACTCGTCAACATCTTACATTTCAAGAGTACGCTAACATAATGTAATTGGTCGCGAAGTGATGATTCATCTTCAATTCGGTGATGCGGCAACGCGTAGACTCGCTAGCGCGAATACTTTCTCACTCTGTGCAAACGCCTTAAGTGCCCGGTAATACTGTACGTGATTGTAAAATGGGTTTTTTTTAGGTGGCATGACCGGCGGCATTGAAATATGCATCACGTTCCCCACCGAATTCGTTAAAACGCAGTTGCAGCTCGACGAGAAAGGTGGCAGAAAGAAGTACGACGGAATCATAGACTGCGTTAAGAAGACCGTCAAGACGAGGGGATTTTTCGGATTGTACAGGGGCTTGAGCGTGCTCGTTTATGGATCCATACCTAAAAGTGCCGTCAGGTAAAAAAAACTAGATTATAGGAAAATTGTTCAATGTTTCGGTTGAATTGCGTGCAACGTTGTAGTTTAGCACACTCAAAGAATAAATGTTGTCAGATATACTCTGGCCGCGCTATGAAGGCGTCTGAGAAGATAAAGAAGTCCGACCCTTCTGGTTCTTAAAAGGTTACAGATAACTTTGGAGATAAATGTGCATGCAAGCCAACATCTCGTTTTCGCTTATTGAGAACCTCAGGCATTTGAGACGCATAACAGGCACATGAGGGCTGTCCAAGTTGATCACCTCAAATGCCTTCATAGCGTGGCCAGACTTTATATTTCTATTTATCACGTACGGAAAACATCTATCACTCGGCGGGGTGACTCATGGTACGGCCGAGGTAGCAATACAGATAGTTTATTTACTTCTATACCTTGATCAATGGATCATTGCATGCACGTCACAGCTGAACCCAGCCCCGACAACATTTTCATGTGCGTTTACTCTCTCTGCGATAAGTTAAATTAGACGCAATTGTGTGTACATATGTCGTCCAAGGAGAGACATTTTTATGTGCGTTTACTCTCTCTCTACAATAAGTTAAATTAGACGCAATTGTGTGTACGTATGTCGTCCAAGGAGAGAAAACCCAGTCTTCGGTAGTGACGCACACGCAAAGATCCATTGATCAAACTGTACCTCTGTTTATCTCCCCGCGAGCCGTCACTGATCACCATTAAGATCACGGTATTCAGATGTGACGAGCGACTATGAGAAGTCATATTAAAGAGAGAACAAAACTGGAGGCGGTCTCGGAAACATCACGTATCTACCCTTTCCATTTTTTTGCTCACACAAAGGCGAGAACTATAATCACGCCCCCTTGAGTATATTATCGTTATCAGCACCCACCTGATCGGAGAGAAGGGGATGAGCGCTACTCGTGAGGAATGCGTTGAACTAAATTTCGTCGCGTGCATACAACTTTTAAGCAATTTTAAGAAATCCAACTTCTTATTGAAGTTGAGTAATTGGCAATCAATAATGATGAGTTTTAGTATGGTCACTTTAAATTGAATTATCTATGCATCAAACTCAAAATAAGTTACTATAAAACAATTTTACGCTAATTAATGACAAAAAAAATAAGAATTTGTTTTTTTTTACAATAACACATAGTTCAAGATATAAACAATTTTTGGTTTCTTAACTGTTTACAAGATCAACTTTAGGAGAACAATATGAAGTTCCAAGAAGCGTACGAATTCCCTGCCCTTAATATCACGGATTACATTTTTTTTTTTTTTTTAGATTTGGTACATTCGAGGCTTTGAAAAGTCGGTTGGTGACCGCGGATGGAACCCTGACCGGCCCAGGCAAGGTGCTCTGCGGTTTGGGAGCGGGCGTAGGGGAGGCCATTCTTGCCGTAACGCCGATGGAAACTATTAAAGTGAAGTTCATCAACGACCAAAGAAACGCCGTCCCACGATTCAAAGGATTCTTTCACGGCGTCATTACAATCATCAAAGACGACGGTACGAATATTATTTATTTTATTACTACATTTATTACCTATACAAATATATCATGGGCACAAAATGGCCACCAATTTAGTAACATACTTCAAGCACTTGAAGTCTTGCCGCGCCACGGTCACTTTCAGACACACGCATGAAGTTGGCGTTTGGAGTCGAAGATTATTACATTTTAATAGAAAGTGCAAGTTAATTGCACTATTAAAAAACAAAAGTACAAAAGCAAAAAAATATATATACAGGGTGCCTGGATTTCGTAGGGACAACATGGGCAACTTCTGTTAGATTACTAAAAATTTGCACAGTTAACATTGGTTTTATGAAGTGCAAAATAAAGTGTTTAAATTGTCATGGAAATTGGTTCAAGCCGCACCTCGATATCTTGGGTAGCAGAGAAGTTACGGCAAATGAAAGAAATGAGATTTTGTTTTTATTTAATTTCGAACAAGTGGGCCATGACAAGTGGGATTTGGGGGCAGATTCCTAACGAGCTCTCGAACCTGCACCTTTTTGCTAATTTGAACATCTCTCTATCTCTTCAAATGCAGAAGTTGCCCATGTTGTCCCTACGAAATCCGGGCACCCTGTATATTAGTTCTAGTTTTTTAATCGTATTTTTTTTCTATTTCCAATGTATTCAATGGTATTATCCGTGTATAAATAAATAAATAAATAAATTTAAAAAAACATTGGCAGCTTCCATCAATAACATCACAGGTGCGTGATTGGGGGGAGGGGGGATCATTGATGGAAGTTGTCCTTATCAAATGTATCCGTTATAGTTGTATGCCAATTATTCATTTTCAAAAGTTGAGAGAAACACTTCGCATATTCTGGTTAATTTCAGGTTTTGGTGGAATATACAAAGGGCTGACGCCCACAATTCTGAAGCAGGGTTCGAACCAAGCCATGCGGTTTTTCGTGATGGAAACGCTGAAAGATCTGTACAGAGGCGGCGATGAGAAAAAAGTTGTGCCAAAGCCGGTGGTCGGAATTATGGGTGCCTTTGCAGGTAAGTCACTGAGATTTTTTGTAATATTTTTTCTCCGGCCTGCCCAAGTTTCTATTTTTTTCTGGGTTGAAGGAGTGCCCTTAACGTTTTTTTGACTGTGGATTATGAAAGTACATGGATTAGTGATAAGAATAAGAATTTTTATTAAGTTATGGCTGATTGCAAACTTTGTCAAAAATGGAGATTTATATCGCAAGGTATGGATTTTTGCGACTTACGGAGAAATTATTTTTTTCTGGGTTGAAGGAGTGCCCGTAACGTATTTTTGACTGTGGATTATGAAAGTACATATGTTAGTGATAAGAATAAGAATTTCTATTAAGTTTGATTGCAAACTTTGTCAAAAATGGAGATTTATATCGCAAGGTATGGATTTTTGCGACTTACGGAGAAATTATTTTTTTCTGGGTTGAAGGAGTGCCCATAACGTTTTTTTGACTGTGGATTATGAAAGTACATGGATTAGTGATAAGAATAAGAATTTTTATTAAGTTATGGATGATTGCAAACTTTGTCAAAAATGGAGATTTATATCGCGAAGTATGCATTTTTGCGACTTACGGAGAAATTTTTTTTTCTGGGTTGAAGGAGTGCCCGTAACGTTTTTTTGACTGTGGATTATGAAAGTACATATGTTAGTGATAAGAATAAGAATTTTTATTTAGTTGTGGCTCATTGCAACCTTTGTTAAAAATCGAGATTTATATCGTGAGGAATGGAGTTTTGCGACTTACGGAGAAATGATTTTTTTTTTGGGTTGAAGGAGTGCCCGTAACGTTTTTTTGACTGTGGATTATGAAAGTACATATGTTAGTAATAAGAATAAGAATTTTTATTTAGTTGTTGCTGATTGCAAACTTTGGTCAAAAATGGAGATTTATATCGCGAAGAATGGATTTTTGCGACTTACGGAGAATGTTTTTTTCTGGGTTGAAGGAGTGCCCGTAACGTTTTTTTGACTGGATTATGAAAGTACATATGAGTGATAAGAATAAGAATTTTTATTCAGTTGTGGCTCCTTGCAAACTTTATCAAAAATCGAGATTTATAGGTATGGATTTCTGCGACTTACGGAGAAATTGCCCGTAACGTTTTGTTGACTACTTGTCATCTATTGACACAAATGACATCTTCTGTGTAAACTTTCAATATCCGCATTTTTCCCCATCTGTCCAAGTTTCTATTTTTGTTAACTGCTAAAAATGATATTTTCTGGCAACTGTCAAGTTGCAGGTAAGCTACTTGCCATCTATTGACACTTTCTGTAAACTTGTCTCCCATCTGTCCAAGTTTCTATTTTTATTAACCGCCAAAAGTGATACTTTCTGGCAGTTGTCAAGATTCTGATAAAAAGTAAATTTACTGCCAACTTTCAATAAAGACATTTTCTCCCGTCTGTCCAAGTTTCTATTTTTGTTAACTGCCAAAAATGATATTTTCTGACAACTGTCAAGATTCTGATAAAAATTAAATTTTCTTCCAACTTTCAATAACTGCATTTTCTATCTACTGGCAAAAATATTCTGAAAATGGCATTTCATGTGACTGTAAAACATTTTCGTCAACAATCAAAACTAGCATTATCTGCCATAAATTATATTTCCTCAAAATTAACATTTTCTGTCAAAAATTGCATTTTCTGTAAAAAATGGCATTTTCTGTAAAAAATGGCATTTTCCGTAAAAAATGGCATTTTCTGTAAAAAATGGCATTTTGTGTAAAAAAATGGCATTTTCTGTCGTACTGTCGTACTCGTATGTACATGTTTTTATTATTATTATTACTGCGATGAATTTTATTATAGCAAATGTTTATTATTAATACCATGTATAGATATGTTTACCGTCAGTATTTCAGTGTTGTAAATGGGTTGCGACACAGTTTCCATATTGCATTCAATCACGACTGGACGTAAGAGCTTCAGGCGGCATTTTCGATAAAAATTTTAGACAACAAAAATGTATTTCATTCACAATCACTGGATTTTTAACTCTCGAGAAGTCGGGAAATTAGCGATTCCTTTTGTCGTTGCCTATTTTCCGGACGAGAATGTAATTCCCACCCACGGTCGGGAAGTAGATTAATTGAAAATTGACATCAATCGGTTAGGGTTTACGATTTGAACATGTCCGACATTGAAGTGTAATGCTGTAAACTTCAGTCTGTTTTTAGTGTTGAAAATTTAGCTAGTGTCATCAATGGTAAACTTTCCGCTAACAAAAAAATTTTTTTTTAGGAGCCACGTCCGTAATGGGCAACACTCCCTTGGACGTGGTGAAAACGAGGATGCAGGGCCTCGAGGCCCACAAGTACAAGAACACGCTCGACTGCATGCGGCAGATCTGGGTGAACGAGGGCCCCAGGGCGTTCTACAAGGGCACGGTGCCGCGGCTGAGCCGCGTCTGCATCGACGTGGCCATCACCTTCATGATCTACGACAGCTTCATGGACCTCTTCAACAAAGTGTGGCCTTAAGTCGGACCGCGCACGGTATTATCCCAACGCATAGGTGATTTATTTACATTCCCCCTGCCCTCCTCCTCCCCGGACGACATATATTTTTTTGTACAATTCCTTTAGCTAGTAAGGGATACAAAACATGAGTACCTCGGTCTTTACAGATTTTATACATGCGCATCGTTTTCTTTTTACAATTTTGTAAGCAATTTTACTGGATATTCCACGGGAGGACTGCTCGGCTCCGATCTGTAGGTGTTTAAGTGTGAAATGTGTTTTTTTTATTGTTTTCGTTGTTAATTTTATGAGATGGTCTTTATCTTTTTTTTTTGTAGTTTCGGTAATTGTGTACGGAAATATATTTGGAATATAAAGCTTGCGTATTGTTTTTTTTTTTTATTTGCCCACTTTCTGAAATTGTATAATTATCATCGGAGTAAGATTATCATCCGATAATGCACACGACAGCAGTGAAGCAAAGATGGAGAGGTTAACGCGTCTTCGTGCTTTAGGAAACTAAAAAAAATTTCACGGGCGGGTGAGAAAGTCAATTTCTCAGCCATTGAAATCGTGAGTGAAATGGGAAGAGAAGTAATTTCTTTCCTTACGAGGTTCCATTTTTTATTTTAACTGTCACAACTGACAGCGTTTTTTTTTTCTAGGTTAGGTTTAAGAAACGAACCTTTTACTCTTAAAATATCTGTTTGTGAAAAGAATAGTATATCTCGGGAGAGAATGCTATTTTTCGCTCGGTTCCTTTTATCCTGCACCTCAAGAAAAATTACGCATTTCTCCCCTTAATATACAATCTACAATCTACTGTTATGTCACTGGAAGCGACAAATCCTGCTGATGAAAAAACAGATTACCATTTAACACGTTCGCTGCAGCAGACGTGCTAGCGCGTCCGACTTTACACTTGCGTAAATGCAATCCCAATTACGGTGGCAGCGAACGTGTTAAAAAAACTGAACAACATTGCACTTGTACATGATTTAGAAAACTCAACAGCTTTAGGGTTTTAGGTTTAAACCTAACAATTTTTTTGCTAAATTCTAAAATAATTTCAATACTTTTTCCTCATCCTGTACATATTATTCCAAAATCTGAAAAACCTCTGGACAATTGCCTGTTAAGTTTGTTTGTAAAAGTGTCTCAATAAATGTGTTGTCTCACTCTCACTCTCACATGAAACAAATGAATCAAACCTTCAAACAAACAAACTTACAGATTGTTTATCGTTATACTTGTAAAAATTACGATAAACAAACAAACTTACAGATTGTTTATCGTTATACTTGTAAAAATTGCATTTCTATTGATGAACTGATGTGATTAATTTTTTTGCACAAATACACGTCGGCACTAGGAATATGGGACTTAAAGGTTCCTAGTACAAGAAAAACAAAACAGGTACTTAAATAATCTCTTAACCTTAACATAAGTTACAAAAATGTTTTTTTTTTTTTAAGAGTACATAATTCGAAAATAAAGTAATATACAAAAAATCAACGGAGATCCACGAACGCACTCTGCCACTAATACAAAAGCGCGAATATCTACTCAATTTCTATTAGTCAGGGGGGAAAGTTAGAAAGAATGTTTTGTTGTCTTGATTAGTCATGATTTACATCATATGCCTAGCTTGTTTGTATTTGCTGCAAAAAATAATTCACTTTAAAATCGCCTCAAACACACACCAAAAGGCACCAGTTCGGGGCCCCGTAATATCTAAATCTAAAGTGCACTGGCAAATTCTTTATAGCGCACGAAACATCAGTATCGCACTGTGATGTTCAATGAAGATGCGAATGTGATGTTTCGAAAGCGTCGCTCATTGCAAAAACACATCCAAGTCATTGACGAATTGAAATTCAACCAGAATCAGGGGGAGAAACAAAGCAGGAAGGTCTAGAAAAACCCATCACAGAAATACAACGAAGAAATGGAATAGCAAGGAAGGAAAATATGGATCGACGTCCTATAAGGGTAACATAGGGTTCAGTAGAAGAAATTCAACCACAATGTCTTTCTGCATTTTACACGACAATAAAAAAAAAATCGCCAGTCCTTTTTTAAACCCGTGTTGTACAACTACTTTATACACGCACGAACTAATGCCTTTACCGACAAACATTAACCAAATATCTACGGGTATACGCCATGCGCATGCACAACATCATCAATCTTTTCGAATTATGTAACCTAGAAGGAAGGATTGGTGTCTTTTTTTCGTGGCGCCTATAAAAAGACCGATTACAAACTACTGACTCTCTGTACCAGGTTTCGTCCAAATTTACGAATCACAAAGTAAACTAATATGTGTGTGTATTTACCAGCCAGGTGTTGTGTTGGCCAGGCGGCGGATGCGCCTCGTGTTGCGGTCTTGGTCTCGGATCTTCTTCTCCATCTCGGCGTCGGTCAGCGTCTCCAGGAAGGGAGCCCATTGATCGGATTCGCTGGGTGGTCTAAATGGCACCTGTAAGACAAATTTAAATTTTCTTAGAGTCGGATTCAATCGTTTTAATCTTCAGTATCGGTGGAAATCATAATGTTAGTGGAGTAAAATTTTTGGTCCTCGCATGCACCTGCGGGCAAGTCCCAAAATGCCGAATATTTATGTTATAATACGCTTTAAACAAAAGTTCAATTTGTTTTTTTAAATAAAAAAAAAACCTTCTCCAGCCCTGAAACCATCTAGCTTCCAATTGATAAACTTGTATTATCAATAATTATTTTCGCACATTAGGAACATACATGAGGTATGCATTCGGCATTACTCAAAGGTACGTTCTGTCTAATGACCAAAGTGACGATTCGTATTCGACTCCCACACCTTGCATACGAACAATTCGACGTAGCTTGGTGTCATTCGGCACTTTGGGCATGGTCGGTGGTATGAAATTCGGCACTTTGGGCAAAATATCAATTCGGCACATTTTACAATCGGCACACATTAGTTTCACAATTTTATACTATTTATTCCGACTAGTTTTGATTTTTACATCATTATCTAGGAATCATGTTAACAACCCTTGATATTAAAAATACTTCACCGCGGGATAAACGAGAACCAAATTCAACAAATACATCAGTTACGTTTTATCAAAACACTTACTTCAACAGTGGGTAAAGGCGCCTCGCTGAAAGCGTACGTCCTCTGATGCCAAGACAGCTGGCCCCTGATCGAGTAGGCAATCGCCGTAACAAATTCCCCGCCCAGTCCCAGCTCCGAGCACAGCTTATTGGCGAACTGCTCCGGGTTGTTCTCTTTTTGCGACATATCCCACTCCACCTGAAAATTTAAAACCCGTGGTAGTCTCCGTCAAACCGGAATCAGCGCGAATTTTCACTTACCTGATCGACCAGGGAGGTGTTGCCGACGTGAATGTTAAGCTTGATTATGACCCTCTGGTCGCAGTTGTCCTCGATTATACCGGGAGGTTCGTTGGGGAAGGCTTCCAGCTGCTGTCGGATCGCCTGGGATATCGCGGGCACAAACGTCAACGGATTCAGGTCTAAATCGTCGCAGAGTACTTCTGCGAATTGTTCTGGGCTTATCAGGCTCTCTGAAATTAGAAGTAACATCACACACAACTACATACAATTAATTATTCAAATTAATAAATAAACGAAATCTTTAATTAAAAAATACATTAAGCCTGTTATAAATAATAAGGTGAGCCACTGAATTTTGTTGCCTGAGAGAGAGAGAAACATAGCAATTAGAAGTAACGTCACACACAGCTACATACAATTAATTACTCAAATTAATAAATAAACTAAATCCTTGATTAAAAAATACATTAAAACTGTTATAAATAATAAGGTGTGAGCCACTGAATTTTGTTGCCCGAGAGAGAGAAACAAGCAATCAAGTCTGAGATTAATTCATTTTTTAAATTCTAATTCAATTGAACTAATAATAATATGCGACATACCTCATTTATCTCACAGCCAACTCCGAAACAAAATTTTGTGGCTCACACGATATAATTAATGATCAGTTTAGACTGCTTTATGTAGTGCATTCATTAAACACACTTTAATAAAAGTCTCGAGTGACTCATCACTATGAAAATAGTAAAATGGTTTCTAGCGCCATCTAGTCGTCTGCCAAGAATAAATGGCAGATCATTTTTTTCAAGAGCAATTAAGATTAAGACTAGATAAATATTTTTGTATTAAAAGTAATCTAAAGATAGAATCAACAGTATTTCTAAATTTGTAGAATAAACGCATAAACAGTTTAAAAATAAATCAACAAAAATTAAATTTGATTTACCATTACCATGTTTATTCCATGTGAAAGTATCTCTCAACTTCTGCCCTTCTATTTCCATGTCGAGCCTAATTGGCACCAGCAACTCAGACGACTGACCGTTGTCCACGTGCAATTGAGGATCGCTGTCATCGAAACACAACGGGAACGTGCGGACCTAAAAAGATGATGGAATACTTATTTCACAAAGAAAATTCTTAGCAATAATTTTCACTTTGAAGATTATGTCCACTTTTAAGCTTGAAGGTTAGGCAACATCTGTCGCCGTACAAATATTTGCACAAAGAAATAAATAAAACTCTAAACCAGTGGTTCCCAAACTTTTTTGTCCTACCGCCCCCTTTCCAGAAAAAATATTGCTTAGCGCCCCCTATTTTTGTCAGCAGTAATCTTAAATCACCAAGATTGACTATTTGCAATTCGTTTCTTTTTTTTTTGTAAATAAATTACCACAGTCATTCATCGCCTCCCAAATGCATCTGTGGCCATCAGCGCCCCCCTGAATCGCCACCCTACTTTGGGAATCACTGCTCTAAACCAAAACTCATCGCATCACTTTTTAATCCAATATTAATAACAGTAATTTGTGGATATGGAATACTTTTTTTCAGAAAGAAAATTCTCATCAATAATTATTAATTCATATTTCAGTGCAATTTTAAATCATTTTGAAGGTTATGTCCACTTTTAAGCTTGAAGGTTAGGCAACATCTGTCGCTCTAAAAAACACGTACAAATATTTGCGCAAAGAAATAAATATTACCCCGAATCAAAACTCATCGAATCACTTTGCGATCCAAAATTAGTAAACGTCACTTGCCTTTTTTGATGACACTCGATTCCTATTAATGGTCGTTGCTTGAGGCACCGCATCTAGGTGACTCGAATTGGGAAGAGAGGGTACCCATTGCATACTCTTCTTTGGTTTCCCTTCTCTGGGGAGAGGGGGCTCTGAAGTATGAACGGAAACCGCTTTGTATCTGTTAAAAAAAAAAAATCACCAAACAAGTTACTTTGTTTTATTTTGTATTTTTTAATAGTATAAATAAAACGGATCAATTTATAATTATTTTTACGGCTAGAGTTGGTTAACCCATTCAGCCCTCGATTTTTAAATTTGAAAAAAAAATGTTTTTGTTAATTATTATTGATGAGGAGCTTCTTAAGACCATAAATACCAAATTTGAACTGATTTTATTAATTAGTATAGGAATTAATTAGTGAGGCTTTGTTGAAGTGACATCTAGTGATAAACAGCAAAAATATGGATTTTCATAGTAAGTAGAGACATGTAAATGTTACGGTGGTTTTTATCAAATTGGCGGAAAATATTATGCTGGTAGGCACTTTGAAAATTGAAAATTATAATTAGGAGGAACTAAAAATTGGATTGGGTCCACCCACCATCTATAAAACTTTGCTCAATTGACGAAATGTTTTTATCAATCCACTGAAAAAGTTAAGAGTTTATAAATTACTTGAAACGTGATTTTGTAGGTTATGCAATTTACAACCAGAGGGCGGTACGTATACACTACACTACCCTTCAATTTATTCAACGAAAACAAGAGTTTTACTTGTAAAACTCAATACGTAAAAGGAAGAAAAACACAACAGATAGAAATGCAGGTTTTTGCGCTCGCCGTATACAGTAGAGCGTCCATCCGGATTAATTGTGACTGGACTGTCGGGATAATCGAAATGTCCGGATTTTCGAAAAAAGCCAGAAAAGGTCGTTTGAGTTAATAACAAAAGGAAAACTTGCTAAGACCGTTAATAATAATGGTTTAGTGGTTAAATAATTGGAGCAGATAACTAAAACTTGGAATTATTAACAAATTGGAATTGTTATGAGAAAAATTCTTCTAACCATTCATACCTCACAAGAAATGCAAATATGCCAAGGGTTACTGCACATAAGTCCGCAAAATTCGAAAAATCGCCATCATACTCGAGCTCTAAATATTTTGCTAAATTACCAAAGGGTATCCAAGCTTTGCCAATTAAAAATTTTGAGAAAACCATCAAATTTTTCTTGAGTAATAAAGCGTATTATTCTATTAATGAATATTTGAATGATGATTTGAAAAACATCCTTGTTTAAATATTTTATATTCTGTCTATTGTAATTATATAATTTGTATAATAGTAATGTAATTATTGTGTTGTAATGGTAATGTAATTAGTAATTAACTATTGACGTGTACACTCATTTTATTGACAAAAGTACTAATAAATATCTATCTATCTATCTATCTAATACATATACAAGAATTCACTTCAACTTTTTTTTCACCCGAATTGAATCCGGATTATCTCTCGGATTACTCTACTGTACATCGAATTTTTGGACGGCATTTCATTTGTTAATACTCACTTCTCATCGTTTCCTTCGATGATATCCTCAACCTCGGAGGACCTGAGCAAAGATACGCTGCTGGCGAGCACGTGCTGACTCAATCCCAGATCGATCAAACGCTTCCTTTCCTCGTTCGTGATGGACCTCCTGTACATGCCAGGGTACCGCTTGTACAGGGATCCTCTGAACAGTCGGAGGTAATTACCAACCTAAAAAAATAAACGCATTTCAATCACAACCTGTACTGTAACGGAATGTAAAAAAACTGTAAAGCAATGAATTGCCATCGTAAACACCGTCCATCTTTCATAATTTTACAAAACACTTCTAAGAAATTCACTCGTCTTCCATCTAGATTGTTGTGACAAATAATTGCAAAATTGTTCGGCTACCAAAGAAAACAGTGGTCCAGTATAGTTTGATCAACGAATCTTTGCGAGTGTGTCATTGCCGAAAATAAAGTATTCTCGCCTTGGACGACGTACGTAAGCACATTGTTGCATCTAATTTAACGTATTGTAGAGGGAGTGAGCGCATGAAAATTTTGTCGGAACTAGGTTCAGTAGTTTATGACGTACACGCAAAGATCCATTGATCGAAGTATACTTATTTTCTTTAAAACACTAATGCCCGAGAAAACAGTGGTCCAGTATAGTTTGATCAACGGATCTTTGCGTGTGTGTCATTGCCGAAAATAAAGTATTCTCGCCTTGGACGACGTAAGTAAGCACATTGTTGCATCTAATTTAACGTATTGTAGAGGGAGTGAGCGCATGAAAATTTTGTCGGAACTAGGTTCAGTAGTTTATGACGTACACGCAAAGATCCATTGATCGAAGTATACTTATTTTCTTTAAAACACTAATGCCCGATTTTACACACAAACGCAACCAGTAAACCGCCCGCAAACCTGACACTATAAATATCGTGCATCTCTCGGTTGTTTTGAAGACCCGTAATCACCTTCTTCTACAATAATTTACAAACCGCCAATACTTAGTATTCATTCGAATCGGTTTAACTGGCTATCAATAATGAGATCCTTCAACCGAGTTTGTTACATCAGAGGATCACTCTCGAGCATGATTATCAGTACACCAACGGCGAAAGCAACGATTTCATTATTTACAAACAAAAAACGATGCAAACAAATAGAGAAACAATGGCAATATAGCAATCGAATGTGTAAACTAACCTCCGAACCGACGCAATAGTATTCCCCATTTTCCTCCAACTGGAAACTAATCGGTTTGTCGCCGAAGGTGCGGACTGCCATCTTTGGCATTCAAACGGTGCTCCCCCACACAATTTCGAGCACCTTTTCACCGACAATCCTACCGAAGAACGACCGACACAAACCGCAGCAAAATATTGTTTGCAACTGACGCCACTAGCGCCATCTCACTGATTCGCGCGAAACCAATTGCTTTATTTATAATTCCCGATACAACGAACCGTTATGCATTTTAACAATTAAAATTAATAACATTCATATTTATGTTAGTCGGTGGTATGAATAACATTTAAGGAGGTATTTGTTATCGCAAATTGTTTTCTTATTAAATATTCTTGTTTTAATAACCCAGAAACAAATAATTAAATTGTCTTTTTATTTTTCTTTGATTAGGTTAATGATTTAATCAGTGACGGTTCACGGGTTTTTTTTTGGTACGGCCGAGGAACAAGAGGTGCGGTCACGCAGCTAGCCTTCACTGCAACTGACCCTACCTATCTGTATTACCACCTCAGAAAAAAAACCCGCGAACCGTCACTGAATTTAATGCAATCGAAAATTGTCGGAATATAGTCAAATCATAGTATTATATAATTAAATTAAGCACACAGAAAAAGATAATATAGTTAAATTATAGTTTTACATTATTAGGTTGAGCACCCAGAAAAGATGATAAAAGACAGTTTTACTTTGCTCAATTTCACTACAAAAACTTCAAGAGTCGCATCACCATGACAATCTCTCACTCTATTGAAACACTGTTTTTCCCACAGGATGTTTGCTGCATGTGAATGTGCAAGTACAAAAACCGGGGTGAATAATTCGTATTCACGATCAACTTTTAGTTAAGTAAACCTTGATATTTTTCAATGACGGTTCGCGGGGTTTTTTCTGGTTCGGCCGAGGAACAAGAGGTGGTAATACAGTTGCAGAGACGACTGGCTGCGTGACCGCACCTATCTGTATTGCCACCTCTTGTTCCTCGGCCGTACCAGAAAAAAACCCGCGAACCGTCACTGATATTTTTTTATTGTTTGAACTAGAAAATTTTGACAAACGTCAAAACATAGTTTGACAAACATATTTCTAAAAAATACAAAATAAACATTTAACAAAGTTTAAAATAGATTAGATACCGAGTGTATTTTAAAATTTTAATTTAATTTTGAGAATGATTATTACATAAAATGTAGCATTGTGATACCGGCTTTACATCTTCCATGGATTGAAAATTTTAAGATAGACAATTATGGCTTAAATTCTTGTTTTTCTTTTTAAATTTAATGAAAGCCGCTAGAGTAATTTGTGTAAATAACACCTTATTAATTTTAAGGTGATTTATTTAAATAATAAGTCCCATTATGTATACAGAATTTTAGATGCGCGAATTATCTATGCAAATACTTTCGACACGTAGGACTCCGGGGAGCGCAACACAACATAACCTCGAATGTCAGTGGCGACGGGTCGAAAGAGTGCGAGCCTCTCGGTGCCGAAACGGATCTATTTATACGCGAGAGATGTATGGAATACTTAAGTCTAAATATAACTTATAAAAAGAGATGAGCCAAGATTTCACTTGGCTTGAGACGAAGTGGATCACCATATTCAATTGGTGTAGACTGGTTCAGTTCGAGATCAAATCGTACCTAGCCGACGTCCTGGAGCATCTAATACTGTTCCTCATATTCTACGTCCTGCTATGCATCCTGCTGTACGTTTTGATCATGCGGTGGAGCTTCAGCTTCCAAAGGGACGTCGCAAGCCCCGGGCGGGTGCTCATCGTCACCGCTCATCCCGATGACGAGACCATGTTCTTCGGGCCCACCGTGCTCAGGTTCACGCAGAACTCGAACTGCGCCGTGTACCTCATGTGCCTCTCGACAGGTAAATGTATAATTTTTATTGTCGACTTAAATTTAATTATTTCAAGTTTAAACAACGAACACATCCGCCGCAATGAAAAAATATACACTGCATGTTTCTATAATTGTATATGGTGGCCAAAAGTGCAAGTAAATAAATAAATTCATGATAACTAGAGTTACCTAAATGCAAATATCAAAACCATGAATTATTCAAATCGCTTAATTCCATGCTGTATTTCAGCCGCGGCTCGTTATGGTTCAGCGGAGGAGGTCATAGTAGAAAACATGCCTTTCTTTCTTAGCCTCTCTACAATAAATTACGAGCCGCCACGTTACAATACATAACATGCCTTGACATCTCTCTCTCTTTCTTCTCTACAATAAATTGTAAGCCGCCGTGTTACAGTAGAAAACATGCGTTAACATCTCTCTCTTCTCTACAATAAATCACGAGCCGCCACTGCTGCGACTGAAGTGCATTTACGAGGTCCGTGAATACACGTTTTTATCTGTGATTTTAGGGTACAATTACGGAATGGGCAGTACACGGAAAAAGGAGTTGTACAATGCGTGTAAACTATTGGGGATATACGAGGAGCGAATCATAATACAAAGACATTCGGCACTGCCGGACGCGATGGACGCCGAATGGCCGCCGGAGATCGTGGCTCAGCTCATTTTAAATCAGGTGGAGATGTACGACATCGACACGCTTATCACCTTCGACAAGCACGGGGTCAGCAGGCATTTGAACCACTGCAGCATATACTACGCCATCGCTCATTTAAGCACCACGAACAAGCTTCCACTAAGTAAGTTCATGTAATAGAATTGGGTGTTAAAATTTCAGCTTGTAAAACTTGTCCAGCGAAATTGTTTAACGGCAGAGGGCAATGTCAAGAACTTTAAACATAGAATTTTATTAAATGGTAACTGATGACGATTGATCAATCGCAATAGTCAGTAGCGGCTTTGCCTTCCTTTGTAAAACTATGGGGCACTTTATTTGAACTCCACACTTACATAAATTGTTCTAAAAGTGCTGATCTTTTAGTTCAAAATTATTCCACAAGAGGCAGCACGATCACATGACATTCTGCTCAAATTTGGCCCCGAACGGAAATTAAGTTAGTTCGTTCATTAAACAGAGATCTTATCAGTGAATATTACAGAAAATTTAAGCCCAAGATCAAGATTTATTACGGTGAAACTCTTGCACTTGTTGTGAATAATTAATATTAATTCTGGATAAAGTTGAGCGGATGGTTCTGTTAAAAATTAACGCACCACTACAAATTTTGTAATTATGTCTTTGTTATTGCCCTCAGTATATAGTAAATGAAGGTAATTCAACAATATAGCATTAATGAACCTTCATTTTTATTTAGAATTATATTGTGTGAGCCACAAAATTTTGTTTCAGAGTTGGCTGTGAGATAAATGAGGCATGTCGCATGTTATTTAAAAAAAATAAATGAATCTCAGACATGACTGCCATGTTTCTCTCTCTCAGGCATGGCCAACTCAGAAACAAAATTATGTGGCTCACACTTTAATAAATTTAATAATAAAAAATAATCAAAATAAGTCGAAAAATATTAGTGGTGCGTTAATTTTGAACAGGGGTATATATACAAATAGCATTCTTTTTTTTATTTAAAAAGGCTATCTTTCTGCCTTTATTTTATATTTTACCCAAAGTCCAATAAAAAATAAACAAAAAATTATTGGTAAATTTGTTTCTCTTTGTTATTTCTAAAAATGTTTTCTTCCCTTTCAGCGTGTAAAGTGTACGTACTAGAATCAATCAATATACTTAGGAAATATTGGTTACTATTGGATATTCCAATATGTTACATATTATCTAGGGTTAGGTGAGTATCCAACCTGAAAACCCCGACGCGGTTTCGAATAATTTCCGCTTCTCCCCGACAGATATATAGCCAACTTAAAGCAGCGCCGGCTGTTGTACAAAGCGATGCAGGCGCACAAGTCACAGTTCCTCTGGTTTAGGAGGCTGTTCGTCACCTTCTCGAGGTACACGCTGATAAACACGCTGCAACAGATGGACCGGCAGGACATAGAGCTCGATCTGGAGCTCGACGACTGAACGCGAGGCGGAGCGCAGGTTTTTATAAAAAAAAAAGTGCAATAAGTGAAATATTCGCTGACTGATCACGATTAACTTTCCTCTCTCACACACACACTCATCGACGATTTTTCTTTTTTAATACTTTTAACGATTGTATTCAGTGCCCCTGTTTTATCATTATTATTATCGGCTGTATATTTGTAAGGTGCTTAAAGAGTACAAAAAAAATGTGCGATTTATCGGTTGTTGCGTTTTTGTTTCGGGGTAAAGCTTCTGTCGATTTGTGATTTTTTTTTAAATGCATATCTATACGGGGTGTTGTTAAAAGGCAACAACAAAATTCGGATTAAATGCGGGTCAATGCAAAGGCATCACTTGCTTCTTAGGATCCATCAGTTACTACAGGGCACCCTCTACGAATGGTGTGCTTACGAAATTCAATATTAATTACGAAAAGTGTCTACAGAGGGCGCCACTGGTAAAATTCTTGCGGATTTTCCTTTTTTTTTCCTCAACACCCATTGTGGGTATAAGAGGTGCCGATTAAGTAAGACTGCTTTTTGTGCACCTTGACATGAAGTGCACCATCGGCTGTACAGCTAAAACCTTTTGAACTCGCCCTGTATTCCGGAAATCATTTCAGATTTCTACATTTAACGTTAAGGATTAAAAACAAACAAAAAAAAAACGCGCACACGGGAGGCTATTTTTATACCGGTTCATGCTTTCGGTTCGGTTATTCGGCATAATGGTACAATAAAATTTGCCTTGTGAGTGATTTTAGACTAGTGCAGGAACAGGGAGCAAAATCTCGAATCTTTTTTTTTTCAAGAGGAAATGTAAATGATTATAAGTTGATTTATGGCTGCCTCGGAAAACTGACAATAGTTTAAACTAACATTTTGATCTAGATGTTCAAAAATTAAAAACAATTGATTAAAAGTACGACAAATCACTTGAGCAATGTTTCACCCTAAAGTTGGAAGTAAAATAAGCAGCTGAGCAATATTTTTCAATTTTTTTTAGTGAACAGTATACTTTTTTTTTTAATTGAAGTTAGTAATACAACCTATCCAAAGACATTAAGTGATTATGAGTAGTCTCGCTCGTTATGAGTCCAGTAATCCGAATTCTTATTTTTTTCTTTTATTTGCAACTATAACCAGAGATGAGTAGACTGACAACGGAATATAAACAAGTGAGCCGGCTTTTTCATCCATATGCTAGCGCCACCTAATAGGAGACAATCCGAAAGAAGTAACCGAAACAGTCATGTGATCTTATTAATATGTCAACGTCAATCTATTCATCGGCGTAAAGACGCTCGTGGAGCAAGAGAGAGAAACGCTCCGAGAAGAAAATTTTAGCAGGCGTGGTAAGGGATGGTGTAAGAGAGGAAGATTTATGCTAAAAATTGAGTGAAGTAAGATCACATGACTGTTTCCGTTACCTGTTTAGGTGTCGCTAGCGTAGGGACAAAAAAGTCAGCTCGCCTATTTGCATTGGCGTTAGCCATCTCTCTACTCATCTCTGCTATAACAGATCTACAGTAAACTTGAAAATTACAGTAAACTTGAAAATTCTGTTTTCTTCGTTTTTGACAAGTTGATTGGACTTCCCACAGTTTGTTTTTTTTTTGTCAAGAAGATCCCGACATAAGAATTGGGTTGTCTCATAATATATTGTTTATGCAAAGTATTGTAACACAAGACAACAAGAATTTTGTCGAGTGATTTATCATGACGAGTAAAATAATTGCAGCGATTGTTTCACACTCGGCATTGTCGATTTACGAACTGGTTAAATATTCAGACTCTATTTAGTTTTTATCAAATTTAAGTAACGCAACTCCCATAAATGATGTTACAGGTTAAGTGGTAGCGGGTGCATGGTGTGACACCTTGTGACAAAAAGGGGGATTAAAATTTAACCAAAAAAACCAGTGACACCAAAGTGTATTCAACTGTCACCTTATAATCATTTACGCCCTCTACGCAGCTGTGATGTCGTTTTATTAACGCTTTCTACACGAAACACATTCATGTTTTACACACGCAGAGACATACAACTGACGGATTGTGATTTCGAAAATCTGGCATTCCACCACCGCTCCTCGCAAAACATTGCCAATCGATAAAACAGATGTGTTCTTTACCGACCTTCTCCGGGACCCACTTGTAATAAAATGAGAGAGTGCAGGATTCACACCAAAAGAAAAATACACACACACACACACACACACACACGCACACAAAGGGCGCGGTGCGTGAACGTTCGCAATTTTATTTACAAAACATTTGCTGTGTTTTTCGTGCTGCGGTAATTGTGCTGTATTACATGGGCAGGTTTACTGTCATAACAGGCTGTAGAACAACAGCATTGACTGTTTTTATTTGATTCTTCTCAGAATGTGTCACGGAGATAATAGCTCCTTACGTGAACATAATTTCTGATTTAAATAAATAGATTAAATAGAAACATTCGCCTGTTTGGTTTTCTTGCGCCATCTGGCGAAGCCTTGGCTCTAAAAGCAAACAATTTAATTGGTATGGAGTGCGCGGCACATGGCCACTGCATAACAACCCCTCGGGATGACTATTGGTATGGGCGTAACTACTGAATGTTTCGAGCCCTTTGTGTTATTGCATAATCAGAATTTTTATAATTGAAAAATTACTACATTATTTACTCCTGTCGTTTAATCAATGTACACTTCTGTGCAAAAAAAATTAAGCACACAAAATATGTTATTGTTTAAAGCGGACTTCCTGGTTATGAAACAATAGTATATTATTAAACTCGTGAGAAAGTTGGCCATTGCGACGAGGGTGAAGTTTGCAACACGAGCCGTAGGCGAGTGTTGCAATTCACCCGAGTGAGTTTAATACTATACTTTTTCGCATCATATTAAATAATTACCTAAAGATTTTTCTGTTTGTATTAAATTATAACGAATAATTTTTCTATTTGGAAATTGCGGCAGTTCGCTGACAAAAAACAAATCGTAACCACGGTAACAACTAAACTGTTGGGCAATGAGACCGCTATCATTTGATTGGCCGTCACCTGTGGAGAAAATGATTCGGCCGAATAATGGGCAACTTTCTCACAATCAAAAACGATTTAACAACGTTTATATTATTTAATAAGATGCGAAAAAATTATGTATATCCACTAAAATATAAAATAATTGAGCCAATCTAGTGTTCTCTTTCGAACTTTTATGAGCCACCCATGCATAACGAATCATGCAGCACTACAAAAAAACTTATAAGTACTTTTTTGCAACTCTTCACCTCCGAATTTTCACAAGCCCGCCACTAACACACACACGAACACACACACATTGACACACACACAGTGTAAATTTTAATCATGTTTCGCGGTACTGTAAATAAGTCATATTTTACCGACGGTAGTGTTACGGGCTTTTATTTGTATATATAGTGTAAGCACGAGGTTTTATTTTTACTTTCGGTTCACACTGTTTTTATTAAGTTTGATTTTTCTTGGGTTCTTTTTCCGTTTTTTTTCTTTACGAAATCGCGTATCCTTTGCTACCTCTCACGATGTTACCTTTTTAATAGTGATTTATTCGTTGTTTATATATATTTTGTTGTGTGCCAAAGTTAGATTCTATTTACTCATGTTTTGTAAGTTTCTATGAACATTAAAATAAAAGTATATATTGAATTTTATTAATTGGTTTTTTTTTATTCAGAAGATTTTGTGATCACATTTCACGTTTGTAATCTAAATTCTCGATTTTGACATTACTCGAAGCTCTGGATGTTACACAACATTGTCAATTGAGAATTTAAGAAAATCCCTGATTTATTCCCTTGGCTAACAAGCTGGTTTATAATAGTTGCAACCATCGCTATGCCAACACTTGAATTGAAGTAGAGTTATGGTGATGTAAGCGCCGGGAATTCGATTATAGGCAACCCAGTTTACAAATCTTAATTAGATAGCAAAATAAATCTTAAATCAAATAATGTTTGACTTGTCCAGAGGCATTTAAATATTTTAATGTTTAATCTTCATTTACAGAATACAAAATTTAAAAGCCAAAATTCAGTCCATTTACTGGTTTACAGTATTTGTTATCCCATTTGTTTGATTAGAAATTACTAATTGGTTGAACTGTATTAATTTTTACTTTGTAATTGCGTTCATCCTGTTTGCCAATAAAGTGTATTATTATTATTAAAACCACACCAGCCTCCTGCTTGATTTCTTGAGTTTTAGCTTTTATTCATTGCTTACGATATAACCGAGAAAGTATTCATTTAAAAATTTTAACAGTAATTTAGAAAACCCATGTAGGTGAATGGATTACACTATTATTCAAAATTTATCAACCCAACAATGGCATATTTGTAACACCATCCATTATTTTTCGATTTTTACAGCACATTTAAGTAAATAGATTTAGGGTCGGTTTTATAAAAGTCAGTTAAATTTAACTGAAGATTAAAATTTAAATGAAGTTTGGTTTTATGCAAAATACATATAGGACAAATGTCAATTAAAATTTAATCGACAATTAAATTTAAATGATCTTTATAATACCGGCCCTTAAATTGTTATTAAACTTGATTAAAATCATCAATTATTGAGACCCGTATTTATTTAATAAAAGATATTGCAAAATTCTCTATATTTAGTTTTTAAGCTTTGCAGTACACTGAATTACCGACAGTCATTTTCATCAGCAAATTACTGAAAAGTCGCTAAGTTTCCTCAGTTATTTTATGCATCACTCAATTCAGAACTTAATATTTTATCGTTTCATGTACAACTCATTGCCGAATGAACTTTGATTGTAAGTATAAAGTTCGAGAATCATCACTTGGCGTTCAGTCATCGTCGGGAAAGATGACGCGGAAGCGGTGAAATTACTGATACGTCGCTAACTTTCTTCAGCTATTTTACACATCATTAGATAATTAATTAAATATGTTATCGTTTCAAGTATAACTCATTGCTGAATGATCACGCTTTGATTATGAGTTAAAGTTCGAGCATTTTGGACGCTAACCGCAACCATCACTTGGCAGTTTGGCCGTCGTCCGGAAGATGGCGCTGAGGTGGCGAAATTACTGTAATTTGCTATTTTATACATAATTCGATTCAGAATTAAATATTCTATCGTTTGATGTGGGACGCATTGCTGGATTTTTATATTTTCATTATTGGTATAAAGTTCGAGCATTTCGTCGCTAACCGCAATTATCTCTTGGCAGTTCAGTTATTGTCCGGAAGATGGCGCGGAGGCGGCTAAGTTTCCTCGGCTATTTTATACATCATTCTATTCTTTGACTATATACTATATAATCCCCATGAAAGCCCGTTGTCCCTCGCACCTTCCCTGAAAGTTTCAACTCTCTGATATAAATAGAAAAAAAAGAAATCACTAAAAGAAGAAAAACGAAAAACCGGGTGACGCCCACCGGAAGGGTAGGGGGCGTTGCAAAAATTTTGAAAAAAATACAGATCAAGGCTCGTCTTACCCCTAATTATCCCTGAAAGTTTCAATTATCTGATATAAATGGAAAAAAAGAAATCACTAAAAGAAGAAAAACGAAAATCCGGGTGACGCCCACCGGAAGGGTGGGGGGTGTTGCAAAAATTTTGAAAAAAATACAGATAAAGGCTCGTCTTACCCCGAACCATCCCTGAAAGTTTCAACTCGCTGATGTAAATATAGAAAAAGAAATCACTAAAAGAAGAAAAACGACAAAACAGGTGACGCCCACCGGAAGGGTAGGGGTTGTTGCAAAGATTTTGAAAAAAATACAGATGAAGGCTCGTCTTACCCCGAACCCCTCCTAAAAGTTTCAACTCTCCGATATAAATAGAAAAAATACATCCTCGAAAGAAAAAAAAAGGAGAAAAGAAAATTTTCGGGATCGGCCGAATAACGCGCTCTGGAGGGGCGGGGGTTGGTCGGAGGGTTTTGAAAAAATTAGGGGTCACGGCCCGTCTCACCCCCCGCCTATCCAGCAAGTTTCGTCTCTTCGATTTCCATATAAAAAAATACGTCCCCGAAAGTACGCCGAAAAATAGAAAAGGGGGCGTGGCCTGATTGGGACAAAAATTCAAAAATCGGGCACCGAGAGTCTCTTTGGAATGGATTTTAGTTTCTAAAAAACGCGGCCGCCACCCTGTCCCTCCAGCGCCAACAAACTTCTCCTCCGGCGCGTTTGGATGTTATTTTAGTGATTTTCAAAAATTCGCAGCGAAGGCCCTGTTGGTCGTAGCTAGTTGAAATTTTGACACCATATAGAGGGCGCTTAATGGACAAAACTATTAAA
Source organism: Ocypus olens (assembly GCA_910593695.2). NCBI lineage: Eukaryota > Metazoa > Arthropoda > Insecta > Coleoptera > Staphylinidae > Ocypus > Ocypus olens. The sequence continues at coordinate 48,722,563 of OU343061.1, forward strand.
ATTTGGTGATTAGGCCCCGCCCTCAAAGGATAGGCCACGCCCCCTACGAGTGTGTTTTAACATACGCTCGAGATTATTTTTTTGAACATTGTGTAAAATTGCCGATCGAGTCGATCCCGACTACTTCCGATCCTCTAAAACCAGCAGGTCTCTGTATTACCACCTCTTGTTCCTCGGCCGTACCAGAAAAAACCCCGCGAACCGTCACTGCAGTTAGACCTCCTATTTTTACAGGTGCAGCCAAGGGTTAAATCATCAATTCCTCTCAGTGACGGCTCGCATTTTTTTTTTACGGCCGAGGTAGCAGAGGTGGTAATACAGACCTCTGCAACCGACCGTACCTATCTGTATTGCCACCTCTGCTACCTCGGCCGTACCAAAAAAAAACCCGCGAGGGGAACTGATGATTTAATAAGAAACAATAAACTGAGGTTAATTAAAGTTGTGAAATTTATGTTTATATTATGTATTGTATTTATTTATTAACATTTTGAGGTGACGATTTCGACCATTTTTGAAAAATGCCTGCGTGTGTGTGTCCGTGCAATTTCCTCTTGGAAACGCTACTGACAAACAGTTCTCGGAATGAACCTTTTAAGCTGAACTGAAACAGTTTGACAAATAGTTCTTAGAATGAAATAACTGAAACATTCATCAATTTTGTATTTACGCGACGTTCATGCAAATTCTGTATGAGATGACGTGCGCATTTTAGAAATTAAATTTCATCTCGAATTGGTGTCGTAACTGGTAATTTGTGACTTGCACGTATTGATAATTGTAGCGCGTTTACCATTGACATTTTTATTTCATGAATCACCAATTCATCATCTTCGTTTGACATTGAATTTACTTTGTATAGCATTTTTAGATTACGTTCCGAGTACGTTATGCGTCGGTGTTTGTGTATTAGTTGATAAGACAAGAAACTATTTTTAAATGAATAATCTCGAAACACACGATGACACAGGTTTTTTCGTTAAATTTGATCGCCCCCCACTCCCCCTACACAAGATGTCACAGCGTGCATGCACCTTTAAATTTACTCTTGGGACTGTCATAATTCGCCTGACCCACTTCATCCCCTAAACTTTTGACTTCTTTGGCCATTAAAAATTCATAAGGAACCGTTTTGTTTTATGTTATAAAGTAGTCTGTGGTATTGTTTCTATTTTAATTGACTTGTCTAATGTTGCAAATGAAAAATGACATAGACCTGTTGCAAAAGGCGGTTCGCGTCCGAGCTGAGACCGGCTGGGGTTACCAACCATTAGATCCAAACGGAGATATTCATTATACTCGAAAAGCAAACGTGCGGAGTGGGGCCAACCTTGACGATTGCGTCACCGGCATTACCCGTATTTCAAACATGTCTGTGCTGAAATTCCTTTCGCTCAGTGTTCGGCGCGGTCTCGTTTTGTGCCCGTCCAAACAACAACGCGCGTTTCCGGCGTCCAACCTGTCCAACATCCTCCAGAAGATGGGCTGCTCCACGTCCAAGGTAGAAGCGAAAAAATGTAAGAATTGAAGAGAACAAAAAAAAAACAAAAACAAAATGCGCAATTTTCCCCACCCGCAAAAGAGCTACCAACCAGTGCGCGTGTGCCTGTCTAACGGCTTCGAAATTAGAAAATTGTTCTGTGTATGTGTTTGTGTGCGTGCGTGCATTTTGTTTTGTATGTCGCGAGTCGGCCGTAAAAGCGTGTCGCGTGCCGCAGGAATGTTCACTTTCAAATTTTTAACTTTCGCGCGATTAAAGGGAAACAAACGTTGCCGCTAAGAAAGCAAAAACAGAAACAAAATAAGTTTACTCAAAATCGCAACTAGGGCGTACCAAATAAATTAGTACAAGTGCGATTATCTTGAAAACCAATCAAGGAATGTTTTGAGATTTTATCTGCAACATAAACTAGAATCAATTTTTAGTAAATTTGGAAATTTTCCAGTTTGTAGCGATTGTTTTTATATTTTTTTTAACGCTCAGCAGATTTTGCAACTTCCAAATGGCATAAGTTGTGTTCTCGTGCGGTTATCTTGAAAACCAATCAAGGAATGTTGTGAGATTTTATCTGCAACACAAACTAGAATCAATTTTGAGTAAATTTGTAAATTTTCAAGTTCGTGGCGATTGTTTCAATATTTTTTTATTCGCTTTGAAATTTGCGCGACTTTGGAATGGCAAAAGCACAGTTTTCGTGCGATTATCTTGGAAAATATTTAAGGTGTGTTTTGCGATTTTAAGCGGGACATAAGCAGGAGTCACTTTTGAGTAAATTTGGAAATTTTCAAGTTCGTGGCGATTGTTTTAATATTTTTTTATTCGCTTTGAAATTTGCGCGACTTCGGAATGGCAAAAGCACAGTTCTAGTGCGATTATCTTGGAAAATGTTTAAGGGGTGTTTTGAGATTTTAAGCGGGACGTAAGCAGGAGTCAATTTTGAGTAAATTTGGAAATTTTCAAGTTCGTGGCAAACGTTTTAATATTTTTTTATTCGCTTTGAAATTTGCGCGACTTCGGAATGACAAAAGCACGTTCTCGTGCGATTATCTTGGAAAATATTTAAGGAGTGTTTTGCGATTTTAAGTGGGACGTAAGCAGCAGTCAATTTTGAGTAAATTTGGAAATTTTCAAGTTCGTGGCAATTGTTTTAATATTTTTTTATTCGCTTTGAAATTTGCGCGACTTCGGAATGGCAAAAGCACAGTTCTAGTGCGATTATCTTGGAAAATGTTTAAGGGGTGTTTTGAGATTTTAAGTGGGGCATAAGCAGGAGTCAATTTTGAGTAAATTTGGAAAATTTTCAGTTTGTGGCGATTGTTTTTATATTTTTTTTAGCGCTCGGAAAATTGTGCCACAGTTCTCGTGCGATTATTTTGGAAACTTGTTAACGAATGTTTTGAGATTTTATGTAAAATTTAAAATAGAATCAATTTTGAGTAAATATGGAAATTTTACAGTTTGTGGCGATTGTTTTTATATATTTTTTTAAGTGCAACATCAGAATGACATAAGCACAATTATCTGTGGTTATCTTGAAAATTAGTTAAGTAATGTTTGAAGATTTTATCTGCTGATAAACCAGAATCAACTTCAAGTGCATTTCGACATTACAGATTAATCCCGTGAAAATATTCTTATCGGTTTCTTTTTAATGTTAGATAACATTTATTTAAAATAAAATTCACTTAATTGATTATAAAATAAAATATCCGTGTTACATTGTATATGACTTACGTAATTACCTACAAAGTACTTGCTTGATCGTATCTAAATTATTATTATGTAAAAGGAGATTCCGTTAATAAACATTATTATTATTATTATTAAATTAAGTAATTAGTTACAAAGTAAAATGTACATCAGAGAGACGTCTGGCCGATGGCCAATTGGCAGAATGGCGTAATAATACCGTTTTATCATGTGGATGCTAATTATTTGTGTATTATTTCCGTCAATCAAGATGTTATGCAGGTAAAATGAAAATAAAATAATAGAAACATGAAATTTGTAGTAAACAGCGGCCTGATGAGGGTTAAAAGGCCGGGAGAGACAAATTTTACATTAAAACGTGTATTATAATTAGAGGTGGACAAAATGACTCTTTTTGGTGAGTTGTTTGCATGGAAATAATCGATTCATTTTTTTTGTTTCATTTTTGGTTTATAATTATGAAGCGATAATAGTTACAGCAAATTTATGTTAATAATAATTGTAGAGAATGCCAAAATGAACAACTTATAAAGAATACGTTTTTTTCGAAATCTCTTTGGTTTTTGAGTAAACCGATTATCAGAATTTGAAGTAAAATTTGTCATTTTGACGTTTTAAACGTCAGTTTCATCCGAATCTACATGTACATGTGATTCTATCAAATCGGAGAAAGTAACATAATGGCCACATAACCATTTTTGATATTCGTTTTTGGCGTAGGTGTTTCTGGTTATTTCGTTGGTCACGAAATATTTTTAATATTCGTAAACATTTTGATTATTTTGTTGGTCTTTGCAATATCTCCTATTTTTTTTTAATATTCGTAAACATCAAAATTGTTAGTTATTACGTTGTAGACCTTGCGGCGGAAGGCGTCTGATAATTGCCACTAATTAAGCCGAATGTGAGCTGCGTTTTAAAAGGTTTTCTCGTAATCGAAATGTGTGCCAACGGATTCACACAATAGAACAATTCTCGCCAGGTGCGTACAAAATCCTCTCAAGGTCGACCGCCTTCGCGCTTTCCAACTTAATCAAATCAGAAAGCTGCAAAAGATTTCGAACGTAATCTGCAAGTTTAAAGTTTTATCAATAAGATCTGAACGATTATCTTTCTCAACACAATTCTTCTCAATTGCAGTGATTTTTCTAATTTTTGATGTACTGTAATTACTTTTTTAATGCGTTCACTGCCGGTGCCAGGAAAATTTATTGCCAATCAGGCCGACGCTTGTCTGTAAGGTTTAATGTCAAGGAACATATCACGCACATGGTGCGTGGTTGGCCCCAGCGTTAGTATTGTGTGAGCCACGAAATTTTATTTCAGAGTTGGCTGTGAGATAAATGAGTTATGTCGCATATTATTACGTCATGAGACTAGATTAATTTCAGACATGACTGCTATGTTTCTCTCTCCAAGGGCGTTTCCTACCAACTAGTCTAGGGGGGGTAATTAAAAAAATATATATATATTTTTTCTATGAAATATTTGAGGAAAATTAAAAATTACTCCTAGCAACACTACTACCACGACACTCCCGTCTCCAGTGCAGGAGATAGAATCTATCCTTTTCCAACGATTTAAAGCGTTGGAAAAATTTACCGGTTATATTATTTGTTTGGAATATGGAATATCGGTAATTTTTAACAATGAAAATTTATAAGGGAAAAATTCTTAGGGGGGGTAATTACCCGATTACCCCCCCCCCCCCCTTTAAACCGCCACTGTCTCTCTCTCAGGCATGGCCAACTCTAAAACAAAAACTAACTTTTAACTAGAACCTTTTTTCTGGTTGCTGTAATCCATTGTGGTCACGGAATATTTGTGACTTTTAGAACGATCTGACGTTTTGTATGTCAATTCCTAACACGTGTGCCAACTTAAATTTTTTAAATTAAAAAATCATGGCACACTAGGTTTTTTTTTAATGAACATGAGGAACTTAATCGAAGAAATAGCAATAGAGTTTTCTTATGTAAATTATATTTAATTGAGTGCGTGCGTCGTGTTGTAAATTGTGATATAATTTTTGGAGAAAGTGTAATTAAGCAAATTAGGAAATCGTATGAATGGCATCACATTGGTTCCCCTCTCTTCGTAATACTACAAAAGGTCCTTAGCCTCGCACCTCACGCCAGGAAGGCATGAGATTAAGAAGAAGAAGAAGAAGAAGAAGAAGAAGGTCTTTGAAACCGATAAAAGTAAAGATCTTAATTTTTACTGTCTTCGTTGCAAAGTACGAGAAAGTATTGTGATCGTGAAAATTTTTTTTAAATTTTTTTTTACGGAAATATCCGTTTTGGATGAACAATTTCTGAAAAAAAAAAATTTGTGTCTGTGTGTGTGTGTCAATTTTTTTTTACGAAAATATCTGTTTTGGGGTCCCTAGATGCCATTTCTACAATTTCTGGAAAAATTTTATTTTCTCCTTTACGAAGTACTAGAAAGTATTGTGATCGTGATTTTTTTTTTCAAAATTTTTTTTTACGGAAATATCCGTTTTGGGGTCCCTAGATGCCATTTCAACAATTTCCGGAAAATGTTTACTTTCTCCTTTACGAAGTACGAGAAAGTATTGTGATCGTGATTTTTTTTTTCAATTTTTTTTTTACGGAAATATCCGTTTTGGGGTCCCTAGATGCCATTTCAACAATTTCTGGAAAACAAATTTTTGTGGCTGTGTGTGTGTCTGCTCTGTGTGTGTGTGTGTGGGTGTGTGTGTCTGTCTGTGCGCGCTGTATCTCAAAAACTAATAGAGCAAGATACAAAACTTTGAACATAAGTCTTATTTAATAATCCGAAGAATTGAAAAGCTTTTGGTAAAATTTCGTACACCGAAAGTGGGTGTTTACCTTAAGTGTTTTTTGTTTTTTGCCAATATTTTCTTAAATATGAAAAATATCACAAAAACATCTAAACAAACATTGAAGACAACAAAGAAATGAACATCTTTTGCTCGAAAACATTTTTCATAAAATCATTTTTATTCGATAAAAAAATTTATTATTTTTTTTTAATTTTTGGTTTATAGTTATAAAACGGTAATAGTTATAGGAAATTTATTTGAATAATAATTGTAGATAATGCTAAACTGAACAACTTATAAAGAATAAGTTTTTTTCGAAAACTCTTTATTTTTTGAGTAAACTGAGTTTTTGAATTTGGAGTATAATTTTTCCATCTTTCATAATTTTGACGTTTTAAACGTCAGTTTCATCCGCTCGATGAACATTTAAAATATGATTTAAATTGAAAGCGTAAATGTAAATGATACCATCAAGTCGGAGAAAGTAACATGATGGCCACATCACCATTTTTTATTGTGGCGATCTTAATAAAATCAAATTAATAATATACTCGGGACAAACAGCGCCAAACGAACTATTTTTCTTTATCTAATCAGTTTATTACAAATAGTACCGACAATATGTATTATCTGCTATCATGTGCTCCCCCTGAATTTAGCATTAATCGGGTCTACCAACAAACCAAAAATGTTTATCTGAAATCACGTGACATAACACCCGACTCTCAAAAACTACAACACACCGAAACATTGATTAAGACTTTTTGAATATACGCCCAAATATTGCGCAATATCATATATTCAATATCTAAAAGATATACAAAAAAAAAAAATTCAACAAAACTAAAGAGTTTTATTATAGAAGCTCCTGCATCTCACCTCCCGTCTTCTATAGCTCAGTTACTGATTAAGTTAAGATTTCGATATTTTGTAGAATATATTTGTATCCTATGATGCATTTCAAGAAAATATTTTTGATTATACAGGGTGTCCCAAAAAAGTGTGACGTCATGATAATATATATTTTTAAATTACATGTTATGTATTTTGTTGCTCATTTGGGTACCTTTTATGGTTGCCTACATACTCCTATAATTTTATTGGAATCGATTCAGGGATTTCAGCAAAAAAAAATTAAAACTAAAAAAGACAGTTTTGCACTATTGTTTTAAAAAATGAATAAAAAATAAAAATATTGCCTTGTTAATAAAATCGTACAAGGTACTTATTAAATTAGGTCTGATGGTCCCGTTAACCAAGTTTGATCAATATGAATTATACAGGTGTCCAAAATTTAGTGTCAAATATTTCAAACTTTAAAGCACTTTATTTTTCTTATTTTAAATTGGAGCCCCTGTATATTTTAATGTCATTCCATGCAGAATTAAGAAACAAACATTTTTCCTAATAACAACCCTGTCCCAATTCCTAACGCATTAAAAGTTATTTGCAGAAAACTCGTTTTATCAACCATTTTACTAAATAAAAATCGAAGGCGGCTTTGAAAAACAATTTATTAACATTAAAATTGAACAAGATGGCAAGAGACTGTTTTGACTTTAGTAATGTAAACGTTTAAAGCATTCTTTGTACTCAAGAATAATATTTTGTCATGGAAAAAATAATTCTCTCTTAAAGAAGTTGAAATATTTAGCCTTTAGAATCCTGAGTTTTTCTTTTGTTGTCACTTCTCTCATTCCCACATGTTCATATTTTACTTATCTCGGCCTTGTGTATATTAAGACGTATTCATAATTGTGTATTACGCAACATTTTCTATGTCTATATCACGTAAATGTACCAAGTTTGAATAAATTTTGATTTGATTTGAATATTTTAAGAGAGAATCATGCTGCGTATGTTAATTATTTTTTTTAATAACTTATCTTGCAAATTAATATCACTGAGAATTTCCCATAATAATTTATCTTTGGTAGATGTAAATTACAAATTAAAATTACTGAGGATTTCCCACAAAATTATCCGAGTTCAAAGTGTACATTCAAATCTTTATCGTTAAAAATTTGGCCTTTCCAAACGCCAATTATAGATTTATGACAGCACACAAATTTTTATCTTCATTTAATTACGAACATGACATTAGCAAAAATTGCTTTTTATTGTTGGTTTGTGTATTCGTTTATGTAATTGTGGATTACGGTATTTATCTGCATGCATCCAAATGTAACCAAACATTTACATACAACATTGTTGCACAAAAAACATGCATCGTCACTTTCAAATACGTTTTCTACACCTACACGTGAATGTGCTCTTTAAATCCGCAAAAATCTGTACTCCACTGAGGTTCAGCAAGACGCAGAACATTGACTGATAACAGCACATAATTTTAGTTGACAATCAATTCGACTTTTTGCAATTATACTAGGAGTAATACAAAAATATATAATGTAGTATCATGTATGCAAATTTGTATTCCTGTACAAATTTTACAAAATAATAAAACAAAAATATTAAAAGTAACGATATAAACTACAGGGTGCTCCAGAAAGAAATGGCAACTTTCCTAAATGATCTCAGATGTCGCTTACTGTACATTTAGAACAAGGAACCAGTGACGGTTCGCCGGTTTTTTTTTCTGGTACGGCCGAGGAACAAGAGGTGGCAATACAGATAGGTAGGGTCAGTTGCAGCACCGAACCTATCTGTATTACCACCTCTTGTTCGTCGACCGTACCAGAAAAAAACCCGCGAACCGTCACTGCAAGGAACAGTTGTTAATAGTGTTAAGAAGTAAATAATAACTTATTATCACAAAAATAATATGGATCCTCCCCTGATTGCGTTAATGGTGTTTATATCCTAATAATCCACAATGGATCTTCTTTGCTTGCCTTGTGTAAACTATGTTGTACTCGCATGAATAAAGTATGATTATTATTATTATTATCGATCAAGTTTGTGACATATAATAAATAACTTTATGCGACACAAACATTTAAGAAATTTCAATAATGCTTTAATGTCGAAAAAAATTCCACGCGGAAACGCGTAAATGTCAGAAAACAGTCTTGGAATGTTAATAATGACTTTAGGCGGTTTTGCGTGCTGACCGGAATAAATAATAACATTCTCGAAATAAACCTCGTTGAGCGACCATTTTTCAGTCAATAGTCCTGTGCGTGTAAATTATTAATGTTACAATCAATAAACTTTATTACGGTTAATAGGACACCGCATTACAAAGGTGATATTCGAGTTGCACAAGTGATAAGCGTTATCTTCTAGATTGGGATGTTTTTTTTTTCAATTGAATGAGAAACATGATGAGTGTTATCGTGTCATATTATATCGTTGAACGGAAAGCTGATATTTATTTTGATAATAAAATATGCTGGGATGTATGCAATTACATGCAACACCGCAGTTATTGTTTTTTCTTCGATGAACAATTAAATTTTCGTCACTCAATTTAAAGAGTAATGTATAGGCCACCAAATATCCGGTGGCCTAGGGAGTAGAGCTCCTGCTCGCGGGCCTCGTGGTCGTGGGTTCGAAACCCATCCGTGCGGTCACTTTTTCGGGCCGTGCGGGTCCTTGGATGTCCAATGTATGTCCCCCCATGTAATAAATAATTAGAAATCAATATAAACAGTTAATTGAAAACGGCGGAATGGACAAAAAAAAAATATCCGGTGTCACATTGTGCGGTGATCATCCCATCTCATACCAAACTCATAATTATTCAGCGATTCAGTAAACGTAATAATGTAAATATCCACGATTGATCGATTTTTTTACAAATTTTCAAATTTCGTAATTTAAAGATCAAGTTTGGATTATTGTGGCGATTGTTTTAATGGAAAATCATTTGTGTATTGTTTTTCTTTAAGATTGTGTGCCTATATCGCCAATTCTTCGATTGATTGATTTTTTAGAAATTTTTAAATCGTCGAATGCATTTTTCGTAATTTAAAGATCAAGTATGGATTATTGTCGTTTTATTCCCACCCAAGATGTGGCAATTGTTTTAATGGAAAATCATTAAGGTATTGTTTTTCTTTAAGATTTTGTGCCTACAGCGCCAATTCTCCGATTGATTGATTTTTTAGAAATTTTCAAATCGTCGAATGCACTTTTCGTAATTTAAAGATCAAGTTTGGATTATTGTCGTTTTATTCCTACCCTAGATATGGCAATTGTTTTAATGGAAAATCATTAAGATATTGTTTTTCTTTAAGATTTTGTACCTACAGCGCCAATTCTCCGATTGATTGATTTTTTAGAAATTTTCAAATCGTCGAATGCACTTTTCGTAATTTAAAGATCAAGTTTGGATTGTTGTCGTTTTATTCCTACCCATGATATGGCAATTGTTTTAATGGAAAATCATTAAGGTATTGTTTTTCTTTAAGATTTTGTGCCTACAGCGCCAATTCTCCGATTGATTGATTTTTTAGAAATTTTCAAATCGTCGAATGCACTTTTCGTAATTTAAAGATCAAGTTTGGATTATTGTCGTTTTATTCCTACCCATGATATGGCAATTGTTTTAATGGAAAATCATTAAGGTATTGTTTTTCTTTAAGATTTTGTGCCTACAGCGCCAATTCTCCGATTGATTGATTTTTTAGAAATTTTCAAATCGTCGAATGCACTTTTCGTAATTTAAAGATCAAGTTTGGATTGTTGTCGTTTTATTCCTACCCATGATATGGCAATTGTTTTAATGGAAAATCTTTAAGGTATTGTTTTTCTTTAAGATTTTGTGCCTATAGCACCAATTAATCGATTGATTGATTTTTTAGAAATTTTCAAATCGTCGAATGCATTTTTTCGTAATTTAAAGATCAAGTTTGGATTATTGTCGTTTTATTCCTACCCAAGATTTGGCAATTGTTTTAATAGAAAATCATTAAGATATTGTTTTTCCTTTAATTCATCGATTGATTGATTTTTTTTACAAATTTTCAAATCGCCGAATGCTTTTTTTTGACACCAGATATTTGTAGGCCTATAGATGTTTGCGTCACTTGTGAGGAAAGTAAATCCATTTCACCACTAGCGAGAAAAATAAATTGTTTCATGTTTTTTTTTATTTCCACGGCAACTGCTGCTATGATTTAGGCGGAATAATAAATTCTTCAAAATTCACTGAATATTTACAAATCATTCGACTTATATTTGATGTCAGATCAGGTCAGAGAATATAATTCAAGATTTGCAAGTTATCGTTCCAACAGAATTCATTATTTATATTAGATAGCGTAAATTTTTTCGACTTTAAAATATTAAATTGAATTAAGCATTTCCTTAGAAAATATGTATCGACGAGTCCTGAATAGATAAAGGCAATTTGCCTCGTCGGTTATTACTTGCACATAGGTAAAAATAATTTCAAGGATGCTCACTTATTACATCGAGGTGCACTTCGTGGAATACCAATGCAAAACTTAAATGTGTGTAATGGCAACGGAGCGAAATTTGTGTACTTTGAAACTATCAGGTAGCCATGAATAACGTTTATCCAAATTACATTTTATTGAGTAACAAACGGCAAACAGCGAGGATTTTCAAAACGCAACAAAGATTGGTGCGGCACGAGCGACATCTTTGTCCTCCCTACAGAAATACCCGAGCCGCCGCTGATTTTTAGATAATTATTTATTTTAAAATGGAATAAAATACTTTAACTTTTTTATACCACTATATTTTATTAAGGTGATATAAAAAAGTTAAAGTATTCTATTTCAATTCACAATCAAGATGTACCACGAAATAAATGCCGCCAACATTAAACATTCGATTATTTATTTATTATACTAACTGTCTAATATTTACCACCAATTTGTAGTGCCTTTATTTATTAATTTAAGAGTTTATTTTTGGATGATGCATGGTCACAATAACAACGCTTCGTGCATGCTTGTCCATGCACGCAATGATAACTCTAACACGTTTGAGTTAACGTCTTGCATATTGGGTTGCCTACTACAATTACCAACAAGTTACATTATTATTATTTGCTCGTAATTGTATTGTGAAGTACAAATTGGTTATTTTAAAATAATGCATCGTTCCATCAACAACGTTTCGTGTATGCTTGTTTTTGCTGTCGCTCACAATGATAACACATGTTTAGATTAACACCTTGTATATTGGGTTGCCTACTACAATTACCAACAAATTCCTCAAATTGTTATTTTATTCACTCATAATTATAATGTGAGGTACAAAATGATTATTTTTCGGCCTCCACTGGTCTATATTTGCTGTATTTTTACACGCAAAGAAGAAGCAGTGTTTCTACCCGCACCCCCTGGAGTACGGGAAGAGTTTGCAGGAGATACGCTCTGCGCCAAAAAAAGGAGCAGTTTTTTGCATGTGAAATGTACAAAAAAATGAAAAAATAAATAAAATTGTAAAGTATTTGCAATCTTTTTTTTTAAATAAAGGTTTTGAACCACTGTAATTTTAACTTTCAATCTAAACCCATTTGACCTTGAATATTTTGGAGGGGTGGGGGACGAGGGGTACTCAGTGTTACAAAAATTCGAGAAGGGATATATCGATGTTGAAAGTAAAGTATTTGCAATCTTTTTTTGATAAGAATAAAGGATTTTGAAGCACTGTAATTTTAACTTTCAATTTAAAGGCTTGACCTTGAACATTTTGGGTGGGGTACGAGGGCTACACAGTGTATTACAGAAAGGGTATACCGATGTCGAAAGTTTCAGAAACACTGCTTTAGAGCATACAGTTTCCTTTTAAAGTTGAACATCCAGTAACGCAGTAATTAGAACGCATTTTGTAATGGTTTAATCAAACAATACGGAAATAAAGGGTTCTAAGATAGCACAGATTAACAATTTAGGTTCTGCATGCTGTCGCACACAATGATGACAAATTTAACGCATATTTAGGTCAACACCTTGTATATTGGGTTGCCTACTACAATAACTAACAAGTTTCTCCCATTATTATTTCATTTACTCATAATAATAGTGTGAAGTACAACATGATTATTATTCGGATTTGTTGTATGTTATCTAAACAAGATTACCTCGAGAAGATTGTGACTCTTCGCGACGCACAGGAAAGGAGATACTTTGGTGCATACAATTCAGTGACGGTTCGCGGGTTTTTTTTTCTGGTACGGCCGAGGAACAAGAGGTGGTGATATAGATAGGTGCGGTCACGCAGCCAGCCGTCTCTGCAACTGACCCTACCTATCTATATTGCCACCCTTGTTACCTCGGCCGTACCAGAAAAAAACCCGCGAACCGTCACTTTTCAAATTGAACAACCAGTAACGCAGTAATTAGAAGGCATTTTGTAATGGTTTAAATAAATAATACGGAATAAAGGGTTCTATGACAGCACGGATTGGTAATCTAGGTTGTCCATGCTGTCGCGCACAATGATGGCAAGTTTAACGTTCAGCTTGTATATTGGGTTGCCTACCGCAATTAGCAATCATTATCATTACTTCATTTTTACTCATAATTATAATGCAAGATTATTTTTCGGCCTTCTCTGGCCTAGATTTGCCGTGTTTTACCACAACAAGTTCACCTCGAGAAGATTGTGACATCACACCACGCACAGGAGAGGAATTGCTTTGGAGCATATAATAAATAATGGAGTGACGGTTCGCGGGGTTTTTTCTAGTACGGCCGAGGAACAAGAGGTGGTGATGGAGATAGGTGCGGTCACGCAGTCAGCCGTCTCTGCAACTGAGCCTACCTATCTGTATTACCACCTCTTGTTCCTCGGCCGTACCAGAAAAAACCCCGCGAACCGTCATTGGAATAATGGCATTTTGTGATGGTTTAATCAAATAATACGGAAATAAAGGGTTCCAGTAGTATAACAGTTTATTGTACTCGAGATACATCGATATACAACAGGCCATCGACCGAGGTCTTTCAGCCATAAAGGGTTCCATTATGGCAGAAATTAGTAATCCAAGTTGTTCATGATGACAATATTCTGTAACGCATATTTAAGTTAACACCTTGTATATTAGGTTGCCTAACTATGAACACTATTGGTAGAGTTGTACCAAGCACTCGAGGCGTGTTGCGCAGTGACCATCTTAAATTCAATTGGTCCCGGACTTTCAAACATTGATGTTTTCAACTGTCAAACATGGATGGTTTTTAACTGTCAACGTTATGGTTTTCTTGTGATTTCACAAACACAATTTGTTAACAAATATTTGAGTGTGGTATTTGTTAACTGTTAAACTGGATGTTTTCATTTTGATCTTTCTCACACCAGTAGGGTCAGTTGCAGAGACGGCTGGCTGCGTGACCGCACCTATCTGTATTACCACGAACCGTCACTGTCTTACACTGAGTACATTTTACCGCCACACGTCTCGAGTGCTCGGCAATACTGTAGTATCGCTTATTCTCCACGTGCCGTTTTAGAATTGGAAAAGAAAGCCATGACTATGTTTTATGTTTGACATTGATAGTTTTTGTGGTAACCTCGCCTGCCGGAACTGTACAAAAATAGCAGTCATACACATAAACACGGATGAGACGGCTCCATCGTGAACCAGTTAAACTTCTACGTTAATAAACGTCATTTGTGTCAAAAATATCACCACTGACAATTCGTATTCGAGTTGCGAGACTGTGTACGGTTGCGGTAATAAGTTAATAACACGTTAGCCCTACTAGCGGCGGTAATTGTAGGCATTAAATATTACATAATAGCAAACAGGAAAGGGAAACCGCTAACCGAGTTTCCTGGACAAAGAAAACGGACTTTTTCGCGTGACGACTCTCAGTCGTTCATGATTAACTGTCGCACCTGTGCGTTTGGTGGGTATTTTTTTACTCGCGAAGGAGATTGATCGTTTTTTGACCGATACAAACAAAACCATCGATTTCGCTGCGTTAAAGCTAAAAACATAGTTAAATGGCGACTGCGTTTATTACTGTTGAAGGAAAGAGTAAGTTATTGTAGTAGTAGTAGCACTCAAAAGTGAAAATGTAAATACATTTTTGAGACAACCTCACTTGTTGTAGAAGGATTAAATAAATTCGATAAATACGAAAGTAGCCTGAATATATATACCAGCGGCGATTCGTGGATGTACAGAAAAAAATTGATTAAAACAGCAGCGGAATTTTTGCTTCCTGTATAGAAGTAGTGCAGCGCGAACGCCATCTTGGTCTTAGTCCCATCTACGAAGATCCACGAGCCGCTGCTGATGTATTTTTTTCCGAAAGCTTCACTCTGAAATATTCATTTTCGAGTAGTTTATATTAATTAGTAGTAGTGTAAAAACTTGGTGATTTTCAGTGACGGTTCGCGGGGTTTTTTCTGGAACAAGAGGTGGTAACACAGATAGGTAGGGTCAGCTGCAGAGACGGCTGGCTGCGTGCCCGCACCTAGCTGTATTATCACCTCTTGTTCATCGGCCGTACCAGAAAAAATCTCGAGAACCGTCACTGGTGATTCTTATTGTTCTTTCAGGCCTTCAAATTTATTGAACGCATCTGCAACAAGTAAGGGTTTCCAATTTTATTTTTAAACACGCATTTAAGCAACCTGATGAAGAAAACGGGGCGACTCGCTGCAACTAATTTCGAATTTGACAAATAACTGACATCCTTCATGCCCGATAATCGCATGGGTATATTTTTTCACGATTTTCCACCCACGCGCGCATCCCACGGTCGTCCGATTTGAATTTACCACCGCTTTTCCGCGACGACGCAACGCAGCCAACCTCCCGGAAAATTTTCCGCCCGCCGGCGTCGTATCGATTTCCCGCCGGGAAAATGCAGGCCGTGTCGCGCTACCTGGGCCCCCTCAACGCCATCTTGAAACAGGGTGAACGTGTGCTTTCCTATTTTGCAGCAGCCCCCGCCGTCCAGGATGAGTACGTCGAGGGCGTCGTCTGCCAGGACTCCGACATCAAGGATAATGAGATGAAGGCGTTCGACCTCCAGGAGGCCGGAAGGGTCCTGGTGGTGAGGCAAAACGGAAAACTGAGCGCCGTCGGCTCCAAGTGCACGCACTACGGCGCCCCCCTCGAGACCGGCGCCCTGGGATCGGGAAGGGTGCGGTGTCCGTGGCACGGCGCCTGCTTCAGCGTCACCACGGGGGACATCGAAGATTTTCCAGGTGTGTATTCCCACGGAAAAAAATTTAATAATTCTAAAACTTCCTTTTCTGAATCCCGTTATTTTTTTTAAATTTCATTATTGGTGATTATTATAAAATAACCTCAACGAGTTTCATTTTAGCCACACACAGGATTTTGACGATTGGTGCTTATGCTTATGTTAAGGTTCCCCCTCTCAAACTCAAGAACAATAACAAACTGTCAATTAGCGACTTCGCGTATGAATATTTTGGAAGTATACCAGTACCAACTTAATGTGCTGCAAAATTAGATTTTTTTCATATCCGTGTAGGTACTTTTCACTTTCTAGTGTTTGTCACTAAAGATGTCAAATCTTTCGCTACCATTCTAACCTTAACTTGTAATATTTCAGGACTCGACTCTCTACCGTGCTTCCAAGTTGAAGTAAAGGACAACCAGGTGAAGGTACGCGCGAAACGTTCCGAACTGAAGACCAGCAAGCGGATTAAACAGATGTGCCCCATGGACAGCAGAGACACGCAGCACTTCGTGATAATCGGGGGCGGCCCGTCGGCGGCGATCTGCGCCGAAACCCTCCGCCAGGAAGGTTTCGTCGGGAAAATCACGATGGTCGCCAAAGAAAACTGCCTACCCTACGACAGGGTCAAACTGAGCAAGGCCATGGACTCCTCGATCGAGAGCCTCGAGCTGAGGAAGGACGATTTCTACGGGAACCACAACATCAACGTGCTGAAGAACACGGAAGCGGTCAAGCTGGACGCGACCGGCAGCAAGGTCACGCTGAGCGACGGCAAGGTCTTGGAATACTCGAAGATGTTCGTGGCGACCGGCTGCAGGCCGCTGAAGGCGCAGATACCGGGCAGCGATCTTAAAAATGTACTGGTGCTGAGAACGATCGAGGACGCCAAGGCGGCGAACTCGGTGTTGAGCAGCGAGGCGGAGGTTGTTATTTTGGGCGCCAGTTTCATCGCCATGGAAGCCGCGAGTTACTGCGTTGGTAAAGCTAAGAAGGTGACCGTCGTCGGGAGGGATTCCGTGCCTTTCAGGGCCTTGCTCGGCGCGGAAATCGGGGAAGCCGTTAAAAGTATGTTCGTCGAAAAGGGGGTGCATTTCGTGATGAATTCCGGCATGCGCGCCTGCATCGGCAACGACCAAGGCGCCGTTAAGAAAGTGGAGCTGGTGAACGGGGATCAATTAAACGCGGACATGGTCATAATGGGAGTGGGCAGCAGCTTCAACACGGACTTCCTGAAGGATTCCGGGGTCGAATTACAGGCCAATGGTTCCGTTGAAGTCAACAAATACATGCAGACCAACGTGGGGAACGTGTACGCCGGAGGAGACATCGCGTACGCACCGGTGTTCACAAGCGATGACAACAAGTCGGCCATCGGTCATTACTCGCTGGCGCAGTACCACGGAAGGATTGCCGCCTTGAACATGCTCAACAAGCAGACGGGCGCGGAAGCCATGCCTTTCTTCTGGACGATGCTGTTCGGGAAGGGAATTCGATACGCCGGCCACGGGAAGTACGACGAGATCCTTCTCGCGGGAAACGTGTCCGAATTGGTGTTCGTGGCTTATTACTTAAAGGGGGATCGGGTGATCGCCATCAGCAATTGCGGGCCGGACCCCATCGTCGCGCAGTACGCGGAATTGCGAGCTCAGGGTAAGGAATTGTACAGGCAGGATTTGGGCGTGGATTTGGTGGGGTGGTCCAAGTAATCATGCCCGTTATTACAAGTATTAGTGTGTTTAATGAGCGACGGTGGTGTCGCTGTGTTACATCTATATTTTTATAACTAATTTTAATGAGACTTTGTTTACCTTCACGTCTCAACTAGATTTAGGCGATGGCATTCATTATTAACTATTGAAAGAGATTATAAAATATTAAAGTTTTGTTAATGTTACTTTGTGATTATGTATTTATTGTTTATAAAATATATGTATATAATCCTATTGTTGCGTTTAAAAAAAACGAACATTTCCTAACTTACTTTTTGATACATTTATAATTAAATAAAACACACTTTTACTTAGTTAATACCACACTGTTTCTTTATTAGTGACAACAGTTTAGATCAAACAAACAAACTATATACTACTTATATGATCGAAACTGCACTCACTAATAAGTAAACAGTGTGATATTAACTAAGTAAAAGTGTGTTTTATTTAAACATTTCCTCCTTCAAGATGATGCTCAACTAAACTTTTCGAGTTACTCTCACAAATTGCTGATGGGTACGAAAGTGATTTTTAAATGTTTTTGCTAAAATCAAAATAACAGCAGTTTCCCTAAACAATTCAATACACGCGTTGTGTGTTGGGCTGCCTCCGACAACTTGCAACACCAATCACTGATTCGCTAGGCAACCCAATATATGTCTTGTATGTGAGAGTGTGTGTATTGGGTTGCCTGCTACAACTTTTAACCCCAAGTGGTTAATATTAATAATTGTGAGAATAATTTTCAATTAGAAGTGTTACCACCACATTACCA
The DNA here is from genome assembly GCA_910593695.2 of Ocypus olens. NCBI lineage: Eukaryota > Metazoa > Arthropoda > Insecta > Coleoptera > Staphylinidae > Ocypus > Ocypus olens. Next base: position 48,741,176 of record OU343061.1, read on the forward strand.
CTATACAATTTGCCGACACACTTGTTTCTATGTTAAATACAATAAACATACAAGTACAACATTTCACGAAAAATCAGAAACATCATTTAAGTTTACACGCGGCCAACCTGTAAACTGTTAATTATTTAATTGTGCGATTATATTTCTTAATAAACCAATGGACTCATTAATTTCCGTTCAAAACAAATTACATTTATACTATAAATATACTATATATATAGTATATAGTATATAGTCAAAGCATTTAACTTTTTCCCCACACAATTCAAACACGCGCGGCCAGATGGCGCCACTTTCTGAAAACAACAGCAATTCTATGATCACTGTCATCTAGATAGAGGTTACGTGGCCAAAGTGTATTCATGGTTTAGGAGGAACTCGTTTGTACATAAAAGTAGCCAGGATGATGGGAAAAGCGGCCGGTTTGTTTGTAATTTTCGCCTTCACGATAGCACCCAGCTGGTCCTATTTTATAACCGTCGACGCGCACGCTGAGGAATGTTTTTTCGACAAAGTGGAAGCTGGCACGAAAATGGGTAAGTGCGTCCCCCGAAAACCAATTGAAAATGTGGCAAACGTGCATTTGCTACAATTGAATGTGTGGCAAATTTGCAATTGGAATAATGCATAATATTTCCACACCATGTTCGATTCGATGAATAGAAAGTATTCCAATTAGAATGGTTAAATGTGTGTGGGTACTACAACACCGTTAGGTTTTTTGTGGTAGCGCCAATACATTAACCCCTCGGCTGGGCAAGGAAAGGTTATTTCGGGTGGATAAACCTGAATACTTTTCGTTTGAAAATCATCAGTTAAGAACGGTTGAATGCTATAATGGTTTAGAATGATGACTCACTGCTGTAGGCCGCGCCGGCTGTCCAGCTGAAACATCGGATATAGTCGGGCCGCTGAGAGCTGCCTGTGACTCATCGCTTAAAATCGCATGAATCAAGATTTAAGTAAACGTATGTCCGTAAGAAAATTTAGTGCCGCGCTGATTTTTATTGGCGGGATATTTAAAAATTCTTGCGCACCACCTAAACAAACTTTTTTGGGTTATGTTATTTGACATAGCGCTCGCGTGTTTTGTGTGTTTATATGAAACGTGCCAATGCGTTGCAAGAGTCATGCGTGAGCTTAGACCTACGTTTACGCTGCCCTAGTCTTTAACACGCAGACACACGTTCGTCTTTTATTTCATACTGTTTCGTACATGATAGAAAAAGATAGATATAAAATACAAAGCAATTCTTAGTACGAAAATGCATGAGTCACCGTCAGCTCTCAACGGATGAACTATATCATCGCCATTTCATTTGTAGGTATGGTAGGGATGAACAGAATTTGTGGGAATTTTCAATTTTCAGCCAGGGTTTTGTGGTGAGCCAAAAATTGTTTACATTAATTTAATAGGCTATAATTAAATTTTTAGATTTTTTGTTGGGCCGCACTTTCTGTACGCCGTGATCGTTTTTTTAGGTCTCACGTTTGAAATAGCGGAGGGTGGTTTCCTGGACATCGACGTGCGCATAGTCGGACCCAACAGCAAGGTGATTTATCAGGGGGAGCGCGAGAGTTCCGGCAAGTACACCTTCGCCGCACACGTGCCCGGCGTGTACACCTACTGTTTCTCCAACAAAATGTCGACCATGACGCCGAAAGTGGTCATGTTCAACATGGCCATAGGGGACGCCCCCAAGCTCGACACCAATGCCGAGGGCGACAGTGCCACGAAATTAGAAGACATGATTAAAGAGCTGAGCGGTAAGATTGCGTTTTTTATTTATTTACGTAATTATTCGTAATCTCTCGATTTTCTAAACATAAATTGAATGTTATAATAAAACACTTTTAACTTTGTTTTGTATTACTTATATATTTATTTTTGTGACTTAAGTTTCGGTAATACAATTACCATTTTCAAACAAGAAGTGACAAAAATAAATATATAAGTTATACAAAACAAAGTTAAAAGTGTTTTAATATAATATTTAAAAATGTATAACGAAGTAGAAGCCTCCAGCATAAACAATATAAATTGAATGAATAAGCGGAAACTCCTAAAACATTCAAAACTGATTTGAAAAAATATCTTACGGCAAAATTGTATTACTCAATTTTTGAATATTTAAATGATTGATAAGGTCTGCAAATTTGAAAATTTTTAATTTGAATTTTTTTTTATTTGTCCTAATTTTAGCTCTGACATTTGTAATACATGATTATGTCATACTTCAAATAAATGTAATCAGATGAAATATAGCCTGAATATGTGGATATTCAATCTGTTTGTAAATCTACAAAATTAAGTCTTACAAAGAATAAAACACAAGACTCTTGACTCTTTGCAAGGAGTAAAAAGTCTGGAATGCAAGTGATGAGCAAAAAAAGACCCTCACCTTCAAAAATGTGTATTTTAACATTCTACCAATAGTATATTATATAACTAGAGTTATGTATTAGGTATACATATTATCTATAGAAAAATATTTTTTTTACAAAAATGTCCTTTGCTATTAAAAGTCCTCCTTTTTTGACGAAATTGTCATACTTTTAAATGATGTACATCTGGCAACCCTAATAATAGGTTAATTAGGCATTTGGCAACCATGTGAAAAACATAAGTCAAAATTACAACATTATAAAAAAATCACCAGATCTGGTGAAAAAAAACCTAACATAGATTCCACGCTTAATCAACTTTCTCCCCCAGGTACTTTAACGAGCGTAAAACACGAACAAGAGTACATGCAGGTGAGGGACCGGATTCACAGGTCGATAAACGAGAGCACAAACTCGAGGGTGGTGATGTGGTCGTTCTTCGAGGCACTCATTCTGGTGGCCATGACCCTCGGCCAAGTGTACTACCTGAAGAGGTTCTTCGAAGTGCGACGAGTCGTTTAAATTTCACGCGCACACCCTTCCCCGTTTCGTTTTTCACAAAGGTATATTTATTTTCTGCCTCGATGCATAAATTGTGATTTTTTTTTTGTAAACAGGAGAAACATCTTTAAAAACCAACAATAACTCTCTAAATTGTTCGGTTTCTATTTTCCGAGCCGGACGCCGGTTCTCTTTTGTTGTTATGTTAACGCGCCTCTGTCGGGTTTGTAACAAAAATGTATTTCGTTTTGTAATAAAGTTGATATAAAATTGATTCGATTGTTTGTACTTTCTTACTGTTAACCCTTTAACGTACACTTTTTTAGGGTTACCGTTTAACGCGCTTGAATTAACTCCAGCGTGTACGTTAAGAGGTTAATATACTCAAAACTCAGGTGCGAGACGACCTACACTACATTTAAAAAAAAAATGGTGTGATGAAAAGCAGGTTAGTGTTTCTGAATGGCGAATTTGTACAACGGAGCCATAGGCCGTAAGTTGATCATACAGCCCGGAGAGCAAAGCTTGTAAATTAACGAAAATGACCGATCGAGCAAAAAAGAATATAAATTAATCATGAGGCCGATATCGCGCCTACATGATAGTGCACGGGAAACTTTTTCAAGCCATTTCAAAATTTACAATTGTTCATATGTGTTCGCAGTGGGCTGTGATTTTTTAAAACATGATCGCAACAACAATTGACTTCCAAATGCGCCGACGAGAAATTTGCTTCCCGGCTCCAATCGAGCAAACAAAACCAAAAACACTCACCCGATTTCAACGCAGCAACTCTGCGGATCCGACAGTCCGCTGTGAAATTCGGGGGAGCATATAGGAGTTCCTTCCGGATCGAAGCGTCGAAAACGGTGGCAATCCATGACGCCCAGCACAATCAAAAAACCCCGATCGAACGAAATCGTTTCCGGGCAAACGATCCGCCCCTCTCGACACCCGACGACCCGAGCCGTTTGTCACAGAAACCGACGAAACCTAACAAACTTTCGCGACTTAAACACGCTTTGAAAAAGGACGCGTTCACAATTCGAGATGGCGGCGACTGTGTTTTTTTCCGCGCGTGCGCTATCGATACCACGTAGAATAAAAAGAGAGGGCGCCACCGAACGGACCATATAAACTTTTAAATCAAATAAATTAATCATTGAAACACCCACCTGATTTTAATGTCGCGATTCTGGATGTGTTCGGGAACATGTACATGTACATGTACGAGTTCCTCCCTGATCGAAAACAGTGGCAATCCATGAGGCACAGCATAGTCAAAAAACCGATCGACGGAAATCGTTTCCCGGCGAACGATCCGCCTTTCTCGACACCCGATAAGCGAGCAGGTTATCACGGAAACCGACGGAATTTGTAACAACATCGCACGACTAAACTTTTGCCGGACTAAACACGTTTGGTTATTGAAGAAGCAAGCGGATACAATTCGAGATGGCGGCGACTGTCTTTTTTCACGCGCGTGCGCTATCGATATCACGTAGTTAGACTAAAAATGTATAGAGGGCGACACCGAACGGACAACATGAACTTTTAAATCAAATAAATTAATCATTGAAGCACTCACCTGATTTTAATGCCGCAATTCTGGATGTGTTCGGGAACATGTACATGCACGAGTTCCTTCCTGATCGAAAGCAGTGGCAATCCATAAGGCACAGCATAGCCAAAAAACCGATCGACGGAAATCGTTCCCCGGCGAACAATCCGCCTTTCTCGACACCCGATGAAGCGAGCAGTTCATCACAGAAACCGACGGAACAATATCGCACGACTAAACTTTTGCCGACTAAACACCAGCGACGGTTCGCCGGTTTTTTTTCTGGTACGGTCGAGGAACAAGAGATGGTAATACAGATAGGTAGGGTCAATTGCAGAGACGGCTGGCTGCGTGACCGCACCTATCTGTTTTACCACCTCTTGTTCCTCGACCGTACCAGAAAAAACCCCGCGAACCGTACTGCTAAACACGTTGTTTGGTTATTGAAGAAGCAAGCGGTTACAATTCGAGACGGCGGCGACTGTTTTTATTCACGCGCGTGCGCTTGCGGTACCACGTAGTTACACTGAAAAAGTTTAGAGGGCGACACTGAAGGTCCGATAATATAAAATTAATAATTGTCTCGAATATATTTTATTAAATCTATATGCATAGTAGTTTATAAATTTAATCTATTTGCGGCAATTTATTAATACAAAATAATACTGAACTAACTTTATATTTCAAATAACGATATCACGTGGTTACACCAAAAATATATAGAGGGCGACAATATAACCTTTTGAACCAAATAAATTAATAATTGTGTACCTATTTTAGTAAACCAAAATGTATAATGGTTTCTAAATTTAATCCAATTGCGGCAATTTATTTATATAAAATAATACTTGACTAATTTTATAATTCGAATATCTTTCGGCTTTGACAGCCGCCAAATTTCTTATTATATTGTTTATACTGGAGGCTTCTACTTCGTTATACATTTTAAATATTATAATAAAACACTTTTAACTTTGTTTTGTATAATTTATATATTTATTTTATATCCGGAAATCCCTATACTGAACGACCAGCTTGACCTAATTTACACCCCTATTTTCAAAACCCTTGTGTAATTAGTTTTTATCTGTATCTTACCTGTATATATACCTTTGTAAATCGGTTTTTAAAACCTTGTTTGAAAATGGTAATGTATTACCGAAACTTAAATCACAAAAATAAATATATAAGTTATACAAAACAAACTTAAAAGTGTTTTATTATAAAATTTCTTATTTATAATCGACTTAAACGACAAGGAACCGAGCACATAGTTAGGTTATTTCGTCTTTGTCATATTGTCCTCACTACTGCATAAGCGTTCTATACATAATACGCGGTATATAAATTAGATATTTATTTACCATATTTTGAGTTAGGCAACTTATTCGTCATTGGTAGGCAACCCAAAATACAGGTGACAACCTAAACACTGTTAGACTTAGTAGGCAACCCAATATACAAGGTATTAACCTAATCGTGTACTGGGGAGCATGGACAAGCAAATACCAATCGGTGTAATGAATTAATGAAAAGCATGTTAACTTTCTGACTTATGTAAACTTATAGTAATGGCATCAATAAATTATTATTATTATTATTAAACAAACTTGATTGCATTCTTGCATCCACCCAAACGCAGCTTCAGTTATGTTAAAAAAACATGCAACCGCACTTTATAACCGGTCATAATAATTCTTCGTACTACCGATGTGCAATCTTGTTTTAAATAACAAGCAGGCGAAGTGGTTCACGAACTTTCGTATAAATAAGTTATTGGATCGCATCTGCCAAACTTTCACAAGCAGAAATTATCTAAATCGTTTTATTGAGTTATGACAAAATAAATATGATACAACCATCAAATATTCATAATACAAAAACCAGGTATAAAGGAATGCGTAGACACGTAATAACAGTAAATAGTTATATAAAAAAAAAAAAACAATATTGCATGTATAGAGAGTAGTAAGTTCGACACGGAAAACATCCAATCTGCGCGCGCGTGTTTGTATGTGTTTAAGTGTGTGAGTGTGTGAAGATCTAGGTGAGACGATTCGAACCGAACAACACAATTAAGTATCCTATATATCTTTGGTTTTATCACTAGAATTAAAGCATACACCCTAGTACTAATAGTAGTGCGCGGAACTATAAATAAATTACCAACATTTAAATATAGTTAATTCTTCATATATTTCTGTTATGTGTATATATATATAATTTATTCATTTTTTTCACTAAAAATTTTTTCGTCGCGAATTAAAACAATGATGGACAATACCCGAAAATACTCTACGCGGCTAGCATTCGGAAACATCGAGAGATAACAGCAACAGTTTTATCCTAAGAATTTATTGATGATGATGCGCTAGTTTTATGAGTAAAGTTACAGCAGCCGACGCGCCTATTTAATTGACAATTCATGATTATCATGTTGGCTGCCACGCAAATGCAACAGTTAAGGGGGTCACTTCCTCAGCCGTTTTTAAATGGAAAGCAGCCGAGGAAGTGGCCCCCTTAAAGGAAACTCACAACTCATAAGGCAGTCAACGTGTTAAACTGAATTGAATAAGTTGTGGTTAAAATATAGCAGATTTTTTCATTTATTTAAAATGTAAGGGTAAGCGCCCTCTGGTGACTTTTATCCCGCGACAATTCGTCTCGAGGCGTTGAGGATGAATGAAGATGCGACATGGACATTATTCTACTGTTACATCGCCTCGTGTGCGCATCTCTAGTCTGAATAATGACACTTTTAAAAGTGTTTTATTCCAATGACAGTTTCGTCGCGTGACAAAAATCAAAATCACCAGTGGCGCTATAATTCGAGTCAGTGCAAGATCCGAAAAATTGGATTTCATTGAGAATTTTAAGTTAATTAAAAAAAACAGATAACTAGATTTCAGTTGGTACATTAAGGATGACACAGAGTGTATATTTGTGTTTCGGCGATACCATGAAGCCTAAAAGTAAATTTTGAAAAATTCCAATTCATCTCGTAGCAAATTTTAGTTTTAGCAGCAATCGACTTGCCTAAAATAAATCATCTTGTAAGATAAACGTTGTGCGAGATTGTCTGCCCTAAACCTAGGTATTGTCGAACATTGTCATCATCCCCAAACAGCTCACAACCGGTAAATGTTTTTTCCCACACAAAAGCGTCCGGCCCGTAAATTCCCATATTATTTTTCCTCCGGGTAATTCACGGGTACACGTAATTAATCAATAAGACCTGCCCTACATTCGTGCGAGGAATATGCGAACTTGATGACGAGTAAAAAGGCGAAAACCACCCCCACCCGAAAATGAAAACGAAAATTATTGCGAAAGCGACGATTCAAATTCAACGAGTCGATTTTTTTCCCCCTTAAGTATTTCTATGCTCCTTTGTGTCGTGTCGTGTGTGTGTATACATTTATTGTAGAATTGCAAACCCTGTTGACGCGCGGCGGCGATCACAGTTACGTGGACTGCCCCCCGTTGTAAGCGTAGTCAGCCTTATTGTGCATGATCAGACAGTCGTCGACGAAGTAAAAGCTGTCCGACCTCGTCTCGAACGGGGACGCAATCATTTCTTTAACTGAAAGTTTCGCACGATTAGAAAACAAACTCTAGTTGTCAAACATTGCATATAGGTTATGTATATAAACAATTTAAATAGGTTATGTGAACTAACAAACATTACAGTGACATCAGAAAGTCGAAAATAGTTGGCAGCAATTTTCTGAAAATCCCTATAATATTATATTGGCTGCCTGGAATTCTGTACATTTTGTTGTGATTTTTTAAGGTTAAAAAAATCGCAAAAAAAATATTTGCAACGTTCTGCAGTTAACTCGATTACATTTTCAACCGGGAAGTACAAAAATTTGTCAAAAATATAAAACGTAATCTCCTGAAACTTTTCATTGACAAATTACTTATGAAGTAATCTACTTTCAAAATTCGTCAGGTTTGTATTTCTGATAGTTAAACACGGCCACTTGAAAGTTGTCATTTCTGGCAGTTGAAAATTGTCATTTTTGTTAGATGAAAATAGTAATTTTTGACACCTGAAAATTGTAATTTTTGGCAGTTAAAAAGTTTATTTTTGACAGTTAAAAATCGTTATTTCTGATAGTTAAACACAGTCATTTTTTCCACTTGAAAGTTGTCATTTCTGGCAGTTGAAAATTGTCATTTTTGTTGGATGAAAATAGTAATTTTTGACACCTGACAATTGTCATTTTTTGCTGTTAAAAAGTTTATTTTTGACAGTTAAAAATCGTTATTTCTGATAGTTAAACACAGTCATTTTTGCCACTTGAAAGTTGTCATTTCTGGCAGTTGAAAATTGCCATTTTTGTTAGATGAAAATAGTAATTTTTGACACCTGAAAATTGTCATTTTTGGACGTTAAAAAGTTTATTTTTGACAGTTAAAAATTGTCATTTCTGGTAGTTAAACACGGTCATTTTTGCCACTTGAAAGTTGTCATTTCTGGCAGTTGAAAATTGTCATTTTTGTTAGATGAAAATAGTAATTTTTGACACCTGAAAATTGTCATTTTTGGCAGTTAAAAAGTTTATTTTTGACAGTTAAAAATCGTCATTTCTGACAGTTAAACACGGTCACTTTGCCACTTGAAAGTTGTCATTTCTGGCAGTTGAAAATTCTCATTTTTGTTAGATGAAAATAGTAACTTTTGACACCTGAAAATTGTCATTTTTGGCAGTTAAAAAGTTTATTTTTGACAGTTAAAAATTGTCATTTCTGGTAGTTAAACACGGTCATTTTTGTCACTTGAAAGTTGTCATTTCTGGCAGTTGAAAATTGTCATTTTTGTTAGATGAAAATAGTAATTTTTGACACTTGAAAATTGTCATTTTTGGCAGTTAAAAAGTTTAATTTTGACAGTTAAAAATTGTCATTTCTTGCGGTTGAAAATGATCATATTTGACACTTGAAAATGTCATTTTTGCCAGTTAAACATGGTAATTTTTGCCACTTGAAAGTTGTCATTTTTGACAGTTGAACATTGTCATTTCTGGCAGTTGAAAATAGTCTTTTCTGACACTTAAAAATTGTATTTTTGGCTATTAAATATTCTAGTTTACGACGGCACATGAAAATTATCATTTTTTGACAGTTTGGAATTGACAATTTTGGCACTAAAAAATTGTCATTTCTTGCAATTAAATTTTTGACAGTCGGAAATTTTCATTTGTGGCAGTTGAAAAGTTTGAAAATAATTTTGTGGGTTTTTATCTGCCGATTTTGCTTATTTTAAACATTGCAGTTATTTCACTATTAATAATCCATTTGTGATACATAATCTAGCTGTTTTAGTTTAATTTCAGGGTTTTCCATGCTAAAATTTCAATTCTTAGTGACGCCACTGAACTTATGTTAGTTAGGTTATGTTTCAAGGACTGCCAACTATTTTTGACTTTTTGATCTCTTAGTACTCTGTTCACATTTTATTCTCGCTGCAGTAGGCTTTGTTAGGGTGACAGTTTTGTTGGTAGTAAAAAAGTTACCATTTTCCACTTTATGATCCTACTTGAACCCTCGATTGATTAAGAAAAGGAAAGTTGTGCTACGAATTAAAAATACTACCCAAATTAATCGAATGGTCAAGTAAGTAAACTTTCTATAATAATTCTAATAAAGAGACGTGCCAACAGAGCGCGCCGACCTGCACGGTTTAGTATCTTAAACTGGAAGATTACCCAATATTGCACTACACATAACCAAAAAAAAATCAAAGACTACTTTTTTACTACCAACAAAAATCACCCCAACAAAGCCCACCGCGGGTAGAATTAAATGTGAAGAGTATAGGTTATGAGTACAAACAATTTAAATAGGTTATGTACAGTAACAAATGAAATACCAACCGAGATCATCAGGCAGTGTGGGGAACTCGTAGATGTGTTCGCAAGTGTTCCTCGAGTAAGGTATGCAGAATCCGAATTCGAAATCGAACGTCTTCAGCAGCTTATCCCTGAAGAAGTGCTTCTCGATCATCCTGAACCTGTTGACGGGCTTGCACCCGACCGTAAACTCCACCCTGCAACACAAAAGCCCCCGTTAACACCCCGGCTGACTGGAAAAGGGGGCGACGGTGAACGTACGTGGCCCCGACCGTCTTCAGTTTCAGGAACTGCGGCGTGAACTGATACCGGACGAACCGGCCCGCGTTCGGGTCAATCGGGTCGTCGCCCTCGCCGTTCTTCTCCGCGCTCTCGTCCGCGTTGTCGACGGCGGGCTTCGCTATCTCGAAGAGCACGGCCCCGCTCTCGAGGTCGCGAATTTTGAACCTGGTGAAGTCTATCTCGTAAACGTTGGCCTCCGGCGAGCACAGGTAGGTCTCGGTGATCTTCGTGAGTCTGAGGACGTCGTCAGGGTTGATCGTCTTCGAGCTCTCCACGTTGCCGATGGGGATGTTGGTGAAATTCTCGCGTTTCTCGCGGACCACGCTCATGTTGAGGCTCGATTATCACGGCGAATTTGACGGATCACTTTAGCATGTTTGTAACGCCGCTCGGGGGCGTTCCCTACCCCGAGAAATCGCGAATAATTTAAAAGGGAGTAAATCCTCGCTAAAATCCCAACTGCGTAAGTTACAGCTTTAGATTAAAATAGTGGTTTTATGGCTTACCTTTTCAGAAACGCAGTTTTGCTGTTGGAATATTGACAGAAACTAAAAGAAGGGTCAATGAATCCATGGACAGCGTACGTGGCGATCAATTCGGGGTGAAACTCGCGCGTTAGAAAGAGAAAACCGAAACTGCGACGTCGCAGCGGTTGACTTGAATTTATTACAAGCCGGAATTACGCCGCACAAATCACGAACGTTGCACTTCATGTTTTTTTTAATTATATCATTATTTTCTATTTCATCGCTGCGCGCATACTATTTACATTCTTTAAATTCCATAGCTCTCTGTACATCTCCATTAGACTATAACTTATAGCATTCTGAAAAAACGTTTTTGGCAATAAATTCGAGAAGTCGAAAGTTTATTGTAACGTATGCAACTCTAAGCTCAATATTAACATAGGCAACCGAGGTTACGGGATGGAGAGAGTTGTTTTCATTTAAAAGGTAGGTATTCGAAGTTGTTCAGGAAATAATAAACCAAATCAAACAGTTTAATTATTACGTATACCAACTAAGAGTAGGCTTAACAATTGCAATCGCTAAGAATTAGATGGTGTCAATTTAACCTCAAAATCGCATTGTAAACATAACCTGTCAAAATTTTAAGTGAGCAAATTAAAGATGTTACGAATATTTAGATTCCGGCCTCTTTACCAGGGCCCAACGCTGCGACGCCCGTTTTCCACCGCAATAAATCTGAGCCAAAATGTGGGGGCCATCAAAATGGCGTACGCCTCTTACGAGAGCACCCGAAGCCCGACAGGCCCACCGCCTTTCATCATCATGCACGGATTGTTCGGTTCCAAGGCTAACTGGAACAGTCTTTGTAAGGAGTACCAGAGGAAGACTGTACCACCGCGAAAGGTAATTTTCGTTATTCCAAAATATATTTTTTTTTTTAAAGCAACTAATTGAAGGTATTTGCGGTAGACGCCAGAAACCACGGAGACAGCCCGCACGCGAACCAACACACCTACGAACACCTGGCCAAGGACATCAAGGCCCTGTACGAGGAGCACAGAATCGACAGGGCCTGCCTGCTGGGGCATTCGATGGGCGGCCGAGCCGTAATGTATTTCGCCCTGACCCACGTAAATCGATTGAGCGGTCGGTCGACTTTCGAGGGGGTTTCAGTCCAGATTCCAATTTTAGCCGCGCCTGGTGCAGAAAATAATCGTCGCCGATATCTCCCCGGTGTGGACGAGCCCGGCGCTGCGGTCGATGCCCGTCCTGTTCGATTTCCTGGTGAAGGTCAAGATGCCGAAGGACGGGCCCATGTCGGCCGCGAAAGTGAACATCGACAAGCAGCTGGCGAAACGGATCGAGGATAAGGGACTGAGGAATTTTCTCATGACGAACGTCGTGCCGGATTCGAACGGAGGGTGAGATTGTTGCTATCGGTCGATTAAGTGTGAATGGATAATTGATTTTAGATACAAGTGGAGAATAAATTTACCCACTTTGGTGAAGAGCTTCCACCACATCGCCTCGTTTCCCGACTTTAAGGAGAAGGTGTTTACAGGGCCGGCGATTTTCATCGGCGGCGCGAATTCTGATTATCTCCGGTGAGTCTTCAAATAATAATTATTGTTATAGTTTATGCTGGAGGCTTCTACTTCGTTATACATTTTAAATATTACAATAAAACACTTTCAACTTTGTTTTGTATAACTTATATTTTTATTTTTGTGACTCAAGTTTCGGTAATAATAACTTGAGTCACAAAAATAAAAATATAAGTTATACAAAACAAAATTGAAAGTGTTTTATTATATTATTGTTCGTGACCTTTCGTACAGGAGGCTGGGAGTCAGTCTCCACGGCAACATACACAACTTAAGCTTTTAAAGGAGGCAACTGTTCTTCGGGAAACTTTCACGTGCCGCCTCTGAGGGCTAGTGCTCAAATTATAAGAATATCAGAGTCGCCGTTGTTTGTTGGTTTTATAAATTAAATTTTGTTAAATACACAAACATAGTGACTCAGTAAATTGCGTGTGATTATGTTAGGATTAAGAATAGATTTGAGGTTTGATTACAACTGATCAAAACTGTGGATATTGCCTGATGAAATTGGTCAAAACAATGTACAAATAGAATAGAAGTTGTGCTTACTGTAGGAACCCGATACAATCACAAAATAAGCGAGGGATAAGGGGTTTACAATCATAATTTTTTAGGAAAAGTGATCACGCGAAGATTTTAAAGATATTCCCCGAAGCAATGTTTTCTTATATAGATGGAGCCGGACATTGGTTGCACAGCGATAAGCCGAATGAATTTTTAAAGATGACTCTGGATTTTCTGAATAAAGAATAACGTATAGCGTTTGCGAGTTTTTTTTTTTTATTTTAATCAAGAATAATGCGATCAAAGGCTGCAGTAACACCACACCTAATTCACTTTTGGTGTACCGTGAACTATGTAATTATATAATTTAGCCCGAGAATATTATGAGGTGTATATATTTATTAAACATTTTATTACCTGAATGTTGCGTTATTTTAATTTAATTACAGTCTGAGTGGAAGGATGGCGGTCAAATGTAATGAAAAATCTGCTTTATCAACGCAGTTTTACTAATAAAAGCAAACACTTCATGTAGCAAATATTTTTCAATTTTTTTTGACCGAGTTCCAAAAATGTAACTTCAAAATTAACACAAGGATGTTCCAGTAGGATTATCTTAAAATTAAGGCAAGGGATTTTTGGGAAGTATCGTAGTGGATTCTATTCTAAATCATTATGAAAAGTTTTAAGCATGTAGCCATTGTTTTTTAATTTTTTTAACGGAAATTAAAAAAATGTTACTTCGGAATGAACACTATGGCGTTTAGGTGGGATTATTTTGTAATTAAGAGAGGGGGTATTTTGAGATTTTTATGGAATCACGTAGTAGCATCTACTTGAAGTAATTTCAAGTTTCATTCTTGTAGAAAATGGTTTTCATTTTTTTTTGCTTAATTTAAAAAAAATGCAACTTAAAAATTAACACACGGATGTTTCAGTAGGATTATCTTGTGATAAAGACAAAGGACATTTTGGGATTTTTATAAAAGCTCGTAATATCATCTAGTTTGAACCATTATAAAAATTTAAGCTTTGTTTCCCATTGTTTTTTTTTTTAACGGAAATTTAAAAAAAAATGGAATGAACACTACGGCATTTAAGTGGAATAATTTTGTAATTGAGAGAGGGGGTATTTTGAGATTTTTATGGAATTATGTAGTAGCATTTACTTCTAGTAACGTCAGAACGTTTCATTCTGGTAGTAAATAAATGAATACATGGACGCACAAGTGGGATTATCTTGTAATTTAGGGAGTGGGTGTTTTGGGATTTTATGGAATTATGTAACAGCATCTTTTTAAGACAAATTCAGAAGGTTTTGTTATTTTAGCAAATGTTTATCAATTTTTTTAGACGAATTTAAAAAAAAAGTGTTTAAAATGAAAGCAAGGACGTTCAAGTGGAATTATCTTGTAATTTAGGGATTGGGTGTTTTGGGATTTTATGGAATTATGTAACAGCATCATTTTAAGATAAATTCAGAAGGTTTTGTTATTTTAGCAAATGTTTATCAATTTTTTTAGACGAATTTAAAAAAAAGTGTCTTTAAAATGAAAGAAAGGACGTTCAAGTGGAATTATCTTGTAATTTAGGGATCGAGTGTTTTGGGATTTTATGGAATTATGTAACAGCATCTTTTTAAGACAAATTCAGAAGGTTTAGTTATTTTAGCAAATGTTTATCAATTTTTTTAGACGAATTTAAAAAAAAAGTGTTTAAAATGAAAGCAAGGACGTTCAAGTGGAATTATCTTGTAATTTAGGGATTGGGTGTTTTGGGATTTTATGGAATTATGTAACAGCATCATTTTAAGATAAATTCAGAAGGTTTTGTTATTTTAGCAAATGTTTATCAATTTTTTTAGACGAATTTAAAAAAAAGTGTCTTTAAAATGAAAGAAAGGACGTTCAAGTGGAATTATCTTGTAATTTAGGGATTGGGTGTTTTGGGATTTTATGGAATTATGTAACAGCATCATTTTAAGATAAATTCAGAAGGTTTTGTTATTTTAGCAAATGTTTATCAATTTTTTTAGACGAATTTAAAAAAAAGTGTCTTTAAAATGAAAGAAAGGACGTTCAAGTGGAATTATCTTGTAATTTAGGGATCGAGAGTTTTGGGATTTTATGGAATTATGTAACAGCATCTTTTTAAGACAAATTCAGAAGGTTTTGTTATTTTAGCAAATGTTTATCAATTTTTTTAGACGAATTTAAAAAAAAAGTGTTTAAAATGAAAGCAAGGACGTTCAAGTGGAATTATCTTGTAATTTAGGGATTGGGTGTTTTGGGATTTTATGGAATTATGTAACAGCATCATTTTAAGATAAATTCAGAAGGTTTTGTTATTTTAGCAAATGTTTATCAATTTTTTTAGACGAATTTAAAAAAAAAGTGTTTAAAATGAAAGCAAGAACGTTCAAGTGGAATTATCTTGTAATTTAGGGATTGGGTGTTTTGGGATTTTATGGAATTATGTAACAGCATCATTTTAAGATAAATTCAGAAGGTTTTGTTATTTTAGCAAATGTTTATCAATTTTTTTAGACGAATTTAAAAAGAAAGTGTCTTTAAAATATATTTATTAATTTATGAATAAACTAAGGTGGAAAATACACTTGCTTCTGTTTAATCCCAAGGTTCGTTATACCGGAGATGTCCCAGTCTAGCCTCAATTGTTACGTTGTCTTTAAACTCCTTCGGGAGGGTTTTAAGCCCCAGCATCCTCCTCTCGTGTTTACCCAGAGCCTTGGCGTGACCATCTGATTGTTCCTACAATAAAGTAAAGAATTTATTTTATAATTATATGAGTATTAATGAATATACTGTGGCGTGATGGTATAATTTAAGGCTGCTTTTACTTGATTCTCCAATTTATTTAAGTGTTAGGGTACAGAAAATGTTCCTGCGCGTATAATTTTTATAATTATGTTTTTTCCGCTTTATCTCATTTCCTTGGTAATGATCCTCAATTTTCGCATTCCAATGCTGCCCAGATATAACGTTGCCGCCGACTGCTCCGCGGCCAGGGCGACGCCACAATACTCTTAATTTTGTATGTATACGTTTAGGTAGGTTTTCAGGAGTGTTTTTATGACTGTAGAGGGTAGCATCGACAATATTAAGTGGGAAACCTGGTGTAAATATGTCTCGTTTTATAACATTTACACCGGGTTAAGAAAGATCAGTGACAATCAAATTTTACATTTTGAGATAATGAATTAATTAATTACACAACGTTAGCAATTTTACCGGTGTCAAGAAAGAATGCCTCAAGTAGAACATGTTCTTCTCTTCGATGGCGAAATCATTCTTGAGCTTCTGTGTATCACTCCAGGTGACCGGTTTCACCAATCTCTGTTTGCCCCTGTAAATGTGTCCGTTGGGCATGCCCTTCCTTCTCATCAGCACTTGAAATAATCTCATAATTACTGTTTGTAGGTTACCTTCTAAAATGGCGGAAAGTGTTTGGTTAGGATAAAATCCATAGAGTTTATCACAGAACACATACCTTTTTATCAAGATGGACGATTTTTTTGTTTTGGTAGAACTTTTGTTCGAGAAAAGTCAAACTTCCAGTGGCGGTTCATGGGATCGGGTCTCATTCTGGAAGCTTGAAAAGAAACAATATTTAATTTTGCGCACATTTTTAAATTTGAAAAAAATTACATAACCGAAACCTTAATATAAACAGTACCATACCCACATCCTACTTTATTTTAATTATTTTATTGGAAGTCATGTATTTTTACTTTCTCCGTTACGAAGTACGAGAAAGTAATGTGATCGTGATTTTTTTTCAAAATTTTTTTTTACGGAAATATCCGTTTTGGGGTCCCTAGATGCCATTTCTGAAAAAAAAAATGATTTGTGTCTGTGTATGTGTGTCTGTGCGCGCTGTATCTCAAAAACTAATAGAGCAATTGATATGAAACTTTAAACATACGTCTTATTTGATAATCCGAAGAACTGAAAAGCTTTTGGTAAAACTTTTGGTGGGCGTTTACCTTTACTGTTTTTTGTTTTTTGCCAATATTTTCTTAAATATGATAAATATCGCAAAAACATTTAAACAAACTTTGAAGATAACAAAGAAATGAACATCTTTTGCTTGAAAACATTTTTCATAAAATCATTTTTATTCGAGAAAAAAATTTATTATTTTTATTTTATTTTTGGTTTATAATTATAAAACGATAATAGTTATAGCAAACTTATGTCAATAATAGTTGTAGAGAATGCTAAAATGAACAACTTATAAAGAATAATGTTTTTTCGAAATCCCTTTAGTTTTTGAGTAAACTGAGTTTTTGAATTTGAAGTATAATTTTTCCATATTTCATAATTTTGACGTTTTAAACGTCAGTTTCATCCGAGTCTACAAAACGCCCGACGATCATTTAAAATAAACCTTGAAAGCGTAAATATAAATGATACCATCAAGTCGGAGAAAGTAACATGATGGCCACAGCACCATTTTTTTGTTATCAACATGAACGGTGACGCTCTATAATTATATTTTGCAACCTCATCCCAGGCTACTCTTGAATATTGATCCATTGAAACTCTAGTTACGCCACTGGTTATATCTGCATTACAGCGGCGGCTCGTGGGCTGCGGAAGAAAATTTTGCCCAAACGGCAGCGAAATATTTGCTTCCTTCGTAAGAGTAAGGAGTCCAGCACGAGTGGCATCTCTGTCTTAACCTACTGTACGGAAATCCACGAGCCGCCGCTGCTGCAATACCGTGAGATAAAAAAGTTGAAAATAATTGGCAACACATTTTCATTAGCTGTATCGAATTGATAATGCAGCGCAGTGTACATTTTTCTTTATTAAAAATTCATCCGAATTAAATAACACAATGTTTACAAAAATCATCCCCTGTTACATTTTGTAAATTGTTTAAAAAAAAAACTTTTGTGCGTTTTATCTGCCAATTTTGTTTATTTTCAACATTAGCAGTGATCTGATCAATACTATTAATGATACATTTAAGCTGTTTTTTTTTATATTAGGGTTTTTCATGCCAACCCATTCTTAGGACGCCACTGAAATCATCTTTTAAGGGCTGCCAACTATTTTCGACTTTACGGTAATCGAAAGTAGATGGACAACTAAACTATAATTCTGTTGGGAACATTCACCCATTATTGGTGCATATCTGCCGTTCGTGTTCATTATTTTTCCACTTTACCAGCAATTACACCCATAAATAACGGGTGGTAAAAGTTCCCTCAAATATTCAACAATTGGTTTGAAATATCCCGCTTTGCTGAGACAGGGTAAGCAACTTTTTTAATCAACCTGAAATTTCCATATTTACGCTCTCTGTAATTCACAAAACCGCAACGATTGATTAATTTGAAAATTTAGAAACGACACTGTTATTGCTTAGAAATGATTCCAATTCCTTATCTTTCCCAATAATTTTTATTTTCGCAACAAAAATAGTTGTAATTCATACAAACAAAACTACGCCGTGTGTTGTGCCAGCAGTTATTATTGCACAAGCTTACAATTATACAATTCCTGCGTTTTAAAAGGAAGAATACAGTTGGTGTAATTAATGGATGAAGACGTCAGCGCAAGTAATCGCTTATTAACATTATAATCCACCCACGAATCAACTTAACCTAAAAATGTCTGCATTTTTCGCGAAATTATGCAATCCCGTGTGCACCGGCGTGCGGCTGGTAATCTGCGCACAAGCGCGAAATACAAGTGCATTCGCAAAAACCGCCAGATTCTCCTTCTCCATTCCCAAATACGCGCGAGCCGCGTTTCTGAGGACGCGCGGGATCCAGGACAGCATCTCCTCGCTGCAGCTGAAGAAGAGGCTGGTGAAGAAGAGGAGGCCGCTCGACGAGGAGCTCAGCAGGGAGCCCGGGGTGTTCAACATCATCGCCTACTCCACGGCGGACGAGTACGACCTGGAGGCCCTGCTGTGCGGGCTGACGGAGGAGGGCCTCTACGAGCCCAGGAAGATTGACGCCAACTCGGACGTGGTGCACGCCGTCGCCAAGTACAAGGTCGGTGAGGAGCCCAGGGAGCTGTTCTTCTTCCGCGAGGGCAGCTGCGTAATGTGGAACATGTCGGAATTGGAGAGCTGCAACCTGCTCGCCTTCCTGAGGGACTTCGAGCACGATAGGTACGCCGAGAATATCGTGCACAACGAAGTCGAGGTGATGAATTACAAGCATCTGATGGTGGGGTGAGTAGGTTTTTTTTAATACACGATTTATTAATTTCTCCCTCTAGCGCGGTAATTTTGCTTTCGTTCGATTCCCGTAATTGATGAACGATACTTGTTTGTTGCAGTAATACGCCGGCGTTGGATATAACCGGCGATATTTTAATTCCCCCGGTGGATAACACCTTGGAGAAGTACACGTTTTCCAATGCGATCGCCCTCTCCGTGAAGTTGGGGATCTGGGAGGCGTCTCTGGAGAAGTACATAGACACGATCGAGTTCGTGACCGAGGATCTGAAAAAGGGCAACAGGATCAAATTGACGCAGGAGGAGTCCCTGAGGAAGCACGGGGAACTGTTCGCGCTGAGGCACGTCATCAACTTGAGCTCTGACCTACTGGACGTTCCGGACTTTTACTGGGACAGGGACAGGCTGGAGGTTTTGTACACGTCCACCTGCTCGTACTTGAGTATAGCCAAACGGACGAGGGTGAGTGAAAATTTAATGGATTCGGAGGCTCGTAATTTTAACTACTTTTTATGCATGTTGCTTGTTCAAAACAAAAAAATTTCACATTTAATTCTTACTTTCTTGACTTTCTCAGTGGATTTTAGAAAGGTGGTTAAAATTGACATAACACTGGTGTTATATTTTCGGCTGTGTAAACGATCTGTCAAATGCATAATTTGAGGTTAGGTTCTGCCATTACGTTTTTACATATTTTGATTGATATTTACTCTTTCACATTAAATAAAACACACTTTTACTTAGTTAATATCACACTGTTTATTTTATTAGTGACTGCAGTTTCGATCAAACAATGATCATTATCAAACTAAAAGTAACGTAATTACAAAGAAACATCTTAATTTATACCGCGTTAAACAGAGGCGAGAACATTAGGTTCGTTTGTTCGTTAATTATGGGGCTGTCCGGATTATCCTTGAGTTTATGAATTTCGAGGGATTCGAGCACGTCCATTTTAATCCCCTTGTCTTCGAAATGTAGAATTTGTAGTACATCTTCGTCAAAAGTATGACGGTTTTCAATGAGATGGTTAGCGAAAGTGGAGTCATCTTTATTTAAACGGAACGATGTTAGATGTTCCTTTAACCTAACTTTAAAACTACGCCCTGTTTGCCCTATGTACACTGAGGAGCAATCTTTACAATTTAACAATTGCTCCTCAGTGTACATAGGGCAAACAGGGCGTAGTTTTAAAGTTAGGTTAAAGGAACATCTAACATCGTTCCGTTTAAATAAAGATGACTCCACTTTCGCTAACCATCTCATTGAAAACCGTCATACCTTTGACGAAGATGTACTACAAATTCTACATTTCGAAGACAAGGGGATTAAAATGGACGTGCTCGAATCCCTCGAAATTCATAAACTCAAGGATAATTCGGACAGCCCCATAATTAACGAACAAACGAACCTAATGTTCTCGCCTCTGTTTAACGCGGTATAAATTAAGATGTTTCTTTGTAATTACGTTACTTTTAGTTTGATAATGATCATTGTTTGATCGAAACTGCAGTCACTAATAAAATAAACAGTGTGATATTAACTAAGTAAAAGTGTGTTTTATTTAATTAAAAATGTATCACGAAGTAAGTGCCGCCAACCTCAATCAGTACTCTTTCACATGTTCATTATAGCTATTATTACAACTAGGGAAATATGAATAGTATATTTCCCGAGGTTGGCTAGTTACATCCCGAGGGCGAAACCCGAGGGATGTATAGACAACCAAGGGAAATGTATTCATATTTCCCGTGTTGTAATCAATAGTTTTTTTCTGATTGACAGAATATTGCTCTGTAAATGGGAAAATATTGGATTGTAAATGATTGAATTTATCGGATTGGTAACGTTGCTAAGGGCCTTGTTTGTAAATATCATGGTTGACTTGTTTTGGTAGTTGCGTTGTTTCATAAATTGGTGAAATGTCAAACTATGTGTTAACGCAAGCGACGAAAGACCGTGAATGTTTGGTTCCCGTAAAATCCAAAGCTGTAAAATCCATAAAGGATACCTTCCTAAGAAATCGGAGGTGTTGTCCCGAGAGCAATTAAAACAATTCTTGCGAGAAGCTCCTAATGACTTTTTTTGATGTTTATATTTTTCCTAGGGAAATATAGACATCAAACAATTAGGGAAAATATAAACATCAAAAAAAGTCATTAGGAGCTTCTCGCAAGAATTGTTTTAATTGCTCTCGGGACAACACCTCCGATTTCTTAGGAAGGTATCCTTTATGGATTTTACCGGAACCAAACATTCACGGTATTTCGTCGCTTGCGTTAACACATAGTTTGACAGTTCACCAATTTATGAAACAACGCAAATACCAAAACAAGTCAACCATGATATTTACAAACAAGGCCCTTAGCAACGTTACCAATCCGATAAATTCCATAATTTCCCTAGGGAAATATAGACATCAAACAATTGTCATTAGGGAAATATAAGTGTGTTATGACATATCGTAACTAAGGCAATATCACTCAATATTGTTTCAATCAGAAAAAAAAACACAAAATTTTCTATTTCGATGTAATTTTTACCTTAAATTCTCTTCCGAGACATTTCTAATTTAAACAGTAATGATTAAAAAATATATTCGGTGACAGCCAATGGCGCATAAAGAACGTTTACGCAGCTGAAAATATACGAAAAACCTGGCTTAAATAAATGGGCGCGTTGATCAGACTAAACAGTTAGGTGTTTACTACCAACTGTTGGGGTATTTTCTGTTGATCGTGAACAAGTTCGTCCAGCATTCGCCATTTTACCAATCGTACAAATTAGACCGATTGGTGGAATCAAGTGTTGAAGTTGTGGAATGGAGGTTACAAAAGTGGCGTTCATCAAATACCAACATTCAGCGTAAATCGAAATAAACATGTCGACAGTTGAAAATTCTGACGAACGCGCCCAATGTTTGTGGGGATTATTGCGCAGCAATTTCGTGTAGAAATTTGAGTTTTTAGGTTATGAACGAGAAGATCAATCATTGCGTGGAACTGATCGAGCTTTTATCCGGCCATCTGAGCGACAAGCATCACATAAGGCTGGAATGGATGATCATAGTGCTTATTATGGTCGAGGTCGGTTTCGAGATGATCCATTACGCCGACAGGTATTTGGCGTAGTCGGTGGTTGAGTTTTCTTTTTTTAAATTGCTTTTTAACACCTATTCTAGATTTTTTAAGGTGGAAATCGGGACACTGCACAAATCAGCTGTTTTTTAAAGATAGAAGAAGAGTAAAATATTATTTCGATTGTTATCACGAGTAAACATTAAATATTTCTAACGCCTTCAGCATTATTAACCCTTTGCACTCGTATTCATATTTGAGCGCGCAATACTAAAATGTATTGTGGCGGCTACAAGGCGACATACGAGTGCAAAGGGTTAAATATAAAAACGATAGTGCTGCTGTGTCGAGCAATTATTTATATTGCTTAAATGAAGATTTTTTTTGGTTGTGATGTGCTAAACCTCGCCCAAATAAATGTTTGTGAAATCCACCATCTGGGAATTATTGCAAAGCAATGTCGTGTAGAAATTTGATGAATTTTTAGGTTATGAATGAGAAACCCATATGCATTGTGCCGTTAGTAGCTACTAACACGTTAAAGTCAGTTGTTCAATAGCAGCTTAAACCGAGCTTAATGTTATAAACGCCCTCTTTTTGCACTTAGATTACCTTTAAACTGTGATTAAACAACGCCGAAAGTAACTTATACAAAGTTTATGGTTTAACCCGTTTTTGCTCAACGATTTTTTTTCAAATTTTCTGTGCAGTTTCTTAACACAAAAGATTCAAACGGCCATCGTGCGTTTTCCTTTAGTGTACAGGGGTCTTACCAATCATAAATTCATCATAAACAAACAACGCAGAATGCTGGTGCACGTGTAATTCTTCGAAAATATAGATGTTCCACTAATGGAACAGCGGGAAAAAATGGGTTAAGCTGCTATTGAACACATTATAGTCTGTCCGCGGTACACATAGAGTTGTAAAAACGCCCACAATCGCCATTAAAAGTCTGATTTACACTATGTAAATTTATTTAAACAGAGCTAGTGGCGCCACCTGTTAGGAACAGTCCAAACTGTAAAAGTTCAGTTTTTGTCTTGGTCGTGCTCTGCATGTTGCTTAGTATATTGTTTCGTAGAACGTTTTTAGGAGGCTGAAATTTATTTGCCCATTTATGTTTCCTGAGTATGTTATAAACGCTGGCCACACAAACACCTACAAATATATTAATATAGCCCATGGAACCAGCACATTTAGAAATTACGAACGTATCTCCTGCATTTGCAGTGAATACCACTAATACCAATAATTTTCCCGACACACCTTAACCCTTTGGCCTACTTTCCTTACGTCCGAATGCGTGCACTTTTAATAGCGCTCCAGTTGCGACGTACGTGGACCGATTCAACCCATGCAGACGCGACGGAATATCAGCAGAAACAAGTGCCACTGAGGCATGCCCAATTGTTTGGGCACAAATTCATGCTTTTTCATGGCACAACTGAAAACGCAAAATATTGACTTCAAAAAATTCTGTTTCGCAAGAAAATGCATTCATTGTGCAGCACTACTAACGCAAGCGCTGCGCCACGAGTTGAGCTCGTGCTCGATTTGATTGGCCCAAGCAGCGCGCCACGAGATATGCTCGTGGTCGTTGTGTTTGGCCCGAACATTTAAACACGAGGAGTACTCGTGGTTGTAGGTCAAAGGGTTAAAAATATTTAGTATAGATTCCTTGGTGGACACTGAAAAATGCTTCACACGGCGTCGTTTTGATGGAGATAGAGCCATTATAATGAAACAAGCAGAAAGGTACTCGACAATACAATGAGGCAAACAGCTGATGATCGCGTCAACCATTTGCATTTGTACTGTGTGATTTGGACGTGCGGATTTTCCGCAATTTTTCGAATCGGCTAGTAAGAATGATGCGTTGGCGATTGTGGGCGTTTTTACAACTCTATGTGTACCGTGGACAGACGTAGTAGCTACTAACTGCACTACATGTACGGCTGATGTTATTAAAAATGTTTTAATAAGAATCGCAAGTGTGGATTAAAGGTTTACGCAATTTTTACTTTTGTGCGTACAAAAATATAGTGGATCGATGATTGATGAGAAAAGATTAGTTTAATAAAGCCAAAATATTGTGATTGTTGACTGTTTTAAATGCATTTATAAATTATCTTAATGATTTAAGCTGTACATGTTTTTTATTTCTTAATTCCTAGTAATTGTATACATAACTAATCCTGGTAAAATAAAAAACATGATATAAAATATTCTTATAAAAAACTTATAAATTGATGACGGTTTACTTATTTCAGTTGCTAGCAAAAAAAAATTGGATCCGATCCGTGGATTTATAAGAGAATGTTTGCTATCGTTAGTATACAGTGAGAATTACTGAATTACTTCAGTGCAGTGTACGTGCACTTTATTTACTTCGACAACTTGTCATTTTTGACATTACTTGTTTTAAAAACGAGTAACCTCAAAAAACCGCAAGACGTCAAAATAGACAAAATGTAATGAGAGCGAAAGAGAGTAGAAGGGAAAATTTTCGACTTTCTGATCTCACTGTATACCATTCTCAGAATATGGAGTGATTCAAATATTGCGCACACTTTTAAGATATTTCATTGGGTTTTGGCGTTCTTTAAGACATTCCATCGGTTCTTGCATTTTAAGGGATTTCGTTGGTTCCAAATATTGTGCATACTTTTAAGATTTAATTTTTTGGCGTTCTTTAAGACATTCCATCGGTTCTTGCATTTTGAGAGATTTCATTGGTTCCGAGTATTTGAATCACTTCTTATTCAGAGACAAACTATACGCGGTAATCCATAATAAATACATTCGTTTCGATACTAAATTAATCTTGCAATTACCCGTCGACCCTCTTCTTGTTATCGACATCGATTATCGACTGAAGAAACGTGTTCCCGTTGATTAGCTTCGTGGTGGCTATCACAAACTCCACGTTCGAGTCCTCTTGCTGCGACAGGAATCTGAGGGCTGATATCTGCAAAAAAGAATAGTCAAATTAACCCAGATATGCCCACATGACGACTATTTTAAAGTTTCTCTTAAAATTATATCTAGAATATCGTCAGTGCCATCTATAATTTTTTTATTCCAATCAGTGCGTTCGGTGATTATTCATTGACTTTTGACAGGAAGCGAAAAATAACCTTAAAATTATATCTAGAATACCGTCAACGACATCTATCATCTTTTATTCCAATCGGTGCGTTCGGTGATTATTCATTGACGTTTGACAGGAAGCGAAAATTAACCTTGAAATTATATCTAGAATATCGTCAGCGCCATTTATCATTTTTAACTTTCTCCGTTACGAAGTACGAGAAAGTATAGAGATCGTGATTTTTTTTCCAAACATTTTTTTTACGGAAATATCCGTTTTGGGGTCCCTAGATGCCATTTCAACAATTTCTGGAAAAAAAAAATTTGTGTCTGCGTGTGTGGCTGTGTGTGTGTCTGTCTGTGCGCGCTGTATCTCCAAAACTAATAAAGCAATTGATATGAAACTTTGAACATCCGTCTTATTTGATAATCCGAAGAACTGAAAAGCTTTTGGTAAAATTTTGTACACCGAAAGTGGGCGTTTACCTTAACTGTTTTTTGTTTTTTGCCAATATTTTCTTAAATATGAAAAATATCACAAAAAGACAAAGAAATGAACATCTTTTGCTTGAAAACATCTTTCATAAAATCATTTTTATGCGAGAAAATAATTTACTATTCTTTTTTTAATTTTTGGTTTATAATTGTAAAACGATAATAGTTACAGCAAATTTATGTGAATAATAATTGTAGAGAATGCTAAAATGAACAACTTATAAAGAATAAGTTTTTTTCGAAATCGCTTTAGTTTTTGAGCAAACTGAGTTTTTGAATTTGAAGTATAATTTTTCCATCTTTCATAATTTTGACGTTTTAAACGTCAGTTTCGTCCGAGTTTACACAACGCTCGATGTTCATTTAAAATATGATTTCAATTGAAAATAAACCCATGAAAACGTAAATATAAAGTCGGAGAAAGTAACATGATGGCCACATCACCATTTTTTTAAATTTCAATAAGTACTTTCAGTGACATTTTTCAGGAAGCAAAAAATAACCTCTCCGTGTTTTTAAATCTTAATTACTTGATTTAGAGAAATATATCATTTACTTTAATTTAAATCTCGGGCAAATGTGGGTTAATGAAAAAAACATTGCTAGCGTATTCTGTACGAAGGAACCAGACTTCTTGACCTTGTAAACGATTATTAACAATTACCAATTTTCAAATTTATTCTGTGCAAAGGAATCGGACTGATAATTAATGATAAATAACTTTAACAATCATCAAATTTACAAATCATTGTTTTTTTATTAAAATCGTTAATCGTTATTTTGAATATTTGTCTTTATTCAATCAACGAATGATCCAATTGTTTAGAAAATATGGGCCACAAATTATCCGTGAATAACTGAATTGATCCCTTTTTATCTCAAATAAATATTTATTAATCGGTAAACTTACCTCCGCAAAAGTGCATCCGCCAATGAAGAAAACTAGTACCACCGTGGGGGAATCGGTAAGTTTTGACGAACTCGCATTCAGTACTAACGGAGATTCGTCAACAGTTGGACCTGTCAGAAAAAAAAGTAGATTTTAAAAATTACTTTATTAATCATGTGAATATACCCTGGCCGCGCTATGAAGGCATCTGATGCGATTAACGAAGGGTCGGAAAGGCCGCCCTCATCAGAAGTATTTTGTTACTTTACACTTACAGATGTTTATACTTTACTTGCACTATCGGCTTCTATTTATAAATGAATGGTTTTTGAAAGGTTATAGATAGCACCTCGGATGCCTTCATAGCGCGGCCAGACTTATTTTTAGAACAAAATGTTGATAACATTATCAGAAGTTTTTTTAAAATCATTGTGCCATCTGTAAAAGGTCCTGACGGTCTTTCAGCCCATATTATTTGTATTGATGGACAGGCATTACTTATACGACTCCATATGTTCAAACAGAATTTTAGTGGGAGGAATTGAGGATTTTCTTCTTTATCGTTGTATTTCACGCGAAATAATTTCATCCAAATTTACCGGGTAATAATCCAAGAACGTCCTGCAGCTGCTTCCAGCCGCCGTTCTTCATCAGCTGCTCCGCTATCCTCACGCTCAACGGCGCGTAAACACTGTGCACGTAACTGATATCTTTGGGACTGATCTCCGAAGTGTCTTCGACCGTCAGCCTCAGAGCTTTCCTTAAAACCGTGTACTGCCTACTTCCCGATTGCACCTTCAAAAGTCCGGCCTTTTCCAAGTTGATTAGAGAAAGCAGCGATTGTATTCCGTACACCTAAATCAAATAAGACGTAAGAAACAAGCTGTAAATTTTATGTACATAGAGTGGCCTATCTATTTTAGTTATCTAGGCATGTTTGTATATTGGGTTGCCTACCCCAAAACAACGCAAACGGGCCAACAATGTTTTCCGTATTTATAAATTCAGTGTTTTACCGGTTACGCTAGTTAATAAATCAAACACATTACCTGCACAATTTCCCTTTTATAATACTCCAGCAGTTTCGGCTTGAAACCGGAACTCGCTATGCACTGCAAACACATCAGTCTCAGCACCTTCAGGAGGGGAGCTTTTTGAGCGATGAGGTCTTCGATGTACTGATTGGCCTTGTCCACTTCTATGCAATTTAAAAACTCTTGTTCCGCCTAAACAAAAATAACGGTATCACAACTAAAGGCTTAAGATTTTACAATGAAGAACCATGAAACAAGATAATTGTAAAAAGATTGACAGACAATTTTGGAACAAAGAAAAAATAAAATAAGAGTTTATTGTTAGATTTAACACCATTTTCCGGCGACGATTTCTTAGCCTATAGTTTCAGTTAAATTACAATACGTCTGTATGAACCACATTACATTATTTTTTATTGACGAGTGTAACTTTTGTTTAGCACAATAAACCATTATTATTATTATTATTATTATTAACCTGTAAGCGTGTAAAAATATTGACAGCCAATTTTGAAAAAAATGTGTCGACTAACCTGTAAGCAATCCAGGAAATCAAAGCTGTCGGTGACCTCCTTGATGCACTCGGCTATCGCCGTGTGCTGCGAGATGGCCTTCTTGTTGGCCAAAATCATTGGTAATTTTTGAACAAACAGTTTCATCTCTTGAACGGTTTTCTCGTGTCTCTCCTCCAACTGTGCACTTATTAATTTCGCTTGTTTGGATAGAAACGGTCCTACCTTTAACATTAAAAAAGAATAACACAAAAAAATATATTAGTAAATCTGAGAAAACTTAAAAGTCTCTAAACAAGGCTTTAGTATACCCTTTAATACGTTTTGTATTTGAATTATATTGTTGTAATATATAATGGTATTATCCGTCAGCTTCAAACTGACTAGTGGGGAGGTGGGCCGCGCACTGATCGTCTAAGCGAGAGGAACGAACAATTTCCCGAGTATAATCGGAGACAAAAATTGGGAGGTTTGTCTAGAGGTTTAATTTCAAGTGTGAAACTCACGGCGTTAAAGTTCTTATCCCTCAAATCGGCGAACAGCTTGTCGGCCGAATTCAGGATGATCTTCGTCTTGACCTCGGCCAGCGATTCGTTCATCCTCTCCTCCTTGCTCTTGAACTTTTCTGCGGGCAGGTGCACGGTCGAGCTGTTCAGGCCGAAGATCTCGTCGATCAGCCCCTCGTAGGTCAGCTGCGTCGCCAGGGGGGTGATCAGGTCGATCGAACGGTCCACCAGCAGTATCTGATCGACGAATGACGTCTCGTGATTTTTGTAGGTCTCCTGGAGGTTGTTCTCCCGCTGCAGCCTCTTCACCAGGTCCCACACCTGCTTCGCGGCCTGCCCCTTTCCCCAGACGCGCGGGATCGGGCCGTAGATCTTTTGCAGGTAGATTATCACCTGGGCGATCTGGTGGAGCGTCGTCGGATCATTTTGTACATAATATTCACTGGAAATAGAAGTGCGGTTGTAATGATCTCGATGTTTATTTAATAAGAATGGTGTTTACGCGATGTACGATTGAGTAACTATGAGGTGATTCATAATTAAACCGAATTGAAAAATTAACGTTTATGGCAGATACAAAATGCAATTAATTAATTTTACAGTGGATTTCACAAAGGTGGTAATAAATATATCTCCAGCTTAAATTGACATAACACTGGTTTTATATTTTCGGCTGTGTAAACGATCTTTCAAATAGTAAATATATCTCTGGCTTAAATTGACTTAACACTGGTATTATATTTGCAGCTATGTAAAAGATCTTTCAAATAGTAAATAATAAAATCTCTGGCTTAAATTGACTGAACACTGGTATTATATTTTCGGCTGTGTATATGATCTTTTTGATATTTACTCTTTCACAATGTTTATTAACACATTGTTTTCTATTTCGATGCTTTTTTTTTTACCTTAAATACTCTTCCGAGGCTCCATTTCTAATTTAAACAGTAACTATTCAAAATTCACCGACAGTGACAAGAACGTTTACACAGCTGAAAATATAAATTAATGTTTGTGAAATCCACCGTTGAGATAATACCTGAAAACTTCTGGAATCTCCATGGAAATCAAATCGGAATCGAATGGAAACACCTCGCACTTGAACTCCTCCGTGGTGAGGCTTCCCAGGACCCCCCCGTTCTCCAACTTCTTCATGCAGAGCAGGCTGGATTTGGGCACGAAAAACAGGTGGTACTGCTTGTTGCGGCCGCTCTTCATCTTCGAGTGGGCGTGTATGTTCTGGCAGATGAGTTCCATGGCGTGCAGCTTGGGACGGGACACGAATATGACGTGCTTGACGTCGGTGTCCGGCAGCGGGGCGTTCCTCAGGGGCGCTATGTGGATGCCCAGCTCTTTCAGTATGGCTCCGATTATGTGCGCCATGGTGTTGGTCAGCGATTCCTCCCACACCATCAGTTTCGTGCCCGGGTATTTTTCGATCAGGGCGAGCAGATCGTTGCGGGCGAGGGTTTGTATCTGCGAGATGTCCACCTTTCCTCCTTGCAAGTGGGTGGACATTTTTCCGGGGTGGTGGTTTGTTTTGGTTAATTTTGAGGTTAGGTGTCGTTTGACGCTCGGAACAGCTGATTTCTGTCAAATCGCGGATCAAATCACAGACAGTTGAGTAGATTGGCAACTTCAAATTTCTCTGGTAGTACCATAGATGGGTAACCATCACATTTTGTTTAATTTGACAAGCTGCGAAAGGTATGTGTTTGTGGCTGCGACTTCTATTTGTAAGGTATGCGTTCTGTGGTATGAGCCACAGAATTTTGTTTCTGAGTTGGCCATGCCTGAGAGAGAGAGAACATAGCAGTCATGTCTGAATTTAATTCATTTTCTAAATATAATTCAATTGAAGTAATCTAGTCTCATGACGTAATAATATGCGACATACCTCATTTATCTCACACGATATAAGATTAGCATATATGGAAATAGGGTTCATGCCCTGCGCACTCCATACG
Source organism: Ocypus olens (assembly GCA_910593695.2). NCBI lineage: Eukaryota > Metazoa > Arthropoda > Insecta > Coleoptera > Staphylinidae > Ocypus > Ocypus olens. The sequence continues at coordinate 48,772,133 of OU343061.1, forward strand.
AAATAAATTGTTCGCATTGGAGCTTTGCACTGGAAACATGGGATGGCGTAAGTATCGCCAAACAGGCTAGAATTTGTTACAGGAATGACGCTAGATGGCCCAACCTGCTAATACAATTTTAAATCTCGCCCGTAAATCATTCAACACCAAGCGATAATCAGCGAGGCCGAGTATAAGTAAACAAACAAAACCGTATGTGAATATTCGATTCCTTTCAGTTTTTCGTCTGCTAAAACGAAGAAAACCTTCGCGTTATAAAAATATTATAAATAATGAGTCGTTATTGTGCCATTAAATCCTGCAAATATTGCAACAGAAACACTTATATGCATTCCTTCACTAGAAAGGAACCGGTAAGTGATATTAATTACAAGTACATTTCTTTATTGTCTTTACGAAATTTTGAATGTCATATTGTTATTTTTAGGGACAAAATATTGTTATCGTTTATTTCTCATAGGTGACGAGAAAATATTTCCATCGTTTGATTCTCCTCATTTTCTAAAGTGTGAAGGGAGCAAAATTTTCTTCTTGCTGGTTGGATATTGATATACAATATTATTATTATACTGTAAGTAACCATTCGTGCAATTAGCAATAGATATATTATTTTAATCAATGACTTCTTATTACTCCTACATTTGATTTTAATCAAGTACTGTTAAATTTGGAAACCCACTAGCTCTGCAACCCGTTCTACTCGCACCCGCTTTTGCTTCGCCAGCGCCATCCCATGACTACAGTGACGAATTAAAAATGCAATAAATATTTTATACAGAGTCGCCGATCCATTTTACTTTATCTATGATAGGGTAGCCTAACTAACATATAGCGACACGTTGATTGAATAAAACAGGATTCACCTAAACCTTGTTCAATCTACATCCAATGTAACATTAATTCAAATAATAACAAACAAATTTTCTCTGTTTACCTATCAAAAGCATCATCACTAGAACTGTAATTGGTAAACAAATCGAAGACGCCCGAAAGGCTTTTTTTAGACCAATAAATAAATAAATGTGTGCATGCAAATGCGAGATTTAATAAAGGAATAAACAAATTTATTTATACGTCCAACTACAAATGATTGTTTAATTGTAGAACATTATTAACGAATTAATAAACCGCTCCAGATTCGTAACAATTTCACGAGCACGCGTGACGTGGAAAAATATAATCAATGAATTAAATTATTTTAAGTTCAGATTACCCACCAAAGTACACAACATACACAACCCTCTCAGCGTCGTCTCTTATACAACATGGACTTTACAATAAAACGCAAAGATTAGAATTCCCTGTTCTAAACCATTTTGATTATAAAGTTTACAAACAGAGCAAGTAACAGCCTCGTCATGACGATGTACTTTGACAAAAGGGACAAATTTTAGGCGGAGTTTTTTTTTTTATAGTAAATATATACTCCGTTCACATTTTATTCTCACCGCAGTCAGGGTGTTTTTTGTCCTTATATTGGCAAGTTGTATTTTAGATATGAATGATTGAAGTATATTGTTAACCTATAATTTCAGTCAAACATTGCCAAAATGCCAAAACTAATTTCACAAGAATTGAAAGAAGCCTATTGAGCGTTTTGCATCTCAAAATTAATTTGATATTTAATATGTTCGCTGCCACTGATGCGCTAGTGCGTCCAACTTTGTACTCGCGTACGTGCAATCCCAATTATAGTGGCAGCGAACGTGTTAATAGCTCTTTCTCCCACCTATTTATGCTATCGCAATATTTTTAATGAGGGATATTATAAAATTTAACATTGCACTACACATAACCAAAAATATGCAATGACGTAACTTAACAAAAACGTCACCCTAACAAAGCCTACTGCAGTGAGAATAAAATGTGAACAGAGTATATGTTATATACATAACAAACAATCTTTTGTATAAATAAATATAATATGAATTACATGCTAAATAATAATGCTGCAGTATAAATCATACGAATGCATTAAGTACATTTGATAAATGATTTAATTAGATGATTTGTTCTTAAGGATATCATTAAATTCAAAAATTATATCGATCCACTACGGAAATCAATAAAAATCCTAACGCAAAACAAAACCACTCACCTTCCACAATTAAACGGGATGCCACCTAATAATGCGTGGCGTGGGCGATAAAAAAAAGGGGGTTTAGATTTTTATCACAAGTTATGTATACCTAAAGTTACTTTGTCGAATACAAAAGATTGGGTCGTCGGGGGTTGCCTAACTAAGGGCGAGTAGTTCCTAGTACGATATAAAACTGAAGTCGGCCATCCGTCCTTAGGGGTCGCTGGTCCCTCCGCTGTGCTCGCTGATCTCCCCGCTGTCGTCCAGCTGGCCGGGCCGCTTGTTCTTCAGCTGGATGCTCCACATTCTCGCGTACTCGCCGTCTTGCCCTATCAAATACTCGTGTCTGGAAAATTTAACGTATAGTTAAATCATTTATTATTCAAATCATGGAATAACTGAAGGACGATGGGGCGCACGAACCTTAACTAAATTACCAATAACAAGACGGTGCAGTCTGAACAAACATTTGTATAGAATTGGACTCGGATGGACACTCTGCAACGTCTGAATGCGATGCTTTCAAAAGCCCTATTCGGCACGGAGGTGAAAACTACACCTTGGGAAAAGCTCCTGGACTTTATGACTGCCAGAGGAGTAAATCCAAGGCGCACAAGAGAATCACAAAGGCCGCGCTGGGGCGTTCAAGGCAGACCACTCAAAAACTATGATCAAGACTTACTTTCCCCTTTCCACGATTTGACCCTCCTTCAAAACCAAGATGTCGTCGGCGTGTATTATTGTGGAGAGTCTGTGTGCGACGATGATCGTGGTTCTATTTTCGCAAACTCTTTCCAAAGCATTCTGCAATAAAATATATATTTCATTTAGGCGGAGAACTTGTTATTCACTAATGATATTTTGAAATTCTGTCTGGATCAATGTGAATATTTTGAAGGGACAAATATTTAGTTCAAGAAATGAATTTTGGAGTTTGCAATGAGTATTTCAGGTTGATTTAGTTTAGCTTTTGCAAATTTTATTAAAAAAACTCCAGTATTAACAAGCCAAACTAGTTCAATAGACTTTAACACGTTCGCTGCCGCCTCAATTGGGATTGCATTTACGCTAGCCCGTCGCCGGCAGCGAACGTGTTAATTTGATTTAATTGACTTTGGTTGACAACAAGTTATTACCCAGAATTAAATAATTTTTGCAGCTCACCTGTATGTTTCGCTCCGTTTCTGTATCCAAAGCGCTAGTCGCTTCATCCAACAACACTATAACGGGAGACTTGAGAATGGTTCTTGCTATAGCTACCCTTTGCTTCTCCCCTCCACTCAACTTCAGTCCACGTTCACCAACCTGAAAATATAAAAATATAATCGATGTCAATTTGATGGGAGAGAGAGGGTTGGGGGCTGTAATGGGTGGGTCATTCATTTCTAATAACCACACAACCAAAGAGTTGAAAAACATATTAAACAATATGTAGATAATAAATAGTCGGAGTAATATTTTTGTTAATCACTTATTGTCAGTAGAGTATGTTCATTAAAAAAAAAACCTCAAGTGTGCCATGACTTTTTATTTTTACAAATTTAAGTTGGTAACACAAATTGAGGTTATGTTACTTGCGGCGTGTTCCTACCGATAAATTCATTTGCTGTTCCCATGGGCTGTGTTAATAGCATCCTGAGCACGTTTGACTGGTCTACCACGGGTTTACGGAGAATACTACCCGTTTCATGAATCCGTTTTGTATGTCAATTCCTAACATGTGTGCCAACTTAAATTTTTTAAGTTAAAAAATCACGGCGCACTTGAGGTTTTTTTAAATGAACATACGATATTAATTACATTTATTCAATAAATCTGCAATAAGTGAGTTGTCAAAATGTGATAAATATTAAACGGCAAATTTTAAGGCAATAGATGATCGATAATCAATCCAATTGTTCATATACGAATTTAACTCAAATGAAAATGTTTATATGTATTAAACAAATAACAAAAACAAACTATTCCATAGGACAAACGGAACCCAACTTCATGTAAGTTTTTTAGGAGCGCTGAATTTTTAGTTCTAAATTACTCCGTAAGAGGCAGCACAGTGACAAACTTTAACCGTTAGCACGAGACGGATTTAAATAAGCTGAGCTATACTTACTTGTGAATCGTATGCATCGGGGAAAGTCAATATCTTATCATGAATGTCGGCAGCTCTCGCCGCTTCGATTACATCGACGTCCGTTGCATTCAATCGTCCGTATTGAATATTGTACCTACATTTCAAATGTTTTTATATTTAATGCACTGCCTTACACCCGATGACATTGTCCGCTTGCTTATCATATATTTTGTATATTCGTCGGACTAAACAGTTAGGTGTTTACTGCCAACCGTTGGGGTATTTTCTGATGAACGCACTGTTGATCGTGAACAAGTTCGTCCAGTTCGTACAAATTAGACTGATTGCTGTTGGAATCAAGTGTTGAAGTTGCCGCCGAACTGGAGGTTACAAAAGTAGCGTTCATCAAATACCAACATTCAGCGTAAATCAAAATAAAAATGTTGACAGTTGAAAATTCTGACGAACGCGCCCATTGTTAACCATCAAAACACTTTACGGAGTTTTAAATAAAAACATTAAAATTACACATACTTACTTAATGGTGTTATTGAATAAAACCGTATCCTGCGGCACCACTCCTATAGCCCTCCGCAGCGACTCCTGCGTTACGGTTTTGACATTTTGTCCGTCAATTATTATAGCACCGGTTTGCACGTCGTAGAATCTGAACAACAGCCTGATTATTGTACTCTTCCCGGAGCCGGAGGGTCCCACCTGTAAATTTTAATCGAAAATAAGTAACCGAGGCGGCTTTGACATCATGAATAATTAGGCGTCAAAAAAAATACAATTTAAATTAAACAACTTTCGGCATTATATACCACGAGATCAAAGAGTAGAAAACAGTTGGCAGCATTTTTTTTTAAATCAAATAATATTGTATTCGATGATTTCCCGAATTACGGAGTACTAATATAATTAAATAAATAATGGATGAAGACGCAGGTTCGATCACTGTTAGAGGCAGGTTCACACTTTTGATTCAGCTATATACGGAGGGTCTTCGTCCATTATTTATTTAATTATAAAATAAGATTGTATTGCCAGAGCAATGAGCATCAACATCCTGTGGTTTTTTGAGGTTAAAATGTCCAACATTCGCAACCATCGTCTTCATAAGAACATCACTTTTTACCAGGGGTCGGAGCCGGAGTCTGGAGGCTGTAAATTTGAGGGGCCGAGTCGGAGACGGAACAAAAAAATTCAGGAATCGGAGCCGGAGTCGAAACAAAAAAAAAACGACTCCACACCCCTGTTCTTTACGATCTTAAAATATGTTGGATTATTTAATCTTAAAACAAACATGCACTTACCAGGGCCACGGTCTTTCCTTGAGGCACCGTGAACGTCACGTTTTTCAGCACCAATTTCTCCGGCATATAACCGAAACTGACATTGTTGAATTCTATGACGCCCTTCTTCATGATGATGGGACCCGCGCCTGGTGCGTCTATCACCTCCTGCTCCTCCTTCATTAGATCAAACATGTTTTCCATGTCGACAAAGCTCTTCTGAATAGCCCTTGAAAAAAAAAAAAAAAAACTTGCAAAATTTATCCGTCCGGCTTGGTCAAAAAGGGTCCGCAAAACGGGAACGCTATCCACCCCACAATGACCACACTCTGACACAAATTGACTTTATTTTTTAGTTCATTCAAATCGGTCAATAAATAACAGAGTTATGGCGTTGGGCGTTTTTTATCGAACACACGGTATAACAATTTCCGTAAAAAAAAAATCCTACCTGTAATACGTCCCGAACCAATTTAATGGAGTGTACAGTTGCACGATGTAACTGGCAAAGAGGACATAATCGCCGACCGTCAGTTGCTGGTGTTCTACCACCATGTGAACGCAGAGCAAACTTCCGACGAGCAAACCCCCGGTAATGATTATGTTTTGCGCCGTGTTCAATAGACTGAGAGTTGCGGTGTAAATCCACTCCTCAACCTGTAAAATAAAAAATATTGCAGCCGTTGATGAATGGGGTCAGGGATGTGTAATAAAGTCGGTCACACGATAAAAAAAAAATTAAACCTAAACATGAAAAAATTACAGGATGATTAATAAAGTAAAAAAACAGTTTCTTTGTTAATATCACAAACTAATGCCCATTTGCATGGCACTCAGTTAAAATCTATGATTAAGTTAATCATGCCTCTCCGTTTGCACTGCCCATCGGTTGGTATCCGATGATTAAATGGTTGTGAGCAAAAATACGGTTGGCAATTTGTGGGGTTATTTTATTTTCTGGGGTTCGTGCCACTGAAATTGACGCATGAGCTTCAGATGTTTACAGTTTCCTATTATTCAGAAAATCTATTTTATGTTCAAATTCTTCATCTAATAAATCAAATTTTTTTATTCGCATTTTCACTTGGATTGGCATACCGACATTTAAATCGAGCGCTTGAATAAATAAATCAATTGTTTCTTATCTCCGTAATGATTTTATATCACTAAACGTCTTCTTCAATGTAATAAACCTTCATGTTCCTTTATTTTTAACACGAACGCACGTACAATTCACTTTACGACTGCCCAGAGGTATTTAAAGAAGCATCATTTCCACTCGTACAAATACCAGTGCCACCAAGAAATATTACGTGATGACCCGCACTTCACGAAAACTGCTACCAGCATAGCACCACTTCACAATTTGCACTTTTTCTTGAATAGAATACATTTTTAATGAAAAAACTTATGAAATATTCAATAAATTTGACAGAAGCCAACAAATCAACAGTGCACCGTTTTTGTTTAATTTCATGGCAACTATTATTTTCGTGAAAATTATCATTTTTATTTTATGATTTTTTAGGGTTTTTATGAACGCTAAAAAATAAATAATAGCATGACTGCATGCAGGAAATTTTACTCTATAAAACATTTATTTACATGTTTCCTCTAAAATGATCATGGAAGATAATATTCCAGTATAAATGAATTAACATTGAAAATCCTATGTTCCGTTTTGTTCCACTACACCCTGTATAATTTTTTTTTTTATAATTTAAAAAATTCAACTCACCTGGTATTTCAGCACGGCTTCCCTGTAAGCATCCACCTCGTACGATTCGGCCCCATAGTATTTGACAGTCTCAAAGTTCAGCAGCGAGTCGACGCTCCTCTGATTCGCCGCGTTATCGGCTAAATTCATCCTTCTTTGAAATTTGGCCCGCCATTCCGTCATGGTGATGGTCGCGACTGAGAGCGATCATTTTTAAATTTTACATTCCATTCATCTCGGTGCATAATTACATAATTCAACGGTATTCTTACCTACCTATGTACAGAGCCATCGTGACAAAGACGATCAGGCCGAACCACCAGTTGAAGGCGGCCACGAAAAACACGCAGGCCACGGTGATATCGACGATGGTGGGGAAAATGTTGAAGATTATGTAGCTGAGCAGATTGTTAATGCTGCTCGTGCCCCTGTCCATCACCCTCAGGATTTCCCCGGACTTTCGGCTCAGGTGCCATCGCAGGGACAGGCTGTGGAGGTGTTTGAACAGGTCGATCTGGAAATAATTTGGACTTTTTCTTGAATACAATACATTTTTAATGAAAAAACTTGTAAACAGTTATGAAGTATTCAATCAAAGTGACAGAAGCCAATAGAGCATCTTTTTTTTTTTATTTCATGGCAACCATTATTTTCGTGAAAATTATCATTTTTATTTTATTTCATTTCGTATCATAAACTTACATTTATTGTACTAAAAATCATGTTATAAAGTATGTCTTTATCTCCGCTGTCAATGACGACGGAGATCAAAACTTTACAGAATAGACATTAAATTAACATATCATATGAGATGCAATGAAATCCATGCGGTGATCATAGGTTATGGTCCTGTCAGAATTCCAAACGTTAAAATGGACTAACGAATCGTCGAGGTATAGTTTAGCAGTAAAATCATGGAAATGGTAAAAAGTGAGACGCCACACCGCGAGGAATCACAATAGTGGCAGTCTACGGAGTTTTCAAATTAATCAAAACACTGCAATTTGTAAGTTGACATCAATATTACAAAACTGTATTCATTCTATTCTCTCGCTAAATATAACTCGTGTTACGATTATTTATATCTGTGATATTTAGTGTTGAAATCAAAGCAGTACAGACGCACTAGTTGAATCTGCAGCACAGTTTCAACTTCAAAATGTCATCGTTAATAATCATACCAATTGTAATATTGTGGCTTATAATAAATTAGACCTTCAAAACGAAATAAAATAAAAAATCGTATGCAACACGGAGATCAAGCGGCAGTTTAAATCTTCGGAGATTTATAACGCCTTGGCTGTCGCCTTAGCGTCACAGTATCTCCTCAGATTTAAACTGCCGCTTGATCTCCTCGTTACATAATATTTATTATTATTTTCAATATACTATTATATGTTTCCTCTAAAATGACCAGGAAAAGGTAATAAAGGAATTAACATTGAAAAACCAATGTTCCGTTTTGTTCATCTACACCCTGTACATGTAATTTATACAGTATGTTTTTTTTTATCGTGGGCCATAGGATTTTACATGCTAAAAATTATACCTTGTGTTAATGCATATTTTAACATATAATTTTAAAGCAAATTTTAGTTAGTAATAAATCAATGACTTTTCCACATGATGCGCTTAATTAGATTAACTTGTTTTATCCTATTAAAAAATGAAATTAATTCACTAATCAATCTGACATTTCAGAAATTCAAGGTACTTTCATTATTTTTAATCAGTTATTTATTTTAAATAAATTCATTTTTTAATGGAATAAAACATGTTTAAATTATTCCGACTAAGCGCATCATGTAGAAAAATAATTGATTAATTACTAACCAAAATTTCCTTCAAAATTTGATGGACAAATATACATTAACACAAGTTATAATCTTTAGCATGTAAAATCCTACGGCCCACGATAAAAAAAATACCCTGTATAGTAAAGTGATAAATAAAGTTATTATTATTATATACTCTTAGCGCCATCTAGCGTCTAGCGCGGAAATCTCGATGGCGGTAAAAACGTAAACGATTGTCGGCTCACCTGAATTTCTCTCGTTGTGTACTGCTGCACTTTGATCCACAGAAAAGTGCGAACGTTGTTCAGGAGGCCCATTCCACCGGTGCCGCCGCCTTGCAGAAACTTAAAACCCACATAAATTAATACCAGGTCCCACCTGAAAGTAATCGGCGAAATGGTGATGCTGTCGACTGAAAAAGAAAAAGAGAATGTTAGTCTCGAAACCTGCAGCGACTATTATAATTTCACAACAGACAAAAAAAAAATGGTAAAATTTATTGTAAATATTTATTAGCAAAGGTGTTTTTTTTTCTTGTTTACAACATTTGTAATAGTTTGGAGCAGGGAGGAAAGGATAATAATGGCGAGAGCTAGGTGTGGGTCTGGAGAGAGGGGGAGCAAGAAATGGATGGGGGAGGAGTATATGAGATGTAGGTTATGTGAATGGGGGAAGGATACGTGGACACACCTGGCGGAAGAGTGTGAGGGGGTGAATGAGGAATGGATGGGAGTGAAAGGAAATAGAAGGGTGACGGAATGGATGACGGAATGGTGACGGAACGGAAGGAGGACAGTAGGTGAAGGGAAAGGAGAGAATAGTATTTGTATATAGAAGAATATATGTATTAGTTTTATTAATATGCCAATAAAGGTCTTTTTTTTTTAATGGTTTTTGTTTAAAAATTTTCAGTTCCAAGTTGTCTTGGAAGATTCATTTAAAAATCTGTATCACCTATATTCGGATAATAAAAGTGAATTGGTAATAACATGACAAATCACTCTTGTGGTAAAAATAACGAACATAACGAATACACTTACCGACCATTTTGCTGTAAATAGGAACATACAAATTGATAACGCGCCCGCCCAGGAGCAACAGGAAGCAGACAAACACGCGCACGTGCAGGAAGACATCTTTCTTCGGCCACACGTAAGGAGCCAACAGCTTCACCTTCTTCCAAAAGTTTTTCCAGGTGGACACATTCTCGGAACCGGGCTAAAAATAAAAATACGGATTAACATCTCCTATAATCCACACGGGAGTGTCTAAAATGGTTCAAAATTAAATCGCTTTTCAACCATTTCGTGAATATACATATTACACTCCTAATGGAACTATAATAATCCACGAGAGAATATTTCAACCATCTCGCAATAATAAATTGGACCTCGATACCGGGAGACGGATGTTCTTACTCGGGGCTTGTCTACGCATCAAAACTGAAACAGTACTCGCGTCCCCGTCTATTTGATAAACAATGTTATTCAGTTTGTATATTAAAGTACAGGACGGCAAATGTAAGTTGGTCAGACGCCGGCCGGCCGAGTACAGTCTCTGTAATAAGCAAGCACATATTCTTCGCGTGTGCTATTCATTTACAACTCTATCGGGCGCTCTCCTCCACATAATTAATTAATTATATACGAGAATTATCTCACGAGATTGACTGGCAAGAACACGGCCACGAGTTAATGTACTTTGGAAAACCATTGCACTGTCACTTTTGAAAATGAATGTACCAGGCGCGCGAACTGTACATCTATCGAGAGCGCCCTTCGAAGGTTCCGCCCACAATTTTGCCACTGCGCAACGGCAAGTTACGTTTGCCGTCCTGTAGCACACAGTTACATTCCTTTCTTCACAATTTATTTGAAATGTACTTCAACGATAAAAATAAATTGTGAAGAAAGGTCTTATTAGTAATTAAATCTTCACGTAACTCACGAACCGCATCAGTATTCCTTTTACAAATAATAAATGTACTGAATTCAATTTAACACGTTAAACTTTTGATAGAAAATAGAATTATCGTTATTAACCCTTTGGGTCCCGGGGGAAGCACACGTTCGAAAAACGCTCGTCTTAATCGATTACGAAGAGGCCCGACGACGACGAAAAACCTCGCGCCGCTCGGGACTCAAAGGGTTAAATGACCACTGTTTAGTTACCCTTCGTTTTTCAGGAATGTAGCTGCTCGAACGGAAATAATGACTCATTTTTATAGGCTACGGAACGTTACTGTCATCACGGAATAATTTTTTGTTTTTGTTTTCGCAACAGTGTGCAGGAGAGCACGGTGCGTCCGTGCAGTTTCCCCGCACTTGTTATTCAAGCAAACAGCTCGAGTCCTTCCACTAATCTCGGGAGCTTCTTTACTATGATTTAGAGGTTAGGAAACGTCAAAATGACAATTTTTGCATGGGTAGTTTATTTTGGGCCTGTAAAGGTGGACGGTGAAATTAGTGGGGTGACGGCTGTTTTTTTTTTAATTTCTTTAAAGTAAAGTTTTTGTTTTCGTTCAAATTAAAAAAGGTTTATTCGGGGCGTTCGAAACCTAATGAAGATACAACCATTGGCCCACATTCACACTTCACATTTAGAATCGCTTTTAACCTCTTCACGCCCAGGTCGACAAACAAAAAAATTAAAACAAAAATATTTTCCAATAAAAAAATTACACCCTTAGCGCCATCTATGGAATATTTTTTCATATTTCTTTGCGTAAACGAGTAAATTTGTGACAGTGGAATAATATGTCGTAGAAAAAGGTAACAACAAGAAAAAAGTGATTTTTCAGGATTATCCTATAGCCCAATCAAACTACATGGGCGCGAAGTGGTTAACTAAATGACGGATAATATGTGAACAGAATTTAGCGATTTTTCCATTTCTTGGCTGATCATTATTCCATTTTTACTCGTCGTAGCGTTACAGAATTAACCACTTTAAATATAATCAGACGCACACAGCCAAAGTACTTCACCCACCTCAGGATTAACGTTCCTCATGGCATCGTTCAGGCTGAGATAATCGATGTTCTGCATGATGCCGGGCGCTTTCAGCCCTAAGACAAACAGCATCAGGCTCGTGAGGTAGCGCAGAATGAAGACGGACATCTGAATTTTATCGTTGGTACTGTAAACAAATAAATTAATGGATGGATTACAATTATTTTTAGTTTTTACATAAAATTAGAGCCTACGGTAAATTTGTCTCTCATTGTAAAAAATTGTTCCTTTTTTTAATCAATTATATTAATATAACAATAATATGTTTATTAACGGCAAAAAGTTGCCACAAAAAGTAGTACTTGTAATTGCAATAATTGTAATTTATTCCAAAAATCACACATCGTTTAGAGTGTTCTCCATGGTAGAAATTCGAAAAATAGCCAAAACTCAAAAAAACATTAACAAACTGTCAATAATGTGTCTGTGTATGAACATATTCGAGGTATACCAGTACCAACTTAACATATTGCAAAATTACATTTTTCTCATAGCCGTGTTGGTACCGGACGGCAAATGTGCCGGCTGTAGAGAGAGAGAGAGCTTTCGCTTGCTCTCTGCGCGTCTGGCCAACTTACATTTGCCGTCCTGTACTTTTCACTTTCTAGTGTTTGTCAGTAAAGATGTCAAAAAAGTCTGATCTATGGGTAGAAATTTTCAAAATAATATTGGTGCTGAAACTGCTCAAATATATAAATATGCAGGCTGTTTTAATTCACATCGAAATAAAAGTATTATTAGTATTATAATGATTTGTAAAATTATCCGAATGAAGTTAAGGATGGTAATTAACATTTATTTGAAATTACCATTCAAAATGGAATGAATGAATCACTTACTCTTTCAAATGGAACCACCAACTCTTCTTGTTGAAATTTATGAAGGCAAGACTCTCGGCCATTAAATTGATTGTCCAAAACATCAGCAGCACCAAACCGTGTCCCCTCGTCGGGACGGAGGGTAACAAATACTTCCTTTCCTTTATAATAACCAACAACGAACACGGATAGACAGCGGTCATCAATATCGTGGATACGATCTGAAATTACATAAAAAAAAGTGAAACGATGTAAATCAACGTTTTAACATCAGTAAAGCTGAAAACGTTGTTTTTATTCTTCAGTTGGTAATAATAATTCAATAACTTAACCAACAAATATTGACAAAGCGCCTTAAACCTTAAACCCCTTAAATCTTAGCAACTCAAAATTATTCATTATTCAAGATGATTTAATACGTATAGGTATAATTTAACACGTTGACTGCCACGGTCTTGGGAACTGTGTTGGACAACTACGAGTATTCTCGTAGTTGGCAGTCAACGTGTTAACAATACATTTTTAACGAGTCATTGTTTATCACCATGGTGACGAGATCATTCCTGTATCCGCGGGAAATGACAATCGTTAACACGCACATGATCACATGAAAAAACAAGTGATCGAATTACGCCCGCTCGGATGTCAACTCACCATGTAACCGTACACCGTCCTGTCGCTCAGAACCAGGGCCTGCAGCGCGAACCGCGCGACGACCAGCACGGAGGCGAACAGCGTCAGGAACACCTGGAGGTTGTAGAGCTTCGAGGAGGGCAGGTGGTGCGGGGACACCTCGGTGGCGTACCGCCTGTACATGCAGAGCTGTATCGTGCCGGCGACGAGGAAGTAGCCGGCGATGACCGACGAGGTGACCGTGTCCATGAAGCACTGCGACACCCCATGGTCGAACCAGACCTCGTGCAGCGTTATGTTCAGGGGGCAGTAGAGCATCGTGACGTTCATATTATTTATACCGGGGAAGGGGGCCCTCCCGTCGTTAATTACTCACGCACCTGTTCTGGACTTCAGAGTGTGCGGCATTTGAGTACTCAGTCGCTCGTTAACATTGTTTTATAACTGATTAGTCATCTACACAGTAAATATGCGAACGTCAATGTTTGAGGTTAAACCGAGGTGAAAAACAAGGGGGTGCTGTATGTTTGGTTGCGTGGTTTAGGTCACGTTTCGGTGGGGTGAATCACCGTATACAAATTTCTTTTATCTCGCCATTGGGATATCGTCACGTAGAAGATATGCAAAGTCGATTAGATTAGAGAGAATCTTTAATAAAGGACTGTTTTGCGGTTTCCAAAATATGGCGGAAAAACTAAAAATTCATCTCTTTTGTTATTCGCTGTAACTGCGCTTGTTACGATAGTGAAATCAACACAATTTTGTGGGTAACTAAGGTAGTAATCTGTCCCGATATATCGGGACCGTTACGTTATGGACCTTCTTGTCCCAACATCCTAATTTTGTCCCGAATTGCAAAATCTGTTACGAGCTTACTTTAAGGACTGACGTAGCGCCATCTGTTAGCGCAACATATAAATGCAGCCTCAGTTTTATTTATTTCAACAATTCTTGAATATTGACGGCGTTTACCTGGTGGTGCATCTTGATATAATTTCGAAATAAAACACTCAAAACTTTATTTTACCACAAAGATTTAAGTGTTTAATTTCGAAAATAAGTTTATGTTGGCAAGGTTGTCTCATAGATGGCGCTGCATGTTGCGTTTTCTGTATTTCACTTTATTTCTTCACGAAGGTCCTGGCAAGATGTGGCAGCCCTAGGTAATCCTAAAGTTAATAATGGGACTCATCAAATGCCTCTATCCCCCGTAGTGACGGTTCGCGGGGTTTTTTCTGGTACGGCCGAGGTAACAAGGGTGGCAATACAGACAGGTAGGATCAGTTGCAGAAACGGCTGGCTGCGTGACCACACCTATCTGTATTACCACCTCTTGTTCCTCGGCCGTACCAGAAAAAACCCAGCGAACCGTCACTGATCTCACGGGACCATCAAGCCAACCACAAGTTTAACACTGCATGCACTTAGCACGTAGAAAGCGCTGAAGGTATTGAAGCTGGTGATTATTTCATTTATTTATTCATCTTTTTTTTTTCACGTTAACCACAGGGCAATTTGAACGTCCGGCGGTGCCGAAAATTGCGCTTCCTCTCCGGTTTCGGCGGTCCTCCTTTTTCTATTGATCGTGCCGCGCCGTCGTGCGTGATTTCGTTCCTCCTTTTTTTTCCTCCGATTCACGAGAGCGGTGATTTGAAACAAGAGGGCACCTCTAAAGTAAACAAAACGAGTCAAGGCTGGCGTGGTGGGGACGGCCCGGTCTGCCGGGCGGTCTTTCACTCCACCAACGGATTTCGCGAGAGGAAAGGAGCCGGCCTGCGTAGCGGAACTCAAAGTTCATTAACACTTAAATAGAGAATAAGAGGTGGCGTGCGTAGCTCAAGCAAATATACTTTTTGGGAAGGTATAAAATGATACGAACCAAAGGCATTTAAATAGTAAATAAGGTAAATTCCCAGATATTGTACCACTGGAAAACGCGCATGTGCGAAATTTGCGATTCCAGTGGCACACAACCAGTTTCGTTTTATGCACTCAAACATACACTTACTCATGCGCCCGCTGAAACTACTAGCAAACAAAGAGCAAAAAAAAATGTGAAAACAGTAAATATGGTTGCCTAGATCTGGAGGGGACAGTAACCGAGAGGAGGAGAAGTAGTTATGACTTATGATTTCACCTGCTTTACTGTTTAATCTGGACACGGGGTGTTGTTAACAGTAGTTATGTTCATTCCCAAGTGAAGAATCTGGCTTTTTTAAAGGAGGAGCCCCTAGCGACCGAATTTCCGAACTAATAAAAGTCCAGTAGTCGTCAAACTGTTTATCGTTCACGTTGTTTTTTTTGTGTGGATTCCTAACTGGCAAGCGGTCAAATATATTGGCGCAAAAATCTCAAATCTCAGAACGTGGATCTCAATGACAACGTAATTATTCAGTGAATAATGTATAGAGTGGAAATAGTAAATATGGTTGCCTAAATCCGGAGAGGATGGTAACCGAGAGAAGAATGTGGCGATTGCAACGATTGATGCTTATGCTTAGGTTACGGTTAAACTAAGGTATATACACATACATTTATTTTTAGAAGACGTTTGTCGGTGTTCTAGCAAAAATCGAAACCATATACGTAAGTAGGGTTGCATACGGGCACACCATCCAGTTTGTGGTAAAATTAAAAAAAAAAACGTCGGGATTACTAGGAACACGTAAAATAGTAGAAGTTTGGGGTAAATTGTTAAAGGATAATTTATTTTATTGCCGTTTTAGTGCTAACATACATTCGATAAGTTGTTAGTATTAGCGTTGTATACTAGATGGCGCTTGCACTGCGGAATTTTGAAAGAACGAAGATTCGCTAATGCTCGGTTGATTTCTATATTTAAAGTATGTGCAATATTGTTTCTTTTTTCTAACAAATGTAATATTGAAAAAGAGATTGTAGATTTCAAAAACAAGGTGACGTTACCATCGTAAATGCCCAAGTTTTACTTTTCCCGCCAAAATTTTAATAGTTATGAGCACCTTTGAGTTCAAATTTAAACTTTCCAACGCAAAAATTGACAGTTGGCAGTGCAAATTTCTCGAGTATTAACAGTTGACAGTGATTTTGAGTTGTGCAAATTTCCCGAGTGTTGACAGTTGGCAGTGCTTTGGAGTTGTGCAAATTTCCCGAGTATTGACAGTTGGCAGCTAATTTGGTGACGGTTAATACCGAACTTTAGATTAACCACTTCGTGTCCAAAGCCAAAAATCAGATGCCGGAAACGGATAACTTTCTGGAAACACTGTAGGACTTCGAGCTCACACAACATTACCATTAGAAATGCCGGAAGTTAAATAGTTGACGGCACCTTTGGGTTTAAATTTGAACTCCCAACACAAAAATTCACGATTGAAAAGAAAAAATCCCGCGAACCGTCAGTACCAGTGACGGTACTGACGGTTTTCTGGTACGGCCGAGGTAGTAGAGATGGCAATGCAGATAGGTAGGGTCGGTTGTAGATATCTGTATTACCACCTCTGCTACCTCGGCCGTATTTCCGCAGGGAAAGACAAAGAGGTCGCTCCTGCCTCATTACTTACTCTTATAGAGGAAGCAAATAGTAGTACCGAAACACGCAACTAAAAGGCCACGGGATCAATAAAGAGGCGTGGTTGCGTTTACCCATTGGTATTTAAAGCGGGCTAAAAACGTGCTGCGCGCATCTAGCGGATATTCGTCGGGTTCGTGCGCCATACTCGCGTTAAAATCCACCAGTTGACCTTGGTGGAGTGCTCTCGCGTCTTACCTGGTTACCTCTGCCTCCTCTTACCTGTTCCGCCGGAGAATTCCTCCGTGCGTTCTAAGATGGCGATCGTCAATGGAATGCGTTAGTCCGTGTCCGATTGCTGGCGGTGGTGATTACCATTAAAAAAAGAGTGCCCTCGCGAGTGTGTGTGCGCGCGTGCGAGTGATTCGGGGGCGGCACCCCCGCCTCCCGCGTCCTCACTGTGCGAACGGCGGCGGCGGTGCGCGAGGAAAACAACAAGCGAATGGCCGCCGAGGATACGGACGCAAAATGTCATCATGTGGTGCGCGCCTGGAGCAGCCGCCCCCGAGGAGGCGCTGACCGCGGGGGACACGACGACGACGACGTCGGCGCCCAGGTAAATTCCGGCGCGGAGGACGCGGGGCCGCATTCTGGAGCTCGCGGTGCATAGCAATTAACACGATTCTTCCGCCTCTCACGCTCGCTCTCCGCACACCGAATTCCGATCTTCAAGCGCAAGAACGCGTACTCGTTCAAATAAAACAAGGAAAAAAAAAATACTGTGTCAACGATTCAACCAATATTTAATGTCGATGGTTCGTGCCATTAAGAGTAATTAATTAAAAGGTCACTTCACGTGAACAATTTTTTTAATGTATTTTGTGAGATTGTTCCGCTCCTCCTCGCTCTTAAATATTCAAAGAAATTTTGCTTCCACTTCGTGTTACATTTTTATAAATCTATAATTAATCAAAACAATAGCCACGAGTATAAATTAAGTGTGCGATGAAGCCTTTCAGTTCTTTGGATTGTCAAATAAGTTTCCTGTTAACTCGATATCCCATCAATCCTTTTGCAGAAATAACGCCTGCTAACTCTAAATCACACTCGATATCCCATCAATCTTCAGTTCTTACCTCTTTTGTAAGAATAACGCCTGTTAATTCTATATCAAAACAATCTTCAAAAAAAGCAAACACTTTTGTAGGAGATTGGAATAAAACACTTTAACTTTTTTATACCACTATATTTTATTTATGTGACTAGTTTCGACCATTCACTGGTCATTTTCTTATGTTTGAAAATGACCAGTGAATGGTCGAAACTAGTCACATAAATAAAATATAGTGGTATAAAATAGTTAAGTGTTTTATTCCAATCTACAATCAAGATGTACCACGAAGTAAACGCCGCCAACATTAAACACTTTTGTAGGAATAACACGGATGGTATTTTACGATAACCAGCTAAGCAAACTAGAAAATTGTTTTCAGTTTTAGAACTTCGCTTAATAGTGAGTTAACTCTAAGAAGTAATTACGGTTTCAAGGTCGCTTGATAATTGTTATTGGCAATTGCATTTTCATCCATTACAATCGATTCGTTCCCTGTAAGAAAAACAAACCTGTTACAAATTATTAAAAAAAAAAGCAATGCATTAAAACAATTGCGTGGTAACAAAATAGCAACGCTTCAAACTTCAAGTGGAAAAATAAAACTATCGCGTGAGCCGAGCCGCAAAATTTTGTTTCAGAGTTGGCTGTGAGATAAATTGAATTAGATTTAAAAAAATGAATTAATCTCAGACATGACTGTCAGTGACGGTTCGCGGGTTTTTTTCTGGTACGGCCGAGGAACAAGAGGTAGTAATACAGATAGGTGCGGACACGCAGCCAGCGGTCTCTGCAACTGACCCTACCTATCTGTATTACCACCTCTTGTTCCTCGGCCGTACCAGAAAAAAACCCCGCGAACCGTCACTGATGACTGCTGTTTCTCTCTCTCGGGCATGGCCAACTCAGAAATAAAATTCTGTGGCTCACACCTTATATCCAATGAATTGCTTGATGTTTGAGGCTTTAACTTCGTAGTACATTTCGCAACTTAAAAAAAAAACAGTTTGTTAATACCACACTTTATTTTTTAGTGACTCAAGTTTCGATCATTAGCTGATTGAAGTTTGAAAATAATCAGCTGATGATCGAAACTCGAGTCACTAAAAAAAAATGGTGATGTGGCCATCTTGTTACTTTCTCCGACTTGATGGTATCATAGCAATTTATATTTACGTTTTCATGGTTTATTTTCAATTGAAATCATATTTTAAATGTACATCTAGAGGATGAAACTGACGTTTAAAACGTCAAAATTATGAAACATGGAAAAATTATACTTCAAATTCAAAAACTCGGTTTACTGAAAAACTAAAGGGATTTCGAAAAAAACTTATTCTTTATAAGTTGTTCATTTTAACATTCTCTAAAATTATTATTAACATAAATTTGCTGTAACTATCGTCGTTTTATAATTATAAACCAAAAATTAAAAAAAATAATTAATTTTTTCTCGAATAAAAATGATTTTATGAAAAATGTTTTCAAGCAAAAGATGTTCATTTCTTTGTTGTCTTCAAAGTTTGTTTAAATGTTTTTGTGATATTTTTCATATTTAAGAAAATATTGGCAAAAAACAAAAAACAGTTAAGGTAAACGCCCACTTCCGATGTACGAAATTTTACCAAAAGCTTTTCAGTTCTTCAGATTATCAAATAAGACGGATGTTCAAAATTTCATATCAATTGCTCAATTAGTTTTTGAGATACAGCGCGCACAGACTTTATTTTTTATTTTTCCAGAAACTGTCGAAATGGCATCTAGGGACCCCAAAACGGATATTTCCGTAAAAAAAAATTTTTGATAAAAAAATCACGATCACAATACTTTCTCGTACTTCGTAACGGAGAAAGTAATAAAGAGTGATATTTACAAAGAAAGTTTATATTCAATGATTTGAAAATATTTTTACTCCAATTTCGTTTTCGCCTGTTTCAATTAAAAAGCAAATAACTTATTTAAAATCAGGACACCTCAAACTGTTAAATAAAATTCGAAACCCGAAGCAAAAGAAGAGCGCAAAATATTAAAAATAACGTTTTGCGAAAATAAGCTACGCTTGGATAATAAACGAGTAACTATTGTAACTAACAAAGAAACGTCAACGATTGTTGTGTTTCGTTTCGTTGGCAACAGAAGCATGTTTTCATAGTCGATTGGCTTTTGTTCTGCGTCCGATTTTTACGAGTCGGCGGAGGCGGTGGTGTGCGGAGTCAGGCGTGAAACCATTACCGACACAGACCCAGAGAAACGCACAAAAAAAAAGAAAGCAAAGGGTAATAATTATTGGGGGAAAAGCGCTCCGTCTCGTTCTAATGGTAATTGCGCGCGGGCCGACGGGGGAAACAATGGAGAAGCGCCCGGTAATTGGGGGGACCGCACCGCACAAAAACTAATTAACTCCAGACCGCCCATCTTTCGTTTTGTTTTTTTTATGTTTGCCGTGTCGTTACTGCTTTTTTCCATTTTTACTCTCCCACTTGCTACACTTTAACAACGCGCACGTCTGGTTTCAGGACGGTTTTTAAAAATGGGATTGCGTCGCGCACGGAAGGATGCAGAGCGCAAGGGGAGATAAAACTATGTCCCACAGAGACTTCACCGAGGTGAGTGGTGGTGTGCGATTTTTTTGCTTTTTCTTGGTCGGGTTTTTACGATTTTTTTCGAATTTCTAGGTCGAGCCCGAAGGTACGTCCGAGCTTCCGGCGGTGAGCAGGACGCTCTTCCTGGAGAAGGTCAGGCAGTCGAACGCGGCCTGTCAAAATGGGGACTTTTCGACGGCCGTCGCGCTTTACACGGACGCCCTCCAATTGGATCCCACCAATCACATCCTGTATTCGAATCGGTCGGCGGCTAGGCTTAAGCAGGGGATGTTCGCGCAGGCCCTCCAGGATGCCGTCACTGCGCGCGATCTATGTCCCACGTGGCCAAAGGCTTATTACAGGTAAACAATTTAGTACACATTTATTGAAGCCAGGTTTTTCGTAAGCCGGCATTGTATCTATGCACTGCGCACTCCATACGAATTAAATTGTTCGCAATTTAGCTTCCGCCCCAGGGTCACCGGATGGCGCAAGTATCGCAAAATTTGAAAACAGTCGGAAAATTGTTACATAAACTGACGCTAGATGGTACAACATGCTAATTTAGTTGGAAAATCTGCAGTGGGATTCCGTAATCGACTGCGAGTCGATGGCTGTGGAGTCGCAAGCAAACCAAATCGGTATTCCCTACCGCTCACGTTTCATGGTTCGTACCATGGTGCAAAGATTAATATTTGCACCATGGTTCGTACGTTTTCGGCGTTTGACAGATTTCTTTTTAATACCCTTGTGTTGTCCGAAGGGAGTTGTATTTTAATAAGCGCAGAACTCTGCATTACACACAGCACTATAGACCTATTCACGAATAAAGGCGGTTTACGAACTAAGTTCGGAACATTCAAATAATGGTATCCTTTTCTACTACTTGATAACCGAGCGGATTTTCCCAAGACGCACGATTTCGTCGTCGGACGTATCTAGAAAACACACACGCGGCCTGCGTAGCTCGGTCTTAGACCGAGCGGTAGACAGAAAAGAAATAGTTTACGGCGTCTCTTACTTACCGGTTATTTCATAGGCGCACTACTTGCAACGGACACTACTTGATTTAGACGGACAAGACACCCCGACCGCCATCTCTGCTGAATAACTCTATACATAAAGTAGTTTGTGTTCTGTCTGAATAACAGTGATGGTTCGCGCGGTTTCTTCTGTAACAGAGGTGGCAATACAGACAGGTAGGGTAGGTTGCAGACACCAAACCTATCTGTATAACCACCTCGAGCCGTCGCTGCTCAATACCTGAATAACACCAACAGTTAATATGAAACAGCAAGCTTGTGTTAACGAAAAATTGCAAGTGTAATTCTCGCTCCCCACTCCCCGCAACGCTACACAAGCTTACACCCTATGACTCGTAACCCACCGATTGCAACGCCATTACTTATCGGTGACCCTGGGGCTGAACGAAAAATGCGATAAATGTTGTGTACATAGAGTTGCCTATCTATAAAAGTTTATCTTTGATTACATTTTCAGCCGTGTAAATGTCCTTGTCAGTCAGTGTATACATTTTTGAATCGTTATTCTTTAAATTAGAAATGGAGCGTTAGGAGAGGATTTAAGGTAATAAATAAATTTGCTAATTCACATTATGCAACAGTAAATATCAATTCAAATATATACAATGTAATCGCAAAACCTAACCTCATTCATTCCTTTCACAATTTCGAAGATCGTTTACACAGCCGAAAATATATGTATGTGCCAGAATATATTTTGACGATTGTATTTGTATCAGTGAGGGTTCGCGGGGTTTTTTCTGGTACGGCCGAGGAACAAGATACAGATAGGTGCGGTCACGCAGCCAGCCGTCTCTGCAACTGACCCTACCTCTTGTTCCTCGGCCGTGCCAGAAAAAACCCCGCGAACCGTCACTGGTTAGTATCATTCAAAGTACTTACAAAAGTAAAAATCTAAACGCATACAAATTATTAACGATTATTTTCTATTTTAATAGGCAAGGGGTGGCGCTGCAATGCCTGGACAGGCACGGGGAGGCGCTCGCCGCCTTCTCGGCCGGCCTCGCCCAGGACCCCAACTCGCAGCAGCTGCTCTCGAGCCTGGTGGAGGCGTCGCTCAAGTCGCCGCTCAAGCACAACCTGGAGCCCACCTTCCACCAGCTGCAGCTGATGAAGCTCGACAAGAGCCCCTTCGTGCTGATCTCCGTCGTCGGGCAGGAGCTCCTCGCCGCCGGCTTCTACCATTCCGCCATCACGGTGCTGGAGTCCGCGCTGAGGATAGGCTCCTGTTCGCTCAAGCTGAGGGGCTCGGTGTTCAGTGCCCTCAGCAGTGCCCACTGGGCGCTCAATGAACTGGACAAAGCTATAGGGTGAGTTTTTTCTAAATATACAAATGCCACAGATACAATTAATTATGCCAAATAGTGCTACTACTAATGGGCAATAAAAATTGTCCAACTGGAATGATGTAATTTCCAAATCAAACTCAATATTACGGTAAAGGTATGTCGGTATGTTAGGTTGCCGAGCACGCGAATCGGTATATTTGGTTGCCGAGCTTGCTAATCGTTATGTTTGATTGCCGAACTTTGGCGAGCCACAAAAGGCTACTTTTACCCTATTTGGTGTACATTAATTATGCCAGAGAGTGCAACTTCTAATGGGGAATAAATAGTAGACAGCTAGAATGATGTAATTTCCGCAACAAACTCAATGTTACGGTAAAGGTATGTCGGTAAGTTTGGTTGCCGAGCTTGCGAGTCGGTATGTTTCATTGCTGAACTTGCGAATCGGTATGTTTGGTTGCCGAACTTTAATGAGCCACAAAAAGCTACTTTTACCCTATTTCGTATACATTAATTATGCCAGAGAGTGCAACTACTAATGGGAATAAATAATTTACAGCTAGAATGATGTAATTTTCGTATCAAACTCGATGTTACGGTAAAGGTTTGTTGGTATGTTTCGTTGCCGAACTTGCGAATCGGTATGTTTGGTTTCCGACTTTGCGTATGGGTTTGTTTGGTTGCCTAACTGGCGAGGAAATCTTTTACTTTTAGCTTTTACGTTCAGAATCGATTCTCAAAAGGCGATACTTTTATGACGTCCGAATATTTGAATGCTTATTGTTTGCAGTTATATGCAGCAGGATTTAGCCATTGCGAAAAGTTTGGGCGACACGGCGGGAGAGTGCAGGGCGCACGGGAATCTCGGTTCCGCGTATTTTAGTCAAGGGTCCTACAAGGAGGCCCTCACAGCCCATCGCTACCAACTGGTGCTGGCGATGAAATGTAAAGATACACAGGCGGCCGCTGCGGCCCTTACATCCCTTGGACACGTTTATACAGCAATAGGTAAGTGTTTTTCTTGGAGGTTAACTGTTGGACATCATAAATTAGTAAAATAGATCGGCAACTTTGTGTATAAAAACATTTACCGCGTTCTTAATTCGACACTAGCGACACAGTTTGAAAAATGTGAGTTGGAGATTAAACGCGGATAATTTTAAGATTTGCAGCCCTATTAACTGAATCACTCTTTGTAGAGTTAGTGGCCATTAAGTCCGTATTAAGACATCATACACTAAATAACTGTAATAAAAAATAACTGTGACGGTTCACAGGGTTTTCTCTGATACGGCCGAGGAACAAGAGGTGGTAATACAGATAGGTGCGGTCACGCAGCCAGCCGTGACCCTACCTATCTGTATTACCACCTCTTGGTCCTAGGCCGTAGCCGAAGAAAACCCGCTAACCGTCACTGGTACAAATTGTACAGTCGAGGTGAAAATGAGTTTTAAGAGCAAGTTATCGAATTTTAAACGTACGTAAATTTATGACTGCGACTGTCTTCGTGCGCTAATGTCCCTCAGGAATGTAAAGAATCGCACTCTGCGCGGCAAGCCTCCTCAGCGTCCAACTTGATTTGGTCGGTCTTTAGTAACGATTTCAAGCGTCACGTAAAAATTATATGTTATGTTTAATGTGTTGGCATTTAAACACGGAGTACCACGATACTTAATTTTTTAAAACCACAAAAATGTTCAATTAAAACGGAAATGTTGCTGGCATTCTTGGTACCGTCTTAATTCCGTGCACTAACATCTGTTGCTCTTTTAGGTGATTTCCCTAACGCGCTCGCCTCTCACAAACAATGCGTGCAATTGGTCAAGCAAATGGGGGACCGCCTGCAGGAGGCAAGGGAGATCGGAAACGTGGGCGCCGTGTATTTAGCGATGGGAGACTTCGATTCCGCCGTCGACTGTCACACCCAGCATCTGAGGATAGCGAGGCGATTGGGCAATCAGGTAAGGTTGAATCATACGCTGCGAAACCTTTTTTTTTTGTCCGCTTGTTCCAATTTGGGTGGATTCATTTCGTATTTTCACGATAAGTGTCGCTCTTTAAAAAGGTAACTGTAGTATAGACTTTTCAGTAGTTCGACGTCCCACCGTAATGGGCGCTGCTCGAAAGGCACGCATTAAATCATTTCATTAACCAGTGTACGGCCTCCGGGTTGGTTACGGGTGTCAGACATAAAGGGTTCGTAAATGTTCATAACAGGGTTTATTCATAGATTGTAGCACATACATTCATATCATAAAAATTAGTGACGGTTCGCGGGGTTTTTTCTGGTACGGTCGAGGAACAAGAGGTGGTGATACAGATAGGTATTACGTGAACGCACCTATCTGTGTTACCACCTCTTGTTCCTCGACCGTACCAGAAAAAACCCCGAGAACCACCGTCACTGATAAAAATGGCCGTAAACAACAATCCTCGGAGAGCAACAATAGCTCAAAAGCAATACCAACATAATTACTAGTTCGCACCATACACCAAAAGACGGCGCTAATGGCGGGTATTTTAAATTTTATTGCTGCCGCTGGATTAGTAACAAGCAAGTGAAGGTTTCTTCTGAATTTTTAGGTGGAAGAAGCCAGAGCTTACAGCAATCTGGGTTCCAGCCATCACTACAGGAGAAACTTCGCTCAGGCGATCGTTTACCACGAGAAAGTCTTACGGTTGGCGCAGACCATCGGCGATAAGTGAGTCGGTTGTTGTAAGGTATCCTGTGTTACTCTCTACAATTAATTTTAACTCTGGCAGATCCGTGGAGGCCAGAGCGTACGCGGGCCTCGGACATGCCGCCAGATGCGCCGGTGATTACGCCCAGGCGAAGCACTGGCACGAGAGACAGCTGGACATGGCGCTGGCGACGAGGGACAAGGTCGGGGAAGGCCGCGCCTGTTCAAATTTGGGAATTGTTTATCAACTATTAGGTCAGTGACAAGTACTACTACCTCCTCCTGACAGTTTAGGCATTTATTATCATTCAATGTGACATTTGCGGAAAATGTAACGCTTGCCGCGGGCCGAACTCGATGAGGTCGCGGGCCGTATTTGGCCCGCGGGCCGTAGTTTGGAGACCCCTGCTTTAGAGTCACGAGCATCGCCATTTTCAAACTTTTCTCTCATAACGTAAAAACCTTCATAACGTTACTTGTAACGTAAATTACTATAACAACTCTCAAATTTGTTTGCATAAAAATAATTTGTTTTACAAATTGAGCCGAGTAACACAATACACTTATTTTATGCAGGAGAATACGATGCCGCACTGAAACTCCACCAGGCCCACCTGGCGGTGGCGAGGAGCCTGCAGGACAGGGCGGGCATGGGCAGGGCCTACGGCAACATAGGCAACGCCTACTCGGCCGCCGGATTCTACGAGTCGGCTATCAAGTACCACAAGCAGGAACTGACCATCAGCAAAGAGGTGCACGACCGGAGCTCGGAGGCGAGCACCCACGGGAACCTGGCGGTCGCCTACCAGGCGATCGGCGCCCACGACATGGCCCTGATGCACTACCGGGCGCACCTGGGCATCGCGAGGGAGCTGAAGGACACGGCCGGGGAGGCCTGCGCCCTCCTGAACCTGGGCAACTGCCTGAGTTCGAGGAGCGAGTTCGGCGAGGCCATCCCCTACTACGAGCAGTACCTGATGCTGTCGCAGGAACTCTCGGACGTCGAGGGCGAGGCCAAGGCGTGCCACTTTTTAGGTAACGAAAAAAAAATGGTTTTAAAGCCTCTTATAATTAAGTTTTGTATAAGATAATTTTGGATTGTTTTTGCTCGAGCGATTAATGCTCCAAAATCCAACTATTTCCGTTTCTTGGGGGGGCGAAAATGACACCAAACTTGTGCCGGGTGTATATGCACAGTTGAAAATAAAATAACCATTTCCAAGAAAATCGCGAGATGAGAGGAATCGATTTTTACACTATCAACGGAAGAAATAACTGGCTAAAAACACAGAAACGCGTGGAATCGGTGGGACACAAGGAACGGCGAGGGATCAGCTGATCATAACAACGCCCATTACTGTTTTATGCAATTTGGGCCTATAAAAACGGCGCCCGTTTGGCCAATCACAACAACGTATTTTCGCGGCTATAATTTGATTTAGTCCGCCTGGTTGTTAAATGAGGTATATCATGTGTCTAACAGATTCAAATTATTTGTTGTGTAATTCACCCGGCGCCCCGCGTTGGCCGCCAAATTGTGCAACGAAAAATCCGGTGCTTCTTTAAAATATCTCATTTGCTACAAATACTTAACGCAATTATCAAAGAACTCAAAGTGTTGGACGTTTTCAGGATACGCGCATTACTGCATCGGAAACTTTCGGGAGGCGGTCCGATACTACGACCAGGATTTGGCCCTCGCCAAGGATCTGCAGGACAAGATGAACATGGGTAGGGCGTACTGCAACCTGGGACTGGCGCACCTGGCCCTGGGTCAACTGGAAACCGCCCTCGAGTGTCAAAAGTACTTCCTCGCGATCGCACACATGACAAGTAATCTATCAGGTAACATTAGAATAAGCTGCCGGATTCAACTTGAAAGAAAAACCTCCTCAGGTTTGATCGATTCTTTAGATCCATCGTTTTATTGATTGTGAGGTGGAATACCTTGCCGTTTGTAGCGCTCGCGCCGCGAAACATGAGCTGTGAAACGTGCAATCACTTGTTGTAGAGTGCAGGGACGTCTCTCGGCGGGGTGACTCATGTTACGGCCGAGGTAGCAGATCTCTGCAACCGACCTTACCTATCCGATAGGTAGCGTCAGTTGCAGAAATCTGTATTACCACCGTACCATGAATCAGTATTTCGCACCAGGCGCAGCTTGTCAACCTTAGGTGAGGCATAGAAAGAGATGCTGATGTTTCTACACAACAACCGCTCTTATAGAACAGGGGTCTCTAAACGAGTCCGGCCCGCAACAAGCAATTACATCTTCAGTAAATGTCGCATTTTAAAATTCTATAACGATTTTTTGTTATAGGTTTTGAAATTAGTTACAAAAAAAAATTGATTATATGTTGGCCCACTAAAAAAAGTTTAGAGACCCCTGTTATAGAGGAAGCGAGCAATGAAACACTTTTTCCTTTACCTGGCCTCACCTTCAAATTTTTACAAGCCGCCACTGCTTCGTTCTAAGTTATTAATATCATTTTCAAAACGGTTTGATTTGTTTTTAATGCCGCGCCTCTTGTTCGTAAACAGGAAAATTTCGCGCGTTGGGCAACATCGGGGACGTGCTGATAAAGATGGGCGACACCGAGGAGGCCATAAAAATGTACCACAGGCAGCTCGCCCTGGCGAGGGGTAACCGCGACCGGAACATGGAGGCGGCCGCGTGCGGCGCCCTGGGGACGGCGCACCGTCTCCTCAAGAGGCTGGACAAGGCGCTCGGCTATCACACGCAGGAGTTGACGCTGCGGCAGGAGATGTCGGAGCTGAGCGGCGAGTGCAGGGCGCACGGACACCTCGGCACGGTGCACATGGCCCTCGGGAACTACACGCACGCCGTCAAGTGCTACCAGGAGCAGCTGGAGCGGGCCCAGGAGCAGCAGGACTGCGCCGTCGAGGCCCAGGCTTACGGAAATTTAGGAATCGCACGGTAAGAATTGCCATAGAATTAGCCAAGTATTGTTTTTTTTGTAACCGAAAATTTTAACGCAAGTGATAAGCAAAGTGCAGTACTGCGGTTTAAAGAAAGTCTGTAACAGTGACGGCTCGTGGGGTGACTTATGGTACGGCGGAGGTAGCAGAGGTGGTAAAACAGACCGCACCTACCTGTATTACCACCTCTGCTACCTCCGCCGTACCATCAGTCACCCCACGAGACGTCACTGTTTTTCAGTATTATAAATTATATAAACATTAAATATTGTTCCCTCATCAGAACACCTACATGTTTACATTATTATTGTTATATTTGCCGCCGCTGGCAATGTCCATACCTTGTCGGTGTTAAAGCCACCCGGATTTGGTTCAGTACAGCATTCAGGCAATAGATTCCGCCACTTTGGCGTTTCTACCTTTATTATAAGTTATGTTGCAGAAATTTTAACACAATGTTGCGATATACAGGACAGTCTGTAAATGCACGCACTCGCACTTTTGGCACGTTTTCTATCTCGTACATTGTAGTTTGAATATGGGTCATTACGAGGACGCGATTGGTTACCTGGAACAGCAGTTGGCCACTCTGGAGAGGCTGAGCTCGCCGACCGCGATACTGGACAGGGGGCGCGCTTTCGGCAGCCTGGGCGACTGTTATGACGCCCTGGGGGATCCCGAGGAGGCGACCAAGTGCCACGAACAGTACCTCGCCATTGCGCTGAAGCTGAAGAGTGCCAAGGATCAGGAGCGTGCCTACAGAGGTTTAGGAAAGTACATATATTACGCCTTTACTATTTTTTCAGACATATAGTATATTTCATAACGAGCGATCTAGCGAGTGTGAAGTTTGACGAACGAGGCGAAGCGCAGTGTAGCCGAGTGAGGAAAACACACGAACAATAGGATATCACAGTTTTGTCCGAGTTGTGAACATAATTTTTCCTACGACACCAAACAAATTTGTTTTTTCAACGTTTTATTAAAATTTTTATTTTGTTATACCAACAATCAATGCCACCCAATAAAATAAACGTTATCGTCAAATTCAAGATTTGCCTATTCTAAACATACTTTTATGAAAAGATATTTGTTATCAGAAGCTTCGTGGAGAAATCGGATAATTTCCTATGATGTCAAAGTTGTTGATTTCTTCGGCTTATTACCATCTGATTTGCGCTTCGACAGTGCTCTTAATTTCATGTAATTCACTATATTTATATCATGATGGATATCCTGTTTCGAGCTGGTTTACTCACTCCGGGTGGTGTATAGTCAATTGACGAATCAATCTCCTCCGCACTCATATTTTCTAAAGGTCGTAGTACTATAAATTACAATGAAGCAAATAGCTTTAGTTTTCAATAACACACCTGAATATGTAATTACAAACACAACGATTCTGACTGACAGGAACTGTCAACATTTGAAAGTTCGTATGCACACGCTTGATAAATGCAACCTCTTACGAAATGATATCGCACAAGTGCTGATATGGGATTTTTGATAGATGAATGATATTGTCACGTTTCTAGCCCACTTAATTGTGCGCTATTGACAAGTTTCTTATGGTGTCGTAGGAAAATTCGTTTCACTTTCAAAAATTTGCTGCGATCCCCCGTTGACACGAGTTTTATTTGACAATTCGATCGGCTTAACCTTACTTTTAACAACTGGTGGCGAAGACGTGATGCGACCTATCAAACCTGCAACGTACGTTCCGAAATACAAAGCCACCCTTTATCTAAATAATTTTTATACATATGGTAGTTATTATAACTGCGTATTAAAACTAAAATTTCAGACTCAAATGATTAAAATAAAACAGAGCAATATTACGCTCTGTTTTGTTTTAATCATTTGAGTCATGATTTTTTTCTCTCAATGATGAGTCGACTCATTAAAACGATTACCATTAATGGAGTTTTATTCAATTTTTTTATGAAAATAAAATTGTTGGATACTTGTTTAAGCAATGACGAACGATACTTATTTCTCAATTTATAATTTAGGACAATCGCAGAAGTGCCTTGGCAACCTGCAGCAGGCGCTGGTCTGCCTGGAGAAGCGGCTGGTCGTCGCCCACGAGCTGGGAAGCCTGGAGGCGAAGGCCGCCGCCTACGGAGAGCTCGGGCAGCTGCACGCGACTTTGGGCAATCTGGAGCAGGCCGTCAGCTGCCTGGAACACCAGCTCACCATCGCGACCGACTTGAGTAAGTGCCTTGCAAGTGCTGAAGAACTGATTCATGCACCAAACGATGATTTCAATCGATCAAAGTGAAATCTTTGCACGATAATCCACAGACTGCTGCCGCAGTTTAGTTTTAAAATAATTATGAAAAGTAATCTTTGCGGGTATACTCTGCTCACATTTTATTCTCGCCATAGTTTATTTATTTATTTATTTCAAAAAAACGGAATATCTCCAATTTGTAACATGGTATGTATAAACTTAAATATAATCTGGGGTGTTTTTTGTCCTTATATTGGCATAATGATTGAAGTATGTTGTTAACCTATAATTTCAATAAAACGTTGTCAACAACAATATTATAATTCATAATTCATAATGTTTATTTATGTTAACGACATAGTCTTACATAAGTCAGGAAGGTATAATAATAAATAATAATTAAGTATATTAAATAATTTAATGTAATAGTTCAGTATCAGCACTTGGCCCTAATAAATTAAAATAAATAAAATCTAATAAAATCATAATCCACTACTAAAATATTTAAAAAATTGAATCAAATTAAAACTATAGATGAGTCAAAAGAGTAAAATCGTAATTAAAAATGAATAAAAGATATTAAAAGCGATACATTTAAGTTCGGGACTAGACAGGTTAAAATTTGTAATAATAATTAAAATAAAACATCTGAATACAACTATTGACATAAATTAAATTAAAACAGTAAATAATTAAAGCAGATTAGGTTGATATAACATTCAATGTAAAATTAAGAAGTACACAAAATAAATAATATAAAATAAAGTAGTAATAACATTAGGCAAGCTGTAATTAGATCCCAGTATCGTTTTTTTTTAAATTCTTCAATTGAGAAGTACGAAGTAGATATTGTTATTACATGTGCAACACGGCACCAGGGAATGAGGATTCAGATGGGAGGACGTGTAAAGGGTCCATTGAGACCTCTCTGCCCTCCGATCGGAATAATCCAGAATCAGATATGCAACATTGCACTACACATAACCAAAAAATGCAATGACATAACCAAATTCTTGGTAACTTTTGTACTACCAACAAAAATGTCACCCTAGAATAAAATTTGAACAGAGTATGCTGTCGAAAGCTACTCCAGCAAGACAGCGTACACTGAATTTATCATTGAAATTCTTATCGTACATGAATCAATTCTCCGCTTATTCTAACGGGTGATTTTTTAAGCGTTTGGTTTTCAATCATTAAAAAAAAGCAGAAAATTTTCAATAATGAATGATATATTTATTTGGAGCGATACATCAATGTCTGCCATTTACTTTTTAAATATTATTTCATGTAAATGTTGCCCGCGGCTACGCCTGAGGGGGTCCATCCGTAAGCTCCAGTTTTGGCATACTTTTTCCAGCATTTCAGCTGGTATCTCACCAACGGCAGCTGTAATGTCGTCTTCTTGTGGCTGGCTTGTTCCTGTACACGAGAGACTTCACGTAGCCCCACAAAAAGTAGTCCAGTGGGGGTCAGATCGCATGATCTTGGCGGCCAATGGACTGCACCAAAACGTGTGATTAATTGCTCACCAAACTCGCCTCTCAATTGGTCCATGGTATCGCGTGTCGTGTGGCATGTGGCACCGTCCTGTTGATACCACATGTCAACCAAGTTCAATTCTTCCAGTTTGGGCAAAAAAAAGTCGGTAAGCATCGCACGGTACCTTACTCCATTGACTGTAACGTTGCGATTTTCATTATTTTTAAAAAAGTACGGGCCGGCCAATGATGCCGCCGGCCCACAAACCGCACCAACTGCTTCTGGTTGCTCGTTAGATCAAATTCGGCAATTCTCTTTGTTGACGTACCCATTGAGCCAAAAATGAGCTTCTTCGCTGAATATAATTTTTCGACAAAAAAGTGGATCTTCATCCAACTTTTCCAAGGCCCATTCATCAAACAAACGACGTTGTGGTAGGTCACCCGGCTTCAGTTCTTGCAGCAGCTGTATTTTGCATGGTTTCATACCGAGGTCCTTACGTAAAATCTTCCAGGTGGTCGAATAACAGCCCAATTGTTGAGAACGGCGACGAATTGACATATCGCGATCTTCATTAACACTGGCCGATACAGCAGCAATTTTCTCCTTCGTACGCACTCTCCGTATACGGGTTGGTGGATTAATGTTCAATAAAGTGAAACTGGTGCGAAATTTGGTCACAATAGCTTGAATAGCCTGTTCGGTGGGTCGGTTATGACGACCATAAAATGGACGTAATTTGCTAAACACATTTTTTACAGAGCACGAATTTTGATAATATAATTCAATGATTTGTAAGCACTGTTCGTTTGTTAGTCTATTCATGGTGAAATGGCAAACCTTAGTAAGCATTTTTAGCATTGATACATGTCACGAATCACACGTGCCGTGTAAAAAAATGAACACTGAAAAAACAAATAGCAAAAAAATCACCCGTTATATCGATGGATTAGTCCTACGAAAAAGTATTTGGAGCTTCTGCAATGTACACCGTATTATATTACCATTGAAATTCTTATGGTACATGAATCTCGCTTCTATATCGATGTAAGTATTTGACCATCTTCAACGAA
This sequence comes from Ocypus olens, assembly GCA_910593695.2. Lineage (NCBI taxonomy): Eukaryota > Metazoa > Arthropoda > Insecta > Coleoptera > Staphylinidae > Ocypus > Ocypus olens. The sequence goes on from OU343061.1 coordinate 48,805,475, forward strand.
TAATTAACAGATGATCGGGTCATGGAGGCGGACGCCATCAGCGGCTTGGGCTGCGTCTACCAGCAAATGGGGGAGTACATGACCGCCCTCAATTACCACCAGAAGGATTTCGACCTCGCCGAGCAGCTGGGCCTCTCCTCCCTGCAAACGAGGTCTTGCGGTAATTTAGGTAAGTGTCCGGCACACACGATATCGATGTGTTATATTCTGGAAGCGTCTTCTCTACGTCAGGCGCTGTTTACGAGTCCCTGGGGAACTACGACCAGGCGGTCAGGTACCAGGAGCAACACCTCTCCGTGGCGGCCAGCACCAACGACCAACTGGCGAAAACGCTCGCCTACAGCTCCCTGGGCCGGGTCCATCAGCTCCTGGGCAACAGGTCTCAGGCCATCTCTTACCTGTCCCAGGGACTGTGCATAGCGGAAGCTCTGAACAGACACGACGAAGAGGTGGGTGTATTCAATGTCAAAGGGGTATTCTAGGCACACTCTGCATTAATCCCTTTATTTAATTATATCGTCGACGGAGCTGCAATACCGCCTAACCGCAATTTGGACCAAAATTGAGATTTTAACATCAATATTTTCCCAGAAAGCTGTAAACTACATTCTTTTACTTCTCCTGTCAAATTTGGTAAATGTGAGACAGTGTTAGGCAGTTGCAATTGAATTTTAATTACAATTACATTGAAGAGTAATTGTAATAATAATTGTCATTGCTTGGATTTTCAGTTACAGTTAGTTACATTGTGAGATAGGTGGTATTGCCTCTTCACCGTCGATATGCTAGATGCAATTCTTTCGCCACAAGCATGGATAAGTAGGCACTCTCTACATTAATCCTCTTATTGCATTTTAAAGGCGAGGATCAGAAACCGATTGGGATTGGCCTTATGGGCGAACGGGGACCTGGAAGGTGCCCAGAAACAATTGGAGGCAACGACCCAGCTACTGGAGAACATACGCAGGGACAACAGAAACTCGCACGACTACAAGTTATCCCTGTTCGAGCTGCAGAGTTCCAGCTACCAAGTCCTGCAACGTGTCCTCATCGGTAAGATATAAATTATTGCAGTAACATTTTAAGTTCAAGGAGTCTCTTGCTCCATCGGTCAATCTAAGCAAAGTCTGCAACGTAATTTGCACGTTTTTACACCCTCAATCCAGTGACGGCTCACGGAGTGACTCTTGGTACAGCCGAGTCAGCAGAGGTGGTGGTAGTACAACAGTGACGATTCGCTGGGCTTTTCTGGTACGGCCGACGTAGCAGTAGGTGGCAATACAGATAGGTACAGGAAAACCAATCGAGTCTGGGAGGACGCGTTTTGCGCAGCACATGACGGGCGGAAGGGAATACACGAACGCCTGAGTGCAGTCGCCGTCATAAGTTTAGAAATGCATTTATACGTTAACACGGGGATCTGTATTACCACCTCTGCTAAAAAAAAAACCCGCGAACCGTCACTGTAATACAGATCTCTGCAACCTAAGATGTTGAGTCAAATTGATGCCTGATTCTGTCAAAGCAACTTTGTTATGTCTTTTTAAACTGTATCAATGCTCTTTTATTTTATACTTTGGTATTACCAATATTACCGACGAATGTAAAACTTATGTTATGCCATGAATAAAATTATTATTAAACCTGTCTGTACCTGGACCTGCCTCGATCTCTAAAAATCTATAAATTGAAATGTTTGCAGATATTTTAATCACCAAGTTTATCCCTTTTTCAGAACTGAATAAAACCGAAGACGCCCTGCTGGTGGCGGAACGCGGCCGAAACCGGGCGTTCGTCGACCTCCTGCTGGAGAGGCAGGGCGTCGACGCGACGAAATCGTCGAGGAGCCGCAGCAAGCTGGAGGACTCGGGCCCCACGTCCGTCGACCAGGTCCTGGACATCGTCAACAGGCAGAGGGCCACCGTGCTGTACTTCAGCGTGGCCGCAGGTTACCTCTACGCGTGGCTCATAGTCCCCTCGAAGGGCATACTCAAGTTCAACGCGACCTCCCTGAACGAGTGCGCCGCCAACGACGACTACGAGGGTTCGGATCCCGTCCCCTCCGGTTCGGGCGTGCTCGAACGGCTGGTGACGGCCGTCAGGGACAGCCTGGGCCCGGAACTGACGCCCTGCAACACCATCAACGAGGACCAGTACAGTGAGGATACGTTATCGGATCGAACTGGTAAGCATTTACTACGTTTCCGTTTTAAAAACTCGAATCGGTTTGAATATTGAGGCGTTTTCATGATTAGAATTGACCTCGTATCGAAATACATTTCAATACTCTCACCAGAGGGCGCGTTTAATCGAATCTCGAAAAATACAAACATAACCTTATCGCGTTGTTTGCACCGTGTTTAAATCATAACATAACACAAATTTTTAGGTTACAACGCGAAACAAGCAAAATCAGCATGTGCCGCTTGCATAGCTTCAGTCTGCGCATGATCGTATTGAATATTCGAAACTCGTGCGTTTCCATGCACTCGATACGATCCCAGAAGTTTACCGTATCGACCTTGAAATTCAATACGGTTTCAATACGTTTTGACGAGTGTTTCCACGCGGTATTCAAACTGAATCGAATTTTCAAAACGGTTTCAATACTGCATGGAAACGTAGTAATTTAGGTGTCCCGTCACACCAGGCCACCATAGTGGCGGCACCAGTGGCGCCACCGTGGTGGGTCCTGCCGCCAACTGGCAACCAGGCAAGACACGAGGCAGTCGGCATCCTGGTTTTTTCACCAGTAAAGTCTGGCCGACCGGATTGAACTCGTGGTACAACCAGAGTGGTGGCGCCACCAGTCCGATACCAGGTGTGTTATGTTCCATTTCACTTAATGCATTTGACTGGTGGCGCCACTGGTGCCGCCACCATGGTGGCCTGGTGTGATAGAGCACTAAGTTGTTCATTCAACCGTACGTTGCTGATGAGACGTAGATGGAAACCGGTCTGCAGTTGTCGATACGCAATAAATAATGTTAATCGGTGACGGCTCGCAAGAGTGGCAATACAGATCGGTAGGGTCGGTTTCACCGTGACCGTAACAAGAGCCACCCCGCGAGCCATCACTGATATTTACCCTTATTATTGTTATAATTGTCGCTTCTTACCTATAATTATATGTGGGTACCTGTAGATGTCGCCTGAATCGATTTTCTATCCTAAAGGTTAAAATTGTAAAAAAAATCCGAACCGTGTGATAATAAACATGTTTCTTTTTTTTATAAATTCCTTCGTTAAGTGTTTTAATGTAAATTTCCAATTGTTTCAGGTTTTCTACACATGATCAACCGTTCACACATGCTGAACTCTAGCAACTACTCGCTAAGTTCCTTGTTTTCCGTGGGAAGCGTGGGCGGCAGCGTGGCGTCGCTGCGGGGATCCACACGGTCGAGCCAGGGAAGCACGAGGGCGCGTTCCAACCAGTTGCATCCGTGGAAGGGTCCTTCCTGTTTGCACGCCCTGTACACCCTTCTGATTCAACCTTTCGAAGACTACCTGACGCCCATCACGAAAGGTATTTGTAAATTTCACGCTCGTCCGCGTGCGATTGGCACTGGCGACCACTAGATGGCGTTAAAAACCGTTCTGCGATTTTAATGGCGCCATTTGCTGTAACGAATTCTGTGCAAGCATCGCCGAGCAGGCCAGAATGAAGTTCCGACGCGAACTATTTAATTCGTATGGACGTGCTTAAAGTTGTATTGTGAAGCTAAGGTATGTTCATTAAAAAAAAAACCTCAAGTGTGCCATGATTTTTTATTTTTACAAATTTAAGTTGGTAACATATATTGAGGTTATGTTACTTGCTACCGATAAATTAATTTGCTGTGATAAACGACGCAGAGAAGACGTAGGTTCACCTTTCAAAATTCCTTGGGCTGTGTTAATAGCATCCTAAGTACGTTTGACTGTTCTACCACTTCCTGGTTTACGGAGAATACTACCCGTTTCATGACATAATACAACAGATCGGGAGTGATTGCACTTTACGGTCAAACTCCCGATTTCGGAAATTTTTGGTTTAGGGACTCTATACATGTTATTATTAATTTTTGTGCGGAAACGTGTTTCAAGCCGAAAAATCCAATTTTTATTTCTTCAGTTGCGCATATACGTCAATGTCCACCATAAATTTAATTGTACGCACGGCACGAGAACACTCATGTTACACTACGAAAGTTATTCATATCATAGATAATTTAGCACACGAAAGGCACACTGTTAAAATTGTACACGAGGTGCAAGTTCGCGCAAACAACATGTTTTCTTCGCAATGTAATTGAAACGTTGACAGCGGCAAATACAGACTTAAGGTTGCGCCCTGTATTGCCAACCGTGAAAGTTGGTTTGTCGTTTTCTGTTTTCAAACCTTACTTGTCAATCGTTTATGTATAATGCAATGCAACCAAATCTTGAAAAAAAAAATGAAACTCTGCCATAGGTGCGTCGAATGAATACACCCAATTTCCGTCCACTTTAGTCCCATTTCGGAAATAACTTTCAACTAGAAACGTTTTTGCTGGTTACTGTAAACCATTGTGACCACGGAGTAATTGTGACTTTTAGAACGATCCGACGTTTTCTTTGTCAATTCCGAACATGTGTGCCAACTTAAATTTTAATAAATAAAAAATCATGGCACACTTGATGTTTTTTTTTTTAATGAACATACGAAACAACGCAAACTGTGTGCACAGGGCATGCCTAAAGTTTTTTTTTTTTTTCATTTCCTCCAGGAGCGAATACGACGGAAGCCAACTCCAACAGGCGCGATCTGATACTGGTGCTCGAAGGGGATCTGTACCTGGTTCCTTTCCCCGTTTTGCGTTCCTCGCAGGACCAAGCGGAATACTTTTGCGAGAGGTTTTCGTTGCTCTCCGTGCCGAATTTGACCGCCTTGAGGAACTCCAGGGGGCGGAAGAGTGACGGAAACGATCAAAATGTCAAGAGCTTGATTGTTGGTAAGTGCACTAGTGTGGTGAACGTAGACACAGTGGACGTGATGGACGTGGGCGTGTCAGACGTAGACGTGATGGATGTATGTAGTCGTAGTGGACGTCAACCACGTCTAGATCCGCTGCGTATACATCTATCGCGCTTCTAGGCTCACTGCGTCTATGTCCAGTACGTCTACGTCCGACACACCTAGGTGGTAGATGTTGACATGGTGGACCTAGAAGTGATGGAAGTCGACCTGATGAACGTAGAAGTACGTGGGCGTGTCAGACGTAGTAGACGTAGACGTGCTGGACGTAGGACTAAATCTTAGACGTGGCGGACTAAAACTTGATGGACAAAGACGTGTTGGACCTAGGCGCAATACACTTAGACGCAGTGTTTTTTTTTTTTCAACTCATTTGAATGTTTTTTTTTTTAGGCAACCCCAAATTGCCGAACGCCATCACGGAACACTGGGGCTGGCGCGATATCCCGCATTCGGAACACGAGGCGATGATGGTCGCGGAATTACTGCAAACAAGAGCGCTGGTCGGCGGAGAAGCCACCAGAGAACAGGTCATCACCCAGATTCAGGAGGCGGAATGCGTGCACTTGGCCACGCACGTTTCTTGGAAGCTCTCGTCCATCGTCTTAAGCCCGGGAGAGGTAAGCGTTCAACGTGCACGGCATGCCTAACAGCGGCGGCTCGTGAAAGTTCGGAGATGAGTTTAACATTGTCTCTCTGTCTCGGCCTCCTCTATGAAAGTTAACGAACCGCCACTGATCCATGATGTTAATTAGATCCAAACATATCCCCTAAAACCAATTTGAATTCTAATTAATTTAATTGGTTTGAGCCAGGTAGCAAGGGTAGCAGAGATCTGTATTACCACCTTTAAAAAATGCAAGCCTCCTCCATTTACCCTAATGCATAGTTTACACGAAGCCAACACTGGCTACCAATAAGACTGGCAGCCAGCGCTGGCTTGGTATTTGCCTAGTGTAAACAGTTTTTCAAGCCAAGTCAGCGCTGGCGGGAATAGAGCGCCCGTCTATTTTTCTAGCCAGTGACCTCCGCCCGCATACCCCTCGATTCCCCGCGCCAGCGCTGCGGAAACGTGTAGACGCATCTCGCCAGTCACTGGCGAACGTCCGTACGGTGTGGAATTTCTTTTTTTTCTAATATATCAATCAACTCTTCTCTTAATAGTGCAGAGATGTTCCTTTTTCAACAAACTTTGCCGCGAATTCATTTTTTTTTAACTTCAAACGTGTGCACACCCGAAGAAAAATTCGCGAATGAATGGCCTCGTCTAAACAACAGGGGCCAGGCCAACGCTGGCTTGTCTGCAGGACTGGCACCAGCATCGTATAAACTCTGCTTAAAGTAAATATCACCCGTAGCAGCAATAACTGAGACCAGAATTTCTGATCAATGGACTCATGCAAGCATGCATAGATGAAACCGACGCAACGTCGGGCTCTGGAACTTAAATTGAAACTGATCTGTATAACAAGAAAATGAGTAATAGTGTGTTGATACAACAAATTATGCTACAGCAAGTACAAATGTGTTCCTTGATATAGGTATTAGAACAAAGTCCTTCCACGAAGCAATCCAAGCTCTACATGTCGGATATCGTCGAAGAGGATGACGGAAGCGAGGTCTCAACGGCGGCGGAGCTTCCCCCACTCTCCGAGTTCCTCCTGAGCGCAGCGGACATCCTCTCGCTGAAGTTATCGGCAAGACTCGTCGTTGTAAGTGGTGTTTTGAAGTCGTTACTTACATCCGTTTCACCGTTTCCCGTTCTCAAGGTGAGTTCATCGCACACGAGAGACCAACAGGGCTGGGCCACCTCCGACGGCCTGGTGTCCCTGGTTCGCGCCTTCCTGGCGGCCGGCGCGCAAGCCGTGCTCGTGTCCCTGTGGCCCGTGCCGGACACGGCCACGAAAATCCTGCTGCGGGCGTTCTACTCCTCGCTGCTTCAGGGCACCAGGGCGGCGAGGGCCCTGGCGGAGGCCATGCAGACCGTCCAGCACACCAAACATTTCGCCCATCCCGCCAACTGGGCCGGATTCGTTCTGGTCGGCGTGAACGTCCGCCTGTCGAACAAGGTCGCCCTGATGGGACAGGCCCTCTGCGAACTGCTGAAAGTTCCTGAGAAGTGCAGGGACGCGCTTCGCGTCACCCTGCATCTGGTCGAGAAGAGCCTGCAGAGGATACACAGAGGGCAGAAGAACGCCATGTACACGACGCAGAAATCTATCGAGAACAAGGCGAGTTTTTTATTTCATCACTTTATAATAATAATCGTCTTTATTGTCCATAAAAATGGTGATGTGGCCATAATGTTACTTTCTCACACTTGATAGTATCATTTATATTTACGTTTATTTTCAATTCAAATCATTTTTTAAATGAGCATCGAACGTTTCGTAGACTCGGATGAAAGTGACGTTTAAAACGTCAAAATTATGACAGATGGAAAAATTATACTTCAAGTTTACTCAAAAACTAAAGGGATTTCGAAAAAAACTTATTCCTTATAAGTTGTTCATTTTAGCATTCTCTACAATTATGATTAACATAAATTTTTTGTAACTATTATCGTTTTATAATTATAAACCAAAAATTTAAAAAAATAATAAATTTTTTCTCGAATGAAAATGATTTTATGAAAAATGTTTTCAAGCAAAAGATGTTCATTTCTTTGTTGTCTTCAAAGTTTGTTTAAATGTTTATGTGATATTTTTCATATTTAAGAAAATATTGGCAAAAAACAAAAAACTGTTAAGGTAAACGCCCACTTCCGGTGTACGAAATTTTACCAAAAGCTCTTCAGTTCTTCAGATTATCAAATAAGACGGAAGTTCAAAGTTTCATATGAATTGCTTTATTAGTTTTTGAAATACAGCGCACACAGCCAGACACACACACACACAGACACAAAAAATGTTTTTCCAGAAATTGTTGAAATGGCATCTAGGGACCCCAAAACGGAAATTTCCGTTAAAAAAAATTTTGAAAAAAAAAATCACGATCACAATACTTTCTCGTACTTCGTAACGGAGAAAGTAAAAATACAGATTAGCCATTAAGGCTACTCTGTATCACCCTTAACCTCTTCACGCCCAGGTTGCCACATGTGGCGACAAGCAAAACAAAAGGAAACCAAAATATTTCTTATACCCTAGGCACACGGAGCTATTTAATGATCATTAAGTCCTAATGATCATTAACTTCGCCGTGTGTCACATCAACATAATACTAATAATTATTAATAACGTCATATAAACTTATGATCATAAGAATCGGCGACGACGTTTAAAACAGGTCATCGCCGGTAATCGTGTAACATCGCCAGTCATTTGAAAAATATCGCTGTCATGAATGACAGTTCGCGATCAGCTGATATTACTTTACTTTTAGAAATATGCGAACGTGGAAACTTTTTCTTTGCTGTTTCTGTACCCGTGAGTTCCTCGTAGTTTTCCTACACTTTTTCTTTCCTTATAACTTTGTTGTGAAATCACATACATTTGGGCGAATACAATTGGTTGATATAAAAATCAGCACGTATTGGGGGGCGTTGTTTAATGTAATCCATCAATTAAATCCAACCTTTTAAATGATTATGAAATTTTTTTATATAAAACCAAACATAAATACCTGTATTTAGGTACGTATACTGCGCAGGCGTGCTTTATCCTGTGTGTCACCTACATTTGTAAATTGACAATTTTCTTAATGATCATTAGGGCTAATGATCATTAACTACCTCCGTGTGCCTAGGGTATTAGAAGAAAAAAAAATACCGTTTTGGCGCCATCTATGGATTTTTTTTATATATATTTTTGCATAAATAGGTAAGATTGTGGCAGTGGAATATTTTGTAGAAAAAGGTACCAACAACAAAAAAGTAAAAGCAGCATGGGCGCGAAGTGGTTAAAATGAAACAAACATTCATGAAAATAATATCACCCTAGGTTGGAACGGTAGGCGGCTGGAAGGAGTTGCTGATGTCCGTCGGTTTCCGTTTCGAGCCCGCCTCCAACGGCATCCCCAGCAGCGTCTTTTTCCCGCAGAGTGATCCCGACGAACGCCTCACGCAGTGCTCGGCCAGCCTGCAGGCGCTGCTGGGTCTGACCAGCACGTCCATACACGCCCTTTCAAAGTTAACATCAAACTTCGACGTCGCCGATGATATCATCGCCGTAATCCAGTCGTCGTTGGCGCAGTTTTCGTCGAAGAATTTGGACACAGACACCGTGGACATCGCCCTGAATGTTAGGTGAGTGTGCGAAGGGAAAAAAGTTATCGGCGCACAAATAATTTCTTTGCTACTAGATTATGGAGAGTTCCTGGATGCCACGAGCTGTTGGCCTCCCTGGGTTTCGATCTGTGCGATGTGGGACAAGATAAAGTCACGCTTAGGACCAGCAAACAGGCAAATCGCAGGAACATACAGTTCACCCTGCAAGCGTTATTGGCCTTATTTGGTAAGTTTTGTTAATTGCAAGCGTTAAAACTAATATCATGCTTCGGTAATTTTTGTAATTGGTTGGTATTACCGGCGAGCTCATATTTTTACCGCACCATAAGAGTACGTTGCGCGATCTCACGCAAGAAATATCGATTCATGGTACGGCCGAGGTTGCAGATCTCTGCCTATAGTCGGACCGCTGAGAGCTGCCTGTGACTCATCGCTTAAAATCGCGTAAACGTATGTCCGTAAGAAAATTTGGTGCCGCGCTGATTTTCATTGGCGGGATATTTAAAAATTCTCGCGCCAACTTTTTACGGTTGTTATTTGACGTGGCGCTCGCGTGTTTTGTGTGTTTATATGAAGGGCGCCAATACGATGCAAGAGTCATGCGTGAGCTTAGACCTACGTTTACGCTGCCCTATTCTTTAACACGCAGACACACGTTTCGTCTTTTATTTCATACTGTTTCGTACATGATAGATATAAAATGCAAAGCAATTCTTAGTACGAAAATGCATGAGTCACCGGATTGTTACCATACCACGAGTCTTTCCTCGAGACGATATTTCTTCAAGCCACTCTATGGTGCGGTAAAAATATGCGTGCACCCCGCGAGACGTCACTGCTGTAAAGGCCGCCAATGTGATTTAAAACTATTTTCAGACACGCAAGAAGCACCAAAGAGCCTAACCATCGACTCCTCCAGCAGTTTGGAGTCACTGGCATCGGTCGATGACAACATGTCGTATTCCGACAACGAATTGAACGTGATGCCCCCAACGAAACCCCAGATTCCACCCCCGACGGTCAACACCATCACCCCCAGATTAGCCCCGCACTTTTCCAGAGCGGTCCTACCAACGAAACGCCTGGGCGGCGCCTTCACCAGTTACGTCAGGTTCGTAACGCCCCGTATTTCATTTAGCAACCCTACAATTTCCAAATCCGCAGGCGACGAGGAGAACCGGACGGGCGCACCGCGAACCCAACCGATACCAAAACCCTGAACAGCATCGACAAGACGAGAAAACCCCCACTTGCCAGGCCGGGCGGAGGCGAATCCGACGCCGCCTTCACACCCAGTCCTCCGGTCGTCCTCCAGGCCGACAATCAGCTCGCACTCTCGTTAGCGCATCAAACGAAGTAAGTGAAAAGATGATACGCTTATTCAATCATTAACAACGTTTTCTTTCTCCGTTTCAATCAAGCAATCTTCACGCAAGTTATTTACGTTCCAGGATCAGAAACTTGTATCCGCAATCCGACCAAAAGCTCGACAATCACCGGCCGGACAGTTCTAGCAGCGCTAGTTCCGCCACTGATTGGGATAATAGCGGTCTGAATACGGTGCTTCGGAGGCAGGCGCAACCGCCGATACCTCCGCCGCGGATCAACAAGAACATGCTCGATCTCTCCCCGCTGTACAATAACCTGCCGACGGCCAGCGTTTTCGAAAACAGCTCGGACAGCGAGCTGGAGAGAATGGAGGCGAAGTTGTTCACGCAACGCAGCAAGCCGGCGTTCGCGAAGAAACCCAGGGGCATGCTGTCGACGCTCGACAGGCTGTCGGTGCGGACGGAAGTCACGCCCACGCAAACCATCACGCAGAAGCGGAACACCGTCACGCTGCCGAGCGTGGACAATCCGAACAACAACGAGCGGTTGCTCTACTTCAGCCCGAACGACGAGGCCGCCGGCGAGGCCAAAATTAAATCCGAAACCGATAATCCCGTAAAGTCCGGGATACAAACGGATGAGAGTGTCAAGTCCAACAACATCCACGACACGATTCTGGCCACGCAATTGCGGCACATCAACAGGGAGATGACGCCTTCCATCTCCGAGGTTTACCACGAGAGGAATATAGGCTTGGGTTTGGCGCCGCCGCTCACGAAACTCCTCCTGAACCAGTCGCAAACGGCGGTGCCGCAAATCGAAGGGAACGCGATGCTGGAGAAGATCTCCTTGAATATATTAGAGGACGGCGAGCTGACCCTCGACTCCAACAAGGGGAAGAACAAACCGTGGTTGAGCGAGAACGCGACGGCCCTACAACAAATCCACAGTTCCGATCTGACCACTGCTGATATTTTAGAAAGGGAGGTGAAGAACAAGAATAAAACCATTAGGTAAATAATGTTTTTTTAATAAAACATCCCGACGTGAATCATCTTTTTTTGTTTCAATAGGAACGAGACACGGCAGAAGGAGGAAGGCGAAATCAAGCGCGTGTCCCCTTTTTCCGAGATGTCCAGGAGGGACGAGGGTGATGGAAGGAGCATAGCGGACTCGAACTGCTCCAGCTACAAAGGGACGCAGTTCAGGGCGTACGACAAAACCAAAACTCTCTCCCGCCTGGCTCACCCGCCCGTGCCCCTAGCCAGGAAAACGAAAACCACGTAACAAGCCATTAATTTATATATTTGTATATTCCATTATAATCATGTTTATCCTATTCCATTCCAATATATTTATCAGATGTATTTTTTGTAAGTTAAGACGTAAGGTTATTTTTGTAGTAAAACGGATATTACTTAAAGTACGTTTTATTTTTTTATTGCACATTTTTCAGTGGATCCGATTTTTGCACGCTGACGGGGTCCAAAAATACTTCCAGCAATTGAAAGAAGCAAATTATACAGTGAAGTCGAAAATAGTTGGCTGAAAATAGGGATAATTCACATAAAATTATGTCGGCTGCCTAGAACAGTGCAGTACTTAGGAATTTTGTCTATTTTGACGTCTTGTGGTTTTTCAGGTTACTTGTTTTAAAGGTGTTTTTTTTTTCAACAAACAGGTCATGATCCAGTTTGTTGAAAGTAATCCACGATTTTGTGCATTAATCGACTGTGAGTACGTTTGAATAGAGAAAACCCCTGCGCACCAACAAAAACTGGTTTATCAAATTTAAATTTTTGTTCTGTCTTGAAATTCATTATCGCCGATTTATTTTAGTTACGAACAAACTGCCACATTTCTCTTGAATTAAACCCAGGTGGCGCCACTAGACAAAGTTGTAGCGGTGCTAAATGCGACAACTAAAAGAAAACTCATTAAATATATCAAAAGCAACTCTGATAATTTAATTCCCCCTTCCCAAAAATAAAGATAATACACACAAAGAAAAATCAGAAATCGTACAGAGGGCAAAAAGACTCGAATCGGAGAGAACTCGGCAGCCGATCACCAAACCGCATAAAAAATTGATCACTCATAAGCACACTTTAAGCGTATATAGACTGTAAACGGCCTCGCACATACACACACACACACTGCAGGCCCTTTTGCATTTTTACTTCCCGTAAAAAGTTCCACTTTGATACGTACACTGTATTTAAAACACCTAGGTATGGTTAAAATTTCTATGATGTTCGGTATAAAAAAAAAATGCCGGGTGGTATGGAATCGGCTGCCCGGGAACACGTCCCCCCTTCACAGACAGACAAACTGTAACACGAATCAACAATATAGCAATAAACCACGCGCGAATTTGTTTTGTTTTTGGTTTTTTTTTTTTTGGGTATTTCGGTTTGGTTTTTTGTTTTTTTAGTAGACTTTAAGCTGGTGCTTGTCGTCGAAGCCGGCGGAGTGGCCTGCGTTGCGGACTATGAAGCTGGCCCCGTCGTAGTGCATCCGGCGTTCGCCCCGTCTGACGAAGAGGTGCCGGGTCTGGCCCATGGAGCCGGTGCAGTGCAGGAACGGGGAGCTGATGCGGGCCGAACCGTTGGACGGGGATGTGTGAAGGGAGAACTTGTTGCTATTTCTGCCAACACTGAAAAGATATAGGATATAAGATTAGATTACGCGCCAAATTGCTTGTTTGATTACGAGAATTAAATAAGTAGTTCTTTTGTAAAGATTTTAATGTATATTACGCCGATTGGCCATTTCATGAGTTTCGCCCTTTTGACAGGTTTTTCCCATACTATTAGTTAGGAAAAATATCAAAAATATTGGTTCTCAGAAAAATCTAAAAAAAATTCGTGCAGAGTAATTACACTCCCCAAAAAAATATTTTCTACCATTCTTCACCAATTAAAAATTAACATTGGGTTTTATGAAAGAAATGTCTGAGACATACGCACCCTTGCACGTCACTAAAAAATTTGCGCCTAGAGGTCGCTAGTACACTGGATGAGTGGATAGGCCTCCTCATCCTCTGCGCGTCTGAGAAATAGCTCAGAAAATCCCAAACGTGAAAATGTAATTCCGATTAATAAATCAAATTCAAATGATTACCGTACTAAACCATCAGTGGTCTGCGAGACGCGGACATTGTTGATCAGCCAGTTGCTGGTGCCGTCGTCGGAGACCCAGTACGTAGAGGACTGCAACAGGCTGACTGCTTCGTTGATGAGATTCTGGCCGACGTTCCCGTCCCCGTAAGGGCTTTCGCTGCAGAACACGCTGATGGAGAAGTCGACATTCAGGTCGGAAAAGGTGTCGGTGGTGGTGCGCGTTCCCGCTGAATCCACAAGGTAGACCAAAGCGCATTGGTCACTCGTGAAGCTCACACCCTTGTACCACATCTTGGCATATCTGAATCATTCAAAATAATATAAATTATAAGTACTAATGACTCTAGAAGAGAAAAATGCAACTAGTGACATCTCTAAATGACAAATAAAGTTTGCTACCGGCAATTCAATACCCAGAGTGGGCGAGTTTCCACTTGCAAAACTTCTACTAGATTCAGTGACGGTTCGCGGGGTTTTTTCTGGTACAGCCGAGGAGCAAGATAGGTGCGGTCACGCAGCCACCCTAACCCTACCTATCTGTATTACCACTTCTTGTTTCTCGGCCGTACCAGAAAAAAACCCGCGAACCGTCAATGACTAAATTCTAACGATAATGCTTGAATTGTACCAACTTGTTATTTCCGTGCGGATCGTGCGCCAGGATCTCGACCCTCGATCCGTACTGATAGACCCGGCCGTTGGGGTGCATCAGAGCCGCCGAACTTCCGGAAGCGCTCAAAGCGATGACGATCCCGCTGCGGGCGTTGATGATCCTCACCGCCCTGTCCAGGGAGATGTCCACGCGGACGCGGTCGTGCAAACGGAGGGTAATCACCCCCAGAGGGCTGACGCAGATCGGAGACGTGTCCTCGTGGTAGATGTCATGCTGGCGAGAAGAAAAATTGTACAATAACAATTTTCGTTCCGCAATTTACTTACGTTGTAGTCCTCGATGAAGATGTTCTTGTTGGAAATACTCCTCGACAGCCAGGGGACCACGCCCTCGTAGCTCTTGGAGTCGCGCAGGCTCCCCGAGTTGTCGCTGTTGTGGGACTTGCTGGTGTAGACGCTCCTGCTCCTCGGCCTGGGGCGGTCCCGTTCCTTGCGGTTGTACAGCACGTTCGTTTGACTGTCTACAAAGGACACTTAAAAGAATCGCTTAATTATGACGATTTAATGGTAATCAAATGATCACGTCAAAAGTAAAAAATAACGAGGCACTTTTAAATTTTCGTCTAAATTTCCCATATTATTATTTCCTGTGACGGCTCGTTGGATGACGGCAGAGGTGGCAATACATAGGTAGGTTCGGCTGCACAGATCTTTATTACCTCTACTACCTCGGCCGTACCAGAAAAAAACCCGCGAACCGTCACTGTTTATTTGTTATTGGATCGGTCGGAAGTACTGTACAGCTCGTGGATTTTCGTAGAGGAGGCCAAGACGGAGATGTCGCTCGTAACGCACTACATACACCTGTAGAGGGCGCAAATATTTCGCTGCTGTTTTGGTCAAATTTTCTTCCGTGGCCCCCCGCCGAACACCCACGAGCCGCCGCTGATGCGGAGGTATCCTACACCAATCCGCCTACCTCCATCCAACCTGGAGGACCGAAGAAACCGTCAATAACGTAAAACCGATGAAGTTTCGTACCGATGGGATTCAGTTAACTTAATAAAACACTCACCCGTGTGCAGCTTCGGACTGTTTTTTTTTTTTTGCTAATGGCGTCGCTTTCCCCCAAAAACGGATCACATTTTGTTACCAAGGGGGTGCGAGATTAAAACAGACGTATTAGTACTTCTGTCCGAATACGGAAAACTCGCCGCGCTCCGTAAGATTCGGGGGCCCGTTTTCACGGTACTCACCTTTACGATAAAACACTTTCTCGCGTGGTTTTTCCATGCTCCTAACTCAACACGACTAAATGTTTAAAACAAAATGCGTTGCAATCGCGCCCTCGATTCCGTCGCCTTGTCGACGGAAGACAAGTGCGCGTAAACATGTCGGACAGGAGGCCGTGATTGTGCGCGCGTTTTCCGAAAATGTTGAAAATTCGATTCGTCCGGGTGAAAACCGCCAGGAATGGCTTACCCGGTGAGTGAGATTCCGTTGATGAAAATGTATACGCAAAGATGCCCGTTGCGGCTTCGCAAATCTTTTGACGTAAAATTTGTTAGTTGTCTTTTTTATGCCCTGGCAAACCAATCAACTTGACATCATTCGTACCGAAACTTCTTAAAAAGATTGTGGACAAACACACACACAGGATTTGCACCGATACCAATCAAGTTCCGTGCAATCCTGCTCTGCTGTTCATCCCGGTAAATTGTTTAGTACTATATCTCATATATGTACAGACGTATACGTTTTATTGATTTCTCGTCGCACACTTGGTAAAACATTTTAAGTAATGAAATGATAAATGCACTTGAAAATGGTCGAGAGACCGAAACAAATAAATAATAAATTCAATGTGTAAAACAATCAAGTGCATTTCAAGTATCGGGTGTTCCTTCTGGAAGAAGATAAGGATTACACATTGGCGTAAAAACATTCTACATAAATTATTTTATTTCAATTCAATTAATTACAACCTATAATATCATTTCTTATGCTCTTATACATATATATTTCATTTATAAATATATAAAAAATTAATTAAATTTACATGTCAAGGTCGTAGAAATGTACAAACGCATACGCATACATCCGTCGCATTCACTCGGCCGCTCTTAGAGTTACGAAATAAAAACACAGTCACTCGATTACAACCTAAGTTACGTAAGAAAAAAGAACCAACAAACAAAAAAAAACAATAATGTGGCGAAAGAGTTCTGAATATCAATCAATTAACTGAATTTATTTCATTAACAAGGAAATTAGTGGAAATTTTAATTTTCCTAATTGAGCCGCTAGAATTTTAATTTTTTTTTAACAAATAACGTATCGTTTCCTAATTAAAGCGATTTTCTAGAGATTTCCGACGAGAGTATTTTCGATAACTAGCTGCTCAGTTGCGGGCCGCACAGTGCCACCAGCGCGGCGATGAGAGGGCCGAACGGGGGATAAGGCCGGCTGGACGTGCTCTCCCATATCAGGCCCGGGTAGTTAACGTTGGGGACGGAAATTTCTGTAAAACACGTTCGTGTGAGCACATGTCGGTTCCGGCTCGTGAACATTCGGAGGTGAAGAGCGTAAACGGTCGCTTCATCTACGAGCACTCACGAGCCACGTATTAATAATACAATTACTTTTTTTAGTGTGTCGACGGTTGTTGTCATATAAATATATTTTCTAAATTTCATGTATTACAACAATTTTAGTTTGTCCGGCTTTGTAAGTTGTTTTTACATCATACACGTGTATCTCAAACACCCAGTATAACAAAATGTATGTGTGTGTGTATCATATGTTATTACTAAATAATAAATTGAAATATGTTAATTAAAAATACATAAGTTTAAACGTTAAATATTGTTCCCCCATCAGAATGCCTACAGACCGGTTTCGACCTTTCAGGTCAGTACAGCATTCAGGCAATAGATTCCGCCACTTTGGCGTTTCTACCTATACATAAGTTTGTTTATATACATTTTGAATAAACAAAATAAAGTCACATACATTTGTTAATGTTAATAAAAATAGTAATAAGAAATGAAAAATGTCATACTTGTAGATGATTAACAAATTACATTTTTTTCTCCTTCTTTTCCATAATATTTAGGGTGTCCGGGATAAATGACATACCCTGTATATGTAATGAATGGATAATGATACAACAACCATGGACCCGAGTAAATATTTCTCGATCCCGAAAAATCTTTCGCCCGGGCTGGGAATCGTATGTACAGGACGGCAAATGTAAGTCGGCCAGACGCGCAGAGAGCAAACGAAAGCTCTCTCTCCTCAGCCGGCTGTAGTAAGCAAGCACATATTCTTCGCGTGCGCTATTCATTTACAACTCTGTCGGGCGCTCTCCTCCACCAACCATTGCACTGTCACTTTTGAAAATGAATGTACCAGGCGCGCGAACTCCTCACGAAATCCACAATTTTGCCACTGCGCAACGGCAAGTTACTTTTGCCGTCCTGTACTTAAGATTAATAAATGATAAAAAAAAAAAACAATTTTCAACAAATCACTAGCACTAACCGTTCTCTAGCATGAAATTCCATCGCGCAATGCACTTACCTGATGACACCAAGCACCATCGTGGCCAGAATGGCGCCCGTGCTCGTCGATACCGTGGCCGCGTCCCCGTACCGGGCTTGGCCGCATGCAGGCGGGCATACGGGAATAATGGATTCTACAAGGGGAGAACGAAAATAACATGACTACACACACATGCACACCAAATGCGCCGATAAAGCAAAATTAAAAAAAAAAAGATAATTAAGATGCGGCAGTTCACTCTAAATCCGGATTAAGATGCACTAATGAAAAAGTTGCCGAAAAGTAAAATTTATGATGTCCGTAAAGATGGTCGAGCTGTCAAATCGAATTTCGACAAATTACAACTGTCGATTTTCGCGAGCTATCGAAATATTTATGAATGTTTATTGAGTTGCTTGACCATCTGCTGAACGTTTCTAATGAGGTTTTTAAGTAAAAAACAGTTCATTTTTCAATTTGATTTAACCCTTCCTTTCCCGGATTATTTCTCCTGCTCGTGTGAACCTGTTCGTTGAGTCACTTGAATTTCAATAACACACGCACTCAAAGAAATTTATAATATAAAACTGCTAGTGCCATCTAGTTGTATTAGATGAGAATAGATGAAATTACTTAATGCACAAATTAATTTTGAAGTTCTGGACCAAAATTAACCCTTTCAGCACTGGATTTTTAAATTTGAAATTTTTTTTTTTTTGTTGAATATTATTGACGGGGAGCTTTTTAAGACCACAAATACCAAATTTGAACTCATTTGCTCAATTAGTATAGGAATTGTTAAGTGAGGCTTTGTTGAAGTGACATCTAGTGATAAACAGCAAAAATATGGATTGTCAAAGTAAGTAGAGACATGTAAATGTTGCGGTGGCAATTGCTACCACCAGGGCCGAAAGGGTTAATCGTATTTAAACCTTCAACTGCGGGCAAAATTATACACAACTACAATGCCAACTTTTCTTTAAAATCAAACTTACTAAAATATTATCTTAAGCCCCGTTTCGTTTTTGCAAATTGGTCAAATATGTAATGATTTCTTTCTCTTTGAATTAAAACTGTAAATCGTCTATTGATGACTACCGAGATACAAGGCAGAATTACCAAGTCGCTCCTGTAGTGACAGGGTTAAGGAAAAGTTAACATTTGTGCATAACTAAAATTTGTGACGTCACTGCGTTCAACTCGAGTGACATTAAGAGGTTAACTACGCATTACCACATAATGACAGTCACAATAATAATAAATAAAAGTTGTGACGTCATTGCGTCCAACTCCAGCGACATTAAGAAGTTAATTACGCATTACCACATAATGACAGTCACAATAATAATAAATAAAAAAATTAAAGTTGTGACGTCACTGCGTTCAACTCGAGCGACATTAAGAGGTTAATTACGCATTACCATCTAATGACAGTCACAATAATAATAAAAAAAATATATACTCGTACATAATTGATTACAGTCGCATGCTGATCAAATTGAAGACATCAACGGATTTCTTAAATATATTTAAATGAATTATTGATGTTTAACGATGGAAGATGAATTCAATAAATGAATTAATGTGGCCGGATTCGTTATGCAAATTGCAATGGAAAAAAAAAACGTACCAAACAATTCCACTCGTCCCTCGGCGGAGCCCAGTTTGTTGGAAGCCTTGCATACGTATTGTCCGTACTGCCTTTTCTCTATCGTGATTACCCTTATCGTCGTATCCGTAAATTCGTCTGCCGTGGCAAAATGACTGAAAGAAAATGTAACTATTAAATAAAACACACTTTTATTTAGTTAACCCTTTCGCTGCGGTTAGGAAACGCTCCATCAATCGGTTAATTTTGATAATGTTATCGTTTATTTATTTAGGAAACAAAACGGATTTACAAAATCCAAACTACGTCTCCATCGCATAATATTTAAACTGGAGTAAAGAAAAATAGTAAGGTACAAAAAATGTTTACTATCGAAAACAAAACTTATAAAGTATGATCATTAAAAAAAAAACCTCAATGATTTTTTATTTTTAAAAATTTAAATTGGTAACACATATTGAGGTTATGTTAGTTGCGGCATGTTCCCACCGATAAATTTATTTGCTGTGACAAACGGCCCAGAGAAGTGATCGGTTCATCTTCAAAAATTTATTGGGCTGTGTTAATAGCATCCCGAGTACATTTGACTGGTTTACCACTTCCTGGTTTACAGAGAACACTACCTGTTTCATGAAATAATACAACAGATCGTGATCTTGATAAGGTATTTTTAAATTCATCATAAACAATGGGAACATTACGACATTCTTCCTGAAACTCGGGTACGTAGAAATAATACACCCAATTTCCGTCCACTTTAGTCCCATTTCGGAAATTACTTGTGCCAACTTAGATTTTAAAAAATAAAAAATCATGGCACACCTGAGTTTTTTTTTTTAATGAACATACGACATCTTACCTTATACTGTAATGCTGGTTATTCGAAAGGGTGACGTCCTCCTTGACCCACACGATGGCGGGTGGAGGATACGCGACCACGTGACACTCCAGATCCATGTCGTACTGCAGAGCCTGTCCCAGCCGTGGCCTCGGAACAGTCACGACCGGGGAGAATTCGACTTCCACGGCAATGTTTCCTGAAAGCGTTTCAACCAATGTAGACTTATCGTTTCGTAATTTCACAACTTAAGAGAAGTGGCGCCCTCCATCGGATGATTAATTAATTCATCCGATAATTAATAATTCCATTTTGTAAAAATACTAATTTCAGTTTACGCCCTCCATCAGATAATATTAGATTCAATTCTATCACGGTTTACGGTAGCCATTTGTTTTAATAATTCCATTTTGTAAAAATAAAAATTTTAGTTTTCTTAACAGTGGCGCTTTCCATCAGATAATTAATATTAGAATTTAAATTTACGGTAGCCATTTGTTTGAATTATTCCATTTTGAGAAAATACTCATTTTAGTTTAATTAAGAACAGTGGCGCCCTCCATCAGATAATACTAGATTCAATTCTATCATGGTAGCCATTTGTTTTAATAATTCCATTTTGTAAAAATACTAATTTTAGTTTTCTTAAGAACAGTGGCGCCCTCCATCGGATAATTAATATTAGAATTTAAATTTACGGTAGCTATTTCTTTGAATTATTCCATTTTGAGAAAGTACTAATTTTAGTTTACTTAAGAACAGTGGCGCCCTCCATCAGATAATATTAGATTCAATTCTATCACGGTCCAAGGTAGCCATTTGTTTTAATAATACCATTTTGTAAAAATACTGATTTTAGTTTTCTTAAGAACAGTGGCGCCCTCCATCAGATAATTAATATTAGAATTTAAGTTTACGGTTGCTATTTGTTTGAATTATTCCATTTTGAGAAAATACTAATTTTAGTTTACTTAAGAACAGTGGCGCCCTCCATCAGATAAAATTAGATTTAATTCTATCACGGTAGCCATTTGTTTTAATAATTCCATTTTGTCAAAATACTAATTTTAGTTTCTTTAATTTCTCCGTTTTTCTGAAAAGTTACACGAGAAATAATGGCCTGGGTACATGCCGAGTTTTCTAGAGAAAATACTTGATACTACATTTTGGCTCTAAAATAATTACGGCAGCAAATGTATACTCATAGAAGAATATTACGGTGGATAAAGTATTTCAACACAGTGTAAATCGGGCGTAAACCTCCTCCATAGATAAACCTAGTTATTTGAGACAGCCTAAAAGGTAAAATTGAAAAAAACGAAGTTCCGCTATCTCCCAGGAGCGAGAGTTACCTAACGCAACCGTCCTCTCATGAAAAAGGGAGGACGCTCGAAGTTTGAAAAACTCGGGATCTGCTCCTGCTTAAAAATGCATCGGCTATAAAAGATAATTCGAACTAAACGAAGATTATATATTTTATAAATGTTAATTAGTTACGGGTTAAATTAAAGCACTTACGCCTGGCTCCTTTGCCGACGCCGTTCTCGGCGACGCAATAATAAGTTCCCCTGTCCTCTTTCTTCACCAGCTTGATGGTTAGAATGTTGCCCCTGTAGATGGAGCCGCCCGAGGGGAGGATGGCGTTGTTCTCTCTCCGCCAGCTTATCCTCGGCGAGGGGTAACCACTGGCGTAGCATTCCAACTGGACACCTTAACAAAGGATGAAATTCCCGTTTGCAAAAACATGAAAACTTATTTCTTGTACGGCTGTGATATTAACAAAATTTGCATCAATTACTACTTGAAACTTTGAAGATAAATATTGTACTTAATACATACGTACAAAATATATCGTCGGTGAAGCGGCAATGCCGCCTATCTCACATCTACCAAATTTGATAGGCGAGGCGGAAAAACTAATTTTATAGCTATCTGGGAAAAGATTGATGTCGAAATCTCAATTTTGGTCCAAATGTCGGCCACCTCACATTTACCAAATTTGACAGGAGGCAAAAAAAAAACAAATTATTAACTTTCTGGGAAAAGATTGATGTCAAAATGTAATTGTCCCTTCGTCGGTGATATACACAGTGGGCCAAAGAAAACGGTACAAGTAGTTTTGTACTCTCATGAACCTTCGTGAGTTATTAATATTTTTAATAGCTCTAAAGAAATAGTACTTAAACTTGTGCCCGGAGTTTTAAGGTTATTTTTCGCTTCCTGTCAAATGCCAATGAATAATCACTGAACGTACTTATTGGAATAAAAAAATGATAGATGGCGCTTAAGATATTCCAGATTTAATTTTAAGGTTATTTTTCGCTTCCTGTCAAATGTCAATGAATAATCATTGAACGTATTGGAATAAAAAAGTGATAGATGGTGCTGACGATATTCTGGACATAATTTTAAGAGGTACTTATAGAACTTTAAAATATTTAGTAGAACTACTCACTCTCTCCTTCTGAAACCACGAGGGACCTGGTGGAGTTGTCCGAGATGATGGGAGGCCTTCGGACTTGAAGGACCACTTCGGCTGTGATTTTGTTGTTCACCGACATGAGCACCTCGCATTTATACGTTCCGGCATCGGTTTCTTGGATGTCTTTTATTTGCAGTGTGTAAGTTGAACTCGACTGCAAGTAAATCAAACGCTCAAAAACACTCGCTGCCACATTCATCGACAAGAAAAAGGTTTGCTGAAGATTTCTGTAATATTGTATTTACTTTTGCCCACATTCATCAACAAAAAAAAAGATTTTGTTTAACATTCCATTTACTTTTGCATTACAATTTTTCTACCGTGACATGTCACAACTGTCAAGAGTTATAAAGGTATAGTAAGAATTAGTTAAACATATATTCAGGCTATATTTCGTCTTTATAACATGCGTCTGTAACAAGTGAGGTTGCCTCAAATTTATTTATTTTGTTCTAGATGCAGAAATTGCACGCGAGGGCGTTTATTTTATGTTTGTGTTGTCGCATCACTAGAGGGCGCTGAACGATGGAAATGTGTTCAAGTCGACGTAAGGTAAATCACGGCAGAAAAATTGGTGCTCCATGCGTGGTGATTTAAGCTTTCAGAGCTGGGGAAAAAATGTACGTACCTTGTCGTAACGCAGGGAAAACCTGGAGTCGAGCAAGATCAGTTTGGCTTTCGAAGAGATGGGCACGACGTTTGCGTTATTGGTGTCGCTCTTCAACCACAGCACCGGATAATCTTGTGAGTACTGCACCGAACATTCCAGTTCTACGGTGCTGCCTATATCTTTTATCTGCTCCTGCGTTATGTAGGAGATCGTCGGTGATCTCTGTGAATAACCTGTGAATAAAATTAAAAACAAGCATTTATTGCAAGAGGTACCGTAAGTGACTGATAAGATTCGTGGTGTTTGTTGTCCTTGACGACGGAACTTAATTTTTTACTTAAGGAACCTAGGAAAATAATAAACAGAAACGTAACGCTCCAACACATAGGCGAGCAACACATTTTCGGTCACCGGCATCCTTTTTACATAACCACTGCTTAAAAGAGTCGTAACAGGTAACATACCTTTTTCGATTTTGTCGGTAACAGGTTCTAACACGCAATATACGCAGCTTCGTTTGCACCCATACCCGCAAAAACTGTCACTGGATTGACACAAACAAATAAAATTCGATATTGTTTTCTCGGTTGCTGGGTTGTCATAGGACGCATGGGTGACTATAAAAATTTTAATCTCAAATGTATTTTAGAATATTTTCTGATCTTTTTCAAGTATTATATTCCCGGTAGCGGAAAAAAATTAATAAGCAACACGAAACGTAATGACAATTAACATTTGAGGTTACCTGCCTTACGCTTCCTGTTGCTTAAATAACTGTTTGTTTTCTTTTTGTTTGCTTGTCACATGAAGAGGTTAATTGTTTTAAATTGTTTATGTTTATCTATTAGATATGTATCTTGATTACTATTTCCTATTTCTTACATCCACAAACTGTAAAATAGCAATTAAGTTATTAGCAGTAATAAACATTATTTGTTATCGCTACTCTTACAGATATTTATATATTGTCCGTAAACAAGATCACATAATCGGGCTCCAATTAATCCGTTTTTGCGGTGTGCACATTTTTTCTTAATACACTAATAACCACCTCTGAATGGACTGTCACGGCGTAAATCCTTTATTGCTGCGATTCCATTGTGTGACAATTCACTCAATTGAATGACCCATTGTGTGCGCCAAGATGTAAGCCACAGATGAAAGTTGTGGATTAATTGAAGTCCACGAAAGAGTAATAATGAAGCATGGGGCTGTCGATGCATCTTAACGCATTCACTGCTTTTGCGGCGGCGCAGAAGTTTTTGGTACCAATTGACTCCATTCAGTTTTCACTGCTTTACAGAGCATACGTGTCCATATTTGGTGGACTAGAATTAAAAATTTTTGGTACCAATCGACACCTTTCAGTTTACAGAAACACAATTTTCAAAAAAATAAACTGTACAGGATTTATATGACCCGTCGAGTAAATTTCTAGCCGCATTTCCTGTTCAGATTCGGATTAAGGGAGGGAGACGAGGTCCCGGAATGTGGGCCCTTATACGCCTCCATTTCCTGTTAGAAATAGTAAAAAAAGTCGCACAAGAACTGCAACTGCATTTCCTGTTCAGATTCAGATTAACCACTTCGCGCCCATGTAGATTTGATTGGGCTATAGGATAATCCTAAAAAAATACGTTTTTCTTATTGTTACCTTTTTCTACTGTCACAAATTTACTCATTTATGCAAAGAAATATGAAAAAAATATTACATAGATGGCGCTAAAGGTGTAATTTTTTTTTGTAAAATATTTTTTTCATTTTTTTGTTTGACCTGGGCGTGGAGAGGTTAAGGGAGGGTGACGATGTATGTAGGCCCTTACACACCTCCATTTCCCGTTAGAAACTTATTACAAAAATTTCAAGGCTTGTTTTACTAAAAGTTTATCATGAATATGTATAATAAATGGTTGATTGTATCACAACAATTACTTAAGTGTAGTGTGGTAATTATTGCTTGCTTTTTAGCACTTTCCATGTGTGTAATCTAAATACTCAAGAAATTAGTGATTAGGATGTGGAAATGAGTCATCGCTAAAACAAAATAGCATTCCTGCACTTAATGACCGATGAGTCAAACCGGACCGAAGGTCAATTGGAGATTAAGGCGTGGAAATCTAAAATTATTTTATTTACTTGGATAAGTGTTGTTTATTTGAATTCTTTTCAAATTAACGACAAGAAAAAGATAACAATAAATCCTGTTCACATGATTTTTTTTTTGGTAATAAATGCAGTGTGCCTTGAAAAAAATTCGAATCGACAAATGTCGTTTATTGTATAAGTAATGTCAACCATTTGTTATTGTGTGTGTTTCGGGCATAATCGTTAACAACAGCGAATTAACAGACGTGTTACAAATTTATATTCTATGTAATAGAAATCGAAGAGCTGCGGCACGAATTTATCACCAGAGCGGCGAATACCAGAACCTAAATTTAGAAGGTTAGAAGGAAATTTGAGACGATATGGAGCCGAAGAGAGTGTATCGACAATTTCGCGGACTTGCAGTGTTGGACGTTCTACTTGGTGTTTACAATAATCACAGAACATGTAAATCGCAAGTGAATTAATACTTGCACTACTTATTTACTCTATTCTACCTTGAGTTGTAACCAGTGACGGTTCACGGGGTTTTTTCTGGTGCGGCTGAGCAACAAGAGGTGGTAATGCAGATAGGTAGGGTCAGTTGCAGAGACGACCTCTTGTTCCTCGGCCGTACCAGAAAAAACCCCGCGAACCGTCACTGGTTGTCACAAATATAATTTGAATGACACGATCTTGAGGATTTTCTGGGGACTTGGCCGAAAGAAATGCGAAACCAACAACACCACACTTTTATGCGGAAATCGAATAAGTTAGAGAAACACCGGCCTAGAGAATTATACCGATTTTCTCCTGTACATCTTCAAAGGTGGCGTTGTCAAGCCACGTTGGCACGACGAGAGGATCTCTCATTTCAATATTTTATTTTCGGTTTCAAGACACACGTTTTGGTAAATACTTGCCACCCTCGAAGGGGCATAAATAAATAACTAATGATAACCGAGCGTGAATGGGTATACTTTTAAATATAACGAAGGGGTATAACAGCCGTTATAGTTAGAAAACTGAATTTAGGTCACGGGTCTGGTAAGAAAACTCTTGTTATTTACTGTTTATTTACAGCTTCATCAGGGCTCTAATTGATATATTTAATAGAAATGCCACCAATTTTAAAACTAATGACCCATAATTACACTACTAATCCCGGGTTCATTAAGGTCGAATCTGAATAGATTTCGAGGTGATTATCAACGATGTTTCTGCCCTCATTAACTGCCCTCTTAATGCTGGAGGATATTAAGACTTAAATTCGGCTCTTTGTAAGTTCCCAATCATGTAGGTAAACAGTGTACCCTAACGGCTCGCGGGGTGACTCATACTCGAAGTAGCGGAGGTGGTAATGCGTACAGGTAGGATCGGTTGCAGATGTCTGCATTACCACCTCAGGTACCTCGGCCGTACCACGAGTCATCCCGCGAGCCGTCACTGGAACTCAAAATAATAGACCCATAAAACTAACTAAACATAATTATTTACAACTGCTGCACAGGTGAGAACATGCTATTTTCAACTCGACTCGGAAAAAAAACTTCCATGATTCTGCGCTACACAGCGTTAAAAAGGAAACTTTTTTAGTCACCGTCGCTTAATATCTAGAATATAATTATAAATATACAGTACTATTCACAGCAAACAATAACTCAAAGCTGTTGTACACCGGACAAAATGTATGGAACGATTTCTTATGCAAGAAACTAATTCGAAATTAGTTTCTACTGTAAATCTAACGTATCTGACGCAATGAATAGTTCAAGATTTTCATCCGCCATTAAATACTAGCACTTTTAGAGAAAGTATTGTTTCGGTGAACATTCAGTGTGTTTATACAGGTATTTTTTTGTAATTTACTTCACTGCCGCCATCTTCCGGTGAAACTGCAATGTACAATCTACTTTATATTTGTGTGTTAATTATATGTCTCTAATTAACAAATTCAGTGTGTATTTTATCCATTTTCGTGGATAAATGTAGATTAACCATTCATGATGGATTCAGTTACGCTCCATTATGATTCACTCGAATGATTCACACACGATTGAACGGCGCCGCGGAAAAGTAAGCTAATTGATTACAAAGAATCAGTCTGGAGAAAGTGGCGTAAAGTGAACTATTACTACAATGGCTCGGTTCAAACAATTCGGGTCCGTAGATATTTAATTACTGGGTTAGGTTTTCCATACTTCATAATTTGTTTGAGTGAGAAATTGAAGTTTTTTTTAAATACATTTTTGAGAATACCCTATCTACCCATGGATTAGACTTTTTTGACATCTTTAGTGTCAAACGCTAGAAAGAAAGTACCAACACGGTTATGAAAAAAATGTCACCGTTAGGTTGGCGTACATTCGTGTCGAGTTTGGTCGCCTGATCTTCAATTATAGACCATTTTCAAAAGGCTTTATTATAGCCAATTTTTTTTTTTTTGGCATGGGAGGCTGGTCCATTCTGCCAGAGGTATTATTTAACTATTTTGTATTTATTTATATATATATAATCATTATTTATTATATATAATGAGTGGGGGGACATACACTGAACATCCATGGACCCGAACGGCCGCTTCTTCATTCCGAAAGAGTGACCGTCCGGATGGGATTCGAACCCACGACCACGGGGCCCGTGAGCAGGAGCTCTACTCACTAGACCACCACGGCCCCTAGACAAATTTGATTTATATTTTAAATAGTATTTATATATTTATATTGCACGTGCAAATAAAAAATATCGCGAATCATCGAGTTAAAATACGCGACTAGCGTAATATCTTTAGTTGCATAAATCTCATACCATTGAATTAAGTTTTACTATTAATTTCGTGTACGTGTTCATACTCTTTAGTAAACCTTTGGGTGGTGGCATCAATAAAGATTATTATTATTATTATATTACTTGCGTGTAATTGAGAAGCAATATTTGTTGCACGTGGCCTCAACGGGCCTCATACGCGCGAGACGAACCCCGTCTCACACGGCCTGAGTGTTTACATCACATGAGAGTTGCAGTGTGTTTCTCGCAGCTTTCGATGTATCGAGAGTCGAGATGAAAATAGAATGCTGTGCACTTGCGACACTATTAAACATCCCATGTTTCGCCGCTAGGTGTTAAATAAGAATTTAAATCGAGAAAGTTTTAGCTGGTAATACAAAATAGCAACTTTACCAACAAATCAGTAATTATTTAAAATGCTCAACCTGTTCCTCCAGTTACAGTAATTAAATAATAATTTTCTACGTTTGGTCACTATTATTCATTGCATGTTTCACTACGTGTTTAAATAAGAATTTAAATCGAGAAAGTTTGAGTTAGTAATATAGTAATATAAAATAGCAACTTTACGAACAAATCGGTGGTTATTTAAAATTTAACCTGTTACAGTATTTTTTGCAAGCACTAGCATGGAAAAATTAATTTCTGAGCAAATAAAACTATAAAATAATTTTATTTTTTAGTAGTATGATATTTACTCTTATCGTCGTGGATACAAGGCATGAAAGCGTACTCATAACTCCCACGGGAGATATGAGTTATATCTCCCTTGGGAGATATGAGGTCTGCTCCTGTTTACCCTGACAAATAGTATGTACAATTTCCAAATTCTCCGCTCAACATGATGGTTGAAGATAGACAATCTTGCGTCTGCTCACGACCAACTTTATAGCAAAACAGGAATTAAACTTTTCTCCCAGGTTTGTTCACTATTTTATTCGCAACTGTACGTCAAATCAAATCAAAATAAATAAACGTCAGTTCATGAAATGCGGGCGATTTGATTTAAAACAAACTCATAGCAACCATGCAAATACATATTGCAGATCGATATACTGAATATTTCTACGAATTACTAAAAAATAAAATATTGTATGCACCGCGGGAGATATTCATGTTCTTCGCCCTCGGTTGACTTACAAACCTCGGGCCGGAGGCCCTCTGTTTGTAACCCTGTCAACCTTGGGAAAAAACATTCCATATCTCCCTTGATGCATAAATATTTATATTCGGATATATTTTACGTGCTAAATTAATTTAAACAAATAATATACGACCGATCATTTTAAAAATGCAATTCACAACGATCAAAGTGTAAAGTTCGAGAGTTGAAAGTTCAGCTGATAACGTTTTCAATTTTTTGTTTGTTATTTTTAAAGGGCACACCCCAAACAAACAAACGACTGTTTATTGTTTACGCCCGTGGCAGGTGGCATGTAAACAAAGCAGGTATTCCGATTAAAACTGCCGCATTCGCGAAAACCCACGTAATCGCGGACGCGGGTACGTTCGCGTCGAGACGCGTTATAATTTCACTTACATATTTGCAGGAAGGCGAGCAGCAGGCCGCAGAAGAATGGTGCGTTCCGCGTCGACGCCATGTTGGTTACTGGAAGTTCGCGTGCTCTTTCCGTACCTCACCACACCTTTTGTTTGGTACCACAGGTAAGCGGGGCGAGAACAGGTACGCCGGTGGCGGTGCTTGCTTTGGCCCTCCCGGGGAGCGCGCGTCTTGCGTTCGAGGGGTTCGACTCTGCGGACTCGTGGTAATCGCTTTATTCGGGGGGTTTTCGGCGCGGCTGGGTAATTACGGAGGAGCCATTGTCTACTACGCGGAGTGCTTTTGTTGACTGTTGTCAAGTAATCTGGACTGTTGTCGCCGTCTGGTCGGTGCGCTGCCAACGTGACGACGGCTGGGGATTTGGTCTATTAACCTGACCCGACCGCACCTGTATTGGAAAGCTTTTGGGTCGAATACTGCAAGGGGGTTTACTTAGGCCTCCAAATTGCGATTTAATTCAGAACGCGGATGTAGTCGCAAAATGCAATTTGCAATTGAAACGAAAGAATATTCATGGCCTACTTGAATTTTAAATTTATAATAATAGTAATTATAATCTTTAAAATACAGCATGGGAAATGCCACAAAATGCAACTCATGTACAAACATTTAGTAAATGAAATCAGTGACGGTTCGCAGGTTTTTTCTGGTACGGCCGAGGAACAAGAGGTGGTAATACAGATAGGTGCGGTCACGCAGCCAACCCTCTCTGCAACTGACCCTACCTATCTGTGTTACCACCTCTTGTACCTCGGCCGTACCAGAAAAAACCCCGCGAACCGTCACTGAATTAAATACTAAAGGAACAGAGGTCGAAAATATTACGAAAATATATATTGTAATAAGGGATGATACATTTATTGAGACACTTTTACAAATTACCTCAACTGTCTATTGACCTTATATTGTAATATTTCCTTAACATTTTGTAGAGATATTTTGTAGTAATCAATATCCTAGAAATACAAGCTTTACAATATTTAACCCTTTCGAGCCTGTCGGGACACATGTGTCCCACGGCTTTACTGGTCAAGTCTGACAGGACCCACTTGTCCTGATTTAATCTGTAGTTATATCATAGACACCACCCTTCGAATCTACATTATTTTGGGCACTATCCCACAATCCAACCTGTGGCTCACGCGCCTTTTTTTCCACCAATTAATAAGTGAATAAAAACAAATCAAGTCTTCACTGTTTTTCTTACTTGTTTAACTTATTTATTGATCAAAATCAGGACACGTGAGCAACGGATTGGATTGTAGGATGAGGCCCACCCACCACCCTTCGAATCCACATTATTTTAAACTACAAAACACTGTTTCGTAGAAGAAATTTCTTTAACAATTTACACGAGAGGTATAAAGTTTAGAAAAAACAAGGAACGTGATTTTGTAGTTTAAATAAAAGTGGAATCGAGGGGCGGCGGGCGGGCCCTATCCTACAATCCAACCTGTGGCTCACGAACCCTTTTTTTCACCAATTAATAAGTTAATAAAAAGAAATAAGGTCTTCGCTGTTTTTCTTACTTGTTTAACTTATTTATTGATAAAAATCTGGAGACGTGAGCAACGGATTGGATTGTAGGAAGGGGCCCACCCACCGCCCTTCGAATCAACATTATTTTAAACTACAAAGCACTGCTTCGTGGAAGAAATTTCTTTAACAATTTACACGAGAGGTGTAATGTTTAGAAATAATAAGGAACGTGATCTTGTAGTTTAAATGAAAGTGGAATCGAGGGGCGGCGGGTGGGCCCTATCCTACAATCCAACCTGTGACTCACGAGTCCTTTTTTCCACTAATTAATAAGTGAATAAAAACAAATCAAGTCTTCACTGTTTTTCTTACTTGTTTAACTTATTTATTGATCAAAATCTGGACACGTGAGCAACGGATTGGATTGTAGGAAGGAGCCCACCCACCACCGTTCGAACCTACATAATTTTAAACTACAAAGCACTGTTTCGTGGAAGAAATTTCTTTAACAATTTACACGAGAGGTGTAAAGTTTAGAAATAACAAGGAACGTGATCTTGTAGTTTAAATGAAAGTGGGGTGGCGGGTGGACCCTATCCTACAATCCAACCTGTGGCTCACGAGCCCTTTTTTCCACCAATTAATAAGTTAATAAAAAAAAATAAGGTCTTCGCTGTCTTTTGTATTTTCCATCTGTCACAAAATTCCTCTTCTGATAGTAACGGATCATCATCATCTTTCAGACGTGGTTAAGTGTTACCCTGTTGATTAAATACGAGACAATCTCTTGATGATCCCAATTATGTTATCAAAAAATATTTTCCATTTCTCTGTACTGGTAACGGATTCTACGGACTTAATGAGTATTCCTTTTGTTCGGTATTTACTATTAACGCCATATACAGGGTGTAGTGGAACAAAACGGAACATAGGATTTTCAATGTTAATTTCTTTATATTGGAATATTATCTTCTCTGATCATTTTAGAATAAATAAATGTTTTGTAGAGTAAAAATTCCTGCATGCAGTCATGCTATTATTTATTTTTTAGCACTAATAATAATTCTAAATTTTTTTTTTTTTTTTTGGCCTGGGATGCATATCCATGTGGCCAGCTCTAGGATAATTCTAAAAAATGATAAAATAAAAATGATCATTTTCACGAAAATAATGGTTGCCATGAAATTAAACAAAAACGGTGCACTGTTGATTTGTTGGCTTCTGTCAAATTTATTGAGTTTTAAGTTTTTTCATTAAAAATGTATTCTATTCAAGAAAAAGTGCAAATTGTGAAGTGGTGCTATGCTGGTGGCAGTTTTCGTGAAGTGGGGGATATGTTTGCCGTCAACTATCCCGACCCTCCAATGCAACGATCCAAAGGTTGACTCATAAATTTGAAACGACTGGCTCAATATTACGGACATCAAATGCAGAGCAGAATAGTTTACCGATAAATAAGAAGGATGGTGAGTTTATGGTCTTAGCTTCTGTAATAGAAGATCCAAACGTAAGCTTAAGGCAAATTGCTGACAAGTGTGCAATTCACTGTACGACTGCCCAGAGGTATTTAAAGAAGCATCGTTTTCACTCGTACAAATACCAGTGCCACCAAGAAATATTACAACGTGACGACCCGCACTTCACGAAAACTGCTACTAGCATAGCACCACTTCACAATTTGAACTTTTTCTTGAATAGAATACATTTTTAATGAAAAAACTTAAAACTCAATAAATTTGACAGAAGCCAACAAATCAACAGTGCACCGTTTTTGTTTAATTTCATGGCAACCATTACTTTTGTGAATATGATCATTTTTACTTTATCATTTTTTAGGGTTTTTATTAAAGCTAAAAAATAAATAATAGCATGACTGCATGCGGGAATTTTTACTCTACAAAACATTTATTTACATGTTTCTTCTAAAATGATCAGGGAAGATAAATTCCAGTATAAAGAAATTAACATTGAAAATCCCATGTTCCGTTTTGTTCCGCTACACCCTGTATATATCAATTTTTCCACTAAAAAAAGCTTTTTTCTGCCATAAACATAATTTTACATCAAAGATTAACATAATCTAATCTAATCTTTTAACATAATCTTTGATGTAAATCACATACTTTTGCACGTTTTATGTGGAGTTTTTTTTTCATCTAAAAGCACATAAGATCACTGCTTCAATCAATTAACAATAATAATAATAATAAAAATGATTAAATACACAATAGTGATATATATATATATATATACTACACACATTAATTCATCAAATAAATGCCAATCTAAATAACAAATAAATTGTAATTTTCGTTTTATTGAATCTTTTAAATGCCAAACTGCACGCTTTTCGATTACTAACCTAAACTGAAGCAAACTGACTCGTGCCGATGGAAAAAAACGAATCTGAAAAAATTCCCCTCCCGTCATCCACAGTTTACCGGTGGCGCCATCTGTGGACGGCGTCGCGCAGCCCGCTCCGGCGGGCCCTTCGGCGCCGGTAACGCCGCGCCCTGCAGACGACGGCCGCCGCGCTCCGGCCGTCTTTGTTGTTATTGATTCCGTGCGCTGGTCACCAGGACGAAGTTTCTCGGGAAAGTCGAGCACCCTGCAGCGCGGAAAATCAGGTCGCCGGCCCCAAGGAAAACGCGACGAGGGAAATCCCCGCCAGCCAGCCAGCGAGCAGAGACCGCCCCGGTGAGACGCGCCAGGCCCGCCGGATCCAGGTGAGTGCCGGAATTCCATCCCCGAATCGGGGGGTGCGTGTGCGAACGTCGGCTGCTTTCAACAGACGGCATTTGTTTATGGTTTTGCGACAATAAAACGACCGCCGTTGTTTCATAAAGTGGGGAATCCTGGCCGATCTGCAAAAAGTTGTTCGTTGCAGACGGTTGTTTGGTTTATATTTTTCTTTTGCATTTAATTTTTTTTTGCAATTCACACTTTGCATAGTTTTATCAGTATGTACGAACAGTCTAGCCGCAGTAAATTAATATAATTTTTATCAACATAACATAACTAATAAACAAGACGTATTGTTTACAGACTTAATTGTATTTAAAAAAAGTAACTTTTCAATTATCGTGCTTACAGTAAAACTTACTTTTCAATTATCGTGCTTACAGTTCATAATTTAAATACTTTAACATTAAATGTGTAAAACTTTTTTGTCGCTTAAGGTAAAACCAATTGTTTTTTTAAATATATCTAATATTTCTTGCAACCACGAACTAATCAAATTCAGAGAATAATCGCAAAATGCCCTTTGATCCATTCACTAGGAGCAAAAGGATTCACCGCTGGAGTAAGAACGTTTTAACTGCTCATATGGGTGTGAGAAACGGCTGGAGCGACCGTCTTGCACGAGATTAAGCTCGCTGCGCAACCTCATACCGCGCCAGCTTAAAACGTTTGTGCTCCAACTACCTTTCATCAAAATTTCATGTGGATGGGGGGGTGGTAATCAGCGGCGGCTCGTGGATTTCCGTAGGGGAGGCAAAGACTAAGATGCCGCTCTTGCTGCACTACTTACTCCAACAGAGGAAGCAAATATTTCGTTGCTTTTTCGGTCAAATTTTCTTCCGTTGCCGAGCCGTCGCTGGTAGTTATTCTATGGGTTCGCAAAACTGAAAATTTTCATTAACAGTTTGTACTAAACCCAATATAACTCTGTAATATCACGTTATTAAAATAGTTCCGATCACACTTTACTTAATGTATATTCTGTTTTATATATTTTTAACTAAGTTGGCTCTGTCGGGGTGACAGTTTTGTTGGCCAATGTAAAAAGTTACCAGACTTGATAAAGATGGGTTATATTTACAAAAAAAATGAGGTTACGTTTAATGACAGTTACTTTTTAATTTAAATACTAGTTTTAAAGATGCTTTAGGCTAAAAGTGAATCGATCTTGGTCGCTAGAGTCGAGACGGTGGTAAAACGTTTAATCGACCATTTTCAGTATTTAAGTGGGTAATATCCCTTAATTGGGGGGGGGGTAGGATTTCAATGTATTTGCAAATTATTATATACTTATTTTGTAAGCGAGGCTAAGAAAGATTAATAAACTAAACTAAATTGCCCATCAGCAACTTGTCGGGGATAGGAAATTATAAATAAAGCTGATCTATGCCCATAAAAAGAAGCTGTAATTTTTTGTTATGCCCAATGCCCTTTATTCTTATTGATTATCTATAACTTTTTTTATATTTCACCGCAGGGTATTCAGAACTGACACGAACTGTCACTGTTCAACTGAAGTTAGCTGTTTATAATAGAAAGATCGTTGTCATGGTGAAGATAAATAAATTTTTATCCATATGCAAATTTTTTTGTCAGCCGCTTTAAATACACATTTTTATACATTGAATGAACCTTAAAAAATTTTGATTGATGAGAATTTAGGCTAAGGAATCACAGATGATTGGTTCCACCAGCAAGGGCATTCAGCAACAACCGATGTATTCATACATCATCATCATCTTTATTTGACATATTTATGTACAATTAATAGTTGTGCCTAAATTATATAATACATTTTGTTAACGCCAAAATTATTCAGTATTTATATTGAAATAAAATGGGGACAAACATCCCCCCGACAATTTTTCATAATAGTTTCCGCTAAAATTGCCACGATTAGCAATGCCACAATTAAGGTTTTAAATTTATTTTCAGGAAATATGACGACGAAAACGGACCTACAGTCCGAGCAGGAGACAATCGTGAAGGACTCGCTGTTCCAGTTCGTGAAATCGAATATACCCGACGCCGATCTGACACTCATCGACGAGATCGTGCTCTCGTACGTCGTGGCCATACTGGAGGACGCCAGCTCGGACCCTGTTTTTGATGTCGAAGGTAATCATTTTAACGTCACGGTTGCCGACGCAAAATGGCCAAAGCACACATTCCCCGAAAATGATTTAAACAATCGAAACTAAGTTGAAATTTATCCATAAAATTAGCTTAGCTCAATAATTAAACTTGAATAGGGTTGGGCAATCAAACCGCACTATTTATTGGTATTAAAAAAATATATATATATATATAGAGAAACATTTTTGTATTCATATACTGCAAAAAATCTTAAGAACATATAAATGGAGGGGGCCGCGGTGGCCTAGTGGGTAGCGCTCCTGCTTCTGGGCCTCGTGGTCGTAGGTTCGAATCCCATCCAGGCGGTCACTTTTTCTGAATGAAAAATGGCCGCACGGGTCCATGGATGTCTAGTGGTTGTCCTTTCATATCAATATATGAATTTATTACAAAGAATCGGTTGTGGCAGAATAGCCAAGTAGCTTACGCCAATTTCCCTAATATCATTCACTCTCCTTAACCCGCAATCCCATCAACCATCCATCCTTTAAAAAAAAAATATATATATATATATATATATAAATGGAAATTATTGGACAAGCAGAAAAAACATCCTGTAAGGTGGCGACCATCATTTTGTATAAAGGGTGTTCAAATTTGAGGTTGCTTTTTCAATTTGTAACAAAACGCTCAAATTACGTACATTGTATGAAATTTATATTTTGAATTAAAGTACAAATATGGCGGTTAACGATGAAAAATAATATCGGACAAGTGACCTCCTCTTGACCTTTGGCAGGATATCATTCTTTTTGAAAAATTCGCTACAACTTTTTCGCATAACTGCGGCGATATTTCACCAATTGTCGTAGTAATGTTATCCTTAAGGTGTTGTATGGTTTGAGGATTAGTAGCGTAGGCTCTTTCCTTTAAGAAACTCTACAGAAAAAAATCCAAAGGAGTCAAATCACTCCTAATGTTTCCTCTCCGTGAAATTATTTGGTCTTGAAATTGTTCCCTCAAAAGATTAAGTGTTTCATTGTCTGTATGTGGTGTGGCTCCGTCTTGTTGAAACCACATATGCTGGATATCTATCCCATGTAGTAATTCTTCCCATAATAAATTCTCAAGCATCGCTTTATACCGCTCTCCTGTTACGGTTACTGAAATGCCGGCTTCATTTTCGAAAAAATATGGGCCAATAACACCTCTAGCCCAAAAAGCACACCAAACAGTAACTCGCTGGGGGTGCATCGGCTTTTCCACTACCATTCGTGGATTTTCCTCACCCCATATTCGGCAGTTTTGTTTGTTAACAAATGCGCTTCATCACTAAATATAATGTTGTTAAAAAAGTTTCCATTTTCTTCCTTTTTTTCTAAGGCCAAATTAACAAAGTTACGCCGTGCTTCGTGATCAAGTGGCTTTAGCTCCTGCGTTAACTGTATTTTGTAGGCCTTTAAACAAAGATCTTTGGTTAAAATGTTATGCACAGTCGAATTTTTGAGGTGCAGTTGCTGTACTCGATGGCGAATCGATGTTCTC
Organism: Ocypus olens; assembly: GCA_910593695.2. NCBI lineage: Eukaryota > Metazoa > Arthropoda > Insecta > Coleoptera > Staphylinidae > Ocypus > Ocypus olens. The sequence continues at coordinate 48,843,119 of OU343061.1, forward strand.
GGAGCTTCGGCAACGCTTTGCCTTACAGCATCAATATTTTCAGGAGAGTGACCACTACGAAGGTAAACGCGCTTTCTTGCATCCTGTACGGTTCCAATCTCCTCAAATTTTTTTTTATTAACTTCGCAACAGCCGTTTTTGTTGGAGCATTATTTCTATATATATATACTTTTTATAATGTAATTAATACGGCATAGTATTGCATGTACATTATTTCGTGAATAAAGATGATTAATATAATTATTTTTTAGGTTTTTGCGAGATGATGTCGGCGTACTTCCCTGAATTCGAGTCGATCAACCACGCCACCGTGTGCCAGTGGATGTTCGAGCTGGAGTCGAAACTGCGCACCCTGGGCAGCAACGAGGAGAGGGACATCTCGCTCATCGAACTCTCGCTGCCGGAGATCCTGCCGATCGCAAAGCCCCGCTCTCACACCAACTCCGAGAGCTTCGAGCCGCCGAAGCGCGTCCACAAGATCTCCGAGGTGAGCGACGGCTCGGACTCCTCGTTCTGCGACTTCTCCGAGGAGGTCGACCACCTGCAGGACATGTTCCCGCACGTCTGCTCACTAGAGGTAAGGCTGTCGACGGTTATAATTGGATGGAAATTATAAATTCGATTAATTCGATTTCAGATTAAGCACTGTCTGGCCATCGCGTGTGGGGACCTGGAGCGGGCGACGCAGATCATGCTGCACCGGCAGGAGCACGGCCAGTCGGTGACCAACAACAGCTCCCTGACGCTGCACTCGACGAACAAGGCCCCCGTGATCGACGATAACGAGCTGAAGAACAGGATAATCGAGCGTTACTCGTACATCGAACAGGACGCGTTCACCCGGGAGCACCGCCCCGTGGCGCCCAAGGTGGAGCCGAAGAAGCTGGTGCGCTACCGCGACAACAAGATCGTCAGCCTGAAGGGCGAGCGGTACACCGAGGTAAAGAAGGGCGATGACGTCGAGGATGTGTCGCTGAAGAAGTCGAAGAAGCAACAGCACTGTCCGTAACAGAAGCGGGCGCCCCCGCATCGATTCCGCTTTTACTGTACCCTGCTCGTCCCGTTTGCACCCGCGGCAGCTTCAGCCCACCCCTCGTTTGCCATCCTCACATATCTCCTCTTTTCGCTGTATTTATTATCAAAGCGTAACAATCACTCGTACTCGAATGTAAATAGCGCGTCGTCGGCGGCAGGCGGAGAACGTACAAGACCGCGGAGTGTCCCCACGATCCCGTTGAACCAGCACAATGGTATTATTGTAAACGTAACTGTTTCCGTTTCGGTTATGCGTCGTGTTTTGTGTATAGTAGCGGCCCGTACTTGTAATGTAGCAATCCGGATCGCCCGTTTCACCGCGCGCACGCGGACGGACGACCCGCGCACCCTCAGCCGCGCGTTCGCCGGCAGCACCCTCTGTGAGTGTTTCAAGTAGCTATAGGGAGCAAGCAGCGGGCTCCCGTGCCCCGCGCTGCTTGCTCCAGTCCTCGAATCAAACCAACTATAGTATTATCTTTATAAATGTATTGTTAATTCAGACTTAAATAGTTTAAGTAGGTATGATATTAACCTAACCCTAGTCATTTGAGTGAAACTCAGGTTGGGTCCGCGTGGCGCAGCCAGTTATTTTTCTCCTATCTGTAGGTCTATACATTATTATATATGAATTAATTATAACATGTTATATCTGTGATTTTTTAAATGTGTAAGAAAATTTCCGTTGCGTTTTTTAGGATAAGTGAGACCATCGGCTGGGACACTGTCTCGGCTACTCGATATTTATTTCGTTTCTATGTAATAAGTAAATTAAAAATCATTATCAACAACTGACATCCTTATTACACCTTGCTACTCATTTCCTACAGTTTCAATTCTTAAAATAACACCGATTTGTGACCTAAGCCAATAACAATAATAATGTTTATTTCCCAACAGATCTTATTACAGGGAAGAAATATATATAAACTAAGTTACTTAAAAGATTTTGTACACCAGAAGTAGGTCTTTACCTCGACCATTTTTGATTTTTGAAAATCAAGGTGTATTCAAAATATTTATTAACAAAAGCTGTTCAGTTTTTAGTTGTCTTCAGCATCTGTTTCCTTCCCATATTTTTTTAAACTAGAAAAATCAACAGATGTTGAAGACAACTAAACTGAATAGCTTTTGTTAATGAATATTTTCAACAGTGACGGTTCGCGGGGTTTTTTCTGGTACGGTCGAGGAACAAGAGGTGGTAATACAGATAGGTAGGGTCAGTTGCAGAGACCACACCTATCTGTATTACCACCTCTTGTTCCTCGGCCGTACCAGAAAGAAACCCCGCGAACCGTCACTAATTTTAATACACCTTGATTTTCATAAAAATAAAAGTTGGATTTGCAATTATGAAATTGTAAGTTGATTATTATTAAATCATTCATTCATGTAAGTCGTTTAAAATTATAAGCCTAAAGGAATTATTCGAAATTTATCAACTCAACAGTTGCATATTTGTAACACCAACATTTATTATTTTCCGCACATTTAGGTAAACAGACTTAAACTGTAATTCGTTTCAATGATGATTAAAATCATCAAATCCAATATTTAACAACGTAAATCATTTCAATAATTCTAGCCTTAATCGCGCCATCTGTCAGACAGAGACTGAACTACTAAGTGCATATTTGCAAGTAGCGCCAAAACTCTCGAACTTTATACCTATAATCAAAATGTAAAACTTCAGTAATGTGCTTTACAATAAACGATAAAATATTTCATTCTGAAACGAATCATGTGTAAAATATCTGAGGATACTTGGTGGTTTTTCAGTAAATCGCAAATTAAAATTTAACACGAGCACCAGCCGGTATTTCAGTTTACTGTAAAGGCTACAATTGAAATTTAAAATATTTCGTAATATTTTCAAAGATTAACCGAGGATTACACTTATGATTTCAGCCGTGTTGCATTTAAAATAAAAAGTGTAATCCTATTTCAATAATTCTAGCCTTAATCGCGCTATCTGTCAGGCAAGGACGGAACTACTAAGTACATATTTGCAAGTAGCGCCAAAACCCTCGAACTTTATACCTATAATCAAAATGTAAAACTTCAGTAATGTGCTGTACATTAAACAATAAAATATTTTATTCTGAAACGAATTATGTGTAAAATATCTAAGGAAACTTGGTGGTTTTTCAGTAAATCGCAAATGAAAATTTAACACGAGCACCAGCCGGTACTTCAAGGAAAGGTTCCAATTGAAATTTAGAATATTCCATAATATTTTCAAAGCTTAACCGAGGATTACACTTATGATTTTAGCCCTGTTGCATTTAAAATTAAAAGTTGTTAATATTAAAATAATATTAATTATGCGTATATAAGGTTGCCTATACACGTATATGGGGTTGCCTATGTATTGTCTTACCTGGTGATTGTAAGTGGTGTCAAAACCCTCTAACTTTATACTTATAATCAAAATGTGAACTAAATTTGCTACACATTAAATGATGAAATATTTAATTCTAAAACGAATTATGTGTAAACAAAGGAAACTCAGCCGTTTTTCAGTAACTTGCAAATGAAAATTTAATACCAGCACCTGCCCGTAATTCAATTTTCAGTTGAAATTTAGAACATTTAGCAATATTTTCGAAGCTTTGCCGAGGATTACATGTATAGCTTCATTCCCGTTGTGTTGAAAATCGGAAATTTTTAATATTAAAATAATATCAGTTATACGTATACAGGGTTGCCTGTATTTAGGCGTCTATATTATTCTCATAAACGTATTAGTACTTATATCATTATTTCTATAATTTAAATATTTACAAGTAAAAGATCATATTCCTCTTCCGCTTTTAAATGTTCTTTAATTATTATTCAAGCAAATATTAAATCCACAAATAATTGAGTAGTTTATCCCCCCGATAACAGAGGGCACGCCAATTAGCAGATTAGAAATTCCCATATTGTAAAGCATTTGCAATATAAAAAGTTAAGCAGTTAATCATTAATTAATATTAAGATCCGTAATTATTTAAAAAAAAAATGCAAAATGCCCAAATTTCGTTTTTTAACTTTGCAGTAAACTAAATTACCGACACTTGCTCGTGCTTAATTTTCATTAGCAAATTACTGGTAACTCGCTAAGTTTCCTCAGCTATTTTATACATCATTCGATTCAGAATTAAATATTCTATCGTTTCATGTATGACTCGTTACTGAATATTCATACTTTGATTATAAGTATAAAGTTCGAGCATTTTGGCGCTGACCGCAATCATCACACGATAGTTCAGCTATCGTCCGGAAGATGGCGCAGAGATAGCAGAAATACCAACGTAATATGTTTGGGCTTCTAAATTGTAATTCTGTGGGATAGTTTTGATAATCGGGACGGCAAAATTATAATCCTTCAATCCTTTTAAACAGACGTGATGTAAAAATCGCGAAATAAGAAATATAGTCCGATAAAAAATATACGAGACTACCAACTGTAATTGAGACAAAACGTTCAAGTGATAATGGATGTCAGATGTCAGGTGAAATCATGAAGATTATATTTTACCAATTCGTTCTGGGTTTCCTGTGCCTAAACATCTTGGGCTTCTGTAAGTACCGTAAATTGTTGAAAGAAATAAACCGTGCGGATTTCGTTGTCGGTAAACCAAATTTACAAATACAGGTTATGTTTTGATGCATAAATTAAAGTCTTTATGGTTTTAAGATATGATTAATAACGTGATTTATTTACATTCGAACTCGTGGGATAGTTGTAACAATAAATTAATCTTCAGGTGAGGTTAGTTAATTACCCGTATTCATTTTACAGGCGATGGACAACGGACAAAGGATAAAATGTACGAGCCGATCCATGGGATCTCCGCATGTTTCCGGAGGATGAACGGCACTCACCAAATAGGATGTTCTTGTAAGTCTTACAGGCCACAAATATTTTGTAAGAATACGAATATAAAATAGATATTGATACTCCCAAATCAAAAAAGAGTTTGGAGGAGGCTTGGGTAAACTTTTTTAATATATAAATTAAATAAGTGCATTTTGTTTATTTTGACATCTAGTGGTTTTTTTGAGTTTACTTGCCCTAAAAATGCACAAAATCTGCAAAATTATATAACCTCAAAAAACGACAAGAATGCACTGCACTGGAGAATTGCAGACAGCCAACATAATATAACTTGAATTATTATCCCCATTTTCAGAAAATGTACTGCCAACTATTTTCGACTTTTTGATTTCACGGTAATGTTTGCAGGCTGTATAAATAAACCACATTTTTTTCTAGCAATTCGACAAGGCTCCACCGGTGTGGTCCAAATGATTAAAACCGAGGAAGACCTGGACAACATCCTAAAATCCAACAACGGCATAAAATACATTCTAGTACTACCAATACATCTGTTCACCAAGAACGTGACGCACGAGCTGAACGGCGCGGAGCAAATTTCGGGCCTCGTCGTTTACGGCGAAGAAAAATTAGCGGACGAGAACGCCGGTTTTGTCCAGCCGAAACGATTCTCGCACGAAGACTCCTGCCCCAACAGGTTTTCGAATTCGGAGGGGACGTGCGCGCAAGACTGGAACGAGTTCGGGACGGGCGTTCTGCAGATGGATTTCAGGTTCCCGGTGTTTTACGTGAGTAAATTAATAATAATAATATACATAAATAACAGTATATAATACAATTGTGGTGTAATTGTGTCCTTTTGCAGATACACAAAAACGATCAAATCGAGAAGATCAAGGATTGCTACAAGAAATTTAACGACTTTGATTTCTCCGGATGGGCGGATCGGTCCTTGTGTTCTCTCGAGTTGGAAGGTTTTATGTTTGCGTCTATTGATACACCTACTTGCATCAGGTAAGAAATTGATGATTTTGAGTATGCTGCGTGTTAAATTGATTGTTGAACTATTGCAATTTGCAATCTACAACGTGAGTCTTTCGCACAGTACAAAATAGAAACTTTACTGGTTAACTGTAGAAACATCAAAGAGGCGGAATCTATTGCTTGAATGTTGTACTAAACCCAATCCACCGACAGATACTGTTGAAAATAGTTGGCAGCACGTTTTCTGAAAATAGGGATAATAATTCAAGTAAAATTATGTTGGCTGCCTTGAATTCTCCAGTGCACTGCACATGCGTTTTGTTTATTTTGACATCTTGTGGTTTTTTGAGGTTAGTTATCTTAAAAACAGACAAAATCGGCGACATAAACAAAACAGGTGTAAGCCACAGAATTTTTTTTCTGAGTTGGCCATGCCTGAGAGAGAGAGAGAGAGAGAGAAACATAGCAGTCATGTCTGAGATTAATCTAATCTAGTCTCATGACGTAATAATACGTGACATACCTCATTTCTCTCACAAACAAAATCTGAAACAAAATTTTTTTAAATAAGTAACCTCAAAAAACCACAAGATGTCACAATAAATTTGAGAATTCCAGACAGCCAACATAATATTACCTGATTATTATCCCTATTTTCAGAATATGTGCTGCCAACTATTTTCGACTTTTTGATCTCATGGTATAGGAATATGCCAACTGCGGCAAATATAACAATAATAACATTGTTTTTAAGATTATGATTTTGAATTCTGCAAAAAATTATTTGCTGTAGTACTGTAAAACTTAAATTGATTACAATTTAGAATAAAGCACTTGAACTTTCGGCAATCAACAAAATTTTGAAGACGAATATTTAATCGTGCATCCTCCCATTTATAAATATTTTTATTAGGAGATCCGGATCGATGTTCAATTTGAATCCCGTCAAGTTCTGCGATCCCCTGGGAGACCAGAACGTGTGGGCCTCCCTGTACCCGGTGGGAAACTCGAGCCTCACTCCCAACGAAACCGTCCCGCCCAACACGAAATACATCATCCTGGCAGCCAGACTGGATACGACGTCGATGTTCCACGACGTTACACCGGGGGCTCAAAATCCCGTCACGGGACTCGTAGCGCTGCTCGCGACGGCGAAGAAGCTGAAGTCTATGCTTCCGGAATTCAAGAGTTACGGTGAGTAAAGTTTCCAAATTCTAACTCCATTAGAAACGCGAGGTGAAATGCAGGACTCATTTCAAAATTTTACATAAGGTTGCAATTTTTAAACGCCAATCGATTTCTCTCGTTCTTCCGATGAAGAAAAAGAAGGTATACTTCATATGATTTAAAAAATACATCAACATGTCGTCACACTTTTTTGGGTCGCCCTGTATAATCAAAACAATTTTTTTTTAAATACGCCTTAGAATGTAGGTAAATCGGTTTTTTTTTTTGCAGGCAAAAACGTGCTGTTTTTATTATTCCACGGAGAAACGTACGATTACATCGGATCTCAGAGATTCGTGTATGACATGGAACACGGGGAATTCCCCACACCAGATTACGATGGGATATCTTCAATCAGGCCGGAAAATGTCGAGCTATACATCGAGATAAATCAGATGAGCAAAACGGACAGTGTTCATACATTCACCATGGAAAAAGAGGTAAATTGTCATTTTTACTTTTCATCCAACTTCATTGCTTGATGTAAAAAATTAGTGGGAATTTTTGTGCAGCCATTGAACAGAAAAAGAAGAAAATCCTTTTATTCACGTGCTGTATTGTACTTTTTTTTATTTATTTCTGTTGTATAAAGAGGAAAATAATAATAATTCAGAAATTAAAATAAATTGTGGATTTATCGCCACCCAATGGAAAAGTGTCATCCCGGGCCGAAGATTTTTCGGCGATCGAGAAGTATTCGCTCGGGTCCGTGGTTGTCCTATATGTCTTTCATTATTCATTAATAACAGCCGTGTGTGACTGAATGGCTCAGCCAAAGTAAAAAAAAAAAAAATGGTAAAGTGGTAAATCCGCAATTTGGCCAAAAAGAACACTTATTTCTGAAATACGTCAGTAATCATTTTTTTTTTTTTTAATCTAGGTCGTAGATTTCGTAACAGTGCTAACAAAGTACGCTAAAAAAATTCCGCTGACGATTCAATCACAGTCTGGTAAAATTCCGCCGGCCTCCTACCAGTCTTTTCTGAAGGCCAACCACACGATCCCCGGCGTGATTTTGACCGATCACGGGGATCGCTACTCGAACTTGTACTACAATTCGCTTCTCGATGAAGCCGCCAACATAAACTTCACCTACGTGGACGTTAATAGCAGCAGGGAGTACAAGTCGCCGGACGGCAGTATTCAGGAGTACGTCGATGATGTCAGTACGTTGCTTGCGAAGAGTTTATACGAGGCTGTCGTCAATAAGGAGTATACGGGGGAGGAGAATAACGCTGGATATTTAGTGAGTTTATTGGACGGTTGCAATGCGTGCTTTAAGGTTTTGAAAAATTTGTTGTATTGTTATTATTGTCGGAATGGGTTTAGTACAACATTTAGGCAATAGATGCCGCCACTTTGGCGTTTCTAACCTTAGTTGTATTACTTTACTTGTAAAATCTTAACCCAATTTGCAAAAACGAAACGGGACTTAAAATAATATTTTAGTAAGTTTGATTTTAAAGAAAAGTTGGCATTGTAGTTGTGTATAATTTTGCCCGCAGTTGAAGGTTTAAATACGATTAACCCTTTCGGCCCTGGTGGTGGCAATTGCCACCGCAGCATTTACATGTCTCTACTTACTATGGCAATCCATATTTCAGCTGTTTATCACTAGATGTCACTTCAACAAAGCCTCACTAATTCCTATACTAATTAATCAAATGAGTTAAAATTTGGTATTTATGGTCTTAAGAAGCTCCCCATCAATAATAATTAACAAAAAAAATTGTTTTTTCAAATTTAAAAATACAGGGCTGAAAGGTTAAGTTAGATAGAGCAAAAATAACATGATATAATAAAACACTTTCAACTTTGTTGTGTATAACTTATAGTTTTATTTTTGTGACTCAAGTTTCGGTAATACAATTACCATTTTCAAACTTCTTGTTTGATTATTGCCGAAACTTGAGTCACAAAAATAAAAATATAAGTTATACAAAACAAAGTTGAAAGTGTTTTATTATAATATTTAAAATGTATAACGAAGTAGAAGCCTCCAGCATAAACAATGTAACATGATATAACAAATTAATGCTTCTTATAGTAAAAATCCTTATAGATTGTTACCTTCACTTACACTCTTGATTAAATTCAATGGAGGTTTTGAAACGAATCAGTTTTTGTGTCATAATTGTATACCATAAATCATTACAGATAAACGAGTTGTTCCACTGCTACTTGGAAAACGCCAATTGTCGAGTTCATGAGGCCATCCAGAGAAAGGTGAGATTTGATCTTATTTTGTGTACTAACTTGTGACGGCGATGTATAAAAGTGGATAATTGTTGAAACAATTGGTTGAAACTAATCTACACTTTCCATTAATGGCGGTGACTTTAGAAATTCAAGAACGACCCACTAAGTCTTTACGTTGGTGTGACTGCGTCCCCGAATATTCTAACCAGCCTGATTGGATTGACATTGGCCTGGTTAACGGGAAGTAGGCTTCCAGCAGAGGATTGTCGGGGATTACAGCCTCAGTATGTAAGTAAAACTCGTTTAAAAATACATTTCGTAACAAATAATACATCCATCAGATTTTTCTTCATTTTTGACATTTATTTCTCGATATGAAAAAAAATGGGCGAAAATCATTTAATTCAATTCAGTTTATTGGTGTTAATAGACTTTACAATCTTTACACAAGTCAGAAAAAGAAGAAATGGCCTGTCTATGATCGGACTAAACATTTTGATACATGTTTCAAATCTTTTGGCCATTTCATGATTGTAGTTTTCTCAAAAATTGACCAAAAATTTTGGTAATTTTTTGGCCCGCTCTCACATGACAGACATGGATGATATGACATAAGTTTGTAGCTGCATTCTTCTAGAATCCTTAACCTTCGACGATGTCCATGAACCAAAATTCGTTCCTTCAAACGAGTACCAGATGTTGAATTTTTATACAGTATAAAATGTGCAATAAAAATACTTATACAGAGAAACATTTCTTGACTACAAAACAATAAATTATTATTTTAGATCTACAGACACTTCAATATGTCCGAAAGTTTGGACAACTTAAACGAGACCATTTGTTTCCGTGCAAGCATGAACTTCACGGACGCAGTGAGCCCAGCATTTATTACAGAAGGTAATTATTTCCTTGTATATTCACAATTGTAATAATAATAATGCAGTGTTACATCACGGTGAACATCAATCAGTACAGGATCGAGTTTCCTTTTATTGAATAGCTTTTTACTTTATTCGTTACGAAGTACGAGAAAATATTGTGATCGTGATTTTTTTTTCAAAAATTTTTTTTACGGAAATATTCGTTTTGGGGTCGATAGATGCCATTTCAACAATTTCTGGAAAAAAAAAATTGTGTGTCTGTCTGTCTGTGTGCGCTGTATCTCAAAAACTAATACAGCAATTGATATGAAACGTTGAACATACATCTTATTTGATAATCTGAAGAACTGAAAAGCATTTGGTTAAATTTCGTACACCAGAAGTGAGCGTTTGCCTTAACTGTTTTTTGTTTTTTGAAAATATTTTCTTAAATATGAAAAATAACACAAAAACATTTAAACAAACTTTGAAGACAACAAAAAAATGAACATATTTTGCTTGAAAACATTTTTGATAAAATCATTTTTATTCGAAAAAAAAGTTAATTTTTTTAATTTTTGGTTTATATTTATAAAACGATAATAGTTACAGCAAATTTATGTTAACAATAATTGTAGAGAATGCTAAAATGAACAACTTATGAAGAATAAGTTTTTTTCGAAATCCCTTTAGTTTTTGAGTAAACTGAGTTTTTGAATTTGAAGTATATTTTTTCCTTATATATATTTTTTTAATCGTTAATTGTAGATTACGATTGGAAATCTGGAAAGTACAGCACGTGGTCGGAGAGCGTTTGGAGAGAGTTCGGCGTTAGATTGTTTTTGAAGCCCTCCAGAGCACACGAATACATGACGTTTGCAGTGGGGTCGGGCGTTTTTCTGGTCTTTGTTCTACTGGTAATATTCGTAGATAGGAAATCGGGCGTGCTTTTTGAAACTACCAGTACTATGTAAGTATCTTTACTATTAAATTTCTAAGCTCTTTGAATATTAATTGTTTTAATTTGAAGGGCTTTTAAAGCTACGCGCACACTTGTCGGAATCGGACGGACGGCACGCATCGGCAAAAATTGCTTAACACAGTTGTAAACGAGTCAACGGCATGGAACGGATAAATGTGCGTTGACTCGTTTACAACTGTATTAAGCAATTTTTGCCGATGCGTGCCGTCCGTCCGATTCCGACAAGTGTGCGCGTAGCTTCAGAGGGACTTTCCCGATGGGTTTTGAAAAAGTCTATCTAATTTAATTCTCGTGTTTCAGATCCCCAGCAAGCTGTTAACCAAATAACCTATCCTACTTAAATTAATAATTTAAACTAATTTATTTATCATTCTTTTATTATATTTGTAATAATACATTTTTAATCGTATTGTCTTATCATTGTTTCCTCTTTTCTTTTATAATTTAAATTTAGACTAAAACATGAGATGTTTGGTACATAATTGGATTGTGGCTTTTGGTGAAATAAATAATGAATTCATTTCTAAAGTTTTTCACAATTTGTACCGGGAGACTAGGAACGAAAAGAGGTAACTCGTCCTAACGTTCTAAGGAAGTTGTACGTCTTGAAATGCACTTTCTGTGGATTTATTTTCCGGTTCAGAATGTCTACCCAAAATCGATTATTTTAACCTTACCGTTTTAAATACATCGGATGGGAAACAGTATTGTAAATTAGGTTACAAATAAATTTAAAATGTCTACACTTTTTTCTTATATATTATACATAAACACTACACTGAAACCTTTCACGTGAATTATCTCTATTTAATGTACCTGCGGCGTCTGCAGTTTCTGCAACAAGGTAAAACACCCCGTCCCCGTGTTACACGGCTTTCCGATCATCAGACAGCTGGATGGATTTTCCAATTTATCAGTTTTACCTACAAGAATAAGAGTTGAAAGTTATTCATATTAATGAAGGCGCATTAATTCCCAAATACACCGACTCTGGCACGGCAGGTTAGCGCTTAGTATCGCCCTCGACCGTCGCCTACGAAATCTAAAAATAGCTGAATTGCAAGTGCGAATGTGTCAACCGTGCAGCGGTCACTATGGCCATTTGTTTTGCGCAATAATAATATTTTTACTCGAAAAAATTCTAAATTGTATACAAAAGATCAATAAACACGTTTGAAAAAACCCGGTATAAAAATATTGCTTTGTACTATTTAAACAGATTAATAAAAAAGTGCTATTTTTTAATCTTACAAGGTAGAAAGATGCATTGAAATAGAAAAGAATTTGTTAATAAATATTGTGAAAGAGTAAAATATATAAGAACCTAATCAAATTATGCATTTACCACTTGAAAGATCGTTTACACTGCCACAAGCCAGAGTTATATTTATTACCACCTTTGTGAAATTCACTGTTGGACCATTAAACCTTACCTCTCGTTGCCGCAGTCTTCAAAAATGTAAGGGACGACTCGAACGACAGCTGATGCAGAGGACTGGAACTGTCCTCCAAGCCCTTCCTGTTGAGGGGCTCAAAGTTTCCGCGGTACGTCATGTAATCGGCAATCAGGGACAGGTGCCTGTGGTCCACCGTAATTCCGTACACTTTGAAGACGTCCCTCACCTCTCGCACGATCACCTTCGAGCCGGCTTCGATGCCGTAGGTCTCCACGACTTTGTGAATGTCGTTCGCGTAGAGCTTATTTAGATCCAATAAGTGGTTGTATTTAAACATTTCCTATGGGATTATAATAAAAAAAAACGTTAATTATAAAATATGTAAAAAAAAAATCATCTTTTTTCAGAAACGGGAGAGAAAGTCGATTTCTGATCTGTCGAAATCGTGAGAGAAATATCACGAGGTTCTATTATTTATTTTAACTGTCACGGCCGAGTGTTTTTTTTTTAGGTTAAGTTTTAGAAATGAACGTTTTACTCTTAAAATAACCCAATTACAATGGATTTTACTATTTCCTCATAATCTGTTTTACCTTGCATCTGTAAATAAACCCCGCTCTATCTATCTATTACCTTCTACTCTGAACCATGAGATTATTGATAAACAGGGCAGCTCGTGAATGCTATGTTGCCAAATTTACATTTCTTTTAAATGGCTCCTGATGGCCTATGAGGCATGGTAGAACATTTTTTCATCGATGTTTTCTATTCAGAATTTTAGGAAGAACATCGCCACGTGTAGATTATCCGCCAATTTATACACACCCGATATAATCTGCTATTAAAATTTTGAAGATGGGAGATAAGTGACTCACAAAACAGGTACAACAAATAAAAATCGGTGGGAAAAACCCTAAAAAAAGAAATAGGTAAAAAAACACAACAAAGAAATGGACAGATTAGAAAAGGGTGGAAAATATAATCGACGTCCTGAAGGGTAACACGGGATTCAGTAGAAGAACGAGAAGAAGAAGTAAACTCTAAGCCGTTGCAGTTTAGAAAACAAGTCGGGGAAAAAATCTACCACAAAGTGATAAAAAATCGCGCGCTGTTGAATTATTTCAGTATAGCTCACCCCTAAATTAATGCCGTCGGTCTTCAGCATCAATTGCTCATCGTTCTTGTAAATGATGGCCCTCCTGATCCCCGGCGTCTCCCACAGGACGCACTTGCTCGCCGTGTCGCGTAAAACTGTGGTCAGATCGATGTTCTTCAGTTCGATTGGCAAGTTGAAGATCAGCTCGCACCACTGATTGTTCTCCACGTCGAAGGTGAAGTCGTGCGCGAACTCGTGGCTGCCGATAACCGTACTAATGATCGACTCGATTTCACGGCTCGTTAGCTCCGGTCCGGCGCCGTCGTCGTCACTTTCATCATCTTCTTTCTCATCTGGAGATTTAACAAATTTGAGATTAATGAACAGGTTGAATATTCAAATATTCAGGCAACATTGCGTTTTATTGTATTTATGCAACAAGTAAGGTTATTCCCAATTTGTTTAAATTCGAGATTATTCGTGATTATTGCTTCCAGTATTTATTGATTATTTTACTTACCATTTTCGCGGATAAGCAAATCATTTTCATCGTCCTCGACCTCGGGCTCCTGATTGTCGATCAGCTGATTGTACCTGTTGCTGTTCTTGGCGTCTTCGAGATCCTCCGGGACTTCATCATCGGAGCTGTCTTCTTCGTTCGCTTCAGTCTTCTTCTTGCCCCTCTCTCTGGGCTTGGTTTCCTCTGGGTTATCCGCGTCTTCGTCATCATCGTTAGCCTTTTTTTTTCCTTGTTTTTCATCTTCCACCCACATCCTGTTATTACAAAAAAAAAATATTAGCTTGGCTAAGTCCTTGAGATATGAGAAGACCGAAAATTTGCCCATGATATTGTAAGATATTGAAAAATAAATACAGGACGAGTAAAAATTAAAGAATATCCCATCTCGCATTTTAACCGAAGTTTTCAAGGATTTCTGTATTAGCTTGGATAAGTCCTTGAAACATGAGAAGACAGAAAAAAAAAATACAGAATGAAAGAAAATTAAGGAATATTCCATCTCACATTTTAACTGAAGTTTTCGAAGATTTCTGCAGGATTCTAAACATGATCTTGAAGAACTTGGCGCTCATGAATTTCAAAATCTTGTGCGGCTGCACATTGTAGTCACGTTTGTAGAGGTTGTAGGGCATGAAGTGGAATTTCAGTGTGATCCTCTGCAGCCTGAAACGGATCATTTCACTATTACCGAGACCGAGTTCTGTACTTTCCGGTTTTTACCTGTTCTCGGTTAATACCAATTCCTGTCCGACGTCGATCTTCTCCAGAACATCGGCCACGACGACCCGCGTGAGAACTTTGCGCAATTTTTCCGCCTTGGCGTCCAGCCTGGCGACGTCCTTGAAGGGCACTTCCATGCTCGGCGTCTTGATATTCTTGGAGGCCATCATCAGGATTTCTCTCAACCTGGGGATTCCCAGGGTTACGTTCATTTCGCCTCTGCCGGCAAAATGGAAGGTGTTCAGCGTCATCTGCGTTGATGGTTCACCGATCGACTGAAATTTTAATTTATGAATGCAACGAGTGTACAACAAAAAATGGCGCTGAAAATCTTAAGTCATCTCTAAACTGCACGCGTAAAATACTGGGTGTCAGATGTTAATAATCCCTAATTATTATTATTTATTATTAATAATATAAACCGGATAGTGGATAAATAGTTTTCGTTCCTTAAAATGTGTATACAATTTTCTGGCGGACTGTATATCAAAAGAGGGACGCAACGCACCGAGGGGAAAACAGCATTCTCTCCTGACCATTTTTTTTCACAAACGCGATATTATAAGTGTAAAACGTTCGTTTCTAAAACCTATCCTAGAAAAAAAAGCTGTCGGCCATTACAGTTTAAAAAAAAATGGATCCTCGTAGGGAGAGAGATTACTTGTCTCCCAATAGAGAAATGTAATTTCTCTCACGATTTCAACGGCTGAGAAATCCCTTTACATAATAATTATAATACGCCACTCTTTAACAGCAACCAGCTTATCACGCGTGTGATCTTAGCTGCAGATTTCCAACGCCAACTACGTCGTCGATTTTTGTTGTACGGCTCAAGATTAGTTCAACTACGCTAGCACCGGTGGCAGCATGATTCATATTTCGGCATCTCTACGCACTAATGGCATTCGATTTACTGTACTTACCGAATGAGTCATACCAACCCGGTAGCTGTACGTTTCAAATATGATTAAAACAATTACCTGAGCCGCTAGCAATCCGACGGGCTCTCCCGGAGGACAAAGCGACTGCATAGCTTTAAAACTGATGATATCATCGACGTGTTTCCTCAACTTTTTAGGACATTCCGCGGACCCCTTAAAATCGGCAATCATATCGACCAGGCGCTCGTTCACGGACCCGTAATGCGCGTCCGGTTGAAACTTGGAAACCAAAGGATCCGGTCGATGCGTGCACAGCTTGTTAAAGTTATCACGGATGTCCTCGCTCGATTCCTGCCACAGTTCGCACACGAACTTCGCCTTCTTACTCCTCCCGGTCCTCCGGTCGATTTTCGTTTCATCGTTCAGCCTGACTTTGTCACGGACTTTCATCGAGAAAAGGGCGAACGGAGACGGCGTCTTGCATTTAACTTTCAATTCCGCCGCGTGTTCTTTACTCCATCTCTGCAACGCCGAGGAATGTTCGGACAGCTCGTCATCTTCGGATTTTAACTGTTTGAGCACGGACCTGTCGATAACGGCCGCGTGGTTGTCCGCCAGGAATTTCAACTGTTTCACGTTCAAATACTGCGCTTTCGATATGTCCATGCTGTCCTCTCCGTAGGCGAATTGTATTACGCTCTTATCGCTGTCGCGCACCGTAAGGTCGTAGCCCACCGTCAGACCCTCGAGGTGCTTGATCAGACACCTCTGGAGGTAACCGCTCCGGCTGGTCTTGACGGCGGTATCGATGAGACCCTCGCGCCCGGCCATGCAATGGAAGAAGAACTCCTGCGGCTGGATCCCGGTCATGAAGCGGCCGTCTATGAAGCCGCCCGCCCTCGGCGAGAACTCCTCGGAGGGGAAGCTGGGGAGGGATTTTCCGGAGATCATCAGCGGCGGTCGTTTGCCCTCCAGTTCGATTTGGCCCAGGAGGCACGAGATTTGCATCGTGTTGACGGTGGAGCCCTTCGCGCCCGATTGGACCATCAATTGGAGGTTGTTCTGCGGGAATTTGCTAATTAGACCGGCTGGAACGCAGCATCTAGGGAAAGAACGAACGTGTTAGAGCCCGTGTTGCTTTGATTGGATTATATTGAAAAATTACTTTTTTGTTTGTTACGTTTTTCTAAGAAATATTATTCCACGATCACAATCTAGGCAAAAAAAAATTCCATAGATAATAATATAATAATAATAATAATAATAGGCCTTTATTTTTATAACCTGTACATATAATACAAATAAACCAAAAATCAAAAATAAAAATAATAAAAAATTATACATAAATAATTTACAGGTTATGAAAAACCACAAGGTGCCAGTTCAGGATTCGAAATTAGAAATTTCCCTGTTCTTCCACTGGGACCTTGATTATATAAATATTATATAAATGGCGCTGAAGGGGTAAAAATTTTCTTTTTTTTCGCTTCTCGTCACATCTGGCGACCTGGGAGTGAAGGGGTTAAGGGGTTGAATTATTATGCCTCGCAGTGGACGCGAACACACAAATGTAAAACGTTCGCGTTTTCGTCAGGCGCGTTCCTGTCCAACTGGGCATAAATCTAAACTCATTTTTTTAATGTAGAAATAATGGTAGTACTTCCTATTATGTTGAATATTTTATTTTTCAGACTAGTTTCGGTTGAATTGATCATTTTTTTAAGCCTAGTTAAAAATAAAAATGGAACAGAGTTAATGTATATTAATTTCTCCATATCTTTACTTTTTTATTATTATTTTAAAAGCAAGGACGTGGATGGAAATGAGGGGTTTTCAATTATTTCACATTCCAGGAAAGGGATTTTTACAGATATTTATAGAATAATAATGCGCCATCTATTATGAATAGATTTCAAAAGTTTGAAGTTAGTGGAATTTGTTTCTCTATTTTTTTTTTTGGCGACTTTGAGAAGATCTGAACACTGAAATAGAACGCGGGGTTTTCAATTGTGATTATTTCACATTCCGGGGGGAGGATTTTTGCAGATTTTTATAGAATAATAAAGCTCCATCTATTTTGAATAAATATCAAAAGTTTAAAGATAGTAGCAATTGTTTTTCCATTTTTTTTTTTGGCGATTGAGAAGATCCAAACTCTGAATTAGAATGTAGGATCTTCAAGTGTGATTATTTCACAAATTTTTTATTATGTCCAACTGGGCATAAATCTAAACTCTTTCTTTAAACTTTTCAGAAAAAAAAAAGGATTTTAATATCTAAATTTAAATTTGAGACAACCTCACTTGTTGCAGATGCATTAAATAAATGTAATGAAGACGAAATACATCCTGAATATTTGAATATTCAACCTGTGCAAATTATTTTAATATCTATAGTACTTGACTTACTTGTTAATATCATTAGTATAAGAGTCTAGCGCAGTCTTGTACTGCCTGTCGACGATGGCCCTCATTTTTTGGTTGGTAGCCGATTGTTCCAGCAGCTTTTCCACGATCACCTCGGAGCTGCTATCGCTCGGTATATTCAGGGCGGTCGTCATCACCTCGGCACCTATCGTCCTGGATCTCCTCATGATTTCATCCCTCTTCTTATCGGCCTTGGTCAGCACCAGAATATCGTGCACTCCCAACGTGAATCCTTCCATTTGCAGGAAGCACGTGAAGAGTTTCGCAAAGGAAGAGAGGAGCTTAATCGAGCAGTCTCCACCGTATAACTAACAAATAATTACAATAAGACAGGATTCGCAAATTAGCGAGTACAACAAACAACATGGGCTTTAGCGACACCTAGTGGCAATGTTATTAACTCTTTGTTAACCCTTAAACGCCTGAATAATTTTTTTCAATTTTTTTTTTTTGCAAATAACAATGACTATACACAAATAAATATATTTGAGTAAAAAAATAGTTATTTGTTTAACAAGGCAATAAAGTGACAGATTTACGGACGTGGCCGAGCGAGGCTGTGAATCCAGCCAAGAGATCCGAAAGATGTCTACAAGCGTAACCATATGGCGTCGCTAGGCGTTTAAGGGTTAATGATAAAACAATATTTAGCAGTAATTCTATTCAGTTTTCCCAAATTAATTTTCAACAGATATTTGAAAAAATTGTATATCATGGGATGTTATGAGTTAAGCTAGGTATTACACAATTATTTCTTCTTTACTTAATTTTAAACATTGACGTTTCATTTGGTATTTCTGATCTAGTGAGATCAGAAAGTCAAAAATAGTTGGCAACACATTTCTGGAATTCTCCAATGCAGTGCAGTGTCCATTTTGTTAACTTTGACACCTTATGATCGTCCAATTTTGCCTATTTTAAATATTAATATCACCATTAATAAAACATTTAGGATTCATAATATTTAAATTTCAGAGTTTTCTATGTTAAAATCCTTATTCTTAGTGATGCCACTGAACCTCTGTTAGTTAGGTTACGTTTTAAGGGCTGCCAACTATTTTCGACTTTTTGATCTCACGGTATACTCTGTTCACATTTTATTCTCGCTGTAGTAGGCTTTGTTGGGATGATATTTTTGTCGGTAGTAAAAAAGTTGCCATTGCATTTTTTTGGTTATGTTGCATTTTATAAAATCTATGGCTTGACAAAATTTTATTGAAATTATAGGTTAACATACTAAAAGACTCTGTGCCGAGAATAAAATGCGAACGGAGTATTTCTCATATCACCATTCTTAATAATACCAACTCATTCGTATTCGCTTACTTCGTACATGCAATGGATTAATCCGTAAGGCGTGGCCCCGTAATGCGACTTGTCGAGGATTCCGCATAGCAGCTCGCCGTGTCTGATGACCACCTCGGCTTCCGTCATGGTGTTGGAGTTTTCGAAGGGCGCGCCGCCCGCCTTCCAGGTCCTGGGCCTGTCGTAAATCCAGGCGTTGGCCGAGATCTTGGAGGCGGCCGACAGGTTGATCGGCTTCTTTCCGTTGGGGATTATGTTCAGGATGACCGTCGACAGGATTTGCTTGCCCGACCACAGAACGTGCGGTTTCAGGATGGTGGGCGGGAGGAGCTTGATGTACGAGTTCTTGAACGAAACGGCCTGGTAAACGAGTTGCTGGTAATCGAACCTGTAAATATAATATGCACAAATAACAACTGTAAGTATTTATATTAGTACCGCGAGATCAAAAAGTCAGAAATAGTTGGCAGCACATTTTCTGAAAATAGTAATATTATGTTGGCTGTCTGAAATTCTTTAGTGCTGTTCATTTTGACATCTTGTGGTTTTTTTTGAGGTTACCTGTCTTAAAAATAGTTTTGTGTTATTATCAGCCCATTTTATCTATTTTTAACCCTGATATGCCCACAGTACTATATGTAGGACGATTATTTGAAAGTTCCTCTTAAAATTATATCTATACTATATCCATTTCCAAGCGGCAGCGCGTGTAAACACAATCACGTGAACGCGCCCACAAATAAATTTCATTTTATTGCCCAAATAAAAACACTGCAGTGCACTGCAAAACTGAAGAAGTGGAAGACATTTCTAATAACTTTTAATTTTTAAACACTTTGCAAACGCACGGCAATCGATGACAGCCCCAGAATACAAACTGAATCCGGGCACCACAGAACGACCAAAAGCGTCTATTGAAGTACGCACGTGGCTATCACGCAGCCGGGTTTGTTTATTTCCACTTGGAAATGGATAGAGTTTAGAATATCATCGGCGCCATCTATGATTTTGTACTAAAACAAAACTTATACTCACTTATTAAAGAACTTCCCGCGAATGGACAGCTTCACTCCGGATATCATGTGATCCTGAATTAACCCGCTGAGCGGCGTTCCATCCTTCGGAACTAAATACTGATTGGCGACGTTCGCTGGAACGGCATTAATTCCGGTTAAATTTCGCGGTAACACGTTCGGCGTATTTACCTATGGTGTACGCTTCACTCCTGGACAACTCGTTCTGCGGGAAGTGCGCGTTCATTTCGTCCCCGTCGAAATCGGCATTGTAAGCCTTGCAGTTGGCGTAGTGCAGCCTGAGGGTTTTCTCCCCCTTCAGCACCCGAGCCTTGTGGGCCATTATACTCGGTTTGTGGAGCGTCGGTTGCCGATTCAACAGCAACACGTCACCGTTGCATAAGTGACGATTCACCTAAATTAAAAATATATGGAAGTCCAATCACCTGATTATTGGAAGAATTTGAATAGTCTGTTCCATTTTTATTTTTAACTAAGAAGGCTGTGGTTTTACTTTATGAAGTTTTACACACGAACGCCAACAAAAATGATCTGACAGTGAAAAAATTATTAACCACTTCGCGCCCATGCTGCTTTGATTTAATCGCAGCGTTGATGAAAAATTACCTTTTTCTACGAAATATTATTTCACTGTCACAAACTTTCCCATTTATGCAAAAAAAATATGAAAAAATATTTCATAGATGGCGCTAAGGGAGTAATTTGTTGCCACATGTGGCAACCTGGGCGTGAAGAGGTTAAATGTCAGATTTCTAACAACGTTGCTCAATTCAAAATTATTACAATAATTCAAGTGTGCTGATGGAAACCTTGCCGGCTGTCATAATATAACCTCTTTTTTTTTAAATGTAACCCATTTTTTCAAGACTAGTTAAAAATAAAAATGGAACAGAGTTAATGTATATTAATTTCTCCATATCTTTATGTTTTTTATTTTATTTTAAAAGCAAGGACGTGGATGGAAATGAGGGGTTTTTAATTATTTCACATTCCAGGAAAGGGGTTTTTGCAGATATTTAAAGAATAATAATGCGCCATCTGTTATGAATAGATTTCAAAAGTTTGAAGATAGTAGCAATTGCTTATCCATTTTTTTTGCGACTTTGAGAAGATCCGGACTCTGACTTAGAATGCAGGGTGTTCAACTGTAATTATTTCACTATTTTGGGGAGGTATGTTTGTACATTTTTATAGAATCATAAAGCGCCATCTATTTTGAGTAGATTTGAATAGTTTGAAGTTTGAAGAAAAATTTGTTTCTCTATTTTTTTTGGCGAGTTTGAGAAGATCCGAACTCCGAATTAGAATGCGGGGTTTTAATTGTAATTATTTCACATTCCAGGGAGAGAGGAGTTTTGAAGTGAATGATTTGGGAAATTGGAGTCGGCCACATTTTCCACGCAATTTTTGAAATCACCAAAGTTTACTCACGAGTTTAACGCCCTGGAAACCTTGATTGGGACCATCGGGTGTTAACAGACGTTTCAAAATGCCTTGGACCTGAACGGGATGGGCGGTATTAATTCGTTTAACCGTTCCATCTTCGTATTCCACTGAAACCGCGCTAAAAAATACAGTCGTATTAATATTAGTTCCAAATTAGTGTGTAGATGTACGAAACTGGTAGAAGGGGTGGACTGATGATTCCCAACAAGGATGAAACGGCCGTATCCGTCTTCTGCCTGTTCCGTGCATCTTCGCACTAATTAAATTTTGACCTGCACGCCGATAGCACGTACACCGTTTAATTAACATATTTACCCGGGGTGCACATTAGGGCCGTTCAAGATTAGCTTCCTCATGTCCTCAACATTCCACGATGTGACCGGCACCGGATAAGTCAGGTGCTTTGCGAATTCCTCGGGAATGCCGATTTCGTCAATATTCAGGTTAGGATCCGGGGTGATGACGGACCGAGCGGCGAAATTCACTCGCTTGCCCATCATGTGCTTCCTGATGATTCCGGATTTTTTCTCAATCAACTGAAAAATGGAAAGTGTGAGTTTCGAAATAATAAAGTCATTTAAATTCCTTTGTTCTTTTTATTTTTTTTTAATGTCAGTATCTATGACGTGCACGCAAAGATCCACCGATCAAAGTATACCTGTTTTAATCCCTGCGAGTCAGTATTCTTCATATCCATATCGACTAGCCAGTTGACGCTGTTCTGCAAACCCTCCCAGGCGTAGTTTAATTTTTCTATTGCATTTTCGCCACGAATGAACTGGTATGCAATCTGAAAGAAATATTTTGTAATAAATACTATGTGCTTGCTTTCGACCATTTAACACGTTTACTGCCACCGACGCGCTAGTGCGCCCAACTTTATACTTGCGTATGCAGCGACAGCGAACGTGTTAAACAATTAATATTGGATTGATGAGGCTGTTACTCGGTGAAATTCCATAATATATGTGGTAAGTAAAACACGTGTGTTGAGAATTTTCACAAATTTTGAATCATCTGCCCGATGAAGCCACTGTGTGACGAAACATATGTCGCAGTGTTTCGACATTAAAAATTTGTGAAAATCGCACGTGTTTTACTTACCACAAACAATTAATAGTCTTAGAGGTGGATTTTACAAACATTTATTTAAGCCACGTTTTATATTTTCAGCTGTGTAAACGTTCTTCTTCATTGTCCCGTCACCAAATACACTTTTTAATCGTTATTGTTCAATGTTGGGATGTTGGGGGGTTGTACTTGTCAATTAAAAATAATTTTATATTATTTCTGTTATTGTTTAAATTAGAAATGGAGCCTCAGAAGAGCATTTAAGATAAAAAAAATACATCTAAATAGGAGAGAGTGTTCATAAATTGTTCAAATTGTATAATTTGAGGTTAGGTTGAAAGAAGCCTCGGAAGAGGATTTAAGGTAAAAAATACATCAAAATAGAAAAGAATTTGTTAATAAACATTGTGAAAGAGTAAATATCAGTTAACATTGCATTTACGCAAGTATAAAGTCGGGCGCATTAGCGCGTCGGTGGCACCGAACGTGTTAAAATACATGTAATGCAATCGCAGAACCTAACCTCAAATTATGCATTCCGTTGAAGGATCGTTTACACAGACGCAGTGCTATACATCAATTTGAGAAGGAGTCATATTTGTGAAATCCACTGCGGTATTCCTTCAGAAAATGTAATCTTATTAATTGTAATTATTACCTTGGCCTCATCAGGCAACAGATCGATCGCCTCTCCCGTTTTAACCACTTGAATAACTGTGCGCAAGATGACACTATCCTGTAGTATTGTCTTGTAGAGTTTGGTGCTCGGATTCTCGCTCATACGGCCGTTCACGATATTGACCTTAACATATTAAATTAACATTATAATACCATTTTTTCGCATCTCATTAAATAATATGAACATTGTTAAATCGTTTTCGATTGAGAAAGTTGTCCATTATTCGGCCGAATCATTTTCTCCACAGGTGACGTCCAATCAAATGATAGCAATTTCATTGCCCAACATGTTACGTCCAATCAAATGATAGCGGTTTCATTACCCAACAGGTGACGTCCAATCAAATGATGGCGGTTTCATTGCCCAACAGTTTAGTTGTTACTATGGTTACGATTCGTTTTTTGTCAGCGAACTGCCGTAATTTCCAAATAGAAAAATTATTCGTTATAATTTAATACAAACAGAAAAATCTTTAGGTAATTATTTAATATGATGCGAAAAAGTATAGTATTAAACTCGTGAACAAGTTGGCCATTGCCATTAGGGTGAATTGCAACACGCGCATACGGCTCGTGTTGCAAACTTCACTCTCGTGGCTATGGCCAACTTTCTCACTCGTTTAATAATATACAATTATGCCGCTAAAATGAATTGTCAGGATATTCTCATAAGAATAATGGACAACTCAATTAGAACACTATTCTAAAATCAAATTCTTATAAATAAAACTGGAAACAACAAAGTACAGGATGTTCCACTTTTTATAAGAACAATAAAATGCAAAAGAGAACTTTTCTAACATCAAACGCTCATAAATGAAACGGGGAACAACAATGTACAATACCAGCAAAAAAATTGTGTCGCAGAATGATACAACAAAAACGTTGGAAAGAAGGTTACAAATCTGATTAGAGCTAAAAACCACCGCAGAAACGAATACTTACAGGTCGGACATTGTTCGGCGTGATTGGAATGACACTCAGGTACAAAACGTCCGTGGGATATTGACACTTCACCATCTTCAAAACGGGAATAATGTGCACCAAAAGATCCTTCTCGTTTTCCCAGAGGCACTGCAAATACTTCCTAAAAATGTATATAAATAAATATTTCATTGTCCTCGATTGTTGCAGATGTGCGAAATGAATTTTATAAGCCCAAAAAATAGGCTGTTTTTCGTCTTTATAGGATTTAACCCAGATAAGTTCTATATGTAAGTCGACCATTTTAAAGTTCCTCTTAACACGTTCGCTGCCACCGCAATTGGGATTGCATTTACGCAAGTATAAAGTCGGACGCACTAGCGCGTAGGTGGCAGCGAACGTGTTAAATTATATCTAGAATAGTCGTCAGCGCCATCTATCATTTTTTTATTTCAATAAAAACGTTCAGTGATTATTCATTGACATTTGCGTTTTTAAATCTTAATTACTCAATCATTTATTTTCCTTCCTAAATTTAAATCTCTGGCAAATGTTGGTTAAATAAATGTTTGATTAATTCTCGGTTTACGTACATAATATGCAATAAAATTAAAGTGGATATTACACTATGTATATTTTAATGTAAGCCATTGCACGGCTATTATTAAAATTTAAATTACTTTGATTCTTCCGGTGATACATGCTTGGCCTTTTGCTTCTCTGTGCCGAGAAACAGTTTATTCCTGAGAGTGCTAACTTTGCCCAGCACGACTTTGCAGTGTATGCAGCGCTTGCTCTTCGTGCTGTTGAAAATGTTGGCGATGAAATCGTTCCTCAGGGATTCGGTGTTCTTGTTGTTCCATTTGAGAAAATCTGAAATTCAACGAGATAAAATTGTTCAAGTGTAACGTAACATGCAAAATACAAAGCAGCCATTCTCTTATTAAACCTCATCAGACGCAAAATGGGGAACGAAATCGGTTTGGGTCAATTTGAACCCCCTTACAGTTATCCGATTTTAGTGAAACCTAGGGGAAAATTTCAATTAAGTCTTAAACTGCATATTCCAGAAGGTATTTTTCAGAAATATTTAATTACTTGACCACAAAAAACAAGCATTTCGGGACTTTTTACTAAAAAAAATCATATCTCGGGCACTAATCGATATCAAGAAAAACCATATTTATTTCAGCCGTTTTACTGTTTCTCTGATACAGAGTAGAGGCAAAATTCACGAGGACGATATCGTCCCCTGTTGTTGACGCAGGGTTAAAACCAAGAGTTTACAAATTAAAAACAGTTTTAAATACCAGAAAATATGTCGACAACAACACACAATACTTTTAGATTATATTAACGAGGATTAATAAGGGCTAAACTGAACTACGGTACTGGACTTTCATCTCAAATAACCTTTATCTGTAACTGCTTGTAAATCCTTCGGCCGCAATGAAGTCAACTCGGTTTCGGGAATGTTCTCGAACTTCTCGTACTTGGCGACCAGGTCCACGATGCGATTGTAGACCTCCACGGCCTCAGCCACCTGACCTTGGTCCAGCAGCTGCATCTGCATCGATAAAACATGTTTTATGTGCTCTGCAAAAAAATCCAAAATCAAATTACACGAGAAAATCTATTACGCCGTAATTCTTAATTGAAATGAATTAGAAAATTCACTAATTAGTTCAATTCAGGGCAATTTTCCAGTATCATCATAATACAAGAAGTAAAGGCGACTTATGTACAAGAGCATTGTGACTTACAAACTCAAGAAATGGCATTAATTATTACGGTATACATTTTTATAATAAATTACTGGAAAACATAGAGAATTTAAAATTACTCTACGCATTCTATTTTTTTCGTGAAGTATGTAAACCTCTAGGTATAGACATTATCAAATGATTATTATTGATATGAAACAATACACATGTACAAAAATCACGGTTTGCTATGTTGTCATGTCTCTTCATTTGAATCGGGGTATTTTCAGTACAGAATACTTTCAGTTTCATTTACAATCACTTTTCGATTTCTTAAATGCTATCCCATATATATATACTAACAACATTACCTGGCACCTGCATTCTGAAGCATTGTAAGCAAGATTTACTTATTATCGTGGCGACGACTTTGTGGAAAATTGGGTTCACCACGGGCAGGGGTAACTCGATGTGACCGAAATGCCCGGGGCATCCCGAAGTGTTCTGCATGCAGGTCCTACACAAATCTCCTTTATCGGATATCGGTCCTGAAATTAAATTTAATAAAATACAAAAAACTGACGAAGCGCTTTAAGTTGTTTCCTGGTTACAAATTTAAACCTGCGACGATCTATAATAAACAAAGGTGAAGTAACAGGCATTTGTTTTCAGTAAATAAAAAGCTGCACGTACCCATGGCTAAATCGTGCAGCCCGCCGGATAAGGGGAACCCCAGCTGGTCGAAACTCAAGGGGGTGCTGACCTTCAGCACGCTCAGCTTCATCACATCCTCCGCGGTGAACATGGAGAAGTTCACCGAGTCCGGATTGAGGTGCTTGGCGTGGTGGTGATCGCTGGTGCTTTTTGAAGCCATCTTTCCAGAAAATCAACAAACTGAAAACAAAAACAAACACATGGCAGTCTTACACCATAACCTCAAAACATGGAAGAATAACAGGAAGCGAAGTAGATGAATTGAAAAGGATAAGCGCTATCTGTGATTAGCGGCGCGAACTAACACCAAATCGCGCACACAACCGTTACGAGAGTGAATGTAAGGTTGCCTAAATAAATCACCTAGTATGTACGCTTGCCTAAATTTAATTTTATCATAAAAAAATTATGTATGTATGTAAGGTTGCCTTAAATTACCACCTAAATATTCAACTTACTTCAAGTTACCCGAAGCAGTTGACAAGTTTAATCCGCATTAGTGATTGCTCAAACAAACTCGATTTCCTTTCTCAGTTCCGCGATTACACCATCTGTATCACAAGTTTATACCATATGTATAAAATTTATTTAGATAAAGGGTGGCTTTGTATTTCGGAACGTACGTTGAGGTTTGATTCGTCGCATCACGTCTTCGCCACCAGTTGTTCAAAGTAATTAATTGACATAAAGTCAACAACGTGCTGAACTAATCCAAGACCATGATTTTGTTTATCATGGCCATGCCTTACCTAAATAATTTTTATACATATGGTACAAACATGTACACTATATATTAGATACACTTTTATTCTGGACTTTCTCAAATTCCACGCTAATTGATTCCATGATCTACACATATATTTTGCACATCTTTGCCACAAGGTAAAGAAAGAAATAATTGTTTTATACTTCCTCGATTTGACATTCTATGTTTCAAATAACAGATATAAATTTGAACAGAAAAGCGCCATCTAGTGTAAGCAACAAACATACTTTACAGAAATCCATCGAATTTCTTTTGTAGCGCCATCCAACATTAGCGGCGGAAAGCTCAATTCATTATACCCAGTTTCCCATATCTCTCGTCATTTAAAGAAGTTAAAAAACTTACAGATTTTCTTACGCATGTAAATAATACACTCGTTTGTGGACTAAAACGCGAGAACGCGTGAAAATTCGTGTTTGTAAGTGTGGGAATTTTCAAAAAATTCAGCCAACGGAAACAAAACTATCGCGGTGTTGTCGTTGCGAATATAAAATTTTGCGTTAACATAAATATTAGGTTCGACCTAACCACTGCATAATTAATTAAATAAAATCGATTATTTCATAATATTGGTTTAACAATTTCACGTCATTGTGCAACATTTCGCTCTTGTAAGTTGTGAAATACGTCGCAACGTTGTGAAATTCCTGGTGGAATTCAAGTGTTTTGCGTTGGTGGACCTGCACCGGACAGCACTTATCTTCCTTTTACATGGCTGCCGTTGAGCCGTAACCACGTGCAGTGATAGTTTTGTTCGTACTTTACGTGAGCCAGGATATAAATAAAAGGTAAATGTGCGCGAAAAAGGGGGCCGCGAGCGGTCCTCGTTCGTTTGTACAAAGCATCACGGTTTCACGCCATAAAAATAAAACGTGCATCCTTCTGGAATTGCCGACATGTCCGGACTTGTTTATTTCGATTAAACTGAATCCGTATGCCCGTGTTTGTATTTTTGATATCTTCACCGTGTTAATTAAGATCTACTGCTGGGACGTTGCAAAACGTAAACAAAATTGTAATTGTGGTTAAATATGCCAGCGGAGTGTGCCATTATTTAAGTAATTTCTGGATGCTAGTTTTTATCTTTTATTCATGACACAACCTTAGTTATCAGTTACTGTGTACCTATAAATGTTTTGTTTTTAGATGCCTCTCGCTGTAGACCTATTGCACCCAAGTGCAGAGAAGCAACGCCGCTCCCACAAGAAGAAGCGACTGGTGCAGCACCCCAACAGTTTCTTCATGGATGTCAAGTGCCCCGGCTGTTACGCCATCTCGACGATTTTCTCACACGCCCAGTCGGCGGTGCCCTGCAAGGGTTGCTCCACGATCCTGTGCACGGCCACCGGCGGAAAGGCCAGGTTAACCGAGGGCTGCAGTTTCAGGCGCAAGCAGCATTAAATTTATAAACAAATATGGATTTAATTTGTAATTTAATTATTGTTTTCTAATAAATCTCCATTGGAAAACGCAACTCGTACATTTATTTCACATTGGAATGGAATATCATATATAATTAAAATGTATACCGCCGTAGGCTAAATCCATTAGAAAAAGGCAACTGGTTTTTATTTTTCTAACATTTATTTCACAGTGGAATGGAATATTATATATAATATGTGGTTAAAATTCATGTGGCGTGCATGATGCTGTCGTAGGCCTGGAAGATGGCGGACGAGACTTCCGTCGATCTGGTCTTCAGGCTGAGGGTGGCGTGCTGCACGCCGGGCTGCAGCTTGAGCTCGAGCAGCACCCAGATGTTGTTGGAGAGCTTGAGGGACTGGTAGAGCATGTCCTGGCCCTCGACGTTGCGCTTCGCGATGGTGAAGATGTGGTTGTGGGTCATCTTCGCCGTGATCGTGTCGGCCGTTCCTCGGATGTCGTTCAATGTGTACTGCACCTGGAACGGTCGTAATTTATCCAACACAAATGCAAAACGGAGGTTTCTTGGAGGGGTCGGGATGAGGTTAAAGCTTGGCATTCTTGCGAGGAAAGTGAATCCATTTCATCACTAGCTAGGAAAATAAACTGTTTCGTTTTTTAATTCCACAGCAACGCAGCTAGAAACTGGTAAGATAATTTTGGCGGAATATTTTACAAACTTCACACTTGATTATTTATTATAATTTCGAGAAAAGAATGTTTACATTCATGGATATGTCAACTTTCTCTAATCTCTTTACAGCAACGAAACACTTTTTAACTACACCATTGCACGTGTAATTGGTAATTTTGTCATTTTTAAAGTAACCACTTTGGAGAAATAAATTTGTAGGACTTAAGCAACTGCGTAAAAGTGCAACTTGATCTGGGAGCATCATCCCGGGCCAAAAAATATTTTTACGGCTCTGCGGGGCAAGGAAAGTTAGTTTCGCGAGAGGACAAATCCGAGAGTAAGTGCTTCTCGCACCATTTGTAGGTGTCTAGAGGTTTAGATAATTTAATTCCGGTGCAGTTTGTTTGAAATTCATCAGTTAAAACAGTCAAATTTAAGGTCCAAATGCGCTATAATTACCCACACTGCAGTGTGCCGCGCCGGCCTCTAACTAAAACATCGGAAATCACTGCCGTTTCGTGGGTGGGAATGGACGAAATTTGCGGCCAGGGATGGTCGACCCACATGAGCGCTGAACTTTTAGTTCCAAATTACTCTGGGTGAGGCAGCACGGTCGCAAAGCTTTAGCAAGGAAACATTTTTCTATGAGGGGGCTGGGGGGACATTATGAACCCCTTTATTTAACACAGTTAAGAAGTTGCATAACTCCTGGGTGCTCTGAAGATGTTTTACCTTACTCGATTTATATTTCTGATACTTACTTCATTAGCAGCGGGAATATCCTTCCAGGTGGTCAGGAAGAACCTCTTGTCCAGCTGCCCGTCGTCGGCGAACAGTATCTGAATCGGTATGGTGCAGGCGTAATAGAACACGTCGACGTTGTTCTTGATGGCGACCTGGAGATTCATGAGGGGGTCCATCCGCTGGACGGGCCCGGTCGTGTTCAGGGGCAGGGTGTGCTCCAGACTCTGGCCCGGCTGCAGGGAGCCGATGTTCAGCGGCGCGGAGGGCGCGATGCCGAAGCTGTTCTTGTTGAACTGTATGGCGAAGCCGCTCATCGCCTGCATCGCCTTGTTGGTGAACGTGAGGTCCATGCCGACCTGCCCGGAGCGGCGCGAGAACGTGCCCCAGATCTCCAGGCCCTTGCCCTTCTCGGCCGGCAGCCAGCACGACTTCGGCGGGGTGTACATCGTCGGGGCGGTGGTCAGCCCGAAGATGTCGCCCAGGAGGCCGGTCGTGGTGGCGGTGGGGGCCGCCGGCACTTCCGGCCCTCCGCCGAGCTAATTTAATAATAATAATAATAACATTTATTTCCCAAGGATATACATTAACATTTAAATGACATTAAGTATATAGATAGAACAGTTGTAATTGTAAAGCCCGTAAGTCTTTAAAATTGTAAAATTTACTATGGTGTGCTCATTCTACAGATAGAGTTGTAAAAACGTCCACAATCGGCAGTGCGTCATTCTTATTGGTTGATTCGAAAAATTGCGGGAAATCCGCACGCTCAAATCAAGCAGTACAAATGCAAATGGTTGACGTGATCGTCCGCTGATTGCCTCATCGTAGTGTCAGTTGTTAGCATCTGTTTGGGATCTCCAGGCCATGAAATGTCAATTTTTATAGTGGAATGTCAAAAATAGTTAAGTTTTGGATGGATTTTGAAATTGTGAAGCTGATTCCTGCCGAGATTACTTTTTTTAGAATTGTTATGATCACAGTTCAAGTTTTGAGGAGTGCCATTTCGTGTTAGGCCATGATTTGTCAATTTTTATCGAGGAATGTCAAAAGTAATTAAGTTTTGCATGGATTTTGAAGCTGATTTCTGCCGAGATTATTTTTTACTTTCTCCGTTACGAAGTACGAGAAAGGATTGTGATCGTGATTTTTTTTTCAAAAATTTTTTTTACGGAAATATCCGTTTTGGGGTCCCTAGATGCCATTTCAACAATTTCTGGTAAAAAAAAAAAATTGTGTGTGTGTGTGTATGTCTGTGCGCGCTGTATCTCAAAAACTAATAGAGCAATTGATATGAAACTTTGAACATACGTCTTATTTGATAATCCGAAGAACTGGAAAGCTTTTGGTAAAATTTCGTCCACCGGAAGTGGGTATTTACCTTAACTGTTTTTTGTTTTTTGCCAATATTTTCTTGAATATGAAAAATATCACAAAAACATTTAAACAAACATTGAAGACAATAAAGAAATGAGATTATTTTGTTTGAAAACATTTTTCATAAAATCATTGTTATTCGAGAAAAAAATATATATATTTTTTTTCATTTTTGGTTTATAATTATGAAACAATAATAGTTACAGCAAATTTATGTCAATAATAATTGTAGAGAATGCCAAAATGAACAACTTATAAAGAATAAGCTTTTTTCGAAATCTCTTTAGTTTTTGAGTAAACTGAGTTTTTTAATTTAAAGTATAAATTTTCCATCTTTGATAATTTTGACGTTTTAAACGTCAGTTTCATACGAGTCTTCAAAACGCTCGATGCACATTTAAAATATGATTTAAATAGAAAATAAATCATAAAAGTGTAAATATAAATGATGATCCCATCGGAGAAAGTAACATGATGGCCACATCACCATTTTTTAGAATTTTTATAATCACCGAATGCTTGTTTGATTGAAATGGCCCTACTCTACTAAAACGACGTCATGTGAGGCATTTTCCAATTTCCGAAGGTGTGTCAGGAAAATAATAATAAATATACATAGTTTAAATCAGGCTTTTGCTCAGAACATACGGCGATTGTGGGCATTTTTACCACTCTATCTGTAGAATGAATGGACTAGAGCTAGTGAAGTTTAATTACCACATAGTAACACGCTCATGGACTGAATTTTCAGTTCCAAAAGCATATTTACATTTGTGCTACTTTAATAATTAATTAATGTGAATAATTTGTACATATTTAGATTTTCATTTTTGTAAGCACTTTGAATGAAACTAATAAATAAATAAAAATAAAAGAAAGAATCAAGTTTAAGGTCTTCAAATTAGGTTCCTTGAAACCCTGGGGTTCCACGAGTCAACATTCTAAAATATTAAGGGCTGGTATTTCAATGTCGGCTTAAGCTGAAGTTTGTGTTAAACTGCAGTTTATTGATTGCGTTTTTCAAGCATTACATAAACCAAGTTTACTTATCCTATCAAAAATTGTGTTGGCAATACAATATTACTACATATTTTTGAGTTGGCATTGAAATGTGACTATTGCGACTATCTTCATACCTAACATTTTCTCTCATAATTCCTGTCATAAACAGCTGATTATCGTACATGCTTCTTTAATTATTGATTTCCTTTTAACGCTTTAATTTCGGTTATTTTTGTTACAAGCAGCACATTATATCCCTTCATACCTTTTCAGAAAATATGTATTTACCATTCAAGTAATAAAAATAATTATTTATTATGAGCACCCATACACATGCTTCTTTTGATAATATAATCTGTCCATAAACACTACTTCACTCCACAGATTAAAATGATCAAACCACTTTTTTGGCAGACGCGGAGGTCCATAAATTATTGTAATAAACCATCATCGGTTAATTCATGCAATATATCAATCTACATCATATTTGTATTGTCCATTTTGAAGGTTATAAACTGCCGCTTTACCCACTAAGCGGTCGTCGCCGGCCGCTTACGAAAGCCGTACTTTAAGCTAGGTTTATTGATAAACCATGGTTGAAAAACACCTTAAAATACCTTATACCGAGTTTAAGGATAAGCCTGGTTAAAGCCGCTATTGAAAAACCGGCCCTAAGCGTTGAATTGAGTGGTCATCCACCAACGAGTAAAATTATATTTTGGATTAAGCTGTGCCGATTTTAAAACCTCATTGCAACACTTATTTCTACCCCCGATATGTAATAATAAATTACCAATATATCAAGTCCTCCTCCCAGTAAATCCACATTCGACGTTGGTGCGGCCGCGGCAGGAGCGGCAACGGCGCCCCCGATATCCATGGAGAGCAAATCCCCAATCAGTGATTCCTGGTTAGGAATAACAGTCGCTTCGGACGCCGCCTGCGTATTGTCCTCTGCAGATCCCTGTCTTACCGGCAATGTCTTGCGGATACCTAATCAAATCAAAATAAAATTTCACAATTTCGGCTCTTTGTTTTGGTGTGTAATGCTCCATGGTACCAATTGAGGAGTTGAACTGCAAAACTTAACTAACCCATTTTGGGCAAAAATGAGCTTGGTATCGATTCTTACTGTCCAAACATAGATAAATCCGAATATGTGTGAATTACCTTTCAAAACGCAACAAATCATATTTAAAAATGCGGCTGAACATTCATTTTTTTTAAGCAACAAATAGACTTCCTGAACGTTTTTCGCGGTTTCTGAACAAATTATAAAAGTGGGTTTGTTGAGTTTTGGAGTTCAACTCCTCAATTGTACTGCTTTGACGTTTCCAAAATGGTCGACAACTTGTCAATCGCACGTCGGGCAAGGAAGTTATTCAATAAAACCATCAGTTACCACAAGATGGCGCACCCTTTACATCAAAAATCTAAAATATCGTTAGTGGCTGAACAATAAAAACAGACATACCGGCACTTCTTCCCTCAACGAAAGCCGTAGGGGGCTTGTGGTAGACGCTCGCCAGCGACGAAATGTGACAGATCAATTCGTCCAGCAGTGTCGGTTCGAGTAAATCCGTTTCTTCAGATATCAAAGGCTTATCCGCCAAAACGACTTCTTTCGCGGCAGCCGGATCTGTACTCAGCAATCTGTGGGGAAAGAATACGTTCGGAACATACGGACGGTCGAGTCAAAATTGATTTTTCAATTCTTTATACCTCCAGTAGATGAATCCCCTGTCCCGCAAGTCGGGATTGTCGGAGTCCTGCGTGGCGAGGCTGAGCACGTGCTGGACGAGCGCCTGGGTGTGGGCCGGCCTCTTGAGGAAGAGCTTGACGACGGCGGTGAGCAGCTGGAGCTGGACCTGCGCGTTCTCGTCGGCGAAGCCCTCCAGGAAGCTGTCCAGGAGTTCGTCGGCGTTGTCGATGCGCTCGGCGTACTCGCCTATGATCCAGACCATGCTGGCCCTGGCCTCCGGCTCGTCGAGCGTGTCCAGATTCTCGCAGAGGGTGCTGATGATGCTCTCGTATTTATTCGGATATTTTCTAAGAAAAAAAAAAAAAAACCGATAAACGCATAAGACCCACTGATGGGAGGTGGGTAAATACCCAATGGGTAGGTAAATAAAATTTGGGTATATACCGAAGGATGGAGGGAAATATTTTATTATATATATTTGATATGTTTTTATTCCAATAAGTACGACATTTGACAGGAATGAAAAATAACCTTTCTCTCTCTTTTTAAATCCATCATTTACTTTCCTTTAACCGTTTGGCCTTCTTTCCTTACGTCCGAATGCAGCAGTAGACTTCAAAAAATTATGTTTCGCAAGAAAATGCATTCATTGTGCAGCACTACTAACGCAAGCGCTGCGCCAGGAGTTGAGCTCGTGCTCGATTTGATTGGCCCAGGCGACGCGCCACGAGATATGCTCGTGGTCGTTGTGTTCGGCCCGAACATTTAAACACGAGGAGTACTCGTGGTTGTAGGTCAAAGGGTTAATTTAATTGTAGGCTAAATAAATTAAATCAAAACACATTTATTTGGTATAAAACAAACCAGAAAGCATATCAATAACGTTGGTAACGAATCACCAACTCGGAACTCTCTTTAAGAGCAGCGAAGAGCGCCGTTTTACCGCTCTCGTCCGCAGACAGCTCGTACTTCAAATGAAACCGCAGCCCGAGCTCGTCCTTGAGCAGGTGCACTTTGTGCTTCTCCCGGCAGAGCCTCAATATTTTATCCGACAAAGCGTCCCGGTGCATCTCTTTAACCGCAACCGGAGCTACGACTTTAAGAGGCACCGCCGGGTCACTCATGATCTCGAAGTATCCTTTCAGCTTCACCAGGTATTCGTCCACTTCTCTCGCCAGCTTCTGCAAAATTCCGGCCCGATCCCCGATCATATCCAACGCGGTTAAAATCCCTTGGGTGAGGAACGCGGGCAGACTGGCCGAATAGACGTAGCCGGGGCTGAAAACGTACTGGCAATCGATGATGATCGAATGGGCCACGCTGAACCCTCCGATCGTCCCCAACGTCGCCTCGATGTTCGCGAACATCACGTCGATGTCCTTGCCGAGCTCCACCCCGAAGTGCTCGGATACTCCGAGCCCGGATCGCCCCAGCACGCCGAACGAATAACTTTCGTCCAGCATGATCCGCATTTTATGTTTCTTCGCGACGTTTATAAAGTCGGGGTAGTTACAGACGGATCCGTCGTGTCCGTAAACGCCCTCGAGGATGAGGATGATGGTGTCTTCTTTCGTCAACCGGCCGTTCTCGAACATGTTCGCTAGAAGGTCGTTCAGATCGGCGGCGTCGTTGTGCTTGAAGTGGTAGATCGAGCACCTCCTGCTGAGCAGGGCACTCTTAATCCACCGATCGGCGTGCTCGTCGATGAAGGCCGTGTGCGCGCCGAAGACGCAAGTGCCGATCACGCTGTAGGCCGTCATGGTTCCGTACGGGTAGCACAGGGCGGCGTCGAAGCCGAGCAGTTTCGGTAGTTTTTCTTCGAGTCTCAGATGTAACTGCGTCGTGCCTTTAAAATTAAATTGATTATTATTAATGTTGAAATCTGTGGCGTCTCCTGATCTCCAGGGAAAATCTTTTGAAGAACAGACAAGTTACGGTGGTTTTGGCGCTTCAGAGGCGATAGCTGCAATACAGTTTGCAACAGTGACGGCTCGCCGAGGTATGCTTTGATCAATGGATCTTTGCGTGTACGTCATAGATAGCTGAACATTTTCATGCGTTTACTCTCTACGATAAGTAAATTAGACGCAATCGTGTGTGTGTACGTATGTTGTCCAAGGCGAGAAATCGCAATCTTCGGTAATGATCAAACCATAGCAGAGTTGGCAATACAGATAGGTAGGGTCGGTTGCAGAGATCTGCATTACCACCTCTGCCATACCAAATAAAAAAAAACGCGAGCCATCACTGGTTTACAATGTATGCGGCATTTTCTGTCCCCGAAGAGGGTAAGGCGTTGCAAAGTGTGAAACTCTTTGACTATATACTATTGGACTGCTAGCGCCGTTTCATGTGTGTCTCCAAGCAACGGTGGCGCGGCGGGACCCTAAATGGTTGCGGTATGTTACTAAATTCGTAGTTATTTTGTGTCCATGATATATGACTCTATGAGCTCGCATTGCATATTGTGATACCCTGCAATTTATTCACACCTTTGAATATATAAACATTTATATTGTCAAATATTCACACTATGCGAAAGGCTGCAATACGTCCACGTATATATGCCAACGCGGTTATAATACTCGTCAGCTGATGTACACGTCAGTTGACTTTCGACTTATAACCTAAAATTCTGTATTAGATTTCCATCAAATCCGGAAATTCGCAAATTATGGGTTAATGCTGTGCTTGTAAAGAACAGGCAGGAAAGTGGACCCGAGCTGCCGAAATATGCTCGCATTTGCATTCTCCACGTTGCTGATGAATACATCGAGAAATATTTTTTTTGCTTCCCGGTTTTTAAATTACGCTCCATTTTCGGCTCCGGGGCGGGACTTATATCGGGCTCCGGCTCGTGGACAACTTTCGGAGCAGTGATCATACGGGAAATGGAAGGGGAATAGCAGTCCATTAGTATATAGTCAAAGGTGAAACTGTTTTTAACGCAAAAATTGTTGCGAGTTGCATGCGCGTTTTGGGTTGGCACACCTCGCCAGATTTTTCTCGGATGAAAAATGAATACCTAGAAAACTCCTCGGTCCGCACGTTCCCACGCCGTAAACTCTGACGGCGTCGGCCGCGTTTTTCAGCATCGCGTCCTCTCGCGACAAGCTCAGGAAATCCGTGCGAATCAAGTCGACGCCGCGGTCGTCTCCTCCGAGGACCATGTTGTCCGTCTGTTTCGGGATCTTCTTCGGGAGCAGCGGCTCGGGTTCGAAGTCGCGCAACTTGTGCCTCAGGTCGGACTCCTCGATTTCTTCTCTTCGTGCGTTGTTCACGCGCCGTTTGCCCGTCACGATGTACACGACCGGCACCACGATGCACACAATTCTCAGCACCGAGCCGAGCGAGAAAAATTGGCCCAGGACGTCCATCGCACTGACAAGACACATTTTCGATTGTTTTTTTTTTGTTTGCGTTTGCGTTCGCGTCCACCGCCCGGCCAGGAGGAACGATACACGTAAATGGTAAATAAATCAATGTTTCTTATAATAATTAATCGAGACAAAGTTCAACGCAGCAGCTTAAATATGTTTGATATTGTGGGCAGATAATTTAAATTCAATGCCAATAACTTAGGTTGGTAGTGTCGGGCATGTTGGTAAATTCGAAGAGATAAGCGCCATCTGTGATTAGCGGCGACAACTAACACCAATGCACGCACACAACCGTTACGTGTTTGTGTGTTTACATGGTTAGGCATACTACCGTGGACAAAAAAATGACACCCCTAATTTTATTAATGTAAATATGACTTTTCATTTGACAAACCGGCAAATGTCAATCTAAGCTCTGGCACAAAATCAAAGCATGTTGGGAGGCAATACCTTTTTAGATTTACTGTATTGCTAGTTATAACTGTCACTGTCAAATATTAAGGTTACATAAGTCAAATTCACAACACTAAAAAATAAGAAATATGACAAATTAGGGGTGTCATTTTTTTTGTCCACGGTAGTATGTGTGAACACCTGATTTCTGGCTAAACCTCTTATATATACCTTGTTAATTATGTTTCATCAGGTGATGTACAGGACGGCAAACGTAACTTGCCGTTGCGCAGTGGCAAAATTGTGGGCGGAACCTGCGAAGGACCCTTTCGATAGATTTCGTGAAGAGTCTGGTATATTCATTTTCAAAAGTGACAGTGCATTAATTATGTGGAGGAGAACGGATAGAGTTGTAAATGAATAGCGCACGCGAAGAATATGTGTTTGCTTATTACAGAGACTGCACTCGGCCGGCTATAGAATAGTATATTCTGTAACAAGGTTAGAATGGAAATTCGATGCGAGTGGAATATTTCGAGCGCGAGCCGTTAGGCGAGCGCGAGGAACCACGAGCATCTGAATTTCCATTCTTACCGAGTATCAGACTATACTTTCTCCTCGATCAGATAAAATAGACTAATAAAATAATGAACACAAAGAACTTACGTTTTATCACGTTTGTGGTTATGTTTATGGTATTTTGACAATTGTGATATCCAAGGCTAATTGTTTTATTCGAAACGATGGGAGAATATTCATTCTATCCCTTGTTATGGAATGAATTATATGCAAAACGCATAAGCGCATAGTGTTTTGTTCCATAACAAGAGTGAGAATGTGTACGTTCTATAATCAAAATTGATTTCAGAATGCTTAAATTCTATGGTGGTCGTGGAGAAAGAGAGTTTTCGCTTGCTCTCTGCGTGTCTGGCCAACTTATATTTGCCATCCTGTACACATATATTTTGTACATATTTTAACACAAGAAACGATTGTTTTATTAGTCCTCGATTTCCGCACGTTTCAAGTAGAATGTCAAACGGGAAATTACACGGCATGTGGATACATTTCACCGCAAAAGCGCCGTTTAGAGTTAGCAACATAATTTACAGAAATCCATCGAATTACTATTGTGGCGCTATCTAATATTAGCGGCGGAAAGCTCAATTTCTTATGCCCCGATTCCCATGTCTGTTGTCACACCGCTGGTGCAGAGTAAAGACAATAGATGTCGCCTTAATGGTGAATCTATCTAATTAATAAAAAAAAAATACGCTTTTTCAATAACAAAATTCTTTACTCGTTTCGTTCAGAAAATCGAATCAGAAAATACTGCTGACAACTGAGGTTATAATAAATTATAACCTCAAAAAAATGGTGGTAACGAAAACATAATCTACCTTACTAAAAGTTGATCGTTAATGAATTATGTCTGCATTTCTGTACTGAATAAATTTCATAAATCTCGCCGAGATTATAAACCACTTTTCTGCGACATTTTTACTTTCTCCGTTACGAAGTACGAGAAAGTATTGTGATCGTGATTTTTTTTTCAAAATTTTTTTACGGAAATATCCGTTTTGGGGTCCGTAGATGCCATTTCAACACTTTCTGGGAAAAAAAAAAAATTGTGTCTGTGTGTGTCTGTGAGCGCTGTATCTCAAAAACTATTAGAGCAATTGATATAAAACTTTCAATATACGTCTTATTTGATAATCTGAGGAACTGAAAAGCTTTTGGTAAAATTTCGTACACCGGAAGTGGGTGTTTACCTTAACCGTTTTTTGTTTTTTACCAATATCTTCTTAGATATGAAAAATTTCACAAAAACATTTAAACAAATATTGAAGACAACAAAGAAATGAACATCTTTTGTTTGAAAAAA
This sequence comes from Ocypus olens, assembly GCA_910593695.2. Taxonomy (NCBI): domain Eukaryota; kingdom Metazoa; phylum Arthropoda; class Insecta; order Coleoptera; family Staphylinidae; genus Ocypus; species Ocypus olens. The sequence goes on from OU343061.1 coordinate 48,883,446, forward strand.
TTTGTTTAAAATCATTGTTATTCGAGAAAAAAAATATTAATTTTTTTTTCATTTCTGGTTTATAATTTTGAAACGATAATAGTTACAGCAAATTTATGTGAATAATAATTGTAGAGAATGCTAAAATGAACAACTTATAAAGAATAAGTTTTTTTCGAAATCCCTTTAGTTCTCGAGTAAACTGAGTTTTTAAATTTGAAGTATAATTTTTCCATCTTTCATAATTTTGACGTTTTAAACGTCAGTTTCATCCGAGTTTACACAACGCTCGAAGTACATTTGAAATATGATTTCAATTGAAAATAAACCATGAAAACGTAAATATAAATGGCTATGATATCATCAAGTCGGAGAAAGTAACCATTTTTTTTGTACATTCTTACCTGAAGATGTCTTTGATTACAACGATGGCCTCCTGCACGACGTAGTTAACCTTGGTCTGGATCAAGTCGAGCAATGTGGAGACGCAGCGTTCCGCCGAGGGCTCCACTTTGATGGCGCACCTGCCGATCGCGCGGACCGCTTTTCGCACGAAATCCACGTCGACCTCGGTGGCGTACTCCTTCAGTTCGCTCAGAACTTGCGCGATGTTGGACTGGGAGGCCAGGCGGATCATGATGTCGAGTTTCTCCAGCTTCACGTAGATGGGATCGTTGTATTTCACGAAGAAAACCTGAAAAAGAAACGTGCCGCGGCAAATATTTGAGTGTTATGCTTAAAATCCCTTCGGGGCAACATTACGTGAAGGTGAAAAGTCGACAAAACACCTGGGAAGATTTTTTTCTTGCTAGTTTTACTGCGGTATTGTTACGATTTTCCATGTGCTTCCAATTTATTTTATACAGCGAGATCAGAAACTCGAAAATAGTTGGCAGCACATTTTCTGAAAATGGGGATCATAATTCACGTAATATTATGTTGGCTGCCTGGATCAGTGCAGTACATAAGAATTTTGTCTATTTTGACGTCTTGCGGTTTTTTGAGGTTACTTATTTTAAAGATGGTTTTTAAAACAAAATAAGTTTGTTCGGTCCGTATTTTTTTAACAAATGGATATTGCCCACCTTCATTTCGTGTTTCAGGATGTCGGGCCGCTTCTGCACAATCAAATTGATATTGCGCAGAGCCACGTACTGCACCTCGGGCTCGGAGGAGAGCAGGGTGACCAACGGGGGCGCCAGCTTCTTGCTGAGGGTCGCGCAAAATTCCGTGTCGCCAGAGAGGATCTCCATCATCTTCATTAGAACCTGTAAATAAATAATTACACCAATGCAAACAATCGACACCAAATCTGTCCCAAAACGCTTTTATGTATAAGTTATCTTGTAATTAGTTTCTTGGATAAAATAATAAATAAATAAATAAGATGACAACAATTTTAACCTTAAAAAGGCTCAATATTTTTTCAACTACACTGTAGTAAATTCTAGTGAATAATACAAAAGCAGTGCCGTAAGGCTCATCGACACTGTCTCGTGAATAATCTTACATGCCGGTGCACCTTGAACCCTACAATAAATTCTTCGACAGTACGCGTACGCTTGAAAAGAGTGAAACGTTTCTTTCGTTTTAATTACCTTGACAGCGGAAAGTACGACTGCAGCGTTTGCGTGCGCCAATCTGGGAGTGATCCTTTCGCAGATGCTCTGCGCCTCTCTCTCGTCCTTGGGGCTGTAATTGGAGAGGGAATCCAGGATGAAAACTTGCCCCCATTCCGTGCACTCGTTCAAAGCGGTCAACAATTTGTTAATGGTGTTTGTATTCAACTCTGCAAAAGAAAAATAAAGCATCCATAATCGGGTTTAACGTTGTAGTATATTTGTTTAAGCATAAAACTGTTTTTCTTGGGGCAGCGTTCTTACAAAATATTAGTTAAATTAAAAGAAACATAATAGTACATTATTAAACGAGTGAGAAAGTTGGCCATTGCCACGAGGGTGAAGTTTGCAACATGAGCCATAGGCGAGTGTTGCAATTTACCAGAGTGGCAATGGCCAACTTGCTCACGAGTTTAATACTATACTTTTTCGCATCATATTAAATAACTAGAATTTTCTGTTTATATGAAATTATAACTAATATTTTTTCTATTTGGAAATTGCGGCAGTTCGCTGACAAAAAAGAAATCGTAACCATAGTAACAACTAAACTGTTGAGAAAGTAAAATCGTCGTCATGTCATTGGCTGAAACCTGTTGGGCAATGAAACTGCTATCATTTGATTAGACGTCACCTGTGGAGAAAATGATTCGGTCGAATAATGGACAACTTTCTCAATCAAAAACGATTTAACAACATTTACATTATTTAATAAGATGTGAAAAACAAGTTTACATTATTATTGTTATATTTGCCACCGTTGGCACATTCTTATATCTGTCGGTGGATTGGATTTAGTACAATAATTGGGCAATAGATTCCGCCACTTTGACATTTCTACTTTTAACCGTAAACAGAGTTTATAGATTAAAACATAATTGTATGAAATGATTCCCCATTTATGAATTTATGGATATTATTTGTAAAAGATTCTCCGTTTATAACAATTACAAAACATAATTATTACTAACCCACTAACGGAGCTCCGGTTGGACTATTCTCATTAATCTCGGAGAGGGCGGCGACGGCGTTGGCGACGACCATCGGATTCGAATCGCTCAGCAGATCCTTCAGCTGCTCCAGGAAGCCCTGATCCTCCACCAGTCCGGACGAGATGTCGTACAGCTTGGCGACGCAGACGGCGGCCGTCTTGCGTACGTAGGGATCCTCGTCCTTGAGGCACTTCCTCAGCGGCTCGCACAGGTACTCGGTGATTTTGTCGACGCGGATGCATCCCATGGTGCGCACGGCCAACGCCCTGATCAATGGATTTGGATCCTCGCAGTCCTGCCGAAACGATACTCTTAACTCTCGCTCGAAACAAACGAGAAAAACCCACCTTTACGAACGTGTTGACGGCCATGATGGCCATGTCGGGTTGCGATTTGGCGTAGTTCATCAGATACAAATAGACCAGCTTCTTCAGCTCCAGATTGTCGGTCTGCATGCAGTTGACGACGTCGGGGAAGAGGGCCGACACGTCCTTTCCCACCGTCATGCTGGCTATGACCTGTCGAAAGAATCGTGTGTAGTGAAGAGAAAGTTACCAACAAACCATTCTTTGATGCCAGTAAAATTACGAAGACATTCACAGACAAATCATCAATCTAAATATGAAAGAAATCTTGAAAAATTAAATACTTCCAAAAGTTTAATGCTAAAGATATATAAAGTTACTTATAAAGTACTGTTTAAAGATATTGTCTCGAGTATGTTTGATGAAGATTCTGTCAAAATAGTTGAATGATATTGATGATGATTTTAACGGAACTTATTTGACGTTTACATATATGCTTATACGCTACAAGTAGATGAGTTTTATAAGGAGGGGTGGCCAAACCTTTGATCACTACGGACGATCTGTTTTTTAACGCACATTTGCCCGAGATTTAAATTAAAGGAAAGTTAATGATAAATTGGGTAACTAAGATTAAGGTTATTTTTCGCTTCCTGTCAAATGTCGGTGAATAAAAACTGATCGTACTTATTGGAATAAAAACATGATAGATGGCGCTGACGATGTTCTAAATAAAATTTTAAGAGGAACTTTAAATAGTCGTCCTACACATAGACCTGTAGGCAAATCTGGGTTAAATTATAGGCTGCGGTCTACCAATATTGTATGTGTCAAGTGATAATAAGAAAAGTAGTAAGTTAAAGCCAAAAATAACTATTTTGAAATTAGTTGCCCATCTATAATGTGTACATAGCAGACAGGCGGACGACTAGGAATAGTTACGCTTTGGCTTTGTTCGACACTTTGGCCACCCCTGGTATAAATGACAGAAAGACCGATGGATGAGATAGAACATTGCAACACGAACCGTCACCAGTTTTATATTAAGATATGAAATATTTTTTTGTAATATGACAATACTGTACATGATGGCACGGTGAGACAAACACCCTTCTGTTTGTATTTGTTAAGTAGGAAGCTTCTACTTCGTTATACATGCATTTATATAATAATAATGACTTTATTTAGGACTTTACTATATAAATTACATATATAAATAAATAACAGTATACATATTTACAATAAAATGGAATAAAACATTTTTTACTTTGATCAAAGTGTTACCGTTCTATTTGTTACGTTGTTTATACGCAATTGTAATGGTTTGAAAATAAATCTATTATCACACCTTATCATTATTATTCTGTATTAAATAATTATTTTGTACCTTCTTAACGGCCTCCTTCTTCTTCTCCTTCTTGTCATTGTTGAGTTCGGATTTGAGCTCGAATATCTCCCCCTTTTTGGTGGTGGTGAAGTACTTGGAGTCGGTCATGTTGGAGGGCCCCCGTTTACGACACGTCGGCTCGTATCAAACTCGCAGGAACACTTCTATACGATAAAACACCACCCACCGGAATTTTTGACAGTTTTGACGTTCACGGCGATCAATGCATCGGCAAGTGTCAGTTTGCAGGGATGCCAATTACCTTTACTTAATCAGATTTATTACTTTTAAATTAATTATTTTGGATACATAACGATTTATTTGAATTTAATGCTGCTTAATTTCTCGATTACTGCTTGCCTGAAAGGTGTAAGTATTGATTAATCAGCCGATTTCCGTTTTTGGCTTTAAATTCTGCGTATCGAAAGTAGTTACGTTATAACGCTACCAACTGCTCCAGTGGCGTATCTAGAGGTGGGTTTGGGCAAGGTACCGACCAAATTTTCGGTTTTCAACTTTAAATCCTACGTTTAGAAAACCGTGTTATACTATAGCGTTACCAACTGCTCCCTGTGGCGTATCTAGAGGTGGGTTTGAGCAGGATACCGCCGAAATTCTCCGTTTTCGACTTTAAATTAGAAAACTGTGTTACATTATAACGCAACCAACTGCTCCCAGTGGCATATCTAGAGATGGGTTTGATCAAGATACCGCCCAAATTTAGTTATCGAGTTTAAATCCTACATTTAGAAAACTATTGCATTATAACGCTATCAACTGCTCGCGAGTTGGGTTTGGGCAAGATACCGTCCAAATTTACAGTTTTCAACTATAAATCCTACGTTTCGAAAACTGTTACATTATAACGCTACCAACTGCTCCCAATGGCGTATCTACAGATGGGTTTGGTCCAAATTTTCCGTAACATTTTCATTCCGAGCCAGGGCAGAAAGACCTATGGTTGTTAGGCCAGACAGGGATGTACCAACACCTTTAATACAATTATGTATCATGTGATATAATGTAATAATAATGTGCTTACCTGTAATAAAGATACATATATTTCAATCTGTTTGGGTTTTTACATTTTTACAACATTTGAGTATTGAATTAAAATAAAATTCTCTTCGACTTGTTTTCTTTCTAGTCGAATATTTATACGTGATTTGAAACAGATAGGAAGGATAATAAAATCTAAACCAGGTAATATTATAATAAAAAAATAACAAAATATAATTATCCTTATCAAAAATACCGTTTTTCAAACTCTTCCACCGAGAGTTTAATAAAATATTATTAAAATTCTTCGAATAATGAAGAGGCATCGACGCCCTCGAAAGCTTCTTCTAAAATCTGTGAGTGTTCCTGATCCTCGCTCAATACTGATATTTGGGTGAAAGTGGTACGATCCGCATTCGTTCCGTCACCAATTGTACTCTCAATGTTTTCATTATATTCTGAAATAATAATAACAATTAGCCAAGCCTCGATGGTACCGTTTGCCATTGAGATATAATTAAGGGCGTTTCGGATTAACGGGAGTGACCCGTGAAATTTTTATTACTCCTGGCAACACTGTTTGAATTGTCAAAATCAAACGAGGTGTTCGACAGCTGTATTAGATAATAGTAGATTATATATCAAGGGAGAGAAATGCCTGATTTTTCCTGAGGTGTAAATTTGTATCCTGAGGGAAAAGTAGCATTCTCTCCCGAGGTATATACAGGGTGCCCGGATTTCGTAGGGACAACATGGGCAACTTCTGCATTTGAAGAGATAGAGAGATGGTTAAATTAGCAAAAAGGTGCAGGTTCGAGGGCTGGTTGAGAATCCACCCCCAAATCCCACTTGTCATGGCTCACTTGTTCAAAATAAGAATTAAAACAAAATCGTCCAATTTCTTCAATTTCAGAATTTTTATTGAGGAGGCCATGACAAGTGGGATTTGGGGGTGTATTCTCAATGAGCCCTCGAACCTGCGCCTTTTTGCTAATTTGACCATCTCACTATCTCTTCAAATGCAGAAGTTGCCCATGTTGTCCCTACGAAATCCGGGCACCCTGTATACTATTTTTTTCACGAACGGAACATTTTAAGAGTAAAACGTTCATTTCAAAAACCTAACCTAGAAAAAAAATGCTGTCAGCCGTGACAGTTAAAATAAATAATGGAACCTGACAGGGAGAGAAATGATTACTTCTCTCCCTTGGGAAAGAAATGTTGTTTCTCTCACTATTTTGATGGCTGAGAAACTTTCTCTCTCGTGTAAAAATTATTTCTCGGATTTTAAACTGAAGGCAACATAAATTATAATACAGAGTGTCCCAGGAATAGAACTTGTTTTGGTCTTACCGGTTCTGCCTAAAACTGACATTTGTGTTGTCAAAGTAAGATTAAAAGTTATAATTATTTATTACCTGGCCTTGTATAATCCCCTCCACCATTCTCCTTCTCATCACTGGTCCTCTTCTTAAACCGGAATCGATCGAAGATGTTGGACTTTTTCTTGGTTTCTTCAGCGTTTCCGGCTTCGAAAACGTCAGTATTACCAACGCTACTTTTGGCAGCATTAACTTTAATTTTTGATGATGTCCCTCCGTTGGTGTTATCAATAAACGAACTATTGCTACATATTAAAGCACTATTTTCACTGTCGCTAATAGTTGCGTTATTTCCACCACGATCCAACCTAAATAAACCAGTTTTTTCGTTGTTTGTAATTGTTACGTTCCTATTATTTAATACGGATTTGTTATCAGCGGTGTTTGCATTGTTAAAATTTGCTAAATCTTTAATCCGACTGTTTGCACTATTGCTCCAGTTGCTCGCTGAATATCGATCTCGGGCAGTCAAATTATCGTTCATCGTGTTCCGATCGTTTGGCTTATCATGGTCAGTCAATCGGTTATCGTTCGCAACTTTCAATTTTGAAAAATTAATATTCCGCTCGTTTAAACCGCGACCGGTTACGTTATGAGATTGAATTTCTCGTGCGGTAGAAAATGAATTTCTGTTTAAGCTCTGATCGTTATCAGGGTTGCCAAAATTAAATTGAGATTTTCCAGCGTTACCTTCATGAAACCGAGTTGATTTATAACTTGATTTGTACTTAATTTGCTCCATATCCGGTGATGCATTATTTTTTCTTAAATTTGATTGGTAATTGAAAGACTGGTTTTTGGTTCCGTTGATGTAATCCTCGTTACTTAGGCTTTGTAAGCTTGCGGGAATCATTCTTTTCGGAGTGTTCGCATTTTGGGACGCTTCCTCGACATCACCGAAAACGTCCGTGAAGAAGGCATCGGTTATATCACAGAAATTCGTGTTTTCTTTATTACCGTCGCACAACTTAAAATTCAAAGCGTCGTCGATGACATCCTTGATGGGGACACCTTGCACGTTCGTTACTTTCGGTGTCGCGCATCCCGGTTGCGATTCCGTCTCCTGCTGTCGTAAACCGGCCGCGCTGTAAATCACCAACAGATTCTTCGGCGTGATCGTGATGTAGATGTTTGCGCTGTTGCTCAGGGTGAGCACGCTGAAGTCGCGCAGAGCGATGACCGATCCCACGGTTATGTCCTGCTTGTACGTCTCGTAGAGGTCGGATTGCAGGGAGGCGTTTATCTGACCTGAATCACAAAACGTATCGTCAGATCAAGTTTAAATTAATCGAAATTATTGACGCCCACATTTTCCCGTGATTTAAATTAAAGGAAAGTAAACGATCAAGTAACTAAGATTTAAAAACACAGAGAGGTTATGTCAAATGTCAATGAATAATCACTGAAAGTACGTATTAGAATAAAAAAAATGATAGATGGTGTTGACGAAATTCTGGATATAATTTTAAGAGGTTCAAATGTCGCTGAACATACTTATTGGAATAAAAAAATAATAGATGGCGCTAAAGATATTGTAGGTATAATTTTAAGAGGTTCAAATGTCAATGATTAATCACTGAACGTACTTATTGGAATAAAAAAATAATAGATGGCGCTAAAGATATTCTGGGTATAATTTTAAGAGGTTCAAATGTCAATGAATAATCACTGAACGTACTTATTGGAATAAAAAAATAATAGATGGCGCTGACGATATTCTAGATACTGTGTTAAGAGGAGCTTTAAAATAGTCGTCCGACATATAGAACCGTAGGCATATCTGGGTGAAACTGCAAAAAATTGCATCAAATCATGTTTGCATGTTCGAAATTAAAGACTTTACCTGATGCATCCTTTAAAGTGATGAAGGTGTTTAACGTTTTGGAATCGAATTGCTTTACGTGGATGATGATGGCCGCCAGGAACGGGGCCTTGTGTCCGTGCACGATTTTCGATTTCGCCTGGGATTTTATCCACGCGATGTTGTAGTAGTCGGGCAGGAAAGTGGGGCTGCCGCTGAAATCTTCGCACATTTTCAACCAGAAACACCCGGTGAATTGGGAGCTGTCTTGTGTACAAGGAAAGTCCTGCAGAAAATGAAACAAAATCAAAATTTTTGGGAGTGGTAATTAAACCGCGTTTGCCCGAGATGTAAATTAAAGGAAAGTAAATGATCATCAGATGTCGATGAATGTACTTATTGGGATAAAAAAATGATAGATGGCGCTGACGATATTTTAGATATAATTTTAAGGTTATTTTTCGCTTCCTGTCAAATGTCAATGAATAATCACTGAATGAAAGTATGAAGTATAGGAATGAAAAAATGATAAGATGGCCCTGACGATATTCTAGATACAATTTTAAGAGGAACTTTAAAATAGTCGTCCTACACATATCTGGGTTTCAAAAAAACTTCTGAATATATTTTTTTAGATTGTTGTGTATTTATTGTTACATCCTTCATGGCGCCCTTAACTCCTCCCAAATTGTGGGACAGGTCGGTACGCGGTCACCAGATGGGCATTAGGAATAAACTCGAGGCATGTCGGGTGACATTCACATTGTTAATGTTTTTGTATTCAATTTAAGTTAAATATACAATTACACCGACGCTTTGTTAATAATTTCACGATTTCTTGGATTGGTGGCATAATTTTGTCTTACCATGATTGGCGTGTCAATCGATTGGACCTCGTCTCCGTCACTGCTCTTGTACATCGAGTTTAAACGGACGGGGGATTCTGGCAAAATCCCCGCCGGTCCGGGAAACTTTCTCTTGCGCGGTGTGCCGCCGGTGCGTGAACTTTTATCGGGCGTTTTTGGACGTTTAACGATTCTCTTCTCTTCAACATCGAACGTAATATCTTCCGTGAAAGCATCAGAGAAATCATCATCCTCAAAGACGATGTCACCTACAATAAGAATTATTCTCCACTATAACGAAATGCAAAAGTGGACTTAATTTATTATGAAAATTAAATCAATCGGTATCCCTGAGCTGGCCATATGGACTTGCATCCGAGGAGAAAAAAAATAAAATAAATCAATCGAAGAAATCCCCATCCTCGAAGACCAAGTTTTGTTCTACAATAACAAAATGTAAAAAAAAGACTTAATTTATTGTGGGAATTAAATAATTGCTACTGAGCTATTGAGATACAGCACCAAAACGCAATTTTATTTCCAACAAAAATTGTCAAAGTCATCCTCAAAATGGATACTTCGATGAAATTTTTTTAATTTTAATTTTCACGATCACAATGGAAAGTCAACAAAACCATTGACATAATTCATATTCAAATGCAATTATTTTTATTGCCTAGCAACCACCAATACCAATGAAATCATTTATCTCTGTTCACATTTTATTCTCGCTGCAGTAGGCTTTGTTAGGGTGACATTTTTGTTGGTAGTAAAAAAGTTACCAACAATTTGGTTATGTCATTGCATTTTTTGGTTGTGTTTACCCTCATTCACAAGTAAAAATATTGCGATCGTATAAATAGGTGAGGGAATGAGCTATTAAATATCAAACATCGATTGCCAAAATTCATTTTGAGATGTAAAACGCTCCAAAGGTTTCTTTCAATTGAAGACGTTGCTGCAAGAAGGGGTTAACTCTGGTTTTGTTAATTTTAAGATATAGAGACGTTTACACCAGCAATGTGAACTTTTTGACTAGATCTTTTCTAAACTTGATTTTTACATCAACGCGTTTGCAGTTTCATCTTTTACATTTAAGAATTTACATTTGGTTTTAGAAATACATGAATTATAAAGTCATGGAATGATTTTTGAAAAAATCGAGTCTTGCACCAAGGTCTTCAATTCTTGTGAAATTAGTTTTGGCATTTTGGCAACGTTTGATTGAAATTTTTTTATTAATAATTAATTTATCATTTATACTGTATTTATTTTTGCTTTGTAATTGGGTTTATCCTGTTGGGCAATAAAGTGTATTATTATTATTATTATTAGAGGTTAACAACATATTTCAATCAACATGCCAATATAGGGACAAAAAACACCCCGACTGCTCCAATTTTTCATTAAAAAAAAAATTAAATCACCAAATATATTCCGTTCAGCATTTAAACACCCCGACTTGCCTCTTGAAACGTCACAATTTGGCTTCATGAATGTTTTCCTTATTTCAAGCTCTGCGTTTGCACCATTTTTCACCCGGCTCTCGGAATCGGGCGAATTTCCTTCACACAAATCGCTGGACCCTTTCACCCTCCTATCAACGGCATTATTTCCACGGTCAGTACTTTTACGAGGCATCGGATTAGTAAATCTCCTTTCCTCCATCAGAGATTTATTAGGGGGTGCTGATTCCGTAATGTTGTTGGTATGTTCTAAACGTGAGCTGTTACCATATTTGGGAAAGTCTTGTATCCGATTCGTTTGTTCGTGATTAAACCGAGGAACGTTTCGTGTTTTATTCGTCGCTTCGAAGTTCCGCATCCGATTCGATTGTTGGTCCGCAGAGACTGTAATTGGGATGTTTTTGAGTGCTTCATTGATGCTATTGTCAAAATCCTCTCTAGTGAGCGGTTCCTGATGAAGAGAAAAGAGTAACAACAAATATTTGATGTTATCGACAAGATCCTATTTAGTAAACGTTTCAACAAATACTCGTCATTCTCAAAGGGTACAAACTACTGGATGATTCTGTATCCTTTGAGAATAACAGGAATTTGCTGAAACTCGTGAATTCAACCAGAAGAATTACCTTTATTCATTAATAAATAAACAAAAGCAACATAACCTCACTTTTTCCAAACGAGAAGGCCACGAACACGTCTCGCGAAACACACGAAATGAACTCACCTCATCGAGCCCCAAATCCTCGTCGCACTCAAACATCGCGGCTTATTATTTTGAAAAGCGAAAAGTCGCAATTAATTTTTGAACGAAGGGAAACTTCGCGCAACCATCAGCTGGTGGGGATAAGCTAGTCAAATCAAAAACACATTTTTGCGCGATTTACACTTTGATGCCGCGTATTTTTCACTTGCGGCCTCAAATTTTTTGCTTTTATTAATTGTAAGCGACACGTCGTGCCGGATTATTAAAATAAATGGGTTATTGTGAAATATTTATTAGTAACGCGTTTGACCAGCGCGGTGTCGCGGAAAATGGGGACGCGACGTTGCCGGATTTCATTTTTAATCTTGTAAATTAGGAGTTTGCGACCGGCTTTTTCTCAGTGGCGTAACTAGGGCCCCGCAGCACCCGCAACTGCGAAACAGAAAAACAACAACTTAAATTATTATTTCTTCGTCTGAAGGAGCCACAGTGTGGCGAAACAATTGTCGCGAGCTTAGATAATAGTTACTTTCAAAATAACTATTATAATAGTATAATTATTACGATAATTCGTGTATTATTTACAGCGGCGGCTCGTGGACGTTCGGCGGTGAGGCAGCGGAGAAAAATTTGATGGTTACAGCAACGGAATATTTCGTTCCCCTGTAAGAGTAAGTAGTGCAGCACGAGCGGCATCTTTGTCTTTGCCTCACCTACGGAAATCCACAAGCCGCCGCTGATTATTTACCAATATTAAAATGAACATGGACTTTCAACAACTATTTAATTACCATATTATTGTGTCTATACGATTGAATAAAAACCTGTAACAATAAATACCATTAGTGCCTTCCTGTTAAATTGTTAGATTTTTTAGAATTAGGAATTTGATTTAGCGGGGGGGCAACCTGAAGTTCCGCCACTGTCTATGGTGGAAATCTAGAAAATCAAAAAAGATACTATATGTGCTACCAAATAAACCGACAGTTTAGAGCTGAATGTTTACATTTCTAATTACAAATTTTCAAGTTCTCTAAAGTTAAAAACTGCCCGCCAACGCGACCCGAATTAAGTGTGTCAGCGGCGGCCCGTGGATATTCGAGGAGAAGACAAAAATGCTTCTCGTGCAGCACTACTTACTCTTCGCTTACTCTGCCTTGATATTTCTTGTACTTTTATTATTATAATAAAGGAAGCAAATATTCTGCTGCTATTTTAGCCAAATATTCTTCCGTAGCCTCTTCGCCGAACATCCACGAGCCGCCGCTGGTGTACGTTTTGTATGTATTATTTGTAACTTTGCAACACCATTAGCAATAATAAGCGATGCAATACAATAAATAATATAAGAGTGTTAATAGTACGGTCCACACAAACGAGCATAAATTACGTGCGATATTGCACTTTGAATTGCACGAATAAACTCACGTACCGTTCGATTACGAACGGGGAAAATATAAATACGCCCGGCAACGCCGCGGCCCGCACATTAATCGATTGTTTTTCGGTGTCATAACAAGCGTACAGAGGAGTGTTGTCGCGCTGCGTAGAGAGAAAAAAAGGTTCCGTTCCCGTTTATTTTGCCCGAAAATTCGCCGTGAGTCCGTCGTTAAACCCAGCCATGAAGTTCCAATACAAAGAGGAGCACCCGTTCGAGAGGAGGAAAGCCGAGGGCGAGAAGATCAGGAGGAAGTACCCGGACAGGGTGCCCGTGAGTATTCCGCGACGAGAACCCCAAAATTGCGTTCGCTTCCCGTGCCGGGGGCAAACAAAAAAAAACAAACAACAAACATTGCCTTCTGCGTTGTTTTCCGAATCATTTTTGCGACACAAGATGGTGGCCGCCGCAGCAAGGACGGACGGTGCCAGGTTTTTCGTATTGCGTCATTTTCGGCTCGCCAGTTTTTTCCCCGAAAATGGGAGAATTCCCCGTGCGATGACAGCGGAATTTGCACGTGCACGCACGGGCTACTATTTTCGTAGCGAAGCCTTATCTTTGGACAAAGAAACGGATTTTTTTTTGTAAACAAAGAACAGGTTAAACCTACGACGCGATAAATTCTAAATTGATTAACAAATATTGAATGGGTGATTAGAAACGTTTCACAATATTGGGATTATCGTGAGAATTTATGTTGCAATAGTTTTAATCTAATTTATATCCTTTGTTGCGGTGCATCCTAACAAATATTCAAGTTAATATTTATGTATTCATAGATGATATAATTAAGAATGGTAATACGGCATAAAGGCTAAAGTTAAGTATTCGGTAGTAATAAAATAAGGCACTTTATTTATGTCACAATTTTTACTTTTCCTAGGAATTCTTACAAAATGAAGCGAAAGTTGTGAAACAAACCAAATACCTTACGACTCCATGATCTTAATCTTAAGTATTAATTTTATTTTACAAGTTCTCCAAATGCCTTATTTTATTGGAATTCCTAGAAGAGTAAAAGATGAGAATCAAATCAAATGCCTTATTTTATAAATAAATTTGAGGCAAATTCACTTGTTGCAGAAGCATTGAATAAATTTCGTTTTATTAAATTTGCCTTATTTTATTATTACCGAATTTTACAAAAGATTTCACAACGTGTTAAATGCAGTGACGGTTCGCGGGGTTTTTTCTGGTACGGCCGAGGAACAAGAGGTGGTAATACAGATCTCTGGAACCGACCCTACCCATCTGTATTACCACCTCTTGTTTCTCTGCCGTACCAGAAAAAACCCCGCGAACCGTCACTGGTGAAATGTGAACCGAGTTCTAGAAATATTAGCATATGGTCTTGTCCGTTCTTCACCGTTGATCATCAGTGACCGTTTATTAAAGTCCTACACTTGATTGCCGGCATTGGTGACGCGCTGCCCTTTGCTGTTCAAAAACGATCCTAAGACAATCTAATACTGTGAGATCAAAAAGTAAAAAATAGTTGGCAGCCCTTAAAACATAACCTAACAGAAGTTCAGTGGCTTCGCTAAGAATGGCATGAAATTTGGATGATACAGTTAGATTATAAATCCTAAATGTGATGATCATTTCTAGAAATAACTGCTAATGTTTAAAATAGGCAAAATCGGCAGATTAAAACATACAAAACAATTTTTAAAACAAGTAACCTTAAAAAAAATCACAAAATGCACAATGCACTGCATCGGAGATTTCCGGACAGCCAATCTAATTTTAAATTTTAGGGATTTTCAGAAAATAAGCCGCCAACTACATTCGACTTTCCGATCTCACTGGCAATGCTATGAGTGAAATATGTAATTTTTTTTTAAGTTAATGTTGACCGTTGCGTTTTCTCCTTATCAAAACATGATTGTTTCATCTTACAATTGCGTTTCCAATAGGAGGTATATCAATCCGAGGAAAAATTCCCTTTGGCATCTATTCGATATGTGGAAATGCCAACCTAGATTTTTCCTACAGTATTTTTGCATTCTTTCCCAGTTAAATACAACTCATATTTGGGCTTTACAGTTTTTTTACATTCTTTCCTGCCGGGTGAGTTAAATACAACTCATATTTGGGCTTGTTTCCGAATGATTCAAAAACTGATATTTTTATTTCTCGTGGCAGTTATCGTGTGTTAAATATTTTGCAATCCTGACTGACGTCGATTAGTGTTTACACATCCTACCTCAAGTTGCGAGTCAAGGTCGTCGGATGTTTGCGAGTTTTTTTTTTTTTAAATAACCAGAACTTGGCCGCGCGTCAAAAGTATAACGGCTGCTGCATTTTTTTTTTACAGGTTTGTGCAATCCGCACGCTATGATTCACGCGTACTAAATATGCTTTGTTGGACGGTTTATCAGTTTTTCGACACGTGTTTCAATATTTGCTGATAATTGTCGATGAAATGTTAATTGTAAAATTGATTGTTTAGTTTTACGTACCTGTTTGAAATGAATGTCATTACTGCATAAAATTCATACGGGGTGAGTTTTTTTTTTTGTTTACCACGGGGATCTCGAAAACTATAAGAGATGGGGGAACGGTTAAATGGGTGAAGAAGTGCAGTTTTACGAGCACTTATGACACTTGTAAAATTTTCAAAAATTTCAATGGTAACTAGATATTTTGAAAAATATTTACGAGCACTTATGACACTTGTAAAATTTTTAAAAATTTCAATGGCAAGTAGATATTTTGAAAAATATAAAAACTGACGATTTTTTTAAATCGATTTTACTCGATTGCTACAAGAAGTACAAATCGTCATTTTTAACATTTTTCAAAAAAATCTAGTTACCATTGACGTATTTGAAAATTATACAAGTGTCATTTTATTTGGCTCATAAAAATGCACTTCTTTGCCCATTTAACTATTTCGCTATCTCTTATAGTTCCCCATGCTAAACATCGAAAAAACTCACCCTGTATATAAAAGATTTGGTACGACACTTTTGTGTACAAACTTGCAGCCTAAGAAATAGGATGGCGCCGCCCGTTGCCGTGCGTTTACTTCATTTTTTGGGATGAACAAAACACAATTTTCACACACTACCATATTGTACGGTCTAAAATGTACCCGATTCCCAGAATTTGACGTTTCAATCTTTGGCATAAACGAAACGCAATTTTTACACTACTGTACAGTTTACGGTCAACACAGAATTTGACATTTCCATCGCAAATTTTACAGGTGATTGTGGAGAAGGCTCCGAAGGCCCGCATCGGCGACCTAGACAAAAAGAAGTACCTCGTGCCGTCCGACCTGACGGTCGGGCAGTTCTACTTCCTCATTCGCAAGAGGATCCACTTGAGGCCCGAGGACGCTCTCTTTTTCTTTGTCAACAATGTCATTCCACCCACTTCTGCCACCATGGGATCATTGTATCAGGTAAATAGATTCATTGGAATGAAATTAATTACATGAGTGTGTAAAAAAAACCCATTGATATAAGGATGTTGAGGGTGTACTTCCAATTATTTTGATTAAACTTTATTTGGTGGAAACGCCAAAGTGGCGGAATCTATTGCCTGAATTTTGTACTGAACCCAATCCACCGACAGATATAGGAATATGCCAACGGCGGCAATTATAACAGTGAAAGATCGAAACCGGTCTGTAGGTGTTTTGACGGGGAAACGATATTTAATGTGAATTATTTTCCTGTACCGGTTTCGGTTTTCAGATGAAAACGTCTGCTTCAAATATTTCTGCTGAAGATGGTTTAAAAATAAAACCAAAACCGGTACAGAAATAAAATTTAATCAAAATAATTGGTACTCCCTCAACGACATCCTTATGTGAAACTAATTGTCTTAAAATAGTTTTTGTCTGCAACTGTCAGAACGGGATGACATTGATGCATTCGCTGTGGAAAATTTACCCAAATTCTCAATATTGTAAATTAATCTTATTAATTTACACAGTTGTGGCACTTACTATAAGCCGTTTTACACTACACAATTTATTGAACTAAAAATATACTGTAAATTGTCCCAAAAATTGAGTGGGATCATAAAATTGCGTAAAAATGGGAAATATTACAAAAGAAAATTGTTTTTTTTTTAAATTGCATATTGACCGTACTTTGCCAGCATAAAAAAAAAAATGATTGAAATTGACATTTTCGGTAGGATGTCTTAAAGAAAGTAGTTGATACAAAAACAGCTATTTTTTTAATTATGTAAAAATGAGAAATATTACAAGAAAATTATTTTTTTTTAAATTGGATTTTGGCCATATTGCCAATCTACCAGCATTAAAAAAAAGAAATGATTAAAATTGATAGTTTTAGTAGAAAGTAGTTAATACAAAAACAGCTATTTTTTAAATTACAACAATGTAGCAATATTTTTCTTCTTTATAAAACCAATATTGTTGTTTTTTTTTCTTTAATTAATATTATTGTTGTTTTTTCTTTAATTAACATTATTGTTGTTTTTTTCTTTAACCCTTTCACTACGGGAATCGTCAATAAGCGACTTGGTAATTTAGCTTTTGTATTCGGCAGTCGTCAACAGAAGATTTAGTGTTTTAATTCAAAGAGAAAATATTACAAATTTTACAAATTTGCAAAATTTAAACCACATGAGGACGAAATGGCGATTAAGAAAATATTTCAGTAAGTTAAATTTTGAAAAAAAGTTGGCGTTGCAATCGTGTATAATTTTGCCCGTAGTTAAAGGGTTAATTAATATTATTCATGTTTTTTTTTTTTTAATTTTTATAGGAACATCATGAAGAAGATTTCTTCCTCTACATAGCTTATTCGGATGAGAACGTCTACGGGAACACGATCTAGAGAGGAGTGCGTGGTGCACGCGCGTAAACACGACAAGAGAGAATTTACCCTTGATTTGAATATAAACATTTCTAATTACTAATTTTTCTATTACAGCAGAGTTTAGGATATTTAAATAATATATATATGGTAATGTAACAGCTTTCGTTTGTTCATTTCGTCTCACACACACGATCCGTTTTTCCTTGGTTCACTAATGGTCGTTTTGTCTTCTTTTTTTTTTTAATTATTACTCGAGTTGTCACTGTGGGAATATCAATGTTGACGGTTACGTACTAGTGATTATTATAGCTTTAGGCACACCTCATTTTTAGGTTTTAAGTATGTATGTGATATAAAACGTGTAAAGATGTTTACATAAAAATATATAAAAAAAATTTGGTTTCATTACGTTTTAAAAAATATTTCATAAGATTTTTTACAATTTAAAGGACTCCGGTTAATGGCCAGTGTATTTTAGAATGTATGTATATTAAGTACTATAAACATTATTATTAACCCAAATTTGCCCGATATTTAAATTAAAGAAAAATAAATTATATGTTTCTCTAAATCGAGTAATTAAGATTTAAAAACACAGAGAGGTTATTTTTTGCTTGTCAAATGTCAATGAATAATCACTGAACGTAATTATTGGAACAAAAAAATGATAGATGGCGTTGATGATATTCTAGATACAATTTTAAAATAGTCCTGTGGGCATAGCTCAATAGCATTATTAACTTACGAGTCAAAATATTAAACACCAATTCATAAGATAAAGGACGTATTAACAAAGGCAATGGAAGATAATTTGACCGTAAAAGCAACGAAATATTTGCTTCCTCTATTAGAGTAAGTAGTGCAGCACGAGTGGCATCTTTGTCTTTGCCTCGCCTACGGAAATCCACGAGCCGCCGCTGGATTTGATCTTTACCCTGGTTTTGTCTTCTCTCATCCATTCATTCACTCTTTCTTTTTTTATTCCACCTATTGAGGATTAAAAGATTATCAGTATTTTAACGTTACATTATCTAAAATTGTGACTCCGTAAGAGGTATGAGATTTAAAACATTCAATTAAGTCACGTTCGTAATTACCGCCGCGCCAGCGCCAACTACCGGACGATAACTGAACTGCCAAGTGCATAAATTTAATAAATGTACGAAGATTACTACTAGCGCCAAAACTCTCGAACTTTATACCTACAACCAAAATGTAAAAATTCAACAACGAATTGTACATCAAATGATGGAATATTCAATTCTGAAACGAATGATGCATAAGATGCGCGGTTTTGAAGTATTTTGTAAATGAAAATTCAATTGGTAATTCAGTTCGCTGTAAAACTTAATTTTGAAATTTAAAGGAAAAGTGAAATAAACACACGGTAGTCATTAATTAACCCTTAACGTTTCAATATCCAAAATTGTAACTCCATAATACGAGCTGTGAGCTTTTACACATTCAATTAAGTCGCGCTCGTAATTAGCCTCGACATCAGCGCTACCTACCGGACGATAGCTGAACTGCTAAGTGCATAAATTCAATAAATAGACGAAATATAGCCTCAATATGTGAAAATTCAACCTGTTCGTGACTATATTTCGTCTTTATTTAATGCACCTGCGACAAGTGAGGTTTTTCAAATTTATTTACAAAATGCGTATTACTACCAGCGCCAAAACTCTTGAACTTTATACCTATAATCAAAATGTAAAAATCCAGCAACGAGTTGTACATCAAATAATAAAGTACTTAATTCTGAATCCAATGATGCGTCAAATAGCTGCGAAAGGTGCGCGGTTTTGCAGTATTTTGCGAATGAAAATTCAGTTCGCTGTAAAAATTTAATATTGAAATTTAAATACAATAGAGAGATTAAAGGTGAAACAAATACAGGGTTCTCGTTACTTAAACCAATATTTATTTAGAAATCACTCTAAAATGCTTTAAATTTCTGTATTAAGCTTTATAGGAAACTGAATTACCGGCAGGTGCTCGTGCTAAATTTTCATTCGCAAATTACAGCAAAACCGCTTAATTTCCTCAGCTATTTTGTACATCATTCGATTCAGAATTAAATATTCTATCGTTTCATGTACGACTCGTTGCTGAATTTTTACATTTTGATTATAGGTATAAAGTTCGAGGGTTTTGGCGCTGTTGTAAATATTCACGTAGCAGTTCGGCTATCGCCCGGTAGGTGGCGCTGACGCGGCGGTAAATACGAAAATGATCGAATTGGACTTTTAAAAGCGCGCAACACATCGCACGAAGTTACAATTTTGGTAATTCAAATGCTGATAATCTTGTGATCTTTAAATCCGTTCGTAGCCATATCTAACTGGTTATGTTAGATATGGATTTTATTTAAAATGTATGAAACTATTTTTTTTCATACTAGTAGCAAATATTTTTCTATTTTTTTAGCCTAGTACCAAAAAATGCAACTTTGAAATTAGAACTGCATTCAACCCGACTGGAAATGATAAGCGTGAAAATGGTCAGTGGAATCTATGAAAATATTTAGAATGAATGCATTTTTGACATACTGTAAAATAGTAAATAAAATAAGAATATTAACTGGCAGTACAACTACTTACATCCCATAACATAAAAATTGTTTACAAGTGATTTTATCAACAGGGTTGCACTGGTCCTTCCACGGCAACATTTAAGCGCCGATAACACATAAAAATTGTTTACAAGTTTATATTTTATTAACAGGTAAATTCTCAGACTAGAAACAACAGTGTGAACAATTTTATTAATAATGCCTTAAGAAAAGAAAGTACACTTAATTATCCTGCCGTAAAAAGTCAAACCGGAAACCGCACGTTCCTCTCCGACCTAAGTACACAAACTGGCTAATCACAAAATAAAGCGTCCAATAAAAAAAAATCAATCAAATACACTGTGCGGGTAAGTACGGTGAACATGAACAAACAAAAGTAAATAATACTTCGGCTGAAGTTTAGCAGACGGTCCCGTCCGGATAATAAAATGCGTGTCGTGCGGAATAAAAGAAAAACGTCCGTACGGCCAATGCTGAAATCGATGGCATAGAGTCATCGCACCGAGAAATTTGGTTTGAGTCACACACACACACACACACAAACATTTTTGTAAACTGAAAATCATGGCGATGGCATTACAATTAAATGGAATTCTAAAAAGCACCATTTTTTTAAGGGCTTAACACTCAATGTATAAATGTCTTGGGGGTGGGGGCTCAAGCCTGATAGCCACCCCCCTGGGTTTGTGCCTGATCTGGATAAATGGATGAAATGAAATTTTGTAATCAAAATTATTTTAAGATTAAAAAGAAATTGACCCGATGTATACACCAATATTTAATGCGCTGTGTAAGTAATCTGTAGGATATATTTACCTGTAAAATCGTATTTTAAATCACTTTATGTTTTGATAATGACAAGTTGAGATGCCGAAACTGTAGTCAACAATAAAAAAACAAAGTAAAAGTGTTTTTGTTATATTAAACAAATTGTGTTGGCAAGTTTTAAACAAAGAATAGATGAATGAAAAATATATTTCCTGGGCGAGACTGTCTGCTAAACTTTTACCAATACTTCTAATACATTGTAAAGTAAAATCATCATTAATCTACATGCAAACTTGAACGTAATATAATGTTGGGTGAAAAGTAATATAAATTTAGAAAGCAACTTTCTTGTTTATTTTTTTAACACGTCGGTCACCGGAAGTATTCCCATGGGGCCGCGTCAGTCACCGATGACGACAGTGAGTACCTACTTTCAACTTACTATTTAACGCTGTCAGTCACGAGTTAAATTAAATAAGCATGTTCTTGCTCATTTTATAAAATAAAAGTTAGAACCTTTTTTTAACATTTTACAAAAAAACTTGCCGGCAGCCAATGTGTTAATTGATGAAATATATACCGTGTCGATTACATGGACTGGTTGGCGCGCTTTTGGATGAAACACTGCAGCAATTTCAAAATTCAATGACGGCTATAAATAAACTTTCCAACCACAGTATTGCAGATTTATTGTTGAACAATTGTAACCGTAAATTGGTTTCTTAACAAATTTCTTTCGAGTTCGAACAGTATACCTTTTAGTATACAGGACGGCAAATTTAAGTTGGCCAGACGCGCAGAGAGTAAGCGAAAGCTCTCTCTCTACAGCCGGCCGAGTAATAAGCAAGCACATATTCTTCAGGTGCGCTATTTATTTACAACTCTATCGGGCGCTCTCTTCCACATAATTAATGCACTGTCACTTTTGAAATTGAATGTACAAGGCGCGCGAACTCTTCACGAAATCTATCGAAGGTTCCGCCCACAATTTTGCCACTGCGCAACGGCTTAAGTTACGTTTGCCGTCCTGTATTTAATGGTTGCTGGTGTTTATTAATGACCCCGTGTAAGGGTCTACGAACAATCCTGCCCGGCCTGTGCAAATCTAACACGACAGGATGTATTTGAACAATTTAATTTCACGATTACAGAAAAACAGTCATCTAACGTAATTTGTTGGAAACGACCGAACAACCAAATGTGCAACGCGATCTGCTCAATAGTAATGCTGGGATGTAATCGGTTGTTTCTATTCCGGGAACAACCAAATTACTCTATCCGCATTCGAGATTACCATTACCGCCCAGTTTGCACTTGTAAGCACCTTAAAAACAGAGCGGTTACTTTTTTCTATACCTCATTAACCAGGCGGACTAAATCAAATTATTGCCGCCAGAATACGTTGTTGTGATTGGCCCAAATTGCTGAAAACAGTAATGGCCGTTGTTATAATCAGCTGACCTCGAACCGATCCTTGTGCCCCACCGATTTCACGCGTTTCTGCTCAGTTTTTAGCCAGTTATTTCTCTCATTGATAGTGTAAGAATCGATTCCTCTTATCCCGCGATTTTTTTGGAAATAGTTATTTTATTTTAACTATGGATGCACAAGTTTGGTGTCATTTTCGCCCCCCAAGAAACGGAAATGGTTGGATTTTAGAGCATCAACGCTCGAGGAAAAACAATTCAAAATTATCTTATATAGAGTTTTAATACAAGAGGCTTTAAAACCTACTTCCGTTGTACACACAATTTTCGATTCATCAGGTAAGTGTGGCACGTTCACACAATTAGGGAGTGTAAGGAGATTGGGGCAGTAACAAGTCCCAAACTTCTTGAAGGACGTCCAGCCACAGAAGATATCTACAATGAAAGCAGCAAAAATTCTGTGTGTGGAAATTTATTTATGAGTTGATATAATTGTTGAATGAAAACGAATTTGAAATGATTTTATTTTTACCGCCAAAACATGTCTGGTTATTTTTCTGGTAACTTTTTATAGTGTAAATGTGGCTTTCGCGTTTAGTCCGCCTGGTTATTGATAGACCTTGCGTTTCCTTGCACAATTAAGTATCGAGTCGGAATTTTTAAAAGTACGTCTTTCATTTTATTTAATAACACTAATCACTCTAATAGTAATAAGTCACCACTGGAAATATATACAATTATTGTGAATCAAAGTAATTATATGTACATAATTATAGCTTTCATAAATGCTACTAAATTACGAAATAATATGAGAATCATTATTGCGATCATAAGTAAAACGTATTCCTTGCGTCCGAGGAAATATTTCGTGTATTACGGGATAAAAAAATTGTTTCATTAACCCTTTCTTTCCCGTAGATGCATCATATCTTTTATCGGGTCCTTCATTTTTTTTTGTACCATTTTCACGTGGAGAAAAATAGGGAGACATTTTTTATTTAACACGTTGACTGCCACGGCCTTGCAAAGTGCATTAAGAAACTACGAGTGATCTCGTAGTTGGCAGTCAATGTGTTAATTCTCTCGAGTTAGAATGTGGCATTAAATCAAGAATTTCACAATTTTTCTTTTTTTTATTTCCAAAATTTAAATCTAAATTTTTGGGCCGGAAAACCTCGGTCAAATTGCCCATTGAATTTATGTTATTTGAACTTAATAAATCCAACATTTTACTTCCACTACTTGTAGAAATATTATTTCATTCCGTCCATGTTGGGATCGGCAAAATAGTTTTATATTTTTCAGCTGCGCCAATGCGTACTTTTTTTAACGTAATACGCTGCACACTCGATGAAAGAAAATTGTAATAAGGGGTAGGTCGGTGGTAATAACACGTTTCATATTTATATTTTTAGCGTCCCGGTCTACGTGTGTTTCGGTTAGATATAACTATTTACAAACACACCGAAACATTACAGTGTAAGTTCGATAATGATACATTAAAGTTGCTGAAAATTATACAAACTTAGTAATATACTCCATCTACTCATAGGTTAGACTTTTTTTGACATCTTTAGTGACAAACACTAGAAAATCAAAAGTACCAACACGGCTACGAGAAAAATCTAATTATGCAGCAAGTTAGGTTGGTACCTGTTTCGGTTAGATATAACTATTTACAAACACACCGAAACATTACAGTGTAAGTTCGATAATGATACATTAAAGTTGCTGAAAATTAGTAATATACTTCATCTACTCATAGGTTAGACTTTTTTTGACATCTTTAGTGACAAGCACTAGAAAATCAGAAGTACCAACACGGCTATGAGAAAAATGTAATTTTGCAGCAAGATAGGTAGGTACCTGTATACTTCCAATATATTCACACGCAAAGTCACCAATAGACACATTATTGAGAGATTGTTATTGATCTTGATTTCCGTTCTGAATGATGTGACGAACCAACTACACACCCACACGATAAGATTCTCAAGTGCGATTTTCGTAATAAATTAAGTTTCGTAAGTACTACACTTCTTGGCGGGAGTTGTTCGGCAACCTAATGATTTCTCCGTCACTCAAGATATCAATAAAGTCTAATCTACGAGTAGATAAGATAAGAGTGATAAATAAAACACTATTATTATAATAAAACACTTTCAACTTTGTTTTGGATAACTTATATTTTTATTTTTGTGACTCAAGTTTCGGTAATACAATTACCATTTTCAAACAAGAAGTACAAAGTTGAAAGTATTTTATTATAATATTTAAAATGTATAACGAAGTAGAAGCCTCCAGCATAAACAATAAAACACTATTACTTTGATTGTATAACTTTTGAAAATTTATTAATTTAATTAATTAATTATGATTTATTATTACTTTGTCAGTATAACTTGGTAACGTATTATTTTATTTATTAATGATTTTGATTTAATCATTTAATCCCTCAAACTGGAAAAATCAGTGATATTCTACGCAAAACCGAAACGACAATGATTACGATGCGGCGCTAATCTAATACAAAATTCAGGCCACGATTCTCACTACGATATCTGTAATTGGCGACGGTTTATTAAATGCAACTTCAATCAATGAAACGCTTCGGATAAGAATAGTTTACGGCGGCAGATTTTCTAAAATGATTATCAAATTTGCATTTTTAGGAAGATTACTGATTTTTTTCAATAATGTATATGTATATGTATACAATCACATCTCTTTCCACCATGTAGGCGTGATGTTTTAAAAATTCTTTATATAAATCCTCAAAATTGGGATTTGAAGGTTCGAATGCAATGAATAATATAAAAATTTGATTGAATATTCTTGTTTAAAGACTTGATGAAGCGTAAATACTAAAATAATAATAGTAGGTAGAGTATTCCCAACAATACGCCTCGATTTCCTTTCTACCTGATAAGATAAGATATGATTTATTTCTTGAAGATGTACAGAGTACAATAAAATACAATACATATACCGGGTGTGTATAAACTGGCGGATAATCTACACGTGACGATATTCTTTCAAAAATTCTAAGTAGCTTATCTTAATTCTAAAATGTTGTACAATGCTTCTTGATTCTCCACGTTTGAATATCCAGTCGTTATATATGTGTTATTATTCATTGTTAATTTACAGGAAACCCTGCAATTTCGACAGTATGACTAGTTTGAAAATTATTTGTCAGTGTGTGCTATGTTTCTATCTCAAACTTTTTAACATTTCTTAATTAACTTATTTTCATAAAAAATACGTTCGGCAACGTGACACCCGCTTATGTCACTTTGACAGAAATAATTCATTCAAACTTGCTAGTTCCATGTTCTTGCCAATTCTGCTTTTCTCATTATTATAAGTTTGTATTAGCACCCGCGCTTCAGTGTATTTGTGTTATTTTCCTTTTGTTTTGTTCAATTACAATGGATTTTACTATTGACTCAATGTGTTGTGCATTAAGTTATATTTTTATTTCAAATTATTTTAAGTTCTAGGTTAGTTTATACTGTTAAATTATGACTTAAATATATAAATATATACAAAAATTAAACATTTTATATTTTTTGGAAACAAAAAATAGACTTTAAAATAAATTTAGAAGGTGTATGTATTTGCGAATTAGTACAGTTCGATTATCGTAAAAAAAACGGTTTTCCGAACACCCATGTCCCCCAATTAGTTCGGATAATCGACGCTCTACGCAGTTGCAAAATTGATTATAGGTTGTGAAGAATTGTGTGTACGGCCCCCGATGGAAAAAGTTTGGAGACCCCTGCTCTATACGGTCGGATCATGCACGAGTATTTTATTGTACATTAAAGCGGGTGAAAAATCTCATCAGATAGAAAAAATTGCAGAGTATTGTCGGATCTACTAAACTTGTGAAGTGTTGAGTATCATAATTTTATTGAATAAAATCTCCGTTTTAACTCGCTCCACCTCAAAATTCACTTTTTAAATCGAAACCCAAATAAAGTCGGAAAACGGATTTTAAAATAAAAAATAATTACCGGGTAAAGCAACGCAACGTCTCACTTTCACCGGCCCTCCGGACGGCGTGGCCTCAACGCGGTGTCACTCTCTAATGCTGGATATATAGCATACGATATGCACTTTCTTCTTGTCATGCATAGAACGGAACATATTTGGGCCTTGTTACCCTAAATTTACGCCCGTGCTTGAAGTGTCAACATTGCAACAATTCGCGCCGTGCCTATAACGCTATAATGTTACTTTTATTTTTCATCCACAGAACGGAACAAATTTGGGCCCTGTGACGCATAAATTAATACCCGGGCTTAAAGTGTTGGCACATTGCATCGCAACAACTCGCACCGTGCCTCTCCTATAACTCTATAATGTTATATTCGGCATTGAATTAGAAGGTGAAACAAAACCAAATGTTTTAATTAATCAAATTATATAATTATGTTTCACCACGGGTTAAGTGAGAAATTAATTAATCATATAGAAGGTCTCGCTCAATTTTCTGTTAAAACCAAATAAGAAAAACTATTTCATTCACTAAAAAAAATAACGATTTCAAAAGCAGATACATAAGAAAATGCACCTTTGGACGTATTAATACTTGAATATTCAAGAAAAGTTCTATTTATAAATCACACCACTAGAAGAGTTTAACGTGCTGTATAATCTGTTTAACCCATCAGTGGATAACGTTCATTTTATCGAACCTTAGTTTTTTTCATGTGTCATATTTTGTAATTTTTTCCCTATAAATGGTCAACTTGTTGTTCTGTTGGAAAATAAATAATTAAATGTGTAACGGGAGTCTGTAAATGGTTAACTTGTTTTTCTGTTGGGAAATAAATAAATAAATATGTAACGGGAGTTCTGCAGCCGGTTCGTGTTACTACATAACCTCACTTTCTTGTAACAATATGAACCAGCTATACAGCGGCGGCTCGTGGATTTCTGTAGGTGAGGCAAAGACAAAGATGCCGCTCGTGCGGCAAATATTCCGTTGATTTTTCGGTTAAAGTTTCTTCCGCCGAACATCCACGAGCCGCCGCTGCAGCTATACCATCAATAGATCTTTGCAGCACATCATAGATAGCAAAACCTAGCTACGATAATATTTTCATGAGTTTATACTCTCTCTACGATAAGTAAAATTAGATGTAATCTAAGGCGAGAAAATTCAGTCTTCGGTAATGGCACGCACGCAAAGATCTATTGATCAAACGATACAAAACTCATTTTACACAAGTCGGAACCACGAAAACTGGTCTAATAAAACAAACCTCATCCGCTAACGCAGTGGTTCCCAAACTTCTTTGCACTACCGCCCCCCTTTCCAGAAAAAATATTACTTAGCGCCCCCTGGAAATTATATATTTTTTTACTTTCTCCGTTACGAAGTACGAGAAAGTATTGTGATCGTGATTTTTTTTTCAAAAAATTTTTTTACGGAAATATCCGTTTTGGGGTCCCTAGATGCCATTTCAACAATTTCTGGAAAAAAAAATTTTGTGTCTGTGTGTGTCTGTGTGTGTGTGTGTGTGTCTGTCTGTCTGTCTGTCTGTGTGTGTGTGTGTCTGTCTGTGTGCGCTGTATCTCAAAAACTAATAGAGCTATTGATATGAAACTTTCAACATACGTCTTATTTGATAATCTGAAGAACTGAAAAGCTTTTGGTAAAATTTCGTACACCGGAAGTGGATGTTTACCTTAACTGTTTTTTGTTTCTTGCCAATATTTTCTTAAATATGAAAAATATCACAAAAACATTTAAACAAAAATTGAAGACAACAAAGAAATGAACATCTTTTGCTTGAAAATATTTTTCATAAAATCATTGCTATTCGAGAAAAAAATTTATTAATTTTTTTTAACTTTTGGTTTATAATTATGAAACGATGATAGTTACAGCAAATTTGTGTAAATAATAATTGTAGAGAATAGCAAAATGAGCAACTTCTTAAGAATAAGTTTTTTTCGAAATCTCGTTAGTTTTTGAGTAAACCGAGTTTTTGAATTTGAAGTATATTTTTTCCGTTTCATAATTTTGACGTTTTAAACGTCAGTTTCATCCAAGTTTACGCAACGCTCGATGTACATTTAAAATATGATTTCAATTGAAAATGAACCATGAAAACGTAAATATAAATGATACCATCAAGTCGGAGAAAGTAACATGATGGCCACATCACCATTTTTAATTTTGATAGCAATTAATAGGAAATATATATGTTTCTACCTTTTTCGCAAAATATAGTAAAGAATTGTGTAAAATAGAAACATTGAACTTTGAAATTATGGAACTGTTTATTGAATCATTTGCAGTTACTTCCATCAGTTCTTCTTGTAACTGCGGAAATACTCCTGTATTTACACGCCATCAGCACCCCCCTGAATTGCGGGCGGTGGCGCCCACTTTGGGAATCACTGCACTAACGGGTTAAAACAGAGCAGGCCGTGACAATTTTGTCGGTACTTGAGAAAAATTACTAGATTCGACGGAAACAGGAAAACAGACAGATTGCACTATTAAAAACTACCTTCATCTCACCAACATTACCAGCGATATAATCATGTAAATCACAAAATTCATTATTAACAAAAAACCGTGAAATCAAAAAAAAAAAAAACATTCTCCTTACCTTTTGTTTGTCAAAGTTGGTGTATTTAGTGAACACGCGGCAACGGAGGGCAAAACTAGCCTAACTTAACCTATAAATAAGGCGGCTTCCATGAGTTCGGAGAATTGTGTGACGGTCTGTTTTCTCAAAACTGAATTAAAATTTGGGGAATTGCGACGGTCTAGAATTGTCTACGGAAGCCGCCCAATCAGCCAATGGAAAACGGGTGATTTGTGCGCGTCTGATCTTTTTGGTCACTCGACAAACATTACTCCGCTCTCTCTTTCGGACGGGTGGCCCTCACGATGGCGCGGAACGCCGGCCCGTACAGGATCCCCCACGGCAGGAAGAAGACGGCGCCCATGTAGTTGAGCATGTAGTACGCCCTCATGTAGTTCCCGAAGCTGAGCAGGACGAAGGGGACCATGCACCAGCCCATGAAGACGAACGTGTAGAGCCGCAGGACGACGTAGACCAGGGTGGTCATCATCGGGGACGAGAAGAACTTCGTGACGTGCGGGTTCTTGTCCAGTGTGGCGTGAATCTGAAACGAGGGAATCGAGACTTTCAGTTGAATCAGTATATTTACTTCTGTGAGTATACTATATGTATTTACACGAATGTTTGTTTATATGTATACAGAGAGGATTTTTTATCAGTAAACATTTCCCCTATGTATACCGATAAAATACGCGAGTCAAAAGCATTGAACCGATTGTTTTATATTGTGTAATAGGCAAACAAACACACACTTGTCAAATCAGTCAATTGTGTTAAATGTCAAATTGTGTGAAATATTTAAAAATGTATACAAACGCATTGATTATTATTAACAGGTTTTAATAACATTATTTAAAACAAAAAGAGTGAACAATAATAATAAACAAGAAATAAATAATTACAACAAATGTTCGAAATGACCACCACACACTGCAAGACAATAACTCAAACGATCGCGAAAACCATAAACCGCGTTTCGAATAAAATCAGGGTTCAGTTCGTTGCATTTCTTGGTTATGCGATTTTTTAACTCTTCGACATTGCCCATTTGAATATTGTCATACACACAAGATGTTAAATGCCCCCAAAGGAAAAAATCATTCGGTGACAAATCTGGAGACCGTGGTGCCCAAGGTATAGGACCGTACCTTCCTATCCAACGACCTGGAAACTTTTCATTCAAAAAGTTTCTAACAGCCATTGTGGAATGCGGAGGGGCTCCATCCAATTGAATCCACGGTAGTGGAATATTTAACCGTTCGAGGTCTGGAACAATTCTATTCCTTAGCATTTCCAAGAATGTGTTCGATGTAAGGTTCCCATCAATAAAATACGGACCGATAATTTTTGTCCCAATCAGTCCAATCCACACATTAACTTTTTGCTTGTACTGTGTACGCGTTAAAGTTTGTACATGGTGGTTAGAATGGGACCATTCTAAGGAGCGACGAGGAAGAAAGTTAGTAGGATAAAATATTGAAAAAATAAGAACAATACCTGAAATTTTGGGAATTTACTTCACCATTTAAAGTGAAAGTTGATTCATCCGTAAAAAGTATTTTTTGTAAAATGGATTCTTGACTATTGTTGAGATTAAATAATGTTTCACACATCTCCGTTCTTTTCTCATTATCTTCTTCAAATAATTGTTGATGGTTCCCAAATTTATAAGGTTTGTATTTAAATTCTTTTAATGTTTTCAGTACCGAGCTTTTCGATATTTTAAAAAAAAATTCGCAATTACTTGTGACGAGGCTGTTGGATTTTCCTCGACAAAACACAAAATATTTAATTTAACATCCTCAGTTAACACATGACTTATTCTGTTGCGTCTTTTATGAAAACGCGTGATGCACCCTTCCGAAGAAAATCCTTTAATTGTTTTTTGTCCTAAGTCCTAATGGAAGGAATCGGCCGTTCGGGATACTTCGTTGAAAAAAGGTCTCGTACTCCTCTAATACTGTTCGAATTGTAATACATTGTTACGAATTCGATTCTTTCTTCATTTGTATACATTTTTTAAATATTTCACACAATTTGACATTTAACACAATTGACTTATTTGACATGTGTGTGTTTGTTTGCCTATAACACAATATAAAACAATCGGTTCAATGCTTTTAACTCGCGTATTTTATCGGTATACATAGGGGAAATGTTAAATGATAAATGATAAAAAATCCTCTCTGTATATGTTTTGTACTTTGATATTGTAACCTTATTACTGTAAATATATATTATTATTATTATTTAGTTGTGCAAATGGTGTAGTGGGTACAGGCGAGCGCTTGTGGCGGCTGCACTGCGGCCGTGTGGGTTCGATTCCCAGCCTGGACGAAAGATTTTTCGTTCGTTCGGGTCCGTGGTTGTTTGTATACGTCTTTCATTATGTATTTGTTCATTTAATTAATAACTCAAAATATATATAAAATTGATGATGGCTAATGGTCGTAGCACCAAGGCCAGGCATAACGCCGAAACAAAAAAAAAAAAAAAATGTGCAATTTTGCGAAAACGGGGCCCTACCTAGAATTGGATTGGTAAAACACATAATCAGAGTTTTGTGGCTTAAGTAAAAGTGGAAACAAAGGGCGGTCCTACAATCCAAACAATTGAACATTAGATAAAATTTCTCGAAATCATCAATAAACCAAAAATCTTGATATACTTTCTATCTTCTTTGTAACAACCGCATCGATTGGATTGTAGGCTAGAGGGAGCTGCGCAATTACCGAAAAAAAATTATACAGGCATCGCAGCACACCCATACGGAACATTAGAGGGTCACGGGCACTCTCTATTCTTTTATGTATTAGAATTATTTACGAAATGAATAAACACTTACGTCCTTCTCCATGTACATGACCATGAACTCGAAGAAGAAGCACATGTAGTACCCGGAATGGAAGCCGTGCCAGATGGCGAGGAAAGTCAGGGCGAACGCCTGGCTCAGGAAGCGGTTGCCCAGGAATTTGAGCCGCTTGTAGATGTACTGCGCCACCCAGTTGTTCGTGTTCGTGTTGAAGGACTGGATGTAGTGGTTGAACTGGGTCGCGCACTCCAGCTTCCAGATGTCCACGTTCGCCAGTCCGTCCCATTTCGCGTTGCCCTCGCTGTCTTTACCGTTATAGGTTAGTCCTAAAGAATACAATGCACGTGGTAAATAAAATACGTATGTTGAGAATTTTCATAATTCACATATTTTTCCATCGTCTGTAACTACGTTTTATATAATAATAATAAACTTCATTCTCTTTTTAAATTGTGCTATAACTATATATATATATATATAATCAGACTCCCTTCTACCCAATGGGTGTAGGGTGGTGTGGTCATCTAGTGACTTGTGCTATAACTATACACATTTAAAATAAATAATGAAGGGAATCATAAGGCGGGTTTAAGTTTAATAAAACGTTTTACCGCCATCTTGTTTCCACAGTTGAAAACCAGATGGCGTCGAAACGTTTAACCTCTTAAGAGACGAAAGCACATTTGTATACATTTTAAAAATGCTTCATGAATTGCAAACGAATACAATTTAGCGTATTAAAGCGATCGTGTCTCAAGCGTGAAAATCTGCTGCAGGTTTGCATTTTCTTGCCTCCGTCGGCTGTCTGATATAGCAGGATCAATTGTTAAAAAAAAAAAAAAAAAAATTTGTCCCTCAAGAGGTTAATCAGCCAATTTAATGACCTGAATGGGTGATATCTCCAGCAAGATATCAATTGTTTAACAAAAAAATATTCAAATTCGTCCCTGAAGAGGTTAATGAGGCAATTTAAATATCCGAACGGGTAATACCTTCAGCGAGATAACAATTGTTTAAAAAGAAAATTCAAAATTTGTCCTTGAAGAGGTTAATCAACCAATTTAAAGACCCGAATGGGTAATATCTCCAGCAGGATATCAATTGTTTAACAAAAAATATTAAAATTCGTCCCTGAAGAGGTTAATCAACCATTTTAAATACCCGAAAAGGTAATACCTTTAACGAGATAACAATTGTTTTTCAAAAAAATTCAAAATTCGTCCTTGAAGAGGTTAATCAACCAATTTAAAGACCCGAATGGGTGATATCTCCAGCCATATATCAATTATTTTTCAAAAAATATTCAAATTCGTCCCTGAAGAGGTTAATCAGGCAATTTAAATATCCGAACGGGTAATACCTTCAGCGAGATAACAATTGTTTAAAAAGAAAATTCAAAATTTGTCCTTGAAGAGGTTAATCAACCAATTTAAAGACCCGAATGGGTAATATCTCCAGCAGGATATCAATTGTTTAACAAAAAATATTAAAATTCGTCCCTGAAGAGGTTAATCAACCATTTTAAATACCTGAAAAGGTAATACCTTTAGCGAGATAACAATTGTTTTTCAAAAAAATTCAAAATTCGTCCTTGAAGAGGTTAATCAACCAATTCAAAGACCCGAATGGGTGATATCTCCAGCAAGATATCAATTGTTTAACAAAAAATATTAAGATTCGTCCCTGAAGAGGTTAATCAGGCAATTTAATGTCCGAACGGGTAATACCTTTAGCGAGATACTAATTGTTTTTCAAAAAAATTCAAAATTCGTCCTTGAAGAGGTTAAACAACTAATTTAAAGACCCGAATGGGTGATATCTCCAGCCATATATCAATTATTTTTCAAAAAATATTCAAATTCGTCCCTGAAGAGGTTAATCAGGCAATTTAAATATCCGAACGGGTAATACCTGTAGCGAGATAACAATTGTTTTTCAAAAAAATTCAAAATTCGTCCTTGAAGAGGTTAATCAACCAATTCAAAGACCCGAATGGGTGATATCTCCAGCAAGATATCAATTGTTTATCAAAAAATATTATAATCCGTCCCTGAGGAGGTTAGTCAACCATTTTAAATACCCGAACAAGTAATATCTCATTCCGATTCTACTGCATTCATCGATGCGGACTGTAGCGCGAAACCATTCTGAAGTTTGTCACTCACCAAACATGATGCAAGCACCCTCCGTCAGCAACCAACAGGAAATGTACTTGTACAGAGCCACCCTGCCCCAAATCCCAATCAGAAGGCACCTCTTCAGGAAGCCCATCTCGCCGAATTCATCCGATAGAATCAGTTCGTCCGTTATGAACATCCCGAACCCTTGGAATATAAGTAAGTACATGATTCCCAGCATCAAACGCTTCAGTCCCGGCAGGATGCAGTCGGGCGCTTTGCTTTTGTCGGGCTGTAAAAAAAAAGCCAGTCAGCCGTAGTGAGATCTTCGACAATTCACGAATAAATACTGACGCTGTCGCTGAATTCGCTGGCGACGAAGTCCTGGTACCTCTTCATGGGAAACTGCGGGCCGATCAGGAAGCTCGCCGGGAAGAACATGTGCGCCCCGTACTCGAGGATCGACGGGCGCACCCGCAGGGCGACCTGTTTGTTCTGCGCGGAGAGGTCCGCCTCCGGTTGGTTGCCGTCGTACATGTCGAAGGACAGTCCGACGAGTCTCAGCACCAGCACGCACTGCGGCATCGTCCAGTTGATGTCGTAGTCGTCCGTGCCGGAATAGTAATAACCTTAAAATCATCGATGTAATAAGTGTGCAAAGGTAATTTCAAGAAGAAAACAAATCAACAGTGCACCGTTTTTGTTTAATTTCATGGCAACCATTACTTTCGTGAAAATGATCATTTTTTAGGGTTTTTATAAACGCTAAAAGATAAATAATAGCATGACTGCATGCAGGAATTTTTACTCTACAAAACATTTATTTACATGTTTCTTCTAAAATGATCTGGGAAGATAATATTCCAGTATAAAGAAATGAACATTGAAAATCCTATGTTCCGTTTTGTTCCACTACACCCTGTATATCGACTGCGATTATGAGTAAGCTTCACAAGGTCCCTACAGATCGCGCCACCAATGGCGTTAAGTAAGATCTGTGGGATAAATCGTTAAACTATGACTAAAAAAAATACAGTTACCTATAAGTAAATATATCATGTTGAAAATAAACGTGATGGCGACGCACGTCGCCGTTCCCCTGAAGATGACAAGGGTGAGGTACGAGAAGACGACGGTGAAGACCGAGTGGAACATCTCGAGGCCATAGTTCATGAACCCGAGGGCGAAGCCGGTCACGATGAAGTACAAATGCTGGACCTGGGCCGGTTTTCCGAAAATGAAGTTCCTGTGTATTAAGGCAAGAGGATATCCTGTAAAGAAAGAGAAAAAAAAAATTTGTAGCAACTCATTTTATAAAGAACATAATGTTACTATCGGTAAACAATAATGATAATAATAAGCAATTGGTATAATGATGTAACTTGACGAGCTATTGCGCAATTTCATTTCTACGGAGCCGTAATCGCCTAGATAGAGGTAATTTAAATGATTTTATCATATATTATATCTGAGGAGAGTCGAGTTTCGAAACGGGTCTTATCAAGTAAGTGACGTGCAGCATAAACTGTGCTATTTTAAGTTTCCATACAGAATTGGTATTACGTTTCATAAGAAAGAAATTAAATGGCATAAAGGAAACACTTAACTTTTTTATACCACGTTTATTTAATTTTCATGACTAGTATGATTTTTTTTATATCGAAATTGAAAATGTACCACACAAGATTCAAGAATTAAATTAAACGGCATTCGTCAATTGTGTCAGTAGAACATCAATAAAATTTAATGCCAAAAATTAATTTATATTTAATTATAATTTAGAAATGGCCAAATTGGCTTCCACTATAAAATTAATGTATATTAACACACTTTGAGCGGGAGCGTCTATTTGTGTGCTATAGGCGAGCCGTCTATTTTTAGACGCGAACATGCAGAATGGGTTGCATACAGTTCATCATACAAGGCGGCGCGCGCAATATTTCTGCTTGCGTTGCAAATCCAGCGGGTTGGAACAGGCAAGTCACCTTGATCATAGCGCCCGCTCAAAAAAGTGTTAATGTAAATTTTTGCCAAATTAATGTTATTTAGAAAAATTTTAAATAACGAATACAATCTGAAATTTCCTTGCAGCCATTACAGGAATCTATTTTTTACCCTGCAACCCACCTAATATCCACCAGGAGATCACAACGTAGATAATAGATGGCAGCACATTTTTTTTTAATCCAAATGCAGATTATTCAAATTAATAATAATTGCAGCAGTTATTTTTTGCGATTTGCTTTTAATTTAAAAATAGATTTGTGTACCTCTCACACATTTTAATGCCACACTACGCAAATAATAAGTCTACTTGCAAGTAATTACTCGGCACTTACATGACACAACCGATTTGCATAGTAACGCATCACGCAGAACAAGACTAAATTGTTCTCCGCTTATATACGGGGCGATCAATAACTGCTGCACGAATTTAAAACGATCTGTTGGTGGCAATAAAATTTCAGACCAACATATATACAGGGTGTTTCAGAGCTCTGGGAACGGTCAATCACGTGCTTATTTGTCAAAATTTCGAAAAATGTTTTATACAAAAGTTGTGTATAATAGTGAGCTGCACGCCCTAAAAATATTTAAATTTATACAGGGTGTCTCACAACAAAATTACAGACCAAACTTATGTTTTTTTTTAATGGAACACCCTGTATTTTTTGTCATTTTTGAATTATATGGAGCAAATAAAGGTGAGTTACTTCAATACTCCCTATACCTACCTATTGTATGCTCGCTATTATACACAAATTTTGTATAAAACATTTTTAGAAATTTTGACAAATAAGCACGTGATTGACCGTTCCCAGAGCTCTGAAACACCCTGTATAATCATCACTTTTAACATATTTCATATTATTTCCTTCCACATGACCTAAAAATGAACAAGTCTTGTGAAAATAAAAATATGCATTTGTCTGCGCCGCGGAGGTCACCGGTGACCACCAACAAAATAAGAGCCTACACGCGTTTAGTATTTTAAAATGCATTTAATAATGACATTGAATATGTTTATCCTTCGCCATGGCAATTTTGTTTCACCCGTTTTTTCATTTTTTAGATATTTCATATTTTTTCCTTCTGCATGACCAAAAAATTAATAAGTGTAAAGTAAAATATGCACTTGTCTCAAATAATTCAATCAATCAAATAATTACTATCAAACTCAAGAATGACCATTTTCTGCGCTCGAAAATCGAAAAATCGTTGCTGTTTTCAAAATTTGAAACAAGTGCTGATTGTAAACTTTTACAAAATTATTCATAAAAGATTGGGCTTTTATATTTTAGAAAAATCCGGGCACATTAATAGCGAAATTTTCCAAATATTCACTGTCAAACTGAATAATGACCATTTTCTGCAATCGAAAATCGAAAAATCGTTGTTTTTTCAAAATTTGAAACAAGTGCGCATTCTTAACTTTTTCAAAATGATTCATAAAGGATTGGGCTTTTATACTTTAGAAAAATCCGGGCACATTAATGGCGTAGTTTTTCAAATAATCACCATCAAACTCAATAATGAGCATTTTTTCGCACGAAAATCGAAAAATCGTTGTTTTTTCAAAATTTGAAACAAGTGCGCATTCTTAACTTTTACAAAATGATTCATAAAGGATTGGGCTTTTATATTTTAGGAAAATCCGGGCATATTAATCGCGTGGTTTTTCAAATAATCACTATCAAACTCAATAATGACCATTTTTTACATAAGAAATTCGAAAAATCGTTGTTTTTTCAAAATTTTAAACAAGTGCGTATTCTTAACTTTTACAAAATGATGCATAAAGGGATGGGCTTTTATATTTTTGAAAAATCCGGGCATATTAATAGCGAAATTTTCCAAATATTCACTGTCAAACTCAATAATGACCATTTTCTGCACTCGAAAATCGAAAAAATATTGTTTCGTTACTATGGCAACTTTATTTCGCCCGCTTTAGCACTTTTTATATACTCCACATTTTTCCTTCCATAGGGCTAAAAAATGAACAAGTCTTGTGAAAATAAAAATATGCGTTTGTCCGCGCCGCGGAGGTCACCGGTGACCTCCGACGAAATAAAGGCCCGCACGTGAAACAACAACTCGTACAACTCTGCGACCGCACACGTCATTTGTAGCCAATTGTTTCCAGACGTTCACCTTTAATCTCGCTGAACTTGTAAATAACTTATGTAAATTTCATCATTGTCAAGTAAAAATGGAATTCCAATCCAAAATAAATTAAGCCGTTTTGCTGATAACAAACAAACAAAACACCGTCTTTAATTCCGTAATTGTTTTTACTCTCCACAGTATTGTAATCGTGATTGTTTCATAAGTTTACACGTTTATTTTTATTCGGATGAGCGAAGAGTCAGATTAGCGGAGAGCTTCACCGCATTGACTATAAAAATGTATTGAGTTCAACATAAATCAGTCTCTGATTCTAAGTCGATCCTTCGCCAATTATTCGACATTTAATCGAGGTAAGAAAACATCGATCTCCGATTGACGGTTTGGAGCGTGTCTACCACCTTCAGTTTCAACAATGAAACTATACTCTGTTCACTTTTATCCTTGCCACAGTAGGCCTTGTTGGGGTGACATTTCTGTTGGTAATAAAAAAGTTACTAACAATTTGGTTATGTCATTGCATTTTTTTTTGGTTATGTGTAATGCAATGGGCGCTTTCGTGAGACAAAACAGTTGGGAGTTTACTGCCAACCGTTGGGGTATTTTCTGATTAACTCCACAGATGAATGCACTGTTGATCATGAACAAGTTTGTCCAGCGGTCGCCATTTTCCCAAGCGTACAAATTGGTGTTGGAATTAAGCGTTGGAGTTGTCGATGTCATGGTGATTATCTTATGATAAAAATATAATTTATCATGTAATTGAAATTCAGAAAATGCACAAATTGCCAACAGGTAAAAAAGTAAATGCATTTGTGTAAATAGTTTAATTTAAATTATATTAAAATTACACAAAGAAAGCACTGCAATCAAAATGGCCGAAGTAGCGTTCATCAAATACCAACATTCAGCGTAAATGAAAAGAACATGTTGACAGTTGAAAATTCTGACAAACGCCCAATGTGAAATTAGTTTTGACACTTTGCGACAATGTTTGGCGACGTTTTATTGAAACTATAGGTTAACAACGTACGTAAGGACAAAAGAACAAAAAAATACTCCGACTGTGCTGAGAATAAAATGTGAACAGAGTATATTTATGAATAATCATAGAAAGTTACATAAACTTTCTCCTATAATTATTGTTTCTGTTCAATTCATTACATCGAATTTAAAAATTCATAATTAAAGATACGAAAACTTTCCACAAAATCTACCTATAAAAATAAAAACTATTCCCTTGGCTAACGCCACAAGTGATGGACGGTTGTTTCTAACCTAAAATAAATTAAAAATTGAATTACATAATTTACTGTAAAATAGGAGCCTTAACGGGTGGAATTCCCGCATGTGAGAGTCCAAAATAGGTCTCTAGTTCGTCTTCTGATGAGGAAACAATAATTGATTGCTTATAAATATAAATAAAAAAAAAAACCGAACGAAGCGATGACATTTACACGCAATTCTGAGAATTTTTCTCGATAAACTTTCATGAGGGACGAATGAAACATAATGTTCCATGTATGCGGCTCGTGGATGTTCGATGAGGAGGCTGCGAAAGAAACAGCGTCGGATAATTGCACCCTTTTTTGGAGTAAGTAGTGCAGCACGGAGATCCACGAGTCGCCGCTGATAATAAATTAAACACGGCATTTTCTCTTTCACCCTGAATTTTGCAAACTTTCTCACCTGCTAAAATGGTAAATAGCAGCCGGAGGGCGGGCTCCGAGACCCCCGTCGCCTGGCCGAGGCTCTCCAGAGGGGACGGGCTTTCCTGCGCGGTCGACATTTCACGAGACGAGGGGGCGAATCACAATTTTTTTTTAAAACAAAACGATCGGCGTCAGTTCACGGGGGTATCAGCTGATATTTGCGGAGCAGTCACGCCGTGCTCGCACTTTCACCGACTGCCGGCGGGGCGGCCACTTCATCGGCCGCTTGCGTAATCGGCTGATGATGCGAATTAAATACTGGACACGAGAACCGGGGCACGACACGCGGCGCCGTCGTTAATTCAATTGCGGGGATTAAAGTTCGAAAATATCGGTGGAGCGATGTAAATGGCGCGCCAACTTCACGCCGGAAAATGTAAACATCGCAAAAAGAATTTGTGCATAAAGCGATTAAAGAGGGGGATTTAAATATGCGATTTTTATCAATTTTAAGAGGAGTAACGCATTTATTATTATTTTTAACATATTAATCATTCGGTATTTGTACACCATATATAGAAAGATCAACGTTGAGAGTAGGCAACCAAATATGCATGGTGGCTACAGAACAAGCCGTGCACGTTAACGAGAACGGGAACTAAAATATATCAAGCTTCCCGTTACCAGAAATTAGTTATAAGCTGTGTATGTCATCATATTATTTAACTTTTGGTTCCCGTTCTCGGACACACACACACATTTTTTCGAAAATGGAAGGAATCGTCATGGGGGACCGCTAAATGTATATTTCAGTTGAAATTTCGAGAAAATCGTGAAAATAAGAGTTTCTTGTAAAAATAGAAACATACATTTCACAACATTAACTTGTTTGTTCATTATTTAATCATTAACTCCTCTATAAATCACCATTTGCATCATTAAAATGAATTAAGTTACGACGGCAATATTTGTATTTAGCTAAATTAAAGGATTATAAATTTGGCGGTGATTTCATGTTCTAATAATAAAAACTAGCTCTCGCAATTACGATTTAAAACTTTTTAAAACCCATACATATACCTTCGTATTTCCGCTGCCTCCGCGCCATCTTCCGGACGATGGCTGAACTGCCAAGCGATGATTACGGTCCGCGCCAAAATGCTAGAAATTTTTACTTATAATCAAAGTGTAAACGTTTGAAACGATTAAATATTTATTTCTGAATCGAATGATGTGTAAAATAGCTAAGGAACCTTAGCAACTTATGAGTAATGTGCAAGCTTCCGCGGCATCTTTTGGACGATGACTGAACTGCCAAGTGATAATTACGGTCAGCACCAAAATTCTTTTATAGTTATATTCAAAGTGCAAACCTCCGGTAATGATTTAGATATGAAACGATTAATTATGTATTTCTGAATCAAATGATGTATAAAATAACTGAAGAGCTTAGCGACTTATAGATAATTTTGCCGCTTCCGCGCCATCTTCCGGATGATGGCTGAACTGCCAAGTGATGATTGCGGTCAATTAGGATTTGATGATTTTAACACGTTCGCTGCCACCGACGCGCTTGTGCGCCCGGCTTTATACTTGCGTACGTGCAATCCCAATTGCAGTGGCAGCGAACGTGTTAATTACAATTTAAATCTGTGCTGTAAAGTGGAAAATACTTGCAATAGCGACTTGTTCACTCTTTGTTTGACAGATGGCTCTACTATTTCCAGAATTATTGAGATGATGATATTTTTAAATGATTATAACTAGGATTTGATGATTTTAAACATCACTGGAAGGTTTAATTACAATTTGAATCTGTTTACTTAAATGTGCAGTAAAAATCGGAAAATACTAGCATCACCACATAACAGTTCACGCTTTGTCTGACAGATGGCGCTACCACGTCAGAATTATTGAAGTGATAGTATACATTTTTAAATGTCGATGACCAGAACGATTTGATGATTTTAATCATCATTGAAATATTTAATTACAATTAAAATCTGACAATTTAAATGTGCTGCAATAAAACCCTAGTAATAATCATGTGATGATTGTAACTAGGATTTTAATCATGTTTAAAAGATTTAATTGCAAATTGAAACTGTTTATTTAAACGTGCTGTAAAAATCGGTATTTACCGACAAAGGGTGAGCACATTTAAATAAACAGTTTAAACTGTTAGGTGGTGATTGAATTTTTAATCACCACCTAACAGTTCACCCTTTGTCCGACAGATGGCCCTACCACGTCCGAATTTTTTTACGCTTAATTTGATTTTATGAATTTAAACAGTGACGGCTCGCGGGGTAACTCATGGTCCGGCCGAGGTAGCAGAGATGGTATATACAGATAAGTGCGTGCCATGAATCACCCCGCGAGCCGTCACTGAATTTAAACGAATACTATCAGAGTGGTTTAATAATAAAGTTACAAGTAATTCCATAATTATAAACTCGAAATATGCAATTACGCTATAATTATATTTTTTTCTCGGCAATCGAAATAAGGCCCGGTAAAAGTTTAAATCAACCAGACCGCGATGTGCTCAGTCCGGCCCTCTATAAGCGAGCGTTGGCGATAAAAAAAAAAAAAACTTTGCCGTTCAATTTTGAACAAAAGCCTTGGACTTAACATAATAAATTACGGTCGCGAACTTGTAAATTATTCAAATATTTCTGTTGCGATAAGAACACATTTATATAGCTGCAATCTAGCAACAATGGCCCAATGAGCTACGGCATTCTACTTATTATAAAGGGCACGATTGTTGGCATGTTAAACGGTCAAGCGAAATAATAGTAAAACGTGTGTATAATAACAAAATTGACAGAGGTGCAAAATAATATTCTGGTGAGTTGGATTAATCATCATGATAAGTAATTGTTAATGTTTCATTTTGTGATGAATCAAAGACTTATCTAGAGAACTGACTCATTAATTTATGATATACTGTACCAATATTTTCACTTTGTTCGGAGAAAGTAAAAAAAAAACAAAATAGTAAACTCTTTCAGTGACGTCTGCGATCAAAATTTTGTACTAAACAAATTTATATTTAATAGATCTAATATACGTAATTAAACGTTTAATTGCGTTTTAATTACACGCGTTTGCCAATAATAGCAAATTCGGGCGGACCGCAGGTAGTAAAGCAATCGACCGCAGGAAACTTCCTTTCCCCATTTCGTCCTCGCTATCATCATCATCGGCGAATTCGAATGAAGGCCGCCGCCTATTTTTCAAGAACCTGTTTTTATATAACTGCGAGCGTTTAATTAATAATCGGACTGTGGTAATCGCGAACTTCGAATTCGGACCGTGCGAATTGTAAATAAACAAAAATCGGCGTGCAGATGCGGCACGTGGCGCGCTGGATTAAGGTAGGTAGGCGATATTGAAATTTTGTGCGAAAAATTAAACAACAACAACAAAGCGAAACGAGCAGTGGGTCAAGGCGGCGAACCCGAAACGCTCGTTACACAAAAACGTGACTTGTAATCAGTATCGTGTGCAGTGTTTTTTTGGTATGTGATGGTAAATTATAATTTTTACGATTATCAAATTCTGTTTTCTTTTTTTTTAATCGGGTAAGTTAAGCAATATTCGGTAATGATCAATGCGAAATTAAAAACTTTCGCATGAGCCGCCGCTGCCGCACACTTATTTGGACGTAGTGTCGGCGCGTCCGACAAACATGCACCCTTTAAATACTCTACAGAATGTCCGAAATATCCCGCACCTTTGATAAAATCAAATAAGATTCAATATGTCCTCCGCCGAGGACACCAGGGAATTATATTCTGCAACTGTAGCATGACATTCGTCCTTGATTCTACTGCAGACGTGAGTTAGATCGCGAATCTTCACTCTGCACAGAATGCGACGCACTTCGAATTTAAATCCAGAGAGAGTGGGGTCCATCTGTGATCAATTTGCTGTTCCAAAAACATGAGTGGACTTAACAATAGTCCATCTGTGATCAATTTGCTGTTCCGAATACATGAGTGGACTTCACAGTATCACAGCAGTGTGATTCCCACCTGCAACAAAATCATCCACTATGGTGCAAGACTTTTCGGACACCCTGTGTGTAGAGTTATTTCAAAAATATAAACATTTTCTACTGCAAGCATTGAAGATAACGTTCACAATTTTTAGACGGCAATGGCTCACGTTTACTCACACGGATTTCCGATGAGATGGGTGCACTTCGGCATCCTGCTCATCGTTTCGTTCGCTTCGGCGTCGAAAATCATGTCGAAGTGTCAAGAAAAGGAACTAAAACTTCTACACATTGTAAGTTTTTCATTGTCATCAATCAAAATTTAAGAGTTTGACGTTTCTAAATCAATCAATCAAAACACTATAATGTATGTAGCAGTTTTCTGGTACGGTCGAGGTAGCAGCGTACACCTATTTGTATTGCCATCTCTGGTACCTCGGTCGTACTAGAACAAAAAACCCGCGAACCTCTCTATACTATACCTCATTTAATAACCATTGTTAAAATTAAAATAACCATTTCAAAGTAAATGGCGGGATGAGAGGAATCAATTCTTACACAATCACCGGGAGAAATAACTCGCTAAAAACACAAAAAACTAAGGCGAAACACGGACACAAGTAACGGTGACAGATCAGCTGATCGTAACAACGGCCATTACTGTTTTAAGCAATTTGGGCCTATAAAAACGGCGCCCAAATTGGCCAATCACAACAACGTATTTTCGCGGTTAAAATTTGATTTAGACCGCTTGGTTATTAAATGAGGTTAAAGCTAAGACGAGCACGATTTCCATCAGATTGTACCTGAAAATAAACAGGATTAATTAATCGTTTAGATCAGGGGTAGTCAACCTCTTTATACCTACTCGTGTATTCGTAAAGAATACACAATTTTCATTCAGACAAAATCCCTACCGATAACCATGAAACCTGGAAACGCCCGCTAGAGGGCGGTAGGGAACAGATTGACTAACTCTGATTTAGATCAACAAACAAATTTTGAAGTAAATGCAATCGGACCAATTTTTATATAAAATCCCTTTGTAATGAGACGAGAGAATCATCCTGTATATTAATCTT
Source organism: Ocypus olens (assembly GCA_910593695.2). Taxonomy (NCBI): domain Eukaryota; kingdom Metazoa; phylum Arthropoda; class Insecta; order Coleoptera; family Staphylinidae; genus Ocypus; species Ocypus olens. The sequence goes on from OU343061.1 coordinate 48,928,342, forward strand.
CAAAAAGTTAAGCAATGTTTTCTAGGTGATGAGACATGGTGCTCGTACTCCAGTTAGTACATATCCGAAGGACCCTTACATAAACGAAGAATTCTTGCCAAACGGATGGGGCCAATTAACTAATGTAAGTTGCGTATGCGCCTGATGTATTTACATGGTCGGGCATGCGCCTGATGTATGTTCATTAAAAAAAAAAACTCAAGTGTGCCGATTTTTTATTTTTTTAAATTAAAGTTGGTAACACATATTGAGGTTATGTTCCTACCGATAAATTCATTTGCTGTGACAAACGACGTCAAAATATCGTAGGTTCATCTTCCAAAATTTCTTGGGCTGTGTTAATAGCATCCCGAGTACATACCACTTCCTGGTTTACGGAGACATAACATCATGATAAGGTATTTTTAAATTCATTATAAATAATGGGAACGTTAGGATGTTCTTCCTGAAACTCAGCCAAAGGTGCGTCCAATGAATACACCCCATTTCGGAAGTAACTTTCAACTAGTAACGTTTTTTGTTGGTTGCTGTAAAACATTGCGACCACGGAATAATTGTGACTTTTAGAAAGATCTGACGTTTTGTATGTCAATTCCTAACATGTGTGCCAACTTAAATTTTTAAAAATAAAAAATCATGGCACACTCAAGGTTTCTTTTTAATGGACATACGATATTTGACCCTCTCCACGGGTGTGCGACAGCCACCGAAGGCACCAGCGCCGACTTGTGGACTCCTCGATAAGAGTAAGTAGTCAATCTTCTCTGCTAAGATCCCCGAGTCGTCGCTACTAAACACGTCATTCCATCCATGCCATACAAATTAAGTTTTGGTTCAGGAAACGCCACTGCGAAAATAAAAGATGATATTAAACTTTAGGTGTGGCTCGTGAACGTTTGTACGATAAGCCAGTGACGGCTCGCTGGGTGACTCATGGTATGGCCGGGGTAGCAATACAGATAGTTAGAGATCTGTATTACCACCTGTGCTACCTAGTCATTCCTCGAGTCGTCTGCACTACTTGCTCTTACCTAAGAAACAAGCTTCTTTCCATACCCTCCGACTTCCATGCCGCACCTTTTTTTTTTTTGTAGAACGGAATTAAAGATCTGCACGACTTCGGCGGTTACCTGCGCCAGCGCTACTCGACGTTTCTGGGCACGCACTACAACTCGACGGAGGTGTACTGCGAAGCAACCGGCGTGGACAGGGCCCTGGCCAGCGTCATGAGCGTGAACTCCGGCCTCTGGAAACCCGAGGCCGCGCAACGGTGGTCCGAAGAACTGCCCTGGTTTCCGATACCCGTCCTCTCCCAGCCGCTGAACGAAGACATGGTGAGCAACGCCGGACATTTTAAATTCGCATTCGAACCGTACAAATTTTCAGCTGCTTCTAGTCAGAAAAGATTGTCCCCAGTACAACATTGAGTTGGAGAAGGTGCAGCGATCCGAGGAGTTCCTGGAAAAGATGAAGAAGTGCAGGGATTTGTTCACGTACATGGAGGAGTCCACGGGAACGGTGGTTAACGATTACTTTGATGTTGAAGACGTGTACACAACTCTATTAGCCGAGGTATGTAGACACGGTCTTATACAACCTGAAGATTTTATTTTGATGTAGAGGACGTGTACACTGCTTTGTTAGGTGGGGTGTGTAGAACAACCTGAAGATTTTACAAAAAAATTGATCACTGCGAAAGTAAACATTTTAACAATAGTCAAACAGCTCTCTCCGAAATCTGGAAGAAAAATTTTTTTTTTTTTTATTTTTCTTGTGTCTATCATATCGTCGATCCAAATGCAAACCATCTAATGAGAAAATCCCTGGTTTTCAGGAATGGCTAAAAACAACTATGAAGAAGTTAATTTTTGATACATTGCAACCGCAGTTTGAAAAGATTGGAGAAGGGATGCGGCTTCGACAAAGGTGTCTATAGTGCAATTGCAATAATGCGAAAAAAAAGGCATTTTTCATTTTCAATACTTTGCATTTGGATCAACAATGTGTACTCTTTCATCCTCCGCATTTTATTCTTTAAATGTATTCCTCATCAGCAACTAAATACACTGATGAGACCTGAAAAGTCGAAACCAGTCTGCAGGTGTGAACGTAGAAACCGATCAGGAAATAATGATAAAAGTGTTGTATATTCGATGATTTTCCATTTATAAAGTTGTAAAAATAATCGAGAAGGTTCTCCGTATGAAACTGGACCAAAAGTGTGAACATGCTTCCGACAGGGTTCGAACCTGCAACCTCCAGATCCCTGCCGAAAGCATGTTCACTCTTTTGATCCAGTTTTATACGGAGAATCTTCTCGATTATTTTTACAACTTTATAAATGGGAAATCACACTTTTATCATTATTTCCTGATCGGTTCCTTTTACTGGCCGTCGAAGACTGTATAAACGTGCAACATTTAAAGCCATTAATCGTTGTTATGTTGTTAAGGAATCGTACGGGCTGAAGTTGCCGGAATGGGCCGAAGATCACATGCACAAGATGGAGAGGTGCGCGAGCATGAGTTTCGTCGTGAAGGCGTACAACGATAAGCTCAGCAGGCTGAAGGGCGGAGTGCTGCTGAAGAAACTAATATCCGACTGGGAGTCGAAGTCGGCCGGAAAACTCGACAGGAAACTGTTCTTGTACGGGGGCCACGACACCACGGTGTCGAATCTCCTGAGCGCCCTGCACATCTTCGATCCACAGGTGCCCAGTTACGGCATGGCCGTGATGTTTGAGTTCTACCTCGAGAAACGAACCAACAAATACGGATTGGAGGTGAGAATGTAATAATGAAATGAATATTTATACGTTTATTCAATAAATCTGCAATAAGTTAATTTAGAGGGGAGAAGCTGGGATTTTCAAAATTGTAGCAGTCAATGTTGTGTACAGCCAAGGTAGTAGAGGTGGCAATACAGATCTTCACGCCTCCAGCCATCTCTGCAATCGACCCTGTCTGTCTGTATTGCCACCTCTACTATCCCGGCTGTACCCCAAGAGCCATCACCGGATTAAACCAGTCACAATAAAGTGAAAAATTCGTGACACCAGCAAAGTGTCGTAGTAACTCAATATGTATCACAAAGTAACGGCTTCAATAATCAATCATATGTTTACGTATTAAACTGAATTTGTTACTTCGGAGAATTAACTAGCTGAAAAGCAAAAATATAAATTTTCTGGTTGATTAATCTAGTGACTCTGTGTTTACAGATTTTTGTGAAAAACTCAACATCAAAACCTTACCGGATGCGACTGCCGGGCTGCGACCACTTCTGCTACTTAGAGGATGTCCTTCGGTCAACCGCCGGTACGGTTCCTCGCGACTGGCAAGCGGAATGCGCCACCGACGATCCTAATTACGAACCTTCGAAGCCTTCCGGTCCGTAGTTGTAGCGAGATATAAATGAATATACATTGTAAAATATAAATAGGTAATGAAATTAATAACGCAATTTGTTTTAATACTACACCAGTAGAAATATCTGATGTTGCTGGCGTTCCTCGAGGTTCTATTTTGGTACACGTCTTATTTGCTTTTTACAAGTAGAAATATCTGATGTTGCTGGTGTTCCTTGAGGTTCTATTTTATTTTGCATTTATGTGCAAACTTTTATTTTAATACCATATAAGTAGGTGAAATATCTGATGTTGCTGGTGTTCTACTTTGGTACCCGTTTTACGTCTCATTTGCCGTGCAAACTTTTACACAAATGATTTTCATACGGCCGGGGATCTAATGAGGAATTAGGTTAGAATTCAAACAGTCAACGGTGTGAAATAAATCCGATTCGATTAAATAGGAAACAATTTATTGCATTATTCCGCACGAAAAGTATATATGTATCCATATATACATATAAATAAAACCAGTCCGCTCCCACGGCAACCGCACCGAATTCCGCGTGCACGCGTCCGAATAATACAATAAAACAGTTCGTTTACCTTAGCATTAAGTATCATATTTATAATATATATATATAATAGTATTACTTCATTTTTTTTTTTATATATATATACATTGTGCGATAGAGTTTGAAGATATTTACACATCTCGTCAACTTCTTTTTCCGTAAAGAAAAACAAATGGCTTCGGGGAGATTATGAATTAAGAGTATTATTTAATAGTCTCAGTCGAGTGTTGTACTGCATTTTAAACATTATCGGAATGTATTAGTTAAGAGGAATTTCACCAATATTTACAAGGTCAACTAGCGCTAAGAGTGTTGCAGTAGCGTGCCTTCGAAAGACACTTATTATTTTTTCTTAAAAGGGAGAAAGCGCGTCGTGCTCCTTCCTTAAAACAAAGACATTGCACTCTCGGTCCGGAAATAAAATCACATTCAACTTAAAATTTAAAATAAAACAGAAAAATAAAATATGTGTACAGTGGGTGTGGCAAGTGTTTTAGACGTGCATTTTTGGGTTTTATAAGGGGAAAATTAATGTATTAACAATTGGTGTCTCGACAATCTTAAATCGACCAGTTAGTTCATGGTTTGGTTTTAGCAGTGTTTACACGTTTGCTGCCACGGACACGATAGTGCGTCCGACGTTATACTTGCGTATGTGCAATCCCAATTGCAGTGGCAGCAAACATGTTAATGATTGTATTCCGACTGCTTAGTTATTTTGAATTAAATATAATTGTGACGATCACAACCATGATTACAATGAAGCATTTTCCCCCTACTTTAATTAAAAAAAAAAAAACTCGTGCTGTAACAGTTATCCCACCCACTGTACGTTATCACATTCTAAGAAATGAACCCTACTCCACCGCGTCCAGCTACGAGACGGTCATACAGGAGATCAACTGCTGGCACAGCTGGTGGTACACGACGTAATCGCCGGATATCCGCCGCATTTTCAAACCTTTCGAGTCCTTCTGCTTGTCGACGATTTTCAGCTCGATTTGCACGCCGCCCTCGAACTGCACACTAATCCTGTCCGGCGGGCTGTCGCACGTCTTCGCACTCAACTGGTTGCTGATGGACCGCCGCACCATGTCCAGTATGTCGGTGATCTCCAGCTTGGAGCACACCTCGGACAGCTCGAACTCCAGATCGCTGACCTTCTCGTCGCCCGTCGCCTGGTAGCCCTGGAACATCTGGAAGTTGCGCGTGCCCGAGTTGGCCAGCTCCTGGCGGATCTTCTCGACGTCCGTCGGCCGGTTGCGCATCTCCGAGTGGCTGCTCTGCGTGTTGCTGCTGGACCCGGGGCTCTGGTTGCCTATGCTGAGGCTGTCGTTGGAGAGGCTGTCGTCCGAGTAGCAGGACGAGCGGTCCGAGTTCCGCCGCAGGTAGATGTCCTCGGAGGCCGGCTCGGGGGGGTCGCAGTTCTCCGTCGAGCTCTTCCTGCCGATGCCGCGGGTAATGGACGGCTGGTTGTCGAGGGGCTTGGAAATTACGAAGGACGGCACCATTTTCGTGGTCACCTTTTGGTTCTCTAGGCTGTCCATCGAGTCCTCGGACGTGTCCGAACCTGCTACTAATGTTACTTCACTACCTAAATAGAACAGTAAATTTTAATTGTAATAAATAAATTTGAGATAACCCGACTTGTTGCAGATGCACTCAATAAATTTAATAAAGAGTCACGGACAGGTTAAATAATCATTTATTTAGACCAGTGGTTCCCAAACTTTTTAGTATTTCTTTGCAAATTTAACACACAATTTTGTATTCAAAGTTACATGCATTCAGTTTCAGCACCAGAGTCAAGCAATGTCGGTCCGGGTTCTAAGTTGGACCCATTAGCTATTATATAATTAAACTTAGAGACAACCTCGCTCTTTGCAGATGCATTAAATATCTATTGCCTAAATGCTGTACTGAACCAAATCCGGGTGGCTTTAACACCGACAAGATATGGACATTGCCAGCGGCGGCAAATATAACAATATTAATGTTAACATTAAATATTGTTTCCCCATCAGAACACCTACAGACTGGTTTCGAACTTTCAGGTCTCATCAGTGTAGTTAGTTCCTGATGGGGAAACTGAGATTACTATTGGAATATTAGTATAATAGACTTTTTTATTATTGCATTCAGCTATAATATACCTTGAACATCCGTGACTGAAATTTGCGGATGCCCTATGGAAGCAAGGTCCTGTTTCTGCAGCGAGTGCATGTGCGGCAGTTCCTCCTGAATCATATCAAGGCCGGGGCTGCCTGGGTTCGATATAGGGCTGTTCGTTAGACTCCTGTGGTTGTGAATGTTCAGCATGTGATGGACGTGGTGGTTTTGGTGAAGGTAATTAGGCTGCAACAAAATATATGACATGACGCAAATATATTGGTTTTCTATGTAAATAGTTTTGCTAAAATCGCAGATAGTGTACCACTCGAAAGCGCGCATGCAAGAAATTTGCGATTCCAATGGCACACAAACAGTTTCGTTTTATCCACTCACACACACGCGTCGGCTGAAACTACTAGTTGGCCTAAAAGGGGGAGGGGAACCCTAACCTCACCTTACCCTAAGCAAAAGCACCAATCGTCAAAATCCTGTGTGTGGGTAAAATGAAACTGGTCAAGTGCCGAGATTCGCGCCTGCGCATTTGCGAATGGTACAAACACTGGGATCTAGACTTGGGTTTTTGTAGGAAGCAACTATTTTACACCTTAACAAAAACACTATTGCTTATTACAGTTGCTTTGAAATGAACTGGTTGCTTGAATACTTATTATCAAACATGAGCTAAATCCCACCTGGTTAGGCAGGTATGTGTTCGCCATTTGCTGGCTGAGGCTGGCGCCGAAAGGGACAGCATCGATTTTCCCGTCGTCTTGCAGCCGGCCGTCGATTTGGTGACCGCCGGATGGAGTCCCTTGTGTGATTGATCCTGCGCTCGTTGTATTTAAGCCGCTTATTCCTTAAACAAATTGTGCAACATGCATTCATTAGATTTCTGTTGTTCGTCTAGAAATTAATTGTAAATTTCAACGTTGAATAGTGTAAAGCTACACTAAAGGGATGTTTGCAAGAGACTGATTTTCTTTATGATTAAATAGTTTCTATACCTTGTGTAATGGAGGAGATGCTGTTGTTAGGTTGTACACTCGGATGGTAGACTGGTGATGCACCAGGGCTGATCAAGTTGTTCAATATGGGCGAGGTGGTTCCGGAGTAGAGCCCAAGCTGACCGTATAATCCCTGGTGGTGGATAGGTGAACCAAGACCACCACTACTGTTCGTACTATAAGGGGACATGTTGCCTGAATGCAGGGGACTATTGGAATAACTCCGACTTGTATCATAACTAAAAAAAAATCATTATTGTATAGATCATGGTTGTAACCATCATTATTATTATCGACCAGATGGCCTTATCCCTTTACAGTCAGTTCAATTAGAAGAAATGTTCCTTTTTTATGATGAATAATCAATTGCCAATTAGGTTAGAAAATTAATGTTGATAAAAGCAAATACCTATAAGTCGCCTGTGTCATTGTGGAACTAGGCGCTGAATATATATCAGGAATCTGTGGCTCTCTAGTGTATTTATTACTCATGTCTAAACAGTCGGCAGTGTTTGAAAACATTTGGTGGACCGGAGACGTCCCATCGACCATATGCCTCTGATCCGATACCATTTGATGTATTGGAGAACCTGTAACACAAAAAAGCATATTTTCGCCATTAAAATTCTCACTATGTGTAGCACCGTTTTTAGTTGTACAAAGTGATACGGTATGTTCATTAAAAAAAAAAAACCTCAAGTGTGCCATGATATTTTATTTTTTTTAATTTAAGTTGGGAACACATATTGAGGTTATGTTACTTGCGACATGTTCCTACCGATAAATTCATTTGCTGTGATAAACCACGGAGAGAAGATGTAGGTTCACCTTCCAAAAAAAAAAAAATCATGGCACACTTGAGGTTTTTTATTAATGAACATACGATACTTTGTAACATTGCTGTCATACGTCAAAAAAAAATATCTTTCATCGGAGGTAGAATGCCGGGCAAACCATCTGTTATTTTGTAAATTATCAGCCTACGTGTCACTTCTCTACTTCAAAAGGTGCATCTGGTCTGTGTTATAAAACTCTCAGGGTTAAGGGCTTATTTTAGACTGCCCAAAGCCACGAACGTGCATTTTTAAGATTTTCATTTTACCTGGTATCGAACGCGGTGGACTAGACCTCGTCGCCAACCCCCTCTGCAGGCGCTGGCACTCTTGCTGCGGCGTCGACGGGCTCAAAGTCCTCGAGCTGGCCGCCGAGCCCTCGCTGCCCCTCCTCACCGGGCTAAACCTCTCCATTGTCTTTTGTTCTCTCCCTACAAAAGAAACTCATTTTTAATACATTCTGGTATACTGTACAAGCAATTTTACAACTATTAAATTTGGTTTAACATGGGCTATTTGAAAGTATATTTGACAGTGCAATAATAATTCTCAACGAAGAGTCCGCATCATGGCTTGTGCGCAATTTGTGAATTCAGTGAATCCCTTTACCTTCGGCCTTGTACAAACCATGAATTTTTCAACGTGATTATAAATTTGTATATCATGAACCGGTAGACTGGTGGGGGATTCATAGTTGTATTTAATGTTTTTGTGTACTTACCAGAGTTGCACTCCTGTACAGTGGGCAAGTGCGGTTTAGCGGCGTGTCGCGAGTGCTTACGGGCCGGCGGCAACATGTTGGGCAAAAAATTACGCCGCATTCGTGCCTCTACTTCCATTACAAGCTCGGGCGAAATCACTACATCAATCATGCAACAACGGAAAATAAAAACAAAACATAAAAGAAAAGAAAACGAATAACGAAAACACGACAAACGGGACGGGTAAAAATAAAATTAAAATGTCGGTGTGGGTGTCGTACGTGTGTGTTCGTGTGTGCACAACAAAACATGCCAATACACAACAACGGGGTCGGCGTTATGGGGGGCGCGTCACTCACCGGGCGGTCTCTCCATCACGGTCAACAGGCCAGTGCGCCTGGTGCGCCCGCCCGACGTGCTGGCTCCCTGCAGCGAGTGCACGTCTTCGGGGTTCGCCATCGTGTGTCTTTTCGAATTGCCCCTCGATTGCATGTACCTGTAATTATTAAGTATGTTTCAATGAGTTATTTGTTTGTGGTCGTAATAGGACAGAATTTTGCAGAGTCACGAACAGGTTGAATATTTTCGTCTCTATCATATTTAAATATGTACAGTATGCGACCGAAAATGCCGTGTGTGTGTAATTCCTTTGAAAACCAGATTGCTTTCACTTACCAGTTAACGATTGCAATGATTGGTGCCTATGTTAAGGTTAGGATTAAGATAATGCCCCCCCCCCCCTTGACCGGTTAGTAGTTTCACCCGCAGTAGCTTAATTTTATTTTATTTTGCACGTGATCCAGATGTACAAAAGGATATAACAGAAAGTAACTATTTACAAGTTATTAATTACCTTGCAACAGCATAGGGATCAGCCAACTCGTCTAGGGCCGGCTGACTGTGTTCCAGTGGTGTCGGAGTGGCGCCACTGCTTAAGCTCGGATTCCCGCTAGAACTTGCAGACATGCCCATATTTAATTGCTCGTGTGAACCGTGCTGGCCCCACGACATGTGGAAATTTGCACCACCGTCTAAAATCACAAGTTATGTTAGCTATAAATAGAAGGAACTTTAACACGTTCGCTGCCACCGACGCGCTAGTGCGTTCGACTTTATACTTGCGTAATTGCAATCCCAATTGCGGCGGCAGCGGACGTGTTAAGTATAGCGTTATTAAAATAATGATTTTTGGAATAGATATTTCGAAGTCAACGATACCTGAGGCTCTCCTTCCAAATCCTCCAGCGGCGTTCAAGACGGTAGGGGGTTTCAATAAATGCGGGTCCTTGCCGCCGAAATTGTAAGGGCTCTGCTGTCCGAGAAGAGGTAGGTGAAGGGGAAGATTGGTGTGCGGCAACAGTCTGCCGGCATTCGCGTCCGGCTGGTTCATTTGCGTCATGTAATGATTTTCCAAAACCTGAAATATACTTTTCGTTTATGAAGTTGTGACGTTAGACACGAGATGGCGGTAAAATGCTTAATCAATCAATTTTGACACCCGAGTGGGTTATTATTACACTATTAGTAATTCCGAAACTGTTGCTGATGAGGAACAATAACTCAACGGGCCGAACTTTAAGTGTTACAAAATTGCCTACCTGCTCATGTGCAGGATCTCCCGGACCGACCGTGTGCCGCCTAACTGTTACATGGTATTTGTCATTTACACTACTAGAGGACATTGAAGAATTATAACTACTGTAGCCGGTGGTTGATGTAGAGGCCGAGGGCACAACCAAAGAACATGTATCTTCTGACGTATCCAACTCCATCTCTCCAAACTGAAAAACATAAACATAAATTTTGCATCAATTAATAAGGAATTAAAATCACGAGAATATTTTAAATACATCCGTAATTTTTACAGCATTTCATCAAAGTGAAGCTTAGAACGCGATAATTTTAATAATTCACAACAGATGCATTTTAAAGGTTTTAAAATGCCTATGTTTAAGTTAGTTTTTTGACTTTTTTTAAATATTTTTCGTTATTTGTATGAATAAAATATCTTATCTACTGAAGTGATACTTCAGACCTATTCGATTTAGGTGAAAACCGATGTTTTATTTTTGTACCTTTTCCAACATTTTTAAGTTTATAGTATTGTCGTCATATTGTTGCTAAAAACCAATCTGCAGATTATGCATTATTTCTATACCTTTTCTAATTGTTGCGAATTTTCGTCTCCGCCGAGCAAGTAAACAGCAGGAATGGTCGGCATGGAAACAAACGGGGAACCGGCTTCTTCCGTGTCGGCGTTTTGAGTCTGCGTGGAGGGCGCCCGAATGTTGGGGTGTGCACCTTCATTGAAAGACCTACGACGCTGCTTTACTTCATCCCTTACGGCTCGCAAACAGTTCTCGTTGAAACTTTCGCGCCGCACGCACTGCGTCGTCGGTACTTCCATCCTATCACTAGCCACAATCTAAATAAAAAAAAAAAATCTTAATTTTACACTCGTATATATTTTGTAAATGAATGTATCTTTGTTTGTCACGTATGCCGATTTATCCGATTGCGACGAAACTTTGGTGAATCGAAGGTTTCTGAATTAGTTCAACCATTTTACAATAGGTGGTGCGCAAATTTTATTGGCATTGTAATGTATCCCGGTTTGGCGACCACGAACCCAGTTCGGGATTACCACTCGACACATTAAAATCGAAACCCGAACTGGATAATAATAAATCATCATCGTTAGTGGCTAAATGATGTTCGCATCTAGGCAAAAAAAGTAAAAAAAAAACATGCACATTACTTACTTCACCAGATTTACTCGTAGTTTCATTACTCAGGTTGGTGACGAACTGCTCGTTGAAGGACTCGCTCCGATCGTTCCCCCTGGAGGAACGGAAACTGTTGTCCTCCGTCGAGCTGTCTAAATTCATATCGCAGTCTATGCTTTGGTTGCTCACCGTGCTGCCCGTGCTGCTCACCGACTTTCTCTGCAGCAACTAATCACAGGAACGGGCCGTTAGAAATAGTCCGGAAACGTTCGGACGTTCTTACCTTCGATTGGAAATTGATCGTCCTCTGGTGGAGTTTGTCCAGTAGAAGGCTGTAGATGGCGTAGATGTGATCGAAGGAGTTGTTCTGCAGGCTGTCCATGACCATGGGCTGGGTGAGGCCGGGCAGCTGGAGCATGTGCTCGATGACCGTCTTGTTGTACTGCAGCTCCTTCTCGGGCCCCGTGTCGATCAGCTCCGTCCCGCACAGCCACTTGTGCTTCGAGATGTTCGGAAGGGTGAGCCTCTTCTCGGGCTCCACGACCAGCATGTGCCTTATCAAGTGCTCACATTCTGCACAGAAAAAAATTGTAATATAAAATATGGATGTTATATATATACAGGGTGTTTTAGACCACCTTTTTTGAGAAAATGGCTAGTCGGATTTTAAAAAAAAATTATTATATAAAAAATAAAAATTATCATTAATAGTACTTGCCTTGTGACATGAAGAAGGGAATTCTAAATTTTCCTTCAATAACCACGTTGCGTAGAGCTTGAAGGGTGGGCCCGTCGAACGGCAGGGACCCACAGACTAGTACATACAAAACTACACCCAAACTCTGTAAATTAATGCAGTCATTATTATTTTGTTACAGAACAATTTGTTAATGTGCTGTAAAATCATTTGTAAAAAATTACTTGTCAACCCTTCAATAGGCGTACATACATTCGTGATGAGTATCGTCGCTTGGTCTACAATTGTAGACCACTTTCACAAGGCTCTATTATTACAGCCAAATTTGATTTATATTTTAGAGTTTTTATTATATTTATATTGCATGTGCAAATATCGCGAATCATCGAGTTTAAACCATGTTTAACACGTACGCTGCCACCAACGCAATAGTGTGTCTGACTTTATACTTGCGTAAATATAATCCCAATTGTGGTGGCAGCGAACATGTTAAGAGAGTGGTCTACGGCTGTAAAGTTGGGTTAATATGCTAGAATTAAAAATATATGTGTTGTGCCCCTTAAATCTCTAAACTCTTCAGTGTTAATTACTTTTCTTCGCTTTTAATTACTCTCACCCAAATATCGGCTTTAGGACCGTCGTACTTCAGTCCTTGGAAGAGCTCCGGAGCAGCGTACGGCGGAGAACCGCACCACGTCGAGAGCTGGGTGCCATCTGTGAACTGGTTGCTGAACCCGAAATCCGCCAGCTGCAATCGTTCACAATTGAGTCCATTGAAACGTCGCGTTGTTCGCATGTACCCACCTTAATGTTCGTGTTGTGATCCAACAGCAAGTTTTCCGCCTTAAGATCCCGGTGGACGACACCCTGTGAATGACAGTAGCTCACTGCGGACACAATCTGGCTGAAAACTCGCTTCGCTTCAGGCTCGCTCATACGACCCTTTGCCACCAAGTGATCTAAATGAAAAATTATAAATATTATCCAATTAATCACGTATTAGATACATTTTGTAGTTCAAATATATATTTATTCTCACGTATGGACTTCTTTCTTTAATGTACTCTAATTCAAAATTATTACTAGTTTTAAATTTATTGAAAATAAGGACAAAGAATTTTTAGACTTAAAGCACATTTTGTGCCGTTTGGTATAAAATAAAGCAACAACTGAGAAATTCACTTTCTTTAGAAAAAAACAACTAATTATTGAATGAGAGAAGACGGTTCAACTCAGGTGTCGACGTGTTGCTGTCATTATCAGGTGAATTACAAATCGATGAATTAGTGATTAACTTATTTCTTATTCAATAAATTGAGTAGTGTAAAACGGCTCATCAAAAAAGTTTGGAGCCTGCTGATCCAGAGTCAAGAAAAACAAAATATTGTTTCGGGTAAATAAAAAGAAAAACAAATTTTTTGTATATCAACAGTCGTGCAATTACCGAATATTTCCCCTTTGCTGGCGTACTCAGTGACCATGTAGATGGTCTGGTTGGTCTCCATGAGCTGGTACAGTCTGGTGATGTGCGGGTGCCTGAGTTTCTTCAGTATGGCCATCTCGCGGAAGATCTTGGTCAGATTCTCCTCATCCAGTGCCGTCTTATCGATGATCTTGATGGCCACCTACACAAGCAAGCAAGTAATTCATTCGCAAACGAGTAATCCGGCAAAGTAAGTAAATAATTCATTCGCAAACTATTTCCACGAGTAATCCGGCAAAGTAAGTAAATAATTCATTCGCCAACTATTTTTGCGAGCAATCCAGCAAAATAGGACGCCGCTAATTACCGACGCCATCTTGTTTACTTTAAACGCCGCGGTTTGTTTTTGAAAAAAAGACGCGCGCCGTTGCGACACCGCTAAATCTCGGTAGGTATAACCAGTGGCGTATCTAAAGGGATGTTTTTAGTTATACTAATATACTTATTTCGTCTTTATTGCATTTACTTAATGCATCTGCAACAAGTGCGGTTGTCTCAAATTTATCTAATATACTTAATGAAGAGTAATTGGTTCACACTTTTCACGATTTTTTATGATGCGCTTTGAATATTTTTCTATTTCCATATAACAGAGATTCTCGTACGTTTTAGGTCTATCATTTATTAAAACCCAATGTATTATGCCGTGCGATTATCTTACTCATAATAAATTGAAAACTGATTTAAAACGGGTCGTTTTGTGGGTGAAGGTGAGGACGTCTCGGCAGGAAGGTCGCAGAAATTCGATTTCTCGGCGTACTTGGCTTTTGGATGCAGAAATTCGACGTTGTTTGGGCGCCCAATCGATCAAGAAAATTACGCTCTACGCCAAACATTCACGAGCACCTTTATTTTCCCATTGTTCAGCGAAAATATTCGTAAAATCAACACAAAAAGGTCTCATCCAGCTTCAAAACAAACATTTGCTGAGTAATGTTTGTTTAAGACTTATCTTGGAAGATTTTTGCAACTACTGTTGCTCGAAAAATTATACCGTATAACTGATTGTCACTATTAATAATACATTTTCTAGTTGTTTTAGGCAAAAATTCCACCGATTATCACTATTAATAATAAAAGTAATAAAGACGTCTTTATTACTTTTATTCAATAAATCTGCAATAAGTGAGATTATCTCAGTTTTATGCCAAAATTCCCATTTTTAGTGACGCTACTGAACTTCTGTCGGCTATCTCATATTTTAAGGGTTGCCAACTATTTTCGACTTTCTGATCTCACGGCACATTCTCGCATTGGGTAATTATAGAGGGCGTGTGTGAAAAAAGAGGAAAATTTGACAGGATATAATGGCGATTGTTCTTTTCTCACGAATTCAAAGTTCGACGTCCTTAAAATCCGTCACGGTTCTCATGAGTCGACAGTCCGCAACAGGGTTTACCTTTTCATCGAAACCGTCACGCTTTTTGTGCGCCGTGACATCTTAAATACGCATTAGACACGATTTCTTCGGTTGACATTTCGACGCGCGCACATTAAATTTAGATTAAACCAACGAAAAAAAAAATATGTGTGGGTGCACCATTTTGCTTTCTTTTTAAGACAAAGGTATTTGACAGTCTTTCTGATTTTAAAATTTGACTATATTTACATAGTCAAAGATGTCTCTAATTTTAAAATTAAAAAAAAGAGACATACTTTATTATTTACTCACTCAAAAAGTATAATTGGCAGAAGAATCAGTAGTGAAAAATTCAGTCAGCAGATGTCAAAGAAGCATCAATTGAATCGCATGCAAAAAGTTGGACAACAAGCAAAGTTTAAAAGTGCATTGACGGGGATCTTTTTGTTTTTTGTTTTTGGCATCGATTGCAAGGCCATCCGCCACAACCGTTTGTGTTAATATGTCATATATTAATTGAATACGACATATGTAAAAGTGGAATTATTTGACGGGCATCTAAAAATTTAAATTTTTGACAGTCGATCATGACGGCGCGTTTTGTCATCAAGTAAATAAATAAATAAAAGTGAGGTCAACCGCTCGCACGGCCCACTGCGACGAGCCGCCGAAAAAGGAAGCGTTCAATTGTTTCGCGAATACCGCGCGGAGATCGAACGCTCTTCGGAATGTACCGAAAATCGAAAACAAGCCGAAACAGTGGCGGGTATGCGTTTCGTGTGAACAATTGTGGGCTTTCGGGCGGGCGACGATAACGATCTCGCGGTCGGTCGGTTTTGGTTTCTCCGGGTCGCCACTTAAAATTATTGGTGTCAATGAAATTATTATTGAAAACGGCCTCAGCACACACACACACGCTCGTCTCGGGCGCGAGGAGTTTGGAACGCGAGCGGATATTCTTTCACGAATTTTTTTGTTTTTTTCGGTGGTTAGAATTTGGCCGGATAAATTTCGAGAATGAACTGAGATGGATAAATCCACGAGCGCTTCGGTTTATCGATGATGAACTTTATAATCAAAGATCAGGTGTGTTTGTTAAAACACCCCAGTTAGCACACTTGGATCAGTAACATATCTGAGCAAGCTCAAACTGAGAACGAGTACTTGTATCTGGAACACTACAACTGTTGAAACATGAGAATGGATCGGACAGAATATTCCGCGCCGCAATCATCAATGACTAATCCGCTAAACTTTCGATTGATAAACTGACGCGCAAAAAAACGGACCGATAATCACAATTGATAATGGAAAAAATAAAAAATAAAATAAAGGAGGATCCCGACACAAAAATACAACGATCAATTACCGCCGATGGGAAAAACTCATCGGATGATGACGAAGGCTTTTTCCGGTCCCGCTCGTCAGAGTGATCGCGAAAACCGCTAATTACCAGCGGAGAAATTCCGACGACCTCGAAATTGTTTTCGCAAAGCCGCTCTGAAATTTATGATCGAAAATAATTACGGCTCTTACTTATTATTACAATGGTCCAAAGCGATTTTCAAATTGTTCAAAGGTAACTTCCAAAATTGCAGTTGAATGATAGCGGAATACAAATGCTGCATCATTTTATGAATAGCACAATTAGTTTAGGTTAGGTTGGGTTAGGGTAATATTTCCTTTTTTAAAAGCAACACTGGATAGAGAATTCGCAAGTGAGAAGAAGGCGAGAACCGAAAGAAATGGTTGTAACCATGGCAACGTGCAAGCGATCGCAACCATGGAAGAATAACGAGAGTTGTTAAATTGGAATAGGCGAGCGCCATCTGTGATTGGCGGCGGGAACTGACACCTACATACGCACACAACCGAATCATTTTCTCCACAGGTGAAGTCCAATCAAATGGTAGCAATTTCATTACCCAACAGGTGACGTCCAATCAAATGATGGCGGTTTCATTGCCCAACAGTTTAGTTGTTACTATGGTTACGATTCGTTTTTTGTCAGCGAACTGCCGCAATTTCCAAATAGAAAAATTATTCGTTATAATTTAATACAAACAGAAAAATCTTTAGGTAATTATTTAATATGATGCGAAAAAGTATAGTATTAAACTCGTGAACAAGTTGGCCATTGCCACGAGGATGAGTTGCAACACGAGCCGTAGGCCACCCTCGTGGCAATGGCCAACTTTCTCACTCGTTTAATAATATACTATTCCGCTACCGACAACGTAAATTAGCATTGCATCCATGGTTACAGGTACCGTAAGTGGCCGATAACATTCGTGGTGTTAATTGAATTTAATTTTTTACTTACGGACCTGGGAAAATAACAAACAGAAACGTAAAGCTCCCACATATAGGCGAGCAACACATTCTCGTCTATACCTATAGCATCGGCATCCTTTTTACATAACCACTGCTTAAAAGAGTCGTAACAGGACGCATACCTTTTTCGATTTTGTCAGGTTCTAACACGCAACATTCGCAGCTTCGTTTGCACCCATGCCCGCAGAAACTGTCACTGGATTGACACAAACAAACAAAATTGACATTGTTTACTCGGTTGCCATAGGACGCATAGGTGACTATAAAAATTTTAATCCCAAATGTTACAAGCCGCATTTTAGAATATTTTTTTATCTTTTCCAAGTATTATATTTCCGGTAGTGGAAAAAAATTAATAAGCAACACATTGTAATGACAATTTACATTTTCGACAGGCGACGAGCCTACCTCAAATGTTAATACGTCCTTACGTTCCTTGTTGCTTAAATAACTATTGATGAAAAATAATAATTTTTACTAGATTTTAATGACAACCCCCACATGCTATAGATTGCTGAAAAGAGAAAAAAATGACCTAATAAAATAGGCCAAAGCCAACTATAGGTTACATTTAGAAAAACACAACTTTATGTTATAACTCTCATATTAATGAAGATATCGGAATTCTGTTAAGCTCATTTTATTCTTTTCAAAAAAGTACCTCAACAACATATAACTTGCATTATTGTCAAACGACAAACAACCGAGATATTTCAATAAATCGAAAATGGAATGTACTGCACTGGTCTGGGCACACAACATAACATTACTTGAATTATTATTATCGCTATTTTCGACTTTCTGATCTCAACATAAATCAAACTACTAACTACTATAACTTCGTAAAGGGGAAAACATTTCTTATAATTACTAAATGATTATGATTACATCGTTTAGTAGTCGGTGGTATTATAACAGAAATTAGAATTGAAATCAATTAAATGAAATTGATATTAAAACAACCATAGAACGTGTACAGCTCGCGTCGACGAGAATTTTAGGTTAGGTTATGCGCGACCTATCCCAACACGCGAAACGTCAAAGCGATGACACCTGTCATCATCATCGCCATCATCATCCACCGTAAAAAAAAAGATAAATAAATAACACGCGCAGATGGATGATGCACGAATTTACGCGATCAATGCGCGCTGAAAACGTAATGAATGGCACCAACGTCGGCCAGAGTGAGAGAGAGAGAGAGATTGCGTTGTTGCATCGACGTGTTTTGTGTAAATTTTTTTTTCCTTCCGTAGGACGACGATCGATTGTCGATTGTTTGTAATCATTCAAGGATGCGGAATTAGCGCCATTCATCGGAATCAATCGCGAGTTTTAGGTTGGCAGCGGGGCCGTTTGATTTCCTTCACGGTCGCAATTTTCGAGTCAGCGGGAATGCGACACACACACACACACACACATACACACACGACAGTCTAGCCCCCTCGAAAGTCAATAATTGCGCTTTATTGTTTTGTTTTGTGTTGCACTTTTGTTATTTTGGTTTTTATTCGGCCGGAGGGAGAGGAGAGGAGGTTATGTCGCCGTCGTCGTCGTCGTCCGGATTGTGTGGGACGTCGGCCCTGGGATCGGCGTGCGGGGCCCCCGTGTCCAGATACGTTCGGTTCGGTTGTTGGTTGCGAGTGTATGTTTGTGTGCGTGTGTGTGCGCGCACGTACGTGTATTGGTGTGTGTTTACCTTAGTCCGAGTAACTATGTGTGTTGCCAGTTTGACGACGGCGAAGTTGCCCTTGCCTATGGTCTTCTCGAGCTCGTAGTAACCGACGCGCACCAACTTCTCGACCGGACACTGTTTCTGGGACATTTTCGCCGCACTGGTAACGTCTTTTTTAGGCGATCGGTCGACGAACGGGGCGCACAGTATATCCAGACTCCGATGTCATACTGAACACTGACAGCTGCGGCGGCCAGATGGCGCAGGCTCGCTCGCCTACGCACCGACACCTCTGCAAAAAGGACAACTTCGTTCTAGGCAACGCAATATACACCTAACAATTAAGGCCGGTTCACAACAACCCGAGGATGGGAACGAAAACATACCGAGCTTCTCGTTTCCGTTAGTTATTATAGACCTGTTCATCAGTAAGGGCGGTTTACGAACTAAGTTCGGAACATTCAAATAATATTGGTATCCTTTTCTACTACCTGATAACCGAGCGGATATTCCCAAGACGTACGATTTCGTCGTCGGCCGTTTCTAGAAAACACACACGCGGCCTGCGTAACTCGGTCTTAGACCGAGCGGTAGAAGGAGAAAGAAATAGTTTACGGCGTCCTTACTTACCGGTTATTTCATAGGCGCGCGCGATTTAGCCTATGGTGGAAAATTGCAACGGGCACTACTTGATTCGGACGGACAAGACATCTCTGCTGAATAGCTCTATAGTTGTGTATGTCAATATGCGGATCATATCATTTAATTTTTGGTTCCCGTTCCCGGGTTGTTGTGAAGCGGTCTTTAGTTCACCTTATAAAGGTTTTTTTTTTATAGATGCACCATAGGGATTTACGTCTAAAAATTTGTATACTAGATAATGGTTTTTCTCTTGTGAATTTCAGCAGGCTTTAGTTTACACCTTCCCTAACAATTCCGAAAAAGTCTTTCCATTATGTATCCTCGGTTGCCTATGTTAATATTAGAGCCTAGAGTTGCATACGTTACAATAAACTTTCAACTTCTCGAATTTATTGCCAAAAACGTTATTTCAGGTTTCTATAAGTTGAAATAGGCCATAATGTATTGTTATTCATTTTCATATTTTTTAATTTTCTAAATCTAATGGTGCTACGGCTCACATTAAATTAACCAAGTTCGGTCGAAATTTTAACACATACGAATAATTATCAGGAAAATTAATATTTTTAATTAAAAAAAAAGAAGTGTGTTTTATCTGTAACATTTCTTAGGTATACGGGTGCCCGGATTTCGTAGGGACAACATGAGCAACTTCTGTTAGATCACTAAAAATTTGCACAGATAACATTGGTTTTATGAAGTGTTTAAATTGGTTCAAGCCGCATCTTGGTATCTTGGATAGCAGAGAAATTACGGTAAATGAAAGAAATGAGGAGATTGTTTTTTTATTTTAATTTCGAACAAGTGGGCCATGACACGTGGGGGTAGATTCTTAATGAGCTCTCGAACTTGCACCTTTTTTCTAATTTGACCATCTCTCTATCTCTTCAAATGCAGAAGTTGCCCATGTTGTCTCTACGAAATCCGGGCACCCTGTATATCATAACAGAAGGACCAGCCGATTGTGATAAAGCAGTTTCCATAAACGATTTTTAGTTACATTTTACTGCCGCCCTACCACTTAAACCATAATTAAATTAATATAATGCAATATTCAGATAATAAAATGTTTAATAAATATGTTCTATGCAATAATATTCTAGGGCTAAATTATATAGTTTACGCTACACCAAAAGTGAATTTGGTGTGGTGTCACTACAGCCTTTGGTCGCATTATATTTATTTCTAGAAAAAAAAAAAAAATTAATCCTTATTCAGAAAATCCAGAGTCAACTTTAAAAATTCATTTGGCTTTTCGTGGTGCAACCAATGTCCGGCTCCATCTATATAAGTAAAGGTTGCTTGGGGGAACATTTTTAAAATCTGTGCGTGATCATCTTTCCTAAAAAAATTATGATTATCAACCCCACATCCTTCACTTATTCAATGATTGTATTAGGTTTTCCCATGTTTGATGATTCTACAGCATACACAGCTTATAAAGATGTGAATTCTATTCGTTTGATTTGTCTATTAAATTATAATTATTATTTGAAGACTCACGGAAGATAATCGGAATTAACTCCACCAATGAAAATTACTGGTCCCGTAAACACGTGCCCGTTAACGTTGGGAAATGAGGCGATGTGCTGGAAGTTTTTCGCTAAAGCGGGTAAATTTATTCTCCACTTGTATCTAAAATTATTTATTTATTCACACTAATCAACCATTTTATTAGCAATAATCCTACCCTCCATTCAAATCTGGCACGATATTCGTCATGAGAAAACTCCTCAGTCCTTTATCGTCGATCCCCTTCGCCAGTTGCTTATCGATGTTCAGTCTTGCGGCCGACATAGATCCATCCGTCGGCATCTTAACCTTCATCAAGAAATCTAACAGATCCGGAAACCACTGTAGTGTCGTGCTCGTCCACACCGGAGAGGTATCGGCGATAATTATTTTCTGCACCAGGCCCGGCTAAAATAGGAATCCGGGCTAAGACCCTCGAAAGGTGACCGAGCATGGAATCGCTTCACGTTGGTCAGTGCGAAATACATTACGGCTCTGCCGCCCATCGAATGGCCCAACAGGCAAGCCCTGTCGATTCTCTGCTCCTCGTATAGGGCTTTGATGTCCTCGGCCAGGTGTTTGTAAGTGTGTTGGTTTGCGTGCGGGCTGTCTCCGTGATTTCTGGCATCTACTGCAAATATCTGGAATAAAACACTTTTTCTTTGATTTATTGCAAAGTAAAGTGTTTTACTCTATATAAGAGCATGTATGAAGGAGAAGCTTCCTACATAACAAATATAAAATATTTATTTAGGAATAACAAAAATTACCTTTCGTGGTGGTACGGTCTTCCTCTGGTACTGCTTGCAAAGACTGTTCCAGTTAGCCTTGGAACCGAACATTCCGTGCATGACGATGAAAGGCGGTGCACCTGTCGGGCTTTGGTTGCTCTCGTAAGAAGTGTACGCCATTTTTATGGCCTCTACATTTTGGCTTCGATTTATTGCGGTGGAAAACGGGAATTGTAACGTTGGGACCCGGTAAAGAGGCCGGAATCTAAATATTTGTAACATCTTCAATAAGCACTCTTATAATTTTGACAGGTTATGTTTACAACGCGATTTTGAGGTTAAGACCATAATTAAATTAATATAAGGTAATAAAATGTTTAATAAATATATTCTATACAATATTTACACCTTATAATATTCTAGGGCTAAATTATATACTTATATAGTTTATGGTACACCAAAGGTGTGGTGTTACTGCAGCCTTTGGTCGCATTATATTCGTTTCCAAAAAAAAAAAACACGCATGCGAATGCTGTACATTAATCCTCATTCAGAAAATCCAGAGACACCTTTAAAAATTCGTTTGGCTTATCGCTGTGCAACCAATGTCCGGCTCCATCTATATAAGAAAAGGTCGCTTGGGGGAACATTTTTAAAATTTGTGCGTGATCACGTTTCCTAAAAAATGATTATTGTCAACCCCATATGCCTCGCTTATTCAGTGATTGTATTGGGTTTCCCCATGTTTGATGATTCTACAGCAATCAAGACTTATAAAAATGTGAATTCTTGTATGATTCGATTTTATTAAATAATAATTATTATTTGAAGACTCACGGAAGATAATCGGAATTCCCTCCACCAATGAAAATTGCCGGTCCGCTAAACACCTTCTCCTTAATGTCAGGAAATGAGGCGATGTGGTGGTAGCTTTCCACTATAGTGGGTAAATTTATTCTCCACTTGTATCTAAAATTAATTATCTACTCACACTTAATCAACTTTTACTGTTATTTTAGCAATAATCCTTCCTACCCTCCATTCGAATCCGGGACGATATTCGTCATGAGAAAACTCCTCAGCCCTTTATCGTCGATCCCCTTCGCCAGTTGCTTGTCGATGTTCAGTCTTGCGGCCGACATGGATCCATCCGTCGGCATCTTGACCTTCACGAGGAAATCGAACAGAACCGGCATCGTCTGTAACGCCGGGCTCGTCCACACCGGAGAGATATCGGCGACGATAATTTTCTGCACCAGGCCGGGCTAAAATTGGAATCCGGACTAAAACCCTTGAAAAGTAACCGAGCATGTTATCACCTTACGTTGGTCAGTGCAAAATACATTACGGCTCTGCCGCCCATGGAATGCCCCAACAGGCAAGCCCTGTCGATTCCGTGCTCCTCGTACAGGGCCTTGATGTCCTTGGCCAGGTGTTCGTAGGTGTGTTGGTTCGCGTGCGGGCTGTCTCCGTGATTTCTGGCATCTACTGCAAATATCTTGTTAGGTTTTCAATTAGTTGGTTTAAATTATAACATATTTGGAATAAAACACTTTTTCTTTGATTTATTACAAAGTCTATATAAAAGCATGTATGAAGTAGAAGCTTCCTAAAAAAATACCTTTCGTGGTGGTACGGTCTTCCTCTGGTACTGCTTGCAAAGACTGTTCCAGTTAGCCTTGGAACCGAACAATCCGTGCATGACGATGAAAGGCGGTGGGCTTGTCGGGCTTTGGTCGTTCTCATAAGAAGCGTACGCCATTTTTACGGCCTCTACATTTTGGCTCCGATTTATTGAGGTGGAAAACGGGCGTTGCAACGTTGGGCCCCGGTAAAGAGGCCGGAATCTAAATATTTGTAACATCTTCAATTAGCACACATAATTTTGACAGGTAATGTTTACAATGCGACTTTGAGGTTAACACTATGTATTAACATCTTGGGCCATCTAGCGTCACTTGCTGTAACTAATTCTAGCCTGCTTGGCGTTACTTGCGCCATCCGATGTCACTAGTGTGAAGCTCCAATATATATAATTCGTAGGATAGAGTGTACAAGTTAATTTAATAATATTTTTTTATATCATGTGAGCCACAAAACTTTGAGATAAATGAGGTATGTCGCATATTATTACATCATGAAACCAGAATTAGATTTAAAAAATGAACTAATCTCATTTGTTAACATTATTAAATTATTTCAAATAAATACAAAATCCTGGATCGATTATAAACTTTTTAATCAATAGCTGGCGTAATGATAATGGGCCCTATTCTGTTTTTATCACGGTGATAACTTTACGGCGTGAAAATTTATCACATCGTTTTCGATCGAACGGCAAATTGGTATTCCGTTTCTAACGTGATAAAGTAAGTTCGGCAACACTGTAAAATCGAAGCAAGTGAACTAATAACGGCATGCTTTCGCCATTTTTCAAATTTACGCGGGAAAATCAGTACAGTAATGCCCACTTGCACCGCAGCTACTTAATCATGATTAAAAAGTTAATCAATGGTTAGTGGAGAATTGGCATGCACCGCAACTTAATCATTATTAAAGTCCCCAAGAAATGTCAAATATTTAATCAGCCGATTTTGGCCGATTAACTCAAAAACAAATAACTTCACGACGAATATAGTCGTGAAGTTAGTTACATTTGGCAGATGATTTTGAAATTAATAACCTTTGTTTTGTCTTTGTTATTAAAAACGATGGATTTGGGAATAGTTGAGCAGATTGATGAAATCGATGGCTTGGAGGTTAATGATTTTATTAATTTTGGTTTGTTTACCTCGTCCAATAATAAGAAATAATAATAATAGTATGTTAGTTAGCATTTAGTATTCATATTTACCGCGCATTTGTTTCCTCTGTTCTCAATAGAACGACGTAAAACAACCAAAAAAGAACTTAAAATCCCTAGAAAAACGTGTGCTCTCTATAATAATACTCGGTGGTCGATAGATGCCGACGGTGCAACAGAAATACTCTGATTAAAGTTAATCATGATTAAAATTTAATCATGATTAAGTTCTGCGGTGCAAGTGGGCATAAATGTCGTTAAAATTGCAGCAAATAATAATTTTCAGCTGCTGCTTCTTGTTCCCGCAGCAATAATTAAGCGAAATAAAGACCATTTTTACAATTTTATGGTTAACACACACTTATCACCTGCTCCGAACTCGGTGATAAAACTGAACCGCACTTTTCGACTGACGTCATTCGAAACTAGATCGGTGATAGAAACAGAATCGGAAACTTGCGTGAAGTGAAAAGTTTTCGATGACAATCGAAAACTTTTCGAAAGTGATAAAAACAGAATAGGGCCTTTACTATCGCAATTTGGATAATTTTGTCTATTATGTATCCTCAGTTGCATATGTTAATATTAGTGCTTAGAGTTGCATACGTCACAATAAAGTTTCGACTTCTCGAATTTATTGCCAAAAGCGTTTTTCCAAATTAAAATAGGCCACCGACACACTATTTATTCTAAATTTAAAAAATTCGAGTTGAGTTGCTATCGCAATTTGAATATTTTTTATTCTTCTGTATCTTCAATTGCCTATGTTAATATTATAGCTTAGAGTTACTTAATTTTTTTTATTGCTAAAAACATTTTTTCAGGTTTCTATAAGTTGACATAGGCCACCTAGACATTAAAATTCAATTTCAATGTGTTATACGACATTTTCATATTTTTAAATTTTCTAAATCTAATGGTGGTATGGCTCGCATTAAATGAACCAAGTTCGGTCGCTAATTTTACTTAATATATAAATAATAATTTATACGAATTAATTAAAATTAGAATCATCAAGCAAATAAGCATTTACAATTTAAAAAAGGTAGGAGCTGAGTTACTATCGCAATTTGAGTGTTTTTAGTTTTTTAGGCAACATAACCGATTTTATATGTTTTAGGTTATGTAGAGTAAAGTATGAATATGATTAATCGTAAGAATAATGTAATTGCTAGTATTTAACATCATCAGAGAATATTTAGGTGAGCTTTAGGTTTTAAATAAGTGTTAATTATATAACTACATGATATTACATTATGGATTTAAAAATTAATATTTGGAATAAAATACTTTTTACTTTATAAGATGGTTTCCCCATTTACGAAGTTATTAATTTAATTATATGGAAGTTTTTTGTAAACAAATATTGGAGAAGATTCTCCGTATATAACTGCATCAAAAGTGTAAACACGCCTCCGACAGGGATCGAATCTGCAACCTCCAGATCAGGCAGCATCCCGGACTGGAGATCTGTAGGTCGCAATTTCGATCCCTGTCGGAGGCATGTTCACACTTTATACGGAGAGTTTTCTTCAATATTTGTTTACAAAAAATATCCATATAATTAAACTTTTACTTTGTATAACACTTCGATGACAAACAAAGTAAAAAGTGTTTTATTGCATTTAAAAGCATGTATAACGAAGTAGAAGTAAGAATTAATATTTGTTTCTGTTATTAATTATATAGAAAAACCATGCTTTGGTTTGGTTTAATTAAATTAACATTGTTTCTATGTTATTATACAGAAAAACCATGCTGCGGCGGTTTGGAATAAAGGCTGCGAGAACTGCACGTAACTATTACACAGTGAAGTCGGAAAATGCACACAAACAGCAGGATGTAATCGCCAAGCACATACACTCGCAGATAAAGATCGGTGGACCGATTTCAATCGCCGACTACATGAGACAGGTTCTCACACATCCACTAGGTACAGTTTTTTTATAGGTTTCACCGGTGTCCACTCGTACATTCTAAATTTACCGGTTTACATTTTTATATCCGCTTTGAACAAAAAATGCAATAACCAGTATTTTTATTAAATGTGCATAAATTTACCGTTTTCTCTCAAGCAGATGGTTAGATATCTATACACTATTAATAACCAGGATTTTGATTAAATGTGGGAATTTTTTTTTTTTAAACAGAAGTTGTAAATATTTATCATTCGATTTTTTTAAGAGGTTGCTATGTAGATTTTTTTTTTTTAACAGTGGAGTTGTAAATATTTTTTATTCGATTTTTTTTTAGGTGGTTACTACATACATAACGACATGTTCGGCAAAGACGGTGACTTTGTCACATCGCCGGAATTGGGACAGGTCTTCGGCGAGATGATCGCCGTCTGGTTTCTGAACGAGTGGTCCAAAATTGGATCACCAAAACCCTTTCAGGTAGTTACGCCGATGTACCGTGAGATCAGAAACAGGTATAATAATTCGGGTAATATTATGTTGGCTGTCTGGAATTTTCTAACTTATTTTGACATCTTGTAGTTTTTTTGAGGTTACTTGTTTTAAAAATAGTTTTTGTGTCGAGATCTGCCGATTCTGTCTATTTTTAAGACAAGTAACCTCAAAAAACCGCAAGATGTCAAAATAAACAAAATGCACCGCACTGGAGAATTCAAGGCAGCCAATATAATCGCACTTGAATGATTATAGGGATTTTCAGAAATTATGCTGCCAACCATTTTCGACTTTCTGATCTCACGGCACTATACATAGCCTTAGTATAAAATTTTCCGACAACACCTTTAATCTAAAGGTGGAGATACACATGCCAAAAAATGGCGCACTGAGAGTTTGCAAGTAATAAGTTAGTCTACCCAACCTACACTTCAGTTTAGAGATGAAATTTATTTAATTTCATGTCTGTCATTTACTCAAATAGATCGTCGAATTGGGTCCTGGCCGCGGCTCCCTCTGTCAGGACATACTGCGCGTCTTTTCCCATTTCGATGCCCTCAATGGAGCAAGCGTGCATCTAGTCGAAGTGAGTCCGGTTTTAAGTGATCTACAATCGAGGAAGCTTTGCGTCAAGTCCTCGAATGTCAACGATGACCAAGTGACATTCTACAGAGATGGCAGCAGCTTTGAAGGTATGAAGGTATTGTTTCCTCTCTTCTTCTACTGAACCCTGTGTTACCCCTTCGCTTCAAAACTTCAAAATTGGTTCTGATTTAATCACTTTTTAACAAACGAGTGAAAAAATTGGCTCAAAACAAAATGGCAACACTCCGAACTTGAAATAGAAGAAATTTGCATTTTGCAATTCTAAAAATTGTAAAAAAATTATTACCGCTGAAATTGTCTTCAAAATTTCAAAATCTATTCTCGATGAACCAATGTTTACCACCCTACCAAAATAATTGACGTACCGCAGCTGAAAACAAAATGGCGGCGCTGAAAACTTGAAATTGAAGAAATTTGCATTTTGTAATTCTAAAAATTGTAAAAAAATAATCACCGCTGGAATTGTTTTCAAAATTTCAAAATCTATCCTCGATGAAGCAATGTTTACCACCCTACCAAAATAATTGACATACCACAGCTGAAAACAAGATGGTGGCACTGAAAACTTGTAAATTGAAGAAATTTGCATTTTGTAATTCTAAAAATTGTAAAAAAATAATCACCGCTGGAATTGTTTTCAAAATTTCAAAATCTATTCTCGATGAACCAATGTTTACCACCCTACCAAAATAATTGACATACAACAGCTGAAAACAAAATGGCGGCGCTGAAAACTTTAAATCGAAGAAATTTGCATTTTGTAATTCTAAAAATTGTAAAAAAATAATCACCACAGGAATTGTCTTCAAAATTTTAAAATCTATTCTCGATGAACCAATGTTTACCACCCTACCAAAATAATTGACATACCACAGCTGAAAACAAAATGGCGGCACTGAAAACTTGAAATCGAAGAAATTTGCATTTTGTAATTCTAAAAATTGTAAAAAAATAATCAACGCTGGAATTGTCTTCAAAATTTCAAAATCTATTCTCGATGAACCAATGTTTACCACCCTACCAAAATAATTGATATACCACAGCTGAAAACAAAATGGCGTCGCTTAAACCTTGAAATCGAAGAAATTTGCATTTTGTAATTCTAAAAATTGTAAAAAAATAATCACCGCTGGAATTGTCTTCAAAATTTTAAAATCTATTCTTGATGAGCCAATGTTTACCACCCTACCAAAATAATTGACGTACCACAGCCGAAAACAAAATGGCGTCACTGAAAACTTGAAATTGAAGAAGTTTGCATTTTGTAATTCTAAAAATTGTAAAAAAATAATCACCGCTGAAATTGTCTTCAAAATTTCAAAATCTGTTTTGAATGAATCAATTTTTAACATCCACTCTTTCCTCTTCTTTGCTAATCTTTCCATTTCATTTGAATAAAATTTACAGAGAATCAGTTTTTTAATTTATTCACAGGAGTCAACGTGCGATGGTACAAGTCACTAAAAGACGTCCCCGACGCGTTCACCCTCCTGGTGGCGCACGAATTCTTCGACGCCCTCCCCATACACAAGTTCAAGAAGACGGAACGCGGATTCCGCGAGGTGCTGATCGACATCGACCCCGACAAGACCGTCGAAACTTTTCGGTGATTTCGAGCCCTCGACTCGGTTTAATTTTTGAAATTGAAGGTATGTTTTAGCTCGGGAAGAGACGCCGGTGCAGAAGCTGTTTGTGAGCCCCGACGATCCCAGGGAGCACGTCGAGGTGTGTCCGGAGGCTCTCGTCCTGATCGGGGAGATCGCCGGACGTCTGGAGAGCGACGGGGGGCTGGCGCTGCTCGCCGATTACGGGCACTCGGGCGAAGGCACGGACACCTTCAGGTCTTACAAGAAGCACAAGCAGCACGATCCTCTGGTCGATCCGGGCACGGCGGACCTGACTGCGGATGTTGACTTCGCGATGCTTAAGAAGGTTAGTGTATAAAATTAATGCTATTTAATGCTAATTTTTAACACGTCCAAACTAGAGAAATTTATACAGTGAGATCAGAAAGTCGAAAATAGTTGGCACACACAGCACATTTTTTGAAAATGATATTGGCTATCTGGAATTCTTTAATGCGGTGTTAATTTTGACATCTTGTGATTTTTTAAGGTTAAGTTCAGTGGCGTCACTAAGAATGGGAATTTGGGCATGGAAAACCCTGAAATTTAAATAAAACAGCCAAGGTTATGAATCCTAAATTTATTATTAATAGTGATGATCAGTTTTAATGTTTAAAATAGGCACAATTGGCAGATAAAAACACAGAAAACTATTTTCAAAATAAGTAAAGGTGGCTTTACATTGTATGATTTATTTTTATTTGCTAAAAGACACATTGCAGTGGCCCTCAAACGTGATTATTCCTCGATCATTGCTTAATATCTTTTATATTTCCACTTTGCTAATAGCATAAACTCAATATCGTAAAAATCATAAGCTAAGCCGATTTTATACATGATAAAATCATATGATAAGTCATATGATAAATCATACAATGTAAAGTCACCTTAACCTTTAAAAACCACAAGATGACAAAATGAACAAAATGCACCACACTGGAGAATTCAAGGCTGCCAATATAATAATAATCATAGAATGATTATAGGGATTTTCAAACTATTTTCGACTTTCATGATTAACTTTTAGTAAAACTGGCTGATTTTTTTTAAATATATTGAAGCAGGAAATTTTGACGAATATATTTTTAAAAAGGAGGTGAACTTTTTTGGCATTAGGAGAACGAGACGAATCCATCGATGCTTTCCGATTTGAGCTAGCTCACTCCGTTCAAAAGTTAGACCTCTCTGACAAATTCTTGACTTTCAGATTTTTATTTATGACACTATACATTTTACGTTGTATATTTTCTTCCAGGCCGCTTTACGTGGTCACGGAGTTTTGGCGTTCGGGCCCACCTCGCAGCGTGATTTCTTGCTGAGAATGGGAATCGAGCACAGGGTGAAAAAACTCGAGGAATGCATAACGGAAGAGCAGCAAAAGTATTTAAGGGGCGGTTTCCACATGATGACCGACGAAGACAAAATGGGTGCACGGTTCAAGTTCTTGGCGCTGCTGCCGGCCGTGCTCGAAAACATTTTAAAGAAAGTTCCAGTTGTAGGATTCAATTAGTCATAAATAAAGTAAATAAAAAATCGATTTTTTTTGTTTTGAAAGGAATGAATATGAATTCCGTGTCATCGTAAAGTCGAAATAGTTTGCAGCCCTTAAATAGGGTTGCCAGATGTACATCATGGCGTCACTAAAAATGAGAATTTTGGCATAAAACAGCTAGATAATTAATCTTAAATGTATTATTAATAGTGCTTATCAATTTTGAAAAATTACTTATTCAAAATGGAGAAAATCAGCAGATAAAACACACAAAACTATTTTCAAAACAAGTAACCTCAAATAATCACAATATGTCAAAATTTACAAAATCTAGACATTGATGCGAATATAATTTTATTTCAATTCATATGGGGATTTTCAGAAAATGTACTGCCAACTATGTTGGACTTCTGATCTCACGGTATTTTACACTTTTAACAAAACAAAATTGTAGCAGGTAGCTGCATTTTCAATTAAATAGTTGCGTAACAAGTAAAACGCTAATTTATTAATATCTTTAAACTAAATCACAATTGAAAGCTACTCAAGGCTAGGAGAGACATTCCTTCCTAAAACGTTCGCACTGTACTGAAGCTTTTCCACATCGGCCGCCGATTGCAGTGTGTCTTCTGATAAAAGCCTGTCGTTTCTAGATTCCTTAATTGAAGCTAAAAACACAAACACATTTTTTTTTCAATTCCCATGTTATTCGGAGTTATATTTATAAAAATTAAACTGCAAAGATCGAACAAACATGAATTATTGTAAATCTGTCATTGACCTGGTTTGACGTATTTTTGTGTCATTACTATGATTTATTTATTTGAAGACACGCCGGTAACAAAATTATCTCTACAATGAAGATACTCAATTTAATGTCAAAATTGCCCACTGTCACAAAATATAACCTCATTTTTTTTTAAATATAACCCAATTTTTCAAGTCTAGTGATTTTTTACATTGGTCACACTGGCACACCAACAGAACCAACTTGGTTAAAAATAAAAATGGAACAGAGTTTAGATACACACAAATTAAGAAAGTAATAAAATAGAATAAAACACGCACACAGCACAGTTAATGTTGCTGATGAGGAAACAATTAATATTTATCATTAAATTTTTTTCAATTTTTGTTCGTCTGTCACTACGACTAGTTTTTTTATCCAGTACAAGTGACGTAACTAGGTTGCATTGCCGTAAGGCCATCTGCAGATAATCCATCAAAATCTAATCGTGCCAGTTTGATAGCGTCAAATTGAGTTGCAAAAATTAGTATTTTGATTTATTATTTAACACACATGAGAACTAACAATATAACTTACCATTATACGGTGTATATTTATCGCTAACTGTGTTCTCGATCTTGTAACCTATGAGGCCAACGACTGCGGCGAATGGGAGCGTGATGTAAGGGGCGTAAGCCCTCAGGGCTCGAAAGAGTACAGGCCACATCTAAACCGAAACCGTGTTACCACAAAAGATGATATAAACACCGTGTACTTACCTTGATAAATGATAACTTGGGCCGGACCGAATTTTGAGGTTAAAAATCGTGGGTAGAAATGTTTACAAAAAGTCAAAATAACGTTTTACGTTTCCACAATTAATTCTCACCAATTTGCAAGTGCTAATAAGAGATATAGATAATGAAAATAGAGATTATTTAATTAATAAAATACACGACTGTGGTTTTCATAACCGCGCAAGGTCATAAGTTTGTAAAAAATATGTATTTATTTTTGGGAACGAAAATAACAATTTGGGATTAATTAATACTAATAAATATAATAACTTTATCTAGCACTTTTGCTATATAGATTGCATAATATAGAATATATAAATGGGATATAAATTAAAATCCCCCTTTTTTGAAAGATGGGTTGCCTAACTTTAATAACATTTAAAACATATCAACAATTTTAATACCAATTAAAAAATATAAATCTTTGCTAATATTAGTGTATCTATTTATTATTTAGTTTTATAGGTTGCCCAGTTTTTCTATGTCTATAGTTTTTATTGCTAATTCTTTAAATAACGACAATTTCAAGATGATTAATCATCTGCCTGATGAAGCCACTTTGTGATGAAACATATGTCGCAGTGTTTCGACATTAAAAATCTGTGAAAATTCTCAACACACGTGTTTTACTTACCACATATATTATGGAATTTCACCAAGTAACCACCTCATCAATCCAATATTTGCTTCATATGAACATCACAAAACAAACATTTTATTATTGTGTACGTGTTTTAGTATAATTTAAATGCGAAATGAAATCTACTCGAGGTATTCAAACTACACAACAGTCTCTTTACGAGACTCTAAAATAAATCATCTATTGCACGGCTAAAATCAATTAAAATATGTTGTAATAATCTATGATTATATTTATAAATTCTGTAAAAAAAAAATTGCGGCCGCCTTGTAATTATCTCCGGTATGTTTGTACGTAAAGGATTTTAATGATATTTTTTTATATACTTTATAATAAAATATGAGATATACATAAACTAAATTGAAATTAATTATTTATTTACCATATCCCCATTTCGACGGCCCTTATTACCTGATTTTAAATTCCTGTATAAATACCAGTCCATGTTAATTTTGTACATATCTCCTTGAGAATGACCTAAGGTCGAAACTAGTTGGAGAGAAAAATAAAATCAGTGAAACAAAACCAAGTGTTTTAATTAATCAAATTGAGTTCTTAATGTTCACTCATATTATTAAAACACAAAGAGCGGCACTAAACAAAATTGTAGTATTTTTAAGGCGCCAAGTATTGCGAAATATATATAATACTAATTGTTGGATTATTCTTGAATTATCCCTTTTGAATCCGAATATATAAATCATAGCAGTTGACGTATTCATATAATTAAATTTACAACAATCGGTCGTGCTTTAGGACAAGTTCGAATGCGCTCCGGTTTATAAGGGATTTTATTGATATTTTTCATGTACTTTATAAAATAGTATAAGGTATAGATAAAATTAATATAAATAATTTATTCATTTACCATACTTTGAATTAGGCAATTTAATGTTCACACATTTTATTAGTTGGTACGGATGAAACCCAGGGGGCGCTAGTAAACGTAAGGGAGGCTATTTTAAGGCGCGAAATCTGACTGTTCTGTACGGATTTGCTCGCGCGGCCTTTACAAACCTCGTGTTCCCTTCCAAAATCCTTAAAATCGGTCGTGCGTTTCTGCCTGGCCGACGTCCTGCTTAAACGAAAAGCGTAATTTCGGTGTAAAACACGGTGGTGCAGTCGGTGTTTCCGCGTAACCTTCCAAACCCGGTGAACGCGTAGTGTTAGTGCGTCTCTGTTGAAACCGTGGCCGGTGATAGCGTTAAACGCGAAACCGTCTCTTGATGATCCCGAAAGTCCGCAGATTTCCCAGAAAATAATTCATTTACCATACTTTGAGTTAGGCAATTTAATGTTCACACATTTTATTAGTTGGTACGAACGAAACCCAGGGAGCGCTAGTAAACGTAATGGTGGCTTTTTTAAGGCGCGCAATCAGACTGTTCGGTACGGATTTGCTCGCGCGCGGCCTTTGCAAAGCTCGCGTTCCCTTGCAAATCCTTAAAATCGGTCGTGCGTTTCTGCAGGGCTTAAACGAAAAGCGTAATTTCGGTGTAAAACACGGTGGTGCGGTCGGTGTTTCCGCGTAACCTCCCGAACCCGGTGAACGCGTAGTGTTAGTGCGTCTCTGTAGAAACCGCCGCCGGTGATAGCGTTAAACGCGAAACCGTCTCTTGGTGATCCCGAAAGTCCGCAGATTTCCCAGAAAATAATTCATTTACCATACTTTGAGTTAGGCAATTTAATGTTCACACATTGTATTAGTTGGTACGAACGAAACCCAGGGGGCGCTAGTAAACGTAATGGTGGCTTTTTTACGGCGCGTAATCAGACTGTTCGGTACGGATTTGCTCGCGCGCGGCCTTTACAAACCTCGCGTTCCCCTTGCAAATCCTTAAAATCGGTCGAGTGTTTCTGCAGGGCCGACGTCCTGCTTAAACGAAAAGCGTAATTTCGGTGTGAAACACGGTGGTGCAGTCGGTGGTTCCGCGTAACCTCCCAAACCCGGTGAACGCGTAGTGTTGGTGCGTTTCTGTTGAAACCGTGGCCGGTGATAGCGTTAAACGCGAAACCGTCTCTTGGTGATCCCGAAAGTCCGCAGATTTCACAAATTTTTTTCTTCAATATCATGCACCCGCCCCCCAGTTCGAATGCGCCTGCGCGGCAAAAGACGCGGTGGCTTTTTGTTTCAATTGCGCCATTTTGTTGTGTACGGTATTGCTCGTGTCGAGGACGCGCGCGGCCCTTGCTGAGCTCCCGTGTTCCCTTGCAGACCCTTAAAATCGGTAGTGAATTACGGCCGGGCCGACGCCCCGCTCAAACGAAGAGCGTAAGTGCGGTACAGTTGGTGTTTCCGCGTAACCTTCCTAACCCGGTGAACGCGTAGTGTTAGCGTTGGCGCGTTTGCGTTAAACCAGAAACCGTTACCGCGGCCGGTGATAGTGTTAGAGCCGCCCCCCCCCCCGTTAAACGCGATACTAGAAGCGACGCTGAAGTCCGGAGATTCGAGGTGGATGATTCCCTAGAAGAGTCGGCGTTGTTTCTTCAACTTTTTCTAGCGTCGCCGGCCATTTTGATTTTCTCGGCCCCCTACGACAAGCCCTGTTGGGAATAAGGTAAAAAATACTTTTTTGATCGATAGGTATCTGTGAATCCTTGCAATACCATCACTACCAGGCGCACACCCGGGGGGTGGCTATCAGGCTCGAGGCCCCCCTTAACCTGGCTGTAGGAAAGTAGTGCTTTTTAGAATTATAGGTTGCTATGTTGCACTTTCATTCACGGATTTTCAGTTTACACAATTGTTTGTGTGCGAGTTATATGCGTGAGCCCCCCCAAGCCAAATTTCTGGGCACGCACCTGATCACTACCATCCCATTTTACAAGATTTTTAGCACCCGAACCTGTTAAAATGATTATTTACCGATTACTATAATCATCTCCATCAATTCTTTTTCCCATCAACTCATTCCATCTGATTTTTTTCACACGCAGCCCTGAATGATGAAATGTTTTTCAGAACGATAATGCTTATTAATTTCCAGCGTTTTCACAACCAAAAAATAAATTTGAGACCTCACTTATTGCAGGTAAATTGAATTAATGTACATTTTTCATCTTTAATTCATTCAAAAAATGAATACCTTTTGATTTAATTTTTTTTTTGGCGTCGACTGCGAGGTCATCTGCTACCACCGTTTGCTTGATTTAATATCTGTGTATAAATTATCGATGGACCTAGAAGTCTTTTCATTCTGTTCCATTTTTCTTTCGCTCTCCAAAAGTGCGTAAAGTGTGATAAACTATCATAAAAATAATTCAAGCTCTTAATGTTAAACAACCTTTTCAGTCTGTCTTTGTTTAGCATTAAGTGAGATAAAGTTGATACTAAAAATAATTCAATACTGAACTTTTTCGATCTCTGCCTTTGTTTGCGACTTCAATTCATTCCACCTCGTAAAGTAATTATCAATTTCATTTGATGTTTCACCCCGAAATGT
Organism: Ocypus olens; assembly: GCA_910593695.2. Taxonomy (NCBI): domain Eukaryota; kingdom Metazoa; phylum Arthropoda; class Insecta; order Coleoptera; family Staphylinidae; genus Ocypus; species Ocypus olens. The sequence goes on from OU343061.1 coordinate 48,964,617, forward strand.
GTAAAGTAACACTTTAAATAATTCCCACTTAAACTCTACCTCAAATCCAAGTTCCGCAAGGTAACTGAAGTTTCCCTCGAAAAATCTTAATTTCGACAACTTTAAATAAACTGACAATTCCACCTCGGATATACGGATGAGTAAGCGTGTTCCAGTAAACCCCGCGTCGCGTACAGTCGCTCGAGGTTCGCGTGTGAGCCGGGCAACCCGCAGTTTCCGAACTGGAAGATGTCTTGAAGAGTCGAAGGCTGGTAACGGGATATTCAAGGCCGGCAACAGGATCCTCGCGGCTGCTCGACCAGATTAAGGTACGTCATCACAGATATTGATCACCGGATGGTTACGGTTAGTGAAATGTGTACTATACGGCTGCACTCGGGGTTCCAACACGGACCGGAGATTCTCTCAATCTTGGCCATCGCAACTCGGGGCTGGGCGGAGAGGTTGAAGCTTTTTCTCGTGTTTGAATGTCTTGATCAGCCACTGGCGAGATAATTAATAACAAAAGTGTAATGACATCGTTGCGGTTTTAAAAAGCCACGATTCTCATTCTTTACACATTTTTAATTTAAAAAATTAAATTGAATTTTAAATTTGTTATAATTTAAAATACAGAGTTTACTACTAAACTATTCTACAGATTGGTGGCGGCTGCTAGATACATAGGGTGTGCACAACAGTCATGCGTTTACACTATGCACATTAGATTTCTTTAAATAAGTGCGCTGTCAATTTATTTTTCGCATCTTATTAAATAATGTAAACGTTGTTAAATCGTTTTTCATTGAGAAAGCTTTCCATTACTCGGCCGAATCATTTTCTCCACAGGTGACGTCCAATCAAATGATAGCAATTTCATTACCCAACAGGTGATGTCCAATCAAATGATAGGTTTTCATTGCCCAACAGTTTAGTTGTTACTATGGTTACGGTTCATTTTTTGTCAGCGAACTGCCGCAATTTCTAAATAGAAAAATTATTCGTTATAATTTAATACAAACGGAAAAATCTTTAGGTAATTATTTAATATGATGCGAAAAAGTATAGTATTAAACTCGTGAACAAGTTGGCCATTGCCACTCGGGTGAATTGCAAACTTCACCCTCGTGGCAATGGCCAACTTTCTCACTCATTTAATAATATATTTCATTATGATGAATACATATGAATTTTTTTTTTCTGATATCTAAGCTGATCTAGATTCGTTTTTGTTAATTCTTTTTAATTTAACGTTTATTATTTTGCTGCATTGTATTTGAGTTTGAGTTAACAAATAAAAAAATATTATTATTATTATTAATTGCTTGAGAAAATACAGTGCACTTATTTAAACAAAACTATTGAGGTGCATAGCGTAAATGCTTGACTGTCGTGCATGTCCATATGTTCCTAGTAGCCGCCACCAATGTGTATATCTTAACTTGTGGGTTTTTTTTTGTGAAGTTTATTATTAATTAATTAAAACAAACATGTGTAATGGATGTGAATTGTGTGGACCACTTTATTGCAATCTTGCGTCCTTCTCAGAAATCATGCAAGTGCACTTTATTGAAACTATTTGTATTGTTATTGAACGATAACACAACTTATTTATTTACTCGTGTACATAAAATATTGAATATGGAAGGTGCACTCACTGTCTGTTTAATTTGAATTTAAATGATGCACGTTTAATTCATCAAACCAATTTCCAAAGCAGAAACCAATGACGAATTTACATTAATTCATCAAACCAATTTTCAAAGCAGAAACCAATCACGAAAGCGTACAGGTTATGTTTTTATGTTGAAATAAACAAAAAATATATACTCAGGGAGCGCACCACATAAATATTAGCGTCGGGTTCTCTAAATTTTATTCTGTTTACCACTGGTAAAACGCAGGTGGCGTCACTGATACGCATTGTTCACTTGAAATGCTCTTCAAACGATTTTTAGTTGGTATGAACGAAACCCAGGGGACGCCACCATAGTACAATCGCGCAGAGGTGACAGTGACTCATGCCTTTTCGATTTAATAATCGCGTCTGCATAAATATCTGTACTCGTTCGCTTGCTTACGAAAAACGAAATGAAATACGAAACGTATGTCGATATGTAAATTCAAGGGCTAAGTGCAGCGGATGTCTTTTCTCATTCTATCTATTCTAACCTCATAATTCACGTGCTTGTATCTGGTTTTGACCGTCTCCGAGCAGAATTGGTTGTATCCATTTCATTAATAAAAAGGTTAAATTTAATGATAAATTTCCAGTTGTCTTCACCGATTGCCGAAAACTACACTTGCACAGTTTCGTCGGGAAAATATTTGCACGCTCGAGAATTTTTAAATTTCCCGCCGAGACTGAATCGAATTATTTTATGGACATACGTTTACTAGAAACTTAATTAATTCAAGCAACATGGAGCCATGAGTCACTGTCACCTTTTTTTTTTAACAGAGGAGAGAAGATCTTTTACAGACATCCCTATAGTGGGGTAGTGTTGGAGTCCTCCCCCTGAAGGGCGGGAGTGTACCAACTAAAAACTAGTAGAGCGGAAGAAGACCGAACCTTGACCTAGGTCAACCGCTGGGGCGTCACTGTCACCTCTGGACGATTGTACTATAAATAAATAGCATAGGATTCTTTAAATTTGTTTTTAGTCACCATGGGTGAAACGTAGGTGGCGCCACAGATACACATTGTTCTCTTGAAATGCTCGTCGGTGGATTTTTAGTTGGTACGAACCAAACCCAGAAAGCACCACTAGTCAAAATTGGCATTTAATTTTTTTAATATTATAATTAATATAATTGTAACGCGCTAAGTACGTCCCAAGTATTATAAAATTAGAGTTAAAGGAATGGCGGTGGGTAAGAATTTATCATATGTTTAGTAAATTTATTTACTGCACTTTATGTTAGGCAACTGAATACACACCGACGTACATACAATCAGCCGTATTTCGTAAGCAAAACGTTGAAAAATTTACCGGCAAGTTAAAATTCTTTACTAAGGGCCGCTTTTACAATCGTCGGATAAATGATGGTTAACTTATACCCTCGTTAACTAATCCCATCGTTTATCTCTCAGTTAACGCACGCTGCCTTCTACAAACGCTTAGATAGATTTTCTCCCGAAACGCCAACGTTGGCAGCATTATCTCAGATAAACGATGGGATTAGTTAAGGAGGGTATAAGTTACCCATCATTTATCCGACGATTATAAAAGCGGCCCTAATTGGATATAATAATCACAATAATAAATAACTTTATTTAGCAGTTTGCTATTTAAATTACATGTAATTCTATATCCGTAATAATACTAATTTTTTGATTAAATAACTCCATTTTCACTCTTTCGCTATACAATATACATAAATTATATCTTTTTAAACATAACGTTCGTGCGCTAAATTTAACGTGTTGCTTACGAAATTGGGATGAGTTATGTGTGGGTGTATAATCAGTTGCCTACCATAAAAAGTTGTACATAAATTCTCCGTTTATAACTGTTGCTTAGGAAATTGGGATGAGTTATGTGTGGGTGTATAATCAGTTGCCTAACATAAAAAGTTGTACATAAATTCTCGGTTTAACTTAAATTTAATTGCTTACAAAATTGGGATAAGTTATGTGTGGGTGTATAATCAGTTGCCTAACATAAAAAGTTGTACATAAATTCTCCGTTTAACTTAAATTTAATTTACAAACTATACTGTTTACTCACAGTAAAGCTGGAACTGTAAGTGTCACGTAATCACTGTTTTCTGAACCTCTTGGTTAATTACCGTGGGAAAATACGTATGTACGACTCATAGATGGCGACGCGTGTTGATGGAGTTGCATAGGATATGAGACTCAGTTCAATTATTCAAAAAAAAAACTTATGCTTCAATGTAGCATGTTAAAATTCGTCTAAAACTATCACGTTTTTAACATAACATTCATTCTTTAAATTTAACTTGTTGCCCACGAAATTGGGTTGATTCACATGCGTGGACGTATATTCAGCAAAGTGTAGTACATACATTCTTTGTTTAACTTTAATTTAATAAACAAACTATGTTTTTTTGCAATTGTAAATATGCAATCGTGTTCACCGACTATAAAGCCGTAACTGTAAAGCCCGTTTTAGACGACGTTATTTTCTTGTACAAGAAAATTGTAGCAGAATATGTGACCAAAAAATATTGGCTAGTGCGAAATACATATTTTTCATCATATAAAATGGTACAAGAAAATAGTCCCGGATCATGCGTAGAATTGAAAAAATTTAAGTTGGTATAAAACATTTCGGTTTTAAACGTTGGAACTTATTGTGGTATTCCACATGTTTTACAATATACAGCAATGGTTTCTCTTGATATCGCTCAATAATGCTCGTTATTTCATATGTTGTCCTAGTAGTCTTCGTTGAAACGGCATAAACTCAACTCACGTGCTGCAATTTTAGGTTATGTCGCAGATGAGCGATTAAATTCACTACATTCAAAATGCGTATGCTCGCAGACAAGGATGGAAATAGAGCGTGACCTATTTTCATCCCAATTTATTGTACAAGATTGATTTCCTGTATTACACGATACGAGAAAAAGGTATACCATTTTCTGGTACAAGAAAATAACGTCGTCTAAATCGGGCTTTAGTGTCATGTGGTCACTGTTTTTCCCGACTCTATAGTACGCAGCACGACTCCGAGATGGCGTCGCGAGTTGATTGGGTTGCATAGGAAACGCTACTCAAATGAAATATTTTAACAAGTACTTATGCTTTAACCAGCAAATTAATATCATTTATAATTGTTATTCATCGAGATTCGATTAATTAAATACTTAAGCATGTTTCTACATAGATTACGGATATATTTCACGAATTTTTTAATGATCCTCATAGAGGTCCAGTTAGTTAACTGTTATATTTAACATTCCAATCGTTTATTTCCCATTGATACATAAAAAAAAATGGATACAACGTCCTCTACGTGTATTCTAAAAAAACAGTTATGTGTTCCATAATCAAATGCGTAAGATAAAACTTGATCCGGCATCAAGAAGCGTTAATTATGATAATAAATAAAAAGAAAACAGGCATTTGCATAAAAATCCGGTCGTTATTTATGATGCTAGATTAAATAATGATTAAACAAGAAATGATGAGTTTGTTGCGGAGATAATTTCAGCAACGGCCTTCGACTTAAAGCCGTGTTATACAACTTTCACATGAGACGACCACTTTTAATTTGCAGAGATTTCGTCTTGTCGTAATATTCCTTATAAGGTGTGAGCCACTGAATTTTATTGCTGAGATGACCATGTATGAGAGAAAGAGAGAGAGAAAGAGAGAGAGAGAGAGAGAGAGAGAGAGAGAGAGAGAGAGAGAGAGAGAGAGAGAGAGAGAGAGAGAGAGAGAGAGAGAGAGAGAGAGAAACATAGCAGTGTCATGTCTGGAATCATTTATTTTATTTTTTTAATTTAACTAGTCTTCCATGGCGTGAATTAAAATCAAATTTACAAGTCGAGACAATTTGTGTTATTCATGAACATGGTGGACCCATCTTACATTTTTTTTTTATTTTCTCCGACCAATCCTTTTTACTTTCTCCGTTACGAAGTACAAGTATTGTGATCGTGATTTTTTTTTCAAAATTTTTTTTTACGGAAATATCCGTTTTGAGGTCCCTAGATGCCATTTCAACAATTTCTGGAAAAAAAATTGTTGTGTCTGTGTGTGAGTGTGTGTGTGTCTGTGTATGTGTCTGTCTGTGCGCGCTGTATCTCAAAAACTAATGGAGCAATTGATATGAAACTTTGAACATACGTCTTATTTGATAATCCGAAGAACTGAAAAGCTTTTGGTAAAATTTCGTACGCCGGAAGTGGGCGTTTACCTTAACTGTTTTTTGTTTTTTGCCGATATTTTCTTTAAATACGAAAAATATCACAAAAACATTTAAACAAACTTTGAAGACAACAAAGAAATGAACATCTTTTGCTTGAAAATATTTTGCATAAAATCATTTTTATTCGAGAAAAAGATTTATTATTATTTTTTCAATTTTTGGTTTATAATTATAAAACGATAATAGTTACAGCAAATTTATGTTAATAATAATTGTAGAGAATGCTAAAACGAACAACTTATAAAGAACAAGTTTTTTTCGAAATCGCTTTAGTTTTTGGGTAAACTGAATTTTTGAATTTGAAGTATAATTTTTCCATCTTTCATAATTTTGACGTTTTAAACGTCAGTTTCATCCGAGTTTACACAACGCTCGATGTACATTTAAAATATGATATAGCGTAAATATAGTCGGGCCGCTGAGAGCTGCCTGTGACTCATCGCTTAAAATCGCATGAATGTCCGTAAGAAAATTTGGTGCCGCGTTGATTTTCTTTGGCGGGATATTTAAAAATTCTCGCGAAAACTTTTTACGGTTATGTTATTTGACGTAGCGCTCGCGTGTTTTGTGTGTTTATATGAGGCGTGCCAATGCGATGCAAGAGTCATGCGTGAGCTAAGACCTACGTTTACGCTGCCCTATTCTTTAACACGCAGACACACGTTTCGTCTTTTATTTCATACTGTTTCGTACATGATAGAAAAAGATAGATATAAAATGCAAAGCAATTCTTAGTACGAAAATGCATGAGTTACAGTCAGATCTCAACGGATGACCTATATAAATGATACCATCAAGTCGGAGAGAGTAACATGATGGCCACATCACCATTTTTTTTCGTAGATATCAGTTTCAATGTGCCGAAAGTCCTAATTTTCAATATACGATATTCGTAATTTATCTCACAGCCAACTCTGAATAAAAATCTTGTGGCTCGCACATTATTGGTTCATAACATGATTATTATTATTAATAATTAATATCTCTCGCTTCCTCTGCGAAAGTTTACGAATCGCCGCCGCGGGGAACATTTAACGAACTCTTAATCGAATCAAACAATGTTGCGTAATTTTTCCCGTTTAATTGAATGAGTCACCGGCGGTAATAAACGAAAATCAAACTTGACTCTTGACATTTCCGCCCGAATCGATACGCTTTGTTTTCCGAACGTCCCTTTTCCCTTCCGGCGGCCGTGACGCAACCGCGTGCGAACTGGGGCGCCGCGGCGACTAGTCTGAAGAGCGTCGCGACGGGGTCAGCAGCGGCGCCGGCGTCGCGGACGCATGCGCCGCGCCGATAACGAAACGTCAGTGCTGCGATCAGTGTTTGGCATGGCGGCGCGCTGAGAGCCTACGGAAGAAAACAATTTGACAATCCCGTGCGACGACACACACTTTTTTTATTTTACGAATTTCCCACCCGCCGAACGCCGCCGCCTTCAGTGCGCCACTGGTTCGACGCGAGCCCGCCCGTAACTACACGTGCTCAGTGATAACGCTGTCACACACAGGTGTTTATTTTTTTTGCAAACATGGGGAATATACACACCGTCGGACCGAACGAGGCCCTAATCGTATCAGGTGAGTGGCTAGTTGATCGTTTCCTGCGCCCGTTCGCGATCGTCGGGGCGTTTCTTTTTTTTCCGCCTCAAGGTTATCCCGTTAACTGGCACACGGAAAAAAACTGTTGTTTACACTCGCACACGTGCAATCCGCGCTGCGGAGGCGTAACTTCGGTTGTCTACCTGTGGAAATAATCGATGCCGACACGGTTATTTAGAAACGTCCATTGTTTATTACTGGTAAACGTTTTGCTTGGAATAAAATCTGCGTCATTTTATTATCTAGTAGTTAAAAAAAACATCTGCGCGCTGATGTAATAGACGGTTTTAAAAATACTCTAGTAAGCTGTGGAATATAAATTGTTGATGTTAAACGTACTTGGAATTGAAATTGGAACGCCGCGTATACATTCTTTATTTATGAAGTTGCAAATTCCATGAATAGTTTAAATGGTAGGGTGAGGTTTTATAATTTTAAATTCGGTGTTCGTTCGTGATCAACATAAACAATAATGTGTGTATGACGTTGCGTTATTAATAGAACACAATCAATACACCAAGTGCTTTAAAAATTGTATTTTTATAAGCGGTCTATAGTTATTATTTACGGCCTCCAATCGCCGTTGCTGCAAGAAGTTTACGGTGTTGAAAAAGGTTGATGAACTTGAAATAGTAATTTAAATTTACATTTTCAATTCAAATGATATTTTAAATGTAAATTGAGCGGATGATCCTGACGTTTAAAACGTCAAAATTATGAAACATGAAAATGACCGAAAATTATACTTCAAATTACAAATAACATAATTACAAACAGGTGTTCAGGTGCTCAGAAAATTGAAACAAAAATTTTCAAAAATCCATATCTCTATTGAAAATTGTTGAATTTACAAAAACCAAATTGATTTTTTTTTTTTGAATTTTTCCTGTGTTTTTTATATTTTTTTTCTGCGATGATTTTGTTCAGGTGCTCAAAAAATTAAAACAACATTTTGCAAAAATCCATATCTCCATTGAAAATTGTTGAATTTACAAAAACCAAATTGATTTTGAATAAGCAATACTTCGGCCATTGAGGATGATTTTTTATGGATTTTTTCCTGCGTTTTTTATATTTTTTTCTGCGGTGTTTTTGTTCAGGTGCTCAGAAAATTAAAACAAAATTTTTCAAAAATCCATATCTCTATTGAAAATTGTTGTATTTACAAAAACCAAAATGATTTTGAATAAGCAATACTTCGGCCATTGAGGATGATTTTTTATGGAATTTTTCTTGCGTTTTTTATATTTTTTTCTGCGGTGTTTTTGTTCAGGTGCTCAGAAAATTAAAACAAAAATTTTCAAAAATCCATATCTCTATTGAAAATCATTGAATTTACAAAAACCAAATTGATTTTGAATAAGCAATACTTCGGCCATTGAGGATGATTTTTTATGGAATTTTTCCTGCGTTTTTTATATTTTTTTCTGCGATGTTTTTGTTCAGGTGCTCAAAAAATTAAAACAAAAATTTTCAAAAATCCATGTCTCTATTGAAAATTGTTGAATTTACAAAAACCAAATTGATTTGAAATAAGCGATACTTCGACCATTGAGGATGATTTTTTATGGAATTTTTCCTGCGTTTTTTATATTTTTTTCTGCGATGTTTTTGTTAAGGTGCTCAGAAAATTAAAATAAATTATTTCAAAAATCTATATCTCTCTTGAAAATTATTGAATTTACAAAAACCAAATTGATTCTGAATAAGTGATACTTCGGCCATTGAGGTTGATTTTTTATGGAATTTTTCCTACGTTTTTTATATTTTTTTCTGCGATGTTTTTGTTCAGGTGCTCAGAAAATTAAAACAAAAATTTTCAAAAATCCATATCTCCATTGAAAATTGTTGAATTTACAAAAACCAAATTGATTTTGAATAAGCAATACTTCGGCCATTGAGGATGATTTTTTATGGAATTTTTCTTGCGTTTTTTATATTTTTTTCTGCGGTGTTTTTGTTCAGGTGCTCAGAAAATTAAAACAAAATGTTTCAAAAATCCATATCTCTCTTGAAAATTATTGAATTTACAAAAACCAAATTGATTTTGAATAAGCGATACTTCGGCCATTGAGGATGATTTTTTATGGAATTTTTCCTGCGTTTTTTATATTTTTTTCTGCGGTGTTTTTGTTCAGGTGCTCAGAAAATTAAAACAAAAATTTTCAAAAATCCATATCTCCATTGAAAATTGTTGAATTTACAAAAACCAAATTGATTTTGAATAAGCAATACTTCGGCCATTGAGGATGATTTTTTATGGAATTTTTCCTGGGTTTTTATATTTTTTTCTGCGGTGTTTTTGTTCAGATGCTCAGAAAATTTAAACAAAATTTTTCAAAAATCCATATCTCTATTGAAAATTGTTGAATTTACAAAAACCAAATTGATTCTGAATAAGTGATACTTCGGCCATTGAGGATGATTTTTTATGGAATTTTTCCTGCGTTTTTTATATTTTTTTCTGCAATGTTTTTGTTCAGGTGCTCAGAAAATTAAAACAAAATTTTTCAAAAATCCACATCTCCATTGAAAATTATTGGATTTACAAAAACCAAATTGATTTTGAATAAGCAATACTTCGGCCATTGAGGATGATTTTTTATGGAATTTTTCCTGCGTTTTGTATATTTTTTTCTGCGGTGTTTTTGTTCAGGTGCTCAGAAAATTAAAACAAAATGTTTCAAAAATCCATATCTCTCTTGAAAATTATTGAATTTACAAAAACCAAATTGATTTTGAATAAGCGATACTTCGGCCATTGAGGATGATTTTTTATGGAATTTTTCCTGCGTTTTTTATATTTTTTTCTGCGGTGTTTTTGTTCAGGTGCTCAAAAAATTGAAACGAAAATTTTCAAAAATCCATATCTCTATTGAAAATTGTTGAATTTACAAAAACCAAATTGATTTTGAATAAGCGACACTTCGGCCATTGAGGATGATTTTTTATGGAATTTTTCCTGCGTTTTTTATATTTTTTTCTGCTATCTTTTTGTTCAGGTGCTCAGAAAATTAAAACAAAAATGTTCAAAAATCCATATCTCTATTGAAAATGGTTGAATATACAAAAACCAAATTGATTTTGAATAAGTGATACTTCGGCCATTGAGGATGATTTTTTATGGAATTTTTCTTGCGTTTTTTTATATTTTTTTCTGCGGTGTTTTTGTTCAGGTGCTCAGAAAATTAAAACAAAATTTTTCAAAAATCCATATCTCTCTTGAAAATTATTGAATTTACAAAAACCAAATTGATTTTGAATAAGCAATACTTCGGCCATTGAGGATGATTTTTTATGGAATTTTTCTTGCGTTTTTTTATATTTTTTTCTGCTATCTTTTTGTTCAGGTGCTCAGAAAATTAAAACAAAAATGTTCAAAAATCCATATCTCTATTGAAAATTGTTGAATTTACAAAAACCAAATTGATTTTGAATAAGCGACACTTCGGCCATTGAGGATGATTTTTTATGGAATTTTTCCTGCGTTTTTTATATTTTTTTCTGCTATCTTTTTGTTCAGGTGCTCAGAAAATTAAAACAAAAATGTTCAAAAATCCATATCTCTATTGAAAATGGTTGAATATACAAAAACCAAATTGATTTTGAATAAGTGATACTTCGGCCATTGAGGATGATTTTTTATGGAATTTTTCTTGCGTTTTTTTATATTTTTTTCTGCGGTGTTTTTGTTCAGGTGCTCAGAAAATTAAAACAAAATTTTTCAAAAATCCATATCTCTCTTGAAAATTATTGAATTTACAAAAACCAAATTGATTTTGAATAAGCAATACTTCGGCCATTGAGGATGATTTTTTATGGAATTTTTCTTGCGTTTTTTTATATTTTTTTCTGCGGTGTTTTTGTTCAGGTGCTCAGAAAATTAAAACAAAAATTTTCAAAAATCCATATCTCTATTGAAAATTGTTGTATTTACAAAAACCAAAATGATTTTGAATAAGCGATACTTCGGCCATTGAGGATGATTTTTTATGGAATTTTTCCTGCGTTTTTTATATTTTTTTCTGCGGTGTTTTTGTTCAGGTGCTCAGAAAATTAAAACAAAATTTTTCAAAAATCTATATCTCTATTGAAAATTGTTGAATTTACAAAAACCAAATTGATTTTGAATAAGTGATACTTCGGCCATTGAGGATGATTTTTTATGGAATTTTTCCTGCGTTTTTTATATTTTTTTCTGCGGTGTTTTTGTTCAGGTGCTCAGAAAATTGAAACAAAAATTTTCAAAAATCCATATCTCCATTGAAAATTGTTGAATTTACAAAAACCAAAATGATTTTGAATAAGCAATACTTCGGCCATTAAGGATAATTTTTTATGGAATTTTTCTTGCGTTTTTTATATTTTTTTCTGCGGTGTTTTTGTTCAGGTGCTCAGAAAATTGAAACAAAAATTTTCAAAAATCCATATCTCCATTGAAAATTGTTGAATTTACAAAAACCAAATTGATTTTGAATAAGCGATACTTCGGCCATTGATGATGATTTTTTTATGGAATTTTTCCTGCGTTTTCTATATTTTTTTCTGCGATGTTTTTGTTCAGGTGCTCAGAAAATTAAAACAAAATTTTTCAAAAATCCATATCTCTCTTGAAAGTTATTGAATTTACAAAAACCAAATTGATTTTGAATAAGCGATACTTCGACCATTGAGGATGATTTTTTATGGAATTTTTCCTGCGTTGTTTATATTTTTTTCTGCGGTGTATTTGTTCAGGTGCTCAGAAAATTAAAACAAAATTTTTCAAAAATCCATATCTCTCTTAAAAATTATTGAATTTACAAAAACCAAATTGATTTTGAATAAGCGATACTTCGGCCATTGATGATGATTTTTTTATGGAATTTTATCTGCGTTTTTTATATTTTTTTCTGCGATGTTTTTGTTCAGGTGCTCAGAAAATTAAAACAAAAATTTTCAAAAATCCATATCTCCATTGAAAATTGTTGAATTTACAAAAACCAAATTGATTTTGAATAAGCAATACTTCGGCCATTGAGGATGATTTTTTATGGAATTTTTCCTGCGTTTTTTATATTTTTTTCTGCGATGTTTTTGTTCAGGTGCTCAAAAAATTAAAACAAAAATTTTCAAAAATCCATATCTCCATTGAAAATTGTTGAATTTACAAAAACCAAATTGATTTTGAATAAGCAATACTTCGGCCATTGAGGATGATTTTTTATGGAATTTTTCCTGCGTTTTTTATATTTTTTTCTGCGGTGTTTTTGTTCAGGTGCTCAGAAAATTAAAACAAAAATTTTCAAAAATCCATATCTCCATTGAAAATTGTTGAATTTACAAAAACCAAATTGATTTTGAATAAGCAATACTTCGGCCATTGAGGATGATTTTTTATGGAATTTTTCCTGCGTTTTTTATATTTTTTTCTGCGATGTTTTTGTTCAGGTGCTCAAAAAATTAAAACAAAAATTTTCAAAAATCCATATCTCCATTGAAAATTGTTGAATTTACAAAAACCAAATTGATTTTGAATAAGCAATACTTCGGCCATTGAGGATGATTTTTTATGGAATTTTTCCTGCGTTTTTTATATTTTTTTCTGCGATGTTTTTGTTCAGGTGCTCAAAAAATTCAAACAAAAATTTTCAAAAATCCCTATCTCCATTGAAAATTGTTGAATTTACAAAAACCAAATTGATTTTGAATAAGCAATACTTCGGCCATTGAGGATGATTTTTTATGGAATTTTTCCTGCGTTTTTTATATTTTTTTCTGCGGTGTTTTTGTTCAGGTGCTCAGAAAATTAAAACAAAAATTTTCAAAAATCCATATCTCCATTGAAAATTGTTGAATTTACAAAAACCAAATTGATTTTGAATAAGCAATACTTCGGCCATTGAGGATGATTTTTTATGGAATTTTTCCTGCGTTTTTTATATTTTTTTCTGCGATGTTTTTGTTCAGGTGCTCAAAAAATTAAAACAAAAATTTTCAAAAATCCATATCTCCATTGAAAATTGTTGAATTTACAAAAACCAAATTGATTCTGAATAAGTGATACTTCGGCCATTGAGGATGATTTTTTATGGAATTTTTCCTGCGATGTTTTTGTTCAGGTGTTCAGAAAATTAAAACAAAATTTTCAAAAATCCATATCTCCATTGAAAATTGTTGAATTTACAAAAACCAAAGTGATTTTGAATAAGCGATACTTCGGCCATTGAGGATGATTTTTTATGGAATTTTTTCTGCGTTTTTTATATTTTTTTCTGCGATGATTTTGTTCAGGTGCTCAGAAAATTAAAACAAAATTTTCAAAAATCCATATCTCCATTGAAAATTGTTGAATTTACAAAAACCAAAGTGATTTTGAATAAGCGATACTTCGGCCATTGAGGATGATTTTTTATGGAATTTTTCCTGCGTTTTTTATATTTTTTTCTGCGATGTTTTTGTTCAGGTGCTCAGAAAATTAAAACAAAATTTTCAAAAATCCATATCTCCATTGAAAATTGTTGAATTTACAAAAACCAAATTGATTTTGAATAAGCAATACTTCGGCCATTGAGGATGATTTTTTATGGAATTTTTCCTGCGTTTTTTATATTTTTTTCTGCGATGTTTTTGTTCAGGTGCTCAAAAAATTAAAACAAAAATTTTCAAAAATCCATATCTCCATTGAAAATTGTTGAATTTACAAAAACCAAATTGATTCTGAATAAGTGATACTTCGGCCATTGAGGATGATTTTTTATGGAATTTTTCCTGCTTTTTTATATTTTTTTCTGCGATGTTTATGTGATCATTTAATTAAATATTAAAATAACAACATAAACTAATGACATGTGTAAACGTATGTATTATCATAAATAAATATTATTATGAGTAGAAGTGACACATTTTGAGGCGACTCGTATGTTTGGTTGCCTAGCTTGCGATTCTCTGTGCTACCTGTACCCCTCTTAATTTTTACTGAAAAATTACCCTTTAAAATATTTCACATCAATTTAGAAACACCCCGTATATTAAAATAATACACAATTTTAATAAAGCATAAAACAAATAAATTTGAGACCTCCTCACTTATTACAAAATTTTTATATAGATTCAATAAAACGAAACGAATAATAGCCTGAATATATGAATATTCAACCTGATTTTTATATATTTCACACGAACGTATGCATAGTTGACATTCTTCCCTGGAAAGGAAATGCAAGTCCCTCTTTTTCCCTTTCGATTCAATCAGCCCTCGTTTCTTTAAAGTGGTCACGTACTGTTTCCGCTTGCGATTATCCGCGGGGAAACGAATGCGGCGATAAGATCCCGATCGTGACGCGAAATAATTGGGGCGTCCCTCTGGCTCCGCGGCTCCGGGGCGGCCGGAGGAGACGTCTGGACGCCTTCCCGATGCTGGCACGACGACGGCGTCGCGGCGCCTCAATGGGAACACGCCTATCGATCCTCGAAAACTACTTGTACACACGTATTCACATGCCGCAGCCGCCTATGTTTAGAATGTAGCACGGCGCCTCTAAATTTACCAAAACATAAAAAAAAGTGTTTGAAAACAACACGGGAGGATTCGAACTGAAAAACGCCACCTGTTGCAGAAGCATTAAATACATTCGCCTGAATGTATGGATATTCAATCGTATAATTATTATAAACAAGGATGACTAAAATCAAAATAATGTGCAAATTGGGTTGCATATATCGATTCATTATTTCGTTTGATTTTCACTATTAAATAAATAATAGAGAACGCGTCCTCTAGTTCAATAATAAATATGTTGGGCGGAATCACGTCAGCTGTATCTGTGGACCAGATTTCTCTTTGTGGGGTGCGAATCGCCCTACTGGATGCGGATGATTCACTCGGTGAGGGTGAACGGACCCTCGAGAGGGTGCGGGGATGGGATACTCGATACCGTTCATTGTATGCTAATGGTATGATATAATGTGGCGCACCCTCTCATTCCCTGTCTCTCTCTCTCTCGCGCCCGAGCTATTTCCTTGTGTACTCTTCCAGCCAAAACGGGGCCATGTTTTCATTAAGGCCGCCGAGGGTGGCCTCTTTACAAAATTGATTGATTCCCCCGGGGTCAGCAAAAAATTATTTTTTCTTGGCGATCGTTCAACAAAGAGATTCTTAATGTGGCAACGTTTTGGTTTATTTAATGTTTGCCATTGAATCAAAAATGATTTTAATTGTTCGTGGCGATTGTTCATCAAAGAAATTGATAATAGTAACGTTTTGATTTCTGGAAAGTCTGTTAAATCAAAACGTTTAACAAATAAATTCTTAATGGTAAGCTTTTGGTTTCTTGAATGTTTGTCATTAAATCAAAAATTACTTTTTTAATTGATAACTGTCATTAATTGTTTCTGGCATTTTTTTAAATCAAAAGTGATTTTTTCATTTAATCAAAAATGCTTTTTTGATTGATAACTGTCACTAATTGTTGCTGGCGATGAAAGAAATTGATAATAGTAACCTTTTTTTAAATCAAAAATGATTTTTTCATTAAATCAAAAATTATTTTTTTGATTGATAACTGTCACTAATTGTTGCTAGCGATTGTTCATGAAAGAAATTGATAATAGTAACGTTGTTTTTTTAATCAAAAGTGTTTTTTTTTAATAAATTAGAAACAACCTTACTTGTTGCAGAAAGCATTAATTATTGAATTTATTTAAGTGATTTTTTTGATTTGATAATTGCGATTAATTGGAAATAAAACATGACACACTGAATTTATTTAAGACTTAAAAAATGCGGTCTTCAACGTGAGTCTTGGAAAGACCAGCCGACGAATTTGTCTACAAAGTAAGGAATGTTACATTCATCTATTTATAAAGAATTAACACACTTAACACTTGGTTTGTTTCACAAATTGTTTATTTTTTTCTGACTAGATTTAGCGTGTGAATGCTAGAAAATGTAAAAATTCTAATTGGGTTTCTTCTATATTGTCCGAAAATTATTTCGTTTAATTTTTAATTAGAATTATTAATAGCATTTTTAAACTATCACGGGTAGGCAACCCAATGAACAATTAAAAGAAAGAGGACGTTTTCGTGCCGTGCGATATGGTTATTCTAGAGGTGTTCGATTATGAAAATTAATAATCGATTATATAGATTAATCAAAATAATCGAATAACCAAATGATCGATTAATCCAATTATCAAATGATCGATTAATAAAATTAATAATCGATTATATCGATTAGTCAAAATAATCGAATAATAAAATAATTAAATGATTGATTAATCCAATTATCAAATAATCGATTCATTAAATGATCGATTAATAAAATTATAGATGAATTGATTATTCATATATGAAAGTGACATATTTGTATAGCTAAAATGGCATATTAAAAAAAATTACACTGGCATATTTTACCAGTCAAAAATTGCATATTTCACCTGTCAAAAATAGCATATTTGGACAGTAAAAAAATGGCATATTTTAACTGTCAAAAATGACTTACTTTAACAGTCAAAAATAGCATATTTTAACCGTCAAAAATGGCATATTTTAACAGTCAAAAATGGCATATTTCAACAGTCAAAAATAGTATATTTTAACTGTCAAAATGGCATATTCCAACTGTCAAAAATGGCATATTTTAACCGTCAAAGATGGCAAATTTCAACCGTCAGAAATGGCATATTTCAATAGTCAAAAATAGCATATTTTACCAGTCAAAAATGGCATATTTTACCAGTCTAATATAGCAAACTTTGAAAGTCAAAAATAGCATATTTTAACAGTCAAAAATAGTATATTTTAACTGTCAAAAATGGCATATTCCAACCGTCAAAAATGGCATATTCCAATCGTCAAAAATTGCAAATTTCAACCGTCAAAAATGGCATTTTCCAACCGTCAAAAATGGCATATTCCAACAGTCAAAAATGGCAATTTTCAACAGTCAAATGTGGCATATAATACCAGTCAAAAATAGCAAATTTTAACTGTCAAAAATGGCATATTCCAACCGTCAAAAATGGCAAATTTCAACAGTCAAAAATAGCATATTTTAACTGTCAAAAATGGCATATTCTAACCGTCAAAAATGGCAAATTTCAACCGTAAAAAATGGCATTTTCCAACCGTCAAAAATGGCATATTCCAATCGTCAAAAATTGCAAATTTCAACCGTCAAAAATAGCATATTCCAACCGTAAAAAATGGCATATTTTAACAGTCAAACGTGGCATATTTTACCAGTCAAAAATAGCATATTTTAACTGTCAAAAATGGCATATTCTAACCGTCAAAAATGGCAAATTTCAACCGTAAAAATGGCATTTTCCAACCGTCAAAAATGGCATATTCCAACCGTCAAAACTGGCATTTTCCAATCGTCAAAGATGGCATATTCCAATCGTCAAAAATTGCAAATTCCAACCGTAAAAAGGGCATATTTTAACAGTCAAACGTGGCATATTTTACCAGTAAAAAATAGCATCTTTTAACTGTCAATAATGGCATATTCCAACCGTCAAAAATGGCAAATTTCAACAGTCAAAAATAGCATATTTTAACTGTCAAAAATGGCATATTCTAACCGTCAAAAATGGCAAATTTCAACCGTAAAAAATGGCATTTTCCAACCGTCAAAAATGGCATATTCCAACCGTCAAAAATGGCAAATTTCAACCGTCAAAACTTGCATTTTCCAATCGTCAAAAATGGCATATTCCAACCGTCAAAAGTGGCAAATTTCAACAGTCAAAAATAGTATATTTTAACTGTCAAAAATGGCATATTTTACCAGTCAAAAATAGCATATTTTAACAGTCAAAAATAGCATCTTTTAACTGTCAATAATGGCATATTCCAACCGTCAAAAATGGCAAATTTCAACCGTCAAAAATAGCATATTTTAATTTCACTTATTTATCTTATTCAAAATTAAAACATTGTTAGATTAATCAAAAAATGAAATAATCCCTTAATTAAATAATCAAACAATCGATTAATCAAATGATCGATTAATTGATTCTTTTTCAGTAATAATAAAAAAAAACGATTAATCGATTGATCAATCAATCGATTATTTTTTACAGCCCTAGTTATTCTCTTCTTACTCTCCGCGCGCCCCTACTCCTTTTAGATGGTTTAAAAAAATCTTTCAAGGTCAAATTCATAATTTAATGGAATGAATATTATTTGCTAGCAAACAATAGTTGAAATTCTCCGTATATAACTGGATCGAAAGTGTAAATATGCCTCCGACAGGGATCGAACCCGCAACCTCCAGATCTCCAGTCTGGGGCGTTGCCATTTGCCCCACAGAAACCACACAGTTTCGGTCCTGCCAGAGGAATGACTACATTCTATCACATTTATAACTTCGTAAAAAAAATTCTTAAACTCATAATTGTTCATTAGGTTGCCTACGGTGATAGTTTAAAAATGCTATTAACAGCGACGGCTTGTGGATGTTAGAAGAAAATTTGACCGAAAAAGCAACGGATTGTTTCCTTCCTCTGTTAGAGTTAGTAGTGCAGCACGAGTAGCATATTTGTCTTTGCATCCCCTACAGAAATCCACGAGCCGCCGCTAGCTATTCATGATTCTAATTAAATATGGAACAACCTTACTTGTTGCAGAAAGCATTAAATAAATTCAATAAAACGATATATCAATATTCGTTTTATTGAATTTAAAAATGGAACGTTACAATATAATGACTCGCGATGTTGTTCATTAATTTACGTCCACGATCTCTTGATTATATCACTCGCCTTCTCCCCGACCATAACCGACGGCGCGTTGGTGTGCGCCGTGACCGCAAACGGTATCACGCTCGTATCAGCCACCCTCAAATTCCTCACACCTTTAACCCTCAACTCGTGATCGACCACCGATGTCGGATCGTGCTCCAGTCCCATCTTGCAAGTTCCCACTTGATGGTGGAGCGTGATGCTGAGCGTTTCCAGCGCGCATGTCCAATACTCGTCGGAGTCAAACGTTCGGTTTTCGCAGCCGGGCACCGGCGCGTCGTACAGTCGGCTTCGGAATTTTTGGAAGGGTCTCGTTCCCGCCAAATTTTGAACGAATCGTATCGCCGCGATCATCGTGCGCAGGTCGTGCCCCTCGGGGTCGGAGAAGTAGTTGCCCACGAATAGGGGGGCGTCCAGGGGGTTCGATGATTTCAGCTTCAGGTGGCCTACCGATTTTGGGTGCACCAACATGGGGAAGATTGTCCATTTTGGGTGTAATTGGATCGGTCCCCAGTACTTTTTGTAGACGTCCGGTCGGATTTTCATGCCCTTTGCTGTTAGATAGAAGTCGCTTCCTGCAACAGTAATGAATAATTAGGGAATTTGATTTTTGTCCGCAAAGAGCGCCTCGGTCAAAGTGCCAGAATCTACACTAGAGCCCTTCTTATTAATAATATTATTATACTTCGATCAATGGATCTTTGCGTGCACGTCATAGATTACTAAATCCAATGACGCACGCGCAATGATCCATTGATCAAACTATACTCACCTATAGTGCCGTCGACGAAAATTAGTTCCATATCGGGATACGTCGTGTCTGGATCCGTGTCGGCCATTGTTTTCACATACCCTATACCCGAAACTCCACCTAAAGACGTCAGCATTCCTTTTCCCTTAGTCAGCCATTTGTATACATTTGTGGGCCTGAGGCCCTTCAATAGCGAAACGCCGACGTCTTGATTGATTAGAAAATTCAATCCGATGTAGGTGATATGGTCCTGTAAGAATTGCCCGACCGGAAGGTCTTGAACTACTTCTATCTAAAACATAAGTTGCTTGAACAAAGTCATTATTACGTGGCGTGCAATATATCGAGCGTACAACAAGAATCAACGAGGAAGTTGGCGTTGGAAATCTCAAGTCACACGCGTGAAATGCTGGTTGCGGTTAATTAAGGGTTATCTGACATGTCAACTTTACTTTACGCGTGCGCAGACATGACTTTAAATTTGCAGCGTCAACTTCGTTTTCTTGGGTGCGATTATGACGTTTTCGGCTTTGATCGGCCGTAGCGGCCAAACGAAAACTCCAAATTGAACGCGGTTTGCAAATCTGAGCTCCTCGTACGTCAATTAGTCGGATTAGAGATTTTAAATTTTTGATGAAATCTTGAAAAAAAAACATGACTAACCCCCTTGGAAATTTTGTTAAAAAATGCAACTTTCTTAAAAATCATCGTAGACTATTGAATTTAACTTTTTTTTCATCAGAAAGACGAGAGAAATTGATTGCCGTTAAAAAATTTCAGCTATCTTCAATAGCAAAAAAGTTAGTCAGTCACCATGAACATTTTAAGAAATTTTTAGAAAATAATTGATTTTTCAGACTTTGATCGGCCGTAGCGGCTAAACGAAAACTCCAAATTGAACGCGGTTTGCAAATCTGAGCTCCTCGTACGTCAATTAGTCGGATTAGAGATTTTAAATTTTTGATGAAATCGTGAAAAAAAACATGACTAACCCCCTTGGAAATTTTGTTAAAAAATGCAACTTTCTTAAAAATCATCGTAGACTATTGAATTTAACTTTTTTTTCATCAGAAAGACGAGAGAAATTGATTGCCGTTAAAAAATTTCAGCTATCTTCAATAGCAAAAAAGTTAGTCAGTCACCATGAACATTTTAAGAAATTTTTAGAAAATAATTGATTTTTCAGACTTTGATCGGCCGTAGCGGCTAAACGAAAACTCCAAATTGAACGCGGTTTGCAAATCTGAGCACCTCGTACGTCAATTAGTCGGATTAGAGATTTTTATTTTTTGATGAAATCGTGAAAAAAAAACATGACTAACCCCCTTGGAAAATTTGTAAAAAAATGCAACTTTTTTAAAAATCATCGTAGACTATTGAATTTAACTTTATTTTCATCAGAAAGACGAGAGAAATTGATTGCCGTTAAAAAATTTCAGCTATCTTCAATAGCAAAAAAGTTAGTCAGTCACCATGAACATTTTAAGAAATTTTTAGAAAATAATTGATTTTTCAGACTTTGATCGGCCGTAGCGGCCAAACGAAAACTCCAAATTGAACGCGGTTTGCAAATCTGAACTCCTCGTACGTCAATTGATCGGATTAGAGATTTAAAATTTTTGATGAAATCGTGAAAAAATACATGACTAACCCCCTTGGAAAATTTGTAAAAAAATGCAACTTTCTTAAAAATCATCGTAGACTATTGAATTTAACTTTATTTTCATCAGAAAGACGAGAGAAATTGATTGCCGTTAAAAAATTTCAGCTATCTTCAATAGCAAAAAAGTTAGTCAGTCACCATGAACATTTTAAGAAATTTTTAGAAAATAATTGATTTTTCAGACTTTGATCGGCCGTAGCGGCCAAACGAAAACTCCAAATTGAACGCGGTTTGCAAATCTGAACTCCTCGTACGTCAATTGATCGGATTAGAGATTTAAAATTTTTGATGAAATCGTGAAAAAATACATGACTAACCCCCTTGGAAAATTTGTAAAAAAATGCAACTTTCTTAAAAATCATCGTAGACTATTGAATTTAACTTTATTTTCATCAGAAAGACGAGAGAAATTGATTGCCGTTAAAAAATTTCAGCTAACTTCAATAGCAAAAAAGTTAGTCAGTCACAGTGAACATTTTAGGAAATTTTCAGAAAATAATTGATTTTTCAGACTTTGATCGGCCGTAGCGGCCAAACGAAAACTCCAAATTGAACGCGGTTTGCAAATCTGAACTCCTCGTACGTCAATTAGTCGGATAAGAGATTTAAAATTTTTGATGAAATCGTGAAAAAATACATGACTAACCCCCTTGGAAAATTTGTAAAAAAATGCAACTTTCTTAAAAATCATCGTAGACTATTGAATTTAACTTTATTTTCATCAGAAAGACGAGAGAAATTGATTGCCGTTAAAAAATTTCAGCTAACTTCAATAGCAAAAAAGTTAGTCAGTCACAGTGAACATTTTAGGAAATTTTCAGAAAATAATTGATTTTTCAGACTTTGATCGGCCGTAGCGGCTAAACGAAAACTCCAAATTGAACGCGGTTTGCAAATATGAGCTCCTCGTACGTCAATTAGTCGGATTAGAGATTTTTATTTTTTGATGAAATCGTGAAAAAAAACATGACTAACCCCCTTGGAAATTTTGTTAAAAAATGCAACTTTCTTAAAAATCATCGTAGACTATTGAATTTAACTTTTTTTTCATCAGAAAGACGAGAGAAATTGATTGCCGTTAAAAAATTTCAGCTATCTTCAATAGCAAAAAAGTTAGTCAGGCACCATGAACATTTTAAGAAATTTTTAGAAAATAATTGATTTTTCAGACTTTGATCGGCCGTAGCGGCCAAACGAAAACTCCAAATTGAACGCGGTTTGCAAATCTGAACTCCTCGTACGTCAATTGATCGGATTAGAGATTTAAAATTTTTGATGAAATCGTGAAAAAATACATGACTAACCCCCTTGGAAAATTTGTAAAAAAATGCAACTTTCTTAAAAATCATCGTAGACTATTGAATTTAACTTTATTTTCATCAGAAAGACGAGAGAAATTGATTGCCGTTAAAAAATTTCAGCTATCTTCAATAGCAAAAAAGTTAGTCAGTCACCATGAACATTTTAAGAAATTTTTAGAAAATAATTGATTTTTCAGACTTTGATCGGCCGTAGCGGCCAAACGAAAACTCCAAATTGAACGCGGTTTGCAAATCTGAACTCCTCGTACGTCAATTGATCGGATTAGAGATTTAAAATTTTTGATGAAATCGTGAAAAAATACATGACTAACCCCCTTGGAAAATTTGTAAAAAAATGCAACTTTCTTAAAAATCATCGTAGACTATTGAATTTAACTTTATTTTCATCAGAAAGACGAGAGAAATTGATTGCCGTTAAAAAATTTCAGCTAACTTCAATAGCAAAAAAGTTAGTCAGTCACAGTGAACATTTTAGGAAATTTTCAGAAAATAATTGATTTTTCAGACTTTGATCGGCCGTAGCGGCCAAACGAAAACTCCAAATTGAACGCGGTTTGCAAATCTGAACTCCTCGTACGTCAATTAGTCGGATAAGAGATTTAAAATTTTTGATGAAATCGTGAAAAAATACATGACTAACCCCCTTGGAAAATTTGTAAAAAAATGCAACTTTCTTAAAAATCATCGTAGACTATTGAATTTAACTTTATTTTCATCAGAAAGACGAGAGAAATTGATTGCCGTTAAAAAATTTCAGCTAACTTCAATAGCAAAAAAGTTAGTCAGTCACAGTGAACATTTTAGGAAATTTTCAGAAAATAATTGATTTTTCAGACTTTGATCGGCCGTAGCGGCCAAACGAAAACTCCAAATTGAACGCGGTTTGCAAATATGAGCTCCTCGTACGTCAATTAGTCGGATTAGAGATTTTTATTTTTTGATGAAATCGTGAAAAAAAACATGACTAACCCCCTTGGAAATTTTGTTAAAAAATGCAACTTTCTTAAAAATCATCGTAGACTATTGAATTTAACTTTTTTTTCATCAGAAAGACGAGAGAAATTGATTGCCGTTAAAAAATTTCAGCTATCTTCAATAGCAAAAAAGTTAGTCAGGCACCATGAACAATTTAAGAAATTTTTAGAAAATAATTGATTTTTCAGACTTTGATCGGCCGTAGCGGCCAAACGAAAACTCCAAATTGAACGCGGTTTGCAAATCTGAACTCCTCGTACGTCAATTGATCGGATTAGAGATTTAAAATTTTTGATGAAATCGTGAAAAAATACATGACTAACCCCCTTGGAAAATTTGTAAAAAAATGCAACTTTCTTAAAAATCATCGTAGACTATTGAATTTAACTTTATTTTCATCAGAAAGACGAGAGAAATTGATTGCCGTTAAAAAATTTCAGCTATCTTCAATAGCAAAAAAGTTAGTCAGTCACCATGAACATTTTAAGAAATTTTTAGAAAATAATTGATTTTTCAGACTTTGATCGGCCGTAGCGGCCAAACGAAAACTCCAAATTGAACGCGGTTTGCAAATCTGAACTCCTCGTACGTCAATTGATCGGATTAGAGATTTAAAATTTTTGATGAAATCGTGAAAAAATACATGACTAACCCCCTTGGAAAATTTGTAAAAAAATGCAACTTTCTTAAAAATCATCGTAGACTATTGAATTTAACTTTAATTTCATCAGAAAGACGAGAGAAATTGATTGCCGTTAAAAAATTTCAGCTAACTTCAATAGCAAAAAAGTTAGTCAGTCACGTGAACATTTTAGGAAATTTTCAGAAAATAATTGATTTTTCAGACTTTGATCGGCCGTAGCGGCCAAACGAAAACTCCAAATTGAACGCGGTTTGCAAATCTGAGCTCCTCGTACGTCAATTAGTCGGATTAGAGATTTTTATTTTTTGATGAAATCGTGAAAAAAAACATGACTAACCCCCTTGGAAAATTTGTAAAAAAATGCAACTTTCTTAAAAATCATCGTAGGACTATTGAATTTAACTTTTTTTTCATCAGAAAGACGAGAGAAATTGATTGCCGTTAAAAAATTTCAGCTATCCTCAATAGCAAAAAAGTTAGTCAGTCACCATGAACATTTTAAGAAATTTTTAGAAAATAATTGATTTTTCAGACTTTGATCGGCCGTAGCGGCTAAACGAAAACTCCAAATTGAACGCGGTTTGCAAATCTGAACTCCTCGTACGTCAATTGATCGGATTAGAGATTTAAAATTTTTGATGAAATCGTGAAAAAATACATGACTAACCCCCTTGGAAAATTTGTAAAAAAATGCAACTTTCTTAAAAATTATCGTAGACTATTGAATTTAACTTTAATTTCATCAGAAAGACGAGAGAAATTGATTGCCGTTAAAAAATTTCAGCTAACTTCAATAGCAAAAAAGTTAGTCAGTCACAGTGAACATTTTAGGAAATTTTCAGAAAATAATTGATTTTTCAGACTTTGATCGGCCGTAGCGGCCAAACGAAAACTCCAAATTGAACGCGGTTTGCAAATCTGAGCTCCTCGTACGTCAATTAGTCGGATTAGAGATTTTTATTTTTTGATGAAATCGTGAAAAAAAACATGACTAACCCCCTTGGAAAATTTGTAAAAAAATGCAACTTTCTTAAAAATCATCGTAGACTATTGAATTTAACTTTTTTTTCATCAGAAAGACGAGAGAAATTGATTGCCGTTAAAAAATTTCAGCTATCCTCAATAGCAAAAAAGTTAGTCAGTCACCATGAACATTTTAAGAAATTTTTAGAAAATAATTGATTTTTCAGACTTTGATCGGCCGTAGCGGCTAAACGAAAACTCCAAATTGAACGCGGTTTGCAAATCTGAGCACCTCGTACGTCAATTAGTCGGATTAGAGATTTTTATTTTTTGATGAAATCGTGAAAAAAAACATGACTAACCCCCTTGGAAAATTTGTAAAAAAATGCAACTTTTTTAAAAATCATCGTAGACTATTGAATTTAACTTTATTTTCATCAGAAAGACGAGAGAAATTGATTGCCGTTAAAAAATTTCAGCTATCTTCAATAGCAAAAAAGTTAGTCAGTCACCATGAACATTTTAAGAAATTTTTAGAAAATAATTGATTTTTCAGACTTTGATCGGCCGTAGCGGCCAAACGAAAACTCCAAATTGAACGCGGTTTGCAAATCTGAACTCCTCGTACGTCAATTGATCGGATTAGAGATTTAAAATTTTTGATGAAATCGTGAAAAAATACATGACTAACCCCCTTGGAAAATTTGTTAAAAAATGCAACTTTCTTAAAAATCATCGTAGACTATTGAATTTAACTTTAATTTCATCAGAAAGACGAGAGAAATTGATTGCCGTTAAAAAAATTTCAGCTAACTTCAATAGCAAAAAAGTTAGTCAGTCACAGTGAACATTTTAGGAAATTTTCAGAAAATAATTGATTTTTCAGACTTTGATCGGCCGTAGCGGCCAAACGAAAACTCCAAATTGAACGCGGTTTGCAAATCTGAACTCCTCGTACGTCAATTAGTCGGATAAGAGATTTAAAATTTTTGATGAAATCGTGAAAAAATACATGACTAACCCCCTTGGAAAATTTGTAAAAAAATGCAACTTTCTTAAAAATCATCGTAGACTATTGAATTTAACTTTATTTTCATCAGAAAGACGAGAGAAATTGATTGCCGTTAAAAAATTTCAGCTAACTTCAATAGCAAAAAAGTTAGTCAGTCACAGTGAACATTTTAGGAAATTTTCAGAAAATAATTGATTTTTCAGACTTTGATCGGCCGTAGCGGCCAAACGAAAACTCCAAATTGAACGCGGTTTGCAAATATGAGCTCCTCGTACGTCAATTAGTCGGATTAGAGATTTTTATTTTTTGATGAAATCGTGAAAAAAAACATGACTAACCCCCTTGGAAATTTTGTTAAAAAATGCAACTTTCTTAAAAATCATCGTAGACTATTGAATTTAACTTTTTTTTTCACCAGAAAGACGAGAGAAATTGATTGCCGTTAAAAAATTTCAGCTATCTTCAATAGCAAAAAAGTTAGTCAGGCACCATGAACATTTTAAGAAATTTTTAGAAAATAATTGATTTTTCAGACTTTGATCGGCCGTAGCGGCCAAACGAAAACTCCAAATTGAACGCGGTTTGCAAATCTGAACTCCTCGTACGTCAATTGATCGGATTAGAGATTTAAAATTTTTGATGAAATCGTGAAAAAATACATGACTAACCCCCTTGGAAAATTTGTAAAAAAATGCAACTTTCTTAAAAATCATCGTAGACTATTGAATTTAACTTTAATTTCATCAGAAAGACGAGAGAAATTGATTGCCGTTAAAAAATTTCAGCTAACTTCAATAGCAAAAAAGTTAGTCAGTCACAGTGAACATTTTAGGAAATTTTAAGAAAATAATTGATTTTTCAGACTTTGATCGGCCGTAGCGGCCAAACGAAAACTCCAAATTGAACGCGGTTTGCAAATCTGAACTCCTCGTACGTCAATTAGTCGGATAAGAGATTTAAAATTTTTGATGAAATCGTGAAAAAATACATGACTAACCCCCTTGGAAAATTTGTTAAAAAATGCAACTTTCTTAAAAATCATCGTAGACTATTGAATTTAACTTTAATTTCATCAGAAAGACGAGAGAAATTGATTGCCGTTAAAAAATTTCAGCTATCTTCAATAGCAAAAAAGTTAGTCAGTCACAGTGAACATTTTAGGAAATTTTAAGAAAATAATTGATTTTTCAGACTTTGATCGGCCGTAGCGGCCAAACGAAAACTCCAAATTGAACGCGGTTTGCAAATCTGAACTCCTCGTACGTCAATTGATCGGATTAGAGATTTAAAATTTTTGATGAAATCGTGAAAAAATACATGACTAACCCCCTTGGAAAATTTGTAAAAAAATGCAACTTTCTTAAAAATCATCGTAGACTATTGAATTTAACTTTATTTTCATCAGAAAGACGAGAGAAATTGATTGCCGTTAAAAAATTTCAGCTAACTTCAATAGCAAAAAAGTTAGTCAGTCACAGTGAACATTTTAGGAAATTTTCAGAAAATAATTGATTTTTCAGACTTTGATCGGCCGTAGCGGCCAAACGAAAACTCCAAATTGAACGCGGTTTGCAAATATGAGCTCCTCGTACGTCAATTAGTCGGATTAGAGATTTTTATTTTTTGATGAAATCGTGAAAAAAAACATGACTAACCCCCTTGGAAATTTTGTTAAAAAATGCAACTTTCTTAAAAATCATCGTAGACTATTGAATTTAACTTTTTTTTCATCAGAAAGACGAGAGAAATTGATTGCCGTTAAAAAATTTCAGCTATCTTCAATAGCAAAAAAGTTAGTCAGGCACCATGAACATTTTAAGAAATTTTTAGAAAATAATTGATTTTTCAGACTTTGATCGGCCGTAGCGGCCAAACGAAAACTCCAAATTGAACGCGGTTTGCAAATCTGAACTCCTCGTACGTCAATTGATCGGATTAGAGATTTAAAATTTTTGATGAAATCGTGAAAAAATACATGACTAACCCCCCTTGGAAAATTTGTAAAAAAATGCAACTTTCTTAAAAATCATCGTAGACTATTGAATTTAACTTTAATTTCATCAGAAAGACGAGAGAAATTGATTGCCGTTAAAAAATTTCAGCTAACTTCAATAGCAAAAAAGTTAGTCAGTCACAGTGAACATTTTAGGAAATTTTCAGAAAATAATTGATTTTTCAGACTTTGATCGGCCGTAGCGGCCAAACGAAAACTCCAAATTGAACGCGGTTTGCAAATCTGAACTCCTCGTACGTCAATTGATCGGATTAGAGATTTAAAATTTTTGATGAAATCGTGAAAAAATACATGACTAACCCCCTTGGAAAATTTGTAAAAAAATGCAACTTTCTTAAAAATCATCGTAGACTATTGAATTTAACTTTAATTTCATCAGAAAGACGAGAGAAATTGATTGCCGTTAAAAAATTTCAGCTAACTTCAATAGCAAAAAAGTTAGTCAGTCACAGTGAACATTTTAGGAAATTTTAAGAAAATAATTGATTTTTCAGACTTTGATCGGCCGTAGCGGCCAAACGAAAACTCCTAATTGAACGCGGTTTGCAAATCTGAACTCCTCGTACGTCAATTAGTCGGATAAGAGATTTAAAATTTTTGATGAAATCGTGAAAAAATACATGACTAACCCCCTTGGAAAATTTGTTAAAAAATGCAACTTTCTTAAAAATCATCGTAGACTATTGAATTTAACTTTAATTTCATCAGAAAGACGAGAGAAATTGATTGCCGTTAAAAATTTTCAGCTATCTTCAATAGCAAAAAAGTTAGTCAGGCACCATGAACATTTTAAGAAATTTTTAGAAAATAATTGATTTTTCAGACTTTGATCGGCCGTAGCGGCTAAACGAAAACTCCAAATTGAACGCGGTTTGCAAATCTGAGCTCCTCGTACGTCAATTAGTCGGATTAGAGATTTTTATTTTTTGATGAAATCGTGAAAAAAAACATGACTAACCCCCTTGGAAAATTTGTAAAAAAATGCAACTTTCTTAAAAATCATCGTAGACTATTGAATTTAACTTTATTTTCATCAGAAAGACGAGAGAAATTGATTGCCGTTAAAAAATTTGAGCTAACTTCAATAGCAAAAAAGTTAGTCAGTCACAGTGAACATTTTAGGAAATTTTGAGAAAATAATTGATTTTTCAGACTTTGATCGGCCGTAGCGGCTAAACGAAAACTCCAAATTGAACGCGGTTTGCAAATCTGAGCTCCTCGTACGTCAATTAGTCGGATTAGAGATTTTTATTTTTTGATGAAATCGTGAAAAAAAACATGACTAACCCCCTTGGAAAATTTGTTAAAAAATGCAACTTTCTTAAAAATCATCGTAGACTATTGAATTTAACTTTTTTTTCATCAGAAAGACGAGAGAAATTGATTGCCGTTAAAAAATTTCAGCTATCTTCAATAGCAAAAAAGTTAGTCAGTCACCATGAACATTTTAAGAATTTTTCAGAAAATAATTGATTTTTCAGACTTTGATCGGCCGTAGCGGCCAAACGAAAACTCCAAATTGAACGCGGTTTGCAAATCTGAACTCCTCGTACGTCAATTAGTCGGATAAGAGATTTAAAATTTTTGAAGAAATCGTGAAAAAAAACATGACTAACCCCCTTGGAAAATTTGTAAAAAAATGCAACTTTCTTAAAAATCATCGTAGACTATTGAATTTAACTTTATTTTCATCAGAAAGACGAGAGAAATTGATTGTCGTTAAAAAATTTCAGCTATCTTCAATAGCAAAAAAGTTAGTCAGTCACCATGAACATTTTAAGAAATTTTTAGAAAATAATTGATTTTTCAGACTTTGATCGGCCGTAGCGGCTAAACGAAAACTCCAAATTGAACGCGGTTAGCAAATCTGAACTCCTCGTACGTCAATTGATCGGATTAGAGATTTAAAATTTTTGATGAAATCGTGAAAAAAAACATGACTAACCCCCTTGGAAATTTTGTTAAAAAATGCAACTTTCTTAAAAATCATCGTAGACTATTGAATTTAACTTTTTTTTCATCAGAAAGACGAGAGAAATTGATTGCCGTTAAAAAATTTCAGCTATCTTCAATAGCAAAAAAGTTAGTCAGTCACCATGAACATTTTAAGAAATTTTTAGAAAATAATTGATTTTTCAGACTTTGATCGGCCGTAGCGGCTAAACGAAAACTCCAAATTGAACGCGGTTTGCAAATCTGAGCTCCTCGTACGTCAATTAGTCGGATTAGAGATTTTTATTTTTTGATGAAATCGTGAAAAAAAACATGACTAACCCCCTTGGAAAATTTGTTAAAAAATGCAACTTTCTTAAAAATCATCGTAGACTATTGAATTTAACTTTTTTTTCATCAGAAAGACGAGAGAAATTGATTGCCGTTAAAAAATTTCAGCTATCTTCAATAGCAAAAAAGTTAGTCAGTCACCATGAACATTTTAAGAATTTTTCAGAAAATAATTGATTTTTCAGACTTTGATCGGCCGTAGCGGCCAAACGAAAACTCCAAATTGAACGCGGTTTGCAAATCTGAACTCCTCGTACGTCAATTAGTCGGATAAGAGATTTAAAATTTTTGATGAAATCGTGAAAAAAAACATGACTAACCCCCTTGGAAAATTTGTAAAAAAATGCAACTTTCTTAAAAATCATCGTAGACTATTGAATTTAACTTTATTTTCATCAGAAAGACGAGAGAAATTGATTGTCGTTAAAAAATTTCAGCTATCTTCAATAGCAAAAAAGTTAATCAGTCACCATGAACATTTTAAGAAATTTTTAGAAAATAATTGATTTTTCAGACTTTGATCGGCCGTAGCGGCTAAACGAAAACTCCAAATTGAACGCGGTTTGCAAATCTGAGCTCCTCGTACGTCAATTAGTCGGATTAGAGATTTTTATTTTTTGATGAAATCGTGAAAAAAAACATGACTAACCCCCTTGGAAAATTTGTTAAAAAATGCAACTTTCTTAAAAATCATCGTAGACTATTGAATTTAACTTTTTTTTCATCAGAAAGACGAGAGAAATTGATTGCCGTTAAAAAATTTCAGCTATCTTCAATAGCAAAAAAGTTAGTCAGTCACCATGAACATTTTAAGAATTTTTCAGAAAATAATTGATTTTTCAGACTTTGATCGGCCGTAGCGGCCAAACGAAAACTCCAAATTGAACGCGGTTTGCAAATCTGAACTCCTCGTACGTCAATTAGTCGGATAAGAGATTTAAAATTTTTGATGAAATCGTGAAAAAAAACATGACTAACCCCCTTGGAAAATTTGTAAAAAAATGCAACTTTCTTAAAAATCATCGTAGACTATTGAATTTAACTTTATTTTCATCAGAAAGACGAGAGAAATTGATTGTCGTTAAAAAATTTCAGCTATCTTCAATAGCAAAAAAGTTAGTCAGTCACCATGAACATTTTAAGAAATTTTTAGAAAATAATTGATTTTTCAGACTTTGATCGGCCGTAGCGGCTAAACGAAAACTCCAAATTGAACGCGGTTTGCAAATCTGAACTCCTCGTACGTCAATTGATCGGATTAGAGATTTAAAATTTTTGATGAAATCGTGAAAAAAAACATGACTAACCCCCTTGGAAAATTTGTAAAAAAATGCAACTTTCTTAAAAATCATCGTAGACTATTGAATTTAACTTTATTTTCATCAGAAAGACGAGAGAAATTGATTGCCGTTAAAAAATTTCAGCTATCTTCAATAGCAAAAAAGTTTAGTCAGTCACCATGAACATTTTAAGAAATTTTTAGAAAATAATTGATTTTTCAGACTTTGATCGGCCGTAGCGGCTAAACGAAAACTCCAAATTGAACGCGGTTTGCAAATCTGAGCTCCTCGTACGTCAATTAGTCGGATTAGAGATTTTTATTTTTTGATGAAATCGTGAAAAAAAACATGACTAACCCCCTTGGAAAATTTGTAAAAAAATGCAACTTTCTTAAAAATCATCGTAGACTATTGAATTTAACTTTATTTTCATCAGAAAGACGAGAGAAATTGATTGCCGTTAAAAAATTTCAGCTAACTTCAATAGCAAAAAAGTTAGTCAGTCACAGTGAACATTTTAGGAAATTTTCAGAAAATAATTGATTTTTCAGACTTTGATCGGCCGTAGCGGCCAAACGAAAACTCCAAATTGAACGCGGTTTGCAAATCTGAACTCCTCGTACGTCAATTAGTCGGATAAGAGATTTAAATTTTTTGATGAAATCGTGAAAAAAAACATGACTAACCCCCTTGGAAAATTTGTAAAAAAATGCAACTTTCTTAAAAATCATCGTAGACTATTGAATTTAACTTTTTTTTCATCAGAAAGACGAGAGAAATTGATTGTCGTTAAAAAATTTCAGCTATCTTCAATAGCAAAAAAGTTAGTCAGTCACCATGAACATTTTAAGAAATTTTTAGAAAATAATTGATTTTTCAGACTTTGATCGGCCGTAGCGGCTAAACGAAAACTCCAAATTGAACGCGGTTTGCAAATCTGAACTCCTCGTACGTCAATTGATCGGATTAGAGATTTAAAATTTTTGATGAAATCGTGAAAAAATACATGACTAACCCCCTTGGAAAATTTGTAAAAAAATGCAACTTTCTTAAAAATCATCGTAGACTATTGAATTTAACTTTATTTTCATCAGAAAGACGAGAGAAATTGATTGCCGTTAAAAAATTTCAGCTAACTTCAATAGCAAAAAAGTTAGTCAGTCACAGTGAACATTTTAGGAAATTTTCAGAAAATAATTGATTTTTCAGACTTTGATCGGCCGTAGCGGCCAAACGAAAACTCCAAATTGAACGCGGTTTGCAAATCTGAGCTCCTCGTACGTCAATTAGTCGGATTAGAGATTTTAAATTTTTGATGAAATCGTGAAAAAAAAAATGACTAACCCCCTTGGAAATTTTGTTAAAAAATGCAACTTTCTTAAAAATCTTCGTAGACTATTGAATTTAACTTTTTTTTCATCAGAAAGACGAGAGAAATTGATTGCCGTTAAAAAATTTCAGCTATCTTCAATAGCAAAAAAGTTAGTCAGTCACCATGAACATTTTAAGAAATTTTTAGAAAATAATTGATTTTTCAGACTTTGATCGGCCGTAGCGGCTAAACGAAAACTCCAAATTGAACGCGGTTTGCAAATCTGAGCTCCTCGTACGTCAATTAGTCGGATTAGAGATTTTTATTTTTTGATGAAATCGTGAAAAAAAACATGACTAACCCCCTTGGAAATTTTGTTAAAAAATGCAACTTTCTTAGAAATCATCGTAGACTATTGAATTTAACTTTTTTTTCATCAGAAAGACGAGAGAAATTGATTGCCGGCAAAAAATTTCAGCTATCTTCAATAGCAAAAAAGTTAGTCAGTCACCATGAACATTTTAAGAAATTTTTAGAAAATAATTGATTTTTCAGACTTTGATCGGCCGTAGCGGCTAAACGAAAACTCCAAATTGAACGCGGTTTGCAAATCTGAGCTCCTCGTACGTCAATTAGTCGGATTCGAGATTTTTATTTTTTGATGAAATCGTGAAAAAAAACATGACTAACCCCCTTGGAAAATTTGTTAAAAAATGCAACTTTCTTAAAAATCATCGTAGACTATTGAATTTAACTTTATTTTCATCAGAAAGACGAGAGAAATTGATTGCCGTTAAAAAATTTCAGCTAACTTCAATAGCAAAAAAGTTAGTCAGTCACCATGAACATTTTAAGAAATTTTTAGAAAATAATTGATTTTTCAGACTTTGATCGGCCGTAGCGGCTAAACGAAAACTCCAAATTGAACGCGGTTTGCAAATCTGAGCTCCTCGTACGTCAATTAGTCGGATTAGAGATTTTAAATTTTTGATGAAATCGTGAAAAAAAACATGACTAACCCCCTTCGAAATTTTGTTAAAAAATGCAACTTTCTTAAAAATCATCGTAGACTATTGAATTTAACTTTTTTTTCATCAGAAAGACGAGAGAAATTGATTGCCGTTAAAAAATTTCAGCTATCTTCAATAGCAAAAAAGTTAGTCAGTCACCATGAACATTTTAAGAAATTTTTAGAAAATAATTGATTTTTCAGACTTTGATCGGCCGTAGCGGCTAAACGAAAACTCCAAATTGAACGCGGTTTGCAAATCTGAGCACCTCGTACGTCAATTAGTCGGATTAGAGATTTTTATTTTTTGATGAAATCGTGAAAAAAAACATGACTAACCCCCTTGGAAAATTTGTAAAAAAATGCAACTTTCTTAAAAATCATCGTAGACTATTGAATTTAACTTTATTTTCATCAGAAAGACGAGAGAAATTGATTGCCGTTAAAAAATTTCAGCTATCTTCAATAGCAAAAAAGTTAGTCAGTCACCATGAACATTTTAAGAAATTTTTAGAAAATAATTGATTTTTCAGACTTTGATCGGCCGTAGCGGCTAAACGAAAACTCCAAATTGAACGCGGTTTGCAAATCTGAGCTCCTCGTACGTCAATTAGTCGGATTAGAGATTTTTATTTTTTGATGAAATCGTGAAAAAAAACATGACTAACCCCCTTGGAAAATTTGTTAAAAAATGCAACTTTCTTAAAAATCATCGTAGACTATTGAATTTAACTTTTTTTTCATCAGAAAGACGAGAGAAATTGATTGCCGTTAAAAAATTTCAGCTATCTTCAATAGCAAAAAAGTTAGTCAGTCACCATGAACATTTTAAGAAATTTTTAGAAAATAATTGATTTTTCAGACTTTGATCGGCCGTAGCGGCTAAACGAAAACTCCAAATTGAACGCGGTTTGCAAATCTGAGCTCCTCGTACGTCAATTAGTCGGATTAGAGATTTTTATTTTTTGATGAAATCGTGAAAAAAAACATGACTAACCCCCTTGGAAATTTTGTTAAAAAATGCAACTTTCTTAAAAATCATCGTAGACTATTGAATTTAACTTTTTTTTCATCAGAAAGACGAGAGAAATTGATTGCCGTTAAAAAATTTCAGCTATCTTCAATAGCAAAAAAGTTAATCAGTCACCATGAACATTTTAAGAAATTTTTAGAAAATAATTGATTTTTCAGACTTTGATCGGCCGTAGCGGCTAAACGAAAACTCCAAATTGAACGCGGTTTGCAAATCTGAGCTCCTCGTACGTCAATTAGTCGGATTAGAGATTTTTATTTTTTGATGAAATCGTGAAAAAAAACATGACTAACCCCCTTGGAAAATTTGTTAAAAAATGCAACTTTCTTAAAAATCATCGTAGACTATTGAATTTAACTTTTTTTTCATCAGAAAGACGAGAGAAATTGATTGCCGTTAAAAAATTTCAGCTATCTTCAATAGCAAAAAAGTTAGTCAGTCACCATGAACATTTTAAGAATTTTTCAGAAAATAATTGATTTTTCAGACTTTGATCGGCCGTAGCGGCCAAACGAAAACTCCAAATTGAACGCGGTTTGCAAATCTGAACTCCTCGTACGTCAATTAGTCGGATAAGAGATTTAAAATTTTTGATGAAATCGTGAAAAAAAAACATGACTAACCTCCTTGGAAAATTTGTAAAAAAATGCAACTTTCTTAAAAATCATCGTAGACTATTGAATTTAACTTTATTTTCATCAGAAAGACGAGAGAAATTGATTGCCGTTAAAAAATTTCAGCTATCTTCAATAGCAAGAAAGTTAGTCAGTCACCATGAACATTTTAAGAAATTTTTAGAAAATAATTGATTTTTCAGACTTTGATCGGCCGTAGCGGCTAAACGAAAACTCCAAATTGAACGCGGTTTGCAAATCTGAGCACCTCGTACGTCAATTAGTCGGATTAGAGATTTTTATTTTTTGATGAAATCGTGAAAAAAAACATGACTAACCCCCTTGGAAAATTTGTAAAAAAATGCAACTTTCTTAAAAATCATCGTAGACTATTGAATTTAACTTTATTTTCATCAGAAAGACGAGAGAAATTGATTGCCGTTAAAAAATTTCAGCTATCTTCAATAGCAAAAAAGTTAGTCAGTCACCATGAACATTTTAAGAAATTTTTAGAAAATAATTGATTTTTCAGACTTTGATCGGCCGTAGCGGCTAAACGAAAACTCCAAATTGAACGCGGTTTGCAAATCTGAGCTCCTCGTACGTCAATTAGTCGGATTCGAGATTTTTATTTTTTGATGAAATCGTGAAAAAAAACATGACTAACCCCCTTGGAAAATTTGTTAAAAAATGCAACTTTCTTAAAAATCATCGTAGACTATTGAATTTAACTTTATTTTCATCAGAAAGACGAGAGAAATTGATTGCCGTTAAAAAATTTCAGCTAACTTCAATAGCAAAAAAGTTAGTCAGTCACCATGAACATTTTAAGAAATTTTTAGAAAATAATTGATTTTTCAGACTTTGATCGGCCGTAGCGGCTAAACGAAAACTCCAAATTGAACGCGGTTTGCAAATCTGAGCTCCTCGTACGTCAATTAGTCGGATTAGAGATTTTAAATTTTTGATGAAATCGTGAAAAAAAACATGACTAACCCCCTTCGAAATTTTGTTAAAAAATGCAACTTTCTTAAAAATCATCGTAGACTATTGAATTTAACTTTTTTTTCATCAGAAAGACGAGAGAAATTGATTGCCGTTAAAAAATTTCAGCTATCTTCAATAGCAAAAAAGTTAGTCAGTCACCATGAACATTTTAAGAAATTTTTAGAAAATAATTGATTTTTCAGACTTTGATCGGCCGTAGCGGCTAAACGAAAACTCCAAATTGAACGCGGTTTGCAAATCTGAGCACCTCGTACGTCAATTAGTCGGATTAGAGATTTTTATTTTTTGATGAAATCGTGAAAAAAAACATGACTAACCCCCTTGGAAAATTTGTAAAAAAATGCAACTTTCTTAAAAATCATCGTAGACTATTGAATTTAACTTTATTTTCATCAGAAAGACGAGAGAAATTGATTGCCGTTAAAAAATTTCAGCTATCTTCAATAGCAAAAAAGTTAGTCAGTCACCATGAACATTTTAAGAAATTTTTAGAAAATAATTGATTTTTCAGACTTTGATCGGCCGTAGCGGCTAAACGAAAACTCCAAATTGAACGCGGTTTGCAAATCTGAGCTCCTCGTACGTCAATTAGTCGGATTAGAGATTTTTATTTTTTGATGAAATCGTGAAAAAAAACATGACTAACCCCCTTGGAAAATTTGTTAAAAAATGCAACTTTCTTAAAAATCATCGTAGACTATTGAATTTAACTTTTTTTTCATCAGAAAGACGAGAGAAATTGATTGCCGTTAAAAAATTTCAGCTATCTTCAATAGCAAAAAAGTTAGTCAGTCACCATGAACATTTTAAGAAATTTTTAGAAAATAATTGATTTTTCAGATTTTGATCGGCCGTAGCGGCTAAACGAAAACTCCAAATTGAACGCGGTTTGCAAATCTGAGCTCCTCGTACGTCAATTAGTCGGATTAGAGATTTTTATTTTTTGATGAAATCGTGAAAAAAAACATGACTAACCCCCTTGGAAATTTTGTTAAAAAATGCAACTTTCTTAAAAATCATCGTAGACTATTGAATTTAACTTTTTTTTCATCAGAAAGACGAGAGAAATTGATTGCCGTTAAAAAATTTCAGCTATCTTCAATAGCAAAAAAGTTAATCAGTCACCATGAACATTTTAAGAAATTTTTAGAAAATAATTGATTTTTCAGACTTTGATCGGCCGTAGCGGCTAAACGAAAACTCCAAATTGAACGCGGTTTGCAAATCTGAGCTCCTCGTACGTCAATTAGTCGGATTAGAGATTTTTATTTTTTGATGAAATCGTGAAAAAAAACATGACTAACCCCCTTGGAAAATTTGTTAAAAAATGCAACTTTCTTAAAAATCATCGTAGACTATTGAATTTAACTTTTTTTTCATCAGAAAGACGAGAGAAATTGATTGCCGTTAAAAAATTTCAGCTATCTTCAATAGCAAAAAAGTTAGTCAGTCACCATGAACATTTTAAGAATTTTTCAGAAAATAATTGATTTTTCAGACTTTGATCGGCCGTAGCGGCCAAACGAAAACTCCAAATTGAACGCGGTTTGCAAATCTGAACTCCTCGTACGTCAATTAGTCGGATAAGAGATTTAAAATTTTTGATGAAATCGTGAAAAAAAACATGACTAACCTCCTTGGAAAATTTGTAAAAAAATGCAACTTTCTTAAAAATCATCGTAGACTATTGAATTTAACTTTATTTTCATCAGAAAGACGAGAGAAATTGATTGTCGTTAAAAAATTTCAGCTATCTTCAATAGCAAAAAAGTTAATCAGTCACCATGAACATTTAAGAAATTTTTAGAAAATAATTGATTTTTCAGACTTTGATCGGCCGTAGCGGCTAAACGAAAACTCCAAATTGAACGCGGTTTGCAAATCTGAGCTCCTCGTACGTCAATTAGTCGGATTAGAGATTTTTATTTTTTGATGAAATCGTGAAAAAAAACATGACTAACCCCCTTGGAAAATTTGTTAAAAAATGCAACTTTCTTAAAAATCATCGTAGACTATTGAATTTAACTTTTTTTTCATCAGAAAGACGAGAGAAATTGATTGCCGTTAAAAAATTTCAGCTATCTTCAATAGCAAAAAAGTTAGTCAGTCACCATGAACATTTTAAGAATTTTTCAGAAAATAATTGATTTTTCAGACTTTGATCGGCCGTAGCGGCCAAACGAAAACTCCAAATTGAACGCGGTTTGCAAATCTGAACTCCTCGTACGTCAATTAGTCGGATAAGAGATTTAAAATTTTTGATGAAATCGTGAAAAAAAACATGACTAACCCCCTTGGAAAATTTGTAAAAAAATGCAACTTTCTTAAAAATCATCGTAGACTATTGAATTTAACTTTATTTTCATCAGAAAGACGAGAGAAATTGATTGTCGTTAAAAAATTTCAGCTATCTTCAATAGCAAAAAAGTTAGTCAGTCACCATGAACATTTTAAGAAATTTTTAGAAAATAATTGATTTTTCAGACTTTGATCGGCCGTAGCGGCTAAACGAAAACTCCAAATTGAACGCGGTTTGCAAATCTGAACTCCTCGTACGTCAATTGATCGGATTAGAGATTTAAAATTTTTGATGAAATCGTGAAAAAAAAACATGACTAACCCCCTTGGAAAATTTGTAAAAAAATGCAACTTTCTTAAAAATCATCGTAGACTATTGAATTTAACTTTATTTTCATCAGAAAGACGAGAGAAATTGATTGCCGTTAAAAAATTTCAGCTATCTTCAATAGCAAAAAAGTTAGTCAGTCACCATGAACATTTTAAGAAATTTTTAGAAAATAATTGATTTTTCAGACTTTGATCGGCCGTAGCGGCTAAACGAAAACTCCAAATTGAACGCGGTTTGCAAATCTGAGCTCCTCGTACGTCAATTAGTCGGATTAGAGATTTTTATTTTTTGATGAAATCGTGAAAAAAAACATGACTAACCCCCTTGGAAAATTTGTAAAAAAATGCAACTTTCTTAAAAATCATCGTAGACTATTGAATTTAACTTTATTTTCATCAGAAAGACGAGAGAAATTGATTGCCGTTAAAAAATTTCAGCTAACTTCAATAGCAAAAAAGTTAGTCAGTCACAGTGAACATTTTAGGAAATTTTCAGAAAATAATTGATTTTTCAGACTTTGATCGGCCGTAGCGGCCAAACGAAAACTCCAAATTGAACGCGGTTTGCAAATCTGAACTCCTCGTACGTCAATTAGTCGGATAAGAGATTTAAATTTTTTGATGAAATCGTGAAAAAATACATGACTAACCCCCTTGGAAAATTTGTAAAAAAATGCAACTTTCTTAAAAATCATCGTAGACTATTGAATTTAACTTTTTTTTCATCAGAAAGACGAGAGAAATTGATTGTCGTTAAAAAATTTCAGCTATCTTCAATAGCAAAAAAGTTAGTCAGTCACCATGAACATTTTAAGAAATTTTTAGAAAATAATTGATTTTTCAGACTTTGATCGGCCGTAGCGGCTAAACGAAAACTCCAAATTGAACGCGGTTTGCAAATCTGAACTCCTCGTACGTCAATTGATCGGATTAGAGATTTAAAATTTTTGATGAAATCGTGAAAAAATACATGACTAACCCCCTTGGAAAATTTGTAAAAAAATGCAACTTTCTTAAAAATCATCGTAGACTATTGAATTTAACTTTTTTTTCATCAGAAAGACGAGAGAAATTGATTGCCGTTAAAAAATTTCAGCTAACTTCAATAGCAAAAAAGTTAGTCAGTCACAGTGAACATTTTAGGAAATTTTCAGAAAATAATTGATTTTTCAGACTTTGATCGGCCGTAGCGGCCAAACGAAAACTCCAAATTGAACGCGGTTTGCAAATCTGAGCTCCTCGTACGTCAATTAGTCGGATTAGAGATTTAAATTTTTTGATGAAATCGTGAAAAAATACATGACTAACCCCCTTGGAAAATTTGTAAAAAAATGCAACTTTCTTAAAAATCATCGTAGACTATTGAATTTAACTTTTTTTTCATCAGAAAGACGAGAGAAATTGATTGTCGTTAAAAAATTTCAGCTATCTTCAATAGCAAAAAAGTTAGTCAGTCACCATGAACATTTTAAGAAATTT
Source organism: Ocypus olens (assembly GCA_910593695.2). NCBI lineage: Eukaryota > Metazoa > Arthropoda > Insecta > Coleoptera > Staphylinidae > Ocypus > Ocypus olens. Next base: position 49,005,818 of record OU343061.1, read on the forward strand.
TTAGAAAATAATTGATTTTTCAGACTTTGATCGGCCGTAGCGGCTAAACGAAAACTCCAAATTGAACGCGGTTTGCAAATCTGAACTCCTCGTACGTCAATTGATCGGATTAGAGATTTAAAATTTTTGATGAAATCGTGAAAAAATACATGACTAACCCCCTTGGAAAATTTGTAAAAAAATGCAACTTTCTTAAAAATCATCGTAGACTATTGAATTTAACTTTATTTTCATCAGAAAGACGAGAGAAATTGATTGCCGTTAAAAAATTTCAGCTAACTTCAATAGCAAAAAAGTTAGTCAGTCACAGTGAACATTTTAGGAAATTTTCAGAAAATAATTGATTTTTCAGACTTTGATCGGCCGTAGCGGCCAAACGAAAACTCCAAATTGAACGCGGTTTGCAAATCTGAGCTCCTCGTACGTCAATTAGTCGGATTAGAGATTTTAAATTTTTGATGAAATCGTGAAAAAAAAAATGACTAACCCCCTTGGAAATTTTGTTAAAAAATGCAACTTTCTTAAAAATCTTCGTAGACTATTGAATTTAACTTTTTTTTCATCAGAAAGACGAGAGAAATTGATTGCCGTTAAAAAATTTCAGCTATCTTCAATAGCAAAAAAGTTAGTCAGTCACCATGAACATTTTAAGAAATTTTTAGAAAATAATTGATTTTTCAGACTTTGATCGGCCGTAGCGGCTAAACGAAAACTCCAAATTGAACGCGGTTTGCAAATCTGAGCTCCTCGTACGTCAATTAGTCGGATTAGAGATTTTTATTTTTTGATGAAATCGTGAAAAAAAACATGACTAACCCCCTTGGAAATTTTGTTAAAAAATGCAACTTTCTTAAAAATCATCGTAGACTATTGAATTTAACTTTTTTTTCATCAGAAAGACGAGAGAAATTGATTGCCGGCAAAAAATTTCAGCTATCTTCAATAGCAAAAAAGTTAGTCAGTCACCATGAACATTTTAAGAAATTTTTAGAAAATAATTGATTTTTCAGACTTTGATCGGCCGTAGCGGCTAAACGAAAACTCCAAATTGAACGCGGTTTGCAAATCTGAGCTCCTCGTACGTCAATTAGTCGGATTAGAGATTTTAAATTTTTGATGAAATCGTGAAAAAAAACATGACTAACCCCCTTCGAAATTTTGTTAAAAAATGCAACTTTCTTAAAAATCATCGTAGACTATTGAATTTAACTTTATTTTCATCAGAAAGACGAGAGAAATTGATTGCCGTTAAAAAATTTCAGCTATCTTCAATAGCAAGAAAGTTAGTCAGTCACCATGAACATTTTAAGAAATTTTTAGAAAATAATTGATTTTTCAGACTTTGATCGGCCGTAGCGGCTAAACGAAAACTCCAAATTGAACGCGGTTTGCAAATCTGAGCACCTCGTACGTCAATTAGTCGGATTAGAGATTTTTATTTTTTGATGAAATCGTGAAAAAAAACATGACTAACCCCCTTGGAAAATTTGTAAAAAAATGCAACTTTCTTAAAAATCATCGTAGACTATTGAATTTAACTTTATTTTCATCAGAAAGACGAGAGAAATTGATTGCCGTTAAAAAATTTCAGCTATCTTCAATAGCAAAAAAGTTAGTCAGTCACCATGAACATTTTAAGAAATTTTTAGAAAATAATTGATTTTTCAGACTTTGATCGGCCGTAGCGGCTAAACGAAAACTCCAAATTGAACGCGGTTTGCAAATCTGAGCTCCTCGTACGTCAATTAGTCGGATTCGAGATTTTTATTTTTTGATGAAATCGTGAAAAAAAACATGACTAACCCCCTTGGAAAATTTGTTAAAAAATGCAACTTTCTTAAAAATCATCGTAGACTATTGAATTTAACTTTATTTTCATCAGAAAGACGAGAGAAATTGATTGCCGTTAAAAAATTTCAGCTAACTTCAATAGCAAAAAAGTTAGTCAGTCACCATGAACATTTTAAGAAATTTTTAGAAAATAATTGATTTTTCAGACTTTGATCGGCCGTAGCGGCTAAACGAAAACTCCAAATTGAACGCGGTTTGCAAATCTGAGCTCCTCGTACGTCAATTAGTCGGATTAGAGATTTTAAATTTTTGATGAAATCGTGAAAAAAAACATGACTAACCCCCTTCGAAATTTTGTTAAAAAATGCAACTTTCTTAAAAATCATCGTAGACTATTGAATTTAACTTTTTTTTCATCAGAAAGACGAGAGAAATTGATTGCCGTTAAAAAATTTCAGCTATCTTCAATAGCAAAAAAGTTAGTCAGTCACCATGAACATTTTAAGAAATTTTTAGAAAATAATTGATTTTTCAGACTTTGATCGGCCGTAGCGGCTAAACGAAAACTCCAAATTGAACGCGGTTTGCAAATCTGAGCACCTCGTACGTCAATTAGTCGGATTAGAGATTTTTATTTTTTGATGAAATCGTGAAAAAAAACATGACTAACCCCCTTGGAAAATTTGTAAAAAAATGCAACTTTCTTAAAAATCATCGTAGACTATTGAATTTAACTTTATTTTCATCAGAAAGACGAGAGAAATTGATTGCCGTTAAAAAATTTCAGCTATCTTCAATAGCAAAAAAGTTAGTCAGTCACCATGAACATTTTAAGAAATTTTTAGAAAATAATTGATTTTTCAGACTTTGATCGGCCGTAGCGGCTAAACGAAAACTCCAAATTGAACGCGGTTTGCAAATCTGAGCTCCTCGTACGTCAATTAGTCGGATTAGAGATTTTTATTTTTTGATGAAATCGTGAAAAAAAACATGACTAACCCCCTTGGAAAATTTGTTAAAAAATGCAACTTTCTTAAAAATCATCGTAGACTATTGAATTTAACTTTTTTTTCATCAGAAAGACGAGAGAAATTGATTGCCGTTAAAAAATTTCAGCTATCTTCAATAGCAAAAAAGTTAGTCAGTCACCATGAACATTTTAAGAAATTTTTAGAAAATAATTGATTTTTCAGACTTTGATCGGCCGTAGCGGCTAAACGAAAACTCCAAATTGAACGCGGTTTGCAAATCTGAGCTCCTCGTACGTCAATTAGTCGGATTAGAGATTTTTATTTTTTGATGAAATCGTGAAAAAAAACATGACTAACCCCCTTGGAAATTTTGTTAAAAAATGCAACTTTCTTAAAAATCATCGTAGACTATTGAATTTAACTTTTTTTTCATCAGAAAGACGAGAGAAATTGATTGCCGTTAAAAAATTTCAGCTATCTTCAATAGCAAAAAAGTTAGTCAGTCACCATGAACATTTTAAGAATTTTTCAGAAAATAATTGATTTTTCAGACTTTGATCGGCCGTAGCGGCCAAACGAAAACTCCAAATTGAACGCGGTTTGCAAATCTGAACTCCTCGTACGTCAATTAGTCGGATAAGAGATTTAAAATTTTTGATGAAATCGTGAAAAAAAACATGGAAAATTTGTAAAAAAATGCAACTTTCTTAAAAATCATCGTAGACTATTGAATTTAACTTTATTTTCATCAGAGAGACGAGAGAAATTGATTGCCGTTAAAAAATTTCAGCTATCTTCAATAGCAAAAAAGTTAGTCAGTCACCATGAACATTTTAAGAAATTTTTAGAAAATAATTGATTTTTCAGACTTTGATCGGCCGTAGCGGCTAAACGAAAACTCCAAATTGAACGCGGTTTGCAAATCTGAACTCCTCGTACGTCAATTGATCGGATTAGAGATTTAAAATTTTTGATGAAATCGTGAAAAAAAACATGGAAAATTTGTAAAAAAATGCAACTTTCTTAAAAATCATCGTAGACTATTGAATTTAACTTTATTTTCATCAGAAAGACGAGAGAAATTGATTGCCGTTAAAAAATTTCAGCTAACTTCAATAGCAAAAAAGTTAGTCAGTCACCATGAACATTTTAAGAAATTTTTAGAAAATAATTGATTTTTCAGACTTTGATCGGCCGTAGCGGCTAAACGAAAACTCCAAATTGAACGCGGTTTGCAAATCTGAACTCCTCGTACGTCAATTGATCGGATTAGAGATTTAAAATTTTTGATGAAATCGTGAAAAAATACATGACTAACCCCCTTGGAAAATTTGTAAAAAAATGCAACTTTCTTAAAAATCATCGTAGACTATTGAATTTAACTTTATTTTCATCAGAAAGACGAGAGAAATTGATTGCCGTTAAAAAATTTCAGCTAACTTCAATAGCAAAAAAGTTAGTCAGTCACCATGAACATTTTAAGAAATTTTTAGAAAATAATTGATTTTTCAGACTTTGATCGGCCGTAGCGGCTAAACGAAAACTCCACATTGAACGCGGTTTGCAAATCTGAGCTCCTCGTACGTCAATTAGTCGGATTAGAGATTTTTATTTTTTGATGAAATCGTGAAAAAAAACATGACTAACCCCCTTGGAAAATTTGTAAAAAAATGCAACTTTCTTAAAAATCATCGTAGACTATTGAATTTAACTTTATTTTCATCAGAGAGACGAGAGGAATTGATTGCCGTTAAAAAATTTCAGCTATCTTCAATAGCAAAAAAGTTAGTCAGTCACCATGAACATTTTAAGAAATTTTTAGAAAATAATTGATTTTTCAGACTTTGATCGGCCGTAGCGGCTAAACGAAAACTCCAAATTGAACGCGGTTTGCAAATCTGAACTCCTCGTACGTCAATTAGTCGGATTAGAGATTTTTATTTTTTGATGAAATCGTGAAAAAAAACATGACTAACCCCCTTGGAAAATTTGTAAAAAAATGCAACTTTCTTAAAAATCATCGTAGACTATTGAATTTAACTTTATTTTCATCAGAAAGACGAGAGAAATTGATTGCCGTTAAAAAATTTCAGCTATCTTCAATAGCAAAAAAGTTAGTCAGTCACCATGAACATTTTAAGAAATTTTTAGAAAATAATTGATTTTTCAGACTTTGATCGGCCGTAGCGGCTAAACGAAAACTCCAAATTGAACGCGGTTTGCAAATCTGAGCTCCTCGTACGTCAATTAGTCGGATTAGAGATTTTTATTTTTTGATGAAATCGTGAAAAAAAACATGACTAACCCCCTCGGAAAATTTGTTAAAAAATGCAACTTTCTTAAAAATCATCGTAGACTATTGAATTTAACTTTATTTTCATCAGAAAGACGAGAGAAATTGATTGCCGTTAAAAAATTTCAGCTATCTTCAATAGCAAAAAAGTTAGTCAGTCACCATGAACATTTTAAGAAATTTTTAGAAAATAATTGATTTTTCAGACTTTGATCGGCCGTAGCGGCTAAACGAAAACTCCAAATTGAACGCGGTTTGCAAATCTGAGCTCCTCGTACGTCAATTAGTCGGATTCGAGATTTTTATTTTTTGATGAAATCGTGAAAAAAAACATGACTAACCCCCTTGGAAATTTTGTTAAAAAATGCAACTTTCTTAAAAATCATCGTAGACTATTGAATTTAACTTTTTTTTCATCAGAAAGACGAGAGAAATTGATTGCCGTTAAAAAATTTCAGCTATCTTCAATAGCAAAAAAGTTAGTCAGTCACCATGAACATTTTAAGAAATTTTTAGAAAATAATTGATTTTTCAGACTTTGATCGGCCGTAGCGGCTAAACGAAAACTCCAAATTGAACGCGGTTTGCAAATCTGAGCTCCTCGTACGTCAATTAGTCGGATTAGAGATTTTTATTTTTTGATGAAATCGTGAAAAAAAACATGACTAACCCCCTTGGAAAATTTGTTAAAAAATGCAACTTTCTTAAAAATCATCGTAGACTATTGAATTTAACTTTATTTTCATCAGAAAGACGAGAGAAATTGATTGCCGTTAAAAAATTTCAGCTATCTTCAATAGCAAAAAAGTTAGTCAGTCACCATGAACATTTTAAGAAATTTTTAGAAAATAATTGATTTTTCAGACTTTGATCGGCCGTAGCGGCTAAACGAAAACTCCAAATTGAACGCGGTTTGCAAATCTGAGCTCCTCGTACGTCAATTAGTCGGATTAGAGATTTTTATTTTTTGATGAAATCGTGAAAAAAAACATGACTAACCCCCTTGGAAAATTTGTTAAAAAATGCAACTTTCTTAAAAATCATCGTAGACTATTGAATTTAACTTTTTTTTCATCAGAAAGACGAGAGAAATTGATTGCCGTTAAAAAATTTCAGCTATCTTCAATAGCAAAAAAGTTAGTCAGTCACCATGAACATTTTAAGAAATTTTTAGAAAATAATTGATTTTTCAGACTTTGATCGGCCGTAGCGGCTAAACGAAAACTCCAAATTGAACGCGGTTTGCAAATCTGAGCTCCTCGTACGTCAATTAGTCGGATTAGAGATTTTTATTTTTTGATGAAATCGTGAAAAAAAACATGACTAACCCCCTTGGAAAATTTGTTAAAAAATGCAACTTTCTTAAAAATCATCGTAGACTATTGAATTTAACTTTTTTTTCATCAGAAAGACGAGAGAAATTGATTGCCGTTAAAAAATTTCAGCTATCTTCAATAGCAAAAAAGTTAGTCAGTCACCATGAACATTTTAAGAAATTTTTAGAAAATAATTGATTTTTCAGACTTTGATCGGCCGTAGCGGCTAAACGAAAACTCCAAATTGAACGCGGTTTGCAAATCTGAGCTCCTCGTACGTCAATTAGTCGGATTAGAGATTTTTATTTTTTGATGAAATCGTGAAAAAAAACATGACTAACCCCCTTGGAAAATTTGTAAAAAAATGCAACTTTCTTAAAAATCATCGTAGACTATTGAATTTAACTTTATTTTCATCAGAAAGACGAGAGAAATTGATTGCCGTTAAAAAATTTCAGCTATCTTCAATAGCAAAAAAGTTAGTCAGTCACCATGAACATTTTAAGAAATTTTTAGAAAATAATTGATTTTTCAGACTTTGATCGGCCGTAGCGGCTAAACGAAAACTCCAAATTGAACGCGGTTTGCAAATCTGAGCTCCTCGTACGTCAATTAGTCGGATTAGAGATTTTTATTTTTTGATGAAATCGTGAAAAAAAACATGACTAACCCCCTTGGAAAATTTGTTAAAAAATGCAACTTTCTTAAAAATCATCGTAGACTATTGAATTTAACTTTTTTTTCATCAGAAAGACGAGAGAAATTGATTGCCGTTAAAAAATTTCAGCTATCTTCAATAGCAAAAAAGTTAGTCAGTCACCATGAACATTTTAAGAAATTTTTAGAAAATAATTGATTTTTCAGACTTTGATCGGCCGTAGCGGCTAAACGAAAACTCCAAATTGAACGCGGTTTGCAAATCTGAGCTCCTCGTACGTCAATTAGTCGGATTAGAGATTTTTATTTTTTGATGAAATCGTGAAAAAAAACATGACTAACCCCCTTGGAAAATTTGTTAAAAAATGCAACTTTCTTAAAAATCATCGTAGACTATTGAATTTAACTTTTTTTTCATCAGAAAGACGAGAGAAATTGATTGCCGTTAAAAAATTTCAGCTATCTTCAATAGCAAAAAAGTTAGTCAGTCACCATGAACATTTTAAGAAATTTTTAGAAAATAATTGATTTTTCAGACTTTGATCGGCCGTAGCGGCTAAACGAAAACTCCAAATTGAACGCGGTTTGCAAATCTGAGCTCCTCGTACGTCAATTAGTCGGATTAGAGATTTTTATTTTTTGATGAAATCGTGAAAAAAAACATGACTAACCCCCTTGGAAATTTTGTTAAAAAATGCAACTTTCTTAAAAATCATCGTAGACTATTGAATTTAACTTTTTTTTCATCAGAAAGACGAGAGAAATTGATTGCCGTTAAAAAATTTCAGCTATCTTCAATAGCAAAAAAGTTAGTCAGTCACCATGAACATTTTAAGAAATTTTTAGAAAATAATTGATTTTTCAGACTTTGATCGGCCGTAGCGGCTAAACGAAAACTCCAAATTGAACGCGGTTTGCAAATCTGAGCTCCTCGTACGTCAATTAGTCGGATTAGAGATTTTTATTTTTTGATGAAATCGTGAAAAAAAACATGACTAACCCCCTTGGAAATTTTGTTAAAAAATGCAACTTTCTTAAAAATCATCGTAGACTATTGAATTTAACTTTTTTTTCATCAGAAAGACGAGAGAAATTGATTGCCGTTAAAAAATTTCAGCTATCTTCAATAGCAAAAAAGTTAGTCAGTCACCATGAACATTTTAAGAAATTTTTAGAAAATAATTGATTTTTCAGACTTTGATCGGCCGTAGCGGCTAAACGAAAACTCCAAATTGAACGCGGTTTGCAAATCTGAGCTCCTCGTACGTCAATTAGTCGGATTCGAGATTTTTATTTTTTGATGAAATCGTGAAAAAAAACATGACTAACCCCCTTGGAAATTTTGTTAAAAAATGCAACTTTCTTAAAAATCATCGTAGACTATTGAATTTAACTTTTTTTTCATCAGAAAGACGAGAGAAATTGATTGCCGTTAAAAAATTTCAGCTATCTTCAATAGCAAAAAAGTTAGTCAGTCACCATGAACATTTTAAGAAATTTTTAGAAAATAATTGATTTTTCAGACTTTGATCGGCCGTAGCGGCTAAACGAAAACTCCAAATTGAACGCGGTTTGCAAATCTGAGCTCCTCGTACGTCAATTAGTCGGATTAGAGATTTTTATTTTTTGATGAAATCGTGAAAAAAAACATGACTAACCCCCTTGGAAAATTTGTTAAAAAATGCAACTTTCTTAAAAATCATCGTAGACTATTGAATTTAACTTTTTTTTCATCAGAAAGACGAGAGAAATTGATTGCCGTTAAAAAATTTCAGCTATCTTCAATAGCAAAAAAGTTAGTCAGTCACCATGAACATTTTAAGAAATTTTTAGAAAATAATTGATTTTTCAGACTTTGATCGGCCGTAGCGGCTAAACGAAAACTCCAAATTGAACGCGGTTTGCAAATCTGAGCTCCTCGTACGTCAATTAGTCGGATTAGAGATTTTTATTTTTTGATGAAATCGTGAAAAAAAACATGACTAACCCCCTTGGAAATTTTGTTAAAAAATGCAACTTTCTTAAAAATCATCGTAGACTATTGAATTTAACTTTTTTTTCATCAGAAAGACGAGAGAAATTGATTGCCGTTAAAAAATTTCAGCTATCTTCAATAGCAAAAAAGTTAGTCAGTCACCATGAACATTTTAAGAAATTTTTAGAAAATAATTGATTTTTCAGACTTTGATCGGCCGTAGCGGCTAAACGAAAACTCCAAATTGAACGCGGTTTGCAAATCTGAGCTCCTCGTACGTCAATTAGTCGGATTAGAGATTTTAAATTTTTGATGAAATCGTGAAAAAAAACATGACTAACCCCCTTCGAAATTTTGTTAAAAAATGCAACTTTCTTAAAAATCATCGTAGACTATTGAATTTAACTTTTTTTTCATCAGAAAGACGAGAGAAATTGATTGCCGTTAAAAAATTTCAGCTATCTTCAATAGCAAAAAAGTTAGTCAGTCACCATGAACATTTTAAGAAATTTTTAGAAAATAATTGATTTTTCAGACTTTGATCGGCCGTAGCGGCTAAACGAAAACTCCAAATTGAACGCGGTTTGCAAATCTGAGCTCCTCGTACGTCAATTAGTCGGATTAGAGATTTTTATTTTTTGATGAAATCGTGAAAAAAAACATGACTAACCCCCTTGGAAATTTTGTTAAAAAATGCAACTTTCTTAAAAATCATCGTAGACTATTGAATTTAACTTTTTTTTCATCAGAAAGACGAGAGAAATTGATTGCCGTTAAAAAATTTCAGCTATCTTCAATAGCAAAAAAGTTAGTCAGTCACAGTGAACATTTTAGGAAATTTTCAGAAAATAATTGATTTTTCAGACTTTGATCGGCCGTAGCGGCCAAACGAAAACTCCAAATTGAACGCGGTTTGCAAATCTGAGCTCCTCGTACGTCAATTAGTCGGATTAGTGATTTTTATTTTTTGATGAAATCGTGAAAAAAAACATGACTAACCCCCTTGGAAATTTTGTTAAAAAATGCAACTTTCTTAAAAATCATCGTAGACTATTGAATTTAACTTTTTTTTCATCAGAAAGACGAGAGAAATTGATTGCCGTTAAAAAATTTCAGCTATCTTCAATAGCAAAAAAGTTAGTCAGTCACCATGAACATTTTAAGAAATTTTTAGAAAATAATTGATTTTTCAGACTTTGATCGGCCGTAGCGGCTAAACGAAAACTCCAAATTGAACGCGGTTTGCAAATCTGAGCTCCTCGTACGTCAATTAGTCGGATTAGAGATTTTTATTTTTTGATGAAATCGTGAAAAAAAACATGACTAACCCCTTTGGAAATTTTGTTAAAAAATGCAACTTTCTTAAAAATCATCGTAGACTATTGAATTTAACTTTTTTTTCATCAGAAAGACGAGAGAAATTGATTGCCGTTAAAAAATTTCAGCTATCTTCAATAGCAAAAAAGTTAGTCAGTCACCATGAACATTTTAAGAAATTTTTAGAAAATAATTGATTTTTCAGACTTTGATCGGCCGTAGCGGCTAAACGAAAACTCCAAATTGAACGCGGTTTGCAAATCTGAGCTCCTCGTACGTCAATTAGTCGGATTAGAGATTTTAAATTTTTGATGAAATCGTGAAAAAAAACATGACTAACCCCCTTCGAAATTTTGTTAAAAAATGCAACTTTCTTAAAAATCATCGTAGACTATTGAATTTAACTTTTTTTTCATCAGAAAGACGAGAGAAATTGATTGCCGTTAAAAAATTTCAGCTATCTTCAATAGCAAAAAAGTTAGTCAGTCACCATGAACATTTTAAGAAATTTTTAGAAAATAATTGATTTTTCAGACTTTGATCGGCCGTAGCGGCTAAACGAAAACTCCAAATTGAACGCGGTTTGCAAATCTGAGCTCCTCGTACGTCAATTAGTCGGATTAGAGATTTTTATTTTTTGATGAAATCGTGAAAAAAAACATGACTAACCCCCTTGGAAATTTTGTTAAAAAATGCAACTTTCTTAAAAATCATCGTAGACTATTGAATTTAACTTTTTTTTCATCAGAAAGACGAGAGAAATTGATTGCCGTTAAAAAATTTCAGCTATCTTCAATAGCAAAAAAGTTAGTCAGTCACAGTGAACATTTTAGGAAATTTTCAGAAAATAATTGATTTTTCAGACTTTGATCGGCCGTAGCGGCCAAACGAAAACTCCAAATTGAACGCGGTTTGCAAATCTGAGCTCCTCGTACGTCAATTAGTCGGATTAGAGATTTTTATTTTTTGATGAAATCGTGAAAAAAAACATGACTAACCCCCTTGGAAATTTTGTTAAAAAATGCAACTTTCTTAAAAATCATCGTAGACTATTGAATTTAACTTTTTTTTCATCAGAAAGACGAGAGAAATTGATTGCCGTTAAAAAATTTCAGCTATCTTCAATAGCAAAAAAGTTAGTCAGTCACCATGAACATTTTAAGAAATTTTTAGAAAATAATTGATTTTTCAGACTTTGATCGGCCGTAGCGGCTAAACGAAAACTCCAAATCGAACGCGGATTTCAAATCTGTGCTCGTTGGGTGGTAATTAGTCGGATTTAATTAAGATTTTAAATTTTTAATTTTTGACGAAAAACTGAAAAACCACCCAAGGGTCCCCCCTTCTTACTTTTTTCCAAAAATTCGCTTTGAAATGATTTCCTGTAGAAACTACTGGTTCGATTCTGGGTTTCTATACATCGCTGGAAAGATCCCCTCAAGACGCCTTGGAAAATGTATTTGCGCAGCCACAAATGTCAATTTTAAGCCCGTGACGCGTCAGCAAAGAAAACTCGAAAATGAGAAAAATCGAAAAAATCAACTTTTTTAATAATCATCGAAGAGCTTTATGTGAGACCTTTTTTTTCATCAGAAAAACGAGAGAAATCGATTGCCGTTAAAAAATTTCATCTGGAAAAAATTGCAAAAACGTTGGCAAGTCACCATGAACGTTATGGAAAATTCGTGTATTATGCAACTCAAGTTACAGCTTTATCAGCATTATACACCATGAAAATACTAACTTGATATTTAGATCACTGATAACCGAGTCCATAACAGACGAACATCAGGGTAGTAAGCAGTGACGGTTCTCGGGGTTTTTTCTGGTACGGCCGAGGAACAAGAGGTGGTAATACAGATAGGTAGGGTCAGTTGCAGAGACGTACCTATCTGTATTACCACCTCTTGTTCCTCGGCCGTACCAGAAAAAACACCGCGAACCGTCACTGGTAGTAAGGCTTTTTGCCTAACAGGCCATCGATCGCGAGAATCTACGGGCGCGTACGTTCGCGCATTTGCGCGCCAGAAAACATTTTGCTTTTTTTTAAACGTCGAAAATGCACATTGCATCAAGGAAATGTGCACCAGTTGCCTTTCGAATAATCGTTATTTTGCTTTTGTTGCAATTGTTTCCTTGCGTCGTGAAGGTGAAAGTGAAACATATTGTTGACTCCTTGCAGCGAAATAATTGCAGCGAAAGCAAAATCGATGAATTTAAAATCGGGTTATAAAAGTAAAATGATCAAAATTCGAAAAAGGAAATGTTTTCGGGCATCATTCACTTTCCTTAGATTTTTTTTTTAATGTCATGACCACCTTATCCGTTATGTATCCCAGTCTAAATAGTTATATAAATATTATTAAGTATAAAATGGTGACTGAATGGGTAATACCTAAGTCAAAAAGAAAAAAAATATGGTTGATGGTAATTTGGATGATGGGGAACAGTATACAGCAACAATTCGAAAAACAAGATTAATTTAATTTTTATTTTTTTTTTTATTGATGGGAATTCACGTTGGAGGAGTGTAGATAATGCAAAAAATAGCTTAGCCGGATATGGCATTCAGCACCGATCAATTTCTACATATATATACAGGGTGTTTCAGAGCTCTGGGAACGGTCAATCACGTGCTTATTTTTCAAAATTTCGAAAAATATTTTTTACAAAAGTTGTGTATAATAGTGAGCTGCACGCCCTAAAAATATTTATATGTCTCATAACAAAGTTACAGACCAAACTTATGTTTTTTTTACATGGAACACCCTGTATTTTTTGTCATTTTTGAATTATATGGAGCAAATAAAGGTGAGTTACTTCAATACTCCCTATACCTATTGTTTGCCGTTTTCGAAATATTTGAAGATTTGTTGAAATGCATAGTCTGGGTGAAATTTTATTTTTGCCCCAGTGATTGACGTTGAACGATTAAAATCATTTTGATTATTTGGTTGAAGGTTCGAACTATAGAGCCAACCATGATTTCATACAAAAAATTATACAGGGTGATAAAGAAAATGCGGTAGAAAAACCGAACTTATAAAGTTAAATAACTTCGTTTTTTCAAATGGCACACCCTGTATTTAGTAACGTATTCTTAAGTAGAATCCAATTATCTTTCAGATTGTTTAAGGGATCCCTGTTCCTAATCTCAATAGTTTTCTTGTATTTGGCGATTATCATGTCAGGAATAATTATTATAATCTGAAAGATAATTGGATTCTACTTGAGAATATGTTACTAAATACAGGGTGTGCCATTTGAAAAAATGAAGTTATTCAACTTTATAAGTTGGGTTTTTCTACCGTATTTTTTTTTATCACCCTGTATAATTTTTTGTATGAAATCATGGTTGGCTCTATAGTTCGAACCTTCAAGCAAATAATCAAAATGATTTTAATCGTTCAACGTCAATCACTGGGGCAAAAATAAAATTTCACCCAGACTATGCATTTCAACAAATCTTCAAATATTTCGAAAACGGCAAACAATAGGTATAGGGAGTATTGAAGTAATTCACCTTTATTTGCTCCATATAATTCAAAAATAACAAAAAATACAGGGTGTTCCATTTAAAAAAAACATAAGTTTGGTCTGTAACTTTGTTATGAGACACCCTGTATAAATTTAAATATTTTTAGGGCGTGCAGCTCACTATTATACACAACTTTTGTATAAAATATTTTTCGAAATTTTGACAAATAAGCACGTGATTGATCGTTCCCAGAGCTCTGAAACACCATGTATATCGAGCGTAAGACAAAAATCGACGACGAAGTTGGCCTTGGAAATCTCGAGTCATGTCTGCAACTAAAATCACACGCGTGAAATGCTGGTTGCGGTTAATTTGGGGTTATTAACATCTGACATGTCAACGTGACAATCAGTACTTTACGCGTGCGCAGTCATGACTTGAGATTTTCAGCGCCAACTTCGTCGTTGATTTTTGTTGTACGTTCGTTATTTCTATGAAAATGGGGCAAAGACAATAATACGCGTGGCCATCTTTCGTTAAAAAAATTGACTGCCCGGACTGTACTACAACATACCTTCAAACATTCGTTAAAAAATTGACCGCCTGAACTATACTACAACACCTTTAAATATTTGTTAAAAAATTAATCGCTCGGACTACACTGTACTATAGTATAGTATACTATACCACACCATAGTATACTATAGTATACTATACTACACCATAGTATACTATAGTATACTATACTACACCATAGTATACTATAGTATGATGATGATGGTTTCTGGAGGGCGACCAAATGGTCGCAGCACTTAGACCATTCGTTGGTCCTTTGTGCCGCCTCCTGAGCCCTACTCCTCAAGCCAACCTAAACTTCTTATGAGGTCAAGTAGTTGGCCGTGTGGAGGGTTGCCCAGTTGTGACCAATCTGGCCAATCCTCTCCGAATACGGACCACCTGAGTTGTTTGAGTGATTCGCATTCACACAGGATGTGTCTTAGTGTCTCCTCTTCTTGCTCGCATTTCCGACATAGGGGGTCATACTATAGTACACTATAGTACACTATAGTATACTATAGTATACTATAGTATACTATAGGATACTATAGTATACTATAGTATCCTATAGTATACTATACTACACTATACTGTACTATACTATACTATACCATTCTATACTATACTATACTATACTATACTATAACATACCTTCAAATTTTCTAAATCCCTCCGAGGCCCAATCCCCGACAACATCAGCAATTGCGGCGATGCGAAGGCCCCGGCCGACAGTATAACTTCCTTCGCGGCGATCGCCCGCGTCTTCCTTCCCCTCCAAATAAACTCGACCCCGTACGCGGTTTTGGTTTCATCCAGCAGCACCTTGGTAACTCTGGCCGAAGTGTAAACGTGCAAATTTTTCCTTGATCGCTTGATCGGCTTTAGAAACGCCGTAGCAACGGAGTCCCTCCTACCGGAGCGCACGTTCGCTTGCACCGTTCCGAAACCCATTTGCATGTCGGTCGCGTAGTCCACCCTGGGGTACCCCAGTTCATTCCCGGCGGCTATAAAAGCTTCGGTTAGAGGAGTCCGAAACACGTCTTCGACGGCCCACGGTCCTGAGGTGTTGTGAAAATTCGGATCCGCGTAGGTTAGGGCCGATCGTTCGGATTTGAGGAAGTACGGCAGGACTTCGGCGTAGGACCAACCAGGAGGCCACCTGAGTTAAAGATTGTGAAATTTCAAAGTTGGCTACAAGGCCAAACAAAAAGTTACACGAAGAAGCAAAATATCAATGAAAAAATAACATATTAATAATAATTCCACCACACCGACCATCGCAGAGCGATGACCTTCAAAAATTATAACCTCAAAACAAAATGACGTGGTGCGTAACTAAATCGTGCCAACAGAAATTTTATCTTAACCAGAGTTGATCGTGAATGGATAACGATAGATCCAACAATCCTAAGAGATGCCAACAATTTTTTTCTTCTTAAAAACCGTTTCATAATTATCCCTTGTGGAATACCGTTTGCAGACCACTGCTTTAACGTGACTTATTGAACTGAAAACACGTACGCAAACATTATTCGTTAATAAAACACCCGTTTCATGTTAACGATTCGGCAGTGGCTGATTAACGTAACGAGAAAAACGTAAAGTATTTAAACGGTCGTAACCATGTCAGGCTAATCGATAACGTTAATCTTTTAATTGCGGTCGCGCAATACCTATCGAAATCCCGAGGGTTTCCCCGCGTGTAGATCATGTAGTTGATGACGCTGGTCCCCCCCAAGGCTCTACCGCGGGGCCACCCTAGCCGGCGCGCCACCATCCCCCTCGCGAAGTTCTCCTGGTACTCCATGAGGTAATCCCAGTTGTACTCTGTGAGCTGCACCAGGGATACCAACGCCGGCACCGCCGATAGCACGCTTTCCGGTTTTCCGGCTTCCAGCAGCAAAATTTTCCACTCGGCGACCTCCGAGAGCCGATTTGCCAGGACCGCACCCGCCGATCCGGAACCGACGATGATGAAGTCGTAGCGATCATCTGGAATAATTGCGCGAATTCAGTATTCACCGTGGCATTAGCCGGATAAGTAAACATAACCTCAAAACAAAATGACTTGGTGCGTAACTAAATTAATTAATTACGAATAATAATAATAATTTACTTACTCCATGTATCCGTGCTCCAATCACCGACATCTGTGAAGAACTTCGGAACCACATCCTGAAAATCGTACCGCGTCGCCGAGTATCCCTTAATTTTCTCGTACACTCCGTACAGTCCCTCGAACATTTCCTGCGGGTCGTACCCGCGGGCGTACGCGACGAGCAGGAACAACAGCAGAAACGCGTGAGGCATTTTCGGAAGCGCGAAAACAAGTGGCGTCTAAAGGCATAAACAGTTGAGTAACACCCTCGCGTTAAAAAATGGAAAGTCGGCGTATTTGCGCGCGGAAGAGTTTACATAATTTTCTCGTTCTTCTCATTTCTCCAAATGATTAATCTTTATTGTTATTACATCCCGGTTTCCAAATTTATTCAAAACATAACGTTTTCGTGCTCATTTTGAAATATTGTCACGTCCGCGCGCAACTAATGTCTGCGGTTGAAGATGTAAACAACGAAAACAAAAGACCACGAGGAGCGTATTTTTTTTTTTAATTAAATTGACAAATAAATAAAATCAGCTATGACATCGTCCCAGCAATGGGATGTCATAAACTTTTATTATTTATCAAACACACAATTGAAAAATTTAAATTAATTAATCGCGAAAATTTAATTTAAATTTTGAACCGTTCTCACAATGTCCCTCCTTCGTATTTGATCTAAAGCGTAGATGATATATCTGCGAGTTTGTCAACACCCTCTTGAGTGTTTTTGTAAACTTTGTTTTTTTTATAAATTAAAGAAATCAAGAAATCGAATATATTTTTGTAAATATAAACTTTTTTTTTTGCGATCCGTACGCCATCTGTGACATCCTCGTCAACTTTACAAACCAATAAATATACACTACCTTTTTTTTTTTATTTTTTTTTTAAACATTTTTCTTTATAAATATTTCTGTCTACAGGTTTTACTTTACTTTTTATTATTAACAAAGTTGGCAACATTTCACGTTAAACAGATAAAAAGTACAGTCAAATTTGACATGTAGATAACCAATACACACATATAGGCAATGAAGTAATTTGAAGGCAAAATCTAAATTAATAAAGAACATAACAAATTAGGTGACAAATATTATTCATTTTTCACCAAAAAAAATTTAAGGAAGGAAAACATACTAACTGCGAAAAACTCAAAAAACGTGATTTTCTTGCATTGTCATTGACTTGAAACTTTCCAAAATTACTAAAGACTCATTAGATATTGATTCCGTTGGTAAAGATAATTAACATTGACCAGAAAACTTTCCAAATGCACTTATAATAAATTATCAATTATAATTTCGTCAAGATTACAAATACCTCATTAAATTAATTTAACAAAGAGGGAATGTATCTTGAACATGTGACTATTCATACTGATCGTAAATATACAAAAATTAAGTAAAATTGAAAAACCCTTACTTGTTGCAGAAGCATTAAATAAATTCAATTGAATACATCAGAAAAATTATCATACGATGCGTTAAAGTATAATTAGAAGCGTTGGACAGTGCCATATCGTCGAGTATATGACTCAAAACTATTGAGTAAATTGAAAAAATAATCATGCGATGCGTGAAAGTATAATTAGAAGCGCTGGACAGTCCCACATCGTCGAGTATATAACTCAAAATTGTTGAATATATCAGAAAAATTATCATACGATGCGTTAAAGTATAATTAGTAACGTTAGACAGTCCCATATCGTCGAATATATCACTTAAAACTGTTAAATACATCAAAGAAATTATCATACAACTATAATTAGAAGCATTGGACAGTCTCATAACGTCGAATATATAATTTAAAACTGTTGGGTATTTATTATTTATTTCACTGATGCGTGAAAGTATAATTAGAAGCGTTGGACAGTGCATATCGTCGATTATATGGCTCAAAACTATTGAGTAAATTAAAAAAATAATCATACGATGCGTGAAAGTGTAATTAGAAGCGTTGGGCAGAGTCAAATCGTCGAGTATATCACTCAAAACTGTTCAATACATCGGAAAAATTATCATACGATGTGTAAAAGTATAATTAGAAGCATTGGACAGTCTCATATCGTCGAGTATATGACTCAAAACTATTGCGTAAATCAGAAAAATATGCATACGATGCGTGAAAGTGTAATTAGAATCGGTGGACAGTCCCATAACGTCGAATATATAATTCAAAACTGTTAGGTATTTCGAAAAAATAATCATACGACGCGTGAAAGTATAATTAGAAGCGTTGGACAGTGCCATATCGTCAAGTATATGGCTCAAAACTATTGAGTAAATTATAAAAATAATCATACGATGCGTGAAAGTATAATTAGAAGCGTTGGACAGAGTCATACCGTTGAGTATATCACTCAAAACTGTTAAATACATCAGAAAAATTATCATACGATGCGTAAAAGTGTAATTAGAAGCGTTAGACAGTCTCATATCGCTGAGTATATGACTCAAAACTATTGAGTAAATCAGAAAAATAATCATACGATGCGTGAAAGTGTAATTAGAAGCGTTGGACAGTCTCATATCGTCGAGTACATGACTCAAAACTATTGAGTAAATCAGAAAAATAATCATACGATGTGTGAAAGTGTAATTAGAAGCGTTGGACAGTCCCATAACGTCGAATATATAATTCAAAACTGTTAGGTATTTCTGAAAAATTATCATACGATGCGTGAAAGTATAATTAGGGGCGTTAAACAGTCTCATATCGCTAAGTATATGACTCAAAACTATTAAGTATATCAGAAAAATAATCATACGATGCGTGAAAGTGTAAATAGAAGCGTTGGACCGTCCCATAACGTCGAATATATCATTCAAAGTTGTTAGGTATTTCTGAAAAATTATCACACGATGCGTGAAAGTATAATTAGAAGCGTTGGACAGTCTCACATCGTTGAGTAGATCACTCAAAACTGTTTAATATATCTAAAAAATTATCATTCGATGCGTAAAAGTATAATTAGAAGCATTGGACAGTCTCATATCATCGAGTAAATCACTCAGAACTGTCGAATATATCAGAAAAAATATCATACGATGCGTGAAAGTATAATTAGAAGGGCTGGACAGTCCCATATCGTCGAATATATCACTCAAAACTGTTGAATAAATCAGAAAAATTATCATACGATGCGTTAAAGTATAATTTGAAGTGCTGGACAGCCCTATATCGTCGAGTATATCTCTCAAAACTGTTGAAAATATGAGAATAAAGATCATACAATGCGTGCAAGTATAATTAGAAGCGTTGGACAGTCTCATATCATCGAGTATATTACTCAAAACTGTTGAATATATCAGAAAAATTATCATTCGATACGTGAAAGTATAATTATAAGTGCTGGACAGTCCTATTTCGTCGAGCATATCACTCCAAACTGTTGAAAATATGAGAAAAATTATCATACAATACGTGCAAGTATAATTAGCAGCGTTGGACAGTCTCATATCTTTGAGTATATTACTCAAAACTGTTGAATATATCAGAAAAAATATCATACGATGCGTGAAAGTGTAATTAAAAGCGTTGGACAGTCTCATAAAGTCGAGTATATCACTAAAAATTGTTGAAAATATCAGAGAAATTATCATACAAAGCGGTAAATTATAATTAATAGCGTTGGACAATCCCATATTGTCGAGAATATCACTCAAAACTGTTAACTATATCTGAAAAATTATCATACGATGCGTGAAAGTATAATTAAAAGCGTTGGACAGTCCCATATTGTAGAATATATTACTCAAAACTAAAAGTAGTCTTCATGCGGAGTTACGAACAGGTTGAATATTCATATATAAAGACCATTTTTTCTAAATTTAATTTAGAAACGTATTAAAAAGCTTAAAAATAAAAAATAAAGACCTATTTCCTGTAAGTATTAAATTGTTCCTAAAATCTAAAAAAGAGGTATTTATTATCTAATATTTACAACTGAATAAATATGGTTGATGGTGTGGCGTGTGTGATACCAACAAAGTGCATTTTATTGAAAAGTTCTTGTATTTAATAAATTTTAAAAATGTATTGCGAAAAATGTACACAATTTCGTGTATTGAGGATGTTTTATTAAAATTAAAAAAAAATAAAAATTGACAATGATAGACATGCAAATTATTAATATTTATTCAGCCTGTATAGCAATCGCATATTTGGTACATTAACCCACATTTGTCTGAGATATGAATAAAATAATACTTGATAATAAATTTGATTAAGAACTAAGAAACACAGAAAGATGATTTTTCGTCCTGGAATAGTCACTAAACGTATTTATTCAAAGAAAATACAAAATTCTGGAACTACATATAATACTATAGGCAAATCAGGGTTAAATTGCAGTTTAAAAATAAGCAGGCGTTTTTTTTTTATAATGAATGACATTTTCTACGAAACCTGCAAATAAAAGAAACCAAAATTCTCGTCTGTACTCGATCCTTGCACAAGTTCTGTATAATATGTGTATGTATTTGAGAATGTCAATGTTTTAAGGTTAAGTATTAAAAATTATTTTATTAAAAAAAAAAAATTCCTTCAAAAATGACAATTTCATCACTAAATTTAGAAAGTTCACTAAATCCATTAATGGAGAAATGGAAGAAAAGGTGAAGGAAGTTGCATTTTGTTTAACGGAAATATCCGTTTTGAGGTCTCCAGTAGCAATTTCAACCATTTCCGAAAAAAAAAAAATGTTGATCGATTTGACCACAAGTGAGGAAAATAAATTGTTTGTTGTTTTTCATCTCCACAGCAACTACTATGGTTTAGGTTTTAAAATTAATGGAATATTTACAAATCCTTTGGATTATATTTATTAGGTACAGACTGTTCGTTATACCGTGATAAATTTACGGCCAGAACGGCGGACCCTTCTGTCTGGTATGGGCTGTAATATTTGACAGAACGGCTCAGTGGCGTTCGTATTTACGGTCAGAACGGCGGACCCTCCTATCCAGTAGGGGCTGTAATATTTGACAGAACGGCTCAGTGGCGTTCGTAATGTATGCTCTGTGAATTCCGCGATTTTTTTTTTCATTACCCAATAATTGCCCCTCTGCCCAATCGCTGTTAAGGGGATGGAGCCAGTTTTGCCACGGGGTATCGCTGAGTTTACGACAGATTTATCACGATATAACTAACCGACTGTATTTTGCCACGGCGCATCGCTGAGTTTACTACAAATTTATCATGATATAACAAACATACTGTACTTTGCCATAAATGTATCACGATATAACGAACAGACTGTATTTTGCTACGCCGTTTCGCTGAATTTACGACAAATTTGTCACGATATAACAAACCGACTGTGTTTTGCCACGGCGCATCGCTGAGTTTACGACAAGTTTATCACGAAATAACAAACATACTGTAATTTGCCACGGCGCATCGTTGAGTTTACAACAAATTTAACACGATATAACAAACATACTGTATTTTGCCACGGCGCATCGTTGAGTTTACAACAAATTTATCACGATATAACGAACCGACTGTATTTTGTCACGGCGCATCGCTGAGTTTACCACAAATTTATCACGATATAACGAACAGATTGTATTTTGTCACGGCGCATCGCTGACTTTACGACAAATTTATCACGATATAACGAACAGACTATATTTTGCTACGCCGTTTCGTTGAGTTTACGACAAATTGATCACGATATAACAAACATACTGTATTTTGCCAAGGCGCATCGCTGAGTTTACGACAAATTTATCAGTATATAACGAACAGACTGTATTTTGCTACGCCGTTTCGCTGAATTTACGACAAATTTGTCACGATATAACAAACCGACTGTGTTTTGCCACGGCGCATCGCTGACTTTACGACAAGTTTATCACGAAATAACAAACATACTGTAATTTGCCACGGCGCATCGTTGAGTTTACAACAAATTTAACACGATATAACAAACATACTGTATTTTGCCACGGCGCATCGTTGAGTTTACAACAAATTTATCACGATATAACGAACCGACTGTATTTTGTCACGGCGCATCGCTGAGTTTACCACAAATTTATTACGATATAACGAACAGATTGTATTTTGCCACGGCGCATCGTTGAGTTTACAACAAATTTATCACGATATAACG
Source organism: Ocypus olens (assembly GCA_910593695.2). NCBI lineage: Eukaryota > Metazoa > Arthropoda > Insecta > Coleoptera > Staphylinidae > Ocypus > Ocypus olens. The sequence goes on from OU343061.1 coordinate 49,028,396, forward strand.
AACCGACTGTATTTTGTCACGACGCATCGCTGACTTTTCGACAAATTTATCACGATATAACGAACAGACTGTATTTTGCTACGCCGTTTCGTTGAGTTTACGACAAATTGATCACGATATAACAAACATACTGTATTTTGCCAAGGCGCATCGCTGAGTTTACGACAAATTTATCAGTATATAACGAACAGACTGTATTTAGCTACGACGTTTCGCTGAGTTTACGACAAATTTATCACGATATAACTAACCGACTGTATTTTGTCACAGCGTATCGCTGAATTTTCGACAAATTTATCACGATATAACGAACAGACTGTATTTTGCTACGCCGTTTCGTTGAGTTTACAACAAATTTATCACGATATAACGAACAGACTGTGTTTTGCTACGCCGTTTTGCTGAGTTTACGACAAATTTGTCACGATATAACTAACCGACTGTGTTTTGCCACGGCGCATCGCTGAGTTTACGACAAATTTATCACGATATAACGAACAGACTGTATTTTGCTACGCCGTTTCGTTGAGTTTACAACAAATTTATCACGATATAACGAACAGACTGTATTTTGCTACGGCGCATCATTGAGTTTACGACAATATTATCACGGCATAACCAACAGACTGTACTGTGACGTTGGGAAAAATACACAACTTGTTTTTAAAAATCATTTTCAAAATGTTTCTCAAGCACTTTCATAACATGTTATGTAAACATAAAATAAAATCTGATTCAAACCTAAGATAATTAAAATTTTATTTATGGAGGCGATAAAATATAACTATAAATATTTTTTTATGATTGATGATGTAATCAAATTGATTCAAACTCGATTTAAATTCCTTCCGATCCACTGACTTCTTATGATGTCCGCGGCCTTCTCCCCGACCATAACGGCAGGGGCGTGCGAGTGGGCGCTCAGGGCGAACGGTATCACGCTGGTGTCGGCCACCCGCAAACCCTTGATCCCGTGCACCCGAAGTTCGGAATCGACCACCGACCGGCGATCGCCGACCGGTCCCATCCTGCAGGTCCCCAGCTGGTGGCTCAGATTCGTCGAGAGAAACTCCAACGCGCAATTCCAAAATTCGTCGCTGCCCTCCTCGTGGTGCAAACATTCCGGAATGTCCATCGTCGCTCTGGTCAAGTTGTATCCGCGAAAGGCGGACGTTTCCGAGAGCCGCACGGCGTGCTTGATAGCCTCGACCATGGTTTTTCGGTCGCGCCCGTCGGCGTAGTAGTTGCCGAAGAATAGCGGAGGGTCGTTGATGTCGTCGGAGTTGAGTTTGAGGTGACCGATGGATTTCGGGTGGAGGATGATCGGTGCCAACATGATCGCTGATTTGCCTGGAATAATTTAACGTTAGAAGGGAACTGTCTGGATTGGGCTAGCTCAAAAACACCAGTTGCTTCGTCTTGTTCTGATACCGAAACAGTTCAGATCGATAGTCTAGAACGCATAATAAAGAAGTAACGTTAGGAGGGAACTGTCTGGATTTGGCTAGACACCAGTCGCTTCGTGTTAAATACCGTAAAAGGCCATAAACGCTTTATATCTTTCGGTCAACTAAACTACTCTACTTCTCCACATCAAAATGCTTTAAAGTGTTTTTTTTTACTTAGGCATGAGTCATTCAGTCACACCGACACATTTTTGTATTTTTAATGTTGGGATCAGTAAATGAGCAAATGAATAAATGAATAATGTCAGACGTATACACAACAACCATGGACCCTAGCGAATACTTCTCGATCCCCGAAAAATCTTTCGGCCGGGCTGGGATTCGAACCCACACGGCACGCGGTGCAACCGGCACAAGGCGCTCGCCTGTACCCACTACACCAACGGCCCGCCCTGCTTTAAAGTGTCAGAGGTGGGGACGTCAGTTGGCAGATGGCAGCACTAGGATTAGAGTACGTTAGAAGTACCTTCATTTTTTCGAAACACCATGTTGTAGTACTCGTCCGATATGCCCATGACCTTTCTGGTGAGAAATCCGTAGTCCGTGTGCAGACTTCCCAGTCCACTGTACGCTATCTCGACGTCGGGGTACTCCTCGGGATCCGCGGAGGCGTTCGTCTTCACGTAGGCAACCGCAGTTACGCCGCCTATGCCGGGCGGAGATTTCCCGCCGGAAGTTCGTAAAGTCGGCTCGGACTGCACCAGAAACGTCAATCCTTGGAAAACCATGTGGTTGTGGAGATTCTGACCGACCGGCAGGTCCTTAATAACGGGAACTCCTGAATAAAATTGTTGAAGATGTTAATAATAATAATAATATACCGGGTGACCCAGGGATCTGTAAAAGCCCCATAACTTATTTGCTATTTGAGATATCGACTTCTAGTTTTCTTGAACTGGTACCCACACTTATTCTACATATTTTAAAAATATGTATGTTTTTGTACAGGGTGTCCCAATATACATAACAGAACAAAGTTATGTTTTTTTAAATGGAACACCCTATATTTTATACTTTATTTTCAACCCTCTTGAGAAGCTGATAAAAATAGTATAAGATAGTATGGGTCTATTATGGACGGTTGGTTAGTTATGGGCAAATTTGTGGCAAAAACAAGGGCACATTGAAAAAATTGCAGAAGCGCTCCTAGCAAAGCTAGCGTCATTTTTTATACACTAAAGAATTTTCCACATCATGAAGAATAATACAAATAGGCTTTGGTTCTTTTTTGTTCATACTGCTATACAGGGTGTCAACATACGCAAAATAATGGATAACTATTTTTTTTCAAATGGAACACCCTATATATCTTGCCTCCAGTGCATGGAATTTTTAATAAGCCTTCCAATGACGTACAATTTGTATAATGAAATATTAAGGATTCTTGAGATTTATCCATAAAAACATTTTTCTTTTGTCACCTCCTGCTCATTTTTGGATTTTCAGCCAAAACTATGCATTTTCTGAAAAAATAATAAGAGACCAAAGTTGTAGAGCGGAAAATTTTCGATCGATATTTTCAATAATGCGTGCATTGCCCGCCAGAGAGCGCAAAATCGTGACCGTATATGCATTTTAGCGTTTTTCTCAAATTTTTTGTGAATTAATTGCACTATACTTTATTTTCCACGTCCTCTAGCAGAAAAACGGGTAATTATAGAATTATTTAAATGACCTACATCGATTGAAAATATTCCGCTCTACAACTCCTAAAATAAGCAAGTTTTACCCAAAATGCATAGTTTTCGTTGAAAATGCAAAAAGCCATTGAAAAACGCAAAAATTGATACATACATTTTCAATTTACATTTTTAGGGAAAACTATGCATTTTTGGCAAAAATTGCTTCTATTAAGAGTTGTAGAGCGGAACATTTTCAATCGATATGAGCCATTTTAATTTCCCTATAATTTCCCGTTTTTCCGGTAGAGGGTGCGGAAAATAAAGTATTATTATCTTAAAATATTATTATCTTTCAGATTGTATAAGCGTTCCCTGTTCCTAATCTCAATAGTTTTCTTCTATTCGGCGATTATCATATCAGGAATAATTATTACAATCTGAAAGATTATTGGATTCTACTTGAGAATACGTTACTAAATACAGGGTGTGCCATTTGAAAAAACGAAGTTAATTCAACTTTATAAGTTGGGTTTTTCTACCGCATCTTTTTTATCACCCTGTATAATTTTTTGTGTGAAATCATGGTTGGCTCTATAGTTCGAACCTTCAAGCAAATAATTAAAATGATTTTAATCGTTCAACGTCAATCACTGGGGCAAAAATAAAATTTCACCCAGAACATGCTTTTCAACAAATCTTCAAATATTTCGAAAACGGCAAACAATAGGTATAGGGAGTATTGAAGTAACTCATCTTTATTTGCTCCATATAATTCAAAAATGACAAAAAATACAGGGTGCTCCATTAAAAAAAAAACATGAGTTTGGTCTGTAACTTTGTTATGAGACACCATGTATAAATTTTAATATTTTCAGGGCGTGAAGCTCACTATTATACACAACTTTTGTTTAAAACATTTTTCGAAATTTTGCAAAATAAGCACGTGATTGACCGTTCCCAAAGCTCTGAAACACCCTGTATATAGGTTGTATTAAATGTACTCCGATTTCATGAATTATGGAAGGTTGCTCATTGTTTATCATGCCGAAAAAACGTTTGTCTAAAAAACATGACGTAACCCTAACAACCGCATTCATAAACTACTTATAATGAAATCACGTTGACGCAAGCTAGAAATGTCAAAATGACGGACATAACCTTCATAGATAAACTTAAATAGATAGGCGACTAAGCAGGTTGTGCCATCTATCGTCAATTTATGTAACAATTTTCCGCCCATTTTGTAAATTCAACAATTTTGAATAGATTTTCGTTTTAATTCTTTGAGCACTTGAATGAAATCATCGCAGAAAAAATATAAAACGCGTAGAAAAAATTCCTTAAAACAATATCCTTAATGGTCGAAGAATAGCTTATTCAAAATTAATTTGGTTTTTGTAAATTCAATATTTTTTAATGGAGATATGGATTTTTGAAAATTTTAGTTTTATTTTTTGAGCACTTGAATGAAATCATCGCAGAAAAAAATATAAAACGCGTAGAAAAAATTCCTTAAAACAATATCCTTAATGGTCGAAGAATCGCTTATTCAAAACTAATTTGGTTTTTGTAAATTCAACACTTTTTAATGGAGATATGAATTTTTGAAAATTTTAATTTTATTTTTTTGAGCACTTGAATAAAAACATCGCAGAAAAAATATAAAACGCGCAGACAAAATTCCATAAAAATCATCCTCAATGGCCGAAGTATAGCTAATTCAAAATCAATTTGGTTTTTGTAAATTCAACAATTTTCAATGGAGATATGGATTTTTGAATCCGGCGGTACTTAACAAATTACCAAATGAAATAAAATGTTGTAACAGCTTTATGCAATTTAAAACAAAACTTAAAAAATTTCTCATTGAAAACTGTTTTTACACTTACTCAGATTTTATAAATCACTGATCTCAGATTTTACAGCCTATATCGGTAATGTTTTAATGTGTATTGTATTTGTATAGTTTTAATCTTAAGTTTTAAATATATTTGACTATTTTTATCATTAAATTATTACTTATAATTAGCAATTTTAAATTTAATAACTAGACTAGGGTTATATTTTATATATATATATATATATATATACAAAATCTTTATTGACAAAGGTTACAAATTATTATAAATACATAAACAATTAAATACATGGAGTTTTCATGTCAATTGGCTATCGACCGAAGGTCTTTCTGCCAAGGTTATATTTTATTTATTTATTTATTTATTTATTTGTTTATTTTCACTGACATTTCACATCCACTACAAATTATGTATATCTGTTTAGCTAATGTATTTTTTGTGTATGGTGGCTTACGTGTAATAAATTGAATTGAATTGAATTGAATTGAAGATTTTCGTTTTAATTTTTTGAGCACTTGAATGAAATCATCGCAGAAAAAAATATAAAACGCGTAGAAAAAATTCCTTAAAACAATATCCTCAATGGTCGAAGAATCGCTTATTTAAAATCAATTTGGTCTTTGTAAATTCGACAATTTTTAATAGAAATATGGATTTTTGAAAATTTTAATTTTATTTTTTTGAGCACTTGAATAAAAACATCGCAAAAAAATATAAAACGCGCAAACAAAATTCCGTAAAAAATATCCTCAATGGCCGAAGTATAGCTAATTCAAAATTAATTTGGTTTTTGTAAATTCAATAATTTTCAACAGAGATATGGATTTTTGAAGATTTTCGTTTTAATTTTTTGAGCACTTGAATGAAATCATCGCAGAAAAAAATATAAAACGCGTAGAAAATATTCCTCAATGGTCGAAGAATCGCTTATTCAAAATCAATTTGGTTTTTGTAAATGCCACAGTTTTTAATAGAGATATGGATTTTTAAAAATTTTAATTTTGTCTTTTTGAGCACTTGAATGAAAACATCGCAGAAAAAATATAAAACGCGCAAACAAAATTCCATAAAAAAATATCCTCAATGGCCGAAGTATAGCTAATTCAAAATTCATTTGGTTTTTGTAAATTCAATAATTTTCAATAGAGATATGGATTTTTGAAGATTTTCGTTTTAATTTTTTGAGCACTTGAATGAAATCATCGCAGAAAAAAATATAAAACGCGTAGAAAAAATTCTATAAAAAAATATCCTCAATGGTCCAACAATCGCTCATTCAAAATCAATTTGGTTTTCGTAAATGCCACCGTTTTTAATAGAGATATGGATTTTTGAACATTTTAGTTTTAATTTTTTTATTGTGACTCATCACTTTCGATCACAGCGACTTCGTGGTTCAATTCCATAATTTTTTCGTTTTTATAAAATTTCAATTAATTAATTAATAATTGTTAGTACATAGGTTGTAATTTATTTCATTTTATGTGGTATACTATGGCATTTTATAAATATTTGTCTTTCTTATTAAATATTTATTTACAATTTAAATGCAATACCCTGCAAAAATGGGAGAATAAAGTAGTGAATATTAAATAACATTTAGAAATGCCACCTTATACTACAATTATGTTTTAAGTAACAGTCAAAATTTAAGTAGCAATCACAGTTTGTCAGTGATTTAAAGTAGTAGTGATTTTAAGTAACAGTGATTTTAAGTAACAGTAATTTTTAGTAGCAGTGATTTAAAGTAGTAGTGATTTTAAGTAACAGTGATTTTAAGTAACAGTAATTTTTAGTAGCAGTGACATTAAGTAGCAGTGATTTTAAGTAACAGTGATTTTAAGTAACAGTAATTTTAGTAATTTTTAGTAGCAGTGATATTAACCACTTAATGCACTCACCCGAGTATACTCGGTTTCGCGTAAATATGCATTTTTCGCTCAGCCGAATATACTCATTGTGACTTTACTATTTCAATTTACATCGATTCGAGTTTATCCGTAGTTATGCTGTGCGTTTCTATGTACAATAATTTGCAATAAAAAAAAACGCTGAAAAAAGGACACATTTTTTTTATTTTTAATGGTGCGTTAAGTGGTTAAGTAGCCGTGATTTTAAGTAACAGTGATTTTAAGTAGCAGTGAAATTCACCCATTAGTAACAGTAACGACCTGTGATTTTTCAATACCAGTGAAAAATCATAGATACGTGAAATATCGCCCATCCCTAATATGTAATTGCATTAGGATTACAATTTACAATTTTCTTATGTTTGACGAGTGCAAAAACTTAATGTTTGTAACACAATAAAGAACGATTACTATTACTATTACTATTTTTCATGGCAACTTTTTAGAAGCTCGGTTTGTATGAAATTATCTCAAAATATAATTGCAGAATTCTTGAATCTTGGAGGCGTTCACTTCGTGGTACATTTTCAATTTCGATATAAAGAAAACACTTAACTTTTTTATACCACTTTTATTTTACTTTACGTGACTAGTTTCAATTACACGGTAATCATTATCAAACAGTTTGATTGAAACTAGTCACGTAAAGTAAAATAAAAGTGGTATAAAAAAGTTAAGTGTTTTCTTTATATCATAATTGCAGAATTTGTAGAATCATAATGCAGTTTTAATACATAAACTTTGCGATACTTGCGCCATCCGGTGGCCCTGGGGCGGAATTTATAATGCGAACAATTTAATTCGTATGGAGTGTGATAACCATTCCGTGATTGAAGGGAAAAATTTGTAAGACGAAAGTTTGTGCAGTTGATGTCAGTCTCTCGGGTATGTAAACTTGTCGTCTGCGTATGCGCATAAGCGTCTTCATAATATCCTTCGTACATAACTATTAGGGATCTTTATTATCGGCCAACCGAATGTAGAATATGCTTTGTAGGTTTTCTTTAAAAATAATTGTTGAAGTGTGATTATTAAACTCACCTACATCTCGTAGGTTGTCTTTGGGTCCAACACCAGACAACATCAAAATTTGCGGACTGTGGAACGATCCGGCCGACAGGATTATTTCTTTCCGAGCCCAGATGGTACGGTTACCATTGGGGTGCAGTAACTGCACGCCTTCGGCCCATTTGGTGGGACCGTGAATGACGACCTTTGCGACGGTTGCTTGCGTCAGGATGTGCAGATTGGGTCTGTCGGTGAAGGGCTGGAGGAATGCTCTGGCGACACTGTGTCTGGCACCTGAAATTGAATTTCTTCCAGAAATTGTGACATTATCGTTAATTATTATCAATCATTGCCTCTGGTGATTTATTCCGTTTGCCATTTATGGAACATTACTCGTTGAGGCATCGTTTTTTTCTTGGCCACGTGGCTTATGGTACGGTCGAGATAGCAGGAGGTGGTAATACAGATCTCTGCAACTGACGCTACCTATCGGATAGGTAAATTCAGTTGCAGATATCTGTATTACCAGCTCTGCTATCTCTGCCGCACCGTCAGCACGCGAGCGAGACTACTCGTATCTGGTTGCAGAGATCTGTATCACCACCTCTGCTACCTCGGCAGTACAATGTCTCGCTCGTGGGATAATTCATGGTACGGTCGAGGTAGCAGAGATGGTAGTACAGATCTCTGCAACCGACCCTACCCATCCGATAGGTAAATTCAGTTGCAGAAATCTGTATTACCACCTCTGCTATCTCTGCCGTACCGTCACCCCGCGAGCGAGACATTGTTAAACGTGGTACTAATCACGAATCACTTACCATTCTTCAACGTGCCTTGAACGTACGAGTACCCCATTTGTTCCCGCCCGTTGGTGTCCCCGACGTAACCCCCCAGCTCGGCCCCGGCTTCCAGGAAGGCCGCCGTGAGGTCGGTGCGCTGCACGTTCTCGATCGACAGGTAGCCGTCCTTCCCGTGGTACTCCTCGTCGAACGGCTCCTCCAGGTTGGCCTTTTCCGATTTCTTGAAGAACGGCAACACCTCCTCGTAACTCCATCCCGGGTTGCCCGCCGCCGCCCATCTGTCGTAATCGAGTCTGTGCCCGCGCGTGTAGATCATGTGATTGAGCACGCTGCTCCCGCCCAGCGCCTTCCCGCGAGGGTACGGACACCTTTGATCCACGTACGACTTGCAGAAGCCCTCCTGGTGTTCCATGCGGTAGTTCCAGTTAATTTTCGACCACTGTTGACAGTAACGATTCGCGTTTGATAATTTGTTTATTTATCAACAATACAACAAATTTTGTTTCTCTGTCAACAAAAATCGACGGCGAAGTTGGCGTTGAAAATCTCGAGTCTGCACCAAAATCACACGCGTGCAATGCTAGTTGCCGTTAAACAGTGACTTGTCGGATATTATTAGTGTTTATCAACATCTGACATGGTAGTACTTTACGCATGCGCATATGATCTTAGTTCAGACATATCCGACATGTCAACATGACAACCAGCAATTTGACAAACAGATTTCCAGCGCCATCTTCGTCGTCAATTTTTGTTGTACGCTCGTTATATCTGGACCTACTTGGAGAATTGGTGCAATCATAGGTACGTCGTCGAGGTTACCCTCAGGTACACCCGCTTCCAGCAGTAAAACTGTCCAGTTGGTATGCTCGGAAAGTCTGCTTGCCAGTACAGCACCCGACGAGCCTGATCCAACGACGATAAAGTCGTACTCATCATCTGTAATGATCGCGAAAAAATTTTCCAGTTGCTCATTTTTCACTTGTTTAAAAAAAATATAAAAACAATTACAACACGCGTGAAACTTTTCAAAATCACTCAAAATCCATCCTAGATTACGGTTTGGTAAAAATCTTAAAACGTCCCTCGTATGTTTTTTTGAGATAATCACGCGAGAAGCAATTTTCCAGTTGCCCATTTTTCAATTGGTTAAAAAAAATATAAAAACAATTACAATGCGCATGAAACTTTTCAAATTTACTCAAAATCTATTCTAGATTACGGTTTGGTAAAAATCTTAAAACATCCCTCGTATATTTTTTTGAGATAATCACGCGAGAACAGAACTTGTGCAATTTTCCAGTTGCCCATTTTTCAATTAGTTAAATAAAATATAAAAACAATTACAACGTGCATGAAACTTTTCAAATTTACTCAAAATCAATCCTAGATTACGGTATGGTAAAAATCTTAAAACATCCCTCGTATGTTTTTTGAGATAATCACGCGAGAAGCAATTTTCCAGTTGCCCATTTTTCAATTGGTTAAAAAAAAATATAAAAACAATTACAACGCGCATGAAACTTTTCAAATTCACTCAAAATCCATTCTAGATTACGATTTGGTAAAAATCTTAAAACATCCCTCGTATGTTTTTTTGAGATAATCACGCGAGAACAGACTTGTGCAATTTTTTAATTGCTAATTTTTCAATTGGTTAAAAAAATATAAAAACAATTACAACGCGCATGAAACTTTTCAAATTTACTCAAAATCAATCCTAGATTACGGTATGGTAAAAATCTTAAAACATCCCTCGTATGTTTTTTTGAGATAATCACGCGAGAAGCAATTTTCCAGTTGCCCATTTTTCAATTGGTTAAAAAAAATATAAAAACAATTACAACGCGCATGAAACTTTTCAAATTTACTCAAAATCAATCCTAGATTACGGTATGGTAAAACTCTTAAAACATCCCTCGTATGTTTTTTGAGATAATCACACGAGAACAGACTTGTGCAATTTTTTAATTGCTAATTTTTCAATTGGTTAAAAAAATATAAAAACAATTACAACGCGCATGAAACTTTTCAAATTTACTCAAAATCAATCCTAGATTACGGTTTGGTAAAAATCTTAAAACATCCCTCGTATGTTTTTTTGAGATAATCACGCGAGAACAGAACTTGTGCAATTTTCCAGTTACTCATTTTTCAATTGGTAAAAAAAAATATAAAAACAATTACAACGCGCATGAAACTTTTCAAATTTACTAAAAATCAATCCTAGCTTACGGTTTGGTAAAAATCTTAAAACATCCCTCGTATGTTTTTTTGAGATAATCACGTGAGAACAGAACTTGTGCAATTTTCCAGTTGCTCATTCTTCAATTGGTTAAAAAAAATATTAAAACAATTACAACACGCATGCAACTTTTCAAATTTACTCAAAATCCATTCTATATTATGGTTAGGTAAACATCTTAAAACATCCCTCGTATATTTTTTGAGATAATCACACGAGAACAGACTTGTGCAATTTTTCAATTGCTCATTTTTCAATTGGTTAAAAAAAATATAAAAACAATTACAACGCGCATGAAACTTTTCAAATTTACTCAAAATCAATCCTAGATTACGGTTTGGTAAAAATCTTAAAACATCCCTCGTATGTTTTTTTGAGATAATCACGCGAGGAGCAATTTTCCAGTTGCCCATTTTTCAATTGGTTAAAAAAAATATAAAAACAATTACAACGCGCATGAAACTTTTCAAATTTACTCAAAATCAATCCTAGATTACGGTTTGGTAAAAATCTTAAAATACCCCTCGTATGTTTTTTTGAGATAATCACGCGAGAACAGAACTTGTGCAATTTTCCAGTTGCTCATTTTTCAATTGGTTAAAAAAAATATAAAAACAATTACAGCGCGCAGGAAACTTTTCAAATTTACTCAAAATCAATCCTAGATTACGGTTTGGTAAAAATCTTAAAACATCCCTCGTATGTTTTTTTGAGATAATCACGTGAGAACAGAACTTGTGCAATTTTCCAGTTGCTCATTCTTCAATTGGTTAAAAAAAATATTAAAACAATTACAACACGCATGCAACTTTTCAAATTTACTCAAAATCCATTCTATATTATGGTTAGGTAAAAATCTTAAAACATCCCTCGTATATTTTTTGAGATAATCACACGAGAACAGACTTGTGCAATTTTTCAATTGCTCATTTTTCAATTGGTTAAAAAAAATATAAAAACAATTACAACGCGCATGAAACTTTTCAAATTTACTCAAAATCAATCCTAGATTACGGTTTGGTAAAAATCTTAAAACATCCCTCGTATGTTTTTTTGAGATAATCACGTGAGAACAGAACTTGTGCAATTTTCCAGTTGCTCATTCTTCAATTGGTAAAAAAAAATATAAAAACAATTACAACGCGCATGAAACTTTTTAAATTTACAAAAAATCAATCCTAGCTTACGGTTTGGTAAAAATCTTAAAACATCCCTCGTATGTTTTTTTGAGATAATCACGTGAGAACAGAACTTGTGCAATTTTCCAGTTGCTCATTCTTCAATTGGTTAAAAAAAATATAAAAACAATTACAACGCGCATGAAACTTTTCAAATTTACTCAAAATCAATCCTAGATTACGGTATGGTAAAAATCTTAAAACATCCCTCGTATGTTTTTTTGAGATAATCACGCGAGAACAGAACTTGTGCAATTTTCCAGTTGCTCATTTTTCACTTGGTTAAAAAAAATATAAAAACAATTACAACGCGCATGAAACTTTTCAAATTTACTCAAAATCAATCCTAGATTACGGTTTGGTAAAAATCTTAAAACATCCCTCGTATGTTTTTTTGAGATAATCACGCGAGAACAGAACTTGTGCAATTTTCCAGTTACTCATTTTTCAATTGGTAAAAAAAAATATAAAAACAATTACAACGCGCATGAAACTTTTCAAATTTACTAAAAATCAATCCTAGCTTACGGTTTGGTAAAAATCTTAAAACATCCCTCGTATGTTTTTTTGAGATAATCACGTGAGAACAGAACTTGTGCAATTTTCCAGTTGCTCATTCTTCAATTGGTTAAAAAAAATATTAAAACAATTACAACACGCATGCAACTTTTCAAATTTACTCAAAATCCATTCTATATTATGGTTAGGTAAACATCTTAAAACATCCCTCGTATATTTTTTGAGATAATCACACGAGAACAGACTTGTGCAATTTTTCAATTGCTCATTTTTCAATTGGTTAAAAAAAATATAAAAACAATTACAACGCGCATGAAACTTTTCAAATTTACTCAAAATCAATCCTAGATTACGGTTTGGTAAAAATCTTAAAACATCCCTCGTATGTTTTTTTGAGATAATCACGCGAGAACAGAACTTGTGCAATTTTCCAGTTGCTCATTTTTCAATTGGTTAAAAAAAATATAAAAACAATTACAGCGCGCAGGAAACTTTTCAAATTTACTCAAAATCAATCCTAGATTACGGTTTGGTAAAAATCTTAAAACATCCCTCGTATGTTTTTTTGAGATAATCACGTGAGAACAGAACTTGTGCAATTTTCCAGTTGCTCATTCTTCAATTGGTTAAAAAAAATATTAAAACAATTACAACACGCATGCAACTTTTCAAATTTACTCAAAATCCATTCTATATTATGGTTAGGTAAAAATCTTAAAACATCCCTCGTATATTTTTTGAGATAATCACACGAGAACAGACTTGTGCAATTTTTCAATTGCTCATTTTTCAATTGGTTAAAAAAAATATAAAAACAATTACAACGCGCATGAAACTTTTCAAATTTACTCAAAATCAATCCTAGATTACGGTTTGGTAAAAATCTTAAAACATCCCTCGTATGTTTTTTTGAGATAATCACGTGAGAACAGAACTTGTGCAATTTTCCAGTTGCTCATTCTTCAATTGGTAAAAAAAAATATAAAAACAATTACAACGCGCATGAAACTTTTTAAATTTACAAAAAATCAATCCTAGCTTACGGTTTGGTAAAAATCTTAAAACATCCCTCGTATGTTTTTTTGAGATAATCACGTGAGAACAGAACTTGTGCAATTTTCCAGTTGCTCATTCTTCAATTGGTTAAAAAAAATATTAAAACAATTACAACACGCATGCAACTTTTCAAATTTACTCAAAATCCATTCTAGATTACGGTTTGGTAAAAATCTTAAAACATCCCTCGTATATTTTTTGAGATAATCACGCGAGAACAGAACTTGTGCAATTTTCCAGTTGCTTATTTTTCACTTGGTTAAAAAAAATATAAAAACAATTACAACGCGCATGAAACTTTTCAAATTTACTAAAAATCAATCCTAGATTACGGTTTGGTAAAAATCTTAAAACATCCCTCGTATGTTTTTTTGAGATAATCACGCGAGAACAGAATTTATGCAATTTTCCAGTTGCTCATTCTTCAATTGGTAAAAAAAAATATAAAAACAATTACAACGCGCATGAAACTTTTCAAATTTACTAAAAATCAATCCTAGCTTACGGTTTGGTAAAAATCTTAAAACATCCCTGGTATGTTTTTTTGAGATAATCACGTGAGAACAGAACTTGTGCAATTTTCCAGTTGCTCATTTTTCAATTGGTTAAAAAAAATATAAAAACAATTACAACGCGCATGCAACTTTTCAAATTTACTCAAAATCAATCCTAGATTACGGTTTGTAAAAAATCTTAAAACATCCCTCGTATGTTTTTTTGAGATAATCACGCGAGAACAGAACTTGTGCAATTTTCCAGTTGGCTAAAAAAAAATATAAAAAGACCTTCATCTGAACACCACCTCGTAAGATTATTTATATTGTTTTGTCAACGCAATCATTTTCACACTGGATTATCTCGAGTAGTTTACTATCATCAGCGTACATTAAAAAAATGCATTTTAGAATCAAGGAAACACGATTTATGAAAACCAGGTCCCAGATTAGATCCTTGAGGCACCCCGCTCGTGGCTGTGTAAGGAGATGATTTATAAATAATTTGTTTGCTAAAAATTTTAAGCCATCCCTTGTATGATTTTTGAGATAATCAATTATTTATTTATTTATTTATTTATATACGGGAATCCTCATTTTACAAAAGAATGAATACATTATAAGATATAAAAGTAACCTAAATTTAAACTAAAAACTAAAAACTAAAAACTAAAAACTAAAAACTAAAAACTAAAAACTAAAAACTAAAAACTAAAAACTAAAATAAAATAAATCATTAGGGTACTTACCTATATGTGAGTACGGAGTCGTGACTATATCACTTCTCTGGTGATCCAATACGAACCCAACAACTTTTTGAACCACGAATTGCAACAACTCGCGTATTTGGTCGTTTAGTGTTTCGTTCACGCTGAAGCCGCTCGTTGAAACCACCAGCGCGCAAAAAATGAGAAGAAATCTCTGCGGTGGCATTTTGGTTAGTGAATCCAATCGAATGAATGAATCGATCGCATCAATTAAATCACTTCATGTTTATCTAATCTAATCGGTGATTGCAACGCTTTTTTTTTGGATTTATTTGGAAATAAGTAAACTATCTTTTGAGTAATTAGTGGAATGCAATTGCAAGGACAAGTAATGGAAACGCGAAGGCGACATCTGTTGTTTAAACGTTGCAGGGGTTCCTCATTTTCACTAGAATGAGGAATTTGTATTTTGTCCTTCTGTTGGATAAAGGCGACATCTGTTGCTCACACTTTATAATTTTCGCTGGAAATTTTTTAGGATTCAACGGAATTATCAATTAATTATTTAACGCTTTCAAATTTTATTTATTCGAATGATTAGATTGGTATTCCATAGTCTTTCTTGATTAAGTCGGCGCCCTTTTCGCCGATGACGTAAGATGGCGCGTTCGTGTGCGCGGCAATCGATTCCGGAATGATGCTGCAGTCGATCACCCTCAGCTTGCCCACCTTGTGGACCTTGAGGTCGGGCCCGACCACCGCCTGTTTATCGCCCGACGGACCCATTTTGCAGGTCCCCGTTTGGTGGTGGAGCGTGATGGTCAGGTACTCGAGGGCGCACGAGAAGTAATCGTCGGTCAGATCTCCGTGCTTCAGGCATTCGGGTATCCTCTTGCTCGACAGTCTGGCGCCCATACTCTTGAGAGGTTCGGTGCTGGCCAACTTGATGATCCGCCTGATTGCGGATATGAAAGTCTTTTTGTCGCGAGCGTCGCTCCAGAAGTTTCCGTACAGCTTGGGAGGATCGAGAGGGTTGGCCGACTGCAGTTCCACGTAACCCTTCGACTTGGGCTGCACCAACATCGGGAGAACGATGGCCGCTCCGGGATCTGCAATTTTAAATCTGTAGCGTGCGAGTGGCTCCCGCGATTTTAGCGGTACTCACCTGATTCACTCATCGCTTTTTCGTAGTACTCATCGGAGATTCCGAAAGTCTTTCTGTTTAACCAGCCGTAGTCGCTCATGAAGCCGCCCAGGGTCGCTATGATGAACTCGATGTCGGGAATGCTTTCTGGATAGTTCGCCATCTCGGTTTTAACGTAACCCAACGCGGTCACGCCACCCAGCGAAGTTAATGGTCCCGTTCCCTTCAACGCCCATTCGAGGATCACTTGAGGGTTTAGGAACGAGAAGAAATTTTCGTACGTTTTGTTGAAAAGCAGAGTGACGCCCAGGTACGCGAGATGGTCAGGCATATTCCTACCCACCGCCGGTTGCTCCACTTTAATCGGAATTTCTAAGGAAAAAAGTCGATGTTAAGAATGCCATCATTGTTGCGCAAACACGTACTAAATTTCTGGAGCTGTTCTTTCGGACCAATTCCGGACAGCATGAGGAGTTGCGGACTGTGGAAGGTTCCCGCGGATAAAATCACTTCCTTCCTAGCCCTGACGGTGTACGTTACACCTCCGTAAAGGTACTCCACGCCTTGAGCTACGTTGTTCTTATCCAAGGTGACTTTGGTCACGTGCGCTTCTGTCAGCACGTGCAGATTCTTCCTCCTCAGTGCTGGTACTAAATACGCCCTGGCAGCGCTATGCCTTCTACCTGCAAGTACAACTCGATTAGACTTAATAGTACTTTTTTTTAATTACATTAATACCGTTTTGGATTGTGCCTTGAACGTGAGAAAACACCTGTTGGTTCATCCCGTTGTAGTCCTTGGGCATCTTGCCGCCATTTCCGGCTTCCACGAAGGCGTCCGTCAGTTCAGATCTAAATACGTGTTCGGTGTGTAGCAAACCGCCGTAGCTGTGGTAGTCTTTTTCTATGATGGACTCGTTGAGGTAGCTGTCTTCGCTCTTTTTGTAATACTTGAGTATAGAATCGTAGTTCCATCCGGGGTTGCCATTGCGTTCCCATCTATTGAAGTCTTCCTTGTTTCCTCTGGTGTAGATCATGTAGTTCATCACGCTGGTACCCCCCAAGGCTTTACCTCTGGGCCACAAGCAGGTTTTGTTATTCATTCCGCGGCACATAGTCTCCTGGTATTCCATTTTGTAGTTCCAGTTGTACGGAGTCCACTATAATAATAATAGTATTAAACAACTTTTTAACACACAAATTATCTACTGAATCATTGAACATTCGTCGTGGTACTAGCCAGGAAAGATGATTTGTTAATTGTTGTAGTCTCTTAGAAACGTATACGAAAAGTTTCGTATTTCTCATTTTAAAACAACTCTATTATTTTTTTTGTGTGAGAACGTTAACTAACGACTTTGATGCAATCGAATGTTATAGAAGAGTTCGTTCGTATTGGTCGTGTCCGAACATGGTTCTAAAACCATAACGGGCCGTTTATTGGTCGCACCCGAACACGGCTGTAAAGCACAGGAGGTATAACCGTGTCAGGTTACGTACTGGTCGTGCCCGAACATGGTTATAAAACCACAACAGGTTGCTTATTGGTCGTTCCCGCACACTGGAGTTAGAACCGTGGGAGGTTACTTATTGGTCGTGCCCGAACATGGTTCTAAAACCATAGCAGGCTGCTTATTGGTCGTTTCCGCACACAGGAATTAGAGTCGTGGGAGGTTACTTATTGGTCGTGCCCGGACATGGTTCTGAAACCATAACGAGCCGTTTATTGATCGCACCCGAACACGGTTGTAAAGTACAGGAGTTATAACCGTGTCAGGTTACGTACTGGTCGTGCCCGAACATGGTTCTAAAACCACAACAGGTTGCTTATTGGTCGTTCTCGCACACAGGAGTTAGAACCGTGGGAGGTTATTTATTGGTCGTGCCCGAACATGGTTCTGAAACCATAACGGGCTTCTCATTGGTCGCACCCGAACACGGCTGTAAAGCGCAGGAGGTATAACCGTGACAGGTTACGTACCGGTCGTGCCCGAACATGGTTCTGCAGCCATAATGTGCTGCATATTGGTCGTACACGGCACGTTAGCAAGTTCTGTAGGATGGCGTGGTTAGAACAAAAACCACAGCTGTCAAAATACTACAGTTTGAAGCCATCTTGGTTCGAGGAAATTCTCATGAGTACCTGTGGTTTTCTAAAAAAAAAAACAAATGGCGCGTTCGAATGGGTGTTGTTGAATAAACGGTTAAAATCGAAACAATCGCTGTCAAAATAGTGTCATTTTAAAGCCTATGATTTTATTGTAAAGGTTTTACATACGCGCGCTGTTTTCGTTAAACAAAAAAGTGTAAATAAAAATTAACGAGTTATAAATGCTGAGATTTCGATGCAATGAAGATTGACTCTGCAAAATTTTTAATCAACCTAATTAATATATTATTATCCTTCGACTGGAAGTTGTTACATGCCTTGAAATTTCGACGCAAGTGAAATTATAAATGATGAAATTTCGATGCAATGAAAATTGACATTCTCAATCGATCTAATTCGACTCGGAGGAGTTTACGACTCAGAAATTGCGACGCAATAATTTATATCCTTCGACTAGGAGAAAGTTACTTGCCTTAAAATTTCGACGCAAGCAAAATTATAAATGATCAACTTTCGATGTAATGAAAATTGACATTCTCAATCGTTCTAATTCGACTCGGAGAAGTTTACAACTCCGAAATTTCGACGCAATAATTAATATCCTTCGACTAGGAGAAAGTTACATGCAAATTATAAATGATGAAATTACGATGCAATGAAAATTGACATTCTCAATCGATCTATTTCGACTCGGAGGAGTTCACGAATCCGAAATTTCGACGCAATAATTAATATCCTTCGACTTAAAATTTCGACGCAAGCAAAATTATAAATGATCAAATTTCGATGTAATGAAAATTGACGTTCTTAATCGATCTATTTCGACTCGGAGAAGTTTACGTCTATGAAATTTCGACGCAATAATTAATATCCTTCGACTAGGAGAAAGTTACATGCAAATTATAAATGATGAAATTTCGATGTAATCAAAATTGACATTCTCAATCGATCTAATTCGATTCGGAGAAGTTTACAACTTCGAATATTCGACGCAATAATTAATATCCTTCGACTAGGAGAAAGTTACATGCAAATTATATATGTCGAAATTTCGATGCAATGAAAATTGACATTCTCAATCGATCTAATTCGACTCAGAGAAGTTTACGGCTATGAAATTTCGACGCAATAATTTATATCCTACGACTAGGAGAAAGTTACATGCAAACTATAAATGATGAAATTTCGATGCAATGAAAATTGACGTTCTTAATCGGTCTAATTCGACTCGGTGAAGTTTACAACTCTGGAATTTCGACGCAATAATGAATATCATTCGACTAGGAGAAAGTTATATGCAAATTATATATGTCGAAATTTCGATGAAATGAGAATTGACATTCTGAATCGATTTTATTCGACTCGGAGAAGTTTATGACTCTGAAATTTCGACGCAATAATTAATATCCTTCGACTAGGAGAAAGTTACATGCAAGTTATAAATGATGAAATTTTGTTGCAATGAAAATTGACAATCTCAATCGATCTAATTCGACTCGGAGAAGTTTACGACTCTGAAATTTCGACGCAATAATTAAAATCCTTCGACTAGGAGAAAGTTACATGTAAATTATAAATGATGAAATTTCGATGCAATGAAAATTGACATTCTCAATCGGTCTAATTCGACTCGGAGGAGTATACAACTCTGAAATTTCGACGCAATAATTAATATCCTTCGACTAGGAGAAGGTTACATGCAAATTATATATGTCGAAATTTCGTTGCAATGAAAATTGACATTCTCAATTGATCTAATTCGACTCGGAGAAGTTTCCAACTCCGAAATTTCGACGCAATAATTAATATCCTTCGACTAGGAGAAAGTTACATGCAAATTATAAATGGTGAAATTTCGATGCAATGAAAATTGACATTCTCAATCGATCTATTTCGACTCGGAGAAGTTTACGACTCTGAAATTTCGACGCAATAATAATATCCTGCATAGTTATAAATGTCGAAATTTCGATGCAATGAAAATTAACATTCTCAGTCGATTTTATTCGACTTTGAAATTACGACGCAATAATTAATATCCTTCGACTAGGAGAAAGTTACATGCAAATTATAAATGATGAAATTTCGATGCAATGAAAATTGACATTCTCAATCGATCTAATTCGACTCGGAGAAGTTTACGGCTATGAAATTTCGACGCAATAAATAATATCCTTCGACTAGGAGAAAGTTACATGTAAATTATAAATTATGAAATTTCGTTGCAATGAAAATTGACATTCTCAATCGATCTAATTCGACTCGGAGAAGTTTACAACTTCGAAATTTTGACGCAATAATTAATATCCTTCGACGCAAGCGAAGTTATAAATGACGAAATTTCGATGCTATGAAAATTAACAATCTTAATCGATTTAATTCGAGTCGCAGAAGTTTACGACTCTGAAATTGCGACGCAATCATTAATATCCTTCAACTAGGAGAAGGTTACATGCCTTGAAATTTCGACGCAAGCAAAGTTATCGATGATGAAATTTGGATGCAATGGAAATTGACATTATAAATCGATCTAATTCGACTCGGAGAAGTTTACGACTCTGAAATTTCGACGAAATGGAAGTTATACATGCTAAAATTTCGACGCAATGGAAGTTATACATGCTGAAATTTCGACGCAATGGAAGTTATACATGCTGAAATTTCGACGCAATGGAAGTTATACATGCTGAAATTTCGACGCAATGGAAGTTATACGTTCTGAAATTTCGATCCGATGAAAGTTGGAAGTTTTAAATGTTAAGATTCGCAATCACTTCAATTTATAACTGCTTGTCGTCTTTCGACTCGGATCAGTTTACAACCTTTGAAATTTCGACGCAATCGAGTTATAAGTGTTGAAATTTGGAAGCAAGCCAAGGTATAAAGGTATAAAGTCTTCCGTTAAAACCTCGACCTTGGCTATCCTATGTGACTTGGGCCAAGTAATTAATAGGTACAAGCCATCTACCTTGTCTTCTAAGAATCCTCCATAATTATATTTTTGAAACTTACTTGCAATAAGGGCGCGAAAAACGGTATACTGGTGATCCAACTTTCGGATTTCCCTGCCTCCAACACGAGCACCGTCCACCCCATCATCTCGGACAGCCTGTTCGCGACCACGCAACCCGCAGGGCCCGACCCCACCACTATAAAGTCGTATTCTTCCACTGCAAGCAGTAACACGCAATTTTTCACACCTGGCAAACATAATTATTATCAAACGAAAAGTCGACTTACGAATTTCTCGCTTTGGCGTTGTCTCAATGGTGGGCGGAAAGCTGTTCATCAGCTTTTTCATTAGATCCGTCACTCCATTAGAGATTTGGTCGCTTTCGAAGATCGTTCTTAGAAAATCCGCACCGTGCGCCCGATTCAAAGAAACCACCAGCAGGAAGAGCAGGGTTACCGTCTTCGACTTCATTTTCAGGTTTCTGTACGCACGCTCTTAAAATGTTGCTTAAATAGACATCTAAATGTTAGATAATTTTAACGAGGTGCTTAAAATTGAACAGTTATCTTATGTTTGCATTATTCAATTTGAGAGAGATATTTAACGAGGTGTTTTGATTGAAGGGTTATTTTTCGTTTGCATTATTCAGTTTGACTCAAAATTAGTCAGTAATAATTATGCAAGCGAATTCTTGCAAAACAGATATGCAATTGGCATATTTCTTACGATAAATGTGGAAAATATTACATCACCATTTTTACAGGATAATGTATAGATATTAAATTAACCAACTGTTTCTTTTAATTGCAGGTATGTACACATCTAGTTAGTTGAAATGGGGGTGGCACAAACAAATGCGTGAGTATATTTTAAAACTATCATTTATTGGCAGTTAATTAGGGTTAAAATAATAACTTAAGGATACATAAATAGAGGCACCTCCGCGGATTTTATTTTTGGCACCTGAGAATGATTCTTGCGGGCGTTCACTGTTTTCCCTCAGGTTGGGCCCAAGAGTGCTTGATGAGGTCGGCGGCTTTTTCCGCGATCATAATGGCGGCGGCTTCGGTCTGCCCGGTGATGGTCACCGGAACGACGCTGAGGTCGGCGACGCGCAGCTTGTGCAGACCGATAACTCTCAGCTCGTTGTCGACGACTCCCTTCTCTCCCATCTTGCAGGTGCCCGTCAGGTGACCCTCGGTGAGGGTCTCGTGCCTGATGGCGCACTTCCAGTAATCATCGGAGTTGAATTCAACGGCCTCACAACCCGCGATCGGCTGTTCGTACAGAACGGCTCCCAATTTCTTAAAAGCCTCAGTGTCGCAGAGTTTCTGCGCCAACCTGATTCCACTGAGCATGGTGATGATGTCGTGATCGTCTTCATCGGAATAGTGGTTGATGTCAATGGCCGGCCAGTTGAGCGGATCCTTGGTCTTCAATTGCACCGATCCGTGGGATTTGGGGTGTGGAAGGGTAACCCTAATTTGGAATTTACCGTTGTAGATGTCGGGGATGAAGGTGAAGTACACGTTGGGGTATTCCGCGGTATCGGTCGATGCTTTCGTCTTGAGGAAAGCTAATCCTTCAATTCCGTTAGTGGTGAGGGGACCCTTGCCGTCCTTCAAGTAAGCTACTAAGTAGTGCTCATGATCAGGCACTGAATGCGTGGTGTTGTAAACGTAGTTCAAGCCTAAGAAAGTCGGATGATCCTTCAGATACTCTCCCACCGGTAAATCCGCTTTGCTTTCGATCGCCAATTTCTCGAGGAGCGCCTTCGGACCCACACCGGACAACATGAGGAGTTGCGCGTCGTTAATAGCGCCGGCCGTGAGGATGACCTCCTTCTTCGCCTTCGCCACGTACACGTGATCCCCGTGCACGTACTTGACCCCCTGCGCCTCCTTGGTGTGATCGCTGATCAGGATCTCGACGGCCTGCGCCTTCAGCACGGCGGCCAAGTTCTTGCGGTTGGAGAAGTGCTTGAGGAACGCCATCGACGTGCTGTACCTGCTGCCGGCCTTCGTGTTCATCTGCGGCGCCGAGAATCCCATCTGGCTCTTGCCGTTGTAGTCCAGGACGTTGAAGCCGTGCTCCTTGCCGGCGTTCAGCCAGCTCTCGTGCAATTCGGTTAAGTACTGGGGATTTTCCACGCTCAGCAGACCGCCCTGGTTGTGGTGTTTGCGGTCGAAGTTCTTCAGATGGGCCATCTCGGATTTCTTGAAGTAGGGCAGGGCGTCGTTGTAGCACCAGCCGGTGTTGCCGTGGTCGGCCCAGAGGTCGTAGTCGCGCTCGTTGCCCCTGGTGTAGATCATGTCGTTGACGGAGGTGGATCCGCCCAGGATTTTTGCGGTCGGGACGAAACATTTTTTGGTTTCTTTACCTAAAAATATAATAAGGACGAAATATAGCCTCAATATTGTTCATTTTGAAATGTATTGTAAACTTCGATTTGTCCAAAGGGTGTTCCGCAAGGATCGATATCGGTTCCATTCGTTTGTGTTATTCTTACCTAAGCACCAGGTAGACTGTGGTTCGGTGAAGTAGCCCCAGTTGTACTTGCGCTTGGTGGAGTCGGCCAGACCGGGGATGGTCGTGATTTTGGTTTCGTCGTATCCGGCCTCCAGAAGGAGAACTTTGTATTCGGGCACTTCGGTCAGTCTGCTGGCGAGGACCGCGCCTGACGCGCCGCCGCCCACGATGATGAAGTCGTATTCTTTCTGATCTGTAAAACCGTTCATTTTATAAAGTTGCAAAGAAGAAGAATATGAGATAGACACATATACTATCAAATTTAAAAAAAAACAGTTGAACTGACGTCTCTAAAATCATTCCATTTATAAAGTTGTAACGAGTAGTAATGTGAGATAGAAACACATTCTACTAAATCAAAAAAAAAGTTGAATTGTATTGTAATATCGTGTACTATTCTCTATTTTCGAATAACTGTGGACAAAAGGCGAGAGTAATTTTAATTATAGAAGGCTTTGAAAATTTACAAAAAGCATGTTAAAGTACACTGCCATCTTTGCTTTATAGGAGTTAAATTAAATTTTTCCAAAAATTGTATTTGTTCTGTTTTTTTTAAGCGTTTAAAAATATCAATGAACAAATTACAAGTGTTGAAACAAAAAATTGTAAAAATTTTAGTAGGCTTCGAAAATTTACAAAAAGCATGTTAAAGTACACTGCCATCTTTGCTTTATATGAATTAAATTAAATTTTTCGAAAAATTGTATTTTTTCTGTTTTTTAAGCGTTTAAAAATACCAATGAATAAATTACAAATGTTAAAGCAAAAAAATGTCAAAATTATAGTAGGCTTTGGAAATTTATAAAAAGCATGTTGAAGTATACTGCCATCTTTGCTTTATAGGAATTAAATTCAACATTTCTAAAAATTGTATTTTTTCTGTTTTTTTTTAAACGTTTAAAAATAGCAATGAACAAATTGCAAATGTTAAAGCAAAAAAATTGTAAAAATTATAGTAGGCTTTGGAAATTTATAAAAAGCATGTTGAAGTATGCTGCCATCTTTGCTTTATAGGAATTAAATTCAACTTTTCTAAAAATTGTATTTTTTCTGTTTTTTTTAACTTTTAAAAATAGCAATGAACAAATTACAAATGTTAAAGCAAAAAAATGTAAAAATTATAGTATGCGTTGAAAATTTATAAAAAGCATGTTGAAGTATACTGCCATCTTTGCTTTATAGGAATTAAATTCAATATTTCTGAAAATTGTATTTTTTCTGTTTTTTAAGCGTTTAAAAATAACAATGAACAAATTGCAAATGTTAAAGCAAAAAAAATGTAAAAATTATAGTAGGCTTTGGAAATTTATAAAAAGCATGTTGAAGTATACTGTCATCTTTGCTTTATAGGAATTAAATTCAATATTTCTAAAAATTGTATTTTTTCTGTTTTTTAAGCGTTTAAAAATAACAATGAACAAATTGCAAATGTTAAAGCAAAAAAATGTAAAAATTATAGTATGCGTTGAAAATTTATAAAAAGCATGTTGAAGTATACTGCCATCTTTGCTTTATAGGAATTAAATTCAATATTTCTGAAAATTGTATTTTTTCTGTTTTTTAAGCGTTTAAAAATAACAATGAACAAATTGCAAATGTTAAAGCAAAAAAATGTCAAAATTATAGTAGGCTTTGGAAATTTATAAAAAGCATGTTGAAGTATACTGTCATCTTTGCTTTATAGGAATTAAATTCAATATTTCTAAAAATTGTATTTTTTCTGTTTTTTTTAAACGTTTAAAAATAGCAATGAACAAATTGCAAATGTTAAAGCAAAAAAATGTCAAAATTATAGTAGGCTTTGGAAATTTATAAAAAGCATGTTGAAGTATACTGTCATCTTTGCTTTATAGGAATTAAATTCAATATTTCTAAAAATTGTATTTTTTCTGTTTTTTTTAAACGTTTAAAAATAGCAATGAACAAATTGCAAATGTTAAAGCAAAAAAATGTCAAAATTATAGTAGGCTTTGGAAATTTATAAAAAGCATGTTGAAGTATACTGTCATCTTTGCTTTATAGGAATTAAATTCAATATTTCTAAAAATTGTATTTTTTCTGTTTTTTTTAAACGTTTAAAAATAGCAATGAACAAATTGCAAATGTTAAAGCAAAAAAATTGTAAAAATTATAGTAGGCTTTGGAAATTTATAAAAAGCATGTTGAAGTATGCTGCCATCTTTGCTTTATAGGAATTAAATTCAATATTTCTAAAAATTGTATTTTTTCTGTTTTTTTTAAACGTTTAAAAATAGCAATGAACAAATTGCAAATGTTAAAGCAAAAAAATTGTAAAAATTATAGTAGGCTTTGGAAATTTATAAAAAGCATGTTGAAGTATGCTGCCATCTTTGCTTTATAGGAATTAAATTCAACTTTTCTAAAAATTGTATTTTTTCTGTTTTTTTTAACTTTTAAAAATAGCAATGAACAAATTACAAATGTTAAAGCAAAAAAATGTCAAAATTATAGTAGGCTTTGGAAATTTATAAAAAGCATGTTGAAGTATACTGCCATCTTTGCTTTATAGGAATTAAATTCAATTTTTTCAAAAACTGTATTTTTTCTTGTTTGTTTTTCTCTATAAGCGTTTAAAAATAGCAAAGTCTCGAAAAAAAAATCGTAAAAAAATATAGCAAGAGTTAAAAATTTACACAAATGTGCTTAATATATACTAAAATCTTTGCTTCATAAGTGTTTAATTTTATTTTTCGAAAAATTGTATTTTTTCTATTTTTTGTAAGAGTTTGAAAATGACAGTAAACGAACTGCAAGTGTTAAAGATTTTTTTTTTATTATAGCAAGCGTTGAAAATATACACAAATGTGCTGTAAATATACTGAAATCGTTGCTTTATAAGGAGCAAATTTTATTTTTCCAAAAATGATAATTTTTCCGTTTTTTTCTAAGCGTTTGAAAATGACAGTCAACAAACTGCAAGTGTTGAAGAATTTTTTTTTATTATAGAAGGCGTTGAAAATGTACACAAATGTGCTTAACATATGCTGAAATCGTTGCTTTATAAGGAGCAAATTTTATTTTTCCAAAAATGATAATTTTTCCGTTTTTTCTAAGCGTTTGAAAATGACAGTCAACAAACTGCAAGTGTTAAAGATTTTTTTTAACTTATAGCAGGCGTTGAAAATGTACACAAATCTGCTTAAAATATACTGAAATCGTTGCTTTATAAGAACCAAATTTTATTTTTCCAAAAATGATAATTTTTCCGTTTTTTCTAAGCGTTTGAAAATGACAGTCAACAAACTGCAAGTGTTAAAGATTTTTTTTAACTTATAGCAGGCGTTGAAAATGTACACAAATGTGCTTAAAATATACTGAAATCGTTGCTTTACAAGAAGCAAATTTTATTTTTCCAAAAATGATAATTTTTCCGTTTTTTTAAGCGTTTGAAAATGACAGTGAACGAACTGTAAGTATTTAAGAATTACAATTTGAGATTCAAAAAATTCTAAAAAATTAATCTCTCGTGGGATTAGCTTTAAAATCTCTAAATATCTTCAGGTATTACATATTTTCTTCCCCATCATAAAACAATTTATGTATCACAATTGGAAACAAAATGACAGTGAACGAACTGCAAGTGTTTAAGAATTGCAATTTGAGATTTAAAAAATTCTAAAAAATTAATCTCTCGTGGGATTAACTTCAAAATCTCTAAATATCTTCAGGAATGACGTATTTTCTCCCACATCACAAAACAGTTGATGTACCACAACTGGAAACAAAATAGTAACGCTTGAAATTTGATTGAAGACGACGAAAATTACAATTTGAGATTCAAAAAATTCTAAAAAATTAATCTCTCGTGGGATCAGCTTCAAAATCTCTAAATATCTTCAGGAATGACGTATTTTCTCCCACATCACAAAACAGTTGATGTATCACAACTGGAAATAAAATAGCAACGCTTCAAATTTGATTGAAGACGACGAGAATTACAATTTGAGATTCAAAAAATTCTAAAAAATTAATCTCTCGTGGGATTAGCTTCAAAATCTCTAAACATCTTCAGGAATGACCTATTTTCTCCCACATCACAAAACAGTTGATGTACCACAACTGGAAATAAAATAGCAACGCTTCAAATTTGATTGAAGACGACGAGAATTACAATTTGAGATTCAAAAAATTCTAAAAAATTAATCTTTCGTGGGATTAGCTTCAAAATCTCTAAATATCTTCAGGAATGACGTATTTTCTCCCACATCACAAAACAGTTGATGTATCACAACTGGAAACAAAATGGTAACGCTTGAAATTTGATTGAAGACGACGAGAATTACAATTTGAGATTCAAAAAATTCTAAAAAATTAATCTTTCGTGGGATTAGCTTCAAAATCTCTAAATATCTTCAGGAATAACGTATTTTCTCCCACATTACAAAATAATTGATGTATCACAACTGGAAACAAAATGGTAAAGCTTGAAATTTGATTGAAGACGACGAGAATTACAATTTGAGATTGGAAAAATTCTAAAAAATTAATCTCTCGTGGGATTAGCTTCAAAATCTCTAAATATCTTCAGGAATGACGTATTTTCTCCCACATCACAAAACAGTTGATGTATCACAACTGGAAACAAAATGGCAACGCTTGAAATTTGATTGAAGACGACGAAAATTACAATTTGAAATTGGAAAAATTCTAAAAAATTAATCTCTCGTGGGATTAGCTTCAAAATCTCTAAATATCTTCAGGAATGACGTATTTTCTCCCACATTACAAAACAATTGATGTATCACAACTGGAAACAAAATGGCAACGCTTGAAATTTGATTGAAGACGACGAGAATTACAATTTGAGATTGGAAAAATTCTAAAAAATTAATCTCTCGTGGGATTAGCTTCAAAATCTCTAAATATCTTCAGGAATGACGTATTTTCTCCCACATTACAAAACAATTGATGTACCACAACTGGAAACAAAATAGTAACGCTTGAAATTTGATTGAAGACGACGAAAATTACAATTTGAAATTGGGAAAATTCTAAAAAATTAATCTCTCGTGGGATTAGCTTCAAAATCTCTAAATATCTTCAGGAATGACGTATTTTCTCCCACATTACAAAATAATTGATGTATCACAACTGGAAACAAAATGGTAACGCTTGAAATTTGATTGAAGACGACGAGAATTACAATTTGAGATTCAAAAAATTCTAAAAAATTAATCTTTCGTGGGATTAGCTTCAAAATCTCTAAATATCTTCAGGAATGACGTATTTTCTCCCACATTACAAAACAATTGATGTACCACAACTGGAAACAAAATAGTAACGCTTGAAATTTGATTGAAGACGACGAGAATTACAATTTGAGATTGGAAAAATTCTAAAAAATTAATCTTTCGTGGGATTAGCTTCAAAATCTCTAAATATCTTCAGGAATGACGTATTTTCTCCCACATTACAAAACAATTGATGTACCACAACTGGAAACAAAATAGTAACGCTTGAAATTTGATTGAAGACGACGAGAATTACAATTTGAGATTGGAAAAATTCTAAAAAATTAATCTCTCGTGGGATTAGCTTCAAAATCTCTAAATATCTTCAGGAATGACGTATTTTCTCCCACATTACAAAACAATTGATGTACCACAACTGGAAACAAAATAGTAACGCTTGAAATTTGATTGAAGACGACGAGAATTACAATTTGAGATTCAAAAAATTCTAAAAAATTAATCTTTCGTGGGATTAGCTTCAAAATCTCTAAATATCTTCAGGAATAACGTATTTTCTCCCACATTACAAAATAATTGATGTATCACAACTGGAAACAAAATGGTAAAGCTTGAAATTTGATTGAAGACGACGAGAATTACAATTTGAGATTGGAAAAATTCTAAAAAATTAATCTCTCGTGGGATTAGCTTCAAAATCTCTAAATATCTTCAGGAATGACGTATTTTCTCCCACATCACAAAACAGTTGATGTATCACAACTGGAAACAAAATGGTAACGCTTGAAATTTGATTGAAGACGACGAGAATTACAATTTGAGATTCAAAAAATTCTAAAAAATTAATCTCTCGTGGGATTAGCTTCAAAATCTCTAAATATCTTCAGGAATGACGTATTTTCTCCCACATCACAAAACAGTTGATGTATCACAACTGGAAACAAAATGGCAACGCTTGAAATTTGATTGAAGACGACGAAAATTACAATTTGAAATTGGAAAAATTCTAAAAAATTAATCTCTCTTGGGATTAGCTTTAAAATGTCTAAATATCTTCAGGAATGACGTATTTTCTCCCACATCACAAAACAGTTGATGTATCACAACTGGAAACAAAATGGCAACGCTTGAAATTTGATTGAAGACGACGAGAATTACAATTTGAGATTGGAAAAATTCTAAAAAAATAATCTCTCGTGGGATTAGCTTCAAAATCTCAAAATATCTTCAGGAATGACGTATTTTCTCCCACATCACAAAACAGTTGATGTATCACAACTGGAAACAAAATGGCAACGCTTGAAATTTGATTGAAGACGACGAGAATTACAATTTGAGATTGGAAAAATTCTAAAAAATTAATCTCTCGTGGGATTAGCTTCAAAATCTCTAAATATCTTCAGGAATGACTTATTTTCTCCCACATCACAAAACAGTTGATGTATCACAACTGGAAACAAAATGGCAACGCTTGAAATTTGATTGAAGACGACGAGAATTACAATTTGAGATTGGAAAAATTCTAAAAAATTAATCTCTCGTGGGATTAGCTTTAAAATGTCTTAATATCTTCAGGAATAACATATTTTCTTCCACATCACAAAATAATTGATGTAACACAACTGGAAGCAAAAGATGATTGAATTTGAAGAGAATCACAATTTAAGATTGGAAAAAATCTAAAAAAAATTCATCTCTCATGGAATCAGCTTCAAAATGTTTGCATATTTTTGACACATCATAAAACAATTGAAACGGAAATCCTATGACTACTAAAAGAATTTACAAGAGAATTTGAATTTTTTTGCAAACTACAAGTTTAATTTACCTGGAGAGACTTCAGCATCTTTGTATTCGGCTTCGTAGCTGCGTTCTACCGGGTGGTACTCGCTGGCTTCCTTCTTCAAAATTGCGATGCCATCGCGGTAATCCTGGATGTAGTTTTCCGTGATTTCGAACGGTGAAGCATTGATTCCCGCCAACAGGCAGGCGAGGAAAATTGCCAGTCTCATTCTGCAAAAGGATATTAAAACGTAAATTGCGGAAAGTGATAATTTCAACGTTTATTGTTATTACAATCTGCCGAACGGATCAAAGTTTATTAATGGAACAATGTTTAATATATAGTTAGAAACGCCAAAGTGGCGGAATCTATTGCCCGAATGCTGTACTAACTACACTGATGAGACCTGAAAGGTCGAAACCGGTCTATAGGCGTTCTGATGGGAGAACAATATTTAATGTTCAATGTTTAATAAACTTCTTTCAGGCTGAATTATAGAAAATCAATAACACAAAATTAATATTGGCATAATTTGATTGAATACTTTCATGTGCTAATCACGGTTACAATTCATTAGAATAAATAGTTTTGTTGGTTGCTAGGATACGACGTAATATTTATTGTATGTAATTTTGAAGTGACATTAGCTGCCATAGTGGTTGGCGCGCCAAACTTTTACTATAGAATTTTTTTCTCACATTGCCTGTTGAATTTTAAATGAACTACAAAGTGCAAGTGAAGATAGTTAAATGAAATGGTTATTTATAATACTAATTATATTACTAATACGTAAATATTGATACAAAGTGTAAATTTCTAAGATTGTATCGTGTGAGCCACAAAATTTTGTTTCAGAGTTGGCTGTGAGATAAATGAGGTATGTCGCGTATTATTACGTCATGAGACTATTGAATTAGATTTAAAAAAATGACTTAATCTCTGACATGACTGCTATGTTTCTCTCTCTCTCTCATGCATGGCCAACTCAGAAACAAAGTTTCCACTGCTATGATTGAGTTTCAGATATTTTTCGTGATAATTGTTTGTTGTTTATTGTCGAGTGAAATTTATTCGGACCTCTAGATGAGAATTGCCACAATAAGGCCGAAAAATTTTGAACAACAAAATTATTGCCTTGCGTGGACAATCAATGATGTATTAATTCGTGTGCATTTCTGATGCATAAACAAAGTCTCTCTCGCCCTTGGCACCTAGAAAGGAACGAATTGATTCGAGTGGTAATGAAAGTGAAATGAAAAATTGTTTATGTTAATTTATGCGTCGGCCCCGTCCATGGATTTGCCCGAGTTACCGACCATTAACCAGAGGAACACTTTTTTTTTGTGAAATTCCGAATTTGAACTTGAACGTTGCCATGGAATTGCTCAATATATTCCAATAATAAATTGATCCGCACGCACTTCTTTTGACCGACATTTATTATGTAAATAATAATAATAATAATTTAAGTAAATTTATTAAAGACTAAATAAAGAATTTAACTAGAATCAAATAAAGGAATGTAATTGTTAATATATCAAATGAATTGATATACTGTGGCTCTGGTAGAATTATTCAATATTCATTATTTCATTGCAGTATGGCAGAGGTTTCCAATATTTTAACAATAAAGTGGAAAATCGAGTTCTAAAAAAAATATTTATAAATAAAAAAAATGTCGCTGTTTAATACGCGGGACCCGGATATATACGTTCTAATTTGGCAGCGTACTAGTTAAGCTTTAAAAATTGTATGGGTTGAACATAGAATATCTTCCCTTTCACATCATTAATTATAATAATAATTTCAATGCCAATTTCCAGGAACAATTATGCCCAATCATTACACGATTAATCACACAATAGATATCTCCTTTGGGTTGGGCCGCGCACATTTATAATAGAAATGAAAAAATTGAAATACATAAATTTATTAAGTCACAAGGCGGGAATGCGGCAAACAAATGCAACTAGAGAAATGTGTCTTGGCACTCCTTGAAAAGCGTTATCTCGATCAAAATAATAAATGTTGTAATTATAACAAAACAAATGAATCATAATTGATTTTTCAAATCAAATTATAACAAAATAGTAGTCATGTTTTTTTTTTAATGCGTAGATGCAGTGAAATAATAAACGCGAAACTGATGAGGCCTAATAATGTTGAAACTGGACAGCCATTTTTCTCTTTATCGATTGAGTTTAGATGTTTCATTTTTTTAACTAAATTTAATTAATAATAATAATAGATATTTATTGGCCAATGGAAACTATTATATGACAACATATAATAATACAATTAATCGTTTTAATATTTACGTATTGGTAGTTCTTATTATACATAATGCAGTGAGTAATATGAAATATTAATTCTACCAAATTAAAATTGTTTAAAATTCTCGAACTGTTTCCCCTTATCAGGGCATTTTAAAAATAAATTTAATGACAGGAATATATACATTTAGTCCATAAATTTATTTAAAAATTCGCTTGAAAATACCATAACAACGCGAAACTAGTCGAGAATTTTAATCACACAGAATCAAAATTTCGTTTTTATTTGGTAAAATTAATATGAACATTAAATATTCTTCCCCCATCAGAACACCTACAGACCGGTTTCGATCTTTCATGTCTCATCAGTAGTTGGTTGTTGATGGGGAAACGGAAATTACTATTGGAATATAAATATTTCAAACACCGTTAAAGGTAGAAAAACGAAAAGTGGCGACATCTATTGCCTAAACTGCCAGTCAGATTGCGTCTAGTACAACATTTAGGCAATAGATTCCGCCACTTTGGCGTTTCTACCTTTAAGATTAATATCTATTTCATACCATTAATAATATGAATTACCAATACGTAGGCCATTAAAACAATTAATCTTTAATTGCCCTCAACTGTTGGATGCTGTTGATAAAAATATTATTGCACCAATAAAAAAATTTAACTCACCTGAGTTTTTTGAGTACGTTTGTGTTCATATATATTTTTTTTAACTCACCTGTATTTGTTTGGTACGTTTGTGTGAAACTGCAAACAACACACTGATCACATATCGACGGAAGGTCGTGGTTTAGTATTTATAGTGGTCGAGGGGTGGCGAGTCCCCCCACCCGACGTTAACCTTGCCCGCCGGTGCTTGACCATTCTTCGCGCGAGACGCCGATGCCCGATGCCACAAGAACCCGTTCCAATTTGTTGTTTTTTTTTTCTTCTTCTTCTACAAATTTACTTCACATGCGAAACTAGTTGCGCGTTTCTAGAAACGAATCGAGTTTGTGTGCCATTTTTCCAGCTAATTGAATCGGCCGAACACAAAAAAAAAACAACAAAATATAATAATCATGGTCAGATTTCTGTGAATAACCAATAATTCCGCTCCAAAAAGTTTTTATGAAGCAAGAAAATTGTAAAAAATTAGATTTATGTGAATCCCAAATTATACAATTTATGTAAATCATTGTCGGATTTTTATGAATAATCAAAAATACCGTTGAAACGGTTTGTAAAAATTCAGATTTCTGTGAATCCCTATTAAACGTGTAAAATTTATTCTTCTTCCATAAAGACTTAAAAAGTATTGGATCGTCAACATGTACATAAACAAAAACACAGAAATACGGAAGTTTGTCATTAACGGACACAAGTACCCGGATAACATTAATAATCTAAATAAGCGCAGTTTAGAAATTCAATCAGAAACTGTATTAATGTTCTTTTATTTTATACTTACCAATATTACTGACGAATGTAAAACTATGTTATGCCATGAATAAAATTATTATTATTATTAAACGAATCGAGTGTGTGCCATTTTTCAGTTAATTGAATCGGCCAAACACAAAAAAAAAACAACATAATAATCATGGTCAGATTTCTCCAATCCCGTTGAATTAGTTCAAACGCAAAAAGTTATTATAGCACAAGAAAATTTATGTGAATCCCAGATTATAAAATTTTCAGATAATAATCAAAAATCCCGTTGAAACGGGAAAGAAATTTGTGAAAATTCAGATTTCTGTGAATCCCAAAGTTATTAAACGCGTAAAAGTTATATCAATCAGAAACGAATCGAGTGTGTGCAATTTTTTCAGTTAATCGAATTGGTTAACACAAAAAAAAAGATATAAAAATCAATGTCAAATTTTTATGAATAACCAAAAATCCCGGTGATTATTATAAATCGAATGAAAGGTTCGAAACTTTTATTGTCGATTTTCTTCGAACGCGTTAATGGATTATTTACCGATACCGAGCGAGGAAGCAATTTGCGTAATACGTCATCGAAAATTAAGAAGTAATTAAGTGTTTTATTGTAACGTCAGACGAATGCTGATAATCTATTTGAAGGAAATCATTAGGTTTTTTTGAATATTAAAAAAAAATCATTAGTAATTAGCTGAATTGAAAAATGTCCGATTGTAAAAGGTATTAAATAAAGTGCGAATACTGCTATATAAATGTAAAGGTACGTTTACACGATCATGCAATACTGTGCAAGTAAATTGAACGTGTGTTGGTGTTTACACGTTCAATTTACTTTGCATAATTTGTCGACAGAATCTCTAATAGAATATTGTTTTTTGGTATAAAAAATGGAAAATATCGATGAAAAATTTTTTCGGTTTGTGTTAAATAAATACAGGTAAAATCGAAGCAGACAGATAGAAAATGCGCCTCATGCAAATTTTCTAGCACGACAATTTTATTTAAGCGCAACATTTTTACATGCAGCGACATACTTGTGCAAATTAGCTTGTACAAGCACAAATTGCATGAGCGTGTAAACGCACCTTAACCAAAAAAATCACGACTCGAGTTTCGGCGTGTTAATCTTTCAAAGTAAGATTTCTCGGAATTAAATAAAATTAATAATAAAATTTATTGGAATATTAAATTAAATTGTCGGCAATGTGTGATGTCACCAGGGCATCTAATTATATTTTAATGTGTTTTTGTTTACGTATCAGTTCATATTTAATTGTATTTTTTTGGGTCAAAAATAAGTTAATTGGGGACTAAACTACAATCACGTAAAATTAAACTGATTGTTTATAATTGAAAGATTGAATAATATGCAGTGGGAACTTTCAAATAAAAATATTTATTCTTTTCGGTTAGTTCCAAATATTACGGACTTTTAATTGTAATTAAAGAAAGTATTCCATTTCGTTTAGAGCCTAAATATTTTAAATTACCGAATAGTTTCAGCTTCTAAAAGTCGAAATATGCCAAAATTTACAGTCTACAAAATAAGATTTTTATCAAATCAGTAGAAATTGCTTAAATTTAAAAAAAATCCTTTTATATAAAAAAAAAGTGTTGAACAAATTTTTTTATCAGATCAGTACCAAATGCTAGAGTTTTCAAAAATCTTTGTAACATTTATAGAAATTGAATCTTATCTCGGTATCTTGGGTAGCGGGAAGGTTACGGCAAATGAAAGAAATTGGAAGATTTTGTTTTTATTTTTATTTTTAACAAGTGGGCCGTGACAAGTGGGTAGATTCTTAATGAGCTCTCGAACCTGCACCTTTTTGCTAATTTGAACATCTCTCTCTATCTCTTCAAATGCAGAAGTTGCCCATGTTGTCGTCCCTACGAAATCCAGGCACCCTGTATATTTTTTTGGCACCAAAATAATGACTCCTACATTTTTATGCTCTGATCACGTACAAATGTCCAAAAATTACACAATAAATGTAAAATGTTTCATCCAAAAGTCCAAAAGTTTTTGTCGAAATAAAATAGATATCGTAGATTAAAAAAAATCAAGATTGGATTTTTTAACAGGATGGTGCACCTGCGCTGTATTCCTGAAACCACGTTACTACAATTGTTAAATGAAAAAAAAATCTATCTATTCCTAGGCAATTTCTAGCAAAAGTTCATTTTTGGTCATCAAAATTTGTTTTTTACCGCAGCCATTGTTGTTATTGGAAATTTCGGATTGTTTTTATAGGGCAATTCTAAAGACACGTTATTCAAGAATAATATGTCAAAATTTCAAACATCAGACGAAATAACTGCGGAATGTAACTTTTAATTGACAAACGCATCCGCGACAATTTTTTTGCATCTTATGTATGATTTGTATACTGTGGCAGACGTGAAATAAATGAAATGATATGAAATGATTTCTGCAAAAGTTCATTTTTGGTCATCAAAATTTGCTATTTCTTTTTTTTTTGCATTAAACAATTGCAGTAACGCGGGATTAATGAACAATGCGCAGGTGCACCATCCTGTTGAAAAATCCACTCTTGCTTATTTATCTGAGATTGTTTAAAAAGTTCTCTACATTATTAAAGTGTATTAAAAATAATGTCAAGCATCATCTAATTTAGTTTTGGTATTGTTATTAAAAAAATAATAGAGGACAATCACTTGGTTTGTTTCACTTTAATTTAATTGAAATAAATAAATAATTAAAGTGAAACAAACCAAGTGATTATTCTTTTATCCTTTATTATTTTTTTAATAATACAAATATTCAATCATGTTTCATCAAGTGATCAATGAGAAACAAACCAAAAATATATTTGGCATTGTTACTCATGTCTGTTTTCCTCTTGTCATTTTTTTTTTCATAGCATGCGACAATGGCATAAGGAAAAATGAAGAAAAAGCATCAAAATTTTGCTTTATTGTTGCCATTTCTAAGTCCGTCCTTTTTTTTGCATTGAA
This sequence comes from Ocypus olens, assembly GCA_910593695.2. Classification (NCBI taxonomy): domain Eukaryota; kingdom Metazoa; phylum Arthropoda; class Insecta; order Coleoptera; family Staphylinidae; genus Ocypus; species Ocypus olens. Next base: position 49,065,680 of record OU343061.1, read on the forward strand.
CAATTGTAGTGAAGCGGGATTCGGGAATAACGCGCAGGTGCACCATCCTGTTGAAAAATCCTCTTCCTTGTCATTTTTTTTTCATACCATGCGACAATGGCTTAAGGAAAAATGAAGAAAAATAATCAAAATTTGCTTTATTATTGCCATTTCTAAGTCCGGCCCTTTTTTACATTGAACAATTGCAGTGACGCGGGATTCGTGAATAATGCGCAGGTGCACCATCCTGTTGAAAAATCTACTCTAAAAAGTTCTTTATATTGCTAAAATGTATTAAAAAATGTCAAGCATCATCAAATTTAATTTTGTCATTGTTATTCGTGTCATTTTTTCATTTTATTTTCATACCAATTCAAACTAAGCAAAAAAGAAGAAAAACAAATAAAAGTTTACTTTATTTTTGCTATTGTTCAGTTCGGCATTTTTTTTTCATTTAACAATTGTAGTTACGCGGGTTCAGGAATAAAGCGCGGGAGCACCATCCTGTTAAAAAACCAATCTTGCTTTTTTTTTAATCTACGATCGTCTAAACAGTTCTTTATATTGTTAGAATTATAAAAAAAATATCAACCATCATTGTTATATCAATTGTTATTTCTTCTTTATCAACTTTCTCTCATACACTAAGCAAAAAAGAAGAAAAAAAGTTCTGCGTTTTTTTTTTCATTTAATAATCGTAGTAACGTTAAGTTCGGGAATAACGCGCAGGTGCACCATCCTGTTGAGAAATCCAATCTTGCTTTTTTTTATCTACGATCATCTAAATAGTTTTTTATATTGTTAAAATTATTTAAAAAAAAATGTCAACCGTCATTTAATTCACTTTTGGCATTGTTATTTCTTCTTCTATCAATTTTTTCTCATACCAAGCGACTCTAACTAAGCAAAAAAGAAAAGAATTTACATTATTTTTTCTATCGTTAAGTTCCGCGTTTTTTTTTCATTTAACAATCGTAGTAACGTGAGGTTCGGGAATAAAGCTCAGGTACACCATCCTGTTAAAAAAATCCAATCTTTATTTTTTTATCTACGATCGTCTAAAAAGTTTTGTATATTGTTACAATTATAAAAAAAATGTCAATCAAATGTTTATCAACTTTTTCTTATACCAAGCGACTCTACACTAAGCAAAAAAGAAGAAAGAAAAATAAGAACTTACATTATTTTCACTATTGTTAAGTTCCGCGTTTTTTTTCATTCAACAATCGTAATAACGTAAGGTTCAGGAATAATGCGCAGGTGCACCATCCTGTTAAAAAATCCAATCTTGCTTTTTGTTATCTACGATCGTCTAAAAAGTTCTTTGTATTGTTACAATTATAAAAAAAAATGTCAACCATCATTTAATTCACTTTTGGCATTGTTATTTCTTCTTTATCAACTTTTTCTCATACACTAAGCAGAAAAGAAAAAAAAAAAAGAATTTACATTATTTTCACTATCGTTAAGTTCCTCGCGTTTTTTTTTCATTTAACAATCGTAGTAACGTGAGGTTCGGGAATAATGTGCAGGTGCACCATCCTGTTGAAAAATCCACTCTTGCTTATTTATCTAGGATCGCCTAAAAAGTTTTTTATATTGTTGAAATTATAAAAAAAAAACTGTCAACCATCATTTAATTTACTTTTGGCATTGCTATTTCTTCTTTATCAACTTTTTCTCATACACTAAGCAAAAAAAAAAAGAATTTACATTATTTTTACTATTGTTAAGTTCTGCGTTTTTTTTTCCATTTAATAATCGTAGTAACGTGAGGTTCGGGAATAATGCGCAGGTACACCATCCTGTTAAAAAAATCCAATCTTTCTTTCTTTTTATTTACGATCGTCTAAAAAGTTTTTTATATTGTTAAAATTATTTAAAAAAATGTCAACCATCATTTAATTCACTTTTGGCATTGTTATTTCTTCTTGATCAACTTTTTCTCATACCAAGCGACTCTACACTAAGCAAAAAAGAAGAAAAAAAAAATAAGAATTTACAATATTTTTACTATTGTTAAGTTCCGCGTTTTTTTTTTTCATTTAACAATCGTAGTAACGTAAGGTTCGGGAATAACGCGCAGGTGCACCATCCTGTTAAAAAATCCAATTTTGTTTTTTTTTTTATCTACGATCGTCTAAAAAGTTCTTTATATTGTTAAAATGTATTAAAAAATGTTAAGAATCATCAAATTTAATTTTGTCATTGTTATTCATGCCATTTTTTCTTCTTTATCATTTTATTTTCATACCAAGTGACTCTAAACTAAGCAAAATAGAAGAAAAACGAATCAAAGTTCATTCAACAATTGTAGTAACGTGGTTCAGGAATAAAGCGCAGGTGCGCCATCCTGCTAAAAAACCCAATCTTGCTTTTTTTTTATCTATGATCGTCTAAAAAGTTTCTTATATTGTTAAATTGTATTAAGAAAATGTCAACCATAATTTAATTTACTTTTGGCATTGTTATTTGTTCTTCATCATTTTTTCCAGCAAAATTGAAGAAAAATTAATTAAAATGTGCATTATTTTTTGCTATTGCCAAATCCGTCGTTTTTTTTGCATTGAACAATTGTGGTAACTTGGGGTTCGGGAATAAGGCGCAGGTGCACCATCCTGTTGATCAAACTAATCTTGCTTATGTATAAAAAGTTGGTTTTCTTTATACTGTAGTTCAATGTTAAATTGATTTTAAAAAAATCAACCATCATCTAATTTAGTTTTGGTATTGTTATCCCTGTCTTTCTTTCTTTCTACTTCATCAACTTTTCTTCGTCAAAACACTCGATTCTCAGTTAAGCAAAAAAAAAATTATTAGATTCTCAGTAAAGCAAAAAAAAAAACATTTATTTTTAATTATTAGATTTGCAAGATTTGTGAAAGTTCTTTTTTTTCAGGTTTCGATATTCTTCAAGTATTCTTTCCGGAGGTTGCAATTAAACCAAGCTTAAATGTATTTTTAGAAGAATTGATCAAATAAGGTCAAAGCGACCGGATTTTTTTGAAATGTGAAATTACCATCGTAATTTTTTTTTTTATGCCAACGGTCGATTATACCATGCGAACGTCCTTTGCACACACGGAGGGCATCGAATCGATTTTTTTCGCGAACCGTTGTTGTTACGAGAGAACGAACGGTTCGTACTTTTTTGTTTGTTTTTTGTTTCGCAGAGGACAATTCGTCCTTCACCTAAAACGATCGATTTACCAAACGAGCGAAACAATTGCCGCGAGTAGGAAGGAAGGAACACGACCGAAGGCGTCTTTGAGGTTATACGAGATAAGAAAGTGTTAAAAAATTATTGGCCACGCCCCCCTATCATTGGCAATTGTTTGCTGGATACCCGGCCGGCGATCGTGTCGATTGTACCATTGGCACTTTTTTTTTTCCGCAAGTTTCCTAGTCCGGCGGTAATGACTTTGATTAGTCACCTAATGTATGGACATAAATCAGATTTGCTTCCTGTATAAATTTTAATGAGAGAACATTCGATCGAAATGGGATGGTGGAAAAAATTTTTTGGTCATTGAGATTAATCACAAATGGTAATTCGGTGTGGAATGAAGGTAAAAGAAGACAAATTTTTGGTCATTGAGATTAATTATTACAAATGGGAATTCGGTGTGGAATGAAGGTAAAATAAGAAAATATTTGCTTAAACAGCCAAAATGGAATAAATTCGATAATAAATAAATGGTATTAGTAGTATTTTTAGTTGAGCATTTTTTTTCAGCAAAAACTTTTTATGCAGGGTGAGTCATGTAGCTGAGGCCAATACCAACTTTCTTATTTTAAATGCAACACCCTGTATATTATTCAATTTTTGGATTGTTCAGAAAATTCTAGACATATTTGATGTACCGTGTCCTATACCTATCTTCAACTGTTTAGGAAACAGGCACTTTTTTTATACACACTGTATAAATTAAATGTTTCTGCAACAAGTGAGGTTGTCTTAAATTTATTAATTGTTTATGCTTGGTACACCAGTAGTAGTTAGTGGTACATCTTTCTGCCAAATTTTTGGTCCCCATTTTCCAAGAACTGGTTCTAGTATCGCGTTGTGTATTAAAAGCAATACGTTCGATATCAAAAGGGTAAAAAATAAGTTTAATAGATTTGAAGAGCCAAGGAGACTTAAGTTTAATGAATTGCCATGGCAACAGGGCGGACCGAGATGCGCAGCTGCATTAGCAGGGTTTTATTGCGGGGGAAAAAAATAGTATCAAACAGTAAACAGGTTGACCGCAATGGGCAAAACCAGACGAGACGATACGCACACATATTTTTCTCCCCATCGTCGGACCCAATAAGGTAAATCCACTTCGCGAATAGAAGCAAAAAGGAAGCGCGAACACAAAACGCGACCGGATGGAACGCCAATTACCATAAATCTAATTACGCCGGGTAAATCCAGAAAGCGCCAGCAGCCTTCGCATGCCTTCCAAGAAGATTTAAAATAAATAACAACATTTCAAAATGACCGCAAATTACGCAACGGTTCGATTTTTAATATCAATTTGATTATTTCGAACGAAGGTCGTCGATGGAGAGTTTTCCCTGAATGAATGAATGAGTCTTGCAGTTGCAGGCCTTCGATTTTGCTATCAGAATTTTTGAAAATAGTTCAAGGCATCCTTTACCAAAAAGAAATGCAAATTTTCGAAACGAGAAAAGTACAAAATTAGTCATGCGATAATTAGGTGTCATTTGCTGGGAAATTTTATTAGGCAGGGAAATTTATGTTTATGCAACCACATTCATTTGTGACGCATAGTCAAAGAACTATTGGTAGCTGGTGCGACCGCAATGTCACCAGTTCGGAAATTAAAACCAAAAGTATAAAATCTTAGAAAATTGAATTCATTAAAAACTGCAATAACTTTTGTACCAGTCATGAATTTTAAATACCCAGTTCTGTTCTTTGGAGAAATTTAAATTTAAAATTTCCATCCCAATGAAGGGTTTTTATAGTTCTGAATTATTCAAAATTTGTCACGCACTCGAAGCCGTAATTAATCCTTAAAATGTTTAATTTTAAAATTTCTATTGTATTTTTTTTTAAATAGGAAATTTGCTTAAAAATACACTTAGGTATGCGATTTGTAATATATATGCTCTAAATCAACTTTTTATTTGAGAAAGCAATTGAATATTTACTAAACCGAATGCTTTTATAAAATATATACATCCGTTTTTTTAACAGTACAACACATTTACTTAGTTAGTCTGACCTATTGACCCCGTGGCGTATTGGTAAAATCTCCGGTTTGTAATCACAAGGTCCATGGTTCAAATCCTTTTAGGCAACGGCCATACCACGTTGAATACACCAGTTCACGTCCGATCACTAAAGTTAGTCTGACCTGCAAAATATTATTAATTTTTCAATTTTGTTTAATCGCAGATTACCACGCGGAACGGCCTCACTTTTCAATTTTTTTATAATATTTCTTTTAAAATGTTTAATAATCTTTCCGATTATTTGATTTATTACAAAATAATAACCGCGTATTAATCACTGCAAAAACCGTAATATTCCCTCGCGTAATTGCACGATTCGCTTTCAATTGTTTACCTCTTCGCTCGTGTAATTACTTACAATTGGCTTCGTAGTAAATTCACATTGATTAATTATTTTACAAGTGGCCTTAAGCAGCTCTTTGCGGAGAGAAAAAAAAATGCAAACGGGATTCACGCCAAATTAATCGCGTTTAATTGCAGCGATCTGCATACGGTGCAAGAATCCCGAAAGTATCAAGGTCAAAGAATTCTTGAAAGACACCCCAAAAAGATCGTTCAGAAGAACGAGAAAGATCGCTTGCCGTTTGAAAATTTCAGCTATCTTCAATAGTAAAAAAATTAGTCAGTCACCATGAACATTTTAGGAAATTTTAGAAAATAATTGATTTTTCAGACTTTGATCGGCCGTAGCGGCTAAACGAAAACTCCAAATTGAACGCGGTTTGCAAATCTGAGCTCCTTGTACGTCAATTAGTCGGATTAGAGATTTTAAATTTTTGATAAAATCTTGAAAAAAAACATGACTAACCCCCTTGGAAATTTTGTTAAAAAATGCAACTTTCTTAAAAATCATCGTAGACTATTGAATTTAACTTTTTTTTCATCAGAAAGACGAGAGAAATTGATTGCCGTTAAAAATTTTCAGCTATCTTCAATAGCAAAAAAGTTAGTCAGTCACCATGAACATTTTTGGAAATTTAAGAAAATAATTGATTTTTCAGACTTTGTTCGGCCGTAGCGGCTAAACGAAAACTCCAAATTGAACGCGGTTTGCAAATCTGAGCTCCTCGTACGTCAATTAGTCGGATTAGAGATTTGAAATTTTTGATAAAATCTTGAAAAAAAACATGACTAACCCCCTTGGAAATTTTGTTAAAAAATGCAACTTTCTTAAAAATCATCGTAGACTATTGAATTTAACTTTTTTTTCATCAGAAAGACGAGAGAAATTGATTGCCGTTAAAAATTTTCAGCTATCTTCAATAGCAAAAAAGTTAGTCAGTCACCATGAACATTTTTGGAAATTTAAGAAAATAATTGATTTTTCAGACTTTGTTCGGCCGTAGCGGCTAAACGAAAACTCCAAATTGAACGCGGTTTGCAAATCTGAGCTCCTCGTACGTCAATTAGTCGGATTAGAGATTTTAAATTTTTGATAAAATCTTGAAAAAAAACATGACTAACCCCCTTGGAAATTTTGTTAAAAAATGCAACTTTCTTAAAAATCATCGTAGACTATTGAATTTAACTTTTTTTTCATCAGAAAGACGAGAGAAATTGATTGCCGTTAAAAATTTTCAGCTATCTTCAATAGCAAAAAAGTTAGTCAGTCACCATGAACATTTTTGGAAATTTAAGAAAATAATTGATTTTTCAGACTTTGTTCGGCCGTAGCGGCTAAACGAAAACTCCAAATTGAACGCGGTTTGCAAATCTGAGCTCCTCGTACGTCAATTAGTCGGATTAGAGATTTTAAATTTTTGATAAAATCTTGAAAAAAAACATGACTAACCCCCTTGGAAATTTTGTTAAAAAATGCAACTTTCTTAAAAATCATCGTAGACTATTGAATTTAACTTTTTTTTCATCAGAAAGACGAGAGAAATTGATTGCCGTTAAAAATTTTCAGCTATCTTCAATAGCAAAAAAGTTAGTCAGTCACCATGAACATTTTTGGAAATTTAAGAAAATAATTGATTTTTCAGACTTTGTTCGGCCGTAGCGGCTAAACGAAAACTCCAAATTGAACGCGGTTTGCAAATCTGAGCTCCTCGTACGTCAATTAGTCGGATTAGAGATTTTAAATTTTTGATAAATTCTTGAAAAAAAACATGACTAACCCCCTTGGAAATTTTGTTAAAAAATGCAACTTTCTTAAAAATCATCGTAGACTATTGAATTTAACTTTTTTTTCATCAGAAAGACGAGAGAAATTGATTGCCGTTAAAAAAATTCAGCTATCTTCAATAGCAAAAAAAATAGTCAGTCACCATGAACATTTTAGGAAATTTTAGAAAATAATTGATTTTTCAGACTTTGATCGGCCGTAGCGGCTAAACGAAAACTCCAAATTGAACGCGGTTTGCAAATCTGAGCTCCTCGTACGTCAATTAGTCGGATTAGAGATTTGAAATTTTTGATAAAATCTTGAAAAAAAACATGACTAACCCCCTTGGAAATTTTGTTAAAAAATGCAACTTTCTTAAAAATCATCGTAGACTATTGAATTTAACTTTTTTTTCATCAGAAAGACGAGAGAAATTGATTGCCGTTAAAAAATTTCAGCTATCTTCAATAGCAAAAAAGTTAGTCAGTCACCATGAACATTTTTGGAAATTTAAGAAAATAATTGATTTTTCAGACTTTGTTCGGCCGTAGCGGCTAAACGAAAACTCCAAATTGAACGCGGTTTGCAAATCTGAGCTCCTCGTACGTCAATTAGTCGGATTAGAGATTTTAAATTTTTGATAAATTCTTGAAAAAAAACATGACTAACCCCCTTGGAAATTTTGTTAAAAAATGCAACTTTCTTAAAAATCATCGTAGACTATTGAATTTAACTTTTTTTTCATCAGAAAGACGAGAGAAATTGATTGCCGTTAAAAAATTTCAGCTATCTTCAATAGCAAAAAAGTTAGTCAGTCACCATGAACATTTTTGGAAATTTAAGAAAATAATTGATTTTTCAGACTTTGATCGGCCGTAGCGGCTAAACGAAAACTCCAAATTGAACGCGGTTTGCAAATCTGAGCTCCTCGTACGTCAATTAGTCGGATTAGAGATTTGAAATTTTTGATAAAATCTTGAAAAAAAAACATGACTAACCCCCTTGGAAATTTTGTTAAAAAATGCAACTTTCTTAAAAATCATCGTAGACTATTGAATTTAACTTTTTTTTCATCAGAAAGACGAGAGAAATTGATTGCCGTTAAAAAATTTCAGCTATCTTCAATAGCAAAAAAGTTAGTCAGTCACCATGAACATTTTTGGAAATTTAAGAAAATAATTGATTTTTCAGACTTTGTTCGGCCGTAGCGGCTAAACGAAAACTCCAAATTGAACGCGGTTTGCAAATCTGAGCTCCTCGTACGTCAATTAGTCGGATTAGAGATTTTAAATTTTTGATAAAATCTTGAAAAAAAACATGACTAACCCCCTTGGAAATTTTGTTAAAAAATGCAACTTTCTTAAAAATCATCGTAGACTATTGAATTTAACTTTTTTTTCATCAGAAAGACGAGAGAAATTGATTGCCGTTAAAAAATTTCAGCTATCTTCAACAGCAAAAAAATTAGTCAGTCACCATGAACATTTTAGGAAATTTTAGAAAATAATTGATTTTTCAGACTTTGATCGGCCGTAGCGGCTAAACGAAAACTCCAAATTGAACGCGGTTTGCAAATCTGAGCTCCTCGTACGTCAATTAGTCGGATTAGAGATTTTAAATTTTTGATAAAATCTTGAAAAAAACCCCCTTGGAAATTTTGTTAAAAAATGCAACTTTCTTAAAAATCATCGTAGACTATTGAATTTAACTTTTTTTTCATCAGAAAGACGAGAGAAATTGATTGCCGTTAAAAATTTTCAGCTATCTTCAATAGCAAAAAAGTTAGTCAGTCACCATGAACATTTTTGGAAATTTAAGAAAATAATTGATTTTTCAGACTTTGTTCGGCCGTAGCGGCTAAACGAAAACTCCAAATTGAACGCGGTTTGCAAATCTGAGCTCCTCGTACGTCAATTAGTCGGATTAGAGATTTTAAATTTTTGATAAAATCTTGAAAAAAAACATGACTAACCCCCTTGGAAATTTTGTTAAAAAATGCAACTTTCTTAAAAATCATCGTAGACTATTGAATTTAACTTTTTTTTCATCAGAAAGACGAGAGAAATTGATTGCCGTTAAAAAATTTCAGCTATCTTCAATAGCAAAAAAATTAGTCAGTCACCATGAACATTTTTGAAAATTTTAGAAAATAATTGATTTTTCAGACTTTGATCGGCCGTAGCGGCTAAACGAAAACTCCAAATTGAACGCGGTTTTCAAATCTGAGCTCCTCGTACGTCAATTAGTCGGATTAGAGATTTTAAATTTTTGATAAAATCTTGAAAAAAAACATGACTAACCCCCTTGGAAATTTTGTTAAAAAATGCAACTTTCTTAAAAATCATCGTAGACTATTGAATTTAACTTTTTTTTCATCAGAAAGACGAGAGAAATTGATTGCCGTTAAAAATTTTCAGCTATCTTCAATAGCAAAAAAGTTAGTCAGTCACCATGAACATTTTTGGAAATTTAAGAAAATAATTGATTTTTCAGACTTTGTTCGGCCGTAGCGGCTAAACGAAAACTCCAAATTGAACGCGGTTTGCAAATCTGAGCTCCTCGTACGTCAATTAGTCGGATTAGAGATTTTAAATTTTTGATAAAATCTTGAAAAAAAACATGACAAACCCCCTTGGAAATTTTGTTAAAAAATGCAACTTTCTTAAAAATCATCGTAGACTATTGAATTTAACTTTTTTTTCATCAGAAAGACGAGAGAAATTGATTGCCGTTAAAAAATTTCAGCTATCTTCAATAGCAAAAAAATTAGTCAGTCACCATGAACATTTTTGAAAATTTTAGAAAATAATTGATTTTTCAGACTTTGATCGGCCGTAGCGGCTAAACGAAAACTCCAAATTGAACGCGGTTTGCAAATCTGAGCTCCTTGTACGTCAATTAGTCGGATTAGAGATTTTAAATTTTTGATAAAATCTTGAAAAAAAACATGACTAACCCCCTTGGAAATTTTGTTAAAAAATGCAACTTTCTTAAAAATCATCGTAGACTATTGAATTTAACTTTTTTTTCATCAGAAAGACGAGAGAAATTGATTGCCGTTAAAAAATTTCAGCTATCTTCAACAGCAAAAAAATTAGTCAGTCACCATGAACATTTTTGGAAATTTAAGAAAATAATTGATTTTTCAGACTTTGTTCGGCCGTAGCGGCTAAACGAAAACTCCAAATTGAACGCGGTTTGCAAATCTGAGCTCCTCGTACGTCAATTAGTCGGATTAGAGATTTTAAATTTTTGATAAAATCTTGAAAAAAGACATGACTAACCCTTGGAAATTTTGTTAAAAAATGCAACCTTCTTAAAAATCATCGTAGACTATTGAATTTAACTTTTTTTTCATCAGAAAGACGAGAGAAATTGATTGCCGTTAAAAAATTTCAGCTATCTTCAATAGCAAAAAAATTAGTCAGTCACCATGAACATTTTTGAAAATTTTAGAAAATAATTGATTTTTCAGACTTTGATCGGCCGTAGCGGCTAAACGAAAACTCCAAATTGAACGCGGTTTTCAAATCTGAGCTCCTCGTACGTCAATTAGTCGGATTAGAGATTTTAAATTTTTGATAAAATCTTGAAAAAAAACATGACTAACCCCCTTGGAAATTTTGTTAAAAAATGCAACTTTCTTAAAAATCATCGTAGACTATTGAATTTAACTTTTTTTTCATCAGAAAGACGAGAGAAATTGATTGCCGTTAAAAATTTTCAGCTATCTTCAATAGCAAAAAAGTTAGTCAGTCACCATGAACATTTTAGGAAATTTTAGAAAATAATTGATTTTTCAGACTTTGATCGGCCGTAGCGGCTAAACGAAAACTCCAAATTGAACGCGGTTTGCAAATCTGAGCTCCTCGTACGTCAATTAGTCGGATTAGAGATTTTAAATTTTTGATAAAATCTTGAAAAAAAACATGACTAACCCCCTTGGAAATTTTGTTAAAAAATGCAACTTTCTTAAAAATCATCGTAGACTATTGAATTTAACTTTTTTTTCATCAGAAAGACGAGAGAAATTGATTGCCGTTAAAAAATTTCAGCTATCTTCAATAGCAAAAAAGTTAGTCAGTCACCATGAACATTTTTGGAAATTTAAGAAAATAATTGATTTTTCAGACTTTGATCGGCCGTAGCGGCTAAACGAAAACTCCAAATTGAACGCGGTTTGCAAATCTGAGCTCCTCGTACGTCAATTAGTCGGATTAGAGATTTTAAATTTTTGATAAAATCTTGAAAAAAAACATGACTAACCCCCTTGGAAATTTTGTTAAAAAATGCAAGTTTCTTAAAAATCATCGTAGACTATTGAATTTAACTTTTTTTTCATCAGAAAGACGAGAGAAATTGATTGCCGTTAAAAAATTTCAGCTATCTTCAATAGCAAAAAAGTTAGTCAGTCACCATGAACATTTTTGAAAATTTTAGAAAATAATTGATTTTTCAGACTTTGATTGGCCGTAGCGGCTAAACGAAAACTCCAAATTGAACGCGGTTTGCAAATCTGAGCTCCTCGTACGTCAATTAGTCGGATTAGAGATTTTAAATTTTTGATAAAATCTTGAAAAAAAACATGACTAACCCCCTTGGAAATTTTGTTAAAAAATGCAAGTTTCTTAAAAATCATCGTAGACTATTGAATTTAACTTTTTTTTCATCAGAAAGACGAGAGAAATTGATTGCCGTTAAAAAATTTCAGCTATCTTCAATAGCAAAAAAGTTAGTCAGTCACCATGAACATTTTTGGAAATTTTAGAAAATAATTGATTTTTCAGACTTTGATCGGCCGTAGCGGCTAAACGAAAACTCCAAATTGAACGCGGTTTGCAAATCTGAGCTCCTCGTACGTCAATTAGTCGGATTAGAGATTTTAAATTTTTGATAAAATCTTGAAAAAAAACATGACTAACCCCCTTGGAAATTTTGTTAAAAAATGCAACTTTCTTAAAAATCATCGTAGACTATTGAATTTAACTTTTTTTTCATCAGAAAGACGAGAGAAATTGATTGCCGTTAAAAATTTTCAGCTATCTTCAATTGCAAAAAAGTTAGTCAGTCACCATGAACATTTTAGGAAATTTTAGAAAATAGTTGATTTTTCAGACTTTGATCGGCCGTAGCGGCTAAACGAAAACTCCAAATTGAACGCGGTTTGCAAATCTGAGCACCTCGTACGTCAATTAGTCGGATTAGAGATTTTAAATTTTTGATAAAATCTTGAAAAAAAACATGACTAACCCCCTTGGAAATTTTGTTAAAAAATGCAACTTTCTTAAAAATCATCGTAGACTATTGAATTTAACTTTTTTTTCATCAGAAAGACGAGAGAAATTGATTGCCGTTAAAAAATTTCAGCTATCTTCAATAGCAAAAAAGTTAGTCAGTCACCATGAACATTTTAGGAAATTTTAGAAAATAATTGATTTTTCAGACTTTGATCGGCCGTAGCGGCTAAACGAAAACTCCAAATTGAACGCGGTTTGCAAATCTGTGCTCCTCGTGTGCAAATTAGTCGGATTCAATTAAAATAGGCGATTTAAAATTTTTGACGAAAACCTGAAAAACTACCCAAGGAGTCGCCTCTCTTAAAATTTATGATTCACTGCGCAATGTGACACCAGATTTTAGGAAGGCTATACATTCCACACAGAATTATTCCAATGATTAATCAAATAGTGTCGAGTATGGTCACCTCGACCAAAAATCAAAAATAAATTTTTGAAAATTTCAACAGTTTAATATAAACTTTTACAGTATTAACATCCAATATAAAAAAGCTACGGTTATCCTAAATCTTATAACTAATAATCCTTATAATCATCATCACTGTAATCGTAAGATCTGGCTTCCACGGAACTCCTCGGATTGATCGCGTGCTCCATGTCCCAGTCGCGTTTTATCAAGTCGGCGGCCTTCTCTCCGACCATCATGGCCGGAATGTTGGTGTGGGCGGTGAGGGGCAAGGGGATGACGCTGCAGTCGGCCACCCTCAGCCCCCTGACGCCGTACACCTTCAGCTCGTGGTTGACGACCGCCTCCCTGTCGGTCGGAGGGCCCATTTTGCAAGTGGCGACCTGATGATGGAGGGTGCCGGTGATGTGTCTGAGCGCGCACTCCCAGTACTCGTCGGAGTCGTACCGCGAGGTCTCGCAACCCGGCACCGGCGTGTCGACCTGCGTCGAGTTGAAACGCCGGAAGGTCGGGCTTTGGTTGATCCGTTGTACTTCTCTAATTGCAGCTAAATCATAAAAAAAAACATTATTATTGATGCCCGGCACACAGACGTGTATATGTGGTTGCATACGCATCAGTATTATTAAAAAATAATTTTAGGTATTATTGTTGCCCGGCATACAGGTGTGTACATGTAGTTGCATACGCATTGGTATTATTAAAAAAATCATAATTTTAGGTATTATTGTTGCCCGGCGTACATGTGGTTGCATAAAAAACAATACGTGTTTCTACAGTTGCCTAGAAAAGTAGGGTCAGCGTCAGGGTCATTCTGTCGCTATAAATATCAATAGTTCGTTCATTCAGTTTTGAAGTTTTTGCAGCGACAATTGCTAACTTTGCTGTCTGTTATCAGACGAATGGCTACTGTATACTGGGTGGAAACTTTACTGGAATAAATTAGGTATTTATGAAATGAGAAGTTACAGAAAAAATCCTCGGACGTCGATTTTTGTTTCCTATTGCGCACTTTTTAGAGTCTTTAAAATAGTATGACATCACTAGTCTTTAGTTGCTGTTAAAAAATCAAATTTAAAACGAGTCAAACAGTGCCATAATGGACGTTGAAAGTTTGCTATATTATATGTATAGTTCGGGTGGACCCGAGAAAAAAAAATCATAAAAAAGTTGTAAACAATTTTACCCAAAATTTAATGCGTTAAATCGTTTGTGGAGATTCTTATCTACAGATTGTTGTTAAAAAATTTAATTTAAAACGCGTCAAACAGTGCCATAATGGACTTTGAAAGTTTGCTATATTATATGTGTAGTTCGGGTGGATCCGAGAAAAAAAATTCATAAAAAAGTTATAAACAATTTTACCCAAAATTTAATGCGTTAAATCGTTTAAGTAGACTCTTATCTACACGTTGATGTTAAAAAATCAAATTTGAAACGCGTCAAACAGTGCCATAATGGAGTTTGAAAGTTTGCTATATTATATGTATAGTTCGGGTGGACCCGAGAAAAAAAATTCATAAAGAAGTTATAAACAATTTTACCCAAAATTTAATGCGTCAAATCGTTTAAGTAGACTCTTATCTACACGTTGATGTTAAAAAATCCAATTTAAAACGCGTCAAACAGTGCCATAATGGACTTTGAAAGTTTGCTATATTATATGTATAGTTCGGGTGGATCCGAGAAAAAAAATTCATAAAAAAGTTATAAACAATTTTACCCAAAATTTAATGCGTGAAATCGTTTAAGTAGACTCTTATCTACACGTTGATGTTAAAAAATCCAATTTAAAACGCGTCAAACAGTGCCATAATGGACTTTGAAAGTTTGCTATATTATATGCATAGTTCGGGTGGACCCGAGAAAAAAAATTCATAAAAAAGTTATAAACAATTTTACTCAAAATTTAATGCGTTAAATCGTTTAAGTAGACTCTTATCTACAGGTTGTTGTTAAAAAATTAAATTTAAAACGCGTCAAACAGTGCCATAATGGACTTTGAAAGTTTGCTATATTATATGCATAGTTCGGGTGGACCAGAAAAAAAAATTCATAAAGAAGTTATAAACAATTTTACCCAAAATTTAATGCGTTAAATCGTTTAAGTAGACTCTTATCTACATGTTGATGTTAAAAAATCAAATTTGAAACGCGTTAAACAGTGCCATAATGGACTTTGAAAGTTTGCTATATTATATGTATAGTTCGGGTGGACCCGAGAAAAAAAATTCATAAAGAAGTTTAAAACAATTTTACCCAAAATTTAATGCGTTAAATCGTTTAAGTAGACTCTTATCTACATGTTGTTGTTAAAAAAATTAAATTTAAAACGCGTCAAACAGTGCCATAATGGACTTTGAAAGTTTGCTATATTATATGTATAGTTCGGGTGGACCCGAGAAAAAAAATTCATAAAAAAGTTATAAACAATTTTACCCAAAATTTAATGCGTTAAATCGTTTAAGTAGACTCTTATCTAAAGGTTGTTGTTAAAAAATTAAATTTGAAACGCATCAAACAGTGCCATAATGGACTTTGAAAGTTTGCTATATTATATGCATAGTTCGGGTGGACCCGAGAAAAAAAATTCATAAAAAAGTTATAAATAATTTTACCCAAAATTTAATGCGTTAAATCGTTTAAATAGGCTCTTATCTACAGGTTGTTGTTAAAAAATTTAATTTAAACGCGTCAAACAGTGCCATATTGGACTTTGAATTCTTGTCATTTTAAAATTGTGAATTGACTGTACTTCTGTAGGCTAATGTTAATTACATTCTCAGCGTTTGATTTATTATAAATCATTAAAATTGAAGATATTTTTTTTTGTGGTGGACGCGCCGGGAATACCGGATGTACTTCCGGGATAACATCCTGTTCCCGTACCGGGTATTATCCTCTACTTGTACGCTTCATATTTATGTGAAAATGTATTTACCTATGAACGTTTTAATATCCAAATTTTCCGGATCGGTGAAGAAGTTTCCGTAGAGTTTAGGCCAATGGTAGGGGTTCTTCGATTTCAACCGCAGATAACCTCTCGAATAGGGATGCACGAGCATCGGAAGAGCACTCCACGCCGGTCTTCCCTCAATGGGTTTCCAAATCGCGTTGTAGACTTTATCCGAAATCCTGAAACTCTTGCGGTAGACAACACCGTCGTCCGTGTGCATGCTGCCCCCCAGGAAGATAATCTCCATGTCCGGATATTTAACCCTCTCCCTGCTGACGTTGGTCTGCATGTACAGCAACGCTTCGACTCCTCCAATATTGGTCAGCGGTCCAGTACCGTTTTGGATGAAGTTCACCAAAGCCACCGGATTCTGAATCTGCTCTTGGAACAGGGTTATGCTTTCATTAACAGTAAAGGTTAGCCCGAGGAAGGTCAGATGATCGTAAAGCTTCTCCCCCACCGGTAAATTCTGCACGAGCGGTATCCCAAGTTCCTCAAGGTGATCCTTAGGACCGATTCCGCTCAGCATCAGTAATTGCGGAGAGTTGAACGTTCCCGCCGATAATACGACTTCTTTCGTGGACTTCGCCGTGTGGTACCTGCGGTTCTTCACGTACTGCACCCCGACCACCGTTTTCGCGTCATCCAGCAATAATTTCGTGACGCGACTGAGCGTGGAGATCGTGAGATTGGGACGGTTTCTGATTTTCCTCAAGTACGCCGTTTCCGCGCTCACCCTCCGTCCTCTAAGCGTGTTGGACTGGACGTACGACACTCCCAGTTGCCGTTTGCCGTTGTAGTCGATGAACTTGTGTCCGGCCTCGACGGCGCTGCGCACGAACGCGTGCACCCCTTCGGAACGGTACGGGGTGTCCTCCACGTTCACGGGACCTCCGCGGTTGTGGTACCCCGGATCGGCGTATTGGACGTTGAAGTCCTCCAACTTTTTGAAGTAGGGCAGCACCTCGGCGTAGCTCCAACCGGGGTTTCCGGCGCCCGCCCAGCGGTCGTAGTCTCTGCGGTTGCCCCGCACGTTGATCATGTAGTTGATGACGCTGGTGCCCCCCAGGGCTCGGCCTCGGGGCCAGGCCATTCTTTGGTCATCCAAGCCTACAAAAAATATTCAGAATCTTATAATTAACAGACGTTTGTATCAAAACCAATTGACGAATCTTGGGAAACACTGAATAAAACACTTACTATGTTTTATTCAGTGTTTCTACCATATGTATAAAAATTATTTAGATAAAGGGTGGCTTTGTATTGCGGAACGTACGTTGCAGGTTTGATACGTCGCATCACGTCTTCGCCACCAGTGGACATAAAGTCAACAACGTGCTGAACTAATCTAAGACCGTGATTTTGTTTATCATGGCCATGCCTTATCTAAATAATTTTTATACATATGGTATAATGAATTACCACGTAGTAACGGTCGCAACCATACCATGATTGAATCTTGGGAATGTTATTTATAACTACTGATGAATACTTTGCATCTGAGGAAAGTTCATTAGACAAATACGTATTGAAAACTAAGAAAGCTGCAACGACTTCGCTCAGTTTAGATTCAATAAAAAAAAACCTTTCAAGAATTTTAAATTAAATATCAATCAATAAAAGATCTTCTACGCGCGTAGGATCTTCACAATTCGCCATTCATTAGCTAGAGATGGCGCTGTTTCCCTAAGCTAAACAGGATGTATACAAAGCTTTAGATAACCTAACCTAACCTAAACAGGATGTACTTACTTCTTATACAGAAGTTTATCAGACTGAGACTATTAACTATTTCTGGCCAGAGTATTATCTACCCAGACAGGATGATACAAAAGGTTCTCGATTAGATCTTTGGATTTCTGCAACAGTAATATTTGATACAGAGGTTGGTCACACTCCGACCTTTAACTATTTAAATTTTGCATATCTTTCTTCTGATCAAAAGTTCTCGATTAGATCTTTAGATTTCTGGTTACAGTAATATTTGATACAGAAGTTAGTCACACTCCGACCTTTAACTATTTAGATTTTGCATATCTTTCTTCTGATCAAAAGTTCTCGATTAGATCTTTAGATTTCTGGTTACAGTAATATCTGATACAGCAGTTGGTCACACTCCGACCTTTTAACTATTTCGATTTTTTGCATATTTTTCTCTTGGTCCTGGTAGTACCTACCCAGACACATGTTGTCTTGTTTTTCCATGAGATATCCCCAGTTGTAGTCGGTGAACTGGAAGGCGGCAACTATGGCGGGAATGTCGGTGAGGACGTTGGGTTCTTTGCCCACTTCCAGGAGGAGGATTTTCCAGTTTGGATTTTCCGAGAGGCGATTGGCTATGGCGGAACCGGCCGATCCGGAGCCGACTATGATGAAGTCGTATTCTTTCACCACGGGGTCCTCCAGGGGTCGATCTAAAATTAAAAATTGAATATATTAATAAAGAATTTAATGCATCTGTGAGGTTTTCTCATATTGAATATATTAATTATTTCAAGATTTTCCTTTCGTTTTACGGCTGCACACGTTTAGATAATTTCATGAAAAATCCATTCAAATTAGTTTTTGGTGAAAATTGAGCAAATTCAGTCAAATATGCACTTTCTTTTTGGTTTCTGCTAGAAAAACAGAAATAAAAAAAAAACAGCGAGTGCATATTTCATTTGTTTTATTACGGCACATATCTAGATTGTTTCCTGAAAATTTTAGTAAAATTTGTAAAAAATAAGTTGAACTTGCACATTTTGGAATGATGTGATTTTTCAATAAAAAAATATATATATTTGCATTTGTTTTATAGCTGTATATATTTAGATTGTTTAGAAAAATTTAATTAGTATTCTTCAAGGGGTTTTCGTGAAATTTATAGAAATATAGACGAATCAATACACAATTTAAAAAACTTTAAACAATTTCTGGTGGAAAATTCTGAAAAATACAGTGTGTAGCAGTTTTTGGTTTTTCATTTGTTTTATATTTACAGCTGCTCATATTTAGATTAATTTCTAAACAATTCATTCGTCAAGGGGTTTTCGTAAAATTCATGGAAATCCAGGAGGATCTGCGCACAATTTTAAACACTTTAAGTTTTTGATGGAATATGCTGAAAAATACAGTGAGCAGTTTTTTGCTTAAACATTCGTTAATATTTGTCGAAGAGTTCGTGAAATTTTGTAAAACACAGTGGGGTGTGTTTTTGGATTTTTAATTTTTTCTATAAATGATATAAATACTTTTCTGAAATATACAACAGTAGGAAGCAATTTTTAGATTTTTCCTTTTTTTTATAGCAACACCTAATTAGAACATTTTCTAAAAAAAATTATTACAATTTTGTGAAAATTTGGAAATCTATGCTATTTAAAAAAAATGCACATATTTCTAAAAATTTAATCTGTATTCCGTCGTTTTCGTGAAAATTTTAATTTTTGATGAAAAATTCTAACAAAACAGTAAAAACTTGTTTTTGGATTTTTCATTTGTTTCAAAGGTACGCACATATTTAGATTTGTTTCCTAAAACGTTAATTCAAATTTGCCGAGGGGTAAAATTCTGTAAAATAGCAATGCGAATCTGTTTTTAAATTTTTCATTTATTCTATAAACGATTTTTGGTGAAAAATACAGTGACGAGTAATTTAATTTTTTTATTTTTTTTTATTTTGACTTTAGCTGAGCTTAGCAGTCACATACGGCTGGTAATAGTAAATTATATATGAATAAATGAACGAATGAATAATGGAAGACGTATACAACAACCACGGACCCGAACGAAAACTTCTCGATCCCGAAAAGTTTGAATTTTTAATTTTTCTAAAAAAATCAATTAAAATTAGTAGTTTTCACGAACATTTGGAAATCTGTAATTTACAAAAATTTCCTTTTTTGAAGAAAAATTCTGGAAAAATAATGTATCTGTTTTTTTATTCTGAAAAATTCTGAAGTAAACAGTGTACCAGTTTTTTTGTTTTGTTTTACAGATGCACACGTTTAGATTTTTTTTATAAAAACTTTACTAGAACTCGTCACGAGGTTTCTATGAAAATTTTGATTTTTGATGAAAAAACGGAAACATCCAGTTTTTGGATTTTTCATTTGTTTCATAGGTGCGCATATTTAGATTTTTTCGTAAAACATTAATCAAAACTTTTCGTGGGGTTTTCGTGAAATTCTGTAAAAAATTTCTGGATTTTTCATTTACTTTATAAACATTTAAAACAAATGTGATTAAAAATTCTAAAAAATACAGTGAGAAGTAATTTTTGGATTTTTCACTTGTTTTATGACATTAGAATCTTCTCGAAAATTTGTAAATCATTTGTGCACAATTTGGAAAAAAATCATTTTTGAAAAAAAAATCTGTAAAAATAATATTTTTTTGTGGAAAAATTTTAGCAAAAAAATGACATCCAGTTTTTGGGTTTTGTAGGTACATATATTTAATTTTTTTTTTCCTAAAACGTTAATTAAAACTTGTCGTGAGGTTTTCGTGAAATTCTGTATTTTTTATTTATTAATTGTTAAATTCTTGGCTTTTGTTCAACTTTTTGAACTTTTTTTTTTGTTAACACAATTTAATTTTAAATGAATTGCCTTACCGTATCCAATCGGCTGTCTCCTGTAGACGTCGACGAAATTATCTCCCATGAGCAAAAATCGGCCATTTCTCTCCGATATTTGAGCGTACCTCGCCCCCAGCTTGTTTAGCATGTCGATTGCGTCGTCGTTTGTTTGTTGTGGTGTTGCCATGGCGACCAAAAGGAGCACGGCGGAACATTCTAGGAACCGCATGGCGTTCGAACTGTTGAAATCTGTACAACAAACGGAGAAAAAAGAATATAAATAAAAGCTGTTTACTCATCCATCGAAAAATCTGACAACGTTTACAAGAAATACTAATTATTGCAAATATTAAATATTGTTAACAACTGAGGACCGGTTTCGATCTTATTAGACCTCACCTTGAAGGCGTACCAATTTTAACTTTTGACCCAAAATCGCAGCATTGCAGAAATACAGATATAGCCCAAATATTGTTAACAACCGAGGACCGGTTTCGATCTCATTACGTCTCGCCTTGAAGGCTAATTATTACGTTTGACCCAAAACCGTAGCACGTTTCGAAATGGCTGAAGTACGGATATAGCTCTGAGTGGACTCTACCAGTTTCTTGTATGAAAAAAAAAATTGTAGTGTTTTTAATATGTAATACCTTAAGCACTTTTTCAAATCCGACAGTTAACGCACGTTGCTTTCCATTCGGTAACGAATAGATTCACCTTTAAGCACACACCGACCCACAGGCCACGAATACCAACAAAATACTAACCGCTCGACCGAAAATTCGTACACTTTTTTTATTACTTACTAGCTCGGGGCCTAATTTCATAACAGTAATAAATTTACATCTGGAACGTTACTTTTATTTTGCAATAAAAATTCAACTATTTTTATGGACAGTTTATAATTATAATTGCAAATGGTTTCACAAATATTATGAATTATTTATAAAAAATTTTTTTATTAAAAATCACAAAAATAGCGTAATAATAATAATAATAATAATAATAATAATAGTGCAAATATGTAAAAGTTACTGAAATAAAGACGTTAGACATAATTATAATACTTTATTGGTGCCTTAGTTTACACTTTACACAAGTTAAATATTAAATACATTTTTTTTAATTTTTTTTTATTTGGCATAGGTTTGACCATTCAGCCACTAACGATGATAAATACATTGTAATTTAATTATTATATCTACCGGACTGGATTTGAATGCGTGATACATTTCAAGGAAGATTCCTTTTTTTTTTTAAGTGAAAGTCATAACCCAAATTCGAATTCAATTACTGTAGAGGGCATTCTTTTGCATTAATGAGTGACTTGGTAACGTATACGTGCATTACACTTTATATTGCCATAATTAAGAAATCACTTTCAAATTCTACACAGTTCTAATGCGTTGAATAGCAAATAAGTTACATGAAGGAAAAGTTATGCTAATCCTGTCTTCACAAAATTTTTCAAATTGAAAACCCTAACGTATTAAATGAAGTCAATAAAAACAAAATTATCAGAATTATTGTATTTAAAATTGGTAACTCTAATTTATTGCAGATGCATTAAATAAATTCAATAAAAACGAAATATACAGGGTCCTGCGTCTTCTATAGCTCATTTACTAATTAAGTTAGAATTTTGATATTTTGCAGAATAAATTTGCATCCCAGAATGCATTTCGGGAAAATATTTTTGATTATACAGGGTGTCCCAAAAAAGCGTGACGTCATGATGATATTTTTTTTTAAATTACATGCCATGTATTTTATTGCTTATTTGGGTACCTTTTATGGTTGTCTACATACTCCTATAATTTTATTGAAATCGATTCAGGGATATCAGCAAAAAAAAAATAAAAACTAAAAAAAATCAGTTTTGCACTATTGTTTTAAAAAATGAATAAAAAATAAAAATAGTGCCTTGTTAATAAAATCACACAAGGTACTTATTAAATAAGGTCTGATAGTCCCGTTAACCAAGTTTGATCGAAATGAATTATACAGGGTGTCCAAAATTTAGTGTTAAAAATTTCAAACTTTAAAGCACTTTATTTTTCTTATTTTAAATTGGAGCCCCTGTATATTTTTCTGTCATTCCATGCGGAATTAAAAAACGAACATTTTTCCTAATAACAATTCCCAATTCTTAACGCATTAAAAGTTATTTGCAGAAAACTCGTTTTATCAACCATTTTACTAAATAAAAATCGAAGGTGGCTTTGAAAAACAATTTATTGACATTAAAATTTAACAAGGTGACAAGAGACTGTTTTGACTTTAGTAATGTAAACGTTTAAAGCATTGTTAACTTAAGCTCTTTGGACTCAAGAATTATTTTTTTCATGACAAAATATTGGCTCATACAGAAGAGTGACAAATTGTCGCATGACAAAAGTCACCAGACGTCACTCTACCGCCATGTCGCCTAGTGTGCGCATCTCCATTTTCATTGGTTTATAGTGAAGAATGACAAATTGTCGCGTGACAAAAGTCATCAGACATCACTCCACTAACGTCTAGTGTGCGCATCTCCATTTTCATTGGCTTATAGTGAAAATTGGCAAATTGTCGCGTGACAAACGTCATCAGACATCACACCACTATCATGTCGCCTAGTGTGCGCATCTCCATTTTCATTGGCTAATAGTGAAGAATGACAAATTGTCGCGTGACAAAAGTCATCAGACATCACTCCACTGTCATGTTGCCTAGTGTGCGCATCTCCATTTTCATTGGCTTATAGTGAAAAATGGCAAAGTGTCGTGTGACAAAAATCATCAGACATCATTCCACTGTTATGTCGCCTAGTGTGCGCATCTCCATTTTCATTGGCTAATAGTGAAGAATGACAAATTGTCGCGTGACAAAAGTCATTAGACATCACTCCACTGTCATGTCGCTTAGTGTGCGCATCTCAATGTTCATTGGCTTATAGTGAAAAATGGCAAATTGTCGCGTGACAAAAATCATGAGACATCACTCCACTGTCATGTCGCCTAGTGTGCGCATCTCCATTTTCATTGGTTTATAGTGAAGAATGACAAATTGTCGCGTGACAAAAGTCATTAGACATCACTCCACTGTCATGTCGCTTAGTGTGCGCATCTCCATTTTCATTGGTTTATAGTGAAGAATGACAAATTGTCGCGTGACAAAAGTCATTAGACATCACTCCACTGTCATGTCGCCTAGTGTGCGCATCTCCATTTTCATTGGTTTATAGTGAAGAATGACAAATTGTCGCGTGACAAAAGTCATTAGACATCACTCCACTGTCATGTCGCCTAGTGTGCGCATCTCCATTTTCATTGGCTAATAGTGAAGAATGACAAATTGTCGCGTGACAAAAGTCATTAGACATCACTCCACTGTCATGTCGCTTAGTGTGTGCATCTCCATTTTCATTGGTTTATAGTGAAGAATGACAAATTGTCGCGTGACAAAAGTCATCAGACATCACTCCACTAACGTCTAGTGTGCGCATCTCCATTTTCATTGGCTTATAGTGAAAATTGGCAAATTGTCGCGTGACAAACGTCATCAGACATCACTCCACTATCATGTCGCCTAGTGTGCGCATCTCCATTTTCATTGGCTAATAGTGAAGAATGACAAATTGTCGCGTGACAAAAGTCATCAGACATCACTCCACTGTCATGTTGCCTAGTGTCCGCATCTCCATTTTCATTGGCTTATAGTGAAAAATGGCAAAGTGTCGTGTGACAAAAATCATCAGACATCATTCCACTGTTATGTCGCCTAGTGTGCGCATCTCCATTTTCATTGGCTAATAGTGAAGAATGACAAATTGTCGCGTGACAAAAGTCATTAGACATCACTCCACTGTCATGTCGCTTAGTGTGCGCATCTCAATGTTCATTGGCTTATAGTGAAAAATGGCAAATTGTCGCGTGACAAAAATCATGAGACATCACTCCACTGTCATGTCGCCTAGTGTGCGCATCTCCATTTTCATTGGCTTAAGTGAAAAATGACAAATTGTCGCGTGACAAAAGTCATCAGACATCACTCCACTGTCACGTCGCCTAGTGTGCGCATCTCCACTGTGATTTGCTCATACAAAAGAGTGACAGATTGTGGCGTGACGAAGCCGCCAGAGGGCGCTTACCCTTATTACACTTATGATTGTATCTGCTAAATTTATATTTACAATTTCGAATCAATAAATTAAATTTTTATTTGATAAATCCATCACCTCGCAACTAATAAATTAGATGAAGATGATGGTTGCGAATAAATTAGACGTTGGTCTTTCTGAATGTCGAAATTAAATCGATAGAACACTGTGGCCCACTCGCATTCGGTGTTAATTAACGATGCGAGTGTTTGCCAAGAGTAACGAAATCGGGCTCGGAAGAATTTACGCTTAAGGTCGTTAACTTTGAACGCGCGCGCGAACGACTAACGGTACCCAATCACCTACGCGGAGAGTACGACCCTGCGGTTTCCACATTTGCCGCAAAATCAAGGTCTGCAGGAAATGAAATCGCCTAAGAGCCCAAATACATAATTCAAGCTAAAGAATGCGCAACATATTTCTGCAGGAAGAAGGCTATGGTCGGAATTATATTTTGAAAGGATGAGAGGACAACAACGACAAAATGTAGAGATTTAATAAACACAAAATTTGATTTCCGCAAATTTCCGTTAAAACAAAAAATCGCTGAAATGTATCGTCAATGGATTTCAAACATCATCGAGTTGGCTTTGGAAATTTGTTTTTTTAGTTGGTCAACATTAAAAACCTCTGAAATACAGTAAAACAAGCAAATGGCTAAGTGGACACGGGGTCAATACCCGATCGGAATTTTAAATACGACCGTTACCCACTTGTATTATGCACATTCTCCTTTTAAACAAGATGCGATATTTAAATGGATGCGTGTTGAAGAAATGAAGGCGTAGGCAGGTGACCTTTTAAACGTTTCAGCAACACTATTATATTTTTTGAAGTGTCCATAAACCATTTGAATAATTTAATGTGGCATTTAGGACGAGTAATTACACATTTTTTTAAATTATAATCCCAGCGTCGACTACGAGGCCATCAGTCTCTACTATCCGAAAATAAGGATACATTAACAAAAACATTCGAAATTAACAAACAATAAGTAAATAAATGAAGTAAGTTCTGAAAAGTCACTTTTGCGGATTAGGCAGTTAAAATGTTTTATTAGTGACTAGGCTGCTAAAGCAATTCGCCAATCAGATGAGATCGAATGGGAATTACAGCACTATCATACTAATAAGTTGTCACGTGGCCATCCCTAAATCTTTAACCCCGTAATTATTTGGCGCACATGTAATAACTAATTATGTTTATGAAGGTGATGGTTGCGACCGTTACTATGTGGTAGTCCATTGTCAGGTAACTTTGAATTAAACAACTTTCGACGTTTTTTCACCACTATTTATATAGAAGTGGTAAAAAAACGTCGAAAGTTGTTTATTTCAAAGTTACCTAATTATGTATATGTGTTTATTTTTTTTGTGACCAGTTTTACAGATCTGTACATAGATAAACGTTTTATTATTATTGTTCCAACAAATTAAATGCAAGTAACGAGATGCGAACTGGCGTACTTACCGAAGCACAGGCGCTTGTCTGATGCAATAGTGCGATTTATGGTGTAATGCAGCTATCGAATTCTAATAATTGTCGATCGCAACGTAAACAACTCAAGAGCGCATGCGTTGATGTTGAAAGTCAGCGGTGTGTGCGAAGCGTGCGTGCGTGCGTTTGTTTTTTGTTTGTTAATTCGAATCGCAATAATTGCAAATAATGTCTAGACAAATTAATAACTCTGTAACAAGTCAAAGTAAACAAATTAGACATGGTGAGGTGCGAGGTGCGCTTTGAACATGGAAAAGGCAAGTAAAGGTTAGGGGAAATTATAATATCGATTTCTTCCGATTATTTAATTAACAGTTTATAATATATTTCTGCAATTTATAATAATCTTGACCTCATTAACGAAGTAATCATTTTACCACTTTCGACGGACACTTTTGAAACTAATTCCTCGATTTTTTTTCCAATAATTAAATGCAATTTTCGTTCATGTTTGCAGTGTTACCGTTTTGTTTTGTTTTTAAAATCTGAATGTTTAAAATTCTCGACTAGTTTCAGGGCATTTAGAACAAATCTCTTGACGGGGCGAAGAATTTTAAACATTCAGACTGTTTTTTTATTTGTTATTATTTATCCTTAGCTCCTTGATTTCGCCTACTTTTTAAGCCTTGTTAATACATATTATTTAATTTCAAAGTCAGGCCTTAATTAATTTTAGTATGTACTTATTCTTTAATTTTGTCTCCACAACATATATTCTTTGACTTGTGTAAAACGAAAGTTATTGGCACCAATTAAGTATTGTTATTATTATTATCTATATCATAGTAATATGAAAATTTAAATGTTGAAACAATTAATTACATAAAGCAATTAAAAAAAAAAAACTTACTGAAAAAGCTGATTATTTGCTTGATCTTCCCATTTACACTCTTGACAACAATTTTATAATGATAAAACTAGTTTGTACATCCTGTTTTCCATGTTTTTTTTTCTAATCTTCAGCTCGATGACGTTCTTCAAGTTTCCTGGATATTAATTTAAAAATATATTAAACAATTCCTTCGTATAGTTTATGGGTTTTTCTTTTAAATTTTGTTTTAATCGATGATATCACTGACGGAATAACTCAATTAAGAATAACGCGTGCGTTCAACCGCGAGGACCCGTCGAGACTGAGCCGAGTTTTCTTCGATCGCCGTTTTGCGAAAATCTCGTCTGGTCACTCAGGGTCATTAACAGGTGAAATGGTCATCTTTCCTGTAATTTGTTTTTTCAAGTCATTCCGCGAATTCAAGTGCTGGTAAACAGTTATTGTCCGTTTGCGGCAAGCGCGTAACTCGAGAAATAAAAAAAAGGGCTGTTACTCAAAATCAGTGAAAAAAACATGAAAATATTAATCATGGTGATGGTTGCGACCGTTACTACGTGGTAATTCGTTATAGGAACACTGAATAAAACAGTTACTATGTTTTTTTACCACAATTTATTAAAATTTATTAAAAAACATAGTAAGTATTTTATTCAGTGTTTCTACTGTTACACATCTTTATCATTAATGATTACTGTTTTTCGTGTACAAATATTTGTATCATTGTATTCTTTAAAAGGCCATTTACTACTCGTATTTTTGCCAAATTGATTGGAAATTTTCATTGCCCTTTTCTGAACATACGCTGTGACTTGGTCTTAATTAATGTTCAATTGTTTTTGTGGGTGAACTACTAGCATATTTTGATCACGTACATCTGGTAATTATGGAGGAGTAATGATCTACACCCATGATGGCATTACAAACAACAAAGGAATACAATGCGCTCAATGATGCAATCAATCTGAACTGTAAAAGCATTTGGAATTTGCGCTAAATTTCTTTCCATCTATTACAGTCTAAAATTCTTATTGTTAACAGTTTAATTACTCCATTGGACAAAATGGCTGTAAGGCAATTAAAGAGACGAACACTTCAATATTTTCGTGGTCCAATTGGATGGTATAGTTTGAGCAATGGATCTTTGCGTGTGCGTCATTACTGAAGATTGAGTTTTCTCGTCTTGGACGACATACGATTGCGTCTACTTTAACTAATCGTAGAGAGAGAGGGAGTAAACGCAAGAAAATATTCAGCTATCTATGACGTGCACTGATAAGATCCACTGATCAAGCTATACAATAATTATTTTTCTATTTTGCGTCTAAAACGGAGTCATTAACGCACGCATATGGGTTCGTTACGGGCTCGCTCGGTGCGCTAATGTCAATTTTTCAAGGTTGGCACCGTTGAAATTCGGAGCCGTCTACCTGTGCTAAATTTTCGGCGAGATAGTTTTGAGGTTATGTGGCGCGGAAATCGCAAACTAATTTCAAATTGAAACGTCAATTATCAGTGTTACCAACCACACCATACGATTTTCTAAATATGTATTTGTGATTTTTAAATTTAGAAATGGAGAAAAAAAATACTGTAAAAAACTCGTTCATAAGGCCTTTTTCGCACTTGTCCAATAAAAAAGTCCTCTCTACGTTCGTCGTTTTCTAATGTTCGACGCGTATTATTTTAAATTTTTTATTATATTTTTCGAATTTTCTAGTTTTTCGATATTTCAAAAAGTGTTTTTGAAATAATTTTTCGATGTTATCTGGAAAGTAAAAAAATACTCAATTTTTTTTATTTATTTAAACAAAACATTGATGAACAGAAACTCAACCTATAAATTTAATGAGTACGGTAATCATGCATTTCAATTAGTTATTGACCATGCGGTCCATCAATTGTAAACAATTAGTGTTTCTAATTTTCTACATCTCACCTCGACCAATCAAGACGTAATTTTACATATGAATCAATTGTTTATTTAAAAAATTTACAAATGTATATGTATTTATTTGACAGACAGACAGACACACAGACAGATAGACAGACAGACAGACAGACAGACAAATAGAGAGACAGACAGCCATACAGACACACAGAGACAGACAGACAGACAGACATACATACATACAGACAGTTACACAGGCACACAGCCAGACATACAGAGACAGACAGACATACAGACACACAGGCACACAGCACACAGACATACAGACACACAGGCACACAGCCATACAGACAGACAGACAGACAAACAGAGACAGACATACAGACCTAGACAGACAGACAGACACACAGAGACAGACAGACAGACAGACACACAGAGACAGACAGAGAGACAGACAGACATATAGACACACCGAGACAGACATACAGAGATAGACAGACAGACAGACACACAGAGACAGACAGACACACAGAGACAGACATACCGACACACAGAGACAGACAGACAGACACACAGAGACAGACATACCGACACACAGAGACAGACAGACAGACACACAGAGACAGACATACCGACACACAGAGACAGACAGACAGACAGACAGAGGAAGCAAAGGTTAACCGCCAATATGCCTTGAAGTGATTTTCCTTTTTGATAAGTTTTGCATTTTCTTGCATCACAGAAAGTGAAATTTTGAAAATCTTAAATCGAACTCTCCGAATATTTTTTTATTATTAAGACGTAATTTTACATATGAATCAATTATTTGTTTAAAAAAATTACAAATGTATATGTATTTATTTGACAGACAGACAGACAGACAAAGAGACAGACAGACAGACAGACAGACAGACAAAGAGACAGACAGACAGACAGACAGACAAAGAGACAGACAGAGAGACAGACATATAGACACACCGAGACAGACATACAGAGATAGACAGACAGACAGACACACAGAGACAGACAGATACACAGAGACAGACACACAGAGACAGACAGACACACCAAGACAGACATACAGAGATAGACAGACAGACAGACACACAGAGACAGACATACAGAGATAGACAGACACACAGAGACAGACAGATACACAGAGACAGACAGACAGACATACAGAGACAGACAGATACACAGAGACAGACAGATACACAGAGAAAATATGCCTTGAAGTGATTTTCCTTTTTGCTAAGTTTTGCATTTTCTCGCATCACTGAAAGGGAAATTTTGAAAATCTTAAATCGAAGTCTCCGAATATTTTTCTATTATCAAGACGTAATTTTACATATGAATCAATTGTTTGTTTAAAAAATTTACAAATGTATATGTATTTATTTGACAGACAGATAGACGGACAGACAGACAGACAGACAGACAAAGAGACATACAGAGAGACAGACAGAGAGACATACAGAGAGACAGACAGAGAGATACACAGACAGACACACAAGCACACAGGCATACAGACACACAGAGACAGACAGACAGACACACAGAGACAAACAAACAGACAGACAGACAGACAGACACACAGAGACAGACAGACAACAGACAGAGACAGATGACAGGCAGACATACAGAGATAGACAGACAGACAGACAGACACACAGAGACAGACAGTCACAAAGAGACAGACAGACAGACAGACAGACAGACAGAGACAGACAGACACACAGAGACAATCAATCCGAGGGAAGCAAAGGTTACATCTTAACCGCCAATATGCCTTAAAGGGATTTTTCTTTTTGGTAAGTTTTGCATTTTCTTGCATCACTGAAAGGGAAATTTTGAAAATCTTAAATCGAACTCTCCGAATATTTTTTTTTATTATCAAGACGTAATTTACATATGAATCAATTGTTTGTTTAAAAAAATTGCAAATGTATAACAGACAGACAGACAGACAGAGACAGACAGAGACAGACAGAGACAGACAGAGACAGACAGAGACAGACAGAGACAGACAGAGACAGACAGAGACAGACAGAGACAGACAGAGACAGACAGAGGCAGACAGAGACAGACAGAAAGACAGACAGACATACATACAGACACACAGAGACAGACAGACATACAGACACATGCAGAGACAGACAGACACACAGAGACAGATAGACATACAGACAGACACAGAGACAAACACACAGAGACAGACAGACAGACACACAGACATACAGACACATGCAGAGACAGACAGACACACAGAGACAGACAGACAGACACACAGATATACAGACACATAGAGACAGACAGACAGACACACAGAGACAGACAGACAGACACACAGAGACAGACATACAGACACACAGCCGTACAGACACACAGACACACGGACATAAAGAGACAGACACACCCATACGGACACAAAACTTTGAAATCGCCTCTAGGAACCCCAAAACGGATATTTCCGTTAAAATAAATTTTGAAAAAATGTTCACCACTTATTACATTACTGGTAAATACTTTTTTTTTACTGTCGACGTTCATCCAGTTCTTTTAGTGTCACATTTACAGCCTAGATGGCGCTAAATACTTTACTCCATTTTAATGTTTATGAAGTAATTTAAAAACTAACCTTAATAATTGACAAACTATACAGGGTGTTTCAAAATTCATACACCAAAATTTTTCTGCGTACTCCTCGTAGATAAAAAGAAAAAAAATCCTAATTGACAAATCTTGATTTTCCACAAAATAACATGGATTGAATCCCTTCGCAGGAATATTAAAGAGACGCCACTGTTTCCCATCAATGAATACACATGAAATTTTTGGTGCATGAATTTTGAAACACCCTGTATAATCTGACTACACTGTACTCACGAGACCAGCCTGCAAATCCCACATTATTCAGGATGTAAAAATAAAATAAAACAAAACAACAAACTCCAACTGTTTTTTTTTATTATTAATAAACTTTAAAACAAGTTCGAACGACTTAAAATAAACACGATATATATTATTAATTATCCATCCCACGTGAAATCTCATTTTACTAGTTTCCCTCCAGCAGGGGGACTGCCAACCTAAACGGCTTAAGGTTTCCATTTCCCACCACCGCGATTACTGCCGCTCTGTCGGTTGGCAACATTGTTTCCCTCGTTCTGATGCGTCCGAAGTTCTCTCCCATTAAAACTTCTGTGCTCCGATTTTAAAACGTTTTGAGTTTCCAAAATTTTTTCATCTCCATGCTCTGATGATCTTGCGTTTTGAGTTTCCAAAAATGTTTCTTCTTCATCCGTATTTATAGGATCGGTCGGTCTTCCGGTTGTTTTTCCTCTTGGAGTTGTTGCAGTTGTTCTGCGGCGATTTTGAACTTCAATTGTTTCCGTCCGTGGAGCTACAGTTGATTTTCGTTGACGTCTACCTTCACTTGTTTTGACAGTAGTTTTGGCATTTATTTCCGTCTCCGCCTTGATCCCTGTAGCGGCTGTTGTTTCCAAACTGTTTTGTGCTTCAGTTGTTTTCCTACGCTTCTGCATTCTTGGAGTTTGAGTTGTTTTACGGTTATCATCAAATTCCGTTGTTTTTCTTCTTGGCGATTGAGTTATCTTTTGATCAGTTTCTGCTTCATTCGTCTTGATTCTGGGTGTTTGAGTTGTCTCTTGATCATCTTCAGCTTCATTTGTCTTGATTCTTGGAGTTTCCATTATTTTTCTTCTTGGTGATCGAGTTGTCTCTTGATCAGTTACAGCTTCATCTGTCTTGATTCTTGGTGTTTCTATTGTTTCCCTTCTTGATGATTGAGTTGTTTCTGGATCAGTTTTAGCTTCGTTTATCTTGATTCTATCGTTTTCTATTGTTTTTTTCCTTGGAGATTGTGTTGTTATTTCGGGGTTTCCTACTTCAGTTGTTGTAACTCTTGAGTGTTCATTTGCATTACTCGTAGGACGCCTGGTCCTGCGCTTGTTACTTCGTTCAGATGTTTTGATCGTTGTTTTCATTCTTGGAGTTGTTTTTCTACGATTTCCTGCCGTTGTTGTGGTTTTCGCTTTGCGATTCACAGTTGTTTTGGTTCTTGGACTTGAAGCTCTTGGGCTGATGGTTGTTTTGATTCTTGGGGTCGAATGTCTTGAATTTGCAATTGTTTCGATCCTTGGAGTTGAAGTTGTTTTATCAAAGTTTTCTTCGTTTGATGTTTCGATGTTTGGATTTGCAATTGTTTGATGTTGTGTAGCAGTTGTTATCCCAGAATTGTTTGGAATTGCAATTGTTTGATGTTTTCTTGTTGCAGCAGTTGTTATCTCAAGGTTGTTTGGATCTGCAATTGTTTGATGTTTTCTTGGTGATGCAGTTGTTATCTCAAGGTTGTTTGGATTTGCTATTGTTTGATGTTTTCTCGGTGTTGCAGTTGTTATCCCAAGTTTTTCCACTTTAATCGCTTTTGTTCTTGTAGTCCATGGATATACGGTTGTTGTTTTGATTCTTGAGTTTGCGTTGTTTTCAAGGTCAGATAGTTCGATGCTTGCGGTGCGATCATTTTCTGGTTCTAATTTATGCCTATTTTGATGTACAATTATATTTTGTTGAGGTTCAGCTGTTTTTCTGCGATTTTCTCCCGCGATTATTTCGATCCGCGATGTTGCGGTTGTTTTTCGATTATTTTCTGCTTTTTGAGTTTCAGCTGTTTTGCGACTGTCGTCTGTTTTAGGCACTATCCTGGAAGTTTGACGATGTTTAGCTTCAGTTGTTTCCGTACTTGCACCCCCCGCCGCAACCCCACGCCGATTACCTTGATTCAAGTAGGCGTACGGAGTATGTAAAGTTGCAAGCTCAACTTTCATTCTTTCACCACCATCGGATTTTTCAATTGTTTCAAATTTTTGATCAACAATTGTCGATGTTGTAGCTACAGAAACCACATTTTGCTTCGCAGGAATTCGTACTCCATGTTGAAACACCCCGGCCGGTTTTCTAACCTCACTTTCTGTTTTTTTACCCTCGGATTCTTCAATTGTTTCAAATTTTGCGGATGTTACACCTACAGAAATTACATTTGGCTTGATAGGAATTCGTACTCCATTTTGAAACACCCCGGCCGGTTTTCTAACCTCACTTCCTGATTGCGCAATTGTTCCAAATCCATTTTGACGATTTACGAAAATTCCACTCATCGGTTGTTTCCGCCTTATCGGATACGCCGGTACGAAATACGTGCTCTGAAGCAGAGTCGGCCGATAGTCAGCTGTCTGACGGTTTGGAAAAGTTTGCTCGAAGGTGAAAATCGTTTGGTCTTTTTGGTCGAAGATGTTGCTCAGGTAAGCGCCGCTGCCTAAACTTTTTCCAGCTTCGGCTTTCGTTTCTTCTTTTCTTCCGCGGTTTCTTCGATCGCCAATTGGATAATTTTCAATGCTACGGTCGGTTTCATCTTCAATTCCTGTATTGGAGTTTTGATGGCCTCCAATTTTATCATCTCTTGTTGCTTCTTCAATTTTGCCTTTGTTTCCAATATTAGAATTTCGATCGCCATTGTGATTTACTTCATCTTCAACACGCTCTTCTTCGATTTTACCGTTTCCAAATTTCCTGGAATGAAGATTCCTAGAATTAGCTCTTCTACCCTCTCCCACTCCATGATTTCTTCTCGTAGTCTGTGTCTTACTCCAATCCATTTCATCACCTTGTTCAGCTCTGATCTTCAATTTTCTTCTATTGCCCGCTACGCCATCTTCTGTTTCTTGTCTTCTGCGAATTTTCGGATTTCTTCCAACATTCACGATCGGCGCGAATTGATCTTCGATTCTGTTTGTTGTTTCTTCTTCAGAACTTCCATAGTTCGCGTTATTTCCATTGATTTTACCAAAATTATTACGCTTTCTTCCAACCGCAAATTGATCTTCAATTTTGTTTGTAGTATCTTCATCAGCTCTGTTCTTCAATTTTCTTGTAGTGCCCGCAACGCCATCTTCTGTTTCTTGTCTTCTGCGAATTTGCCCAATTTCAATTTTCGGATTTTTTCCAACATTCACGATCGGCGCGAATTGATCTTCAATTCTGTTTGTTGTTTCTTCTTCAGAACTTCCATAGTTCACGTTCTTTCCATTGATTTTACCAAAATTATTACGCTTTCTTCCAACCGAAAATTGATCTTCAATTTTGTTTGTAGTATCTTCTTCAGTACTGTAGTTCACTTCCCTTCCATTGTCTTCTTCCCGGATTTTACCAAAATGTTTACGATTTCTTCCAACATTCGTGATCTCATGTTCTTCAATCATCGCAAATTGATCTTCAATTTTGTTTGCGTTACCTTCTTCTTTAATTCTTTTATTGTCCGCAGTGTTATCTTCTTCCTGAATTTTTCCAATTTTGCGATTTCTTCCGACATCGAGTTCTAAGCTTGTAAATCGATCTTCGATTTCGTAATTTTCACGGACTCTATTATTTCTTCTTGTAGAAACTTTTGCATCTTCTTCTTCGATTCTGAGGTGTTTTCTATTGTCATTAATTTGCTCTTCAATACTGGAATTAATTTCTCTTGAATTTTCTCTACTTCGAAAATTTCGCATGGCGCTATTAACCTTTCTTCTGGTATCTTCGCGAGACCTATCATCTTCATTTTCAATAGGTTCATTGTTTACAAAATCGTGTGGAATAAATCCATTTCTTCCACTTTTCAATCCTCGATTTCTTCCTCCCCTCAAATCTTCAAACGTTCTTCTTCTTCGCGTATCTTCAAATAATTCCCCATTTCTTCTTCCTCTATTCAAATCTTCAATTTTATTCTGTTGGATATCTTTTGCTTCATTTTCTTCTTTAAAATTTCTTCCAACATCACGCTTGCTTTTTCTTCCTCCATTCAAATCTTCAATTTTATTCCGTTGGATATTTTCTGATTCATTATCTTCTTTAAAATTTCTTCCAACATCACGTTTGCTTCTCTTCGTCGGATTCAGCTTGAGCCTCGGCAGTCTGACACCCGGCGGCGGTATCTTCAGGTGTTTCGGAATTATCCGGAAAGATTCCGGAGTGGGCGTGGGTTTCCCCACCAGCAGCGCGACTCTGCTCTTCAATCTTCTTCTTCGGTTTGCGCTTCTGTTCGCGTTCAAATTCGACTTTGGAGTGGTGGAAGTTTCACCGCCGAGGTTTCTTCTCGTTTCTTCAATTTCTTCGTTTCTGGTTCTTTTCCTCGGTTCTGCGTTGTTCACTTCATTTCGATTTTTGTTTCTGCCTCTTTGACGGATTGGATTGGAGCGTCTCGGGTCTTCTTCGTTCGTTGTATTATTGCTTTCTTCATTTTGGTGATTGTTTCTGCCCCTTTGATGGTTCGATTTAGTCCTATTTTCTTCGCGAGTTGTTGGATTATTATTCCATTCATTTCTGCCCCTTTGTCGGGTCCTTTTCTTCGTGTCTTCTTCGCTTCTTGTATTTTTATTTTCTTCGATTTGATTATTGTTTCTCGCCCGTTGACGGCTGGGTATTGTTCTGACTTCTTCGTTATAATTTCGAGTCGTCGATTCTTCATTCCTCGAGTTAAAAGAGATCCTTCTTCCTCCATTTCTTCTCGGATCCTCGAGTGAAGCGGCGGTGTTTCCTCCCTTTCTTCTACGAGCGAACTCTTGATCTTCATTTCTTGCGTTTTCAAAAGAGGCTGTGTTTCCTCCTTTTATTCTACGGGCGAAATCTTGATCTTCATTTCGTGCATTTTCTAAAGCGGCCGTGTCTATGTTTCTACTTGTAATCGCCGCATCTTCAATTTGTTTCCTGAAATTGTTCCTCTCTTCTTGCCTTTCTGGTTGGTTTCTCGGAACTCCTCTATTTTGTGAAGAAACTTTGTTTGGATTCAGTGTAGGGGGGATCGTGTTTTCATTTTCTTCAACTATTCTGCCTCTCAAATTTCTTCTTTCTTCATCGTCTACTTCTCGCGATTGCGTGTTGCGCGAAGAAAATTTGTTTCCATTAAGTACAGCAGAATGATTATCTTCATTTTCTTCAACACTCAACTTGCTTCTCTCTTCTTCACGGGATTCTTCATGATTTTCTTCACCTTCTTCAGTTGATGAACCGTTGTTTTGATCAGGTATAACAGTAGTTGAATCTTCAATTTCTTCAACCTCCAAACCACTCTGGTTTTCTTCAAATGTACCGGTGATTGTATCTTCATTTTGATTAATTGATAATCCACTAGATTTTCTTGTTTCTTCTTTTTCTTCGCTGTAAATGGGCGCTTCGTCAGTTTGCGTTTTTCTTGAAGCAAGATTTCTGGCTGTATCTTCATTATTTTTATTTGGCAAACCACTCAAATTTCTTCTCGAGGGCACTCGTTCATATTCTGATCTTTCTGTCTCGATATTTGCACGTTTAATTAGCGTATCTTCATTTTCTTCCGTTGGTAAACCACTTAAATTTATTCTTCCTTCTTTTCTTCCACGGTTAACTAACGGTTGCACATATTCAGACCTTCCTGAAGCAGTTGTATCGGTATTAGTACGTTTAATCAGCGTTTCTTCATTTTCTTCTGTTGGTAAATTTCTTCTTCCTTCTTTTCTTCCACGGTTAACTGACGGTCGCTCATATTCTGACCTTCCTGAAGCATTTGTATCGGCATTTGTACGTTTAATTAGCGTATCTTCAGTTTCTTCTTTCGGTACACCTCTTAAATTTATTCTTCCTTCTTTTTTTCCACGGTTAACTGACTGTCGTTGAAATTCTGACCTTTCTGAAGCAGGTGTATCGATATTTGTACGTTTAATCAGCGTTTCTTCATTTTCTTCTTTTGGTACACCACTTAAATTTCTTCTTCCTTCGTTTCTTCCACGGTTAACGGACGGTCGTTCATATTCTGACCTTCTTGGTATATCGATGTTTGTATGTTTAATCAGCGTTTCTTCATTTTCTTCGTTTGGTAAACTTAAATTTCTTCTTTTTTCTTTTCTTGAGAGTCCTTCATGTTGTGTGTTTTCTTCTTTTCGTTTACGAGTATTATTCACTTCTTGATTTTGCGTCTTCCGCGAAGCACTACTTGCAGTTCTGACTGTATCTTCATATGGATTACTTGGCTTTATTTTCTGTTCATTTCCTCCGCGGTTATTCAAATTTCTTCTTTCTTCATTTTGTCTGCGGCTGCCTCTATTACGCGAAGCACTTCTGTTCGAATCACGTGAAGTACTGATTGCATCTTCATATGGTTTGGTTGATACACCACTTTCTTCGTTTCCTCCACGGTTTAAATTTCTTCTATCTTCTTTTTGTCTACGATTGATATTGACATCCCCAGTTTGAGCACGACTAGTACTAATCGTATCTTCAATCGATGTAGATTTCGCACCGTATATTTCTTCATTTTCTTCGCGTAATGGTGTGTTTTCTTCAATCGTTTCATTGCTTAAAGTTTGGGTGTTTGTATCTAAAGTTATATTTTGAAATCTTTGCTTATTTTCTTCAAGTAATTTTTCAGTTTCTTTAATTAATTTTACGCTATCTTCTACAATTGCATCTCGTTCTCGATACGGATATTCTTCTATAGGTGCATTGCTCAAAACACCTATGTTTGTTTCAGTATTTACGTTTTCATTCTGTGTTTCTTCTAAATGAGTATTTTCTTCTTCATTAAGGAATGTCACATATTCACTTTGAGCGGTTGTAGTTTCCGTTTGTGCTGTTTCTCCTTTTTTCCTGTTTCTTCTAATTTCGCCACGAAAAAACGTCCCTTCATCAATTGGTGTATCGTTTGATACGCCTGGAGAAATGGTTTTTTGCTTCGTTTCTTCAATATCTTCATTTCCTGAAGGATTTCTTTCTCCGAATCTTTGTCGCCCGCGCATACCTCTTCTTCTTTGATCAGTATTTGGTTCTGAGCGTACGCCACGATTTGTGTTTCTTCTACTTTCTTCACGAATAAGCAACTCTTCAAATCTTTCTTCGGTCGAGAGTGCAGTTGTATTTATATCCTTTAAAGCAACTGGATTTCTTCGTTGCGTGCGAATGTTGTGCCGTTCTTCATTTTCTTCTTTGATTTCTGAATTCTTGTTTCTTCTATTTTCTTCGCGAGGTAATACTGCTTTAATCGAAGTATCTAAATTTCGAGTTGGTGTTCCTACGTTACTACCACTTTCTGCATGGAGAAGAAATGCTTCTTCACTTTTCTTATTGCTTGAAATGCCTAAGTTTCTTCTTCTTTCACTTTTGTTGCGGAGAAGAAATTTTTCTTCAGTCCGCTTAGCGCTTAAAATTTCTTTTGCATTTGCGTTGATTTTTGCAGTTTTTTTTGGGATTCTTCTTTTTCCGTTTTCTTCTTTACGGGACAGCTTTGCTTCACTTTGATGATTATTTTCTGTGGTTTTATCAGAAGTTACAGTCGTTCGCGTTTCTTCTTTCAAGTTTCTTCTTTCTTCGTCATTTTTTTGCGCAGCTAAAGTTTTGTATGGAAGGGGTATTGCTTCTTTTTCGGGTGCTTCCAAGATTTTTCTGCCTCTATATTTGTAAAGGTCTGTGTTTAAGCTTCCTTCCTTTCTTCTTCTTCGTTTAAGCG
Organism: Ocypus olens; assembly: GCA_910593695.2. Lineage (NCBI taxonomy): Eukaryota > Metazoa > Arthropoda > Insecta > Coleoptera > Staphylinidae > Ocypus > Ocypus olens. Next base: position 49,105,122 of record OU343061.1, read on the forward strand.
CGTCCCTTTTATTTCCTTGCTCGCTCGTAAAAATTATCATTTCTTCAAGAGTATGAAGATTTTGTTTTTCTTCGGTTCCTCTCTTTCTTCTAGTTTTAGGTAATTCCGTTTCAATTAGTTTTTCGCTTGCAGGAGCAGGATTTATCTGGGAATTTTCAGGAACAGAAGATGTTTCTTCATTTTCTGGGTGTTCTGTTTGTTTGTTTCTTCTTCGCACAGGAGCATTTTTTTTATTTTGATTTCTGCCGGACAAACTTTTGTTTGTTTCTTCATTTTTTGTATTATCTTTGTTTCTAATAATTTCTTCATAGTCTCTGCGTTTCAATACTTTCTGTATGTTTTGTTCTTCATTATCGCTCTTTGTTTCTTCATTTTTTGTATTTTCTTTGTTTCTAATAATTTCCCCATATTCTTTGCGTTTCAATACTTTCTGTCTGTTTTGTTCTTCATTCTCTCTGTTTATTTCTTCACTTTCTCTGCTTCCTAATTCTTCTCGCCTGTTTGATTCTTCACTTCCTCTGTTTTTCAATTGCTTTTCCCGGTTTATTTCTTCATTTTCTCTATTGATTTCTTCAATTTGTCTGTTTTTCAATTCCTGCAGCCTGATTAATTCTTCAAGTTCCCGATTTTCCAATTCTTCCAATCTGATTTTTTCTTCATTTTCTCTATTTCTTAGTTCCTCTAATCTGAGCTTTTCTTCACTTTCCCTATTTTTCAAATCTACTTGTCTGTTTATTTCTTCAATTTCTCTATTTTTCAATTCTTGCAGTCTGGCAATTTCTTCGTCTTCTCTATTCTTCAACTCCAATTTTCTGTTCACTTCTTCAATTTCTCTGTTTTTCAGTTCTTGCAGTCTGGCAATTTCTTCATTTTCTCTATTCTTCAACTCCAGCTTTCTATTCACTTCTTCAATTTCTCTGTTTTTCAGTTCTTCCAGTCTGGCAATTTCTTCATTCTCTCTATTCTTCAACTCCAGCATTCTGTTGATTTCTTCAATTTCTCTGTTTTTCAGTTCTTGTTGTCTGAGTATTTCTTCATTTTCCCTGTTTTTCAATTCTTGCAGCCTGGCGATCTCTTCATTCTCTCTGTTTTTTAATTCTTGTAGTCTGGCGGTCTCTTCATTTTTTCTGTTTAATTCTTCGATTTCCAGGTTTACCAAATAGTGCTGTTTGTTTATTTCTTCATTTTGCCTATTGATTTCTTCAGGGTCTGTGAGTACTTTTCCCCCGTTTCTTCTTCGTTTGGATGCGTTTGTTTTATTTTGTTGCTCGCTTGTAAGATTTCTAGTTTCTTGAATTTTGGGTGGATCTTCGGTTGCGTTTTCTCTCTTTCTTCTTCGTAAAGTTGCGCCCGATTCAGTTTCTTGGTCAGTTTCTTCATGATTTTGAGGTCTTGCCTTTCTTCTCCGCCCTACTTTTCTTCTCTGCACATTGGTCACTCTTTTGTTTTCATTATTGCTTGAAGAAAGAGTTTCCGGAGGTTTCTCTTCATTTTTGGTAACGCTCGATATTTCCTGTCCTCCCTTTCTTCTCCGTACTTGTTTTATTCTTCGATTCTGATTGTTGCTCGAAGAATTTTGCCGTGTTTTTTCGTCATTATTGGCATTTGCTATTTCGCGCACTTGTTCGTTTTGAATATACCTTCGGGAGCCTAGGTTTGTGTTTTCTTCATTTTTGGGAAGGTCCGTTGAATCCTTTCCTCTTTTGCGATTTCTTCTTCCGGAAGGAACGATTTCTTTATTATTTTCCGTTGGTTTGATTTCAGCACGAGATATGGATTTATATTTTCTGTTGTTGCTTATTTCTTCATTTTCACTTTGTTCTTCTTTCCCGATCGTTTTTTCGTTGTCTCCGTTCGTTTTTCCAAATCGTCTGTTTCGCAATTCTTCTTGCCTGTTTATTTCTTCATTCTCTCTGTTTATTTCTTCAATTTCCCTGTCTATTTCTTCAATTTTCCTGTGCGTTTCTTCATTTTCCCTGTTTAGTTTTTCATTTTTCACGTTTACTTCATCACTCGTTCTATTTCCCAATTCTTGCCGTCTGATTATTTCTTCATTCTCTCTATTTTTTAAGTCTTCTCGTCGAAGTATTTCTTCATCCTCTCTATTCTTCAATTCTTTCTGTCTGTTTTCTTCCTCAATTTCTCTATTTCTTAAGTCTTCTTTTCGGAGGATTTCTTCATCTTCCCTGTTTTTCAATTCCTTCTTCCTATTTATTTCTTCAATTTCTCGATTTTTTAATTCTTCCAATCTGTTTTGTGCTTCAATTTCTCTGAGTTTTAATTCTTCCTGCCTGAGTAATTCTTCCTTTTCTCTATTCTTCAATTCAATTTCTCTGTTTTTTAATTCCTGTTGCCTGTTTTGTTCTTCAATTTCTCTATTTCTCAATTCTTCTTGTATAAGTGCTTCCGCGTTTTTCAGTTCTTTTTGTCGGTTGATTTCTTCAATTTCCTTGTATACTTCTTCGTTTCCTTTGCTTATTTTTTCATTTTCTACGTTTATTTCTTCATGTTTTCTATTAATTTCTTCATTTTCTCGGTTTATTTCGTCATTGTTTACTTTCTTGTTTTGTCTGTTCCTTCGAATTTTTCGCCTTCTGTGTAGAGGAGCTTTTTCAGTTTCTTCTTCTGTCGGTATTTTGCCCAGATTTGGGTTAGGAGTAGTTTTAATGATTCGATTTCTTCTTTTGGGTAGAATGATTTCTTCATCATCATCATCATCAAAACTACGAATGGTTGTAGGTTCAGTTTCTGTTTCCGTTTTTTTAGCTTCTTCATTTTGCTTCTTGATTTCTTCAATTCGACGGTCGATTAATTCTTTCTCCTCGTTTATTTCTGCAATTCGCCCGTCTGTTACTTCACGTCGTTCGTTTACTTCTTCATTCGTTAAGTTTCCCAATTCTTGTTGTCTGGTGATTTCTTCATTTTCCCTGTTGATTTCTTCAATTTGTCTGCTCCTCAATTCCTGCTGTCTGGTTATTTCTTCAAATTCTCTGTTTCTTAAATCTTGTTTTCTGATTATTTCGTCATTTTGCCTGTTTTTCAAGTCTATTTCTCTATTTCTTTCTTCAACCTCTCTATTTTTTAACTCTTGTTGCCTGTACATTTCTTCAATTTCCCTGTTTTTCAACTCCTTTTCTCTGTTTATTTCGTCAATTTCTCTATTTTTTAATTCTTGCTGCCTACTTTTTTCTTCGTGTTCTCTGCTTTTTAATTCGTGTTCTCTGCGTGTTTCTTCACTTTTTCTGTTTTTCAATTCTTCCTCATCTGTTATTTCTTCGTTTTCTCTGTTTTTTAATTCTTCATCTGTTGCTTCTTTGATTTGTTTGGGTGTTTCTTCGTTTTCTAATTCTTTTTGTCTAATCCTTTCTTCATTTTGCCTCTTGATTTCTTCAATCCGTTTGCTGAGTAACACCTTCTGCCTGGTGATTTCTTCAATTTGTTCCTTGGCCAGTCCATGTTGTTCGCTTACCTCTTCATTTGTCTTGTTTCCCCGTTCTTGTTGTCTCATTATTTCTTCAGTTTCTCTGTGGATTCTTTCAATTTGCCGACTTCTTGATTCGTATTGTCTTTTCAATTCTTCGAATTCTCTGTTTCTCGCGTCTTGTTGTCTATTTCGTTCATCGTTTTCTCTGTTCTTCAAATCCTTTTGCCGGTTGATTTCTTCAATTTCTTTGCTTCTCAAGTCTTGTTGTTTATTCATTTCTTCAATTTCTTCGTTTTTTAATTCTTGCTGTCTGTTTATTTCTTCGTTTTCTTTATTTTTTAATTCTTGTTTCCTGAGTTGTCGACTGTGTCCACTTTTTAGAATTTTTCTTCTTTTCGGAGGAGAAGCGTTTTCGGTTGCGCTTTCTTCACCGCTCTTGAAGTCTTGTTGTTTATTCGCTTCTTCAGTTTCTTCGTTGCTTAATTCCTGTTGCTTATTCGCGTCTTCAGTTTCTTCCTGTTGTTTGTTAATATCTTCATTTTCTTCTCTTTTGGGTTCTTCACTGTATCGACCTCTTAGAAATTTTCTTCTTTTCGGAGAAGGAGCTTTTGCGGTTGTGCTTTCTTCGCCGCTCTTCAAGTCTTGTTGTTTATTCGCTTCTTCAATTTCCTTGTTGCTTGGTTCCTGTTGCTTGTTAATATCTTCATTTTCTTCTATTTTGGGTTCTTCTTTGTATCGACCTCTTAGAATTTTTCTTCTTTTCGTAGGAGGAGCCCTTGCGGTTGTGCTTTCTTCACTGCTCCTCAAGTCTTGTGGTTTCTTCGCTTCCTCAATTTCTTTGTTGCTTAATTCCTGTTGTTCATTTTCTTCTTTTTTGGGTTCTTCACTGTATCGACCTCTCAGAAGTTTTCTTCTTCTTGTAGGAGAAGCTTTTTCGGTTGTACTTGCTTCTCTGCTCTTCAAGTCTTGTTGTTTTTTCCCTTCTTCAATTTCTTTGTTGCGCAATTCCTGTTGTTCTTCACTGTAACGACCTCTTAGAATTTTTCTTCTTTTCGGAGAAGAAGTTCTTACGGTTGTAGTTTCTGTTTTGCCGTATGAATTTGAAGACCTTTCCCTTTCTTCAATCCTGGCGGTCGTTTGAATGGTTCGTTTTGTTTTGTTATCGCCTCCGGATTTATTTTCTGCGCCGGTGTTTGCAGGAGTCGAGTCATGCCTCCGCCTTGTTTTTCTTCGAATGTTTCTTGTGCGGTTGCGTACCGGTTTTTGTTCTTCAATTTCGTGTGTTGGATGAGCTGAAGGTGTTGTATTGGTCTTGGACGGTTCTTCCAATTCTGGTTGTTTGTTTGATTCGGTTGCTGCTTTGGGCTTCTCTTCTAATTCTTCAGATTGCTTTTCTTCAAATTTCTCATGTTTTGCTTCCGGTTCTTTTGCGTTGGTATTAGTTTCTTCTTTCCTCGTGTTGCTGACATTTTCTGCTATTTCTTCATTCTTGGATGGATTTTCTTTAATTTTCTCATTTTTTGTTTTCGGTGTATCTTTTTCGGTGTTCGTTTCTTCTTTCTTCACGTTGCTGATGTTTTCTTCATTACTTTCGCCAACGTCTGTGTTGTGTGCGTTTTCTTCTTTACGTTCTTCAACGTCTGTATTGTGATCGTTTTCTTCTTTCGCGTTCGTAGGTTTTGCTCTTTCTTCCTGTTTTTCAATTTTCTCGTTGTTTTCCGATCCCGCTTGAACTTTCTCATTTTTGTCGTCTTCAAAATTTTCCAAGTTTCCTGCAGTCTGGGGTAATCTTCTCCTATCTTCATTTACCCTCCTAATTTTCTTAACACCACCCACTCGCCTCCTTCCAACATTTTCGATTCTTCCATCTTCTTCTCTTTTGAGTATTTCTTCACCATTGTTCGTGTTTGCGCTTTCCTCGTTGAGTACTCTCGTTGATTCAATTTTAGATTCTTGTTGGGACTCTCCTATTTCTTCCTTTACACTCGTTTCTTCAATTTTAGATTCTTGTTGGGCTTCTCCTATTTCTTCCTTTACACTCGTTTCTTCAATTTTTGCTTCTTCTATTTCTTCGTTTGCGTATTTCTTGATATTTTCTTGCTTCTGTTGATTCTGCTTACCTTCCTTTACGCTAGTTTCTTCGATTTCTTCATTTGCGTATTTCTTGGTCGTTGTCGTGATCTTTTCTTCCCTCCCTTGATTCTCCTTACCCGTTTCTGCTTCATGATGATGCGTTTCCGGTTTTGGAGTTGTACTCTTGTGTTTCTTGCTTTGTTTTATAGCTTTAGCTGCGGTGTTTTGGGTTGTTGATGTTTGATACTGTGATGAGGGTTTTTGTCCTGGGGATGGGTTTTTTACCTAGAAGTACAAAGATAGTTAATAATCAGTTTAAGTCAAAATATATTATTCTCAAATATTTTTCTCTAAATACTATTTTATAGAAGTTGACGAATTTTGATGAAAATTGTTAATAATTAGTTTAATCGCCAAAAATGATGGCTACTAGTCAAAATATATTATTTTCAAATATTCTTCCCAAAATACTATTTTATAGAATTTTGACGAATTTTAGAGGAAATCGAAATTAATTTATCGGTGCATCCAAAATCCAAACATGGTGAAATATTTTTTTTAGCAGTCATCAAGGAGAATTGGGTTTTATATGTTACTCTACTTTTTGACCTTGAACAGTCTTACTTATCGCAGTTACGTTTTTTTGGAAGTTGACGATTTTTGAGATAATTTTTTTTTAGCAGTCATCAAGGGGAATGGGGTTTTCTATGAAACTCTAAATTTTAACCTGAAGCATTCTGAGTCGATTATCGCAGTTACGTTTTTTTGGAAGTTGACGATCTTTGGCAGAAATTGAAATTAAAATACCAGTGACTTCGAAATCTGAGCGTGGCATGGTGAAATGATTTTTTTTTGCAGTCTTTAAGGAGAATGGGGTTTTCTATGTTACTCTAATTTTCAACCTGAAGCATTCTGAGTCAATTGTCGCAGCTACGTTTTTTTGGAAGTTGACGAACTTTGAGAGAAATTGAAATTAAAATATCAGTGCCTTCAAAATCTGAGCGTAGCATGGTGAAATGATTTTTTTGGCAGTCTTCAAGGAGGATGGGGTTTTCTTTGTTACTCTAATTTTCAACCTGATGCATTCTGAGTCAATTGTCGCAGCTACGTTTTTTTGGAAGTTGACGATCTTTGAGAGAAATTGAAATTAAAATATCAGTGCCTTCGAAATCTGAGCATGGCATGTTGAAGTGATTTTTTTAGCAGTCTTCGAGGAGAATGGGGGTTTCTATGTTACTCTAATTTTTAACCTGAAGCATTCTGAGTCAATTGTCGCAGCTACGTTTTTTTTTGGAAGTTGACGATCTTTGAGAGAAATTGAAATTAAAATATCAGTGCCTTCAAAATCTGAGCGTGGCATGTTGAAGTTATTTGTTTAGCAGTCTTCGAGGAGGATTTGTAACCTGAAGCATTCTGAGTCATTTGTCGCAGCTACGTTTTTTTTGGAAGTTGACGATCTTTGAGAAAAATTGAAATTAAAATATCTCTGCCTCCAAAATCCGAGCGTGATTTTTTTTATAAGTCTTTTACGTGGCCTGAGGTTATTTAAATAATTCTAATTGTTAATAAAGAACGTTGTAAGTCGATTATGCAATATTTTAATCGCTTGCATTTAGTTGATTTATTTTTAACTTGCCGCTGGATTGAATGGATTTTTTTCAAATCTTGTAAACGTGACACGCTGAAAACCTGTTTTTCTATTCTAAGTATTATAATTATGGTGGTTTAAACGTGATTAAGCAACGTTTTTGCGAAATGGTTGGAAAGTGTTGAAATTGAACTTTTTTTTTGTTATTGCCCGTTGCTCGCGAACACGAGAGCGTGATGCAGCGAAAACGAAAAGAGAGATCATATCAAAGTTGATATTTATAACGATGCGATATTTTCCGCGATTTCCACAAAATTAGTCTTGCGGAGGTTACAACATTTTTTTAATCTAAATAATTTTTGCGAATATTATCACTTGCAAAAATTTTGTCCGATCTAATTGAAGTTGGATACCCTCACTCGCTCCAAGTTGATTCAATAACGTTGTTATTTAATTCTTGCATCATTTCTGAAGGATATGAATTTTTTTTTGCCGATGCTTTTGTAACACTTACGACTACATAATATGATACATTAAAACCACAATCTCGTGCGTTACACTTTCGTTACGAAACTTATGATTGAAGCACTATTCAACACCTGAAGAAGTCATTTGTGCGGTAGAAAAATTACAGACACGTTGATTTCAAACTAATAACTGGTTGGAAGTTCTTAAATGCCAATTTTAATTTTGTTCTGCATATTCTTTAATAATTACCTCCGTTTCGGTTTCACCGTGTTTCTTCATAAACTCGACCTTCAAAAAGTTGTTGAAGTACGGCACTGACGCGAGGTCCTCGAGGGTGAATTTCGTCTTTCCATTTTCCTTGCTGGCTCCTAAATCTCCCAACAATTGTCTTCTGAACGGATGCCTGGTTGCATACGCACGAAACGATTCCTCCAAACTCGGGATGAATCGTAACGGGGGAGGATATAAGATCTCATTTTGATTTCTAAAAAAAAAAAGTTCACGTTTTACAATTGTTTTTCAATTTTTTTCAATCATCCGGGAAATGGGATATTTCAAAAATTCACTCTTCTCGCTTCGCGTGCGATTATTGGAAAATCTAGTGATGCGGTGTTTTCTGATTTTCATGGCATGTGAAAGGAGGATGGTTGTTGCGTGTTTTTGGAAAGTTTTGAATTCGTAGCAATTGTTTTTCATTTTTTTTCAATCATCCGGGAAATGAAGTATTTCAAAAATTCACTCTTCTCGCTTCGCGTGTGATTATTGGAAAATCTAGTGATGGGGTGTTTTCTGATTTTAATGGCATATGAAAGAAGGATGGTTGTCGAGGGTTTTTGGAAAGTTTTGAATTTGTAGCAATTGTAATTAAACGTGCATACCTTGAAATCATTCCCAATATGTCTCGTGCATTTTAATACGCGATCTCAACTTTGCAAGAATTTACATCCTCGTGCTATACCTCTTACCAACCTTGGTGGTATAAAAACAAAATAGATAGAAATACTCTCAAGGCCGATAAGCTTCAGCGAGGAATTCTGTGTTGTGTTTAATTTTGTAATAAGTGAAATAATTTATATATTTATATATTATAATGTGTATAATAATAATAACACATTTATTATCCAACAGTTTACAATAAAACTAATTACAGGATAATATAATGTAGAGAGCCGAAAGACCTTACAGTCTTGTATATTTGAAAAATATGTAAAAAATGTAATTATAATGTCAAAAGGCTGCCAATAAACATCATGTACACATATAATAGTAGAAATGCGTGATTTTGTCCTAGGTGCAAATTTGTATCCCTAGGGAGGGAAGTAATCATTTCTCTCCCTTGGGCGGGAAATGTTATTTCTCTCACGATTTCGATGGCTGCGAACGTGAATTTCTCTTCCGTTTGTGAAAAAAATATATAAATTCGTTTTAATTGTAATAAACAAAAATTGATGAGGCGCTTAAAACTTTTTAAAATTAACATAAGACGGGCCCGACACATTCATTTTATAATCACGTTATTCAAGTATACATCGTATACCATATTTAGAAAGTACAAAAATCTTACATCATTGACAATATCGTCACGATCATTCATAATCATTTACGACATACAGTTAACTTATGAAGACAGGTTGAAAGACCTTTGGCCAGTGGCCAGTGAAGAATTGAAAAAAGAAAACATACTTAACTTTCATCTTTAAATAAGTAGTGTATTTGATTAAATTACAAATTATTTTTATACAAATAAAAAACTTGAACTTGCGAATTGAAAAAATTGCATTCGTCTATTTGAAAAATTGTAAAAAATTAAGCTGCCAAGGAATTTGCTTGAAAAGCTTAAGATTTATAACTAAATAATGCATTTCTGATTTCCCGTCAAAAAAATTGCAATTTTCCAGGTGGAAACAAAACGACAACGCTCCAAACTTGAAAATTGCATTCGACTATTTGAAAAATTGTAAAAAATTAAGCTGCCAAGGAATTTGCTTGTAAAGCTTAAGATTTATAACTAAATAACGCATTTCTGATTTCCCGTCAAAAAAATTGCAATTTTCCAGGTGGAAACGAAACGACAACGCTCCAAACTTGAAAATTGCATTCGGCTATTTGAAAAATTGTAAAAAATTAAGCTGCCAAGGAATTTGCTTGTAAAGCTTAAGATTTATAACTAAATAATGCATTTCTGATTTCCCGTCAAAAAAATTGCAATTTTCCAGGTGGAAACGAAACGAGAATGCTCCAAACTTAAAAATTGCATTCGACTATTTGAAAAATTGTAAAAAATTAAGCTGCCAAGGAATTTGGTTGTAAAGCTTAAGATTTATACTAAATAACGCATTTCTGATTTCCCGTCAAAAAAATTGCAATTTTCCAGGTGGAAACGCAACAACAACGCTCCAAACTTAAAAATTGCATTCGACTATTTGAAAAATTGTAAAAAATTAAGCTGCCAAGGAATTTGCTTGACAAGCTTAAGATTTATAACTAAATAATGCTTTTCTGATTTCCCGTCAAAAAAATTGCAATTTTCCAGGTGGAAACGAAACGACAACGCTCCAAACTTGAAAATTGCATTCGACTATTTGAAAAATTGTAAAAAATTAAGCTATCAAGGAATTTGCTTGACAAGCTTAAGATTTATAACTAAATAATGCTTTTCTGATTTCCCGTCAAAAAAATTGCAATTTTCCAGGTGGAAACGAAACGACAACGCTCCAAACTTGAACTTGGGAATTGAAAATTGCATTCGGCTATTTAAAAAATTGTAAAAAATTAAGCTGTCAAGGAATTTGCTTGTAAAGCTTAAGATCTACAACTAAATAATGCATTTCTGATTTCCCGTCAAAAAAATTGCAATTTTCCAGGTGGAAACGCAACGACAACGCTCCAAACTTGAACTTAAGAATTGAAAATTGCATTCGACTATTTGAAAAATTGTAAAAAATTAAGCTGCCAAGGAATTTGCTTGAAAAGCTTAAGATCTACAACTAAATAATGCATTTCTGATTTCCCGTAAAAAAAATTGCAATTTTCCAGGTGGAAACAAAACGACAACGCTCCAAATTTGAAAATTGCATTCTACTATTTAAAAAATTGTAAAAAATTAAGCTGTCAAGGAATTTGCTTGTAAAGCTTAAGATCTACAACCAAATAATGCATTTCTGATTTCCCGTCAAAAAAATTGCAATTTTCCAGGTGGAAACAAAACGACAACGCTCCAAATTTGAAAATTGCATTCGACTATTTGAAAAATTGTAAAAAATTAAGCTGCCAAGGAATTTGCTTGAAAAGCTTAAGATTTATAACTAAATAATGCATTTCTGATTTCCCGTCAAAAAAATTGCAATTTTCCAGGTGGAAACAAAACGACAATGCTCCAAACTTGAAAATTGCATTCGACTATTTGAAAAATTGTAAAAAATTAAGCTGTCAAGGAATTTGCTTGTAAAGCTTAAGATCTACAACTAAATAATGCATTTCTGATTTCCCGTCAAAAAAATTGCAATTTTCCAGGTGGAAACAAAACGACAATGCTCCAAACTTGAAAATTGCATTCGACTATTTGAAAAATTGTAAAAAATTAAGCTGTCAAGGAATTTGCTTGTAAAGCTTAAGATCTACAACTAAATAATGCATTTCTGATTTCCCGTCAAAAAAATTGCAATTTTCCAGGTGGAAACAAAACGACAACGCTCCAAATTTGAAAATTGCATTCGACTATTTAAAAAATTGTAAAAAATTAAGCTGTCAAGGAATTTGCTTGTAAAGCTTAAGATCTACAACTAAATAATGCATTTCTGATTTCCCGTCAAAAAAATTGCAATTTTCCAGGTGGAAACGCAACGACAACGCTCCAAACTTGAACTTAAGAATTGAAAATTGCATTCGACTATTTGAAAAATTGTAAAAAATTAAGCTGCCAAGGAATTTGCTTGAAAAGCTTAAGATCTACAACTAAATAATGCATTTCTGATTTCCCGTCAAAAAAATTGCAATTTTCCAGGTGGAAACAAAACGACAATGCTCCAAACTTGAAAATTGCATTCGACTATTTGAAAAATTGTAAAAAATTAAGCTGTCAAGGAATTTGCTTGAAAAGCTTAAGATTTATAACTAAATAATGCTTTTCTGATTTCCCGTCAAAAAAATTGCAATTTTCCAGGTGGAAACAAAACGACAATGCTCCAAACTTGAAAATTGCATTCGGCTATTTGAAAAATTGTAAAAAATTAAGCTGCCAAGGAATTTGCTTGCAAAGCTTAAGATTTATAACTAAATAATGCATTTCTGATTTCCCGTCAAAAAAATTGCAATTTTCCAGGTGGAAACAAAACGACAACGCTCCAAACTTAAAAATTGCATTCGACTATTAGAAAAATTGTAAAAAATTAAGCTGTCAAGGAATGTGCTTGTAAAGCTTAAGATCTACAACTAAATAAAGCATTTCTGATTTCCCGACAAAAAAATTGCAATTTTCCAGGTGGAAACAAAACGACAACGCTCCAAACTTGAAAACTGCATTCGACTATTTGAAAAATTGTAAAAAATTAAGCTGTCAAGGAATTTGCTTGTAAAGCTTAAGATCTACAACTAAATAATGCATTTCTGATTTCCCGTCAAAAAAATTGCAATTTTCCAGGTGGAAACAAAACGACAACGCTCCAAATTTGAAAATTGCATTCGACTATTTAAAAAATTGTAAAAAATTAAGCTGCCAAGGAATTTGCTTGTAAAGCTTAAGATCTACAACTAAATAATGCATTTCTGATTTCCCGTCAAAAAAATTGCAATTTTCCAGGTGGAAACAAAACGACAACGCTCCAAATTTGAAAATTGCATTCGACTATTTAAAAAATTGTAAAAAATTAAGCTGTCAAGGAATTTGCTTGTAAAGCTTAAGATCTACAACTAAATAATGCATTTCTGATTTCCCGTAAAAAAAATTGCAATTTTCCAGGTGGAAACAAAACGACAACGCTCCAAATTTGAAAATTGCATTCGACTATTTGAAAAATTGTAAAAAATTAAGCTGTCGAGGAATTTGCTTGTAAAGCTTAGGATTTTTAACTAAATAATGCATTTCTGATTTCCCGTCAAAAAAATTGCAATTTTCCAGGTGGAAACAAAACGACAATGCTCCAAACTTGAAAATTGCATTCGACTATTTGAAAAATTGTAAAAAATTAAGCTGTCAAGGAATTTGCTTGAAAAGCTTAAGATTTATAACTAAATAATGCTTTTCTGATTTCCCGTCAAAAAAATTGCAATTTTCCAGGTGGAAACAAAACGACAATGCTCCAAACTTGAAAATTGCATTCGACTATTTGAAAAATTGTAAAAAATTAAGCTGTCAAGGAATTTGCTTGTAAAGCTTAAGATCTACAACTAAATAATGCATTTCTGATTTCCCGTCAAAAAAATTGCAATTTTCCAGGTGGAAACGAAACGACAACGCTCCAAACTTGAACTTAAGAATTGAAAATTGCATTCGACTATTTGAAAAATTGTAAAAAATTAAGCTGCCAAGGAATTTGCTTGTAAAGCTTAGGATTTTTAACTAAATAATGCATTTCTGATTTCCCGTCAAAAAAATTGCAATTTTCCAGGTGGAAACGCAACGACAACGCTCCAAACTTGAACTTAAGAATTGAAAATTGCATTCGACTATTTGAAAAATTGTAAAAAATTAAGCTGTCAAGGAATTTGCTTGTAAAGCTTAAGATCTACAACTAAATAATGCATTTCTGATTTCCCGTCAAAAAAATTGCAATTTTCCAGGTGGAAACGAAACGACAACGCTCCAAACTTGAACTTAAGAATTGAAAATTGCATTCGACTATTTGAAAAATTGTAAAAAATTAAGCTGCCAAGGAATTTGCTTGAAAAGCTTAAGATCTACAACTAAATAATGCATTTCTGATTTCCCGTAAAAAAAATTGCAATTTTCCAGGTGGAAACAAAACGACAACGCTCCAAACTTGAAAATTGCATTCGACTATTTGAAAAATTGTAAAAAATTAAGCTGTCGAGGAATTTGCTTGTAAAGCTTAGGATTTTTAACTAAATAATGCATTTCTGATTTCCCGTCAAAAAAATTGCAGTTTTCCAGGTGGAAACAAAACGACAACGCTCCAAACTTAAAAATTGCATTCGACTATTTGAAAAATTGTAAAAAATTAAGCTGCCAAGGAATTTGCTTGACAAGCTTAAGATTTATAACTAAATAATGCTTTTCTGATTTCCCGTCAAAAAAATTGCAATTTTCCAGGTGGAAACGAAACGACAACGCTCCAAACTTGAAAATTGCATTCGACTATTTGAAAAATTGTAAAAAATTAAGCTATCAAGGAATTTGCTTGACAAGCTTAAGATTTATAACTAAATAATGCTTTTCTGATTTCCCGTCAAAAAAATTGCAATTTTCCAGGTGGAAACGAAACGACAACGCTCCAAACTTGAACTTGGGAATTGAAAATTGCATTCGGCTATTTAAAAAATTGTAAAAAATTAAGCTGTCAAGGAATTTGCTTGTAAAGCTTAAGATCTACAACTAAATAATGCATTTCTGATTTCCCGTCAAAAAAATTGCAATTTTCCAGGTGGAAACGCAACGACAACGCTCCAAACTTGAACTTAAGAATTGAAAATTGCATTCGACTATTTGAAAAATTGTAAAAAATTAAGCTGCCAAGGAATTTGCTTGAAAAGCTTAAGATCTACAACTAAATAATGCATTTCTGATTTCCCGTAAAAAAAATTGCAATTTTCCAGGTGGAAACAAAACGACAACGCTCCAAATTTGAAAATTGCATTCTACTATTTAAAAAATTGTAAAAAATTAAGCTGTCAAGGAATTTGCTTGTAAAGCTTAAGATCTACAACCAAATAATGCATTTCTGATTTCCCGTCAAAAAAATTGCAATTTTCCAGGTGGAAACAAAACGACAACGCTCCAAATTTGAAAATTGCATTCGACTATTTGAAAAATTGTAAAAAATTAAGCTGCCAAGGAATTTGCTTGAAAAGCTTAAGATTTATAACTAAATAATGCATTTCTGATTTCCCGTCAAAAAAATTGCAATTTTCCAGGTGGAAACAAAACGACAATGCTCCAAACTTGAAAATTGCATTCGACTATTTGAAAAATTGTAAAAAATTAAGCTGTCAAGGAATTTGCTTGTAAAGCTTAAGATCTACAACTAAATAATGCATTTCTGATTTCCCGTCAAAAAAATTGCAATTTTCCAGGTGGAAACAAAACGACAATGCTCCAAACTTGAAAATTGCATTCGACTATTTGAAAAATTGTAAAAAATTAAGCTGTCAAGGAATTTGCTTGTAAAGCTTAAGATCTACAACTAAATAATGCATTTCTGATTTCCCGTCAAAAAAATTGCAATTTTCCAGGTGGAAACAAAACGACAACGCTCCAAATTTGAAAATTGCATTCGACTATTTAAAAAATTGTAAAAAATTAAGCTGTCAAGGAATTTGCTTGTAAAGCTTAAGATCTACAACTAAATAATGCATTTCTGATTTCCCGTCAAAAAAATTGCAATTTTCCAGGTGGAAACGCAACGACAACGCTCCAAACTTGAACTTAAGAATTGAAAATTGCATTCGACTATTTGAAAAATTGTAAAAAATTAAGCTGCCAAGGAATTTGCTTGAAAAGCTTAAGATCTACAACTAAATAATGCATTTCTGATTTCCCGTCAAAAAAATTGCAATTTTCCAGGTGGAAACAAAACGACAATGCTCCAAACTTGAAAATTGCATTCGACTATTTGAAAAATTGTAAAAAATTAAGCTGTCAAGGAATTTGCTTGAAAAGCTTAAGATTTATAACTAAATAATGCTTTTCTGATTTCCCGTCAAAAAAATTGCAATTTTCCAGGTGGAAACAAAACGACAATGCTCCAAACTTGAAAATTGCATTCGGCTATTTGAAAAATTGTAAAAAATTAAGCTGCCAAGGAATTTGCTTGCAAAGCTTAAGATTTATAACTAAATAATGCATTTCTGATTTCCCGTCAAAAAAATTGCAATTTTCCAGGTGGAAACAAAACGACAACGCTCCAAACTTAAAAATTGCATTCGACTATTAGAAAAATTGTAAAAAATTAAGCTGTCAAGGAATGTGCTTGTAAAGCTTAAGATCTACAACTAAATAAAGCATTTCTGATTTCCCGACAAAAAAATTGCAATTTTCCAGGTGGAAACAAAACGACAACGCTCCAAACTTGAAAACTGCATTCGACTATTTGAAAAATTGTAAAAAATTAAGCTGTCAAGGAATTTGCTTGTAAAGCTTAAGATCTACAACTAAATAATGCATTTCTGATTTCCCGTCAAAAAAATTGCAATTTTCCAGGTGGAAACAAAACGACAACGCTCCAAATTTGAAAATTGCATTCGACTATTTAAAAAATTGTAAAAAATTAAGCTGCCAAGGAATTTGCTTGTAAAGCTTAAGATCTACAACTAAATAATGCATTTCTGATTTCCCGTCAAAAAAATTGCAATTTTCCAGGTGGAAACAAAACGACAACGCTCCAAATTTGAAAATTGCATTCGACTATTTAAAAAATTGTAAAAAATTAAGCTGTCAAGGAATTTGCTTGTAAAGCTTAAGATCTACAACTAAATAATGCATTTCTGATTTCCCGTAAAAAAAATTGCAATTTTCCAGGTGGAAACAAAACGACAACGCTCCAAATTTGAAAATTGCATTCGACTATTTGAAAAATTGTAAAAAATTAAGCTGTCGAGGAATTTGCTTGTAAAGCTTAGGATTTTTAACT
This sequence comes from Ocypus olens, assembly GCA_910593695.2. Taxonomy (NCBI): domain Eukaryota; kingdom Metazoa; phylum Arthropoda; class Insecta; order Coleoptera; family Staphylinidae; genus Ocypus; species Ocypus olens. Next base: position 49,121,479 of record OU343061.1, read on the forward strand.
AAATAATGCATTTCTGATTTCCCGTCAAAAAAATTGCAATTTTCCAGGTGGAAACAAAACGACAATGCTCCAAACTTGAAAATTGCATTCGACTATTTGAAAAATTGTAAAAAATTAAGCTGTCAAGGAATTTGCTTGAAAAGCTTAAGATTTATAACTAAATAATGCTTTTCTGATTTCCCGTCAAAAAAATTGCAATTTTCCAGGTGGAAACAAAACGACAATGCTCCAAACTTGAAAATTGCATTCGACTATTTGAAAAATTGTAAAAAATTAAGCTGTCAAGGAATTTGCTTGTAAAGCTTAAGATCTACAACTAAATAATGCATTTCTGATTTCCCGTCAAAAAAATTGCAATTTTCCAGGTGGAAACGAAACGACAACGCTCCAAACTTGAACTTAAGAATTGAAAATTGCATTCGACTATTTGAAAAATTGTAAAAAATTAAGCTGCCAAGGAATTTGCTTGTAAAGCTTAGGATTTTTAACTAAATAATGCATTTCTGATTTCCCGTCAAAAAAATTGCAATTTTCCAGGTGGAAACGCAACGACAACGCTCCAAACTTGAACTTAAGAATTGAAAATTGCATTCGACTATTTGAAAAATTGTAAAAAATTAAGCTGCCAAGGAATTTGCTTGAAAAGCTTAAGATCTACAACTAAATAATGCATTTCTGATTTCCCGTAAAAAAAATTGCAATTTTCCAGGTGGAAACAAAACGACAACGCTCCAAACTTGAAAATTGCATTCGACTATTTGAAAAATTGTAAAAAATTAAGCTGTCGAGGAATTTGCTTGTAAAGCTTAGGATTTTTAACTAAATAATGCATTTCTGATTTCCCGTCAAAAAAATTGCAGTTTTCCAGGTGGAAACAAAACGACAACGCTCCAAACTTAAAAATTGCATTCGACTATTTGAAAAATTGTAAAAAATTAAGCTGTCAAGGAATTTGCTTGTAAAGCTTAGGATTTTTAACTAAATAATGCATTTCTGATTTCCCGTCAAAAAAATTGCAATTTTCCAGGTGGAAACAAAACGACAATGCTCCAAACTTAAAAATTGCATTCGGCTATTTGAAAAATTGTAAAAAATTAAGCTGTCGAGGAATTTGCTTGAAAAGCTGAAGATCTATAACTAAATAATGCATTTCTAATTTCCCGTCAAAAAAATTGCAATTTTCCAGGTGGAAACAAAACGACAACGCTCCAAACTTGAAAACTGCATTCGACTATTTGAAAAATTGTAAAAAATTAAGCTGTCAAGGAATTTGCTTGTAAAGCTTAAGATTTATAACTAAATAATGCATTTCTGATTTCCCGTCAAAAAAATTGCAATTTTCCAGGTGGAAACAAAACGACAACGCTCCAAACTTGAAAACTGCATTCGACTATTTGAAAAATTGTAAAAAATTAAGCTGTCGAGGAATTTGCTTGAAAAGCTTAGGATTTATAACGAAATAATGCATTTTTGATTTCCCGTCAAAAAAATTGCAATTTTCTAGGTGGAAACGAAACGACAACGCTCCAAACTTGAAAATTGCATTCAACTATTTGAAAATTTTAAAAACTGATATTTTCCATTACTTCTAACTTATAATATGTGTTAAGAAAAAAATTATAAAAACCCGCTGGGAATTACAAAGGTTGAAAGAATACAGAAGAGGTGTAGTAACAGGTTTTTCAATGAAAATGAAGAATGTTAATCTTCAAATAAAAAAGTGTAGAATTATTCATAAATAAAAAAAAAACTTTTCCAGCGATGCTGCAGCGCGGGCAAACCGGTTGGTTTACTATTATATTAGATAATTAAAAGAAACACAAAAACAAAACAAAAAAAACACCATTCACTATTTTCGATTTCAACCGTTTGCGGTTTAGGTATAACAAAAAATAAAAGGCAAAAAGATCGTTTTGCTAGGAAGTGTTTTAATGAATATGATAGCTGCAGAAAAGAAACAGATATAATCAAAAAAGTTGAATTGAAAATGAAAAACTGCAAAAAAACGTAAATAAATTTATTATTATTATTATTTAAAAATAAACTTTAGTGATAAGCTCAGTAACACACACACACACATATACAACTTATTATTAAAAATCAAAATCAAAAATCATACCTATCTCCTGCAGCAGTCAACACCCCCTGGTCGATCAATCTGGCCAGAATGGGCACTCCTCGTCCCCTCGTTCTTCCCGCCCCTTCATTAACGGGAAACACCAAAACCAGAACGAGGAAAAACCACCACCAATTTTTCACCCCTCCCATCATTTCCCATCCGTGCCCAAAACGTAAAAAAGTCGCCAAAAAAATAACACCAACACTAATTACGCACGAACAAAACACCACCTTTCATTTTGAACTTCTTGCGTTTCGATCGTTTATTAATTACTTTTAAATTACACTCGTTTACACTGTTTCGGTAATTATTATTGTTGTTTGTTGATGAGGAGCCGCCGAGCCGAGGATGGACTGGCGGAATGGACGGTTTCTGTTTGATTGACCATTTGATGGCATGAACGTTGTCTTGTCTGCAAGCGCAACGTGAGAGGTTACGAATTCCGCTTCTCCCACGTAAATGTCAATACCGGGGCGAAAAAGTGCTTTACTTTCAGTTTCATTGAATCTATAATTCTGGAATAAGTAATTGCGGCTAACGGTTTATATATCATAAATTGGTCGTTTGATTATATGCAGAAATGTCAGGAATTCCTTCACGGTTAGAGGACATACCAGCTGCTATCTCAACATCTTCGTGCGTTGATAAGAGACGGAGGGAATAGTACCGTAACCGGTCGACTGCGTAACATAAATTACTACTTTAAAAAAATTCAAAAAACTTTCTTAATATCACACACTTCATTTAAGTTACTTATGCCACACTGAAGAATCGTACGTGGATTTCACGAAATATTAATCTCGAATGTACTTTGAGTAATTTTGAAAAATTGGTGGCAATTGTTTTTATGGTTTATTTTGACACGCCAATTTTTCACACAACTCAAGGCTCTGATCTCATGAAACAATTTTAAAATACAACCTTGGGATGTATCTAGATGCTCATGGAATCATAATCTCGAATATATTTGAGAATTTTGGAAAGTTTTTTGTTGATGGAAATTGTTTTTATATTTTTTTGACACGCCAGAAATATTGCAATTTTTCATAACTTAAAGTTCTGATCTCACGCAACAATCTCAAAATATAGCTTGGGATGTAGGTAGATGTTCATGGAATCTTAATCTCGAATGTATTTTGAGTAATTTTGGAAAGTTTTATGTTGATGGCAATTGTTTTTCTATTTTTTTTAACACGCCAAAATTATTGCAATTTTTCACCATTTTACGTTCTGATCTCATGAAATTATCTCAATATTCAATGAAGGAATATTTGTAGATTTTCACGAAATGTTAATCTCGAATGTATTTTGAGTAATTTTGGAAAGTTTTATGTTGATGGCAATTGTTTTTCAATTTTTTTTAACACGCCAAAATTATTGCAATTTTTCACCATTTTACGTTCTGATCTGATGAAATTATCTCAATATCCAATGAAGGAATGTGTGTAGATTTTCACGAAATATTAATCTCGAATGTATTTTGAGTAATTTTGGAAAGTTTTATGTTGATGGCAATTGTTTTTCTATTTTTTTTAACACGCCAAAATTATTGCAATTTTTCACCATTTTACGTTCTGATCTCATGAAATTATCTCAATATTCAATGAAGGAATATTTGTAGATTTTCACGAAATGTTAATCTCGAATGTATTTTGAGTAATTTTGGAAAGTTTTATGTTGATGGCAATTGTTTTTCAATTTTTTTTAACACGCCAAAATTATTGCAATTTTTCACCATTTTACGTTCTGATCTGATGAAATTATCTCAATATCCAATGAAGGAATGTGTGCGGATTTTCGCGAAATATTAATCGCGAATGTATTTTGAGTAATTTTGGAAAATGTTATGTTGATGGCAATTGTTTTTCTATTTTTTTTAACGCGCCAAAATTATTGCAATTTTTCACCATTTTACGTTCTGATCTCATGAAATTATCTCAATATCCAATGAAGGAATGTATGTGGATTTTTGCAAAATGTTAATCTCGAATGTATTTTGAGTAATTTTGGAAAATGTTATGTTGATGGCAATTGTTTTTCTATTTTTTTTAACGCGCCAAAATTATTGCAATTTTTCACCATTTTACGTTCTGATCTCATGAAATTATCTCAATATCCAATGAAGGAATGTGTGTGGATTTTTGCTAAATGTTAATCTCAAATGTATTTTGAGTAATTTTGGAAAGTTTTATGTTGATGGCAATTGTTTTTCAATTTTTTTTAACGCGCCAAAATTATTGCAATTTTTCACCATTTTACGTTCTGATCTCATGAAATTATCTCAATATCCAATGAAGGAATGTGTGCGGATTTTCGCGAAATATTAATCGCGAATGTATTTTGAGTAATTTTGGAAAATGTTATGTTGATGGCAATTGTTTTTCTATTTTTTTTAACGCGCCAAAATTATTGCAATTTTTCACCATTTTACGTTCTGATCTCATGAAATTATCTCAATATCCAATGAAGGAATGTATGTGGATTTTTGCGAAATGTTAATCGCGAATGTATTTTGAGTAATTTTGGAAAATGTTATGTTGATGGCAATTGTTTTTCTATTTTTTTTAACGCGCCAAAATTATTGCAATTTTTCACCATTTTACGTTCTGATCTCATGAAATTATCTCAATATCCAATGAAGGAATGTATGTGGATTTTTGCGAAATGTTAATCTCGAATGTATTTTGAGTAATTTTGGAAAATGTTATGTTGATGGCAATTGTTTTTCTATTTTTTTTAACGCGCCAAAATTATTGCAATTTTTCACCATTTTACGTTCTGATCTCATGAAATTATCTCAATATCCAATGAAGGAATGTGTGTGGATTTTTGCGAAATATTAATCTCGAATGTATTTTGAGTAATTTTGGAAAGTTTTATGTTGATGGCAATTGTTTTTCTATTTTTTTAACGCGCCAAAATTATTGAAATTTTTCAAAATTTAGAGCTCTGATGTCACGAAACAATCTCAAAATAGAGTGCTGGAATGTATCTAGATGTTAATGGAATCATAATCACAAATGTGTTTTGAGTAATTTTGCAAAGTTTCAAGTCGACAGCAATTGTTTTTCTATTTTTCTAAAATCGCCAAACTAATTGCATTTTTACACCATTTTACGTTCTAATCTCATGAAATTATCTCAATATCCAATGAAGGAATATTTGTAGATTTTCGCGAAATGTTAATCTCGAATGTATTTTGAGTGATTTTTGAAAATTTTATGTTGATGGCAATGGTTTTTATATTCTTTTTCAAATCGTTAAAATTATTGAAATTTTTTTAAAGCTCGGATCTCACGAAACAAGCGCAAAATCTAGTGTTGGGATGTATCTAGATGTTCATGGAATCATAATCTCGAATGTATTTTGAGTAATTTTGATAAGTTTTAAGTCGACGGCAATTGTTTTTCTATTTTTTTTAAATCGTCAAAATATTTGCAATTTTTAAACATTTTACGCTCTGATGTTATTAAATTATCTCAATATTCGGCAAAGGAATGTGTGCAGATTTTTACGAAATATTAATCTCAAATGTATTTTGAGCAATTTTGTTTTAAGTCGATGGCAATTGTTTTTATTTTTTTTTTGATTGTCAAAATGATTGCAGTTTTTCTCAACTTTACGCCCTGATTTCATGAAATTATTTCAAAATACAGTGTGGTTTTTTTTTGAAGATTTGTACGAAATTATAATTTACAATGTGTTGGGGTGATTTTGGTAAGTTTTAAGTCGATTGCAATTTTTTTTGATATTTTTTTCAAGCCAGTAAAAATATAACATTTTTTCACCATTTTACGCTTTGATCTTATTGAATTATATTAATATTAAATAAAGGAATGTATGTGGATTTTCACGAAAAATTAATCTCGAATGTATTTTAAGTAATTTTGCGAAGTTTCAAGTCGATGGCAATTGTTTTTATATTTTTTATCAAGCCGCTAAAATGATAAACAATTTTTCACTATTTTTTCGCACTGATCACACTACATTTAAAATCCAGTGAAAGGACGTTTATAGATTTTCAAGGGGCCATAATCTTGAACGCATTTTAAGTCATTTTGAAAAATTTCAAGTCGATGGCAATTGTTTTTCTATTTTTTTTAGATTCGCCAAAATGATTACATGTTACGCTCTGATTACATAAAATTATTCCAAACTTTATTAATGACGTGTACGTAGGTTTCCATGACGCCAGAATTTCGAATAAACTTTCAGTAATTTTTCCAAAAGTTTTTAAGGTTTTTGGAATCGTTAAATTAAATGCAATTTTTCGCAGTTTTGACGCTCTATCTCAAAATTAAGTCATGGGATATATGTAGATTTTCAGCCAATCACAATCTCGAATATATTTTGAGTTATTTTGGAAATTTTCAAGTCTCTAGCAATTGTATTTTTTTTGAAGCCACTAAAATGATAAACAAATTTTCACCATTTTTCGCACTGATCACACCAAAATTAAAATCTAGCGAAAGGATGCCTATGGATTTTTAAGGAGCCATAATCTTGAACGCATTTTAAGCCATTATGAAAAATTTCAAGTTGATGGCAATTGTTTTTCTATTTTTTTTTTTTTTTAGAATAGCCAAAATGATTACATTTTACGCTCTGATTACATAAAATTATTCCCAACATTATTAATGAGGTGTACGTAGGTCTCCACGACACCCACCAAAATTTCGAATAAATTTTCAGTAATTTTTCCAAAATGTCTAGTTTTTAAGGTTTTGTGGAATCGTTAAATTAAATGCATTTTTCACAGTTTTGACGCTCCATCTCAAAATCAAGTGATGGGATTTATGTAGATTTTTAGCCAATCACAATCTCTAATGCATTTTAAGTCATTTTGAAAAATTTCAAGTCGATGGCAATTGTTTTTCTTTTTTTTTTAGAATCGTCAAACTAATTACATTTCTTAACACTTTACCCTCTGATCTTATTAAATTATCTGAATATCCAGTGAAGGAATGTATGTAGATTTTCACGAAATATTAAACTCGAATTTATTTTGAGTTTTTTTTAAGTTTCAAGTCTCTGGAAATTGTTTTTATATTTTTTTCGGATCGTCAAAATTATTGCAATTTTTCACAATGTGTGGCGCTGTGATTCCACGAAATTTACTCAGAAATGTAAATATACAGTGCGCGCCTAAAGTATGGAATATATTCAGTAAAACCGAAATTAAGGAACAAGGTCATTTTGCAAAAACTCTAAATATCAAGCTCTCACCTTGAATTGTCATTTACTCGAAAAGTTTCTGATATAAGATGGCAATATTTTTATACTGCCGGTTCGACAATGAAAAGATCTCTCAAAATCAAGAACAAAAATTTAAGTTGCTACTTAAAAACAAAATGGCGGACGTCGTAACTAAAAAAATGACGACTGAAAATCCACTTTCATGTAAAAATGTGTATTTTTATAAAAGAAAATTGACCTGTTCGAGGATTTTTTCCAAAAATATTTAATTTCGGTTTTACTGAATATACTTTAGGCGCACTGAGTGAACATTCTTACGGAATCATAATTTTGAATGGGGTCCCTTTTTATTTTTATTACAAATGCTAATTTTTGATGCATTTACTCTTAATTTTAATTGAATAAATTATATTGCAAGGTACTCAATCTACAGTTGTCCGTAGTATATGAGGTTGCCTACGACACAGTACTATGATACCATCATCGGTATTTTTTTTTTATTTGTACACGAATAAAATAATTTGATTTTCATAAATTAATAACCCTATGGCAATATTATATTTTTTTAATTAAACAAAAATTTTGGTTATGAAATAAATGTATTTAACTTTTACAAAGAACAGCAAAATTTTAAGCGTAGAAAATACACAATAATAAAAAAAATATTTATTTTGTTAATATTTTACAAAGAAAATTTACTTTCGTCAGGACACAATTAATAGAAATATTAAAACTCATAGTTAACGAAATCATTTATATTAAAGGGACAGTTGTCAATTAGAAATTGTTTCAATACGGACTTATACTCTTTAAAATTTAGTTCTTAATGTGTTTGGGAAGACTCTTGTAGAATTCGATTCCATGGTAGTTTATGCCATGCTGGGTTTTCTTCAGTTTGTGAAATGGTTGGTATATGTGTGGCTTTATTAATAACGCCTTATAATTTTTTTTTGTTTTTTGTTTTCTGGCATAGGTTTGACCATTCAGCCACTAACGATGCCTTATAATTTAATTAAATATTTATTTACTTCACATTCGTTCGATCCGGCGTACTCAATCCACAGTTGTCCGTAGTATATGAGGTTGCCTATGACACAGTACCATGGTACCACCATCGGTAAATTTGTTGTTGTTTTTTTTTAATTGTACATGAATAAAATAATTTGATTTTCATAAATGAATAACCCAATGGCATTTTTTTTTAAAATAAACAAGAATTTTGTTGATGAGATAAATGTATTTAATTAACTTTTAGAAAGAGCAGCGAAATATTAAGCGTAGAAAACACACTTTATTATTAAGGTCTTATAATTTAATTAAATATCTATTTACAATCATTTCTTATTCCTCTTCATATTCGTTCGCTCCAGCGACAGATTGTACACTGTATTTGATTTGGGTGCCATGGGCTGTTGCATCGACCGAAGCCACTCCATCGAGGTCGATTTTTGGCCCGTCCAAGGGAATAACTTCCTCTCTGAAAATAAATAAATAATAATAACATAATTTATTTCGGTTGGTAACTCAAGTACAGCATTTAGACAATAGATTCCGCCACCTTGACGTTTCCACTTAATTTATTTCTGTGTTCATGCAATATTTCTATTAAAAAAATATCATAATCACATGAAATAATAGGTACATAATGAAGAAAAAAAAAACTTAATTTTAAATAAATTTAATAAGTAAATATTCAACCTGTTCGGGACTCTAAATTAAGTCTTATTAAGACTACAAATTTATTTAATGCTCCTGTCTTTAATTTATTCATTTTAATTGGTTTAAAGATTTTAAAGAATGGTTTAAAGATTTTAAAGAATGGTTTAAAGAAAATTTGGAAAACTCATACCCATAAAAAAAAGTCGTCAAAAAGAAAAATAATAATATAATACGATAAAAGGCAAATGTTAATGGAAATCTCACAGAATTCTTATTTCACATTTGGTTAAACATCCGGAATAAGAAGATAAAAAATAATTGGCTGTTTTCGAACGCAGATGTTAATGGAAATTGAATAAATCTCATGGAATTTGTATTGCACATTTGGTTAAACAATCTTAGTAATAATTGTTTGTTTTCAATTGTTTAAAAAAAAATCAATTGTATACAAATTTCGACATGTTTCGGTCGCACGACCATTATTACTATTAGTTGCATTCCTTGGGAGTGATCATGAGACCGAAACATGTAGAAATTTATATTCAACTATATTTTTATGTAATATTTATGTAAAATAACCAATTGTTAGTTAAATGTTAAATGTTGGCGGCGTTTACTTCGTGGTACATCTTGATTGTAGATTGGAATAAAACACTTTAACTTTAATAAAATATAGTGGTATAAAAAAGTTAAAGTGTTTTATTCCAATCTACAATTGTTAGTTTCTCACAATATTGGTTAAAACGTGTTTTCGTTAAAATAAACACGAGGTGTATTACGAAGCGAACGCCTCCTTCATCAAACATAAAAAAAATATGTATATTTCAACCCTAGTTTAGTAACGAAAGTTTTTTTAACACGAGTCTAAGTTACAATAATATGACAAATGAAACATGTACATTAAATAAATTAAATAATTTATTGAATGATTTAATACCTCGTTACTACCAACTCTAAAAAAATAATAACAGCAAAGCCATTACAGCACTCGTATCGTAATAACAGTAAGCCATTAATATGAGTTAAAACGTGCTTTCAGTAAAATATACACAAGGTGTATGTACTACGAATCAAACTTAAAAAAAATGTATATTTATTTCAACATGAGTTTCGTAACCACAAGGTGTGTGTACTATTAATCAAACTTAAAAATAAATTGTATATTTCAACACGAGTTTCGTAACGAAAGTTTTTTAACACGAGTCCTAGTTGTAATAATATAACGTATGAAACATGTACATTAAATAAATTGAATCGTTTATTTAATGCCTCGTAATACTACCAACTCTAAAAAATTAATAACAGCAGAGCTATTACAGCGCTCGTATCGTAATAACGGTAAGCCATTACGGTACGGTTTTTGCGTGCTGTAATAGCTTCATTGTAGACGCGAAATATAAATAAAAAGCTTACCCGACAACGCGGTATCCCCTTTCATCGGCTTCGTAATGTACGGTCCTCTTGAAGTAACCATCACTGTAGGAGTACATTCCTTGGACGGCTAATCCTTCGCGGACTTCGGTTCTTTGTTGCGAGAGATCGTTGATGTGGTCTTGGACGTTGGAAGTAAATTCGTACCTGGAGAGAGAATGAATTCATTCAACTTCAGTAAAGACGAAATAGTTATTTGTTTAACGGGGCAATAAAGTGACAGATTTACGGACGCTGCGTCTCATCTGATTGGCCGTGAAGTTTCACCTGATTGTCTCATTACTTTTACAGCCTGGGCATAAATAAGCATTTTTAAAACCTAGTCCGCAAAAGTGATATTTCACGGCCTAAAACCAGTCCGAAAAATCTTACCTAATTCAAATTAATTGCTTATAGTTAAAACCGTTTTAGATGTTAATTAAACTTAAGAAACCTCCTATTCGTCTCAGATGTATTAAACAAATTCAATAAAGACGAAACTTGAATTTATTGAGTTTAATTTTAGACGTGACGTAAAAGTTTACCTGGCATTGCTGTTTTGTTCCAACTCTTCCTCAGTTGGCAATCGATCGCGAGCTAGAGTTCTGACGAGTTCTGGTACTGGAACTGCTTGTTGTTGTTGTTGTTGTTGTTTGTTCTTGGGCGGTAGTTGTGAGGCCACAATTACCAAAATGGCCGATGCCAAGAAAATCTTTAAAAAAATAAAGTACATTTATATGTATCGCTCTCTAATTAGACTGTTTATTGGGTAATAAATATTTTTATTACTTTTGTTGTATTTAAATCTCAAGCAAATTTATTTATTTATTTATTTTTTACGGAACTCCTTTTTACATAAATGTTTACAAATCAGGTGTATGAATATTTACATTCAATCATGTTAGAATAAATTGTACATGAGCACAACAAATTACAGATTTCAGTCCAAGCCTAAATGATTTATTAAATCAATGAATAAAAACAAGTATAAATTAATAAACAAATTAGATTTAATTGAATTCAAGGATAAATTGCCTAAAATAATTTCAATGGACTAAAATGTGGGTTACATTAATACAAAAATTAAACTATTCCATTCTTCTTTAAATCAATATGAATTTTTAACTCATTACAGCATTAATCAATTTATAATAAGTAATATAATTAATAGCACTTACAATAAAAATGAAAAAAAAAAACTTACCGTTTTAATCATTTTTGGAAATTTATTACCACACACCGACTTGCACACTCTTACAAAGCAAAAACAGTTTTGTGCCGTTTCCAAAAACGTATCCACCCTTTATATCTCTAATTGCAATTGTATGGACATAATAAGTTTTCATTGAGCGAAAGTCGTTTCCGATAATTAATTTTTAATTTGCATTCCTTTTGTCGAAAATTGGAATCTTGAACAATTACAGGTTTACAAAGGAATAGTAAAAATATTCCACTAATTCCCCATTTTCTTTTGTTTCAGGTATGCAGATTTTTTAAATATGAAAAATAAAAGTGTCAAGCGAAAAGCAGTTTCGGAAAGGCGTAAGTAAATAAAATTTGATAATTTGATTAATTAAAACACTTGGTTATGTTTCACCACGGGTTAAGTGAGAAATTAATTAATCATAAATATATAAATAAAATTTGGTTTTAGTTTTTGTGAAAAAAAAATAATCATTTTGACTGTCCGAAAAAATATATATCTTTTATTTCTACGCTAACGTGCAATTTTCCAAAATTAAGTGATGACAACTTTGTCACTAAATTAAACTTGAATGATTTTTTGACTAAATTTGGAAAGTTTTTTTTTTACAAATTTACACCCTCACATGATTGAAGTATAAGTTTGTACAGAATCGTTTTTTTAGTACATTTAGAAACTTCCAACTCAATGGCAGTTGTTTTTAATTTTTTTTTTTGAGCCGCCGAAATGATTATAATTTTTTACAAGTTTACTTTCCAATAACGTGAAATTTTTCCAAAATCAGGTGATATTATTTTGTGTAGCTTTTCACGAAATGAAACTAGAAAGAGTTTCGGATAAATTTGGAAAATTTCACCTCGATGGCAATTGTTTCTATATTTTTTTTTTGAGACGCCAAAATGGTTACAATTTTTTACCAGTATGCTCTTCATTAATTTGAAATTTTTCCAAAATCAAGTAAAAGGATTTATGTAACTTTTCAGAAAATGAAACTAGAAAGAGTTTTTGATAAATTTATAAAATTTCAACTTGATGGCAATTGTTTATATATATTTTTTTTGAGTCGCCAAAATGATTATAATTTTTTACAAGTTTACTCTTCATTAAAATGAATTTTTTCCAAAATCAAGTTGAAGGATTTATGTAACTTGAATAATTTTGAGTAAATTTCGAATGTCTTTAAGTCGACGGCAATTGTGTTTCTGTTTTTGTTTTTTTTTTGTTACCAAAATACTTGAAATTTCAACAATTTCACGCCTTCCCTTGAAATTATCCCTAAATCTACGGTTGATATATTTAAAGTTTTCTCAAAATCGTATTTTTGCGTATATTGTACATTCATTTAAACAGATTCAAGTCGAAGGCAATTGTTTTTGTTTATAAATGTTTAGATTTTCCGAAATGATTGATTTTTTTTTTAATTTTCCTCGATGTTTTCATGATTATTTTTTATGAAATTAAATTTGAAGGTGTTTTGAGTAAACTCGGTAAGTTTCAAGCCGATGGTAACTTTTTTTATTAATTTTTTTTGATTGGCCAAAATTATAAATTTTTTTCTAAAAGTTTTCTCGATGTTATCATGATTTTTTCCGGTAATCAAATGATCATATAAATGTAGCTTTACATGAAATTAAATTTGAAGGTATCTTGAGTAAACTCGGTAAGTTTGAAGCCCATGAAAACTGTTTTTAATAATTTTTTGGATTAAATTTTTTCTAAATTTTTTCTCGATGTTATCATATTTTTTTCCGTTAATCAAATGATTATAAAAATGTAGCTTTGCATGAAATTAAATTTGAAGGTGTCTTGATTAAATTTAGAAAGTTTCAAGCCCATGAAAACTGTTTTTAATAATTTTTTTGATTGACCAAAATTATTAAATTTTTTCTAAAAGTTTTCTCGATGTTATCATGATTTTTTCCAGTAATCAAATGATCATATAAATGTAGCTTTACATGAAATTAAATTTGAAGGTGTCTTGAGTAAATTTGGAAAGTTTCAAGCCCATGAAAACTGTTTTTAATAATTTTTTGGATTGGCCAAAATGATTAAATTTTTTCTAAAATATTTCTCGATGTTATCATAACTTTTTCAGTTAATCAAACGATCATATAAATGTAGCTTTACATGAAATTAAATTTGAAGGTGTCTTGAGTAAATTTGGAAAGTTTCCAGCCGATGGCAACTGTTTTTAATAATTTTTGGATTGGCCAAAATGATCAATTTTTTTCTAAAATGTTTCTCGATGTTATCATGATTTTTTTCGTTAATCAAATGATCATATAAATGTATCTTAACATGAAATTAAATTTGAAGGTATCTTGATTAAATTTAGAACGTTTCAAGCCGATGGCAACTGTTTTTAATAATTTTTCGGAGTTGCCAAAATTATTATATTTTTTTACAAGTTCTCTCTACGTTAACATGAAATTTTCCCAGAATAAAGTGAAAGGATGCATGCAGCTTTTTCACTAAACTAAACTTGAATTATTTTTGACTAAATTTTGAAAGTTTCAAGCCGATGGCAATTGTTTTCACATTTTTTTTGGGTCACCAAAATTATTATTTTTTTTTTTACAAATTTGCATTCTCACGCGATTGAAGTATTTAAAGTTTTTACAGAATCGTAATTTTGCAAGTTTTGTGATTACATTTAGAAACTTTCAACTCGATGGCAATTGTTTTTGTATATTTTTTTAGAATTGCCAAAATTATTATAATTTTTTACAAATTTACTTAATGTAAACATGATTTTTTCCAAAATCAAGTGAAAGGATTTATGTAACTTTTCACGAAATGAAACTTGAAAGAATTTTGGGTAAATTTAGAAAATTTCACCTCGATGGCAATTGTTTTTATATTTTTTTCGCAGTCGCCAAAATGATTATATTTTTTTACAACTTTGCTCTTCACGAACATGAAAATTTTCCAAAATCAAGTAAAAGGATTTATGTAACTTTTCAGAAAATGAAACTTGAATGAGTTTTTGGTAAATTTATAAAATTTCAACTCGATGGCAATTGTTTTTATATTTTTTTCGCCGTCGCCAAAATGATTATATTTTTTCACAACTTTGCTCTTCACGAACATGATTTTTTTTTCCAAAATCAAGTAAAAGGATTTATGTAACTTTTCAGGAAATGAAACTTGAAAGAGTTTTTGGTAAATTTGGAAAATTTTACCTCGATGGCAATTGTTTTTATATTTTTCGCAGTCGCCAAAATGATTGCATTTTTTCACAACTTTGCTCTTCATGAACATGAAATTTTTCCAAAATCAAGTAATAGGATTTATGTAACTTTTCAGGAAATGAAACTTGACAGAGTTTTTAGTAAATTTGGAAAATTTCAACTCGATGGCAATTGTTTTTATATTTTTTTCGCAGTCGCCAAATTGATTATAATTTTTTACAAGTTTACTCTTCATTAATCTAAAATTCTTCTAAAATCAAGTGATGGAAATGTATGTAGAGTTTCAGGAAATGAAACTTGAAAGAGTTTTTGGTAAATTTGGAAAATTTCAAGTCGATGGCAATTGTTTTTAAATTTTTTTGGAGTCGCCAAAATGATTAAAATTGTTTACAAGTTTACTCTTCGTTAATATGAAATTCTTCCAAAATCAAGTGATGGAAATGTATGTAGAGTTTCACGAAATGAAACTTGAAAGAGTTTTTGGTAAATTTGGAAAATTTCAAGTCGATGGCAATTGTTTTTATATTTTTTTGGAGGCGCCAAAATGATTAAAATTTTTTACAAGTTTACTCTTCATTAATATGAAATTCTTCCAAAATCAAGTGATGGAAATGTATGTAGAGTTTCAGGAAATGAAACTTGAAAGAGTTTTTGGTAAATTTGGAAAATTTCAACTCGATGGCAATTGTTTTTATATTTTTTTTTTGGAGTCGCTAAAATGATTAAATTTTTTTACAAGTTTACTCTTCATTAATATGAAATTCTTCCAAAATCAAGTGATGGAAATGTATGTAGAATTTCAGGAAATGAAACTTGAAAGAGTTTTTGGTAAATTTGGAAAATTTCAACTCGATGGCAATTGTTTTTATATTTTTTTTTTGGAGTCGCTAAAATGATTAAATTTTTTTACAAGTTTACTCTTCGTTAATATGAAATTCTTCCAAAATCAAGTGATGGAAATGTATGTAGAGTTTCACGAAATGAAACTTGAAAGAGTTTTTGGTAAATTTGGAAAATTTCAAGTCGATGGCAATTGTTTTTATATTTTTTTTGGAGGCGCCAAAATGATTAAAATTTTTTACAAGTTTACTCTTCATTAATATGAAATTCTTCCAAAATCAAGTGATGGAAATGTATGTAGAATTTCGGGAAATGAAACTTGAAAGAGTTTTTGGTAAATTTGGAAAATTTCAAGTCGATAGCAATTGTTTTTATATTTATTTTTGGAGTCGCCAAAATGATTTAATTTTTTACAAGTTTACTCTTCATTAATATGATTTTTTTCCAAAATCAAGTGATGGAAATGTATGTAGAGTTTCAGGAAATTAAACTTGAAAGAGTTTCTGGTAAATTTGGAAAATTTCAAGTCGATGGCAATTGTTTTTATATTTTTTTTAGAGTCGCCAAAATGATTAAAATTTTTTACAAAAGTTTACTCTTCGTTAATATGAAATTCTTCCAAAATCAAGTGATGGAAATGTATGTAGAGTTTCAGGAAATGAAACTTGAAAGAGTTTTTGGTAAATTTGGAAAATTTCAACTCGATGGCAATTGTTTTTATATTTTTTTTTGGAGTCGACAAAATGATTAGAATTTTTTACAAGTTTACTCTTCGTTAATATGAAATTCTTCCAAAATCAACTGATGTAAATGTATGTAGAGTTTCAGGAATTGAAACTTGAAAGAGTTTTTGGTAAATTTGGAAAATTTCACCTCGATGGCAGTTGTTTTTATATTTTTTTTTGAGTCGCCAAAATGATTAAAATTTTACAAAAGTTTACTCTTCATTAATATGAAATTCTTCTAAAATCAAGTGATGGAAATGTATGTAGAATTTCAGGAAATGAAACTTGAAAGAGTTTTTGGTAAATTTGGAAAATTTCAACTCGATGGCAATTGTTTTTATATTTTTTTTTTGTAGTCGCCATAATGATTTTTTCCAAAATCAAGTGAACTTTTCACGAATTGAAAGAGTTAGTGGTCAATTTAGTAAATTGATGATTTTTTTGTTACATTATAAATAAAAGTTATTTTATGATTTAAGACAAACAAATTTTATTTAGATCAAAATGTTACGATTACTAAACTAAAAACTATACAAACTAATGACGCAGTTGCACACAGATAACAGCCTCAGCACTCTCTCCCTATTCTGTAAAATTAAATTCCACCCCTACGCGGTCCAACCCCAATCCTCCTTAATCATATCCGCCCCCTTCTCCGCAATCATGAAAACCGGAGCGTTCGTGTGTCCAGCAATAACTTCTGGCATGATCGAGGCGTCGATAACGCGAAGACCCTTAACACCGTGCACCCTCAATCGCGGATCGACCACCGCCCTCTTATCCCCCTTCGGACCCATCTTGCAAGTCCCGCTCAAGTGGTAGATGGTGAAGGTGAAATGCCTGGCCATGCACTCGAAGTATTCGTCGGAGGTCGGGGGGTGTTGGCTGCAGCTGGGCAACGGGGTTTGGTAGAGCTTGACGCCGATCTTCTGCAGCGATGGCTGCTGCGTGATGTTGATGGCCAGACGGACGCCTTTGATGATGACATCGACGTCTTCTTGCACGGATAAGTAGTTGGGAACGAGGAACGGTTTGGTTAAGTAATTGGTGTTTTTTAACAAGATCCGCCCCCTGCTCTTGGGGCGGAGGAGCATGGGGAACACCATGAAGCTGTGTTTGTGCTCGATGGGTTTGTACACGGCGTCGTAGATGCTGTCCTTGATGCCGAAATCCTTGCGCAGGAGCGTGTCCGAGGGGATGGAACCAGCGAGGTACAGTAGTTCCATATTGGGCCAACCATCTGGGTCGTTGGGGCGGTCGAAATCGTAGAAGGCTAGTGCTTCGCAGCCTCCTGGTGTTGAAATTGGGCCTTGATGGTCGTTCAGGTATTGGCGAAGAAAATCGCCTTGGAAGACCATATCTAGGTTTATGCCGTAGGGCTTGTCCATCAGGAAAGTTAACCCGCCTACGGCGATGTGGTCCATTAGGTTGTAGCCTACGCGTAGGTTCTTGATGACGGGGATGTTGAGGGATTGCAGGTGCTTCTTCGGACCCACGCCTGATAACATGAGGAGTTGCGGCGAGCTGATCGCCCCCGCGGATAAGATAACTTCCTTACGCGCCCTGATCGCGTAGGTTCGTCCGGAACGCACGAACTCAACACCGTACGCCCTCTGGGTGTTCGGATCGATCAACACTTTTTTGACCATGGAGAGCTTCTTCACGTGCAGATTCGGCCGGTTGTTCACCGGAAACAGGTACGCCCTGTTGGAGCTGTGCCTCAGACCCTCCTTCAGCGTGCTTTGCAGGTACGAAACGCCCACCTGCGTCTCCCCGTTGTAATCCACGTACTTCATGCCGAACTCCTTGTTGGCCTCCACCACCAGTTTCGCCAGTTTGCTGTGGAAGGGAGCGTAGCCCACGTTCAGGTAGCCCTGGGTGTTGTGGTAGACGCTGTTCTGGAATTCGGGGATGGTGAAGTTTTCCACTTTCTTGTAGTACTCGAGCACGTTCTTCCAGTCCCAGCCGACGTTGCCCATGGAGGCCCAGTTGTCGAAGTCTCTGCGGTTGCCCCTGGTGTAGATCATGTAGTTGAGGACGCTCGATCCGCCCATGACCCTTCCGCGCGGCCACTTGCACTGGTTGTTGTCCATGCCCAGGCAGTACTTGTCGCTGGGCGTTGTCTTGTAGGCCCAGTTGGCTGAAGTGAATTGGAGGTAGTTGGCTAGTAGGGGGAAGTCCATTAGTAGGTTTTCGGTGTCTCCTGTAAAATTAATTTTGCTTAAATGTGAAATTTCTGGATTTTTGGTTATTAAAATTTGCTTCTAACGCAGCTATTGTTGGTTACTACTTAAGTTCGGATAATTTTCTTTGGCTAATTTGAAAATAACATCTTTCAAGATTCGTTTGACTAAATTTCAAGCATTTGTCTAAAGGAATGTTGAAGTTCTGGAGGAATTTCTGGAGAAAGAGCATTTTTGGACATCAAAATTTTCATTCTAGGGCAGTCATTGTTGGTTACTACTTAAGTTCGAATAATTTTCTTTGGCTAATTTGAAAATAACATCTCTCAAGATTCGTTTGACTAAATTTCAAGCATTTGTCTAAAGAAATGTTTGAATGAATTGTAGAAAGAGCATTTTTGGATATCAAAATTTTCATTCTATCGCAGCTATTGTTGGTTACTACTTAAGTTCTAATAATTTTCTGTGGCTAATTTAAAAATAACAACTTTCAAGATTCATTTGACTAAATTTCAAGCATTTCTTTAAAGAAATGTTGAAGTTCTGGAGGAATTTTCGGAGAAAGAGCATTTTTGGACATCAAAATTTTCATTCTAGAGCAGTCATTGTTGGTTACTACTTAAGTTCGGATAATTTTCTTTGGCTAATTTGAAAATAACATCTCTCCAGATTCATTTGACTAAATTTCAAGCATTTGTCTGAAGAAATGTTTGAATGAATTGTAGAAAGAGCATTTTTGGATATCAAAATTTTCATTCTATCGCAGCTATTGTTGGTTACTACTTAAGTTCTAATAATTTTCTGTGGCTAATTTAAAAATAACAACTTTCAAGATTCATTTGACTAAATTTCAAGCATTTCTTTAAAGAAATGTTGAAGTTCTGGAGGAATTTTCGGAGAAAGAGCATTTTTGGACATCAAAATTTTCATTCTAGAGCAGTCATTGTTGGTTACTACTTAAGTTCGGATAATTTTCTTTGGCTAATTTGAAAATAACATCTCTCCAGATTCATTTGACTAAATTTTAAGCATTTGTCTAAAGAAATGTTGAAGTTCTGGAGGAATTTTCGGAGAAAGAGCATTTTTGGACATCAAAATTTTCATTCTAGAGCAGTCATTGTTGGTTACTACTTAAGTTCGGATAATTTTCTTTGGCTAATTTGAAAATAACATCTCTCCAGATTCATTTGACTAAATTTTAAGCATTTGTCTAAAGAAATGTTGAAGTTCTGGAGGAATTTTTGGAGAAAAAGCATTTTTGGACATCAAAATTTTCATTCTAGAGCAGTCATTGTTGGTTACTACTTAAGTTCGGATAATTTTCTTTGGCTAATTTGAAAATAACATCTCTCCAGATTCATTTGACTAAATTTTAAGCATTTATCTAGAGAAATGTTGAAGTTCTGGAGGAATTTTTGGAGAAACTGCATTTTTGGTCATCAAAATTTTCATTCTAGAGCAGTCATTGTTGGTTACTACTTAAGTTCGGATAATTTTTTTTGGCTAATTTGAAAATAACATCTTTCAAGATTCGTTTGACTAAATTTCAAGCATTTGTCTAAAGAAATGTTGAAGTTCTGGAGGAATTTTTGGAGAAAGAGCATTTTTGGTCATCAACATTTTCATTCTAGCGCAGTAATTGTTGGTTACTACTTAAGTTCGGATAATTTTCTTTGGCTAATTTGAAAATAACATCTTTCAAGATTCGTTTGACTAAATTTCAAGCATTTGTTTAAAGAAATGTTGAAGTTCTGGAGGAATTTTTGGAGAAAGAGCATTTTTGGACATCAAAATTTTCATTCTGGAGCAGTCATTGCTGGTTACTACTTAAGTTCGGATAATTTTCTTTGGCTAATTTGAAAATAACATCTTTCAAGATTCGCTTGACTAAATTTCAAGCATTTGTCTGAAGAAATGTTTGAATGAATTGTAGAAAGAGCATTTTTGAATATCAAAATTTTCATTCTATCGCAGCTATTGTTGGTTACTACTTAAGTTCGGATAATTTTCTTTGGCTAATTTGAAAACAACATCTTTCAAGATTCGTTTGACTAAATTTCAAGCATTTGTCTAAAGAAATGTTGAAGTTCTGGAGGAATTTTTGGAGAAAGAGCATTTTTGGTCATCAACATTTTCATTCTAGCGCAGTAATTGTTGGTTACTACTTAAGTTCGGATAATTTTCTTTAGCTAATTTGAAAATAACATCTTTTAAGATTCATTTGACTAAATTTCAAGCATTTGTCTGAAGAAATGTTTGAATGAATTGTAGAAAGAGCATTTTTGGATATCAACATTTTCATTCTAGAGCAGTCATTGGTGGTTACTACTTAAATTCGGATAATTTTCTTTGGCTAATTTGAAAATAATATCTTTCAAGATTCATTTGACTAAATTTGAAGCATTTGTCTAAAGAAATGTTGAAGTTCTGGAGGAATTTTTGAAAAAACAGCATTTTTGGACATCAAAATTTTCATTCTATCGCAGCTATTGTTGGTTACTACTTAAGTTCGGATAATTTTCGTTGGCTAATTTGAAAATTACATCTTTCAAGAGCCGTTTGACTAAATTTCAAGCATTTATCTAGAGAAATGTTGAAGTTCTGGAGGAATTTTTGGAGAAACTGCATTTTTGGTCATCAAAATTTTCATTCTAGAGCAGTCATTGTTGGTTACTACTTAAGTTCGGATAATTTTTTTTGGCTAATTTGAAAATAACATCTTTCAAGATTCGTTTGACTAAATTTCAAGCATTTGTCTAAAGAAATGTTGAAGTTCTGGAGGAATTTTTGGAGAAAGAGCATTTTTGGTCATCAACATTTTCATTCTAGCGCAGTAATTGTTGGTTACTACTTAAGTTCGGATAATTTTCTTTGGCTAATTTGAAAATGACATCTTTTAAGATTCATTTGACTAAATTTCAAGCATTTGTCTGAAGAAATGTTTGAATGAATTGTAGAAAGAGCATTTTTGGATATCAACATTTTCATTCTAGAGCAGTCATTGGTGGTTACTACTTAAATTCGGATAATTTTCTTTGGCTAATTTGAAAATAATATCTTTCAAGATTCATTTGACTAAATTTCAAGCATTTGTCTAAAGAAATGTTGAAGTTCTGGAGGAATTTTTGAAAAAACAGCATTTTTGGACATCAAAATTTTCATTCTATCGCAGCTATTGTTGGTTACTACTTAAGTTCGGATAATTTTCTTTGGCTAATTTGAAAACAACATCTTTCAAGATTCGTCTGACTAAATTTCAAGCATTTGTCTAAAGAAATGTTGAAGTTCTGGAGGAATTTTTGGAGAAAGAGCATTTTTGGTCATCAACATTTTCATTCTAGCGCAGTAATTGTTGGTTACTACTTAAGTTCGGATAATTTTCTTTGGCTAATTTGAAAATAACATCTTTTAAGATTCATCTGACTAAATTTCAAGCATTTGTCTGAAGAAATGTTTGAATGAATTGTAGAAAGAGCATTTTTGGATATCAACATTTTCATTCTAGAGCAGTCATTGGTGGTTACTACTTAAATTCGGATAATTTTCTTTGGCTAATTTGAAAATAATATCTTTCAAGATTCATTTGACTAAATTTCAAGCATTTATCTAAAGAAATGTTGAAGTTCTGGAGGAATTTTTGGAGAAACTGCATTTTTGGTCATGAAAATTTTCATTCTAGAGCAGTCATTGTTGGTTACTACTTAAGTTCGGATAATTTTTTTTGGCTAATTTGAAAATAACATCTTTCAAGATTCGTTTGACTAAATTTCAAGCATTTCTCTAAAGGAATGTTGAAGTTCTGGAGGAATTTTTGGAGAAAGAGCATTTTTGGTCATCAAAATTTGCATTCTAAGATAGGCATTGTTGGTTGCTACTTAAGTTAGGATAATTTTCTTTCAGTAATTTAAAGGCAACGTCGTTGAGTTGAGGATTGTTCTGTCTAAATTTCAAGTATTTGTCTTAAGAAATAGAACAATTTTTGAAGAAAGTGCATTTTTGTCATCAAAATTTTTCTTGACGGTATACCTGCTTCTATGAGGAGCACGTTCCAATTCGGATTATCGGTTAGTCGGTTCGCCAAGACGCATCCCGCCGTACCAGCTCCGACGATGATGAAGTCGTACTCTGGAAACAAGAACGGTTCGTCTCTTGGTTCCATGGTGATCTGGTTTTGGCCTTGGCCCAGCAACTTGATGATGCCTTCGAGTAGTCCCTGCGGTCGGACCGATTGCGCTAAAGCTGTGATTATCACCAGGACTAGGAGGATACGAGACGCCATTTTGCTCTTCACCGGGGTTCACCTGTAAATATGCAAACATTTTTTTAATTCAAACAATTGGAATAGTAGGAAACTCTACAAGGTGACAAAATGAAATTTTTGGATGTGGATTTCCTCCTGAACACATTTTTTTAAGAAGCTGAAAAAAGAAAGAGTTTTATAGAAATCTAGAAGGAAGGTACTCTCGATGGCGAAAGAGAATCGAAATAGTAAAGGAAGAACATATAGTAGTAATAGTAGTAGTATTTATTTCCAAGGTAAACGTGTACATTGATGGGTGGGTCGAAGGTAAAATTAATCAAAATGCAGGTATGACATGCCAAAGAGCTGATTTGGACTAGGTTAGTAGTATCACACTTTTTATTCAAGACCAACAATTGGAGTAATAGAAAACTCCACAAGGTCACAAAATGACGTTTTTGGATTTCTTTCTGTACACATTTTTCTAAGAAGAAGCACAAAAAAGAAATATTTTTTGGAAGGTAGTCTCCACAAGGTCTTGAAAAGAGAACAGCAACTAAAGTACTATGGGTACTAAGAAGAAATTGTCCACTGGGTTTCACCTGAAAATATGCAACACTTTGAATTCAAAAAAATTGGAATAGTAGGAGGAAACTAACAAAATAAAATTTTTGGATTTCTTCCTGAACACAAGAAAAATCAAAGGAAGAGTTTAATGGAAATCTTGAACTCTCGACAACTTCTTGAAAAGAGAACAGCAACTAAATAATAATAATAAATAAATGTATTCAACAACTTGGGATGCAGAAATACAACGTAAATGTGCAGACAATTTAACATGTAATACATTGAGTGTATTTGATCCACGCTTGAACAAGTCAGACCAAAATTTGCTGTTTGGATAAAAAAATAAGTTGAAAAATAGAGACTAGCCCAGGAAATCAAACAGCTTGTAATATTCTTTCTCAATGAGAAATTGTTTTTGTTGTTTTCTAAACAAAGCATTATTGATACTAAGAAGACATTAAAGGAATTAGCTTAGCCCAAAATTTGGAGGAAAATATATAAGAAGGTAAATAATTTTTGCGTTTTTTGAGCATGGAAATATACCATGCTCAAAAAACGCAACAAACAATCATTGGCAGCTCATGAATATAAAAATTAACAATCTGAAATTTTTTCACCTAGAATCGATAAACCGTCATACATGATGACAAGTGATCTACAAACTGAATATTGGCAGGTATAATCTAGCCGCGCTATGATGGCATCTGAGGTGTAGTTGCAGTATCGGCTTCTATTTATAAATCAGTGGTTCTTAAAAGGTTACAGATAACTTTGGAAATAAATATGGATGCAACCCAGCATCTCATGTTCGCTTATTGAAAACTTTAGCCATACGAGACGCACGAGGGCGGCCAGATTTAATCACCTCAGATGCCATCGTAGCACAGCCAGACTATACTGCTTGTTTCGCCAGTTCAAAAAAGGACACGATTCATTATCCAGGGAGCAATACTTTTTCTTTCTGATATTGATAAATCCTTTTTCCATTTCTGCTGCGAGTTTCAAAACCGCGGGTGAACTTATGGACTTTTAAAGCCGAACCAGTTGCGATGCAATTTCCCAATCGAAAAGCTGTCGTCCGCGATGGTTCTTTTTTTTTATTCTTTTTGCGTATCTTTTTTTTCCTTCTTTGTTTTGTTCGCCGACTTTCTCTTTTAATTCATTTCACTGCCAATGTCTCTGGTCTCGACGTGCAGAACAGGTTCCACGGTACCAAAATGAGCTCAGAACGCTTGCGCTCGTAAATTGGTTCAAGGAACATTTGCGTAATCGAGACGTTCAATTTTTCGTCGGTCATCCGAAAATATTCAACAACTGCAATGTAATGATTAAGCAAAATGTATACAAGACTTGAATTATTTTCTATAATTATCTCTACTACACTTAATGGTTTTATCTAGAGTGGAGCAAACTTGAAAATGGATTGCTTGTTAAAAATGCATTGCACGGCGCTTGGTTTTCGACACGAAAACCAAAGTTACACTCCTTCAGAATAATGAAACAATTACACAATCGATCTAAATTTCGCCATTGACTAAAGGATTGTTTCTTCAAGATAAGTAATGGTAGTTGAAAAGTTTTTTTTTTGTGGCAAACTGGTCCTTTCCACAGATTGGGGGGACATACACTGGACCCGCACGGCCACTTCCTCGTTCCGAAAAAGTGACCGCACGGATGGGATTCGAACCCACGACCACGAGGCCCGTGAGCAGGAGCTCTGCTCACTAGGCCACCGCGGCCCCAGTTGAAAGCTGAATGTTAAACATATCAAAAAATATGTAAAAAATTTCCTTTTATTTAACTGACCGTTTACTATAGATGAGTTTATAAATCACACTTAATAATAATATTTATTGTGCTAGATATTTACAGAAAATATTTACACTCCTCCCGACTTACTATATATTAGTGACAAAAATTAAAATGTGTAATTGAAAAAATCTTCAATGCTAAAAAAAAAACTTATGTGTAATTCCTATTCCTTTGACGAGTGTAAATATTTTGTAAATATTTTAGCACAATAAATAAACAAAAAAAAAGTTGAATCAAATTTTCTGGAGATCCATTGAATTAAAAAAAAACCCATAAACGTTCACCACCAGGAAGTCTACTCGTATGCAATTCAATTGGAAATACCATGGTCATTGATGGTGACGAGGCTGCCTGTTGTCTTTTCCTTTTTCCCGAAATAAATCAGCGTTATTGTCTTCTTCTGGTTTCGCAATTTTTGGCTTCCCGACACCAATTTCGTTTGTGAGGTGTGCGAAACGGTTATTGGCACTTAAATAAATTAACTTAATGACTATTTCGCAAAAAAGCGTAACCAACAATGGGAAGCTGGGCGTGTTCAAGGATCAAAATGTTTCTCGCAAAGTGAGCGCGGTGACAAGCGAGAATTTTTGGTTCAACAGGAAGTTGTGCATATTTTTATAGTTTGGTTATTTATTAACGGATTCACCTTTAAATACAGGGTGTTACAAATTCAATGCATTAGCGAAACAATCTCGGCAACTGTACGAGATAGATACATGAAGGCAAAGTTGCGCATTTTAATGCTAAATAATTTGATAAAGAGAAATTTAAAATAATTATTTGACAGTTGCATAATTTCGTCAACAATGATAATTGAAATAATAATTCAACTGATTTAACAAAATTATATTCTTGTAACATTGTGGACGGATTTTGAAATTTTGAAGCTAAATTTCAGCACAGATAAATTTTTATTCATTGTTCAAGTCGTCGAATCCACTTTTATTTTTTACGTTCCAACCGTTGCTATTTTGTTTACAACTGAGAAATGTCAATTCTTGTAACAGGGTGTCAAAAATAGGTTCATTCTGGATGGATTTTGAAGCTAAATTTCGGCGCAGATCAATTTTGATTCATTGTTCAAGTCGTCGAATTTACTTTCATTTCTTACAGTTCAAGTTTCAAACGTTGCTATTTTGTTTCCAGCTGCGAAATGTCAATTGTCGTAATAGGGTGTCAAAAATAGGTTCATTGTGGATTGATTTTGAAATTTTGAGGCTAAATTTCGGCACTGATCAATTTTTATTCATCGTTCAAGTCGTCGAATCCACTTTTATTTTTTACTGTTCACGTTCCAACCGTTGCTATTTTGTTTACAGCTGCGAAATGTCAATCCTTGTAACAGGGTGTCAAAAATAGGTTCATTCTGGATGGATTTTGAAATTTTGAAGCTAAATTTCGGCGCAGATCAATTTTGATTCATTGTTCAAGTCGTCGAATTCACTTTCATTTCTTACAGTTCAAGTTTCAAGCGTTGCTATTTTGTTTCCAGCTGCGAAATATCAATTGTCGTAACAGGTTGTCAAAAATAGGTTCATTGTAGACGGATTTTGAAATTTTGAAGCCAAAATTTCGGCGCTGACCAATTTTTATTCATTGTTAAAGTCGTTGGATGCATTTTTTTCTACTGTGAAAGATCCGACCGTTGCTATTTTGTTTCGAGTTGCTACATGTCCATTGTTTTTATGGAATATTAAAAATAGATTCATTCTGATTATTTCCAGCGGAGGCATTTTTTTTTTACAATTTTTCCAACTGCTGAACGCAATTCAAAAATATGTCGAAACTTTGTTAGTGTTAGGAATGTTTTAAGGAGATTATTTGATGCTTGAAATGAAATTGAATCTAGATCTAATTTATACGGTCGATAATTTTCAAACTCTGTAATATTTTGCTCATTTTGAACAAAAATGACGATTTTCAACTGCCAAAAATGATCATTTTCAACTGCCATATTTGTCAATTTTCAACTGTCAAAAATGACAATTTTTACTGGTAGGAATGAATATTTTCAAGTATCAAAAATTACAATTTTTAACTGCTAAAAAAGACTATTTACAACTATCAAAAATAACCATTTTTAACTGCCAAAAAATGGCAATTTTCAAGTGACAAAAATGACGATTTTCAACTGCCAAAAAAGGTCGTTTTCAACTGTCAAAGAGACAATTATCAAGTGTAAAAAATTTTCAATTAACAAAAATGGTAATTTTCAACTGCAAAAAACGACAATTTAATTGCCAAATTTGACAATTTTAAACTGCCAAATTTGACAATTTTAAACTCTCAAAAAGTGACATTTTTTTACTGGTAGAGGGAAAAATTTTCAACTGTCAAAAATTACCATTTTTAATTGCCAAAAATGCCGATTTTCAAGTGACAAAAATCACCATTTTCAATTAACAAAAATGGTAATTTTCAACTGAAAAAAAGATGATTTTTAATTGCCAAATTTGACAATTTTAAACTCTCAAAAAGTGACAATTTTAAACTGCCAAATTTGACAATTTTAAACTGCCAAAAAAATGACATTTTTTCTATTGGTAGAGGGAAAATTTTCAACTGTCAAAAATTACCATTTTTAATTGCCAAAAATACCGATTTTCAGTGACAAAAATCACCATTTTCAATTAACAAAAATGGTAATTTTCAACTGAAAAAAAGACAATTTTGAATTGCCAAATTTGACAATTTTAAACTGCCAAATTTGACAATTTTAAACTGCCAAAACTGACTTTTTTTTACTGGTAGAGGAAAAATTTTCAACTGTGAAAAATTACCATTTTTAATTGCCAAAAATGCCGATTTTCAAGTGACAAAAATCACCATTTTCAATTAACAAAAATGGTAATTTTCAACTGCAAAAAAGATGATTTTTAATTGCCAAATTTGACAATTTTAAACTCTCAAAAAGTGACAATTTTAAACTGCCAAATTTGACAATTTTAAACTGCCAAAAAAATGACATTTTTTTTATTGGTAGAGGGAAAAATTTTCAACTGTCAAAAATTACCATTTTTAATTGCCAAAAATACCGATTTTCAGTGACAAAAATCACCATTTTCAATTAACAAAAATGGTAATTTTCAACTGAAAAAAAGACAATTTTGAATTGCCAAATTTGACAATTTTAAACTGCCAAATTTGACAATTTTAAACTGCCAAAAATGACTTTTTTTTACTGGTAGAGGAAAAATTTTCAACTGTGAAAAATTACCATTTTTAATTGCCAAAAATGCCGATTTTCAAGTGACAAAAATCACCATTTTCAATTAACAAAAATGGTAATTTTCAACTGCAAAAAAGATGATTTTTAATTGCCAAATTTGACAATTTTAAACTCTCAAAAAGTGACAATTTTAAACTGCCAAATTTGACAATTTTAAACTGCCAAAAAATGACATTTTTTTTATTGGTAGAGGGAAAAATTTTCAACTGTCAAAAATTACCATTTTTAATTGCCAAAGATGCCGATTTTCAAGTGACAAAAATCACCATTTTCAATTAACAAAAATGGTAATTTTCAACTGAAAAAAAGACAATTTTGAATTGCCAAATTTGACAATTTTAAACTGCCAAATTTGACAATTTTAAACTCTCAAAAAGTGACATTTTTAAACTGTCAAATTTGACAATTTTAAACTGCCAAAAAATGACATTTTTTTTTACTGGTAGAGGGAAAAATTTTCAACTGTTAAAAATTACCATTTTTAATTGCCAAAAATGCCGATTTTCAAGTGACAAAAATTACCATTTTTAATTGACAAAAGTGGCAAAGTTCAACTGCCAAAAATGATCGTTTTCAACTGCCAAAAATGTCAAAAATAACAATTTTTAACTGCCTAAAGAGAAAATTTACAACTGCTAAAAATGACTATTTACAACTATCAAGAATAACCATTTTTAACTGTAAAAAAGAGCCAATTTTCAAATGATAAAAATAAGCATTTTAAACTGACAAAAAGACAATTAGTAAGTCTCAAAACTTACCATTTTCAAGTAACAAAAATTATAATTTTCAACTGCAGAAAACGACAATTTCTAACTGTCAAATTTGACAATTTTCAACTGTCCAAAATGACAATTTTTATTGGTAGAAAGGAACATTTTCAACTGTCAAAAATTAGCAATTTCACATCGATTTTCGAGTGACAAAAATGAAAAAGTTCAATTGCCAAAAATGATCGTTTTTAACAGCCGAAAAAGATCATTTTAACTGCTAAATATGACGATTTTCAACTGTATATACGTTTTTTCAGTTATTTCAGCACGATTATCCACAAGTACCGATTTTTGTTCAAAATTTAATTCCAAAAAGAATTTCTCGCAATATCTCAAAGGCAGAAGGTTTGGAATGTCGGAGTGCAAGGTTGTAATTACCGAAAAATTAATTTAAATAATTAAATACCTCTCCATGTAACACGAGGTAATGGCAATAATCTTTAATTATCATAATTTCGCAGACAAGGTCGTTCACAATTAAATAATCGCGGCATTGGTCATGCAAAGAGTCAATTAGTTTGCAATTTTATGATTTTAATAATTCACGCGAGTGTAAAAAAAACTGACCACAATCACAGATTATCCAATTATAAATTCGACTTCTAAAAATGTTAATAACAATATGTTGATATTATACAAGTTGACATCTACAATTATTTTCTGAAGTTTGAACTTTACATGAGAGATGTCAGCAAGGTCGTATGTCGAAAAGAGTTGTTTTTCTTGATTTTGCAGGAAAAATTAATATCTTCAAACGAGTTTTTTTTTAATAGGCGCAACTTATGCTAATCAGCGATTAATTGCGCTCGTAATTACTTCCATAATCGTTTAGAGGAGTTATATTAGAATTATAAATTAGCAATTAATTTAATTCGTTAATATAGGTGTGAAATTTAAACGATACATTAGGCTAGATTTATATATTAAAAAAAAAAATTTGATTAGTGATAAGCTTACATTAATGAAAATCTTCAAAAATCCATATCTCTATTGAAAATTGTTGAATTTACAAAAACCAAATTGATTTTGAATAAGCTATACTTCGGCCATTGAGGATTATTTTTTATGGAATTTTGTCTGCGCGTTTTATATTTTTTCTGCGATGTTTTCATTCAAGTGCTCAAAAAAATAAAATTAAAATTTTCAAAAATCCATATCTCCATTAAAAATTGTTGAATTTATAAAAACCAAATTAATTTCGAATAAGCGATTCTTTGACGATTGGGGATATTTCTTATGGAATTTTGTCGGCGCGTTTTATATTTTTTTCTGCGATGTTTTCATTCAAGTGCTCAAAAAAATAAAATGAAAATTTTCAAAAATGCATATCTCCATTAAAAAATAATGAATTTACAAAAACCAAATTAATTTTCAATAAGCGATTCTTCGACCATTGAGGATGACGTTTGAAGGATTTTTTTCTAAGCGTTTTATATTTTTTTCTGGGATGTTTTCATTAAAGTGCTCAAAAAATTAAAACGAAAATTTTCAAAAATCCATATTTCTATTGAAAATTGTTGAATTTACAAAAACCAAATAAATTTTGAATAAGCGATTCTTTGACCATTGAGGATATTGTTTTAAGGAATTTTTCTACGCGTTTTATATTTTTTTCTACGATGTTTTTGGCCAAGTGCTCAAAAAATTAAAACAAAAAAATCTTCAAAAATCCATATCTCTATTGAAAATTGTTGAATTTACAAAAATCAAATTAATTTTGAATAAGCGATTCTTTGACCATCGAGGATATTGTTTTAAGGAATTTTGTCTGCACGTTTTATATTTTTTTCTGGGATGTTTTCATTAAAGTACCATTGAGGATATTGTTTTAAGGAATTTTGTCTGCGCGTTTTATATTTTTTTCTGGCATGTTTTCATTAAAGTGCTCAAAAAATTAAAACGAAAATCTTCAAAAATCCATATCTCTATTGGTTAATGCTTTTATTTCTAAATAATCCTTCGAGCAAATAATCTTTCGCGTTTTTTTCAAAATAGGAAAACGTACCTAAAACTTTCCAACTTTTCAAATTTACTGAACAAATATTCTGTTTTTTTGCAAAAATACTTCTCGAATTTTGAACTGAATCAAGGATAGCCGTATATTTATTTGGTTTAGCAGATAATGAAGCCAAAATATTACCTTCAGTCACACGTATAACATCAAAAGGAACAATAGGTGGACAAATATTAACAGAATCATTTCAAAAACATTTTTAAGAAACCATTAACAATTTCAGAGGGTGTTAGGATCGCAGTAACAGTTTAAAATCACTGATAATAGAAAGTAGCAATCACGGGTAGCAGCGTGATTCAAAAGTAGCAGTTTTGCCCATCTCTATTTGCAATACTTATATTCCAATAGTAATCTCCGTTTCCCCATCAGCAACTAACTGCACTGATGAGACCTGAAAGGTCGGAACCGGTCTGTAGGTGTTCTGATGGGGGAACAATATTTAATGTTTAAATAAATAAATATCTATATAAGAATGCAATTTTTCCGTCGGTGCGTTGTATCCCTCGGGATACAAATTTGCCCCTCAGGAAAAATCGGGCATTTCTCCAATCTATTTATTCGTGCTGGAACAGATGTTTACACATGGATATAAACAAATAGTACTGTACACATTCCATTATTACTAAATGCAACATAACCTTTACCCAATTATGGATAACACAACATCGTTAATTTTAATGTAACCAACGATTTTCTTTTAACGTTTTTGTTGTGTTATATTCCAGCAAAGGACCTTGCAACGAAATGTACGCTGCTTGAATTCCACAACAAGTGCCGACGTGACCAAATTTCATTGCAAATGTCGTAATTTGAAATTTTGCTTCGGACACGTGCGTCCAAGAGCGACAATTTTACGCAATTGCTCTTAATTGCGCGATCGATCGTTTTGCATTCAAAAAGGAAAGTTTACATTTTGCAACGACCTGGAATTGCAACTTTAAGCATGGCAGGATGCGTTTAAATGCAATCGAGATTTTGCTTGCTTCGTGGTCCATGATTTGCATTTATAATCAAATTTCAATAGACGAGTCATTTTTTTTTTTAAGTAGGGATGGTTACGTTGAGATTTCATTTTAATAATGAACGAGACATACACTAGACATCCATGGACGCGCACGGCCACTTCTTCGTTTCGAAAAAGTGACCGCACGGATGGGATTCGAACCCACGACCACGAGGCCCGTGAGCAGGAGCTCTACTCACTAGGCCACCGCGGCCCCCGAGTCACTGTTAAATTTATTTTAAACTACATTTCTATATATCAATTCTTTTGCTACTGTAATTTTTCTTACAAAATATATCTGTACTGTGGATTCTAAATGTTAGCTAAATATACAAATAAATAAATAGTTTCTTCACTCATTTTTTGGGCATGTACCACACCAAAGCTTTGGAATGAACTTGCGAAGAGAATGAGTGAAGAGAATATATAGTAAGAAAAATTAGAGTTAACCTCCTTAAGAACTTTATTTCTGTTGCTGATACTTATCTTAGAAGGTTTATAACTTACAAATATTTTTTTTTGACATAGGCGTATGCCATTCAGTCACGACATGTTTGTATTTTAACGATCAATTGTATCGTGTGAGCCACAAAATTTTGTTTCAGAGTTGGCTGTGAGATAAATGAGGTATGTCTCATATTATTACGTCATTAGACTTAATTATATTTAAAAAAAATTAATTAATCTCAGACATGACTGCTATGTTTCTCTCTCTCTCTCTCTCAGGCATGACCAACTCAGAAACAAAATTCTGTGACTCACACCTTATAATTATTAACATATACACACATGTTACATACAGTGCGCGCCTAAAGCATGGAATATAGTCATTTACCAGAAAAATTTCTTATGTAAGACGGTAATATTTTTATACTGCCAGTTCGACAATGAAAAGATCTCTCAAAATCAAGAAAAAAAATAGGGGGTTGTCATTTAAAAACAAAATGGACGACGCCATTACTCAAAAACAAATGAAGACTGAAAATCGACTTTCATGCAAAAATGTGTATTTTTAAAAAAACAAAATCGACGTGTTCGAGAATTTTTTCCAGAAATATTTTATTTCGGTTTTACTGACTATATTTCATACTTTAGGCGCGCACTGTATATACAATACAAATACGTACTATACCGAGTAAATTTTTTTATGAAATTCACTCCCAAAAACTCAATACCAGAATTATTTTCAAGTTCTCAATATCAAAATTAATTCAAGTTTGATTGTTATGGCTTGCCTGGCACTAGCTCAAGTAAACAAAATGATTCGTCACCAGTGTGAATATCTTCAAATTAATTACAGTCATTAATCGACTCACGGATACGAAAATATCCACAAAAAATAAAATTAAAATAAATGAAAACAAAGCGAGATTCGCGAATCATGAACCGAAAATAACAAGGTTGCGTAATTCTTAGTAATTTAATATTTGACAAAAATAATGATTGATGTCTGACTTAATTGTATTGTTTATTAAAAGTTGTGTTTCTTTCTTAAATACCACCAAAAATAATTGTATTCGTTATGCTCTGCTTAGTGGGCCATCAATTAAAAGATCGTCCGACCGTGTTATTATGTGTGTTGTTACTTCAGATACTCTTTGTGTCGTCATATTCATTAAATTTTTTCATAAATAAATGATCGTGTCAAATACAATAATAATATCCTGTTTGTTTATTGCATTTTACTGATAATAATAGTAATAACAATAATTTATTTCATGGAATTTATATAATACGAAAAAATACAATACACACAAAACAACTAAAAATGAATTAGTCAAGGCCCAAATGGTTCAAAATAGTGAAATTTCAATAATAAATATAAATTCATCAATTTTTCTTAATATAAAAAAATGTAAGGGTCCTAGATTGGATCCTTGGGGCAACCCACTGGTCTCTATATAACCATTTAAACCGTGTAACATTAATTTCCACCACCACGAATTGTCGATACTCCGATTTATCAATTTTCGACAAACCGTCAATTTTTTTTGCACAAAAATGCAAACAATGTGTTTGTCTACGCACATATGATAATGTAAATACTATTGACCTGAAAACCATTTTGTCGTATTCCATAATTTCACCATTAAAAAAAATATATATATAACACCTCGGCTTTACACAAAAAAAAATATTTTGCATAAATTGCCACTGCAAACAACAAGAACTATGCAGCACTGATATCTACTGGTGGAAGTATCAACCAAAACAAACAATATAGGTTTAAAAATTAAAATTAATAATAATGTTTCACCAAGTGATCCATGAGAAACAAGTATATGACACAAAGGTTGGATTTATCAAAATGTCATATTTAAATTTATATTTTCTTGTCTTTTTAGCTACTTCTTGCAGTATGCTCATATGTATATATGTATATATGTCAATTCCTGATTTTTTTTTGTGATTTACATTTTCTATTAATTTCTGCTCACTGTACTATTTTGATGATTTTTCATGTATTTGTACTAATGGGCATGTCCCGTAATAAACAATTATTATTATTATTAAAACAAACAATTCTCTTCTTTACTAATTTCAGGCATGAATGAATATTAGCAAAAATAAAACTAATGGACTTAAGATAATTTTAATTTACCATTTAAGTAACAAACCTTATCATAAAATAACTTCCAAAAAAATAAACAAAATTTGCCCACGCACCCACACACGAACACGCACAAACACACGCAGTTGCACGAAATGCAATCGATCGCGCCTTCACCAGCGCCTGCTTGATATTAAATTAGGTACCCGCGAACCCATTGGTTTCGTCCTTGTTTCTTGGTCCCCACCTGTGACTGGTATCAATTTAATTGATGCTCATCATCGATCTTATCACTTCCCCACTCGATCCTCGTTTTAATTTCTCGCAGTTCCAGTTAACAGTAATTAGTTATTCTAAAATTTAAAAAAAAATTTATATCGATATTTCGGTACTAAAGGTATCCCACAGGGATCAAATTTGTGTTATTGGTGAACGGATATTAATTTGATTGGCAAAACTCGTTGCAGTTCCAATTATCAATCGTTTGGTCATATTGTTTTTTTTAGAGTAATCATTTGATTGGAAAAACTCGATTTGCAATTTTAAAGAAACTATTTAAAATGAGGTTAGAGTTTATATCGATCAATTGGAATAATTTTTTTCGTTTAATTGCGTTCAACTATACATCGTTTAAAAGTCGTTACATGCCTAGAAAATTGCAGGAAACGTCATTTTCTGTGCGTAAATCATTTTTATCATTGTTTTAATTGCATTTCGTGATTTCCGAAAAATAATTAAAATTAAAATTTCAGGGAAAAAAAGTTATGGATTTTTGCATCAGGTTTTTATTCACTCCTAAGATACGCCAATTGTTTTAACGGGGAATTAAAGCAACATTACATTTGGATGTATTTTGAACATTTACAGCTAATTCTTCAGTTGATTATTTTTTTACAATTTTTTAAATCGCTGAATTCTGTTTACGTTCCTCTCCTTCAAGTTTGAAGTGCTGTCGTTTTATTCACACCCAGAATATGCCAATTGTTTCCACCGGAAATTAAAGCAGCATTGTATTTTTATGGATTTTGAACTTTTACGGCTAATTCTTCAGTTGATTATTTTTTTACAATTTTTTAAATCGCTGAATGCCGTTTACGTTCCTCTGCTTCAGGTTTGGAGTGCTGCCGTTTTATTCACACCTAGGATATGCGAATTGTTTTAACGGGAAATTAAAGCAGCATTATATTTTTATGGATTTTGAACTTTTACAGCCAATTCTTCAGTAGAATATTTTTTTACAATTTTTTAAATCGCTGAATGCAGCTTTCGTTCCTCTGCTTCAGGTTTGGAGTGCTGTCGTTTTATTCACACCTAGGATATGCCAATTGTTTTAACGGGAAATTAAAACAGCATTGTATTTTTATGGATTTTGAACTTTTACAGCTAATTCTTCAGTTTATTATTTTTTTACAATTTTTTAAATCGCTGAATGCAGTTTACGTTCCTCCCCTTCAGGTTTGGAGTGCTGTCGTTTTATTCACACCTAGGATATACCAATTGTTTTACCGGAAAATTAAAGCAGCATTATATTTTTATGGATTTTGAACTTTTACAGCTAGTTCTTCGGTTTATTATTTTTTTACAATTTTTTAAATCGCTGAATGCAGTTTTCGTTCCCCCGCTTCAGGTTTGCAGTGCTGTCGTTTTATCCACACCTAGGATATACCAATTGTTTTAACGGAAAATTAAAGCAGCATTGTATTTTTATGGATTTTAAACTTTTACGGCTAATTCTTCAGTTTGTTATTTTTTTACAATTTTTTAAATCGCTGAATGCCGTTTTCGTTCCTCTGCTTCAGGTTTGGAGTGCTGTCGTTTCATTCACACCTAGGATATACCAATTGTTTTAACGGGAAATTAAAGCAGCATTGTATTTTTATGGATTTTGAACTTTTACAGCTAATTCTTCAGTTTATTATTTTTTTACAATTTTTTAAATCGCTGAATGCAGTTTACGTTCCTCCCCTTCAGGTTTGGAGTGCTGTCGTTCTATTCACACCTAGGATATGCCAATTGTTTTGACGGGAAATTAAAGCAGCATTGTATTTTTATGTATTTTGAACTTTTACAGCTAATTCTTCAGTTGGTTATTTTTTTACAATTTTTTAAATCGCTGAATGCAGTTTACGTTCCTCTGCTTCAGGTTTGGAGCGCTGTCGTTTTATTTACACCTACGATATGCCAATTGTTTTAACGGAAAATTAAAGCAGCATTATATTTTTATGGATTTTGAACTTTTAGGGCTAATTCTTCAGTTGATTATTTTTTTACAATTTTTTAAATCGCTGAATGCAGTTTTCGTTCCCCTGCTTCAGGTTTGGAGTGTTGTTGTTTTATCCACACCTAGGATATGCCAATTGTTTTAACGGGAAATTAAAGCAGCATTATATTTTTATGGATTTTGAACTTTTACAGCCAATTCTTCAGTAGAATATTTTTTTACAATTTTTTAAATCGCTGAATGCAGCTTTCGTTCCTCTGCTTCAGGTTTGGAGTGCTGTCGTTTTATTCACACCTAGGATATGCCAATTGTTTTAACGGGAAATTAAAGCAGCATTGTATTTTTATGGATTTTGAACTTTTACAGCTAATTCTTCAGTTGATTATTTTTTTACAATTTTTTAAATCGCTGAATGCAGTTTACGTTCCTCCCCTTCGGGTTTGGAGTGCTGTCGTTTTATTCACACCTAGGATATACCAATTGTTTTACCGGAAAATTAAAGCAGCATTATATTTTTATGGATTTTGAACTTTTACAGCTAATTCTTGAGTTTATTATTTTTTTACAATTTTTTAAAGCGCTGAATGCAGTTTTTGTTCCTCTACTTCAGGTTTGGAGTGCTGTCGTTTTATTCACACCTAGGATATTCTAATTGTTTTAGCGGAAAATTAAAGCAGCGTTGTATTTTTATGGATTTTGAACTTTTACAGCTAATTCTTCAGTTGATTATTTTTTTACAATTTTTTAAAGCGCTGAATGCCGTTTTCATTCCTCTCCTTCAGGTTTGCAGTGCTGTCGTTTTATCCACACCTAGGATATACCAATTGTTTTAACGGAAAATTAAAGCAGCATTGTATTTTTATGGATTTTAAACTTTTACGGCTAATTCTTCAGTTTGTTATTTTTTTACAATTTTTTAAATCGCTGAATGCCGTTTTCGTTCCTCTGCTTCAGGTTTGGAGTGCTGTCGTTTCATTCACACCTAGGATATACCAATTGTTTTAACGGGAAATTAAAGCAGCATTATATTTTTAAGGATTTTGAACTTTTACAGCTAATTCTTCATTTGATTATTTTTTTACAATTTTTTAAATTGCTGAATGCAGTTTTTGTATTGTATATTTCCAAAATCATCAAGACTCCCATTTTAATTTTTCACACATTTTAGTAGTAAAATAATCATGTTATGATTAAAGACCGTTATGAAAAAATTCTGAACTGTCAACATGTCAAGGTCAAAAATACTTATACTTATAACAACGGCAATTATGAAATTGATGTACCCTTCATCATTCATTTCTAAAGCACAATTAAAATCTAATTTATTTATGTCACAGAAAACCCATGAAATAATATGACGTCAATCACAATTAATCATTTATCAAAAATAAACACAAATTGAATTTCCAGAGAAAAATATCACCGTCGACAGTTTAAGCAATTAACACGATTCACGTGCAAATTCATCAGCCATTTACAGCTCGTCGAGTGTTTGCGAAACAAGTGAACACTCGACACCGATTTTCAAATGTTCTTCTGCTTCCACTAATCGCGGTAAAATTCGAATTCCTTGACATTTTCATTTCCTGACTTTTAAACGACCGTTCGATTATTATTATTGTTATTAGTCGCTTTCGACATTAGTAAAATTAACATTATTGCTAAATTCCGAAGAAGTTTAAGTTTTACAACACTCATTTTCAATGCTGTATCCTGGTAACTTTGACGGATATGCAAATTCCGATCACTATATCTGAGAAATAAACAATAGCATAAACCAGTGTCAATATTTTTGCTTTCGTGGACTATTTAAAAAAAAATATATTCATCGCATAGAAGAAGAGTTTCTTATTGTATAAATAGAACGAATAATAATATTATTACAAATTGTAAATTAAAGTGTCTGTACTATGGTTGGGGACAAAGGCAATTTCTACAACCATTGTTTCAGCTTTAAAAAAAAATTGCAACCGATAACAGGATGTATTTTTGTAGAAACTTTGATCTTTTCTTTAATTAAATTATTCCAAAATCAAAGATTTCCGGCATGTTTTATCACTCAAATGCCATTGACATTATAAAATGATAACAATAAAATCTTGGAAATGTCAGCGATATTAACTGCAATATAAAAGGAAGAGAGTTTCGCCTCCATAAAAAAAATATAATTTTTAATTAGATGAAAAATAATTAAAAGCAGGTAAGCACATGTCTTATTAAACAAAAATCAAATTATAATTGTTTGAGCTAGAAATGGTGATTATTTTTAACGATCAAAAGTATTAAAAATGGTGATGTGGCCATCATGTTACTTTCTCCGATTTTATATTTACGTTTTCATGGTTTTATTTTCAATTGAAATCATATTTTAAATGTACATCGAGCGGATGACACTGACGTTTAAAACGTCAAAATTATGAAAGATGGAAAAATTATACTTCAAATTCAAAAACTCAGTTTACTCAAAAACTAAAGGGATTTCGAAAAAAACTTATTCCTTATAAGTTGTTCATTTTAGCATTCTCTACAATTATTATTAACATAAATATGCTGTAACTATTATCGTTTTATAATTATAAACCAAAAATTAAAAGAAAAAATAATAAACTGTTTTCTCGAATAAAAATGATTTTATGAAAAATATTTTCAAGCAAAAGATGTTCATTTCTTTGTTGTCTTCAATGTTTGTTTAAATGTTTTTGTAATATTTTTCATATTTAAGAAATTATTGGCAAAAAACAAAAAAACAGTTAAGGTAAACGCCCACTTCCGGTGTACGAAATTTTACCAAAAGCTTTTCAGTTCTTCAGATTATCAAATAAGACGTATGTTCAAAGTTTCATATCAATTGCTGTGTTAGATTTTGAGATACAGCGCACACAGACAGACACACAAACACACACAGACAGACGGACACACACACACACGCACAGACACGCACATTTTTTTTTCCAGAAATTGTTGAAATGGCATCTAGGGATCCTAAAACGGATATTTCCGTAAAAAAAAATTTGAAAAAAAAATCACGATCACAATATTTTCTCGTACTTCGTAACGGAGAAAGTAAAGAAAATTCTACACTTAATTAATTGATTAATTTCTGTATATTGAAGAACTTGTCGAACGATTTACGCATTATTCAATTATAACTTATAGGAAAATAATTATTTTTGCTTATAATAACGATAATGCGAGCTGTCGCAAAAAATCCAGAAAATAATTGAATACCAATATCATTTTTTATATTTTATTTGCATTATATTGCGATATTTGCAATCAATTCTTGGAAGAATTTTCAAAATCTGACCACTCGATCAAGAGCTATAGTAGTAAATCCGGAAAAAAATTGAATGTTGAATTCCATTTGATCACCTTATCTAAACCCACTGGATGACTGCAATACATTTTTTGAAGAATTCTCCAAATCCGATCATTCATGCAAGAGTAATGCCAAAAAAATCTTTTTTAAATTTTTCACCTAATACATTTATTTGCGATAATTACAATCTATCATTTTTACTTTATCGACATCTACAGTCTGTCAGTTACACCGTAAAGTCGTAAACTCAGCGATGCGCCGTGGCAAACTAGGCTCCACCTCCTTGATAGCGATTTGGGGCAATTATTGGATAATTAAAAAAAAAATCACGAAATTCTGAGCATTAATTAGGAACGGTGCCTACCGGGTAGAAGTGCTCGCCCATCTGACTGTAAATTTATCACGGTATAACAGACATACTGTACTTGACCTTAAAAAAAATCCTTTTTTAAATTTATCACCTAATACATTTATTTGCGATAAAAAAAATCCTTTTTTTTTCTTCATTTGAGAATTACGCGCAGAATATCGAAAATAAAAAATAACTCCAGTTTTCCACTTTATTCATATAGACATAATGTTGCCACCTTGTTTCTTGTATTTATTATGTACTATTCCTAACGTGAATAAATTATTTATTATTATTATTATTATTATCGTCATATATTTGCGATGTTTGTAAAGTGAAAAACAAAGCTAAGGAATAATTCAAAGTCAAAATTGAAAAAGCGCAGACAGCAATTAATGGCTAATTCTACGTCAAAACGGAAAAGGCTGCAATTAATGAAGTCTATAATATTATTAAAATCTCGTCATCTGTAAAGTTTTATTACATAAAATTCTACACATTTCAAACACAACAGGTATAAAAAAAATCATTACTCTAACATAGAAAAGAGAATGGCACGTTAAAATAAAAGATCCATTCTGCACCGCCTGCAACACGCACGTAAAATAGTATATTGGGTTGCGTACATGCGATCGCTAAAATTTTTAAAATGTACAAACAGCAGTGACGTATATTGGGTTGCATACGTACGATCACTTAAATTAAAATTTACAAACGGCAGTAACAAACGTTTTAAAACGAAATATACAAAAAGAAATTATTATTTATAAGCAATCTTATTAATTAAAGTCTTTGGCGGTCACTATTTTACCTAAACAAATATTTACAAAACGTATTTTACAGGTTGTTCTTCCTTCCACAACTCACAATTAATTGTTTCAAGACAAGTTTTCGCAATCATAAACGAAAAACTAATATTCAACGATTTTTTTTTTTCGGATAATTATTTTGTAACTTCCGAGATCACACAAAGTCATTCATCATCTCAACTTTTGTTGGTTGTAGGTGAGACGTAAGCTGAGTAAAAAGGATTAAGAGTCGTGTTTAAAAATTTTCAAATTGATAAAGCAGAATCTGCAGATAATTATTAGTTCTGAGTCAGATTTTGGTTGCTGATAATTATAAGAACTTAGTTAGTTAGTTCTTTGTTAGATTTTGGTATTTAAAGTAAATTTTACA
This sequence comes from Ocypus olens, assembly GCA_910593695.2. NCBI lineage: Eukaryota > Metazoa > Arthropoda > Insecta > Coleoptera > Staphylinidae > Ocypus > Ocypus olens. Next base: position 49,163,263 of record OU343061.1, read on the forward strand.
GATAAATCTAAGAACTATCGCTCAATCGAATTGTTACTTCTCTGTCGGATTTCGGTAGTTGATGGAGCAACAATTTTGTGCAATTTTTAATTAAAAAATTTGATTATCAACCGACGCCATTTTGTCTCCACCGGAGATTTTTTCGTAATTTTTGAAAAATATTACACACCTATCTCTTCTTCAACGATTTTTGATAGTTAGAGCCCGCTGTTATGACAGATACATTTCTCTTCAACCAAAAAAAACAATTTTTCCCAATTTTTATTGAAAATTTTTGAATTTCAACCGACGCCATTTTATCTTCACCGGAGATTTTTGTATGATTCTTACAAAATATCATAGATTGATCTTATTTTAAGCGATTTTGACAGTTAGAACCCGCTGCAATGGCAGAAACATTTTTCTTAAACTAAAAAAACAAATTTCCGTAATTTTTAATTAAAAATTTTGAATTTCAACCGACGCCATTTTGTCTCCACCGGAGATTTTTTTATGATTTTTACAAAATATTACAGATTGATATTTTCTTAAGAGATTTTGACAGTAAGAGGCCGCTGTAATGACAGATACAATTTTCTGCAATTTTTAACTAAAAATTTTGAATTTCAACCGACGCCATTTTGTCTCCACCGGAGATTTTTTTATGATTCTTAAAAAATATCACAGATTGATCTTTTCTTAAGCGATTTTAACAGTTAGAGGCCGCTGTAATGACAGATACATTTTTCTTCAAGCAAGAAAACAATTTTGTGCAATTTTTAATTAAAAATTTTGAATGTCAACCGACGCCATTTTGTCTCCACCGGAGAGTTTTGTATGATTTTTACAAAATATTACAGATTGATCTTTTCTTAATTGATTTTGACAGTTAGAGGGCGCTGTAATGACAGATACATTTTTCTTCAAGCAAGAAAACAATTTTGTGCAATTTTTAATTAAAATTTTGAATTTCAACCGACGCCGTTTTGTCTCCACCGGAGATTTTTTTATGATTTTTACAAAATATTACAGATTGATCTTTTCTTAAGCGAATTTGACAGTTAGAGCCCGCTGTAATGACAGATACAATTTTCTGCAATTTTTAATTAAAAATTTTGAGTTTCAACCGACGCCATTTTGTCTCCACCGGAGATTTTTTCATGATTCTTACAAAATATCGTAGATTGATCTTTTCTTAAACCATTTTGACAGTAAGAACCCGCTGTAATGACAGATACATTTTTCTTCAAGTAAGAAAACAATTTTGTGCAATTTTTAGTTAAAAATTTTGAATTTCAACCGACGCCATTTTCTCCCCACCGGAGATTATTTTACGATTCTTCCAAAATATCACAGATTTATCTTCTCTTAAGCGATTTTGACAGTTATAGCCCGCTGTAATGACAGATACATTTTTCTTCAAGCAACAAAACAATTTTGTGCAATTTTTAATTAAAAATTTTGAATTTCAATCGACGCCATTTTGTCTCCACCGGAGATTTTCTTATGATTCTTCCAAAATATCACAGATTGATCTTTTCTTAAGCCATTTTGACAGTTAGAGGCTGCTGTAATAACAGATACATTTTTCTTCAACGTAAAAAGCAATTTTCCGCAATTTTTAATTAAAATTTTTGATTTTCAACCGACGCCATTTTGTCTCCACCGGAGAATTTTTTATGATTCTTACAAAATATCACAGATTGATCTTTTCTTAAGCCATTTTGACAGTTAGAGGCTGCTGTAATAACAGATACATTTTTCTTCAACGTAAAAAACAATTTTCCGCAATTTTTAATTAAAATTTTTGAATTTCAACCGATGCCATTTTGTCTCCACCGGAGATTTTTTTATGATTTTTACAAAATATTACACATTAATCTTTTCTTAAGCGATTTTGACAGTTTGAGCCCGCTGTAATGACAGATACATTTTTCTTCAAGCAAGAAAACAATTTGTGCAATTTTTAATTAAAAATTTTGAATTTCAACCGACGCCATTTTGTCTCCACCGGAGATTTTTTTATGATTTTTACAAAATATCCCAGATTGATCTTTTCTTAAACGATTTTGATAGTAAGAGTCCGCTGTAATGACAGATAGATTTTTTTTCAAGCAACAAAACAATTTTGTGCAATTTTTAATTAAAATTTTTGAATTTCAACCGACGCCATTTTGTCTCCACCGGAGATTTTTGTATGATTCTTACAAAATATCATAGATTGATCTTCTCTTAAGCGATTTTCTCCCCACCGGAGATTTTTTTACGATTCTTCCAAAATATCACAGATTGATCTTTTTTTAAGCGATTTTGACAGTTTGAGCCCGCTGTAATGACAGATACATTTTTCTTCAAGCAAGAAAACAATTTGTGCAATTTTTAATTAAAAATTTTGAATTTCAACCGACGCCATTTTGTCTCCACCGGAGATTTTTTTATGATTTTTACAAAATATCCCAGATTGATCTTTTCTTAAACGATTTTGATAGTAAGAGTCCGCTGTAATGACAGATAGATTTTTTTTCAAGCAACAAAACAATTTTGTGCAATTTTTAATTAAAAATTTTGAATTTCAATCGACGCCATTTTGTCTCCACCGGAGATTTTTGTATGATTCTTACAAAATATCATAGATTGATCTTCTCTTAAGCGATTTTCTCCCCACCTGAGATTTTTTTACGATTCTTCCAAAATATCACAGATTGATCTTTTTTTAAGCCATTTTGACAGTTTGAGCCCGCTGTAATGACAGATACATTTTTCTTCAAGCAAGAAAACAATTTTGTGCAATTTTCAATTAAAAATTTTGAATTTCAACCGACGCCATTTTCTCCCCACCGGAGATTTTTTTACGATTCTTCCAAAATATCACAGATTTGTCTTCTCTTAAGCGATTTTAACAGTTAGAGCCCGCTGTAATGACAGATACATTTTTCTTCAAGCAAAAACACAATTTTCCGCAATTTTTAATTAAATTTTTTTATTTTCAACCGACGCCATTTTCTCTCCACTGGAGATTTTATTATGATTCTTCCAAAATATCACAGATTGATCTTTTCTTAAGCGATTTTTACAGTTAGAGGCCGCTGTAATGACAGATACATTTTTCTTCAACCAAAAACACAAATTTTCCGCAATTTTTAATTAAAATTTTTGATTTTCAACCGACGCCATTTTCTCTCCACCGGAGATTTTTTTATTATTCTTTCAAAATATCACAGATTGATCTTTTCTTAAGCGATTTTGACAGTTAGAGGCCGCTGTAATGACAGATACATTTTTCTTCAAGCAAGAAAACAATTTTGTGCAATTTTTAATTAAAAATCTTGAATTTTAACCGACGCCATTTTCTCTCCACTGGAGATTTTTTTATGATTCTTCCAAAATATCACAGATTGATCTTCTCTTAAGCGATTTTGTCAGTTAGAGCCCGCTGTAATGAGAGATACAGCCAATTTAGTGCAATTTTGAATTAAAAATTTTGATTTTCAACCGAAAAAAAAACGTTTAAATTTATAAAAATATATTCGATTTCTTGAGCTGCTAATTACTTTTAAGTCTACCAATGAGATTAATTAATGTCCACTTACACCATAGCCGATCAGTGGTTAGTACCGGTTTGTACTTTTTTTTTTGTAAAATTTGTCTCAACTACGAAAATTTAACATGGAACTAATAATTTGGATTGAGTGAAAGTTCTTATAATTATCTGCAGATTCTGCTTTACTACCAAAGTTTAACATAGATTTAGTAGCTGTATTGAGTGGTAGTACTTATATTTATCTGCAAAATTTGCTTCAACTCCCAAAATACAAAATATGACATAGATTTAATGGTTGGGTAGCGTAAATTTTTTTATAATTATCTGCAGATTCTGCTTCATTAACTACCAAAATCTGACCTAGAACTAATAGCTGTATTGACTGGTAGTACCTATATTTGTCTGCAAATTGTGCTTGAACTACCAAAATCTTGACTTCGCTGTATTGACTGATGGTACTTATATTTTTCTGCAAATTTTGCTTTAACTACCAAAATCTTGACTTCGGTGATAGTTCTTTATGTTTTTCTGCAAATAATTCATTCTTCACTTTTGTAACCAATCTTCCTTGATCAAATCCGCGCCCTTTTCACCAATCATTATCGACGGAGCGTTGGTGTTACCGCTCGGAATCGTCGGCATGATCGAAGCGTCAACAATCCTCAACCCGTTAACACCGTACACCTTCAATCTGGGATCAACGACGGCACCCCTGTCCCACTCGGGTCCCATCTTGCACGTACCCACGGGGTGGTAGATGGTCATCGATATCGTCCTTATATGACACTCCCAGTAGGCATCGCTGGCGAAGGGATGGTCGCGACAGTTGGGGAAGGGAATCGTGTGCAGACGCGAGTTGAACTGCGCGAAAGCGGACGACCTGCTGATCTCGATGGCGATCTTAGCGCCCTCGACGAGGGTGCGGATGTCGTGCGGATCGTCGAAGTAGTTCGCGTCGATGATGGGATACTCGAAGGGGTTCTTGTTGCGCAGGCGAACCGTTCCCCTGGATCTCGGTCGCAGCAGGAGCGGCATCAGGGTCCAGGAATCGCGGTTGGCTATGGGCTTGTACACGGTGTTGTAGAGGTTCTCGGTGATGCCCAGGACGGTGCGGACTTTCGCGCCGTTGTCGGAGTTTATGCTGGCGGGGGCCATGTGGAACTGGATGTCGGGCCAGGAGCGGTTGCCGTAGATGGTGTTCACGAAGGCGAGACCCTCGACGCCGCCGAGGGTGGTCATCGGGCCCTTCCCGCGCGTGATGTACTGCAGCGTCATCGGAATCGCCTGGAACCGGCTTTGCACGATCGCCACGGGTTTATCCACGAGGAAGGTCAGCCCGCCCATTCCCACGTGATCCTGCAGGTTGTCGCCCACTGGCAAGTCGCGAAGGATGGGTACACCCAGGTCCAGGAGGTGCTCGCGCGGTCCGATCCCGCTCAACATCAAGATTTGCGGGGTGTTGATCGCGCCCGCTGATAACACCACCTCCTTCCTTGCCATCACCACCGATTTCCTGCCATTCCTCACGAACTCCACGCCGTACGCTCGCATGTTGGAAGGGTTGATCAACACCCGCGTCACGTGCGCGTTTAAAGCCGTGTGCAAATTCTTCCTCAGCCTCACCGGACGGAGGAAAGCCTTCGCAGTGCTGCACCGCGTGCCCCTCCGTATCGTCCCTTGCGCCACCATAAACCCCGCCTGCTCCTCCCCATTAACATCCCTGTTCTCGTACCCCATCTTCACCCCCGCCTCCACGAACGCGAGCACCAGCGGCGTCCTCCACGGCGACTCCTGCACCGTCAGATACCCCCCTTTCCCGTGATACTCCGTCCCCGCTAGATACGGATTCCTGTTATCCTCCGACTTAACGAAATACCTCAACACGTCCCTGTACCCCCATCCCGGATTCCCGAAACTCTCCCATAAATCGTAATCGCGTTTGTTCCCCCTAACATACAGCATATAGTTCAGCACGCTGGATCCCCCCAACACTTTCCCCCTCGGCCAGTTGCACCTTCCGCCGATCATCCCCAGGCACGCACGACCCGTTGGTTGGATGCGGTAGGCCCAGTCCATCTTCGATAATTGCAGGTACGCCGCGAGTGATGGCACGTCCGATATTTCGTTCTCGTGGCCGCCCGCTTCCAAGAGCAGAACGGTCCAGTCGGGGTGTTCCGTAAGGCGCGACGCCACCACCGCTCCCGCCGATCCTCCTCCGATCACGACGAAATCGTACTCGCGGTATATCGTCCTTGCGTCGATCGGCGGCGCCTCCGGGTCGTGTTTGTTGTAGTTGTGGTAGCTGATTCCCGCCAGGAGCAAGGGGATCAGCCAGAGGCCCGAGCCGATGACTCCCACCGTTTTTAAGGCTGTTGATATGAAGAGGGTTTCCAGCACCATTTTTTGAATAACCTAAAAAATATAAAGATTTAATAATTCATTGCTTCTAAGTAGTCGCCATTTTGTTTCCAGCCAGGATATATAAATGATTATCTTACTACATCAAAAATACATTATTTCTAATCACTTTTTATAAATTTTGAAAAGAATCCCTTGACTGATTTATTTTTTAGAATTTATCTAACCGCAACTTGCAAATTTCGCTTCCACTAATTCAAATTCCGAGTGTCGCCATTTTGTTTCCAGCTGGGAAATGCCAGTTATTCCGTACTGTAATTAAAACTACATTAATTCTTAGCGGATTTGAAAATTTTGAAGGCATTTCTGCGAGTGATACATTTTTTAGAATTTTTCTAATCTCGACATGCGAATTTCTCCTCCACTAATTCATGTTTCCAGTGTCGCCATTTTGTTTCCAGCTGGTAAAAATCAGTTATTCCGTACTGTAATCAAAACTACATTAATTCTTAATGGATTTGAAAATTTTGAAGGCATTTCTGCGAGTGATACATTTTTTTAGAATTTTTCTAATCTCAACATGCGAATTTCTCCTCCACTAATTCAAGTTTCGAGTGTCGCCATTTTGTTTCCAGCTGGTAAAAATCAGTTATTCCGTACTGTAATCAAAACTACATTAATTCTCAGTGGATTTGAAAATTTTGAAGGCATTTCTGCGAGTGATAAATTTTTTAGAATTTTTCTAATCTCAACATGCGAATTTCTCCTCCACTAATTCAAGTTTCGAGTGTCGCCATTTTGTTTCCAGCTGGTAAAAATCAGTTATTCCATACTGTAATTAAAACTACATTAATTCCTAGTGGATCTGAAAATTTTAAAGGCATTTCTGCGAGTGATACATTTTTTAGAATTTTTCTAATCTCGACATGCGAATTTCTCCTCCACTAATTCATGTTTCGAGTGTCGCCATTTTGTTTCCGGCTGGTAAAAATCAGTTATTCCGTACTGTAATCAAAACTACGTTAATTCTTAGTGGATTTGATAATTTTGAAGGCATTTCTGCGAGTGATACATTTTTTAGAATTTTTCTAATATCGACATGCGAATTTCTCCTCCACTAATTCAAGTTTCCAGTGTCGCCATTTTGTTTCCAGCTGGTAAAAATCAGTTATTCCGTACTGTAATCAAAACTACATTAATTCTTAGTGGATTTGAAAATTTTGAAGGCATTTTTGCGAGTGATAATTCTTTTAGAATTTTTCTAATCTTGACATGCGAATTTCGCTTCCACTAATTCAAGTTTCGCGTGTCGCCATTTTGTTTCGAGCTGGGAAATGTCAGTTATTCTGCACTGCAATCAAAACTACAATATTTTTTAGTGGATTTGGAAATTTTGAAGGTATTTCTGAGTGATAATTTTTTTGAATTTTTTTTCTTTTTTTGCGTGATGTAAATTTCGCCTCCTTCAAATTTCCAGTACCGCCGTTTTGTTTTCAGCTGGGGAATGTTTACTATTTTGTACCGTAACAAACATTAATTATTATTATTATTTGCAAGCAACAAATTTCCGATTTTTTTTTTCAAAATTGTTAACATGCTTCCAACAGAGATCGAACCTGCAACCTCCAGGCTTGCTAGACTGTGGCGCTGCTAGTTGCTCCAAAAAAAACCGCACAGTGATCTAGCGGGACCGAAAAATGTAAAAATATAAACTAGGTGTTAAAATTAATGTACTTACTTAATGATTACTTAATTGTATGGATAAAAAAAAGTGCCCAAAATTTCTCGAACCAATTTATGCGTAACTGGACGTATAATCTGTTCTTCTTTAGCTGCACGTCACCTGTGTATATGCTCTTCCTTTGGGATACCAGAATCTGAAAATTCAAAATAAATCACAAAACGTCTACTTGTTTTCCAAAATATAATTAAAATTATTGTTGCGATCTTTTCTGTGGTAGTAATCCATCGTAGAACTTGATTGAAAAAAAATGGGATCGTGGTAATTGGCATTTCTTTATTAGGAATGGTTGAAACACATTTTTAATTCAATAAAAAAATTCACTGTTTTCAGCATAAAACATTTCAAAATGACGCTGTCTGTTTATTTGGAATTATTTTCTTCTGTAATTTTTTTTTGCTACTTATAATTTTTAATGTATTTTGAGTAATTTTGGCAATTTTCAAATCGATGGCAATTGCTTCTGTATAATTTTTTTTAAGTCACCAAAATTTGTACAATTTTTTTACGACCTAACCCCCAATTTATATGCGTTTATTTTAAAATTTTGTGATGGGATTTTTGTAATTTTCTCCAGCTCATAATTTAGAATAAGTTTTGAGTAAATTAGAGTTCACAATTTTGAGTGCATTTTAAGTAAATTTGGCAATTTTCAAGTCGATGGCAATTTTTTTTGTATTTTTTTCGTTCCACCAAAATTTGTACACATTTTTTATGACCTTACCCCCCAGTTTATATGAAATTATTTCCAAATTTTGTGATGGGGTTGTGTAATTTTTTACTGTTCATAATTTTGAATGTATTTTACGTAAATTTGGCAATTTTCGAGTCGATGGCAATTGTTTTTGAATTTTTTTCGAGCCTACAAAATGTTTAATTTTTTATTTTTAATGGTGGTGTGTTTGCAATTTTTCATAGAGCATAATTATGAATGCATTTTGAGTAATTTTGGAAGTTTTGAAATCAATGGTAATTGTTTTTTCGGATCACTAAATTTTACGACTTTGCACTCTGTTTATATGCGATTATTACAAAATTGTATTATGGGATTTTTGCAAATTTTACAGCAGATAGTTTTGACTGCATTTTGAGTGAATTTGGCAATTTTCAAGTCGATGGCAAATGTTTTTGAATTTTTTTCGAGCCACCAATATTTTCACAATTTTCAAGAACTCTACGCTCCGATCTTATGAAATTATCTCAAAATTGAATGATGAGATTTTTGCAAATTTTACAGCACATAGTTTTGACTGCATTTTGAGTAAATTTGGCAATTTTCAAGTCGATGGCAAATGTTTTTGAATTTTTTTCGAGCCACCAACATTTTCACAATTTTCAACAACTCTACGCTCCGATCCTTTGAAATTATCTCAAAATTGAATGATGGGATTTTTGCAAAATTTACAGCACATAGTTTTGACTGCATTTTGAGTGAATTTGGCAATTATCAAGTCCATGGCATTTTTTTTAAAAAATTTTCTGAAATCTGAACAATTTTTAACAGCTTTACGCTCTGCTCGTATGACATTATTTTATGGTGTTTTTGCAATTTCTTACAGTTCATAGTTTAGAATGCATTTTGAGTAAATTTGGTAATTTTCAAGTCGATTACATATGTTTTTGTATTTTTTTTTCGGGCCACCAAATTTTGTACAATTTTTAACTCTTGATTCTTTAAATAAAATTAATAATAATATTTTATTGGTGTATTATCATTACACATTACACGGGTTGATGTTGGAAATTTACTTTAAAAAAATAATATACTTTTGATAGAAAAATAAATTGGTATTTTGAGGTAACCATGGTTTCCGTAAAAAGGTGATTTTATTAATTTAATTTATTTACAGCCTTGCAATATATTAATTTGAGAAATCTTACCGTTTGTTGATTTTCTGGGATGTTACCTTAGATTAGTGCTTTCGATTATGCTGAGCTTTCCTGACTAGATTTTGTTAATTTATATTCCTTCATCAACTGTCAGTCAGGTGGTCGTATTTTCATCTCATCCCAATTGAAGCAACGTATTCTAACTTTTTCTGTCCCATTGAGCGCCTCGAACATATCAATACTCGTTCATGGTTCCTCTCAATTATTTGATACATCTAAAAACAAAAAGAAATTTTTTTAGAATCTTGACTGGGAATGGATGAAGTATGACATAAAAGACAGCTGTTGCTGGTAATATGCAGGGAAAGGAAAATATTTTAAACGATCTTGAAATATTGGGTTAATGGATTAATTATGGAAAAAAAGTTAAGCTGGTAATGTGCAGGAAATAAATTTTGGGCGTGGAACAGGTATCCGCAAGGTGAATTTGTTACGTTTTTGTGACTATTTTAAGTGTCCTTGATTCTGTAACATAATATTCTCGCAAGGTTTTCCTTCACTTTTCGAAAGGAACGAATTAAAATTTTCAAAAAAAATTTTAGCTGAGTATACAAAGTGATCGCAACTTGACCAAAAGTGATATTAAAATCTTCAAAAAAATATATACATATGTCTTAATATACCAAGTGATAGCAACTTGACCAAAAGTGGTTATAAGAAGAATGAAGCAGTTACGGTCACACTTATCGTTGACCTCAACGCTGCTTACATCCAGTTGTACTTGCATTGTAGCAGCACCGCAGATTTCCACTGTACAACACAGTTCTCTAGGCTTAAATTAGTTCAATTTGTAATGCTAATTTTGTTGTACGAGCGACAAAATTCTTTTGTGAATTTATAAAAAAAAATTTTGTTTAATTATTTGGCGATATTCATTTTGTCATCATGTGCGCTCACGATTATAATCATCTTGCGGTGGTCGTTACTGCGAAATTCTAAAGACTTCTTCGATTACGTAACGTAAATTTCACTTTCGACCTCCTCCACACCGCCGTCTTGAGATTTTTAAAATTTTGGCACAACACCTAGACATACCGGAATTAACAGAAAATAACGCACACATATTTCCGTAATTGGAACATTTCTGCAAGGGAAAGTCGAATGCGATAACTGGGGTTCCTGCTTCCGGTTCCCCGCGCACTTCCGGCATCGCACGCGGCGTAGAAAAACTGGTCCGCCGCGCCGTTCCTTCTCTTCGCGCTCGGCTTGATTCCGACCTAGTGCACCTCAACCTTCTCCCATAAACTTGATTCTCAGGAAGCGTTCCGCCATTTCACTTCTTTCACCCGGACGGAAATTCCACGAGTCAAAAGCGAATCCGAATAAAATCGCGTGAATCCAGGAAGTTGCGTAATCCGATGGATTTGATGCGCAGAAAGCTCTCCACCTCCTCCTCCTCCTCGGGGTCCGCCGTTGTTGGCATCTGCACGTCCGCACGCCACTGTGCCACTTTCCAAAAAATATTCGGTCTTGCGTAACTTTGTGCAACGGACAATATACACTCGAGACCGGTTCCCCGATTTCGGACCGAACGAAATTTTTCTCTTCTTATATAACCGACTAGGAAGTAGTTTATGACATCATCGGACGTGTGACACTAAGAATTTATATCTTAAAAATTTAATTCTTCTTCAAATTAATTTAATTCTTCTCTTGGTATAAGAATTGCTCAAGATTCTTGCAAAATTTTCAAAAGCCATTAACCCAGTGTTTGTGTTATTTCGATTCGATTGGACCAAAGCGAGGATTTAAGGTCAATCTTTTGTTTCAGAAGAATTGATTCTTTAAAGAATTTGGAAACACCTCTTATACAACTTTGGAGTTATTTTGACCTCGTTGCACCAAAGTGATCGAATGTTGATATTTTCTTCGAAAGACAATTCCTCGAAATTCCCGCAATGGATCTTCACCAAATTTGGTATTCCAATCAAGAATTTGATCATCCTTTCAGATTCCATGAAAATTTGGAAACACCTCGTATACACTTTTTGAGTTATTTTGACTTGATTGCACCAAAGTGATCGAATGTTGATATTTTCTTCCGAAGACAATTCCTCAAAATTCCCGCAATGGATCTTCACCAAATTTGGTATTCCAATTAAGAATTGATCATTCTTTCAGATTCTATGAAAATTTGGAAACACTTCTAATATAATTTTTGAGCTATTTTGATCGGATTGCACCAAATTTTTTTGGCCTTCAATTTTCATAAGATGATTTATAGTTTTTAAATTATTTCGGCCTGATTGTACATTTCATGTCCTCAAAAACAATCGATAAAGCACCATAAATTATTTGGATTATTTCCTGCATAATAGAAAAAAATCAGTTCAATTTTCGTCATTCGGTCAAATCCGTCTGGGAACTCGGTCATATGGTATTATTTAATCATGAATGGTTTGACTCGTCTAAAATTCTTCGCATACATTTATTTTACGTCTCCATTAGCATATTGTTATGTGGACGAAGCGCTTCACCTATTTTATTCAACAACGCCATTGTGTAATCAATTGTATAACGATACGTTAGAAATGGTGTTAATGACATGTGAAATCCTAATTGCTTTTATTGTTTTGATTTAATATAAGATTACGACGAAATAACCGGCTATCGACCTCGCGGTCCTTCAGCTTTATCCAAGTTACTTCAAAGGTACACCAAAAGCTGCAAACAATGAAGATCGGAAATTTACTTTTAGCGAAAACATGATTGCAGATTGTGTATCAAATATGAGACTTGAATCAAATTGTGACAAATTATTCCCAAAGAGTGTGTCTACAATAATTTCTAGTGCAGACTTCTCCAACTATACTAAAAGAAAAATGGCGCCGGTCAAAACGAAAATTTGATGAACAAAAATTGACTTTTGGCAGAAACATTATTGTAGATTCTGTATCCAATATGGCACTTGAATCAAATTGTGACAAATTATTCCCAAAGAGTGTATCTACATTAATTACTAGTGTAGACTTCTCCAACTATACTAAAAGAAAAATGGCGCCGGTCAAAACGAAAATTTGATGAACAAAAATTGACATTTGGCAGAAACATGATTATAGATTCTGTATCCAATTTGGCACTTGAATCAAATTGTGAAAAATTATTCCCAAAGAGTGTATCTACAATAATTACTAGTGTAGACTTCTCCAACTATACTAAAAGAAAAATGGCGCCGGTCAAAACGAAAATTTGATGAACAAAAATTGACTTTTGGCAGAAACATGATTATAGATTCTGTATCCAATTTGGCACTTGAATCAAATTGTGAAAAATTATTCCCAAAGAGTGTATCTACAATAAATACTAGTGTAGACTTCTCCAACTATACTAAAAGAAAAATGGCGCCGGTCAAAACGAAAATTTGATGAACAAAAATTGACTTTTGGCAGAAACATGATTGTAGATTCCGTATACAATATCGCACTTGAATCAAATTGTGACAAATTATTCCCAAAGAGTGTATCTACAATAATTTCTAGTGTAGACCTCTCCAACTATACTGAAAGAAAAATGGCGTCGGTCAAAACGAAAATTTGATGAACAAAAATTGACTTTTGGCAGAAACATGATTATAGATTCTGTATCCAATTTGGCACTTGAATCAAATTGTGAAAAATTATTCCCAAAGAGTGTATCTACAATAAATACTAGTGTAGACTTCTCCAACTATACTAAAAGAAAAATGGCGCCGGTCAAAACGAAAATTTGAAGAACAAAAATTGACTTTTGGCAGAAACATGATTGTAGATTCCGTATACAATATCGCACTTGAATCAAATTGTGACAAATTATTGCCAAAGAGTGTATCTACAATAATTTCTAGTGTAGACCTCTCCAACTATACTGAAAGAAAAATGGCGTCGGTCAAAACGAAAATTTGATGAACAAAAATTGACTTTTGGCAGAAACATGATTATAGATTCTGTATCCAATTTGGCACTTGAATCAAATTGTGAAAAATTATTCCCAAAGAGTGTATCTACAATAAATACTAGTGTAGACTTCTCCAACTATACTAAAAGAAAAATGGCGCCGGTCAAAACGAAAATTTGAAGAACAAAAATTGACTTTTGGCAGAAACATGATTGTAGATTCTGTATCCAATATGGCACTTGCATCAAATTATGACAAATTATTCCCAAAGGGTGTGTCTACAATAATTTCTAGTGTAGACTTCTTCAACTATACTGAAAGAAAAATGGCGTCCGTCAAAACTAAAATTTGATGAACAAAAATTGACTTCAGGCAGAAACATGATTGTAAATTCTGTATCCAATTTGGCACTTGAATCAAATTGTGACAAATTATTCCCAAAGAGTGTATCTACAATAGTTTCTAATGTAGACTTCTCCAACTATACTGAAAGAAAAATGGCGGCGGTCAAAACTAAAATTTGATGAAGAAAAATTTACTTTTGGCAGAAACATGATTGTAGATTCCGTATACAATATCGCACTTGAATCAAATTGTGACTAATTATTCCCAAAGAGTGTATCTACAATAATTTCTAGTGTAGACTTCTCCAACTATACTGAAAGAAAAATGGCGCTGGTCAAAACTGAAATTTTATGACCAAAAATTGATTTTTTGCAAAAACTTGATTGTAACTTCCATATCCAAAATGATAACTGAGTGAAACTGTTACAGAGTGATCCCCAAAAGTGCATCTTCACAAATTAATAATTAAAACATTTCCAACTTTACTACAAGAAAAATGGCGCTGGTCAAAACTGAAATTTTATGACCAAAAATTGATTTTTTGCAAAAACTTGATTGTAACTTCCATATCCAAAATGATAACTGAGTGAAACTGTTACAGAGTGATCCCCAAAAGTGCATCTTCACAAATTAATAATTAAAACATTTCCAACTTTACTACAAGAAAAATGGCGCTGGTCAAAACTGAAATTTTATTACGAAAAATTGATTTTTTGCAAAAACTTGATTATAACTTCCATATCCAAAATGATAACCGAGTGAAACTGTTACAGAGTGATCCCCAAAAGTGCATCTTCACAAATTAATAATTAAAACATTTCCAACTTTACTACAAGAAAAATGGCGCTGGTCAAAACTGAAATTTTATTACGAAAAATTGACTTCTTGCAAAAACTTGATTGCAACTTCCATATCCAAAATAATAACTGAGTGAAACTGTTACAGAGTGATCCCCAAAAACTGCATCTTTGCAAATTAATAATTAAAACATTTCCAACTTCACTACAAGAAAAATGGCGCTGGTCAAAACTGAAATTTTATTCCGAAAAATTGACTTCTTGCAAAAACTTGATTCTAACTTCCATATCCAAAATGACAATTGAGTGAAACTGTTACAGAGTGATCCCCAAAAGTGCATCTTCATAAATTAATAATTAAAACATTTCCAACTTTACCAGAAGAAAAATGGCGCTGGTCAAAACTGAAATTTTATTACGAAAAATTGACTTCTTGCAAAAACTTGATTCTAACTTCCATATCCAAAATGACAACTGAGTGAAACTGTTACAGAGTGATCCCCAAAAGTGGATCTTCACAAATTAATAATTAAAACATTTCCAACTTCACTACCGCAAAAAAATGGCGGTGATCAAAATTGACATTTGGTGACCAAAAATTGAATGTCTGCAAAATATTGCTATAACGAGTACACTCGCCAAAAAAACAGGTTATCGGTTAAAAATATTCACCGAAAACATTCTTTTTTTTAACAATTGCAATTTGCACTTATTTAATTTTGATTTATTATCGACATTCTTTTTAAATCTTAATTAACGATGCTGTTGTTGTATTTCTTAAAGAGAAAAACCAGACGCATCGGTAATTAAAATGAAGACGCCGACCACGACGGTGGTGTCGCAACGGGCAAACATCAATTTAAATTTTTGACAGCTGTCAAATACCGCGGGCGCGCGTCTTGCGTTTCTTTTTTTTTTTTCTTCATCATTTTTTTTTTTTTAGATGCCTGCATTAACGGTTCATTTGGACCATCCGCCGCGCATTTCTTGCATAATCTTCGTATAATTTATTCCTTGTTGATTTTGTTTCCATCTCCATTAAAACATAATTATAGCGGACGGAGTCTTAAATCACATCTCATTTAAAAAAAAAAACATTAATAGTCGAAACTCACGCATGTTTTTCTCTTTGTTTCAGGTACGAACGTCGACAATTGTTTGTATTGTTTTACGCACGCATGACGATCGTGAGTATTAAAAAAAATCAAATTTTACATCTTTTGTAAATGTTATTTTTTATGTATTTTTGTCAAGTCGACAAAATAATTACAAATTATCTGTTTACGCAGCGTTTGCCTGGAATTGCCTCAAATTTTAGGGATGGGATGTTTGCTGATTTTTATGGGATTTTAATCCTGAATGAATTTTGAGTGATTTTTATCAAGTTACAAGCCACTGGCAATTGTTTTTATATATTTTTTTTCGAGTCAAAAAAAAATTACAAATTTCCAGTTTACGCCGTGTTTGCCTCGAATTGCGTCAAAATCTAGCGATGGGGTGTTTGCGGATTTTTATGGAATTTTAATCCGGAATGAATTTTGAGTAATTTTTAGTAAATTTCAAGTCGCTGGCAATTGTTTTTATATTTTTTTTTTCAAGTCAAAAAAATAATTACAAATTTTCAGTTTACGCTGTGTTCGCCTGGAATTGCCTCAAAATCTAGGGATGGGGTGTTTGCGGATTTTTATGGAATTTTAATTCTGAATTCATTTTGAGTAATTTTTAGCAAATTTCAAGTCGCTGGAAATTGTTTTTACATATTTATTTTCGACTCAACAAAATAATTACAAATTTTCATTTTACACTGTTTGCCTTGAGTTGCCTCAAAATCTAGGGATGGGGTGCTTTTGGATTTTTATGGAATTTTAATTCTGAATTCATTTTGAGTAATTTTTAGCAAATTTCAAGTCGCTGGAAATTGTTTTTATATATTTATTTTCGACTCAACAAAATAATTACAAATTTTCATTTTACACTCTTTGCCTTGAGTTGCCTCAAAATCTAGGGATGGGGTGTTTTTGGATTTTTATGGAATTTTAATTCTGAATTCATTTTGAGTAATTTTTAGTAAATTTCAAGTCGCTGGCAATTGTTTTTACATATTTATTTTCGACTCAACAAAATAATTACAAATTTTCATTTTACACTGTTTGCCTTGTGTTGCCTCAAAATCTAGGGATAGGGTGTTTTTTGATTTTTATGGAATTTTAATTCTGAATTCATTTTGAGTAATTTTTAGCAAATTTCAAGTCGTTGGCAATTGTTTTTATATATTTATTTTCGACTCAACAAAATAATTACAAATTTTCATTTTACACTATTTGCCTTGAGTTGCCTCAAAATCTAGGGATGGGGTGTTTTTGGATTTTATATGGAATTTTAATTCTGAATTCATTTTGAGTAATTTTTAGTAAATTTCAAGTCGCTGGCAATTGTTTTTACATATTTATTTTCGACTCAACAAAATAATTACAAATTTTCATTTTACACTGTTTGCCTTGTGTTGCCTCAAAATCTAGGGATAGGGTGTTTTTTGATTTTTATGGAATTTTAATTCTGAATTCATTTTGAGTAATTTTTAGCAAATTTCAAGTCGTTGGCAATTGTTTTTATATATTTATTTTCGACTCAACAAAATAATTACAAATTTTCATTTTACACTATTTGCCTTGAGTTGCCTCAAAATCTAGGGATGGGGTGTTTTTGGATTTTATATGGAATTTTAATTCTGAATTCATTTTGAGTAATTTTTAGTAAATTTCAAGTCGCTGGCAATTGTTTTTATATATTTATTTTCGACTCAACAAAATAATTACAAATTTTCATTTTACACTGTTTGCCTTGTGTTGCCTCAAAATCTAGGGATAGGGTGTTTTTTGATTTTTATGGAATTTTAATTCTGAATTCATTTTGAGTAATTTTTAGCAAATTTCAAGTCGTTGGCAATTGTTTTTATATATTTATTTTCGACTCAACAAAATAATTACAAATTTTCATTTTACACTATTTGCCTTGAGTTGCCTCAAAATCTAGGGATGGGGTGTTTTTGGATTTTATATGGAATTTTAATTCTGAATTCATTTTGAGTAATTTTTAGTAAATTTCAAGTCGTTGGCAATTGTTTTTATATATTTATTTTCGACTCAACAAAATAATTACAAATTTTCATTTTACACTGTTTGCCTTGTGTTGCCTCAAAATCTAGGGATAGGGTGTTTTTTGATTTTTATGGAATTTTAATTCTGAATTTATTTATTTATTTATTTATTTATTCATTCACATACTTAGCTATCATTCAGAATGCACAGTACAGTATTGTACAGATACATTTGATAGATGTACAAGTCAATTGTTAAAAAATAATAGTGTAAATACATTAAAATTATTATACATATGCACATACATATATAGTTATCACGATAATAACAAAACAGATAAAAACAGACTAAAACCAATATAAAATACAATAAATCGTACAGAATTTGTTACAAATCACATTGGGTCCGACATGAATTCGTTAAAATTATAGTAACACTTCTGTATGAGAAACTTTTTTAGTTGTGATTTGAAACAGTTTAATTTGGAGATGGTTTTAAATGAATTTGGTAATTTGTTGTATATACTGAGGCATGAGTATTTTCCAGATTTCTCATACAGAGTTGTATTATGGCGTGTGGCTCTAATTGTATCTCTGTTTCTAGTGTGGTAATTATGTGTGTCCTTATTTTTCTCAAATAGGTGACTGTTGGTATGTACATATACAGCACATTTATATATAAATATACAGGACAGTGTTAGTATATTGTGTGCTCGGAATGTGTCCCTGCAGGTATCCGTTCTTTTTATATTAAATATAAGGCGGATTATTCGTTTTTGGGAGACGCTTAATCTGTTAGTGTCTGACCTTCCCCACGCAATAATATTGTACATCAAGTGTGGATATGCCAATGAATAATACACATGTAGTAATGATTCTATAGTTAATGAGTTTTTAAGTTTTAGAATAGCATAATAAGCGCTGTTCATCCTGGCAGATATATGGTCAATATGTTGTCTCCAAGACAGCCTTTCATCAACAAAACATCCCAAAAACTTAACGGTTGATACGTTATATTGAAGGCGACATATTACTGGTTTTCTATTAAAGAACTGCAGTTTAATTGTTTTATCTGCATTTAGAAGCAGGTTATTTTTGTTACACCATACCGTCATTTCGTTTGTAACTGTACCGATTTTCTCTAATAGTTCTGTTTGCGTTTTTCCAGATACAATAATGGCAGTGTCATCGGCAAAATTGACCATATATCCGTCACTTACATGTTCAACTAGGTCGTTAATGTATAGTAGAAATATAAGAGGGCCTAGTGTAGAACCCTGTACTACACCAGAGTCTATTTCGAATATTTTCGATTTTTTGCCGTTCACAGAAGTACACATTTTTCTCCCAGTAAGAAATGAAAGCACCAACTCAGCAACATGTCCGCGGATACCCAAAGCACAGAGTTTATTGTACACTGATACGGAATTAACAGTGTCAAATGCGCGCGAAAGGTCAAAAAATAAACCGGCAACACACATTCCCAAATCCATCTGTTTATTCACTTCCTCTAGTAAATCCACGGTCGCTGTTTCAGTTGACTTTCCGGTACGGAATCCATGTTGGTTATTTACCAATAATTTATATTTTGTAATGTACTCCCACAATTGGTTCATTAAACATTTTTCGAACACTTTTGAGATTGCCTTTAGAACTGATATTGGCCGATAATTTGCAATGTCTGTTTGAGGCCCTGTTTTGTAAATTGGCACAATTTTAGCAATTTTCAACAGGTCGGGAAATATCCCCGTTTCAAAACATTGATTTATTAAATAGGCGAGTGGATCATTTATTTCACCTGCAATTGCTTTGAGTACTTTCGTGCTTATCTCATCGATTCCTGAGCTTGTTTTGCTGCTTAGTGACATTATTACATTGAATACATCCTGTGGGGAAACGGGTTTCAAAAAAAAAATTCATTTTGAGTAATTTTTAGTAAATTTCAAGTCGCTGGCAATTGTTTTTATATATTTATTTTCGACTCAACAAAATAATTACAAATTTTCATTTTACACTGTTTGCCTGGAATTGCCTCAAAATCTAGGGATAGGGTGTTTTTTGATTTTTATGGAATTTTAATTCTGAATTCATTTTGAGTAATTTTTAGCAAATTTCAAGTCGCTGGCAATTGTTTTTACATATTTATTTTCGACTCAACAAAATAATTACAAATTTTCATTTTACACTGTTTGCCTTGTGTTGCCTCAAAATCTAGGGATGGGGTGTTTTTGGATTTTATATGGAATTTTAATTCTGAATTCATTTTGAGTAATTTTTAGTAAATTTCAAGTCGCTGGCAATTGTTTTTATATATTTATTTTCGAGTCAACAAAATAATTACAAATTTTCATTTTACACTGTTTGCCTGGAATTGCCTCAAAATCTAGGGATAGGGTGTTTTTTGATTTTTATGGAATTTTAATTCTGAATTCATTTTGAGTAATTTTTAGCAAATTTCAAGTCGCTGGCAATTGTTTTTACATATTTATTTTCGACTCAACAAAATAATTACAAATTTTCATTTTACACTATTTGCCTTGAGTTGCCTCAAAATCTAGGGATGGGGTGTTTTTGGATTTTATATGGAATTTTAATTCTGAATTCATTTTGAGTAATTTTTAGTAAATTTCAAGTCGCTGGCAATTGTTTTTATATATTTATTTTCGACTCAACAAAATAATTACAAATTTTCATTTTACACTGTTTGCCTGGAATTGCCTCAAAATCTAGGGATAGGGTGTTTTTTGATTTTTATGGAATTTTAATTCTGAATTCATTTTGAGTAATTTTTAGCAAATTTCAAGTCGTTGGCAATTGTTTTTATATATTTATTTTCGACTCAACAAAATAATTACAAATTTTCATTTTACACTATTTGCCTTGAGTTGCCTCAAAATCTAGGGATGGGGTGTTTTTGGATTTTATATGGAATTTTAATTCTGAATTCATTTTGAGTAATTTTTAGTAAATTTCAAGTCGTTGGCAATTGTTTTTATATATTTATTTTTGACTCAACAAAATAATTACAAATTTTCATTTTACACTGTTTGCCTTGTGTTGCCTCAAAATCTAGGGATAGGGTGTTTTTTGATTTTTATGGAATTTTAATTCTGAATTCATTTTGAGTAATTTTTAGTAAATTTCAAGTCGCTGGCAATTGTTTTTATATATTTATTTTCGACTCAACAAAATAATTACAAATTTTCATTTTACACTGTTTGCCTGGAATTGCCTCAAAATCTAGGGATAGGGTGTTTTTTGATTTTTATGGAATTTTAATTCTGAATTCATTTTGAGTAATTTTTAGCAAATTTCAAGTCGCTGGCAATTGTTTTTACATATTTATTTTCGACTCAACAAAATAATTACAAATTTTCATTTTACACTGTTTGCCTTGTGTTGCCTCAAAATCTAGGGATGGGGTGTTTTTGGATTTTATATGGAATTTTAATTCTGAATTCATTTTGAGTAATTTTTAGTAAATTTCAAGTCGCTGGCAATTGTTTTTATATATTTATTTTCGAGTCAACAAAATAATTACAAATTTTCATTTTACACTGTTTGCCTGGAATTGCCTCAAAATCTAGGGATGGGGTGTTTTTGGATTTTTATGGAATTTTAATTCTGAATTCATTTTGAGTGATTTTTATCAAGTTACAAGCTGCTGGAAACTGTTTTTATATTTTTTTTTCAAGCCAAAAAAATAATTACAAATTTTGCGTTTACGCCGTGTTTGCCTGGAATTGCCTCAAAATCTAGGGATGGGGTGTTTGCGGATTTTTATGGAAATTTAATCCTGAATGAATTTTTAGTGATTTTTATCAAGTTACAAGCCGTTGGCAATTGTTTTTATATTTTTTTTTCAAGTCAAAAATATAATTACAAATTTTGAGTTTACACTGTGTTTGCCTGGAATTTCCTCAAAATCTAGGAATGGGGTGTTTGCGGATTTTGATGGAATTTTAATCCTGAATCAATTTTGAGTAATTTTTAGCTAATTTAAAGTCGCTGACAATTGTTTTAATATATTTTTTTAGTCAATTTTTTTTTCCACTTTTCGATAATTATTTTCTCGTTGTTTTCAATTATCTTCGCAAATTGTGGGATTAAGTGTCATTTATTTTCATGGAAGGAAACGCGATTTTCTGGCCTCGCGAACTCTCTTAATTGAGTTACTCAACGCTTAAATTCTTTCTCTCTAATGTCGTCCTTCAAATTTGACACAGATTTTCCATCTTGAATATTTCATAAACGTATGTTCTCTATTTTGCAATTGGTAGTTTATTGATAATAAGTTTATTAATAATTTTAAATTCGTTCGCATTTTTGTAAATTAAGCGAAAAAATCATTAAATATTGAGACTTAACTATTTAGTTAACAGTGGCCATATTTAGTACTTAAGTACCGTGAGATCGAAAAAAAAATAATCAAAGCAGGTCATGAACAAAAAGCCGAACGTCTTTTCTTAGTTCTTGAATTTGAAAATAAGTATTGACATTCCGCTTCAAATTAAATAAAAATAAAATGATTGACACGGACAAAAATCAAACGTCAAGTTTAAATTTAAAAATAAATATGGACAAAATTGTGAAGTTTAAATATTTTTAGGAATTAAGAAACTGTTCATGACCTTGACTATTTTTTTTCTATCACGACAGTAATAATTTAACAAGAAAAAAGTTTTTTTAAATTTGATTGCAAACTATTTTACACATTTAAACAATTTATTACATCGTATACATTTTAAAAGATCACTTACCCATTTTAAATCCATAAAAGTATCCATAAATTTCAACGAATGTGACTGATCCAAAAAAACAATCGCACAATACACTACAGCACCCTCGATGCCTACTTGTATCCTTCTCGTCAATTTTTTTGCGGTCAGTCCTAAAATACCACGTGAATATATTTGACACTAAACATTTATAAATAAAAAAATGATATTAATTAATTTACACGCCGACACTGTTTTTTTTTTAATTTTTCCAATTTTAAATCGAAAATTATGATTATGACAACACAACATGAATTATGGTTATTATTATTATTTATTTTTTTTACTGAAAAATATATATCACCTAATTTATTTTATTTACACACTGACACTATTTCTTTTAATTTTTTCAATGAGTTTTGTTTATTTTCCGTATTTATTTTTTTCAATTTTAAATTGAACATTGTTATGTCTACTGAAAAATATGTATATATCACCTGTCGCGGTTTTTGATGGTGCGCAGAAAGAAGTAAATTGCCCCGGTGTTGAGGTACGTGTGATTCCCGTGCGGGAACAAGAGCGTGCGTCCGGTTAATCGGCGAAGGCAGGGTCGTGGGGGGAAGCGCACGCCACTGTTAGAAAGGAAGGGGATCCGTTTCGTAACGCTTTTCGTCGCCTACGCCACTGGCGCGCGACCGGCGTCGGAAACGAAGATTATTGCGGTTTAATGGCGAAATGGATTATCTCCGCTTTCGCCACAGCTTAAACATCGATGATGATGATGCCCTTAATGCATTATTCAAGGTCAAAAGATTTATCTGGATTTGCTTATTATCCTCGTATAACATTTTCCACCGAGAATTTTAAAAATCTAGTGATGCGCTCAAGAGTTATCATCAAAAGAACAAAAAAAAACAATTGAAAGTTGCATTCAATTTTTCGAGCGCATCAATATCTGTTCGATTTGCACAACATTTTCCATCAAGAATTTTCAAAATATGTTGATCCATTCTGGAGTTATTCTCGAAGAGCCGAAAAACAATTGAAAGTCAAAATTATTTTTTTGGCCGTATCGTATCTATTCGATTAATACAACATTTTGCACCAATTTTTTTTTTTAAATTTGCTGATGCGTTCCAGAGTTATTCTCAAAAAACCTCAAAACAAACCTATATCTATTCGATTAGTACATTTTTGACTAAACATTTTTAAAATTTGGTAACACATCCAAGTGTTAATCTCAAAGAACCAGAAAACAATTGAAAGCCCAGTTTTATTTTGGAGTGCACCGATATCTATTCGATTAGCATGATGTTTTGCACCAAGAATTTTCGAAATTTGGTGATGCCGTCAAGAGTTATTCTTAAAAAACGTAAAACAATTGAAAAACAAATTTAATTTTTTGAGCGCATCGATATCTATTCGATTAATACATTATGTTGCAACAGGAATTTTTAAAATTCGATTAAGCGTTCAATAGTTATTCTCAAAAAACAAAAAAAAAACAATTGAAATCTAAATTAATTTTTTGAGCGCATCGATATCTATTCGATTAATACAACATTTTGCAACAAGAATTTTTAAAATTTGGTAAAGCGTTCATTAGTTATTCTCAAAAATAAAATAAAAAAAACAATTGAAAGCCAAATTAATTTTTTTCGGCGCCTTCATATCTATTCAATTAATACAACATTTTGCACCAAGAATGTTCAATAGTTATTCTCAAAATTTGGAAGGTGTTTGAGTTATTCAAAAAAAAATGGTGGTGCGTTCGAGTTATTCTCAAAAAACAAAAAAAAATAACAAAATTTGGTGGTGCGTTCGAGTTTTTCTCAAAAAAACAAAATTTGGTGGTGTGTTATAGTTGATCTCAAAAAACCAAAAAAATATACAAAAATTGGTAGTGTGTTCCAGTTATTCTCAAAAATACAACATTTGGTGGTGTGTTGTAGTTATTCTCAAAAAACTAAAAAATACAAACATTTCGTGGTGCGTTCCAGTTATTCTCAAGAAAAACAAAATTTGGTGGTGTGTTAGTGGTGTGTTGTAGTTATCCTTAAAAAACTAAAAAATACAAAATTTGAGCGTGCGTTGAAGTTATTCTAAAAAAACAAAAAAAGAAACAAAATTGGTGAAGCGTCGAGTTTTTCTCAAAGAAACAAAATTTGGTCGTGTATTTGAGTTATTCTCAAAAAATTAAAAAAATTAAAAAAATAAACAAAATTTGGTGCTGCGTTCCAGTTTTTCTAAAAAAAAAAAAATGGTGGTGTTCTAGTTATTCTCAAAAAACCAAAAAATACAAAATTTGGTGCTGCGTTCCAGTTACTCTCAACAAAACTAAAAAATACAAAATTTGGTCGTGCGTTCCAGTTATTCTCAAAAAAAAATGGTGATGTGTTCGAGTTATTCCCAAAAAAACAAAATAAAAACAAAATTTGGTGGAGTGTTCTAGTTATTCTCAAAAAACAAAATTGGTGAAGCGAGTTTTTCTCAAAGAAACAAAATTTGGTGGTTTATTCCAGTTATTCTCAAAAAATAAAAATAATAAACAAAATTTGGTATTATTCTCAAAAAACGAAAAAATACAAAATTTGGTGGTGCGTTCTTCCAGTTACTCTCAAAAAAACTAAAAAATACAAAATTTGGTCGTGCGTTCCACTTATTCTCAAAAATAAATGGTGGTGTGTTCGAATTATTTTCAAAAAAAAAGAAGCATAATTTGGTGGTGTTCTAGTTATTCTCAAAAAAACAAAAAGAACAAAATTTGGTGGTGCGTTCGAGTTTTTCTCAAAGAAACAAAATTTGGTGGTGCGTTCTAGTTTTCTCAAAAACTCAAATTCTAGTTATTGTCAAAAAAACAAAAAAATACAAAATCTAGTGGTGTGTTCGTGTTATTCTCAAAATTTGGTGGTGCGTTCCAGTTATTCTAAAAAAAAACAAAATTTGGTGGTGCGTTCGAGTTTTTCTCAAAGAAACAAAATTTGGTACTGCGTTCTAATTATTCTAAAAAAAAAACAAGGAAAAACAATTGAATAAAATATAAATAAGCTAAATTTGCAACATGGTCTTTAAGTAAATTAATAAAACAAACAAAACAGAAAATGTTGTACGCTTTGGTAAATAACATAACATAAATAACAAGTTTTTTTCTGATGTTTCTTCTTTTTATTGTGCCCTTGCATTTTCGTCTTCAATTTTTTTTTCTTCAAGAAATTGACGATGAATTATTTTCATCTTCAAGTAAATCTTTAAATTTGTTATTTTCTTTTGCTTTATCTTCAGATCGCAAAAGTTCTTTTCCGACTTTCGTCTTCAATTAAATCTTTCATTTTGTTTTTTTTTTTGCAAGAAATTGACGATGAATTATTTTCATCTTCAATTAAATCTTTAATTGGAGTTCAATTTTTTTTTTTTAATTTTTTCTTCAGGATATCGACAATTAATTCTCCTAGTCTTCAATTAAATCTTTAATTGGAATATGATTTTGTTTTTTTTTGCAAGAAATTGACAATTGATTTTTCATCTTCAATTAAATCTTCAAGATTTGTTTTATTTTTTGCAAGATATTGGCAATTAATTCTTCTAGTCTTCAATTAAATTGTTAATTGGGATATAATTTTGTTTTTTTTTTTGCAAGAAATTGACAATTGATTTTTCATCTTCAATTAAATCTTCAAGATTTGTTTTATTTTTTGCAAGATATTGGCAATTAATTCTTCTAGTCTTCAATTAAATTGTTAATTGGAATATAATATTGTTTTGTTTTTTAAAGAAATTGACAATTGATTTTTCATCTTCAATTAAATCTTCAAGATTTGTTTTATTTTTTGCAAGATATTGGCAATTAATTCTTCTAGTCTTCAATTAAATTGTTAATTGGGATATAATTTTGTTTTTTTTTTTAAAGAAATTGACAATTGATTTTTCATCTTCAATTAAATCTTCAAGATTTGTTTTATTTTTTGCAAGATATTGGCAATTAATTCTTCTAGTCTTCAATTAAATTTTTAATTGGAATATAATATTGTTTTGTTTTTTAAAGAAATTGACAATTGATTTTTCATCTTCAATTAAATCTTCAAGATTTGTTTTATTTTTTGCAAGATATTGGCAATTAATTCTTCTAGTCTTCAATTAAATTGTTAATTGGAATATAATATTGTTTTGTTTTTTAAAGAAATTGACAATTGATTTTTCATCTTCAATTAAATCTTCAAGATTTGTTTTATTTTTTGCAAGATATTGGCAATTAATTCTTCTAGTCTTCAATTAAATTGTTAATTGGGATATAATTTTGTTTTTTTTTGCAAGAAATTGACAATTGATTTTTCATCTTCAATTAAATCTTCAAAATTTGTTTTATTTTTTGCAAGATATTGGCAATTAATTCTTCTAGTCTTCAATTAAATTGTTAATTGGGATATAATTTTGTTTTTTTTTTGCAAGAAATTGACAATTGATTTTTCATCTTCAATTAAATCTTCAAAATTTGTTTTATTTTTTGCAAGATATTGGCAATTAATTCTTCTAGTCTTCAATTAAATTTTTAATTGGAATATAATATTGTTTTTTTTTTAAAGAAATTGACAATTGATTTTTCATCTTCAATTAAATCTTCAAGATTTGTTTTATTTTTTGCAAGATATTGGCAATTAATTCTTCTAGTCTTCAATTAAATTTTTAATTGGAATATAATATTGTTTTTTTTTTAAAGAAATTGACAATTGATTTTTCTTCTTCAATTAAATCTTCAAATTTTTTTTTATATGTTTTGACATTGACAAATTCTTCTCGTCTTCAATTAAATCTTTTATTTTATATTTTGCAAGAAATTTACAATTAAATGTTTCGTCTACAATTAAATCTTCAATTGAAATATAATTTTGTTTTTTTTGCAAGAAATTGACAATGAATTGTTCACATCATCAATTAAATCTTTGATTTCCTTATTTTTTTTTGCAAGAAATTGACAATTAATTCTTCTCGTCTTCAATTAAATCTTTGATTTTGTTAATTTTTTTTGTTGAAGAAATTGACAATTAATTCTTGCCTAATTGTAAATCATTATCATTCAGTCGGAATAAAAAAACTGCGGACCAAAAAGGAGCGCTGCTTTTCATTTGTTTGTTTACGTCGGATTACCTAACACTTTCACCAATCTTCGTGCAATCCATTACTCGTAAGTGTGTTAGAGGCAAGACCTTTCTAGAATAACTGACGGCAAATATTTTAACAAGATTTTTGAAGAAATTGTTTTAAAGATTATTTGCATCAGATACAATTTATTATACAAGACTTAATTGTTACATTTCTCGATTTTTGGGTATCCAAATCCTACAATTGTTTTAAAGATTATTTTATATTAAAAAAAAAACAATTTACTATAGAGATATGGATTTTTGAAGATTTTCGTTTTAATTTTTTGAGCACTTGAATGAAAATTTCGCAGAAAAAAATATAGAACGCGTGGAAAAAATTCATTAAAACAACATCCTCAATGGTCAAAGTATCGCTTATACAAAATCAATTCGGTGTTTGTAAATTCAACAATTTTTAATAGAGATATGGATTTTTGAAGATTTTCGTTTTAATTTTTTGAGCACTTGAATGAAAATTTCGCAGAAAAAAATATAAAACGCGTAGAAAAAATTCATTAAAACAACATCCTCAATGCTCCAAGTATCGCTTATTCAAAATCAATTCGGTTTTTGTAAATCCAACAATTTTTAATAGAGATATGAATTTTTGAAAATTTTAGTTTTATTTTTTTGCGCGCTTGAATGAAAACATCACAGAAAAAATATAAAACGCGCAGACAAAATTCCATAAGAAATCATCCTCAATGGCCGAAGTATAGCTGATTGAAAATCAATTCGGTTTTTGTAAATCCAACAATTTTTAATAGAGATATGGATTTTTGAAGATTTTCGTTTTAATTTTTTGAGCACTTGAATGAAAATTTCGCAGAAAAAAATATAAAACGCGTAGAAAAATATCATTAAAACAACATCCTCAATGCTCGAAGTATCGCTTATTCAAAATCAATTCGGTTTTTGTAAATCCAACAATTTTTAATAGATATGAATTTTTGAAAATTTCAGTTTTATTTTTTTGCGCGCTTGAATGAAAACATCACAGAAAAAATATAAAACGCGCAGACAAAATTCCATAAGAAATCATCCTCAATGGCCGAAGTATAGCTGATTGAAAATCAATTCGGTTTTTGTAAATCCAACAATTTTTAATAGAGATATGGATTTTTGAAGATTTTCGTTTTAATTTTTTGAGCGCTTGAATGAAAACAAGACCTACTTTTCCACTTTAAATTTTTCAATTGCTCAATCGATTTCTTAATGAAGAAGCCACTGCATGTTGAAAGAATTATTGTAGAACAATAAACCAATCGCGATTAAAGTTTTTTTTTTAATCGGAATTGTTCCTATTGTTTATCTAGTTGCTATAGTTTCAACATTTATTTATAATGCAGTTCGTGTTAAGCGTCTAAAGTCTTCAGTTATTTTCAAGTTATTAAATATGTATTTTCTTATTGTTTAGTAATTTGTTACATTTTTTTTTGACAACTACCGTGGTCAAGCACCTCCTGGACCACCGTTACCTAGACAACGACCTTGTTGTTTCGAACATTCGGATGTTTCGCAATCGATGAGCGATTGTCCCGCGCCTCTGGCCCACTTGACCGTTACTTTCGAGGAATTCCATCTCGTTCCGTCATCTCCGGGGAGGCGGAAATTTCACCGTTTCGAATTG
This sequence comes from Ocypus olens, assembly GCA_910593695.2. Taxonomy (NCBI): domain Eukaryota; kingdom Metazoa; phylum Arthropoda; class Insecta; order Coleoptera; family Staphylinidae; genus Ocypus; species Ocypus olens. The sequence goes on from OU343061.1 coordinate 49,192,370, forward strand.
TTGACATAATCAGTGACCAAATACGCGCCCCGGGGCAGAGATGAAGACATCCGAATAATCACCGGATTATGCTAATCCACCGGCCAAACGAGCCGTAATTACCGGACCTTAAATCAAACACGGCTCTGGTGCTAACTGCCCAAGCAAAGGAATTAATCATGAAAAAAGGCCACAATTATTTTTAAGTAGTGACGGTAATGTTGTAGATTAAGACGTCGTAAAAGTAAAGTTGTCAAATGTGATGTTATCTTAATTGATCAAAAACTTCATGGGAGATCGAAATCTGGAAAAATGTAGCAAGTTCCGCGCAAACGATTTTTTTTTCTTTGGGGAAGATACTTCTCAAATATTCCAATACATTTGGAATTCACTGAGAAATTTCTGAAATATGTTCATGTTATAAAAATTTGTTTTCGGATTGTTTTTGCTATTATGGAGACAAGTTTTTAAATTCAAGATTAAAAATTCAAGCATTGTGAAAATTCCAGAGAAATTTCTACAAAATGATCACTTCAGGTCATCAAAATTTCCCTTGTTCCATCTGTTAAAATTTCAAACATCGAAATGATTTTGGAAATTCCAGAAAAAAAAGTGATTACTTTAGGTCACCAAAATTTGCCTTTATTACCAAAAAGGATCATTTTCTTTAGAGCAATTGTGAAGACACGTTATTCAAAATTAATCTGACAAAATTTGAAGCATCTGCGTTTCTCGAAAAAGTCCAATTTTGATCACCAAAACTTCTAACAATTTTTGACTTTTACCAAGTTTACGTCATTTTAAAGGGGTAATTGCAAGAAATTTTAATTTAAGAATAAACTGGCAAAGCTTCATTCACCAGCCGAAGAATTTGAAAGTTCCCAAAAAAAAAAGTCTTCCAAAATTCTTGCACGTCCATTTTTTGTTTTCGTAGAAAGTCGGTTTACCCACAACCGAATGATAAATATTGAAATATAACTCACGTTAAATGACACGTATCTAATGCCCAAAAACAATTGCATTCTCCGTCGCCACGGTTACGCCAACAAACGAGAGCATAAATAATCGGCGGCGCGCTTTCTTCGACCGTCTCTTGTTTTACATATTAAGCGACGGTCATTACGAAGACAATTGCACATATAAACGTAACCAGTTTTTTTATGTAAGAGTTTTGCAATCAAAAAAACCATTCATTTCTCCATTGGATGAGTTTTGTGGTAGAAACGATGCGATGGTTGAACGGCGGTGGTACGAGGAAGGAAGGAACTAGGAAGCGATGGGAATCATCGTTAATTAGGTGAAATGAGAAACAAAAGAAGTGCAGCAATTGTTGAAAACGAAAACAGTAACTGCACGTGATGTTACCATAACGACGATCGGGTTATTTGTTATGTGGGAGGGTATGTAATTTTGTAATGGTGTGTTTACATATAATTTAAATTTTCGTAATGTTGGTAAACGTGTTTTAGCAAATTTTCCACTTTCTGGCAATTGTTTTTAACTCTCGGCGTATTACGCGGTTGCGGGATGACTTAAACACTTTCTCGTGCGATTATTTGGAAAAGTGCTGAAGGAGTGTTTTAAGATTTTTTCGGAAACATAAACTAAAAATTGTGTTTTTGAAAATTTTCCACTTTTTCACACTTTAATCGTCCGTAGCGGCTAAACGAAAACTCCAAATTGAACGCGGTTTGCAAATCTGAGCTCCTCGTACGTCAATTAGTCGGATTAGAGATTTTTAATTTTTGATGAAATCGTGAAAAAAGACATGACTAACCCCCTTGGAAATTTTGATTAAAAATGCAACTTTCTTAAAAATCATCGTAGCCTATGAATTCCACCTTTTTTTTCATCAGAAAGACGAGAGAAATTGATTGCCGTTAAAAAATTTCAGCTATCTTCAATAGCAAAAAAATTAGTCAGTCACCATGAACATTTTAGGAAATTTTAGAAAATAATTGATTTTTCAGACTTTGATCGGCCGTAGCGGCTAAACGAAAACTCCAAATTGAACGCGGTTTGCAAATCTGAGCTCCTCGAACGTCAATTAGTCGGATTAGAGATTTTAAATTTTTGATGAAATCTTGAAAAAAAACATGACTAACCCCCTTGGAAATTTTGTCAAAAAATGCAACTTTCTTAAAAATCATCGTAGACTATTGAATTTAACTTTTTTTTCATCAGAAAGACGAGAGAAATTGATTGCCGTTAAAAAATTTCAGCTATCTTCAATAGCAAAAAAATTAGTCAGTCACCATGAACATTTTTGGAAAATTTAAGAAAATAATTGATTTTTCAGACTTTGATCGGCCGTAGCGGCCAAACGAAAACTCCAAATTGAACGCGGTTTGCAAATCTGAGCTCCTCGTACGTCAATTAGTCGGATTAGAGATTTCAAATTTTTCATGAAATCGTGAAAAAAAACATGACTAACCCCCTTGGAAATTTTGTTAAAAAATGCAACTTTCTTAAAAATCATCGTAGACTATGAATTTTACCATTTTTTTCATCAGAAAGACTAGAGAAATCGATTGCCGTTAAAAAATTTCAGCTATCTTCAATAGCAAAAAAATTAGTCAGTCACCATGAACATTTTTGAAAATTTAAGAAAATAATTGATTTTTCAGACTTTGATCGGCCGTAGCGGCTAAACGAAAACTCCAAATTGAACGCGGTTTGCAAATCTGAGCTCCTCGTACGTCAATTAGTCGGATTAGAGATTTTAAATTTTTCATGAAATCGTGAAAAAAAACATGACTAACCCCCTTGGAAATTTTGTTAAAAAATGCAACTTTCTTAAAAATCATCGTAGACTATGAATTTTACCATTTTTTTCATCAGAAAGACGAGAGAAATCGATTGCCGTTAAAAAATTTCAGCTATCTTCAATAGCAAAAAAATTAGTCAGTCACCATGAACATTTTTGAAAATTTAAGAAAATAATTGATTTTTCAGACTTTGATCGGCCGTAGCGGCTAAACGAAAACTCCAAATTGAACGCGGTTTGCAAATCTGAGCTCCTCGTACGTCAATTAGTCGGATTAGAGATTTTAAATTTTTCATGAAATCGTGAAAAAAAACATGACTAACCCCCTTGGAAATTTTGTTAAAAAATGCAACTTTCTTAAAAATCATCGTAGACTATGAATTTTACCATTTTTTTCATCAGAAAAACGAGAGAAATCGATTGCCGTTAAAAAATTTCAGCTATCTTCAATAGCAAAAAAAATAGTCAGTCACCATGAACATTTTTGAAAATTTAAGAAAATAATTGATTTTTCAGACTTTGATCGGCCGTAGCGGCTAAACGAAAACTCCAAATTGAACGCGGTTTGCAAATCTGTGCTCCTCGTACGTCAATTAGTCGGAATCAATTAAAATTGGCGATTTTTAATTTTTGACGAAAACCTGAAAATCTACCCAAGGAATAATTTCCTGAAGAAACCACTGGTTCGATTCGGGGTTTCTACACACCACTGGAAAGATCCCTTCAAGACGCCTCGGAAAATGTATTTTCGCAAGAACAAATGTCAAATTAAGGGCCGTGACGCGTCTGCAAAGAAAACTCGAAAATGGAAAAAATCGTGATTGAGATTTTTTCGGAACATAAGCTACGAATAGTTTTGAGTGTTTACGCAGATTTTCCACTTTCTGGCAATTGTTTTTATATTTTTTTAAAGACGAATTGCGCGGTTACAGAGATTCTATTCGTGACCAGATCATTTGTGAAAGTTTTTTTTTATTAGCAATTTTTCTAATTCAGTTAACAAGGAGAGACATTAGGAAGAGATGATTGATGTCCATTATTTTAATTAATCGTTCGTTAATGGAAGGATGATTACCTTCGGCGCGATTTCACTTTCGGGTTGTAAATGTTGTAAATTGCTAAATTGGGAGTTTATTTAATATTTTTCATTAAAATTAATGCAATCGAATAACAACACTTCCTATTTACGAAATCCAAAAAAGGAATTTATTTAATTTTAATTAATTGGACAATGAGAATAATAAAATAACAACACTTCCTATTCATGAAATTGATATCGCAGTTTAATATTAATAATAATAGGTACAAGTTTGCATTCAAATTTAAAACGTATTAATTTTCTGCGATTTAAAATTTTTGATGAAAACCTGAAAAATCATCCAAGGGTCCCGCCTTCTTACTTTTTCGATTTTTGGCGATTTTTAATTTTTGACGAAAACCTGAAAATCTACCCAAGGGTACCCCCTTCTAACTTTTTCTCAAAAATTGGCTTTGAAATCATTTCCTGAAGAAACCACTGGTTCAATCCAGGGTTTCTATACATCACCGGAAAGATCTTCTCAAGACGCTTCAGAAAATGTACATTCGCAAGAACAAATGTCAATTTCAAGCCTGTGACGCGTCAGCAAAGGAAACTCGAAAATGGAAAAAATCGAAAAAATGTATTTATCCTCAATTTTGGATTGGAATTGGTAGAATGATGAAGAAGATGGTTGGTACCGATGTATTACTGGTAGAATAATATTTTTCATTATATAAAAAAAATATTTAAATTTTACAAAATAATACAAAGATGGTTCGGAATTGGTGGAAAATTAATTTTTATTACATATAAAAAATTTATTCTGATACAAAAATATTTCACAAACAAAATACTATTAACACAAATATGTATGTACAAATAAAATTACCAACAAGCCACTAGCTCAAGAAGATATTTACAGACCTGGCTTAACCGGAAAATAATAAGCTAAATGAAATATCAGTAGGCCTTGACTAGGATCAACTTATAAAAGCATTAGCGTAAACAAACTTAATAATAATAATAATAATAATAATAATAAATACATATTTACAATTTAAAATTTCAAAAATATATCTATACAAATATAATGGCTGATAAAGTCTGGCCGCGCTATGAAGGCATCTGCGGTGCTATCTGTAACCTTTTAAAAACCACTGATGTATGAAGAGAATCGGATAGTGGCACCCATAGCTAGCAAGTAACCTGTAAACATCTGTGAGTGTGAAGTAACCAAATCCAATCACTTCTGATGAGGGCGACCCTTCCGACCCTTGGTTAATCACCTCAGACGCCTTCATAGCGCGGATAGAGTATATACATAATTTTTTATTTTATTTTGTAAGAAAGGAGGACAAAGATGAAGTAAATAATAAATATAATTATTACAACAAATTGGAGTCCTCTAAACAGCAGGCAGAATCCACATGAGGGTTTCTCAAAGGGAAAGCTTTGAATTATTAAAATGTTCCTCTGGTTTTTCTTTCGTTCATTAATCAACACTTTTGTGGAAATCTCCGATTTTGTTTTACTGGTTCGATTGTTGATTAGAGCCTACCTACCATCCATACTTTCCATTTTAACATAACCTATAAACTTTTGTTCGATTCACCAAAGTGTCTTATCAAATTATCAAATCGTTTTTTTTTTGCTGGAAATTTTATAACTGCTGAGAAACAACGGTTATAAGGCAAAACAACTTTACAGACGGTGATGACTGGAGTAAACAGATAATTTGTAGTCTTACAAGAAGAAGAAGAAGAAGAAATAGAAAAAGAGGAAGAAAGGCCAGAACATGCACAAACATTTTGATAATAAAATACTGGAATAACAGCCTCGAAAGCAAAAGAAAATGAGGCTAAGATTGCAGCAATATAGGAAGAAGAAGAAGAAGAAGAAGAAGAAAATGAAGAAAACTAAACGAATAAGAGGAAATGCTATATCGCGGCTACTCAGGAATGATGTTAACAAAACACTAGAATAGACTAGTGGTAACTTGTTGATGAGACAAATGAGGCTAAGAAAGAAGAAAATGAGGAAGATGAAAACGAATATGAAGAAACGCTATACCATTGTTTATAACAGAACACTGGAATAAACAGTGACAACTAGGACACATAGAAAAACGAGGCTAAGGTTTTAGTATTACTGGAAGAAGAAGAAAATGAAGAAGACGAAAATAAATAAGAAATAGACAGTGACAACTGGATCAGAAAGAAAAATGAGGCTAAGGTTGTAGCGTTATAAGAAGAAAAAGAAGAAAACAAAAACGAATAAGAAGAAAGTTTATGACATGGTTACACAGGAATTTCGATAACAAAACAATAAAGTAGACAGTGATGACTGTAGAAGAAAAAAAATAAGCTAAGGAAGAAGAAAATGAAGGAAACGAATATGAAGAAACGCTACTCAGATTTTTTTTTAACAAAACACTAGAATAGACAGTGGTAACTTGTTGAGAAAAAAATTGAGGCTAAGAAAGAAGAAAATGAAGAAGATGAAAACGAATAAGAAGAAGTGCTATACCTAGGCTGCACAGGATTTTTTATAATAGAACACTGGAATAGACAGTAACAACTGGGTTAGAAAGAAAAGTAAGGCTAAGGTTGCAACGTTATAGGAAAAAGAAGAAAATGAAGAACAGGAACAAGAAGAAAGGTTATGCCATGGTTATACAGGAATTTTGATAACAAAACACTAAAGTAGACAGTGATAACTTTAGGAGAGAGAAAAATTAAGCCAATGAAGAAAAAAAAAATGAAGAAAACGAAGACAATGTAAAAAGAAAAAAATGTTGCCAAGGTAGAAAAAAATTAAGACGACAAAACGAATAAGAACAAATGCTATACTGTGGCTACACAGGATTTTTTATAACAAAATATTGGAATGGACAGTGATAACTTGGAAAGAAAGAAAAATGAGGCCACAGAAGAAGAAAATGAAAAAGAATAAGAAGAAATGCTATATCATGGCTGCTCAGAATTTTGTATAACAAAATATTGGAATAGATTGTGACAACTTGGGGAGAAAGAAAAATAAGGCTACGGAAGAAGAAAAAGAAGAAAATTGAAACAATTAAGAAGAAATGCTATATCACGGCTGCTCAGGATTTTTTATAACAAAATATTGGAATAGACTGTGATAACTTGATGAGAAGGAAAAATTAGACTACAGAAGAAGAAAAAGAGGAAAATGAAAACGAATAAGAATTGCTATATCATGGCTGCACAGGATTTTTTTATAACAAAACATTGGAATAGACTGTAATAACTTGGAAAGAAAGAATATAGAAGCAACAGAAGAAGAAAAAGAAGCAAATGAAAACGAATAAGAAGAAATGCTATATCATGGCTGCTCAGGATTTTTTATAACAAAATATTGGAATAGATTGTGATAACTTGAGGAGAAAGAATATAGAAGCAACAGAAGAAGAAAAAGAAGCAAATGAAAACGAATAAGAAGAAATGCTATATCATGGCTTCTCAGGATTTTTATAACAAAATATTGGAATAGGTTGTGATAACTTGGAGAGAAGGAAAAACGAGGCTACAGAAGAAGAAACAGAAGAAAATGAAAACGTATAAGAAGAAATGCTATAGCATGGCTGCTCAGGATTTTTTATAACAAAATATTGGAATAGACTGTGATAACTTGCGGAGAAAGAAAAATGAGACTACGGAAGAAGAAAAAGAAGAAATGTTATATCATGACTGCTCAGGATTTTTTATAACAAAATATTGGAATAGACAGTGGTAACTGAGGGAGAAAGAAAAATGAGGCTACGGAAGAAGAAAAAGAAGAAAATGAAAACTAATCATGACTGCTCAGGATTTTTTATAACAAAATATTGGAATAGACAGTGGTAACTGAGGGAGAAAGAAAAATGAGGCTACGGAAGAAGAAAAAGAAGAAAATGAAAACTAATAAGAAGAAATTCTGTATCATGGCAGCACAGGAATTTTTATAACAAAATATTGGAACAGACAGTGATAATTTGCGGAGAAAGAAAAATGATGCTACGGAAGAAGAAAAAGAAGACAATGAAAACGAATAAGAAGAAATGCTATATCATGGCTGCAAAGGATTTTTTATAACAAAATATTGGAACTACCAGTGGTAACTGAGGGAGAAAGAAAAATGAGGCTAATGAAAAAGAAAATGAAGAAAACCGAAACGAACGAGAAGAAACGCTATACCGTAGCCACACAGGATTTTTCATAACAAAACGCGAAAAGGACTTGTTGAATGGCCACAGATCACCTAATTTAAGTACTTTAGATTATTTTCTTTGGGGTCATTTGAAACCTGTCGTTAAAAAGAGTTAGAAGAGAGAAGATAGTCGCTCAAGAAATATTACTGCAAACTATTCAAATATCCTTAAGGGCGGGCCATTAATCGATTAGGGTATTGTAAGGCAGCTGAAGATCTCCATTTTAAACATTTATTATGATTTTTTTCTCTCTTTATTCTTATTTTTTGTGAGAAAGCGTTATGAGAAGAAGAAGAAAATGAAGAAGACAAAAACGAATAAAAAATACCATGGCTACTCTGGAATTTTGATAACAAAACACTGGAATTTGCAATCATAACTGGAGAAAAAGGATAAATGAGACTGAGGTAGAAGTGTTATAAGAAGAAGGAGAAAATGAAGAAGACAGAAACGAAGAAGAAGAAATACTATACCATGGCTACTGTGGAATTTTCATAACGAAACACTGAAATTTATTATAAATAATTGGGGAAGAAAGATAATTGAGGTTTAGGTAGGAGCGTTATAAGAAGAAGGAGAAAATGAAGAAGACAAAAACGAAGAAGAAGAAATACTCTATCACGGCTACAATGGAATTTTAATAAGAAAACACTGGAATTTGCAATCATAACTGGGGAAAAAGGATAAATGAGACTGAAGTAGAAGTGTTATAAGAAGAATGAGAAAATGAAGAAAACAAAAACGAAAAAGAAGAAATACTTTACTATGGCTACTATGGAGTTTTGATAACAAGACACTGGAATTTGCAATCATAACTGGAGAAAAAGGATAAATGAGACTGAGGTAGAAGTGTTATAAGAAGAAGGAGAAAATGAAGAAGACGAAAACGAATAAGAAGAAATAGTTTACTATGGCTACTATGAAATTTTCATAACGAAACATTGGAATTTACAATCATAACTGGGGAAAAAAGATAATTGAGGCGTTTTGAGAAGAAAAAAATGAAGAAGACAAAAACGAATAAGAAGAAATACTACACCGTGGCTACTATGGAATTTTTATAACAAAATACTAGAATGTGCAATCATAACTGGGGAAGATAGACAAACGCGGCTAAGATTGTTGTGTTATGGGAAGAAGACGAAAAAGAAGAAAAAGAAAAGCCATACCGTGGCTACACAAATTTAATAATAAAACACTGGAAGAACAGCTCAAGAGACAGCAACCAGAGAGAAGAAATACAAACGATTTCAAGGTTTGTGCAAAAAAGAAGACAAGAGAAGTATTTCTTCTCTCTTTTCATTATTATCACTGTATTACAATCTCTGGTGCTGTTCTGTTTTGTGTAATCGCGGAAAGATTACACAAAACAGAACAGCACCAGAGATAATAATAAAGAGAGAGAAGAAATGTGTTTGGAAAACGAAGAAGCAATGGTTACACAAAAATTTTGATAATACGTAATTAGAGCAAAATTTCGTAAAAGGTAGAAACGCCAAAGTGGCGGAATCTATTGTCTGAATGCTGAACTGAACTACACTGATGAGACCTTAAAGGCCGAAACCGGTCTGTAGGTGTTTTCTATTGTCTGTATCCTGTACTGAACTACACTGATGAGACCTTAAAGGCCGAAGCCGGTCTGTAGGTGTTCTGATGGGATAAAAATATTTAGTGATTTCGTGTTAAAATTCTACTTAAGCCTAGGCATAAAATTAAGGTTTCCGTTGCATCCGATTCCAATCCTCTTTGATCATATCCGCACCTTTCTCACCGATCATGATCGTCGGAGCGTTGGTATTACCGCTAACAATGTTGGGCATTATACTAGCATCAATTACCCGAAGATTGTGTATGCCATAAACTTTAAGTCTCGGATCCACCACCGCGTCGGGATCACCATCCGGCCCCATCTTGCACGTGGACGTCGGATGGTAGATGGTGAACGTGAAATGCCTGATGCTGCACTCCCAGTACTCGTCGGTATCGAAAGCGAACTGCCTGCAGCCGGGGAAGGGCATCTTGTGCGGCCTCGAGTTGAAGCGCTGGAAGGCCTTCGTGTCCGACACGTTAAGCGCCAATCGTATCCCCGCTATTAGCGTCAGGATGTCCTCTTTGTGCGTGAAGTAATTCGGATTGATATCGGGGTACTCGTTGGGATCGCTGGACTTCAAGGTCACCCAACCGGTGCTCCTGGGTCGCAATAGTAAAGGCAGGATCGTCCAGGTTTCTGCGTTCTTTAAGGGTTTGTACACCGTGTTGTAGACGCTGTCGCGCAAGCCGGTGATCTTCTTCACCTGTTCCCCGTCGGAGTTAACGCTGCTGGGCGCGAAGTGGAATTGCATGTCGGGCCAGTTACCATCACCGGGCGCGTATTTCGTGTTAAGGAAGGCGAGACCCTCGACTCCGCCTAGAGAGGTCATCGGTCCGCGCTCGTTGACGATGTATTCCAAGGCGACCTGGAAGGTTTGGTAGCGGTCTTTTTGGAAGGTGATCGCGTCGTCGATGATGAAGGTTAAGCCTCCTAACCCGACGTGGTCTTGCAGGTTGTGGCCTACTTTTAAGTCGCTCAAGACGGGGATTTTTAAAGATTCGAGGTGGTCCTTCGGGCCGACGCCGGATAACATCAGCAGCTGCGGGGAGCCGATGGCCCCCGCGGATAACACCACCTCCTTCCTTGCCCGCACGATTTGTTGCCTGTTGTTCTTCGTGAATTTAACGCCATAAACCCTTTTCGAGGCGGGATCGATCATTATCTTGTTGACTTGCGCGTGCATCGCGATGTGCAGGTTCTTCCGCATCCTCACCGGGCGCAAGAAGGCCTTCGCGGTGCTGCACCTCGAACCTCTTCGTATGGTGCCTTGCGATAGCATAAAACCCGCCTGTTTTTCTCCGTTAAGGTCGCGCACCTCGTAGCCTAACTCTTTTCCCGCTTGCAGGAAGGCTATGGAGAGCGGGCTGCGCCACGGTGCTTCTTGCACGGTGAGGTAGCCTCCGGTTTGGTGGTAGGGGGTTTTCGCCAGGTAGGGGTTTCTGTTGTCCTCGGATTTTATGAAGTACGGGAGGACGTTGTCGTACTCCCAGCCGGTGTTGCCTTGGGCCGCCCATTGGTCGTAGTCGCGGCGGTTGCCTCGGATGTAGATCATGGCGTTGAGGACGCTTGATCCTCCGAGGACCTAAAATAATAACAGAGAATTGGATGATAATGAATGAGTTGAATTGGCTTTCAATCGAAAGAAGATTTTTATGTCTTGTAGAAAAAAATGTACCTTTCCTCTGGGCCAATTGCATCTATCCCCGATCATGGCCAAGCAATAGGGGGATTCCCCCGGCGGTGAAGTCTGGTACATCCAGTCCATCTCGCTCATCTGGACATACCCCGAAAGAGCTGGTATGTCCGATATCTCGTTCTCGTCACCTCCGGCCTCCAACAGCAAAACGCTCCAATCGTAAACTTCGGATAACCTTGAGGCAACCACTGCACCCGCGGAACCTCCGCCGATTACTATAAAATCGTACTCCTGGTATATCTAAAAAAAAATTTTTTTTAATTTTATGTGGAACATAAACTAGAGTCGATTTTGAGTGTATTTAGAAATTTTTGAGTTTGTGGCAATTATTTTAATATTTTTTTAATGCGCGACTTTGAAATTAAAATATCTTACTTCTCACGCGATTATCTTGAAAATTAGTGAAGGGGTGTTTTGAGATTTTATGTGGGGCGTAAACTAGAGTCGATTTTGAGTATATTTAGAAATTTTTGAGTTTGTGGCAATTGTTTTAATATTTTTTTAATCGCTTGCCAAAATGCGCGACTTTGAAATTAAAATATCTCATTTCTCACGCGATTATCTTGAAAATTAGTGAAGGGGTGTTTTGAGATTTTATGTGGGGCGTAAACTAGAGTCGATTTTGAGTATATTTAGAAATTTTTGAGTTTGTGGCAATTGTTTTAATATTTTTTTAATCGCTTGCCAAAATGCGCGACTTTGAAATTAAAATATCTCATTTCTCACGCGATTATCTTGAAAATTAGTGAAGGGGTGTTTTAAAATTTTATGTGGGGCATAAACTAGACTCGATTTTGAGTGTATTTGGAAATTTTTGAGTTTGTGGCAATTGTTTTAATATTTTTTTAATCGCTTGGTAAAATGCGCGACTTTGAAATTAAAATATCTTACTTCTCACGCGATTATCTTGAAAATTAGTGAAGGGGTGTTTTGAGATTTTATGTGGGGCGTAAACTAGACTCGATTTTGAGTATATTTGGAAATTTTTGAGTCTGTGGCAATTGTTTTAATATTTTTTTAATCGCTTGGTAAAATTGCGCGACTTTGAAATTAAAATATCTTACTTCTCACGCGATTATCTTGAAAATTAGTGAAGGGGTGTTTCGAGATTTTATGTGGGGCATAAACTAGAATCGATTTTGAGTGTATTTGGAAATTTTTGAGTTTGTGGCAATTGTTTTAATATTTTTTTAATGCGTGACTTCGAAATTAAAATATCTTACTTCTCACGCGATTATCTTGAAAATTAGTGAAGGGGTGTTTTGAGATTTTAAGTGGGGCATAAACTAGACTCGATTTTGAGTGTATTTGGAAATTTTTGAGTATGTGGCAATTGTTTTAATATTTTTTTAATCGCTTGGTAAAATGCGCGACTTTGAAATTAAAATATCTTACTTCTCACGCGATTATCTTGAAAATTAGTGAAGGTGCGTTTTGAGATTTTACGTGGGGCGTAAACTAGACTCGATTTTGAGTATATTTGGAAATTTTTGAGTTTGTGGCAATTGTTTTAATATTTTATTAATCGCTTGGTAAAATGCGCGATTTTGAAATTAAAATATCTTACTTCTCACGCGATTATCTTGAAAATTAGTGAAGGGGTGTTTTGAGATTTTATGTGGGGCGTAAACTAGACTCGATTTTGAGTATATTTGGAAATTTTTGAGTCTGTGGCAATTGTTTTAATATTTTTTTAATCGCTTGGTAAAATTGCGCGACTTTGAAATTAAAATATCTTACTTCTCACGCGATTATCTTGAAAATTAGTGAAGGGGTGTTTCGAGATTTTTAGTGGGGCATAAACTAGACTCGATTTTGAGTGTATTTGGAAATTTTTGAGTCCGTGGCAATTGTTTTAATATTTTTTTTAATGCGTGACTTTGAAATTAAAATATCTTACTTCTCACGCGATTATCTTGAAAATTAGTGAAGGGGTGTTTTGAGATTTTATGTGGGGCATAAACTAGAGTCGATTTTGAGTATATTTGGAAATTTTTGAGTTTGTGGCAATTGTTTTAATATTTTTTTAATCGCTTGGTAAAATGCGCGACTTTGAAATTAAAATATCTTACTTCTCACGCGATTATCTGGAAAATTAGTGAAGGGGTGTTTCGAGATTTTTAGTGGGGCATAAACTAGAATCGATTTTGAGTATATTTGGAATTTTTTGAGTTTGTGGCAATTGTTTTAATATTTTTTTAATCGCTTGGTAAAATGCGCGACTTTGAAATTAAAATATCTTACTTCTCACGCGATTATCTTGAAAATTAGTGAAGGGGTGTTTCGAGATTTTTAGTGGGGCGTAAACTAGAGTCGATTTTGAGTGTATTTGGAAATTTTTGAGTCCGTGGCAATTGCTTTAATATTTTTTTTAATGCGTGACTTTGAAATTAAAATATCTTACTTCTCACGCGATTATCTTGAAAATTAGTGAAGGGGTGTTTCGAGATTTTTAGTGGGGCATAAACTAGACTCGATTTTGAGTGTATTTGGAAATTTTTGAGTCCGTGGCAATTGCTTTAATATTTTTTTTAATGCGTGACTTTGAAATTAAAATATCTTACTTCTCACGCGATTATCTTGAAAATTAGTGAAGGGGTGTTTCGAGATTTTTAGTGGGGCATAAACTAGAATCGATTTTGAGTATATTTGGAATTTTTTGAGTTTGTGGCAATTGTTTTAATATTTTTTTAATCGCTTGGTAAAATGCGCGACTTTGAAATTAAAATATCTTACTTCTCACGCGATTATCTTGAAAATTAGTGAAGGGGTGTTTCGAGATTTTTAGTGGGGCGTAAACTAGAGTCGATTTTGAGTGTATTTGGAAATTTTTGAGTTTGTGACAATTGTTTTAATATTTTTTTAATCGCTTGGTAAAATGCGCGACTTTGAAATTAAAATATCTTACTTATCACGCGATTATCTTGAAAATTAGTGAAGAGGTGTTTTGAGAATTTATGTGGGGCGTAAACTAGACTCGATTTTGAGTATATTTGGAAATTTTTGAGTCCGTGGCAATTGTTTTAATATTTTATTAATCGCTTGGTAAAATGCGCGACTTTGAAATTAAAATATCTTACTTCTCACGCGATTATCTTAAAAATTAGTGAAGGGGTGTTTTGAGATTTTATATGGGACGTAAACTAGACTCTATTTTGAGTATATTTGGAAATTTTTGAGTTTGTGGCAAATGTTTTAATATTTTTTTAATCGCTCGGTAGAATGCGCGACTTTGAAATTAAAATATCTTACTTCTCACGCGATTATCTTGAAAATTAGTGAAGTGGTGTTTTGAGATTTTACGTGGGGCATAAACTAGACTCGATTTTGAGTGTATTTGGAAATTTTTGAGTTTGTGGCAATTGTTTTAATATTTTTTTAATCGCTTGGAAACTTCTTAAGATAGAAAATTTTACCATTTGCGCGCACTGAAGATCCGCCACTGGATCTGAGGTTCCCAACAAATACAATCAACAATAATCAATTTATTTGAGGAGATTAAGAAACCACAAAAATCTAGGTTAAGTGTGAATTGAAAAAAAAATCACACAAAATATCACCACATTTGCACATTTTCACGCCAATTAGATTCCATTGCGTAACATCTCGTTTATATTGGGCAACGCGTTTCGGATTTAATTACCACTGAATTATGACATCCTCCTAATACCACCACGGCGGCGCGGTGAAAGTGCGAAATCTATTAACAAATTTCGTGAGACTGGTATCCTCCAAGGATCTTCGTGTTTCGACACGCACACACGCGAAAATGCAAGAGTTATAAAAGTAGAACGCGTTTAATGTCAGAAAAAAAAACAACGACCTTTAAAATAAAATAAAACTTCGGAATTATTAATTCATGGTAATTCTGGGGAATTGTTGGGTGTGTTTAGTTGAAGAAAAATAAAATTTTAATTACTAATTCATGGTTACTCTGTCTTGAGTTGAAGAAAAATGAAGACAATTTTATTATGACTGGAATGACCGAAGTTTAAATGGAACTGTCAGCTGTCATTTTAACAATACTGAATAATAAAAGTGTTAAACGAGAGCCAAATTTAACAAAATTAAAAAAAAAACTCTTTTGGCCATGCTGCACAAGTTTCGCCGTTGCCATTCGAATTCTGCAGATTTCAATTTTCCGCCCTGAAAATCCTCCAGTTTTGAATTTCCCGCCACTAAATCCCCCCCCCCCTCCCAGATAGTGACAGTTCACCGGTCAACATTTTGTCGTTTTAGTTTTTACACAAATAATAAATTAAAAATTTTGGCTTAAATGTAAAACAATGCCTTAATGTGTTGCATTAGAAAATGAAAAATTCAATATGGCGGTAGTAAAAAAAACAAAAGTTGCCCATTGTTTCTCGGCCATCTTGAAAGGTGCAATAAATCTAAGAACGTATTTATATTCTCCATAAAAAAATGCGTAGTATTAATAGCTTTCGCATAAAAAAATTAAAATAAAAAAAAGAAAATTTAATTTTGCGATTCGTAAATTAAATATCAATTTTTTGGGTACTTACCCTCTTCGCGTCAGCCGCATGCGCCTCGGGGTCGTGCTGTAGGTACCGCATGAATGCCAACCCGGCGGCAAAAATGGGCACCAGTCCGATTATCGTGAGCGGACTGACCGTCAGTCCCACTGCCACGTTCGCAATTTGCGTTATGGAACCTATCACAGCGGCCATTTTGATTTGTTTCTAAAAAAAAATTCAAATTTTTAAATATTTCAACCAAAAAGTGCAATTATTTTCACCAAAAAAAAAATTGAGATCGGTTCAACTGATTGGATTGTAGGATAGAGACCACCCACCGCCCTTCATTTGATACATTTCTACTTTTTTATAAAAACAGTTGCCATATCTTAGGTCTAAACAAAATGCCAACGCTCCAAATTTGCGCTAAGAAATCGAAAATTGCGTTCAATGATTGGAAAAATTGTAAAAAAATATTCATTGCAGGAATTTGCTTCAAAAGCTCAAGATCCATAAACAAATGATGCATTTTTGATTTTTTATAAAAACAATTGCCATATCTTAGGTGTAAACAAAATGGCAACACTCCAAACTTGAGATAAGAAATCGAAAATTGCGTTCAGTGAGTTGAAAAATTGTAAAAAAATATCCAACGCAGGAATTTGCTTCAAAAGCTTAAGATCCATTAACAAATGATGCATTTTTGATTTTTTATAAAAACAATTGCCATATCGTAGGTGTAAACAAAATGGCAACGCTCCAAACTTGACCTAAGAAATCGAAAATTGCGTTCAATGATTTGAAAAATTGTACAAAAATATCCAACGCTGGAATTTGCTTCAAAAGCTCAAGATCCATAAACAAATGAAGCATTTTTGATTTTTTATAAAAACAATTACCATATCGTAGGTGTAAACAAAATGGCAGCGCTCTAAACTTGAGTTAAGAAATCGAAAATTGCGTTCAATGATTTGAAAAATTGTACAAAAATATCCAACGCAGGAATTTGCTTCAAAAGCTTAAGATGCATAAACAAATGATCCATTTTTGAGTTTTTAGAAAAACAGTTGCTATATCGTAGGTGTAAACAAAATGTCAACACTCCAAACTTGACCTAAGAAATCGAAAATTGCGTTCAATGATTTGAAAAATTGTAAAAAAATATCCAACGCAGGAATTTGCTTCAAAAGCTCAAGATGCATAAACAAATGATGCATTTTTGATTTTTTATAAAAACAATTGCCATATCTTAGGTGTAAATAAAATGGCAACACTCCAAACTTGCGTTAAAAAATCGAAAATTGCGTTCGATGATTTGAAAAATTGTAAAAAAATATCCAACGCAGGAATTTGCTTCAAAAGCTCAAGATTTATAAAAAAATGATGCATTTTTAATTTTTTATAAAAACTATTGCCATATCGTAGGTGTAAATAAAATGGCAACGCTCCAAACTTGAGCTAAGAAATCGAAAATTGCGTTCAATGATTTGAAAAATTGTAAAAAAATATCCAACGCAGGAATTTGCTTCAAAAGCTCAAGATTCATAAACAAATGATGCATTTTTGATTTTTTATAAAAACAATTGGTATATCGTAGGTGTAAACAAAATGTCAACACTCCAAACTTGACCTAAGAAATCGAAAATTGCGTTCAATGATTTGAAAAATTGTAAAAAAATATCCAACGCAGGAATTTGCTTCAAAAGCTTAAGATGCATAAACAAATGATGCATTTTTGATTTTTTATAAAAACAATTGCCATATCTTGGGTGTAAACAAAATGGCAACGCTCTAAACTTGAGCTAAGAAATCGAAAATTGCGTTCAATGATTTGAAAAATTGTAAAAAAATATCCAACGCAGGAATTTGCTTCAAAAGCTCAAGATCCATAAACAAATGATGCATTTTTGATTTTTTATAAAAACAATTGCCATATCTTAGGTGTAAACAAAATGGCAACGCTCCAAACTTGAACTGGGAATTTAAATGCTTTAATAGCTTAAGAAGCATAATTCTTCATAATTTTTACATGCATTCGTCCTAAACCTAACCAGGTGCAATGGACAATCGTGATACCTCCGTAAAAACAATTGACTACTCATGGTTATATAGCTACAAACTAGTAAAAAAAATTAGACACTTACTTTTATCCGCAAAGGAATTCGCACCCTTCTCCCTTAGTCTAAACCTATTAATATCAAACTCGACTAGATTCGAAACCTAAATGGCACTGACTCACGACTTCACAAAAAAAAAACAAATGGCACATAACAATATCCTCTCATCACCTGAAACAATCACCAACATCAAATCTTACGCCACGACAGTTCTCGTTCTTTATTTTAGCGTTCGAAACTTCGAAAACCCACTTTCTCGTATCAAATCCACATTCCCATGTTGATCTCTTGATTTATGGTCTTCGGGGTGTAATTCCTGATGGACACCTTTTTCGATTGGTACCTGAACACGCCCCCTGTGTCCGTCGTCTCCACTCCCGATTTTATAAAGAGGTGATTCTTCATGTATTCAGTCTGCGAGATTATCGAGACGTTTATCTTTTGATTTTTTTCGGTTGGTATCGTCGGGTACTTGTGGTACTTTTCCCGTCTCTTGTTCTCCTGCTGTAGCGGCCCGCAGCTGTTACTCTTGCTGGTCTTTGGATCATCTAAGCCCATAGCATACGCTTCCAAATGTCAACTGAAACGAACAAAAAAATATATTATCCAACAGTTTACAATAAAAATAATTGCAGAATAATATATTCATACGATGAAAGTCTTTCACTTTTTATTAAAAGGTTACTTAATGTATTTAAATATAATCCTTCCAGTAGTACCAATTAGTGGTAATCATAAGATTACAAAATAAATAGAAAGAGAAATTTATGGAATTTTCCTGTGTAATGATTTAATTATGTGTTTGTTAATGAAACTGCGGTTTTATGTAAATGATAGCGTTGCAAGGTCGTTCACTCAGCCGAAGAAGGTAAATACAGCGGCAGAACTTTTACTGTTCGGTTATGGCGTTGGCATGTGGGTCACTTTTGGTTTTACTGCAGCTCGGCGCGAGTTCGTGCCGTGTAATGGACTTCGGACATTAGGCGGTAGTTTCTTCTTAATGACAAAAGATGAAGAGGCCATCAGCAGGAAAATGATTTCCTTTGTTTGGCAAACGAATGCTGTTACAATGAGAAAAAGCGCGGTTTCACTTGAATTGCAAAAAAATTGCTTGAGTAGTTGAGTTTCCTTTCCATTGATGGAAATAATTTAGATAAAATGATTGCCTGGAATTTTTCGCACTATTTTCAGTTATAGTCTAAAATGTTTCTTGCTAACAAAACATTTGCAGTTATAATAATAATAATAATATTTATTTCTTATAGATGTACATTAAATTTACATAAATTAAAATTAAGTTGAAAATAATTAATAAATTTCCTTATATCGAAAATGTTACACTTATAAATTTCCTTGCGTCAAAATTTGTATTTTTGTACATTCTCTTACATCGAAAATTTCCTATTTGTAAATTTCTTACCATCAAAATCAAATATTTAATTTATAGCGCATTAAAAATTTTGCAGTTACAAATTTTCCTAAATTAAAAATGTTGTGGTTATAAATTGTGATAAATTCTCTTGCGCCAAAATTTACACATTTAAACATTTTCTTACATCGAAAATTTCCTATTTATAAATTTCTTACCATCAAAATTATTTATTTAATTTCTTGCGCAACAAAATTTGGCAGTTATAATTTGTATCGAAAATGATACACTTATAAATTTTTACATTTCTTTGCGTCTTAATTAACTTTGCACAATCTCTTACATCGGAAATTTTCTATTTATAAATTTCTTACGATCAACATTATTTATTGAATTTTTTCCCGCCAAAATTTTGTAGTTAAAAATTTTCTAGCATCGAACATTTTGTGGTTATAAATTTCCTTCCATCAAAAATAACACACTTGTAAATTTCCTTGCGTCTAAATATCTACATTTGCACATTCTGTTACATCGAAAATTTTCTATTTATAAATGTTTTTACCATCAAAATTATTTGTTTAATTTTTTTCTCGACAAAATTTTGCAGTTATAAATTGTCTTGTATCGAAATTTTTGTGATTATACATTTCCTTGTATCGATTATAAATTTTCTTGCATTTAAATTTCTTTATTTGCAGATTCTCACATCGAAAATTTTCTATTTATAAATTTCTTAACATCGAAATTATTTATTTAATTTCTTTGGTACCAAAATTTTTTTGCAGTGAAATTTTTGTGATTATAAATTTCTTTCGTACCAAAAATGGTACAGTTATAAACTTTCTTGCATTGAAATTTCTGCATTTGCATATTTTCTTACATCGAAAATTTTCCATTTTTAAATTGATAATTTATTTATTTAATTTTGATAAATTGTTTTATTACTAACAAAATTATTTGTTTAATTTTTTTCACACCAAAATTTTGCAGTTATAAATTTTCTTGCATCGAAAATTTTCTATTTATAAATTGATAATTTGTTTATTTAATTTTGATAAATTGGTTTTATACCAACAAAATTATTTATTTAAATTTTTTCACACCAAAATTTTGCAGTTATAAATTTTCTTGCATAGAGAATTTTCTATTTATAAATTTTTTACCATCAATTTTTTTTCACGCCAAAATATTGCAGTTAGTAATTTTTTGTATCGAAAATGATACACTTAAAAATTACCTTGCTTCAAAATTTGTACATTTGCATATTCTTTTACATCGAAAATTTTCTATTTATAAATTTCTTACCATCAGAATTATTTATTTAATTTTTTTCACACCAAAATTTTGCAGTTATAAATTTTCCTGCGTCGAAAATTTTGTGATTATAAATTTCCTCCTTGTATCGAAAATGATACATTTATAAATCACCTTGCGTCAAAATTTGTATATTTGTAGATTCTCTTACATCGAAAAATTTATATTTATAAATTTCTTACCATCAAAATGATTTATTTAATTTCTTGCGCACAGAAATGTTGCAGTTATAAATTTTCCTGCATCGAAAATTTTACTGTTATAAATTTTCTTGTATTGTAAATGATGAATTTATAAATTTCATTGCGACAAAATTAGTTCATTTGCACATTCTCTTACATCGAAAATTTTCCATTTATAAATTTCTTACTATAAAAATTATTTGCTTCATGCCAAAATTTTGCATTTATAAATTCCTTTGCGTCAAAATTTACACATTTGCACATGTTCCTGCATCGAAAATTTTTTATTTATAAATTTGTTATCATGAAAATTATTTATTTAATTTCTTGCGCACCAAGTTTTTTTTTTCTGCATTAAAATTTGTTTAGTTATAAATTCCCTTAAGCGAAAAGGATACATTTATAAATCTCCTTGCGTCAACATTTGTACATTTGCACATTCTTTTACATCTAAAACTTTCTATTTATCTAATTATCAAAATTATTTATTTAATTTCTCGCACACCAAAATTTTGCATTTATTGATTTTCTTGTATCGAAAATGATACATGCGTCTAAATTTGTACATTTGGAAATTCTCTTACATCGAAAATTTTATATTTATAATTTTTCTCACCATCAAAAAAATGTTGCTGTCATAAATTTTCTTGTATCAAAAATGTAGCACTTATAAATTTCTTCGCGTCTAAATTTTTTCCTTTACACATTCTCTTACATTGCGAATTTTCTGTTTATAAATTACTTAATTTTTTTCACGCTAAAATTTTCTAGCATCGAAAATTTTGTGGTTATAAATTTCCTTGTATCGAAAATGATACACTTATAAATTTCCTTGCGTTTAAATTTCGTCATTTGCAACGAAAATTTTCATTTATTAATTTTTTTACCATCAAAATTATTTATTTAATTTTTGTCACGCCATAATTTTGCAATTATAAATTTTCTCTTGTATCGAAAATATTCCATTTATAAATTTCTTACCATCAAAATTAAATATGTAATTTTTTCACGCCAAAATTTTGCAGTCACACATTTTCTTGCATCGAAAATTTTTTATTTATAAATTTCTTACCATCAAAATTATACAGGATTGGGCAAATGTGTCCGTTGTTTTCTTATTACTTTAAAAAGAAATGTGTATAGTATTTTAATGCTTTCTGCAACAAGTAAAGTTGTTTCTAATTTATTTATGTGTATAGTTTTATTTATTCTATTCAGTGACGTATTTTGATTTTCTACAGCTACCCTATTTTTCGAGATATGACGTCATCGATAGTTCTGATCATCCTGTATATTTTTACATTTTCGAATAGATACGTTTCCAACAGTTGCAATGATATATGGTGGTTATAAATTTGTACATTATTTATTTCATTTTTTTCATGCCAAAATTTTGCATTTATAAATTCCTTTGCGTTAAAATTTAAACATTTGCACATTCATCGAAAAATTTTTATTTATAAATTTATTATCATGAAAATTATTTATTTAATTTCTTGCGCGCCAAGTTTTTGCTGTATAAATTTTCCTGCATCAAAAATTTTGCAGTTATAAATTCTCTTATATCGAAAAGGATACATTTATAAATCTCCTTGCGTCAACATTTGTATATTTGCACATTCTTTTACATCTAAAATTTTCTATTTATAAATTTCTTACCATAAAAATTATTCATTTCATTTCTTGTGCACCAAACTTTTGTAGTTATAAATTTTCTTATGTCAAAATTTACACTATTATTACACTAAAATTTTATGGTTATAAATTTCCTTGTATCGAAAATTATACTGTCCTAAGTTTAGATGTTATTATTCGATGTTTAGTAATGATATTTTTCGAATGATCACAAGATGACTCAAAAATTGTATTGTTTGAAAAATTGTGTTTAGGCATTACAGATGGGTTAGAGAAGATACAGTAGGATTTTTTTTTGCATAAGTTTGACCATTCAGCCACTAACGAGTCACTGGGATTTAAGGATGTTTATTGAATATGGATGTTGATATTTCTTTTGCATTGAAAAAAAGAAAACTTTTAAGTGTTTCTGAATTAACTGATTCATTTGATGAATAGATGATATCTCTGTTCCTATCTATGGTTAAAATCGAATTCAATTTCTACGTCGGTGTTCCCATGGTTTCTACGTTTGTAATATGAGTGTGAAATCTCAATGACGTGAATTGTTTCTCAATTAAATCGTAAATGTAGTTTACCAGCAGAATCGAGATGTCAAGTTAATGGTTTTTTATGAGGAGAAATTGGATCGCATGTGAAATGTATTTTTCTGATAATTTAGAAGAAATCTTGTAAAAGTTATAATCATTTTTGGCGACTTAAATATATAAACATACATCTGAACATTTTAATGCAAATTCCTGCTTTGCATATCCATGGGAAAGATAGGAAAATCCCACCAAATGACAGAAGAAAATATTTCTCGTTGTAAAATAAGATAACCAGTTGTAAATATTGTAAATTTGTGTATAGGTTAACAGTTTGATAATAAAGATATTGTATATATATATAAGATAACCTTTTATTATAATTTTTTTTTTGTTTGACTTAGGTATTACCCATTCAGTCACGACATTTTTTATTCTAAGTTTATAAATATTTCTTTTGCGAAAAAAATTAAAATAAAATATTTAGGTATTCATATAATATTGACAATCGACCATCTATAAACAGTTATTTTCATGTAATTATAATTTTTATTCCTGTGTCATATACTTGTTTCTCATTGATCACTTGGTGAAACATTATGTTAATATAGGTTTAAAAAATTAAAATTAATTAATTAATGTTGAAAGAAACCAAGTGAATTTTAATTTTTTAAACCTATATTTATTCCTAGTTTTCGTTCTGTGTAACCTTCATTTATAATTTCCTGTTTGTAAGGCAGAACAATTCTCGACAAGGCGATACTTTTTTTTAACAAATTTATTGACACAAATATTCATGGCGACAATGTTGCGCCGTTAAGTAGTCTTACCTCGTTTTCTTCTTTTTGGCTTCCATGACTGCGATAATCCCAAACGAACCAACGGATAAAAATTGACAACAACTGACTCACTCGAACGCCACAACTCGAATAGTTCACCGCCGCCGATTGTCTAGACTTTAAACTCGAAAACAAAGCCCTAATCGCTTATCGAATTGACCGGTAATTGCCCGGAAGGTAATTTTTCGTTTCACCAAAATTACACCAAAACTGAAAATTGCCAAAACGTCAACGTAACGAAAATAAATAATAAATAATATAACAAGTAATTCGCTATTTTATTACAACTGAAAATAGTCAAAACGTTAATGAAATTAATAATAAATAATATAACAAATAATCTGTTATTTTATTAAAATTGAAAATAGTCAAAACGTTAACGAAATTAATAATAAATAATATAACAAATCATCCGTTATTTTATTAAAATTGAAAATAGTTGAAACGTTAACGAAATGAATAATAAATAATATAACTAATAATCCGTTATTTTATTAAAATTGAAAATAGTCGAAACGTTAATGAAATGAATAATAAATAATATAACAAATAAATTGTTATTTTATTAAAACTGAAAATAGTTAAAACGTTAACGAAATTAATAATAAATAATGTAACAAATAATCCGTTATTTTATTAAAATTGAAAATAGTCAAAACGTTAACGAAATGAATAGTAAATAATATAACAAATAATGCGCTATTTTATTTAGTTTTCATTTAGTGTCATCAGTATTTCTTTAATTCAACAATGGTTTTAATTCATCATTTTTACTATCTTTAAAAAAAATAATTCCAAAACATACAGACTTAATTTTGCAGGGTCGCGAACAGGTCGAATACTCACATATTCGGGCTATATTTCGTCTTTATTAAATTTATCAATTTGACAATATATAAAAAATGTTAAATTAATTAAAACACAGTTACGACTCTCACCACTATTTTGTTTGTTTGTTTACAATCAATTCTTAAAGATGACAAAAGTATGATTTATCTGTATACACAATTCGCGTTACGAGAGGGCGCCACCGCACCGTTAACAGTTGCACGCGCGTGCGCGATCGTCGCCCGCTTCTTTTGGTTTTTTTTTTTTTTCGTTCGGAAACGCGCGTTACGACCGGCCGCGTTCTTCTGTCAAGAAATTCAAACTCGAGGCGTCCGCGACGAGAAGAAAGTCAGTTGGTATTGGCAGAAGGGGACGTTTTTACCGGGGGACTTTCTCCTCTTGTCCACATGATACGTTTCACGCGTGCCAACTGCACACACACACACACACACACACACACACACACATATACATTCCGTCCGAAAATATACGTGAAAAATGTTACGCGATCCGCTTACGAAATCGCTCGCAAGCTATAATTTATTTTAATATAAACCAAAATTACGAACAATAAAAATGTGATGTAATTTTTTTAGAATGTTAATTTATGGTCAACCACAACGAAAACATTATTCTTTACTTGCAATAATAATAATAATAATGTATTATATATCTGTCATTATTGTTATTTCACCATGAACGTACACAATTAATAATAATATTAATAATGTATTATTATTATTATTAATTGTGTAGTATTAATTATATTATTATTAATAATGTATTATTATTATTATTAATTGTGTAGTATTAATTATATTATTATTAATAATGTATTATTATTATTATTAATTGTGTAGTATTAATTATATTATTATTAATAATTTATTATTATTATTATGAATTATGTACGTTCATGGTTCCACTATAAATGTATTATTATTATTAATAATAATAATTATGTACGCTCATGGTGGAATTAATAATAATAATGTATTATTATTATTATTATTAATTGTGTACGTTCGTGGTGGAATAACAATAATGACAGATATATAAAATTGGAAAAAAATTCTAAGCGTGCAAAAATAAAGCTACGTTATATGATTTTCAAAAGCTTAACTGATGTACTGCAGAATTAGAAGTCCTGGGTTTATTCGACTATGTTCGGATAGGGCAGTGATGGCGTACCTTTTCAGCTCGGTGTGTCAAAATTTTGAAAAATCGAAACATAATTATCGTGGCGTCACAAAAATAAAGACTAAAAAAAATGGTGCCGTGGCCATCATGTTACTTTCTCCGACTTGTTGGTATCATTTATATTTACGCTTTCATAGCTTATTTTCAATTAAAATCATACTTTAAATGTACACGAGCGGATGAAACTGACGTTTAAAACGTCAAAATAATGAAAGATGGAAAAATTATACTTCAAATTCAAAAACTCGGTTTACTCAAAAACTAAAGGGATTTCGAAAAAAACTTATTCTTTATAAGTTGTTTATTTTGGCATTGTCTACAATTATTATTAACATAAATTTGCTGTAACTATTATCGTTTTATAATTATAAACCAAAAATTAAAAAAATAATAATAAATTTTTTTCTCGAATAAAAATGATCTTATGAAAAATGTTTTCAAGCAAAAGATGTTCATTTCTTGGTTGTCTTCAATGTTTGTTTAGATGTTTTTGTGATATTTTTCATATTTAAGAAAATATTGGCAAAAAAACAAAAAACAGTTAAGGTAAACGCCCACTTCCGGTGTACGAAATTTTACCAAAAGCTTTCCAGTTCTTCAGATTATCAAATAAGACGTATGTTCAAAGTTTCATATCAATTTCTGTATTAGTTTTTGAGATACAGCGCGCACAGACACACACGCACAGACACACACACACACAGACACACACACAGACACAATTTTTTTTTCTTCAGAAATTGTTGAAATGGCATCCAGGGACCCCAAAACGGATATTTCCGTAAAAAAAATTTTTGAAAAAAAATCACGGTCACGTGATCACTTCGTAACGAACAAAGTAAAAATAGAAATATTTATAATTTTTTGTTAATTATTTGTTTAAAGCCATTTACAATACAAAAACCAAAATTATAAAAGTAACTAATAATATTATTACTAATAACCAACTCTGGCAGTTATGAAAGACAAATATTTGAATTATGAAATTTTTTATTTTTTAGATGCGTGTCACCAAAAATGAGTTCGCGTGTCAGCACTGACACGCGTGTCATAAGTTCGCCATCACTGGGATAGCGCCACCCAGTGGCGGCTCGTGGAACATGTTGATGTTAGCGTTACTTATACAATATACCCGCGCCCCCTACTTGTTTTGAAAAAAGAACGATTTATCTTCCTCACTTTGGTCTAAATGGCGAAAAGTGTTTTAAGAATGAATTAAAAATTCTTGCTGAGCTTGAAACTACAGGTAGTACCATGGCTCCTTGGCTCTAAATAACGAGTCGCCCCTGGGGCCACCCCTGGTCTCATATTCGTACCGCCACTGTCTCCGACAGGAATTTTTATTTTTTACCATCCCCACAATTTTTTCTTTCTCATTACTGTAGCAGCTTCTCGAGACGAAGATGTAATTATTTGCGCGAGAAAGCGACGTGACAACGCAATTGTAGCGAAATCAAAATTTTAAAAAAATCGTAATTATTATTATTAAAAATTAAAAATAAATAAATAAATACATTAATGACTAATTCCTATGATTATCAAAACATTAGGTAAATACGTGCTTCGGTTCTGTATTCTTATGTCATGTAAAACGTTCGTTCGTTGCTTGCGCTTTCCATTTTTTTTTTCTTTCTTTCCATCGGACGCTTTTGAACGGCGAAGGTCGCTCTTTTAAAAAAATCCAGTGAAAGTGAAATGAAGTCGCGTCGCCGGCGAAAACCGCACGCAAACCGTGAATAAAGAGTGAAAATCGACCGTTCTCACGCAGTGGCGGCGGCGCGCCGACCTGAGATAAAGGAGCGAGCACAAAACCAAAAACATTTGAATGGTGTCGCCAAAATTGAGGTTAATTTGTGTGGCGAGATTTTCAATGGTGTGACCGGAAGATACAGAAAGCGCAAAACAATTATTTATTCAAGATGCCTAGCGGAACTCATTAGAGATCGGAAGTGTCGATATGTGGAAAGTGCGATCATACCTTTATTTGTAGTTCCATTTGTAATTTCATCGCTTGCCCAAAAATTGTATTTTGGCTCGCGAAAAAATTGAATTCTACGCCATTTTTTTGGCGCGCTAAAAATTTTTAGGTTATAATAAAATATTGAAAATGTCTACGTTAGAATGAAAGAATTTTGCGCATCGACAACTAAGGTAATTCGCGCTTCTGCGTTAAAATACCGAAACTTTCTTAACACACAGCTCTGATATTCGGGAAAAGCAATTGCTACATCTTTGGTGACAATAGCATTTAGCAATTCGAAGCATTGTAAAGGACAACACGTTTTAGATTTTTCGTAAATCAGTCGCCTTATCCTCAACAATTTTAACCTGATCTGAAAAAAGGGCGTTTCCAACCAACTAGTCTAGGGGGGTAATTAAAAAAAAGATAAATAAACTGGTGCATCTGCTCTCATACACCTGTTCCGTGAAATCTCCCTATCATTTTCCAACGTTTTAAAGCGTTGGAAAAATTTACCGGTTGTATTATTTGTTTGGATTATGGTTAATCGGTAATTTTTAACAATAAAAATTGTTAAGCGAAAAATTCTTAGGGGGGGTAATTACCCGATTACCCCCCCCCCCCCCCCTGTAACCGCCACTGATCTGAAAAAAACAAAAACTGTATTGAACTATATAAAAAATTTAAAAAAAACTACTGTTTGCTGTTACAACATTGAAATTTATTGTAACACGTTGTGTAATTAATTGTTGCCTGTAAAGGAATTGACAATCAGGAAGCGCATTTGGTCGGTCGGCCATAATGATTTTGGCCCGCTTCCATTGTTTGCGGTTTATGGCGCGCATCGCGTTCGTTCGTGATTCGGATTTCAATGTTGCACGTCTTCGCTTGTGCAACGGAAGAAAATTTATTAGTGAAAGGTGTTCACTACAATGTAAGTTAAATTCTTAGAATAATTCATTAGAATTT
This sequence comes from Ocypus olens, assembly GCA_910593695.2. Taxonomy (NCBI): domain Eukaryota; kingdom Metazoa; phylum Arthropoda; class Insecta; order Coleoptera; family Staphylinidae; genus Ocypus; species Ocypus olens. The sequence continues at coordinate 49,221,049 of OU343061.1, forward strand.
AAACGTACGACTTGGTAATATATGCAACTCGATATACACACAACCTCAGTCATTTCAGTTGCGGTACGGATTGGTAATATAGGCAACTTAATGTGCCTATAATATGTCATTTCAGTTGCATAAGATGAACAGCATTGATCCTTGGACCATTTGCACTCGTAAATGTGTAAATGGTCTAAGCATTGATCGAACTAAATTGAGAAAATCACTGATTAAACAATAATCATAAATATATTATCCCCCTATTATAATGTATAATTTTATATTGACATTAATTTACGCAATTTTAGTTACTTCAGGAAATACATCACAAATTATAATGTTTACTTAAAATAAAGACAAGATTTAAGGAAACTTAATTTTAAACATCGAGCCATATTCCATTGCAGAGTTTATTAACAATTAGAAACGTACGACTTGGTAATATATGCAGTCCGATATATACATAACCTATTGATTTATCGAACTGAATTAAAAAAATTACTAATTTCAAAATACAAAACAAAATGGTTTCCACTACTCCGTAATATATGCAACTAAATATACTAATAACCTGTCGTTTCATTTGCATAAGGTGAACATCATTGATCGAACTGAATTAAAAAAACATTGTTTTAAACACATGAGATTTAAAAAACATCAATATGTTATCCCCTTGTCATAATGTACAATTTTTACTTTCTCCGTTACGTAGTACGAGAAAGTATTGTGATTGTGAAAATGTTTTCAAAATTATTTTTTACGGAAATATCCGTTTTGGGGTCTCTAGATACCATTTCAACAATTTCTGGAAAAAAAAAATTGTGTGTCTGTATGTCTGTGCGCGCTGTATCTCAAAAACTAACAGAGCAATTGATATGATTATTATCTTATTTGATAATCCGAAGAACTGAAAAGCTTTTGGTAAAATTCCATACCTTAACTATTGTTTCTTTTAATAAAAAAAAAATTAAATATGGAAAATATCACAAAAACATTTATATTGAAACAAATATTGAAAACAATAAAGAAGTTTGTTCGAGAAATTTTTTTTTTTTTTCATTTTTGGTTTATAATTATGAAACTATAATAGTTACAGCAAATGTATGTTAATAGTACTTGTAGAGAATGTCAAAATGAGCAACTTATGAAGAACATTTTTTTTTCGAAATCGCTTTAGTTTTTGAGTAAACTGAGTTTATGAATTTGAAGTAAAATTTTTCCATCTTTCATAACTTTGACGTTTTATCCAAATCTACAAAACGCTCGATCTACATTTAAATATGATTTAAATTAAAAATAAACCATGAAAGCGTAAATATAAATGCCTATGATACCATCAAGTTGGAGAAAGGAACATGATGGCCACATCTCATCATTTTTTATTGACATTTCTTTACTCAATTTTAGTAACTTCAGGAAATACTTTACAAATTCTAATCCAATTCCAAAACTCACACTCACACTCACACTCACAAAAAGATCTGCATCTTACGCAGTTTTTTTAACAATATACTTTAGGAAACTTAATTTTAAATATCCATATTCTAGTGCAGAATTTATTAACAATTTGAATTTCAGCATACGACTTGGTAATATATGCAACTCAATACACACACACACATGCTGTCATTTCCGTTGCCGCACAACTTGGTAATATATGCAACTTAAGATACATATAACTTATATGAATCTATGAATTTATCGGTGCATGTAGGGTGTATTTGCACTGACAAATATAAGTATAAGCTTAATCATTAAATCTTACCTAGAGGTACTTAATCCTTCACGATCGCACTACAATTTTCAATGATTACAGATCAAAAATACGATACACTTTTTGTTATATTTCACTGGGATCATTTTTTTTTTCAAGAAAAAAAATCCAACGCCATTATATCAATACATGTTCTCGTAACGTCTTTATTTACACGAGTGTGTTCCAATTGTTCTTACAAGAATAAAAGTACTCGGAAATAATCCACCGTGACTCAAGACAGATAGATAATCCTTATAAAGTGGGGAACGTCTGAACCGGAAGTCGTTAAAAATGTAAACAATCCAAATTGTTTCCCAAACTAATTACGTAATTTGAACATGTGTTAACCAAAAATTGCATAATCTTGATTTGTAAAACTAATGAGAACTCGGTTATTGTTTACATACATATTCATATATTTTTTTTATTCATTATATTAATTTTGTTAAACATTTATAAAAACAATTTAAAGTCTTGTTTATTTATTCTACTTTAGTATACATTTAAATATTCACTTCATAGCGCAAGTTTTATTTTACTTATTTATTATGCAAATGTCATATTTTATCGTGTGAGCCACAAAATTTTGTTTCAGAGTTGGCTGTGAGATAAATGAGGTATGTCGCATATTATTACGTCATGAGACTATTGAATTAGATCTAAAAAAATGAATGACTGCTATGTTTCTCTCTCTCAGGCATGGCCAACTCAGAAACAAAATTCTGTGGCTCACACCTTATATTTAAAGGTTTTATTTTATTCGCGCTTATTGGAAATTTTACTTGTATCTGACATATCTAAAACTTCTTCAAAAACACATTAATAAATGCTTTGAATTTTTTTTTTTATAAATATTTCCGTGACTATACTTTTGGCAATGTTAACGTTTAGTATAATATAAACTCTGTTATTACTACATTAAGCCAGCAAAGTGGTTTCGATTTTAATAAATAATGTTCTCCATTTATTGCACTCTTTGTAAAATAAGGAAAAGTATCGTATTTTTCATTAACCCTTTAACTATGGGCAAAATTATACACGATTGCAACGCTAACTTTTTTTCAAAATTTAACTTATTGAAATATTTTCTTAACCGCCATTTCGTCCTCATATGGTTTAAAATTTTTAATATTTTCTCTTTGAATTAAAACACTAAATTTTCTGTTTACGACTGCTGAATACAAAAGCAGAATTACCAAGTCGCTTATTGACGATTCCCGCAGTAAAAGGGTTAATTAAATTAATATTATTATTATTTGTATGTCGTAGTGATGGTATGTAATTTTAATTTATGTGCAGACTGTTGTGTAATCAATGTGGAATTGCACATTTTAACAAATTCGTATTTAATTGCGTGATCATTTGAGGCGTCGTTCCGGCGAAAGACTTTCCCGGTGAAAGTGGCCTCATCGACCGGTTTTGCAGTTTAACAGTTACATCGGAGTCTATGGGTGCATTATAATTACTCTCATTAGCACAGCGATACCATCTTGAAGTGATCGCGACCGTGTCATAATTTATAATCGCATTTCCCATTTAGAATTGATTTTAAATTTCAGAACTTAAATTGCTGAAAAGAAAATTACATTCAATTGTAAAAAAAACATCAATACCTAAATTTGCTTCAAAATTTAATAATAATAATAATAGTTTATTCGTGCCAATACCAAGAGTTTGCACAAGTCAGAGGATGGAATTGACTTACAATTAAAATATTAAGTAAAATACAGGATAAATAGACATAATTAACGAACATAAATAAAATTCAAAATTAATCCTAAATAAAACTAGCTTTGACATCCCTTTAAAACAATTGATATATCTCAGCTGGAAACAAAATAGCAACAGTCAAAACTGGAAATAAAAATTGCATTCGGCGATGAGAAAAATTGTAAAATATTATTCTCCACTGGAATTAGCTTCAAAATTTCAAAATCCATCCAGAATGAACCTATTTTTGACATACTGTTAAAACAATTGATATGTTATAGATGGAAACAATCAAAACTTAAATTACATAAAAAGATTACATTCTGCGATTAGAAAACTTGTAAAAAATTCACCTCCGCCAAAATTAACTTCAAAATTGCAAAATCCATTCAAAATAAAACTAGTTTTGACATTCCTTTAAAACAATTGACATGTGACAGCTGGAAACAAAATAGCAACACTTAAAATGCAATTGTTTTAGCTAAAATTTGGAGATAATGTCTGATTTTGGGACCAAATTTTCTATTTTTAAGAAATCTGATAAATCGTGCATTGATGACATTTTTCGTCAGTAATAATTTAATGAAATTTCAGCTAAAAATAAATTGCAATTTTAGAGAGAAATTTGGAGAAATTTCAAATTTTCGATTTTTAAGAAATCTGAAAACTTTTTGTCAGTCATAATTTCCAAATTTCGGTCTCAGAAAAATTTGAAAAAAAACATAACGGTTCTTAAAGACTGGAGAAAGTGTGTAGAGTAATTCGTTTTCCCAAAAAAAAAATGATTCTCATGATTTCACCATTTTCATAATTTTTCAAGGAAAAAAATGCACGAAGAAAATGTTCGGTCTCAGAAAAATTTGAAAAAATTCATAACGGTTCTTAAAGACTGGAGAAAGTATGTAGAGTAATTATTTTCCCAAAAAAAAAAAAAATTCTCATGATTTCACCATTTTCATAATTTTTCCATAGTATTACTCAGGAAAAAAATGTTTGGTCTCAGAAAAATTTGAAAAAATTCATGACGGTTCTTAAAGACTGAAGAAAGTAAGTAGAGTAATTCGTTTTCCAAAAAAAAAATATTCTCATGATTTCACCATTTTTCAAGGAAAAAAATGCATGAAGAAAATGTTTGGTCTCAGAAAAATTGAAAAAAATTCATGACGGTTCTTAAAGACTGAAGAAAGTGTGTAGAGTAATTATTTTCCCAAAAAAACATATTCTCATGATTTCACCATTTTCACAATTTTTCCATAGTATTATTCAGGAAAAAAATGCATGAAAAATATGTTTGGTCTCAGAAAAATTTGAAAAAATTCATAACGGTTCTTAAAGACTGGAGAAAGCGTGTAAAGTAATTAGTTTTCCCAAAAAAAAATTATTCTCATGATTTCACCATTTTTCTATAATATTACTCAGGAAAAAAAATGCATGAAAAAAATGTTTGGTCTCAGAAAATTTGAAAAAATTTATGACGGTTCTAAGTGACGGGAAAAAGTGTTTAAGGCAATTATTTTTTTGGTCATTTTATCATTTTCGCCATTTTCCATAGTATTACTCAAGTCAAATCCCAATATAGTCAAATGGAAATTTTGTATTTCCGTCAATTACTAGGGTTTTTGGGCCGTAACTTTTAAACGGGAAGTAAGACCTGGAAAATTCCTGTTGGAACATGTTATAATCAGAAATCTGATAAATCGTGTATTTTTGTCATAATTTCGGATAAAAAAAATGTACAGAGATTAAAATTACAGAGAGAATTCATTTCAAATTTTAAGCCCAAATTTTAAATGTTTGTGAAGTCTGAAAAATCGTGTATTAACATTTTTATCAAATAATCTCTACCAATTTCAAGTAAAAAAATAGCAAATTCAGCTGAAATTTGGAGAAATAAATAAATTTAAAATTTTCGATTTCATTGCCAGATTTTGTGTTTTGCAGCCCAAATTTCAGTTTGAAAGCCGAAAACCTGGATTTTCAGGTTCAAATTCCGGATTTTCGGGTTTCGTCTTTGGAGTCCACAATCTGATCGAAATTTTGATCCAAATATTGAATTTTTGGGTCACATTTTTTATGCTTCTTTTTAAGGTCCGAATTTTGGGAGGGAAATGATTGTTTTAATAAGTTATTAAACCGGATGTACTTCCGGGACCACTTTCTGTTCTACCTAGATGTATTTGAGTTGTTTACTATTTGATTTTTTTTAAAATTAAATCAAATTTTAGAAAAGAAGATAGATCAGATCCTTCTAACCAGTGACGGCTCGCGGGGTGATTCATAGTACGGCCGAGGTAGCAATGCAGATAGGTTGCAGAGATCTGTATTACCACCTCTGCTACCTCGGCCGTATCATGAGTCACCCTGCGAGCCGTCACTGCTTTTAACTAATACCGACTTTTATTATAGTTGTTTTTTTTTTCCAAAATATTGTATAACCAAATTGTGTCTTTTTTTATGAGATAATAATATAACTAAATGAACATCAATTTGCATTTTCGACTACTAATGCTATCTTAGAACTCACAGACAATCTTCTAGGTATATTTGAGGACTGTAGAGTATCTACGCTCACCTTTCTTGACTTGATAAAGGCATTAGATTGTGTTTCAACCATGATTTATTAATAAAAAATGGTGATGTGGCCATCATGTTACTTTCTCCGACTTTAATTTACGTTTTCATGGGTTTATTTTCAATTGAAATCATATTTTAAATGTACATCGAGCGTTGTGTAAACTCGGATGAAACTGACGTTTAAAACGTCAAAATCATGAAAGATGGAAAAAATATACATCACATTCAAAAACTAGGTTTACTCAAAAACTAACAATATTTCGAAAAAAACTTATTCTTTAGAAGTTGTTCATTTTGGCATTCTCTACAATTATTATAAATATAAATTTGCTGTAAATATTATCGTTTCATAATTATAAACCAAAAATTAAAAAAATAATAATAATTTTTTTTCTGGAATAACAATGATTTTATAAAAAAAAATTCAAACAAAAGATCTTCATTTGTTGTCTTCAAAATCTGTTTAAATGTTTTTGTGATATTTTTAATTTTTAAGAAAATATTGGCAAAAAACAAAAAACCGTTAAGGTAAACACCCACTTCCGGTGTACGAAATTTTACCAAAAGCTTTTCAGTTCTTCAGATTATCAAATAGGACGGATGTTCAAAGTTTCATATCAATTGCTGTATTAGTTTTTGAGATACAGCGCGCACAGACAGACAGACACACACACAGACACAATTTTTTTTTTTCAGAAATTGTTGAAATGGCATCTAGGGACCCCAAAACGGATATTTCCGTAAAAAAAATTTTTGAAAAAATTTTCACGATCACAATACTTTCTTGTACTTCGTAACGGAGAAACTAAAAAGTTGTCTTCGCACTTTTTTTTGCTGATATAAGTTGCAAACCGATCAAATCATATATTGAGCAGTAGAGGTTGATGATGCTATATCTTCGAAAAGCGCCCTAGAACATGGGGTGCCCCAGGGATCTACACTGGTACTGATACAAGTTGCAAATCGATCCAATCATACGTTTTATTGATTTCTCGTTGCCCACTTGTTAAAATAATTCAAGTAACGAAATGATAAAAGCACGTGATTGTTGACTGTTGAACATATTTCTGTACATTACTTGAAAACGGTCGAGAGACCGAAACATGCCGTCTTATAAATATATACAGTGTGTATCAGCCAAATAGAATAAATTCGATAATAAATAAATGGGGGCGTGTTCGTCAAAACGCTCGGATACGTCGATTAGTATTTTAAGTTGCGCATTTTTTTCAGTAAAAACTTTTTATACAGGGTGAGTCATGTAGCAGAGGGGCCAATACCAACTTTCTTATTTTAAATGCAACACCCTATATATTATTCAATTTTTGGATTGTTCAGAAAATTCTAGACATATTTCATGTACCATGTCCTATATAGTCAACATAAAACAGTTTAAATCGAAACTTAAAGGCATTTTATTATCAAAATCTTTCTATTCCGTAGATGAGTATCTAGATTTTAAATTTTAAATTTTAGAGTAATTATAACTAATGTTATTTTAATGTGTTTAGCTTTTAAGTTTATTGTATTTTATACATTTTACAATTGTATTGACATATTTCACATGAATGTTTGTATTCATCACGAAATAAATTATTTGAATTTGAATTTGAATATACCTATATTGGCTGATACACACTGTATAATAATTTCAATAAGTAAAACAATCAAGTGCTCTCATAATTTCGTTGATCAAATCGTATCTCGTAGGTAGAAATGGCAGTATTTCTTCGAAGGGCGTCCACTAGAACATGGGTTGCCCCAAGGCTCCATACTAGGACAATTTTTGTTCTTAATGTACAATAACGATTTTCCTAATGCGCGATTATCAGAAGGTTGATGGCACTGTTTCTTCGAAGAACGCCCGCTAGAACATGGGGTGCCCCAGGGATCGACACTGGGACCACTTTTATTCTTAACGTGCAATAACGATTTCCCTAATGAACGATTATCAGAGGGTTGATGGCACTATTTCTTCGCAAAGCGCCTGCTAGAACATGGGGCGCCCCAGGGATCGACACTGGGATCATTTTTACGCTAGCTAGAACATGGGGTGCCCCAGGGATCGACACTGGGGATATTTTTGTTAATAATGTACAATAACAATTTTCCAAATGTGCGATTATCAGAGAATTGATGGCACTATTTCTTCGAAGAGCGCCAGATAGAACATGGGGTGCCCCAGGGATCGACACTGGGGCTGTTTTTGTTAATAATGTTCAATAACGATTTTCCAAATGTGCGATTATCAGAGGATTGATGGCACTATTTCTTCGAAGAGCGCTAGCTAGAACATGTGGCGCCCCAGGGATCGACACTGGAACCATTTTTGTTAATAATGTACAATAACAATTTCACAAATGTGCGATTTTCAGAAGGTTGATGGCGCTATTTCTTCGAAGAACGCTAGCTAGAACATGGGGTGCCCCAGGGATCGACACTGAAGCTGTTTTTGTTGATAACGTACAATAACTATTTTCCAAATGTGCGATTATCAGAAGGTTGATGGCACTATTTTTTCGAAGAACGCCTGCTAGAACATGGGGTGCCCCAGGGATGAACACTGGGGCTGTTTTTGTTAATAATTTACAATAACAATTTTCTAAATGTGCGATTATCAGAGGGTCGATGGCACTATTTCTTCGAAGAGCGCTAGCTAGAACATGGGGTGCCTCAGGGATTGACACTGGGGCTGTTTTTGTTAATAATTTACAATAACAATTTTCTAAATGTGCGATTATCAGAGGGTTGATGGCACTATTTCTTCGAAGAGCGCTAGCTAGAACATGGGGTGCCTCAGGGATTGACACTGGGGCTGTTTTTGTTAATAATTTACAATAACAATTTTCTAAATGTGCGATTATCAGAGGGTTGATGGCACTATTTCTTCGAAGAGCGCCAGCTAGAACATGGGGTGCCCCAGTGATCGACACTGAGACCAGTTTTGTTTTTAATGTGCAAAAACGATTTTTCTAATGTGCGATTATCAGAAGGTTAATGGCACTATTTCTTCGAAGAGCGCCAGCTAGAACATGGGGATCGACACTGGGACTATTTTTGTTAATAATGTACAATAACAATTTTCCAAATGTGCGATTATCAGAAGGTTGATGGCACTGTTTCTTCGAAGAGCGCCTGTTAGAACATGGGGTGCCCCAGGGATCTACACTAGGACCACTTTTATTCTTAACGTACAATCACGATTTTCCTCATGTGCGATTATCAGAAAACAGATGACACGAAAACAAACAATATTACTATAATATTGAAGGGAGAGAGAGACAAAACATTTAGTTGTACACTTTTATAAACAACCTCAACAGGCAATTGAGCAGAGGTTTTCCAGCCACTATAATAATTTAACTCAATGTTTACAAAGAGCGGCAAGATCGCCACGAATTTACTAACTAAATAATAATAATACAAGTTATGGCGGTTAACACTAATTTAAATAACAACTAACAACAAATAAATATTCTTGGCTTTACTAGACCGCAGTCGACTAGATCCTCGATAAAAAAAAAAACTCGCTCGGCTGTTAAAACCGCGTGGCGTTCCTGTGCACCACGTCCCTGCGCTTCCTCCCGCGCCAGCTCGCGTTCAACCAATACGCCTTCACCAAGTCAGCGCCCTTCTCCCCGATCATGATCACCGGAGCGTTGATGTTGCCAGTGGTGATGGTCGGCATGATGCTCGCATCGATCACCCGCAATCCGGCCACGCCGTAAACCCTAAGGCTGGGGTCGACCACCGCCAGCGGATCCGAAGGCGGCCCCATCTTCGCCGTGCAGGAATAGTGGTAGATCGAGAGGGTGTACTGCCTCACGAAGCAATCCCAATATTCATCCGTGAAGGGCGGAAGGTGTTTGCAATTCGGCAGTAGCGTACGGTGAAGGCGTGATCCGAATTTTTTCATCGTTTCCGTTTCTCCGAGCGCCACCGCCGCCTTGACGCCCTCGCGTAAGACCGCGACGTCTTGGGGATGCGTTAGGTAGTTGTGGTACATTAAGGGGTATTCGAGGGGGTCTTTGGATTTTAAGCGGATCACGCCGTGTGATTTCGGACGCATCATCATCGGAAAGATTCCGAACTGATCGCGTAAGTTGATGCTGTCGAAGACTTCTTTGTAGAACTCATCTGATAAGCCGTGCGCGTGCTTCACTTGAGTTCCCCCGTCCGCGCTGGTTGACGTCGACAAGCACATGAACTCCATGTCGGGCCAATCGTCCGATTGATTCGCGTATTTCGTCGAGATGAACCCCACGGTCTCGATCCCGACGCTCGAGGTCAACGGCCCGTCCTCGCTGACGGCGTACCTGATCGCGCTGTTGACGTTGATCAGCCTGCTGGTCACCAAGGAGATCGGATGGTCGATCAGGAAGGTGATCCCGCCGACCGCTATGTGATCCTGCAGGTTCTGCCCGACGCCGGGGGAGTCGTGCACGACGTCGATTCCCTTCTCTTGCAGATGCCTGGCCGGTCCGATCCCGCTCAGCATCAGCAGCTGCGGGGAGTTGATAGCGCCGGCCGATAGGATGACCTCTTTTCGCGCGCGCACCGTTCGTTTCGTTCCGTCCCTGATGAACTCCACGCCCAGCGTCTGTCTGGTCACGGGGTCGATCAGGATTTTGGTCACGTGGCTCCAGGGGGAGATGTGCAGGTTCTCGCGCAGGCGGATCGGGCGGAGGAAGGCTTTCGACGTGCTGCAGCGACGCCCGCGGCGCATCGTGTACTGGAAGAGGGCGAAACCGGTCTGCTGGTCCCCGTTCACGTCCCTTATCTCGTAGCCCATTTCCTGGCCGGCCTGCAGGAAGGCGATGCCGAGGGGGGTGTTGTAGGGGCTGTCTTGTATCGTCAGAGGACCACCTAAAAAAAAATGATTGAAATTCTTAAAATTGCAGTACGCTAGAGCATTACAATCTAGAGTACTGTAGAGCGCTTCGAAAATTTTAGTCATTCTTGAATAAAGTGACAGCTGCGATTCTTTACAAACCTACAGTTGGTACACCTCGCGGTTTATGCGCAGTTAGGTTAAGTAAAAAGGCAATCAAAGAAGTAGAGCATTTCATTCTAGAGTGTTGTTGAGCGTTTCGAAAACTTTAGTCATTCTTGAATAAAGTGACAGCTGCGATTATTTACAAACCTGCAGTTTGTACACCTCGCGGCTTACACGCAGTTGGGTTAAGTAAAAAGACAATCAAAAAAGTTGAGTATCAACTAGTGGCGGCTCGCGGGGTGACACTCAAACGGTAAAGGCTTAGCTGAGGCTGAAAGACGACAATAGATCTAAGTCAACAAGAAAGGGTTGATTTTGATGGTGACGGCTCGCGAGGTGACTTCTGGTACAGCCGAGGTAGCAGAGGTGGTAATACAGAGAGGTAGGGTCTATTGCAGGGATCTGTATTACCATCTCTGCTACTTTAGCCGTACCATGAGTTGTCACTGGTATCAACCGTCAGAACCAACTCTTTCTTGTTGATCCATCGATCAATTGTTGGCTGAAGGTTCGCGAGTAGTCTCTTAGAGTTGGTTTAACCTTTACTGTTAAAATAAACTCTTTCTTATTGACTTAAATCCATTGTTGGCTGAAGGTTCGCGAGTCGTCTCCTTACCCTTGGCTTAGCCTTTACCACCAGAATCAACTCTTTCTTGTTAGTTTAAATCTAGTGGTCGCTGAAGGTTTGCGAATTGTTTCTTAGCTTTTCTTTCTGAAGGTTCGCGAGTCGTCTCCTTATCCTTGTCTTAGCCTTTACCACCAGAATCAACTCTTTCTTGTTAGTTTAGATCTAGTGCTCGCTGAAGATTCGCGAATTGTTTCTCAACCTTTCTCTCTGTCATCATTTTTCCGATTCAATTATTTCCAAAAGATTACCTGTGGCGTGGTATCTGGTGTCTCGCGCCAAATAGGGATTCCTCTGGTCCTGGCTCTTCTTAAAGTACGGCAACACCTCGTCGAAGCTCCAACCCCGATTCCCGAACGAGGCCCACCGATCGAAGTCCCGCCTGTTGCCCCTGATGTAGAGCATCGTGTTCAAAACGCTGGAACCGCCCAAGACCTTCCCTCTCGTCCAGCTGCACCGCTTGTCTCGCATGGCCTGACAGGCGGAGTCCTGCGGCTGCGGTCTAAAACAAAACGAAACAATCGATAGTAATCATTTGTTTGACAGAAAATTCTAACCTAAAACGAAAAAATTCATAATGACAATAAAAACATGTAACAGCTCTCGGCTGGTGCGGCCGGGGTAGCAGAGGTGGTAATACAGGTCTCTGCAACCGGCCGTACCTATCTGCTATCTCGGCCGTACCATGAGTCACCTCGCGAGCCGTCACTGATAAAAACGCACTTGATTTGTTTGACAGAAAATTCTAACCTAAAACGAAACAATTAATAATGACAATAAAAACCTGTAACAGCTCTCGGCGAGATGACTCGTGGTACGGCCGAGGTAGCAGAGGTGGTAATACAGATCTCTGCAACCGACCCTACCCATCTGCTACCTCAGCCGTACCATGAGTCACCACGCAAGCCGTCACTGATAGAAACGCACTTGATTTGTTTGACAGAAAATTCTAACCTAAAACGAAACAATTAATAATGACAATAAAAACCTGTATCGGCTCTCGGCGAGATGACTCGTGGTACGGCTGAGGTAGCAGAGGTGGTAATACAGATCTCTGCAACCGACCGTACCTATCTGCTACCTCGACCGTACCATGAGTCATCACGCGAGCCGTCACTGATAAAAACGCACTTGATTTGTTTGACAGAAAATTCTAACCTAACAATTAATAGTAATAATAATTTGCTTGGCAGATCATTCTAACCTAAAACGAAACAATTAATAGTAATAATAATTTGTGTGACAGATCATTCTAACCTAAAACGAAACAATTAATAGTAATAATAATTTTTTTTGACAGATAACTTTAACCTAAAACTAAACAATTAATAAAGATAATAATTTTGACAAAAAATTCTAATCCAAGCCAGTGATGAGCGTTATTTTCACAAACTGCTACTTTAACAGTTACTATGAGATAATAACAGTAACCGTTATTGAAAAATACCGCCAACGGTGATTTCCTCAACGGTTTGACAGAAAATTCTAACCTAACAATTAATAGTAATAATAATTTGTTTGACAGAAAATTCTAACCTAAAACGAAACAATTCATAATGACAATAAAAACCTGTAACGGCTCTCGGCAGGGTGACTCATGGTACGGCCGAGCTAGCAGAGGAGGTAATGCAGATCTCTGCAACCGACCCTATCCATCTGCTACCTCGGCCGTACCATGAGTCATCACGCGAGCCGTCACTGATAAAAACGCACTTGATTTGTTTGACAGAAAATTCTAACCTAACAATTAATAGTAATAATAATTTGCTTGGCAGATCATTCTAACCTAAAACGAAACAATTAATAGTAATAATAATTTGTGTGACAGATCATTCTAACCTAAAACGAAACAATTAATAGTAATAATAATTTTTTTTGACAGATAACTTTAACCTAAAACTAAACAATTAATAAAGATAATAATTTTGACAAAAAATTCTAATCCAAGCCAGTGATGAGCGTTATTTTCACAAACTGCTACTTTAACAGTTACTATGAGATAATAACAGTAACCGTTATTGAAAAATACCGCCAACGGTGATTTCCTCAACGGTTTCACAGAAAATTCTAACCTAACAATTAATAGTAATAATAATTTGTTTGACAGAAAATTCTAACCTAAAACGAAACAATTCATAATGACAATAAAAACCTGTAACGGCTCTCGGCAGGGTGACTCATGGTACGGCCGAGCTAGCAGAGGAGGTAATGCAGATCTCTGCAACCGACCCTATCCATCTGCTACCTCGGCCGTACCATGAGTCATCACGCGAGCCGTCACTGATAAAAACGCACTTGATTTGTTTGACAGAAAATTCTAACCTAACAATTAATAGTAATAATAATTTGCTTGGCAGATCATTCTAACCTAAAACGAAACAATTAATAGTAATAATAATTTGTGTGACAGATCATTCTAACCTAAAACGAAACAATTAATAGTAATAATAATTTTTTTTGACAGATAACTTCAACCTAAAACTTAACAATTAATAAAGATAATAATTTGGACAAAAAATTCTAATCTAAACTAGTGATGAGAGTTATTTTCACAAACTGCTACTTTAACCGTTACTGTGAGATAATAACAGTAACCGTTATTGAAAAATACCGCCAACGGTGATTTCCTCAACGGTTTGACAGAAAATTCTAACCTAACAATTAATAGTAATAATAATTTGTTTGACAGAAAATTCTAACCTAAAACGAAACAATTCATAATGACAATAAAAACCTGTAACGGCTCTCGGCAGGGTGACTCATGGTACGGCCGAGCTAGCAGAGGAGGTAATGCAGATCTCTGCAACCGACCCTATCCATCTGCTACCTCGGCCGTACCATGAGTCATCACGCGAGCCGTCACTGATAAAAACGCACTTGATTTGTTTGACAGAAAATTCTAACCTAACAATTAATAGTAATAATAATTTGTTTGGCAGATCATTCTAACCTACAACGAAACAATTAATAGTAATAATAATTTGTGTGACAGATCATTCTAACCTAAAACGAAACAATTAATAGTAATAATTTTTTTTTTTGACAGATAACTTTAACCTAAAACTTAACAATTAATAATGATAATAATTTTGACAAAATTTCTAATCTAAACTAGTGATGAGAGTTATTTTCACAAACTGCTACTTTAACCGTTACTGTGAGATAATAACAGTAACCGTTATTGAAAAATACCGCCAACGGTGATTTCCTCAACGGTTTGACAGAAAATTCTAACCTAACAATTAATAGTACTAATAATTTGTTTGACAGATAATTCTAACCTAAAACGAAACAATTCATAATGACAATAGAAACCTGTAACGGCTCTCGGCAGGGTGACTTGTGGTACGGCCGAGTAAGCAGAGGTGGTAATACAGATCTCTGTAACCGGCCGTACCTATCTGCTACCTCGGCCGTACCATAAGTCACCCCGCGAGCCGTCACTTGATTTGTTTGACAGAAAATTCTAACCTAATAATTAATAGCAATAATAATTTGTTTGACAGATAATTCTAACCTAGAACAAAACAATTAATAGTAATAATAATTTTTTTGACAGATTCCTTTAACCTAAAACTAAACAATTAATAATGATAATAATTTTGACAAAAAATTCGAATCCAAACCAGTGATAAGAGTTATTTTCACAAACTGCTACTTTAACCGTTACTGTGAGATAATAACAGTAACCGTTATTGAAAAATACCACTAGCGGTGATTTCCTCAACGGTTATTTTATAATTTTATTTTATTACGGAGAGAAAATTCACAAATATTTCCTCATCTATCACATTTGGCAAGAGATAAACTAATATTCAAATTTGTTAGTTCTCAGAGGTTACTTTAAATAACGGTGACTAAATAACCGTTGAAATAACTAGTTATCTTGTAGTATCTGTGACTGTGATAATAGCCGTTGAAATAACTAGTTATCTTGTAGTAACTGTTATAATAACCGTTTAAATAACTACTTATCTTGTAGTAACTATAACTGTTATAATAACCCTTTAAATAACAAATAATAACCGTTTAAATAACTAGTTACCTTGTAGTAACTGTAATTGTGATAATAGCCGTCGAAATAACTACTTATCTTGTAGTAACTGTTATAATAACTGTTTAAATAATAATAATAATAAACTAACTTTATTAAAGAAAAAAAGTTAATAGTACAAGAAAATATTTTTTGTGAGAAGAGGCGAAGTTCAGTTGGTTGTAAACAACCATTACTGCTCTTCCACTTAACCTGTAACTACTTGTAGTAACTGTAACTGGTATAGTAACCGTTTAAATAGCAATTAATAACCGTTCAAATAACTAGTTATCTTGTAGTAACTGTAACTGTCATAATAGCCGTCGAAATAACTACTTGTCTTGTAGTAACTGTTATAATCACCGTTTAAATAATAATAATAAACTGACTTTATTAAAGAAGAAAAGTTAATAGTACAAGAAAATATTTTTTGTGAGAACAGGCGAAGTTCAGTTGGTTATAAACAACCATTACTGCTCTTCCACTTAACCTGTAACTACTTGTAGTAACTGTAACTATTATAATAACCGTTTAAATAACAATTAATAACCGTTTAAATAACAATTAATAACCGTTTAAATAACTAGTTATCTTGTAGTAACTGTAACTGTGATAATAGCCGTTGAAATAATTACTTATCTTGTAGTAACTGTTATAATAACTGTTTAAATAAATAACTACTTATCTTGTAGTAACTGTTATAATAACTGTTTAAATAAATAACTACTTATATTGTAGTAACTGTAACTGTTATAATAACCAGTTAAATAATAACTTATTTTGTAGTAACAGTAACTGTTATAATAACCGTTTGAAAAACTAGTTACCTTTTAGTTACTTTAACCGTTACTGGAAAATAACTGTTAGCCAGCTTAAACTCACCTGTAACCCCAATCCACTCGACTCTTGTGTAAGTACAGACTCAAAATCGGAACGTCCGTGACTTCGGTCTCGTGTCCTCCCGCCTCCAACAGGAGCACCTTCCACTCGGGCACCTCCGACAGTCTGTTCGCCATGACCGCCCCCGCCGATCCGGCGCCCACCACGATGAAGTCGTACTCCGCTTCGACGTTCTTCGTCGTGGCCGGTCGATTTTCAGGGTCGTACTGGTCGTAGTTGAAGTAGGTCATGGACGCCACCAGGAAGGGCAGGACGGCGACTTTGCCGACGCCGATGAGGGCCACCGCCGCCTTTACGGCGGCCACGATCGCTAACACGTCGACCATTTTGTTTTTAATTCTTCGAATTGAAGATTTCGTAGTGAATTTGAATTTCTTCAATTTCTTCAAATTTAAAAGAACAAAGTTGCGCGGTAGAGGATTTCGGTTGCATTCAATTCTTCAAGAAGGATGTTGTGTAGTGGATGGTTCTTCAATTCTTCGAGAAGAAAGTTGTGTAGTATGTGATTTAATTTCTTCAGTTCTTCAATTCTTCAAAATAAAAGAGAATTCCTGATTTCTTTCGTTCTTCAATTCTTCACAATAAAAGAAGGTTCCTGATTTCTTCCATTCTTCAATCCTTCAAGAAAGAAAGTTGCGCAGTGGATGATTTCTAGTTTCTTCAGTTCTTCAAGTTCTTAAGAAGAAAGTTATATAGTAGAGATTTTCTAATTTCTTCAGTTATTCAATTCTTCAAGAAGAAAGTTGTGTAGAAGATGATTTATAGTTTCTTCAATTCTTTAAAAAGAAATTTATGTTAGGAAGTAGAGGATTTCTTGAGTTCTTCAATTCTGCTATAAGTTACGTCGTAGAATATTTTATTTTTGTTTTGTTCAGGAAAAATGTTGTGTAGTTGTTGACTTATAATTTCTACCGTTCTTCAATTTATCTAGAAAAAAGTTGTGTAGTGAATAATTTCTAATTTCTTCAGTTGTTCAATTCTTCAAGAGAAGAATTGTGTAGAAGATGACTTATAGTTTCTTCAATTCTTTAAAAAGAAAGTTACGAAGGATTTCTTAATTTCTTCAATGCTGCTATAAGTTACGTCGTTGATTTTTTTGTTCAGAAAAAATGTTGTGTAGTTGATGATTTCTAATTTCTTCAGTTCTTCAATTTATCTAGAAGAAAGTTGTGTAGTGAATAATCTCGAATACAGTTCTTCAATTCTTCAAGAAGAAAGTTGCGTAGAAGAGGATTTCGAAGATGACGAACGTGGCTAAAATGTAGATGATCAGCTGGATGACTTCAATGACTGAACGTAATGATATCCGCATGTCATATGCTTGTTTCTTCTGGGTTTGTTATAATAATTGAGGTTTCTTCCCTTTAATTTGGAAGATTTTGTTTGTAATAAAATTTGTTTTAATCTACAAGGCTTTTATTTCTGCCAGGAAGAATTTTATTTGTGGAGAGAAATCTTGTTATTATTACTGCCTGAAGAAATTTTGATTCTTCAAAACTACTGTTTTTTTTTTAATAGAAGAATTTCCTTTTTTATATTATTCTTCAAGAATGCTTTTTAGTTATTTCTTGATTTGTTGATTTTTCAAGAATGCTTCTTAGTTTCTTCTTGATTGTTGCAATAATTGAGGTTTCTTCTTTCTGTTTATAATCTACAAGGCTGTTATTTCTGTCAGGCAGAAAATTATTTGTATTGTTTTCCTGTCTTCAAAAAAAAAATTTTTCTCAATAGAAGAATTTGTTTGTTTTATTATTGTCTCTTCAAAAATGCAGAAACAGAAAACAAAAAAAAATTGTTATTTGTGTTTCTTCGAATTTGAAGAAACAGAAAATGTTGGTTTCTTCAACAAAAAATATTGTCGATTTGTGTTTCTTCAAAAAATGCTTTCTTTTAAGTAGAAAACTTTGGTTTCTTCAAAATGGTTTTCTTCAAGGCGTTTGTTTATTCGAGAATTTAATTTTTTTTAATGTAATTTTTTTATTTCTTCAATAATATATATTGTTGTCTACCTTCTTCTTTTTTTCGAATAGAAAACTTGCGATTTGAAGAAAGATGTTGTTTACAAGAGATTTCTTCAAAAATTCTCTGAATGGAAAATTTTCGTTTCTTGAAAAAAATGTTTGCAAGTTGTTTATTTCTTTAAAAAGTTTCCTTTCCTTGAATTCTTTCTTCTTGGTGATCCTAAAATGAGAAAAAAAATTCAGTGTTCTTCTTTAAAACAAATAAAATTTAATTTAAGGCATTAACATGTTGCTGATGAGATTAAGGATAAAAGGGTAAGGTAAAGCTACAAAACGTTTCTTAAAACTTAAGAGCAATAGGGAAAGAAGATTGTTGGTTTTAGTTGTTTTTTTGCTTTATTTTAACTTTTATTTAAATTTTAAAAAAATATCACTTGAACGAAACATTACATCTTCTAGTTTAGTGTTAAGAAATATGAAATACAATTATTTATATTAATAAATTAGTAATTAATTACTTGAGCTTCAATTATTTATAATAACCCTGTAAATTTAAAGATGTACAATCTTCGATTTTCAATATTCTATTTACCTGATTATCTTCAATTTACGAGGATTTTGTCGAACTTCTCAAGTAGAGGACCAGCATCCGGATCTCTGCGAAGATATCCTTGACCAAGATCCTGAACTCCGCGGTCATCGCATGATCACGGTCGAGCGGTCGAAACTGCAAAAGAATTTCGTGGTTTTTAAAAGGAAGAAGAAACTTTTACTTTCACCGCAGCTCACCGCAGTTCGATTATTTACGGCGAGCAATAAAAATGTAAATGCACTTGAAAAATAGAAGATTGAAGATTCACACTTTCTTCTCTTTCGCCGTATTGGTTTTCTGGAATAGGCGAAAACGATCCAATAGTGTATTAAATTAGTTTGAAGATCACTTTCTTCTTTACGATTTTTAAATAATAATGATAATGAATTGAAGATGTTTTATTTTATTCGTTATGTTTTTTAAATAATGATGATAATAAGTTGAAGATGTTTTAGTTTCTTCTTTACGGTTTTTAAATAATAATGATAATGAATTGAAGATGTTTTACTTTCTTCTTTAATAATAATAATGAGTTGAAGATGTTTTACCTTCATTCTTCGTGGTTTTTAAATAATAATAATAATAATGAGTTCAAGATGTTTTACTTTCTTCTTTACTTTCTTCTTTACGGTTTTGAAATAATATTAATAATAATGATAAAATTCGACTGTTTATGTTGCAAACAAAAAGTAATAAATATTCTATTTTTGTATGCACTTTCTTCTTTCCCGGAAACGTTTGAATTATATAATTTAATTAATAGCTTTTTTTTATTATTTTTCACTTTCTTCAAATCGACTGTTAAGATTAAATTTATGTTGCAAACGAGAGTAATAAAACTTTTGCAACATAAATTTCATCATTTATATGCACTTTCTTCTTTCCTCCAAATATTTTAAATTATATGTTTTAATTGTATTAGCTTTTCATTGTTTCGCGTGGTTTATTCGTGCAAACTCTATATAATTAATTAATAATGGGTTTGTGGTCGTCCATGTCCGCCGGTTCTTCACTTTCTTCTTTCTTCGTGTCGGTGAAGGTCGATGATTTTTTGGTGAAAGTCCGCATCAAATTTATTGTGCAATTGACGCACGGATGCCAATTCGGTGAAATCTTTTCGCCGTGGCCGCAAAACAAAATATTAATATCTCGGAAATGATTTTCTTCAAACGAAATTTTGATTCCTATTTCCCATTCCAGGTTTGCTGTTTTGTTTCCAGTTAAGATGTGATAATTGTTTTTATAGGATGTTGCAACTGCATCATTTCTTTTTAATGAATCTTGAGCTTCTGAGGCAAATTTCTCGATCATTTAATTTTTTATAATTTCTTCAAATTTTGCCATTTTCATTTTCCACTCCAAGTTTGGATTGTTGCTGTTTTGTTTCTAGTTAAAATGTGGCAATTGTTTTTATAGGATGTAAAAATTAGATCGTTTTTTTTAATGAATTTTGAGCTTTTGAGGCAAATATGTTGTTCAATAATTTTTTTATAATTTATCAAATGTTGCAATTTTAATTTTTCTATTCCAAGTTTGGATCGTCGTTGTTTTTTTTTTCTAGTTAAAATGTAACGATTATTTTTATAGGATGTTAAAATTGCATCTTGTTTTTTGTGAATCTTGAGCTTTCGAGGCAAATTTTTTGATCAATATTTTTTTTTTATAATTTTTTCAAATCTTGCAATTTTCATTTTCCCATTCGAAGTTTGGATTGTTGCTGTTTTGTTTCCAGTTAAAATGTGGCAATTGTTTTTATAGGATGTAAAAATTACATCGTTTTTTTTTAATTAATTTTGAGCTTTTGAGGCAAATATGTTGTTCAATAATTTTTTTATAATTTTTCAAATCTTGCAGTTTAAATTTTTCCATTCCAAGTTTAGAACGTCGTTGTTTTTTTTTTTCTAGTTAAAATGTGACGATTATTTTTATAGGATGTTAAAATTGTTTTTATGAATCTTGAGCTTTTGAGGCAAATTTTTTGATCAATTAATTTTTTATAATTTCTTCAAATCTTGCAATTTTGATTTTTCACTCCAAGTTTGGATTGTTGCAATTTTGTTTCCAGTTAAGATGTGGCAATTGTTTTTATAGGATGTCGTAAAGGGATCATATTTTTATTAATTTTGAGCATTTGAGGCAAATATCTTGTTCAATAACTTTTTTATAATTTTTCAAATCTTGCAATTTTAATTTTTCCATTCCAAGTTTGGATCGTCGTTTTTTTTTTGTAGTTAAAATGTGACGATTATTTTTATAGGATGTTAAAATTGTATCTTGTTTTTATTAATCTTGAGCTTTCGAGGCAAATTTTTTTTATCAATAAATTTTTTATAATTTTTTCAAATCTTGCAATTCTCATTTTCCCATTCTAACTTTGGATTGTTGCTGTTTTGTTTTCAGTTAAGATGCGGCAATTGTTTTTATAGGATGTTGAAAAGGGATCATATTTTTATGAATCTTGAGCTTTTGAGGCAAATTTTTTGATCAATAATTTTTTTCTAATGTTGCAATTTTCATTATCTCACTTCAAGTTTGGATCGTCGTTGTTTTGTTTCTAGTTAAGATGTGACAATTGCTTTTATAGGATGTTGAAATTGCATCTTGTTTTTATGAATCTTGAGCTTTTGAGGCAAATATCTTGATCAATTAATTATTTTTCAAAATGTTGCAATTTTCATTTTCTCACTCCAAGTTTGGATTGTTACTGTTTTGTTTCCAGTTAAGATGCAGCAATTGTTTTTATAGGATGTTGAAAAGGGATAATATTTTTATGAATCTTGAATTTTTGAGGCAAATATCTTGTTCAATAAATTTTTTATAATTTTTCAAATCTTGCAATTTTAATTTTTCCACTGCAAGTTTGGATTGTTGTTGTTTTGTTTTTAGTTAAGATGTGGCTATTTTTTTTTTAAAGAATGTTGAAAATGAATATTTTTTATGAATCTTGAGCTTTTGAGGCAAATTTTTTTATCAATAAATTTTTTATAATTTTTTCATAATTTTTTCTAATCTTGCAATTTTCATTTTCCCACTTCAAGTTTGGATCGTCCTTGTTTTGTTTCTAGTTAAGATGTGACAATTGTTTTTATAGGATGTCGAAATTGCATCTTGTTTTTATGAATCTTGAGCTTTTGAGGCAAATATCTTGATCAATTAATTATTTTTCAAATGTTGCAATTTTCATTTTCTCACTCCAAGTTTGGATTGTTGCCGTTTTGTTACCAGTTAAGATGCGGCAATTGTTTTTGTAGGATGTTAAAAACGGATCATATTTTTATGAATCTTGAACTTTTGAGGCAAATATCTTGTTCAATAAATTTTTTATAATTTTTCAAATCTTTAATTTTAATTTTTCCAGTCCAAGTTTGGATTGTTGCTGTTTTGTTTCCAGTTGAGATGCGGCAATTGTTTTTATAGGATGTTGAAAAGGGATAATATTTTTATGAATCTTGAGCTTTTGAGGCAAATATCTTGTTCAGTATTTTTTTTATAATTTTTCAAATCTTGCAATTTTAATTTTCACACTCCCAAGTTTGGATTGTTGCTGTTTTGTTTCCTGTTAAGATTTGTCATTTGTTTTTATGGGATGTTGAAAAGGGATAATATTTTTTATGAATCTTGAGCGTCTGAGGCAAATTTTTTGGTCAATAAATTTTGTATAATTTTTCAAATCCAACAATTTTAATTTTCCCACTCCAAGTTTGGATTGTTGCCATTTGCTGATAATTTCGTGTATTGACAATTGTTGATTTTATTTTTGTTTTATTACAGGTGAGTTACTGCGGATCTTCCTGCTCCTCGACCTTTACTCTAACGTAAGTTAATTTACAATCATGGCGTTTATACAGTGAGATTTAAAAAGAAATGAATTTTACAAATTCTAAAAAATAAAAGAATGTTTTTTGCTTTGTAGTCTTTGTAAATGAAAATGTAAAAATATACAGGGTGATCCATTTTAAAAAAAACGCCTTGAAAAAAATTGTACGTCACTAAATAAGGTAAATAAAACCATAAACAATTCTTTTAAAAGTTATGAGAAAACAACAGGCGTTTAGCCAGAAATCAGGTGTTCCGACACATTTGCCCAACCCTGTATAATAATAAATACATTAATGATCCCCTGTGGTAAATAAACAATTGAAAGACTTCTAACATTTAGTCTTGTTCAATGTGAGTGTTTCTATTCTTGCAACAGTACACTTGCAGTGGTTGCAACACACATTTCAACACCGGACAGATTTTTTCCACTTTCTTACATTCCCCGCGAAAACCGACCGCATGACCGTATGTGCCATATTATTGCACTCTCCGCCAGAAATTAGCGATTCGTAATCATGTAACTGTGCAAGTGTTAAAGATGATGATTATGTTAGAAACCAAAGAGTTACTGACATTTTGTGAAATTTTTTTAACCAGCGCCCTCTTTTGAGTAAACATTTTTTCAATTGTTTAATTATGAATTTTTCAGATTAAGAAAAGTTGCCCAGTTTCAAGTTTATCTTGCTATATTATAGTATACATTTTTATCGACCCATTAGCGCCCTCTTTTGAATAAACATTTTTTTAATTATATTTTGCAAGCAAATAATTTTCTTCGTATTAAACTGGATCAAAAGTGTGAACATGCCTCCGACATGTTGCTTGCAAATAATAATCATTTCAATAAATTTAAAACTTCGTAAAAAGGGGGAAAATCGTCTCATATTTTTTTGATTGTTTAATTATTAATTTTTCAAAGCTATGCTTGAATTGTTTGATTGTTAATACAGTGCGTACTTTTATTTATCATTTTTCATTACCGATTTAGAAACATGTTTGATCTGTCACAGTTCGGTCATATCGCACGCGCCACATCCGCCCATTAAGCAAAGCCAACTGCGACGATTGCGCAACGGAAAATCCTTAACTCACTTAAAGTGAAAACTAAAATGCAACGGACAAAGCATTAGCTCTCTCCATCCTCGTTTTAATATACCTACCACGTCACACAAAATCATAATCTTCGTCGTCTCTCGAAAACGAAAAGGAGAAATCCGAAGAAACGTTTTTGAAGCGTATTTCTCCACAATGGAATTAGCATTGCATTATCGATAATTGCTAGTAATAATGAAATCAATTTTACGTTGCGGAAATTTACATCTTTCGTAATGTTAGAATCTCCTCACAAGCATTGCACGCTAAAGAATTAAAAACTAAAATAGAACTTGGTTCCAAATTTTGACGCAAAACAAAAAAAGTCAATATCTTCTCACAAGCAATAAAATTAAATGCTAAAGAAGCAAAAACATTAATTAGAACATGGTTCCAAATTTTGGCACAGTCAAGACAATTTCCATTTAGTTATTGCGCTGTAAAAAAACATATTTTTGCTTAAATTCTTCGCAAAATTGAAAATCCCACTAAAACAATTATCATATCGCAGCTCAACACAAATTTTCGCTCAAAATCTACGCCAAATAAATCTTTATTGAAGATCACACTAAAAAATAATTGTCTCAACTTATTCAAACACTTAAAAATGAAAAAAAAAATACATTCAGTCATTTGAAAAATTGCAAAAAAATTAATTCCCGCCAAAATTATCAACGAATCAACCAATTTTTGGCAAAAAACAATTCTAAAGAAAACTCAATAATCAAAACTCCAACAGAGCGTGAGTGAGAGAGAGAGATAGAGAGAGAATTACATTCAGCGATTAAATCTAAATTGAAAATCCCAGTAAAAAAATTGTCATATCATACCTCAACACACTCAAACCCTCAAAAATGAGAAAAAAATTGCGTTCAGTGATTTGAAAAATTATAAAAAATGAATTCCCGCCAAAATTATCTTCAAAATATCAAGAACCAATTTTTGACATACCGCTAAAACAATCGCCACATCATAGGTTTAAACAAAATGCAAAAATCAAAACTTGCAACAGAGAGAAAAAGAGAGATAATTGCATTCAGCGATTAGAAAATTTGTAAACAAAAAAATAATCTCTGCTGAAATTAGCTACAAAGTATCAAAATCCATACAGAACGCAACTCCGTTTGACAACTTCTTTAAAAAATTGTGACGTCACAACTGCAAACAAAATAGCAACACTCAAAACTTGAAATGAGAAAATTAAAATTGCATTCAAAATTGTAAAAAATTATCTCCAAAAAGTCAAAATCCAACCGAAATTAATCTATTTTTGACTTCCTGTAATTATCTTCAAAGTGTCGATCTCTAACCAAAATTAATCTATTTTTGACATCCCACTAGAACAATTGTAATATTACGGCTGTAGAAAAAATAAACTTGAAATTAAAACATTAAAATTGAGGGAATAGAAAAATTGTAAAAAAATCATCCCTCCTGTAATTACCTCCAAAATGTCAAAATCTAATCAAAATTAAGCTATTTTTGACACCCCACTAAAACAATTGTAATATTACGGCTGCAGAAAAAAAAATTGAAGTGAAAACATTAAAATCGCATTTTGTGAATTGAAAAATTGAAAAAAAAATCATCCCTCCTGTAATTACCTCCAAAATGTCAAAATCTAACCAAAATTAATCTATTTTTGACATTCCATTAAAACAATTGTAATATTACGGCTGCAATAAAAAAAATTGAAGTGAAAACATTAAAATCGCATTTTGTGAATAAAAAAATTGTAAAAAAATCATCCCTCCTGTAATTACCTCCAAAATGTCAAAATCTAACTAACATTCATCTATTTTTGACATCCCACTAAAACAATTGTAATATTACGACTGTAGAAAAAAAAATTGAAGTGAAAACATTAAAATCGCATTTTGTGAATAAAAAAATTGTAAAAAAATCATCCCTCCTGTAATTACTTCCAAAATGTCAAAATCTAACCAAAATTAATCTATTTTTGACATTCCATTAAAACAATTGTAATATTACGGCTGCAATAAAAAAATTGAAGTGAAAACATTAAAATCGCATTTTGTGAATAAAAAAATTGTAAAAAAATCATCCCTCCTGTAATTACCTCCAAAATGTCAAAATCTAACCAACATTCATCTATTTTTGACATCCCACTAAAACAATTGTAATATTACGACTGTAGAAAAAAAAAATTGAAGTGAAAACATTAAAATCGCATTTTGTGAATAGAAAAATTGTAAAAAAATCACCCCTCGTCTAATTAACTCCGAAATATCAAAATTCAATAGAGAATAATCTAATTTTAATATCTGACTAAAACAATTGAGATACAACAACTGGAAATAAAATGGCAGCACTCAAAACTTGAAATGAGAAAATGAAAATTGTATATAGCGATTAGAAAAATTGTAAAAAAATCATCCCTCGTGTAATTATCTCCGAAACGTCAAAATTCAATAGAAAATAATCTAATTTTGATATCTGACTAAAACAGTTGAAATACAATCACTGGAAATAAAATGGTAGCACTCAAAACTTGAAATTAAAAATTACAAAAAATCGTCTTTCGTGTAATTATCTCGTAACTATCTCCGAACTGTCAAAATTCAATAGAAAATAATCTCATTTTGACATCTCACTAAAACAGTCGAGATACCACAACTGAAAATAAAAAAAGCGACACTCAAAACTTGGAATTAAATAATGAAAATTGCATTTCGCGATTATTAAAATTCACCAAACCTTCAAAATGTCAAAATCCAACCTAAATTCATCTATTTTTGACATTACATGAAAACAATTGAAATATTACAGCTGTCAACAAAATACTACCACGATTACTGATTAAAGAATTTCGCATTTGCTCTCCGCCGCCTTGTTTTAATAAGTAGCGAAATTCTTTAATTAGTAATTGTAGTACCGTACTCTACCATCTATTTCACCTTGAAAGTTGAAGTGTGGTACGATACTCTTTGTAAAAAAAATATGTGCTGTGATGATAAACACGGCATTAAATTGGTGCAAGGTGCGCGATCATAACATAAAAATTGGTGTCGGATGCGCTATCATAACATAAAAATTGTTGTCGGGTGCGCGATCATAACATACAATTGGTGTCGAGAAGCGAAAAACACAACAAAATATTGCGGAATTGCTTATTTAATAATTCATCGTTTCCTCTTTCAATATTTCCCAGTGATTAATATTTTTCTCTTATACCTGATCGATCATGTATTACATGGATTATCATTTGGAATGTTTATCAGCGTGACGTTTCACACTCTTCATTCGTATAATTAAAACTTTGTTCGTTCCGTGATTTTTTACATTAGCGAAGAGAAAGAGATGCCGGAAAAAAATCTTCAACTTTTACTCGCATTTCATGCGCACATACAGTGAAGTGAAATTCCACAACAATTATTGATCTCTATAAATCTTTCTAAAAAAATATTAAGAACTGATGATAATAATAAAGATAATTTATTCACGTTAATATCGGTCTTAAGTAAAGATGCAAACAAAACAATAATTTAAATTTAGATGAAATAAAATTTCACTTTTAAGATTCAATAAGTAAATGAAATAGAGATTGGATTAAAATATAAAACATGCATGCATGAACTCTGAAGTTGCAAAACTGCAAAAACATTGGATAAACTACAGGCAGTGGCGGCTGGTGGCTTGAGTCATGGTGGGGCCAGCGGAAGTAAAAATTGTCCAGGACTGCACTGATCGGATTCGATTCACTTAGTGTTCAAGTTAATCGACCCGCAACCATCTACTACCCTGGACGCACCATGAGTCACGTCACCAGCCGTCACTGACTACAGGTACGAGCGGAAAATTACCAAAATCGATTTTTTTTTATATTTCTTTATATTAAACATTTCCGATATTTTGGCTATAATATAAATACACTGCACTATTTGTTTATTTAAATATTGCGTAATGATCAAGGCATTGGCACACGAAAGAACAAAAAAAATTGGGAAACAAATTGCCGTATTAGGTAAAATAAAGGTCAAGTTTGCAGTGGAACGAAACACTTGCCACAGATTTCGTCTCAAGTTCAAGACAGTTCAATGAATTTTAGAAAGGTCGCATAACGGTCTGGTCCATTGATATTTGCCAGTCGATTTTGCAATTGATTACAAAAAATCAAACAATCCATTTCCAAAATTCAAAACAATCAACTACTTGTATCACCATTATGCAGGTGAATATTAGTGATCCATCAAATAAATTCGTAGTCATTATCTATTTATTTAATGTAAATTAGTTCCTTTTGAAAAATTAGTTAAATGAACTGGCAACGACATCTATCCACTTTGTTAAAAATTTCGAAAAATCATCCCTTTTTTTGAAGGCTGTAAATTGAATTTTAAAAAATTTTGTTTGCAGAAAAACCTATGCAAATTAATTTTCCAGTGTTGCGTATACTCATCATCAAATCCAAGAAAGTCAATCAAACACCGAAAAAGACGCCAATTTATCAGAATCGGAAACAAGTGCAAACTTCTAACTTTTACAAAATTATTTAGAAATTATTGGGTTTGCATTTCTCAGAAAAATCCAAGCACATTAGTTATCTGGTTTTACCAATAATCATCAACAAATCAAGGAAAGTCAATTTTTAGTGCTTAATTAACTTTAAACTAATAGAAACATGTTATTATTAAATATGAATTCGTTGACTACCTAACTAATAACTATTTGCTACTCACCTTACTTCCACGTTCAAACTGTGCCGTCAAAACTTGTAATAACCCACAACCGATATTAATTTACGCTCGCTACTCTTTTGATGTTTGTTTTAAATTTTTTATTTGTACACAACTCAAAATTTGAGTCCGCGCGCTTTAACCACCATTTGACCGTGCCTCGTATTTTTCGCGTTGTTGGGACGAGAAAAGTGCTCCTCGCGTTGCCAACCGCGGGCGATCACTGCCGGGAACACGTGCGCCTTCTTCGGGTGCGTGTGGCGGTGAAAGTGTTCCCTCCTTTTGAATGATTACACCTCGTAGTGGAATGTTTGCTAATATAATTAGATGATACTAATCGTTATCGATCGTTAATGAATGAATAATAAGCGATGTCGATTATTTGGCCATTTTTGGCTAATTATTGGCGTTTATGGTATCCCACGTGTTTCGCATTTTGTCCATAAATCAGTTGGAAATTAATGAGATTATAAATGGTTTTATCATATTACTATCGGGTATCGTTTATTTAGATCATGGTTTTATCATTTTTTTGTAATCTGTAAATTTTGTTATTGTAAATTTGAGCGGTCAATAAATATAATTATCATTATTATTATTATTATTTTAACATCGTGTATGACTTATTTAGATCTGGAGGTATCGATTGTTTAGTGATTGAACGGTGGCTACATTTGAAACTAAAATGTTAGTGAAAAATTATGGTAAAGATTTTTTAAATCATTTGGGAAAATGACTACACGCCGTGGTTTCGTGTGATTTTCTCTAAATCTGGTGAGACTTTGATTGAATAATGCAGCAGAATAGATTTCGGGCAAATTTTGAAAGTTTGTAACAATTGTTTTTCTATTTTTTTTATCTTTGAGAAACGAGCGAATTCAAAATGTCTACAAGCTGAGTTTTCGCGTGACTATTTCTAAAATTTGGCGATGGGATGTTTCGAAATTGTAATTGAATAATGCACAGCAGAATAGATTTTGAGTAAATTTTGAAAGTTTCAAGTATTTTTTATTTATTTCGGAAATGAGCAACTTGAAAATGACTACAAACTGTGTTTTCGTGTAAATTACTTTAAATCTAGTGATCGGGTGTGTAGCGTTATGGTATAATTTAAAGGCTACTACTTTTACTTTTCTCCAATTTAATTTGGTTTGGGTACAGATGAATTTTCGTAATTTTTTTAAGAGCCGAATTTTCTAAGTTTCAAAGATTCGAATTTTTTAAGTGTCGAATTTTCAAAATTTCGAATTTTCAAAGTTTCGAATTTTCGAAATTTCGAAGTTTTATTTCGCGAATATTGACAAATGAAAAAGTTAATTTATATCAAATTATTTCAAAACTAATAAAAACGATTATAGTTTACAAGTTTCGAATTTTCAAAGTTTCTAAGCTTCGAATTTTTTAAGTTTCGAATTTACAAAGTTTCAAATTTTTAAAGTGTCGAATTTTCAAAGTTTCGAAGATTCGATTTTTTTAGGTTACGAATTTTCGAAGTTTCTAATTTTTCAAAGTTTCGGATTTTCAAAGTTTCGAAGCCTCATTTCGCGAATATTGACATATGAAAAAGTTAATTTGTATCAAATTATTTCGAAACTAATAAAAACGATTATAGTTTACAAGTTTCGAATTTTCAAAGTTTCAAATTTTTAAAGTGTGGAATTTTTAAAGTTTCGAA
This sequence comes from Ocypus olens, assembly GCA_910593695.2. Taxonomy (NCBI): domain Eukaryota; kingdom Metazoa; phylum Arthropoda; class Insecta; order Coleoptera; family Staphylinidae; genus Ocypus; species Ocypus olens. Next base: position 49,251,461 of record OU343061.1, read on the forward strand.
GATTCTAATTTTTAAGTTTCAAATTTTTTAAGTGTCGAATTTTTAAATTTTCGAAGATTCCAATTTTTTAAGTTTCGAATTTTCAAAGTTTCAATTTTTTTAAGTGTCGAATTTTTAAAGTTTCGAAGATTCTAATTTTTTCAGTTTCGAATTTTTAAAATTTCGAAGCTTCCAACTTTTTTGTTTCGAAGTTTCGAAGTGTCGAATTGTCAAAGTTTCAAATTTTTTAAGTGTCGAATTTTCAAAGTTTCGAAGATTTTCGAATTGTTTAGGTTTCGAATTTTCGAAGTTTCGAATTTTTCAAAGTTTCGGATTTTCAAAGTTTCGAAGTCTCATTTCCCGAATATTGATAAACTAAAAAGTTAATTTATATCAAATTATTGGAAAACTAATAAAAACGAAAGTGTCGAATTTTTAAAGTTTCAAAGATTCTAATTTTTTAAGTTTCGAATTTTTAAAATTTCGAAGCTTCAAACTATATTGTTTCGAAGTGTCGAATTTTCAAAGTTTCAAATTTTTTAAATGTCGAATTTTCAAGGTTTCAAATTTTTTAAGTGTCGAATTTTCAAAGTTTCTAAGATTCGAATTTTTTAGGTTACGAATTTTCGAAGTTTCGAATTTTTCAAAGTTTCGGATTTTCAAAGTTTCATTTCGCGAATATTGACAAATGAAAAAGTTCATTTATATCAAATTATTTCAAAACTAATAAAGACGATTAAACGATTATAGTTTACAAGTTTCGAATTTTCAAAGTTTCAAATTTTTAAAGTGTGGAATTTTACAAAGTTTCGAAGATTCTAATTTTTTAAGTTTCGAATTTTCAAAGTGTGGAATTTTACAAAGTTTCGAAGATTCTAATTTTTTAAGTTTCGAATTTTCAAAGTTTCAAATTTTTTAAGTGTCGAATTTTTAAAGTTTCGAAGATTTTAATTTTTCAAGTTTCGAATTTTTAAAATTTCGAATCTTCAAACTTCTTTGTTTTCGAAGTGTCGAATTTTCAAAGTTTCAAATTTTTTAAATGTCGAATTTTCAAAGGGCGACGCCGCAGGTGTTTTGGATTTTTGATTGAATGATAAAGCAGAATCGATTTTGTATAAATTTGGAAAGTTTTAAGTTTACGGCTATTGGTGATTGTTTTTTACATATTTAATTTGTTTTTATTTTTTTATTTTATCGATCACAATTGATTGATTGACAATATCATAATTCTGCAATGAAGATGCTGGAATTTCTAATGCGCACATCTAAATATTTCAGTAAAGTGTTACAACTGAGGACCCTTTGCTGAGCAGGAAACGCGAATATCGCTTCTCCGGAAGAACATTGATGCAAGTGCGAAGGTTGCACAGTTCTTCTGAAATCGCAATTAAAAATTTCCCTTATTATTATTTTTAATAGCCTGGAAATAATTAATAGGCGATTTCATTCTAGTTGTAGAATATATTATTATTATTATTATTATTAATATATAAACTATTTGCAAATAAAAAAAAAATAAAAATTCTAGTATAAGTATAATTACATAAAAATAATTGATTACTGTAAGTCTATTGTTCGCATGGATTGTTATTGCTTTATTCCATTTCGAACGAAAGAAAATTGATCTAGCAGGCACGTTCGAACCATTCAGCCATTCACCGTACAGCCCAAGGGCAATTTGTAGGCAGTTCAAAGTAAACGAGCGAAAAATGTTATGTCCCTTTTACTTATTGCAAAACTCCAATTACAATTATACAGCAATTGCACTTCGATGCAATTATTCAATTTATATTACCATAAATTTGAATGATGACACTGAATTTTTTTTGAAACAAATACCTCTCATCAATTTGTGATCATTAGAAAATGATGATTTTTTTTGTACAACTTTTTATTTTATTTACATTTTTTACTCTTAGATCTGCAATTTAATTAAATTATACAGATTACGACGTGGTAATGTTGGTAACTATCTTAATGAATATTTTTCTGTTCTTAATTGGTGGAGAAAAAGAGGCAATCATCATCTTTAATTATCAAATCGTTAACCTACAATCTGATAAGTTTAAACGATAGATTATTTTTTTATGTTGTAACACGCTGCTTGGATTAATGTCCTCATACGTGCTATAAAATACTGATGGATTTTCGTATGTTAAAATGCAGGCGATGAAAACACCTGTAGCAACGAGTGGTGTTCCTCAGGGGTCCAATATGGATCCACTGGTATTTTTATTATTTATCAAAAAAAAAAGTTCTTTTATAATAAACTTAGTGTTTTCGAGAAAATAAACCACATCAGTTCAACATCATCACCTCTCATTGTCTGTCACTTTATTAAAATTATGAATTCTACATAATTATAGAAGCCTAGGTTTTGTTAATTCTTTAAATTCTTTGTTTATTTTTTGTGTTACACACACCCTATCAGATAAAGAAATGATACTCTCCAGGCGAAAAATCAGAAATAAGAATAAATCAGGAGTACATATTCAGAATCCAAATAAGAACAAAAAAAAAACATTAAAGAAAGAAATGATTGACTCACTCATAACTCTACCGCACGTTTCACAACACTAAACGAAATTTTAAATAAGTAATGCCCTTTATATCTTTCAATTTTTGGAAAATGTCTTCTTTTACCTTTCGACTCGTTATTCCGTTTTTGTTTTTTTCCTTTCGACCGAAAGGAAAGGAGTAATTTCACCTGTAGACGAAACGGAATGAGTGAAAGTATCCGAATTATGCTCATAACAGAGTGTATTTTAATCTGGACAAGTAAAAAGAAACAGACGATAATAATAATAATTGTTATTACTTCTTTAAGTACGCACCGATAGCTAAAGTCATTCCGCCATGTCTTCTCCATCTTCAATTTATCAATCTCTTACTCGTTTGTAGATCGCATCGTGATAAAGGTTAAACCTCGAAACGCGTTTATAGATGGTCAATAAATTTTATTTGACTAAAATTCAATAAAAAAAATCTCAAAACGCGTTTATGGATGGTCAACAAATTTTATTTGATTAAAATTCAATGAAAAAAAATCTTTTTTTTTTGTTTGGTTTCAACACATGTAGCAACAAGCACAAGTCTATCTGCATATGTCTATCCCATTTTTTTTATAAGAAGTGTGCCTCCTTCAGAACTGAGATGAGATTTCAATTCTGGTTTCGGAGACTTTTTCTAAAAAAGTAAAATAATAAAAAAAAAACCTGTGTAGATGAATAATCTCCAAACGTGTATTTAGATTTCGTTAAATCAGTTATCATATTCCTGGTAAGTCCGACGGTCTTTCATCTGAGTAGGCCACTAATGATACAAAACAGTCTGAAACCGGCCTCAAGTTTGACTTAATCGACCAATTTTGATACCCTAGTTGAGTTATTAGGGCTCCTGTGATTCGGCAAATCATTCTCAAAATTTGCGTCAACGGTTCAATTTATCCAGCCAAATTCTAACCTCGCGTGGTATTGCCCCCGATGGCAAATCGTGATAAAAAAATATTCTTCCTTCTAGCGTGTGTTTCCTTATTCGTTTCTATGGTTACAGATGCGAAGGCATTAATTAATTTAAGTAATTGAGCGCGACGACCATCATTATAACATTTGCGAGTGCAGTCATACGCACTTATTACACATTATTGCACAATTCTACGCCTTTTGGACACGCATTTACATAACCTAACGCGGGTACACTGGAGTGAGCTCGTACAGAAATCAGAAATTGGGTGAATTTTTGAATGTTTTAACATTAATTAACAGACAGTCGAGAGTTTATTATCATTTTCAATGTATGCAGCGAAAGTTAATTTTTTTTAATAGTACTGGTTTTAATGTAAAATAAAGCGATTGCCATTTTAAAATTTCCAACAAAAAAATTTGCAATTTTTTTTTCAGACTTTGATCGGCCGTAGCGGTTAAACGAAAACTCCAAATTGAACGCGGTTTGCAAATCTGAGCTCCTCGTACGTCAATTAGTCGGATTAGAGATTAATAATTTTTGATGAAATCGTGAAAAAAGACATGACTAACCCCCTTGGAAATTTTGTTAAAAAATACAACTTTCTTAAAAATCATCGTAGACTATGAATTCTACCTTTTTCTTCATCAGAAAGACGAGAGAAATTGATTGCCGTTAAAAAATTTCAGCTATCTTCAATAGCTAAAAAAATAGTCAGTCACCATGAACATTTTTGAAAATTTAAGAAAATAATTGATTTTTCAGACTTTGATCGGCCGTAGCGGCTAAACGAAAACTCCAAATTGAACGCGGTTTGCAAATCTGAGCTCCTCGCACGTCAATTAGTCGGATTAGAGATTTTTAATTTTTGATGAAATCTTGAAAAAAAACATGACTAACCCCCTTGTAAATTTTGTTAAAAATTGCAACTTTCTTAAAAATCATCGTAGACTATGAATTCTACCTTTTTCTTCATCAGAAAGACGAGAGAAATTGATTGCCGTTAAAAAATTTCAGCTATCTTCAATAGCTAAAAAAATAGTCAGTCACCATGAACATTTTTGAAAATTTAAGAAAATAATTGATTTTTCAGACTTTGATCGGCCGTAGCGGCTAAACGAAAACTCCAAATTGAACGCGGTTTGCAAATCTGAGCTCCTCGCACGTCAATTAGTCGGATTAGAGATTTTTAATTTTTGATGAAATCTTGAAAAAAAACATGACTAACCCCCTTGTAAATTTTGTTAAAAATTGCAACTTTCTTAAAAATCATCGTAGACTATTGAATTTAACTTTTTTTTCATCAGAAAGACGAGAGAAATTGATTGCCGTTAAAAAATTTCAGCTATCTTCAATAGCAAAAAAATTGGTCAGTCACCATGAACATTTTAGGAAATTTTAGAAAATAATTGATTTTTCAGACTTTAATCGGCCGTAGCGGCTAAACGAAAACTCCAAATTGAACGCGGTTTGCAAATCTGTGCTCCTCGTACGCCAATTAGTCGGAATCAATTAAAATTGGTGATTTTTAATTTTTGACGAAAACCTGAAAATCTACCCAAGGGTACCCCCTTATAACTTTTTCTCAAAAATTGGCTTTGGAATCATTTCCTGAAGAGACCACTGGTTCGATTCCGGGTTTCTACACACCACTGGAAAGATCCCGTCAAGACGCCTCGGAAAATGTACTTTCGCAAGAAAAATGTCAAATTGAGGCCCGTGACGCGTCAGCAAAGAAAACTCGAAAATGGAAAAAATCGAAAAGATCAACTTTTTTATTAATAATAGTAGACCATTGAAGTATACCTTCTTTTTTATCAGAAAGACGAGAGAAATTGATTGCCGTTAAAAAATTTCAGCTGTCTTCAATAGCAAAAAAATTAGTCAGTCACCATGAACATTTTAGGAAATTTTAGAAAATAATTGATTTTTCAGACTTTGATCGACCGTAACGGCTAAACGAAAACTCCAAATTGAACGCGGTTTGCAAATCTGTGCTCCTCGTACGTCAATTAGTCGGAATCAATTAAAATTGGTGATTTTTAATTTTTGACGAAAACCTGAAAATCTACCCAAGGGTCCCCCCTTCTAACTTTTTCTCAAAAATTGGCTTTGGAATCATTTCCTGAAGAGACCACTGGTTCGATTCCGGGTTTCTACAGACCACTGGAAAGATCCCGTCAAGACGCCTCGGAAAATGTACTTTCGCAAGAAAAATGTCAAATTGAGGCCCGTGACGCGTCAGCAAAGAAAACTCGAAAATGGAAAAAATCGAAAAAATCAACTTTTTTATTAATAATAATGGACCATTGAAGTATACCTTCTTTTTTATCAGAAAGACGAGAGAAATTGATTGCCGTTAAATAATTTCAGCTATCTTCAATAGCAAAAAAATTAGTCAGTCACCATGAACATTTTAGAAAATTTTAGGAAATAATTGATTTTTCAGACTTTGATCGGCCGTAGCGGCTAAACGAAAACTCCAAATTGAACGCGGTTTGCAAATCTGAGCTCCTCATACGTCAATTAGTCGGATCAGAGATTTTAAATTTTTGATGAAAACACGAAAAAAAACATGACTAACCCCCTTGGAAATTTTGTTAAAAAATGCAACTTTCTTAAAAATCATCGTAGACTGTTGAATTTAACTTTTTTTTCATCAGAAAGACGAGAGAAATTGATTGCCGTTAAAAAAATTCAGCTATCTTCAATAGCAAAAAAATTAGTCACCATGAACATTTTAAGAAATTTTTAGAAAATAATTGATTTTTCAGACTTTGATCGGCCGTAGCGGCTAAACGAAAACTCCAAATTGATCGCGGTTTGCAAATCTGATCTTCTCGTACGTCAATTAGTCGGATTAGAGATTTTTAATTTTTGATGAAAACACGAAAAAAGACATGACTAACCCCCTTGGAAATTTTGTTAAAAAATGCAACTTTCTTAATAATCATCGTAGACTATGAATTCTACCTTCTTTTTCATCAGAAAGACGAGAGAAATTGATTGCCGTTAAAAAATTTCAGCTATCTTCAACAGCAAAAAAAATAGTCAGTCACCATGAACATTTTTGGAAATTTTAGAAAATAATTGATTTTTCAGACTTTGATCGGCCTTTGCGGCTAAACGAAAACTCCAAATTGAACGCGGTTTGCAAATCTGTGCTCCTCGTACGTCAATTAGTCGGAATCAATTAAAATTGGTGATTTTTAATTTTTGACGAAAACCTGAAAATCTACCCAAGGGTACCCCCTTCTAACTTTTTCTCAAAAATTGGCTTTGGAATCATTTCCTGAAGAGACCACTGGTTCGATTCCGGGTTTCTACACACCACTGGAAAGATCCCGTCAAGACGCCTCGGAAAATGTACTTTCGCAAGAAAAATGTCAAATTGAGGCCCGTGACGCGTCAGCAAAGAAAACTCGAAAATTAAAAAAATCGAAAAAATCAACTTTTTTATTAATAATAATAGACCATTGAAGTATACCTTCTTTTTCATCAGAAAGACGAGAGAAATTGATTGCCGTTAAAAAATTTCAGCTATCTTCATTAGCAAAAAAAATAGTCAGTCACCATGAACATTTTTGAAAATTTTAGAAAATAATTGATTTTTCAGACTTTGATCGGCCGTAGCGGCTAAACGAAAACTCCAAATTGAACGCGGTTTGCAAATTTGAGCTCCTCGTACGTCAATTAGTCGGATTAGAGATTTTTATTTTTTGATGAAAACACGAAAAAAGACATGACTAACCCCCTTGGAAATTTTGTTAAAAAATGCAACTTTCTTAAAAATCATCGTAGACTATGAATTCTACCTTTTTTTTCATCAGAAAGACGAGAGAAATTGATTGCCGTTAAAAAATTTCAGCTATCTTCATTAGCAAAAAAAATAGTCAGTCACCATGAACATTTTTGAAAATTTTAGAAAATAATTGATTTTTCAGACTTTGATCGGCCTTTGCGGCTAAACGAAAACTCCAAATTGAACGCGGTTTGCAAATCTGAGCTCCTCGTACGTCAATTAGTCGGTTTAGAGATTTTTAATTTTTGATGAAAACACGAAAAAAGACATGACTAACCCACTTGAAAATTTTGTTAAAAAATGCAACTTTCTTAAAAATCATCGTAGACTATTGAATTTAACTTTTTTTTCATCAGAAAGACGAGAGAAATTGATTGCCGTTAAAAAATTTCAGCTATCTTCAATAGCAAAAAAAATAGTCAGTCACCATGAACATTTTTGAAAATTTTAGAAAATAATTGATTTTTCAGACTTTGATCGGCCGTAGCGGCTAAACGAAAACTCCAAATTGAACGCGGTTTGCAAATCTGAGCTCCTCATACGCCAATTAGTCGGATCAGAGATTTTAAATTTTTGATGAAAACACGAAAAAAAACATGACTAACCCCCTTGGAAATTTTGTTAAAAAATGCAACTTTCTTAAAAATCATCGTAGACTATTGAATTTAACTTTTTTTTCATCAGAAAGACGAGAGAAATTGATTGCCGTTAAAAAATAAAAAATTTCAGCCATCTTCAATAGTTAAAAAAATGGCGTGTCACCATGAACATGAATTGACGACAATTTTAGAAAAAAAAATTGGTTTACAAACACTCACACACGTATTGTTGGCATTGTTACAATTTCACAAACAAATTACTTAATGCAAATGTTACGCATAAACATTAAACTATTTCTTGAATGTCGCAGAATTTGTATCATTGCGACAACGACGCTTATTTTTTTGTGTTCATCATACGGAGCAACATTAATCACTTCAGTCGTCGCAATTAACTAGAAAACTCTAATTAAAACCCTTTCGCAAGCCAGTCGAGTGTCACGTGATTAGTTACGTGGCGGCTCGAATTATTGGAGAATGAGACTGTCGGCTCAATTGAAAATAATTGCAGCAGGAAGTTATCCTTTAAATAACAGTACTAGCATTAATATTAAACGCAATTTGTTAAGCTACAAATCATTTATTTTACTGTACATTAATTCTGCCTTCTTCAACACTCCGTTCCGCAATCGTTAAGCGAAGAATTCTGGCGAGAGCGACAGTGCCATTGCCCTAAAGAAGCATTTTTCTTCACTGAAAACCGGAGGGACTTAATTTATTGATTAAATTAAGAACGAGAAAAAGTGTAATCATTTACCCCAGGAGTTCCGCACTTCGCAGGCGACCTTATCCGCCAGCATGGCCACCGCCGCCTCCAGGCTGCCCGTAACGCAATTCGGAAACACCGACCCGTCCACGACCCGCAGGTGCCTGATGTCGCCCACCATGAAATCCGCATCGCTGCACACCGTGCAATCCTCGCTGATGTTCCCCGAATGGACGGTGCCGACCCCTTGCGACATCGGCATGCCCAGGTTCTCCGCGTAGCACCTCCAGTACTTATCGGTGCAGCTGTTGAAGTTCCTGCAGTCGGCGATCTTCGGATTGATGATCTTGGCGTTGATGGCGGTGAAGGGTTCCGACTCCACAAGGCTTCGCACGTAGCGCAGTCCGCTGGTTAGGGTGTTCATATCCGCCTCGTCGCTCAGGTAGTTGCCTTTGATGATCGGCTGAGTGAAGGGATTGTTGGATTTCAGCACGACTTCGCCGGTGGACTCCGGGTTGATTAAAATCGGAAACATCACCAGAACGCTGACCTCGCTGTTGCGTTCGAGGATGGATTTCGCGGTTTCCTTCTTGTATCCGTAATTCTCCAACAAGCGCTTGAAGTGCGGATCGTTGGGCTCGTAAAAGTAGTGGTGGATCTTGATGTTGAACCTGGCGAAGGGTTCCACCTTGGTGTCGATGGCGGCGACCAAACCGTTGATGTTGATCTGCGTGTACGGGCCCGACTTGTCCTTCAGGTAGTAATAGGTCGCGTCCGCGAAGTCCGTGCTGTTTTGATAATCGGCGCCCGGTATTTCGATAAACACGGGCACGCCCACTTGATCCCTGTAATTCTTACCAATCGGTAAATCCTTGATGACGATCATCCGGAACTTCTTTATCAAATCCGCCGGCCCGATTCCGCTCAGCATCAGCAGCTTCGCGGAGTTCACCGCCCCCCCTGTTAAAAAAACGTCTCGTTTCGCGCTGACGAAAATTTCGCGATCGTCAACGATGACGTCCACCCCCACCGCGCGATTATCAACGGGATCGTTGGTCACGACCCTACTTACCATCGCGTTCTGCACCACGTACAAATTATTCCGCTTCTTCGCCTTGTCCATGAACGCCTTCGCGAAATTCCACCGCTCACCCTCGCGTATATACCCGTTGACTTCATAATACCCTATCTCGTATTCCGAATTCGTTACCCTTTCATAGCCCTGCAGTTTCGCCGCGGAGTAAATCAAATTGGTAACCGATTGATTGGACCTGATGGGTTTGATGGGGATCTCCCCGCGGATTCCGAAACCCTGCTCGTTACTTCCCACCCCGGTGTAATTCTCGATGTTCTCGTAATGGACTTTCGCCTCCTCGCTGGACATGACGTTCCAATCGCTGAAGAATTTCGCTTCCGCGCGCTCGTAGTGCATGTTGGACAATCCGCTGCTGCCTCCGAGCATCTTTCCGGCGTGTATGGAACATTTTTTGTCTGACGTTCCGTGACACAGGTGGTTCTCCTTGCCGGTCTTGAATTGCCAGTCCTGTTCGCTGTTTACGATGCGGTTGTAGAAGACCGGAACCTGAAATATTACCAGAAAATACCGTTAGTGATGTAATGGGTGATTTTTAAAAGCACAATGTTTATCACAGATATTTTAGTGTATTCCATTTTGCTACGAATTAAAAATATAGATAGAAACGCCAAAGTAGCGGAATCTATTGCCTGAACGCTGTACTAAGCTTTAACACCGACAAGATATGGACATTGCCATTGTCTGTAGGTGTTCTGATGGGGGAACAATATTTAATGTTCAAAATTAAAAATATGATAGAAATTAAAGAAAACTAATCACTAGCATGATAAACCCGCACGCAGCAAAGAGAAACGGGTGCAGAATAATGGCGCACGCAGCAGCGGCTCTGATTGGCTACGCTCGATCGCGTCATATGACGTGGCGTTCACAAGCCAATCACAGCGCAACAAGCGATCACGCGCGTGACGTAGCCAATCGCAGCGCAAGAAGAACAGTCGGATCGGCGTACACGGCGTGCGCCATTGAAAGCAGTCGGCGTCACTAGTGTCTGTGCTGTTAATTTGATGAGTTTGCTAATTGATAATCGGTGTTTTTAAAATCGTTTTACTGTGAAAATCCTTGTTGAGTGTAGTGCAAGGCGTCTATAGGAAAAGTACGAGCGCTGAAGGTTTCGCCTGCGTGAAATTTCAATACTACGAGAAACGAATGGATTCAGAAAGGTTAGTCGGTTATATTTTTCTGTTATTTAAACGGAAGAAGAAATTTGAAACTCTTTTATGCCGAGTCCCGCTTCTTATCACTCTCCACATTATCAGATTGTGATGAAATGGTACCCTTCCAATTCTGAGGGGTAGAATCTAAACAACAACGCGAGACGGCCATGTTTGTTACAGCGCAGTACTCAGGTCCGTGCCAAGCGGGGGTGTTAGGGGTGCTCAGATTTTTGGGGCGGCAGGCCTTAGGAGGCGCCCGAATAAAGCCGATGCTAAACCTTATTGGTTCTTGCAAACGGTTTATTTAAAATTTATTTATTTTTTATATTGTGAACACGTTAAGCCCCGGCGTACATATTTTTTTTTATTCCTTGGACCGGGTATTTATTTCTCGTTTTTTCGGTTCTATAAATATATACAGTAACATCAAGTTTGTAACTGAATTATTATCTTTTTTTTGCATTATTTGCATAAAAAATCGGCATTACTTTGATGCCACCCTGTCGGTAAAGTTATTTTATGGTTTTGGACCGCGTGGTATTAAAGTAATGCCTCATCAAATAACTGAAATAAATTCCATAAGGTAAGCATTGAATCGTGAGATCGCGTTGTGTACACGCGGCCTGAAAAAAATATATACAGCCTGGCATTACGTTGATACCTCACGGTCCCAACGTCATATGTTATTGAGGCATCAAGTTGATGCCTTTCGGGGCTTAACGTGTTAATTATTTCGTATACAAACACAAGAAAATGTTGTTTGCCAGATTAACTTTCCACTTGAAGTTAAAATTAAAACAGAGGGTGGTGATGGGTGGGCCCCATCCTAGCATCTAACCAGCAAAAATGCCCCCCTTGTTTTTACAAGAGAAAAGCCATGAATTGATTATTTCGTTTGCGCTTGTGAAGCCTTTATTTTTGATTCAACCGGCTGGAGGGAGGGATAGAGTCCAACCACCACCCTTGGGTCTTATATTTACTGGGTGCACCCTAAACAAAAACACAAGTCGGTAATTACTGGAGAAAACCAATCTACAATTGATAATTTCTTTTAATTGTTATTTGCACTTTTGAAACCCTTGTTTTTGATTCAACTGGTTGGAGGATGGTGGGTGGGCCCTATGCTACCCTCCACTCACCCACCACCCTTCGGTTTCATTTTAACTTAAGCAGTATACCCTGCTTTGGAAACTTTTTAAATTGTACCAAATAAATTAATTTAAAAAAATCCTTTGATAGATTAACTTTCAACTTAAAGTTAAAAATAAAATAGAGGGTGGTGAGCCCTATCCTACCCTTCAACCAGCAAAACCGTTTCCCCGGCTGTTTTCTATAAGAGTTCTACAAAAGGAAAAAGAAAACAAATAATTGTTTATATCGTTTATCAATTTTTGACATGTTTGGAAACCTCGTTTTTTGTTTAACTGGTTGGAGGGTGAGATAGGACCCACCCACCACCCTTCGGTTTCATTTTAACTTAAGCAGTAAACACTGGTTTGGTAACTTTTTAAATTGTACCCTTGAAATAAATTAATAAAAAAATTTCCTTTGATAGATTAGCTTTCAACTTAAAGTTAAAAATAAAAAGGAGAGTAGTGGGTGTGCCCTATCCTACCCTTCAACCAGCAAAACCGTTTCCCCGGCTGTTTTTATAAGAGCTCTACAAAAAAAAAATTGATTATATCGTTCATCAATTGTTGGCACGTTTTAAAACCTCGTTTTTTGCTAAACCGGTTGGAAGGTGAGATAGGGACCACCCACTACCCTTCCGTTTCATTTGAACTTCAGTAGTCAACACTGGTTTTGGAAACTTTTTAAATTGAACGCTTAAAACAAATTAACAAAGAAATTTCCTTTGCTAGATAAGCTTTCAACTCAAAGTTAAAAATAAAACGGAGGGTGGTGGGTGGGCCCTATCCTACCTTATAACCAGCAAAACTGTTCCCTGACTATTTTTTATAAAAGCTTTACAAAACCTAACCTCTAGCCAGCAACACCGTTTCTCCGACTGTTTTTATAAGAGCTTTACAAAAATTCTTTCGCTTATTAATTGTTTATACTTATGAAATCCTTGTTTTGGTTCAACCGACTGGAGAGTGAGATAGGGCCCACCCATCACCCCTCGGTTTTATTTTAACCTAAGCAGTAAACTCTGCTTTGGTAACTATTTAAATCAAACTTAAAACAAATTAACAAATAAATTTCCTTCGCTGGATTAGGTTTCAGCTTGAAGAGTAAAATTAAAATGGGTGTTGATGGGTGGGCTCCATGTTATCCTCTAATCAGCAAAACCGTTTCCCCGTCTGTTTTTATAAGAACTTTACAAAAAAAAAACAACTTATTAGTTTATACTTATGAAACCTTTGTTTTTGGTGCATGCGGTTGAAGCACCCCCACCCACGAAGGTGGTATAGGACCCACCCATATCCCTTTCGTTTCATTTTAACTTCAGCAGTAAACACTGGTTTTGGTAACTTTTTAAATTGAACGCTTAAAAGAAATTCCCTTTGTTAGATTGGGTTTTAACTTAATGTTACAAATAAAACGGAGGGTGGGCCCCTATTCCACCCTCCAACTAGCAAGACCGTTCCCCCGACTGTTTTTAAAAGAGATGCACAATAGGAAATAACAAATATTTAATTATTTCGTTCATCATTGTTGACACGTATGAAACCCTCGTTTTTTGTTTTTAACTGCTTGGAGGGTGATATGTGGACCACCCACCACCCTTCGGTTTGATTTTAACACTAAACACTGGTTTTGGTAACTTTTTTTAATTTAACCCACAACAAAAAAATTCCTTTTCTAGATTAGCTTTCAATTTGAAGTTAAAATTAAAACAGAGGGTGGTGGGTGGTCCCTATTTTAACCTTCAAATAACAGAACATATGCGAGGGTTTCATAAATAATTGAATGAAATGTTGACGTTTTCCATCATAAATTAATTCTTTCAAAAAAACTGGTTGGATTATACGAAAATAAAAACCAGTGACGGTTCGCGGGGTTTTTTCAGTTGCAGAGACGGCTGGCTGCGTGACCGCACCTATCTGTAGTATCACCTCTTGTGCCTCGGCCGTACCAGAAAGAACCCCGCGAACCGTCACTGATAAAAACACATTCATCAGTTTTAAAAATTGTAAGAAAAATGCATGCTTCTGATTTTCTTTCTTAAACTCTTTAAAGTAGCCTCTGCTTTCGATTCGATTTACCTCAACATCAACTGTTGGCGTGGTCCCAGCTTCCAGTACCAACACGTTCCAGTCCTTCACCTCCGATAACCTATTGGCTAGAACGCAACCGGCACTGCCACCGCCCACGATTATAAAATCGAAAGTTGGTCCATCTTTCTGAAAACAAACCAAAAAAAACTCGATAAATAAAACACGATTGTTGAGAAATCGCGGAAATTTTAAAAAGTTGATGCACTTGCAACACTTGAATTTTTTTTTTAAATTTTTATTTCCCTCCTATAGTTTTAGCTTTGAAGGAAGTTGGTATTGCACTCAACCATAAGTTGAGATTTAGCAACAGTTGGTACTAAACTTTAGATTACAGTTGATGTACTTGCAACACTTGAATTTCTTTTGGAATTTTTAATTCCCCACCTATCACTTTAGCTTTGAAGACAGTTGGTATTGAACTCATTCATAAGTTGAGCTTTAGCAACAGTTGGTACTAAACTTTAGATTACAAATGATGCACTTGCAACACTTGAATTTCTTTGGGAATTTCTAATTTCCCACCTATAACTTTAGCTTTGAAGACAGTATCGTATGCAACCATATGTACTTCCCTAATTCCCTAACGTATCGTATACAACCCTATGTACTCATCTGCAGTCCATAGTACATAGCGTAAGACTCTACTATAAGGTTTTTTTTAACTGCAGAGGATAGTTACAATAAATATCAGCGGCAACCAAACGTATAATCATTTTGAATCATTTTAGAATAATTTTGAACCTCGAGACAAAATCCATATCTCCTGCAAAATGGACATTTTACGGAGAAACTCTGTCTGTAGAGTTGGATTTTTAATTAAGCAATTAAAGTATACAGAAACTATTCAATAGCATTATTTTGCGCCAGTGCGTTTATGAAGCAAAATTTGTGAAGTATTAAATTATATTATTTTGCACCTACCGCTGTTAACGTCGGTCCAAAGTCCGGAGGATACTGATCCTTGGTGGCCAACTGCGATCCGTAAAACGTTAAAATACTTATCAACTGAATTAGGGCCGAGCCCAAAACACCGCTAGCATGTTGATCCAACGAAACCATGTTGCGGAATAATTTAGGGCCGCAGGGATTAGAAGTGGAAATTTCGGGCGCACGTCACATCTTGACAATTTTCGAAAATGACGTGAAGCTTTCGGTCGGTTTCTATGACAACGAAATGTATCTATTCACAGGTAAACTAATCAAATAAAGAACAATTACACCAAAGAGCAAATTTAAAAAAAAAACTGAGAAGACCATATCAAATACATTTCCTAGCAATAAATGTAATAAAGACGAAAAATATCCTGAATATATGAATATATTCATGACTGCAAAATTAAGTCTTACTAAGACTAACACATTGAAACAACTATCGTATGTTCATTTAAAAAAAACCTCAAGTGTGCCATGACTTTTTCGTTTTAAAAATTTAAAGACATCTGCAACAAGTGAGGTTGTCTTAAATTTATTTATTTCAAGAATAAAAAAAACGTATATTGTAAATACTTGTATGATGACTAAGGAATATGATTTTAATTTACAGGTACTTTTACGGGTCTGTAACTCTGTAAGTTGTTGAGTTAATTTAGCAGCACTCAGCACACATTTAGACTTTAGTCGAGTGATATTTTTAACAGGTGTAGATTTAGCATTCACAGCATTGACACCTTCCTGAAAAAACCAAAAATGTTGATGCGGCCATCATGCTACTTTCCCCCATTCGATGGCATAATAATTATTTATAAATAATAAACGATAAATCAAAATTGGCACTTGGTTTGTTCCACAAATTTGTTGTTTATTTACTCGACTAGTTTCGCTTGTTACTAGTCGAGTAAATAAACAACAAGTTTGTGAAACAAACCAAGTGTTAATTTTTATTTATCTTTTATTATTTTAAAAATGTTTCACCAAGTGATGAGTGAGAAAGTGAGAAAGTTATTCAAGAAATATACTTATTTATGTTTTTCTTTTCTTAGGTATTCGAATTTTCTAGTTTTTCGATATTTCAGAAAAATTACCTTTCTATGTATCAAATGTTTTTGAAATATTTTTAATTTTTTTTTTGTAAAATTGTACCTTCTTCGGGTTTCTCTGACGTTCTCTCAAAAATCCAAAATACTCTTTTTGCATTTAAACAAAACATATATTTTAATATTGGATTGATGAGGCTGTTACTTGGTGAAATTCCATAATATATGTGTTAAGTAAAACACGTGTGTTGAGAATTTTCACAAATTTTTAATGTCGAAACACTGCGATATATGTTTCGCCACACAGTGGCTTCATCAGGCAGATGATATTTGAATCATTAAATATTGTTTCCCCATCGGAACATATATTTTAATATTTGTTATGTGGAAAGCTTCTACTTCGTTATACATGTTTTTATATGGAATAAAACACTTTTTACTTTATTTGTATAACACTGATTTATACGTTTGACTGCAGTATTATATGCAACCATATGTACTTCCCTAACGTATCGTATACAACCCTATATACTCATCTGCAGTCCACAGTACATAGCGTAAGAGTCTACTATAAGGTTTTTTTTTTAACTGCAGAGGATAGTTACAAGAAAGATGCCATTATCAAACTAAAACTTTAGTTTTGATAATGGAAAGCTGAGTGTTTTACAGAGAAAGTAAAACGTGTTTTATTCCATATATTTTAAGAAAACAATGAACAGAAACTCAACCTATAAATTTAACAAATACAGTAATTATATATTTCAATTAGTTATTGACCGCGCGGTCCATAAATTCCATCAATTTCATCAATTGGCTACCATGAAAAGCTTCCTAAACAAAATCCTAAGTTATGTACAAATTCATCTTCATCCAAATTTTTTAAGGCTGTTCGAAGTAGTTCACGAACGTGAACCAGAACATTAATGTTAAAAAAAATTCCATCAATTGTAAATAATTAGTGTTTCTAATTTTCTACATCTTACCTCGATCACCGTGTGTCAAAATTCGACCAGTTTTTAATCCGCACAAGGTGTCCGAAGATAATTTTTTTGTCTCGTTTCGCAGCGAGAATAAATTCTTATCACTGGCCCGCGGCCGCGAACCTGTTGATACCAATTCAGTTTGCTGTTCGCGGTCGCGTAGAATATGTGTTCTCGTGTTCGGAATATTTATTTTTCGAAAGTTTTAGTGCCCGTTGTGTGTTGTGATACATCTTCAGGGATTGTGTGTGTGTGTGTGTGTGTGGTGTCGGTGTGTGTTCATCAACTCCATTCCGCCCCATCAATCCGAGGGAAGCAAAGAAACATCATCTAGGTTACATCTTAACCGTCTTTTCTGTAAGTTTTGATTTTTTTGCATACGGCCTCTTTAATCGAAATTGAAGTAAAGTATTGTTTCAGTAGCTTTAGAAAATTTCAACTGTCTGACAATTGTTTTTTATATTTTTACTTTCTCCGTTACGAAGTACTAGAAAGTATTGTGATCGTGATTTTTTTTTCAAAAAATTTTTTTACGGAAATATCCGTTTTGGGGTCCCTAGATGCCATTTCAACAATTTCTGGAAAAAAAAACTTGTGTCTGTGTGTGTGTGTGTGTCTGTATCTCAAAAACTAATAGACCAATTGATATGAAACTTTAAACATAAGTTTTATTTGATAATCCGACAAACTGAAAAGCTTTTGGTAAAATTTCGTACACCGGAAGTGGGTGTTTACCTTAACTGTTTTTTGTTTTTTCCCAATATTTTCTTAAATATAAAAATATCACAAAAATATTTAAGCACATATTGAAGACAACAAAGAAATTAACATCTTTGGTTTGAAAATATTTTTGTTATTCAAGAAAAAAAATTATTAATTTTTTTTTTCATTTTTGGTATACAATTATGAAACGCTAATAGTTACAGCAAATTTATGTTAATAATAATTGTAAATAATGCCGAAATAAACAATTTATGAAGAATAAGTTTTTTTTTCGAAATCTCTTTAGTTTTTGAGTAAACTGAGTTTTTGAATTTGAAGTACATTTTTTCATCTTTCATAATTTTCACGTTTTAAACGTCAGTTTTATCCGAGTCTACGAAACGTTCGATGCACTCTTGAAATATTATTTAAATTGAAAATAAACCATGGAAGCTTAAATATAAATTATACCATCAAGTCGGAGAAAGTAACATGATGGCCACATCACCATTTTTTTAAGCAAATTTTTAATAATTACAAATTTTGTTCCCGTGGAATTGGTCCGAATTATAATTAAGGGATGTTTGCAGATTTTGACAGTATCATGGAGTATTATGTTGTTTGAGTAAATTTTGAAAATTTCAAGTTTCTGGCAATTGTTTTTATATTTTTTTAAGCGCTCGAGAAAAAGTGCAATTATTGATAATTACAAATTTTGTTCCCGTGGAATTATCTCGAAATTTAATTAAGGGATGTTTGCAGATTTTGACAGTATCATGAAGTATCATGTTGTTTGAGTAAATTTAAAAAATTTCACGTGTCTCTGGCTATTGTTTTTATATTTTTGTAAACGCTCGAGAAACAGTGCAATTTTTGATAATTACAAATTTCGTTCTCGTGGAATTATCTCGAAATGTAATTAAGGGATGTTTGCAGATTTTGACAGTATAGTGGAGTAATATGTTGTTTGAGTAAATTTTGAAAATTTCAAGTTTCTGGCAATTGTTTTTATATTTTTTTAAGCGCTCGAGAAAAAGTGCAATTGTTAATAATTGCAAATTTTCTTCTCGTGGAATTATCTCTAAATGTAATTAAGGGATGTTTGCAGATTTTGACAGTATAGTGGAGTAATATGTTGTTTGAGTAAATTTTGAAAATTTCAAGTTTCTGGCAATTGTTTTTATATTTTTTTAAACGCTCGAGATAAAGTGAAATTTTTGATAATTACAAATTTCGTTCTCGTGGAATTATCTCGAAATGTAATTAAGGGATGTTTGCAGATTTTGACAGTATCATGAAGTATCATGTTGTTTGAGTAAATTTAGAAAATTTCAAGTGTCTAGCAATTGTTTTTATATTTTTTTAAGCGCTCGAGAAAAAGTGCAATTTTTGATAATTACAAATTTCGTTCTCGTGGAATTATCTCTAAATGTAATTAAGGGATGTTTGCAGATTTTAATAGTATCGTGTAGTAATATGTTGTTTGAGTAAATTTAGAAAATTTCAAGTGTCTGGCAATTGTTTTTAAATTTTTTTAAGCGCTCGAGAAAAAGTGCAATTTTTGATAATTACAAATTTCGTTCTCGTGGAATTATCTCTAAATGTAATTAAGGGATGTTTGCAGATTTTAATAGTATCGTGTAGTAATATGTTGTTTGAGTAAATTTAGAAAATTTCAAGTGTCTGGCAATTGTTTTTAAATTTTTTTAAGCGCTCGAGAAAAAGTGCAATTTTTAATAATTACAAATTGTGTTCTCGTGGAGTTGGCTCAAAATGTAGTTAAGGGATGTTTGCAGATTTTGACAGTATCATGGAGTAATATGTTATTTGAGTAAATTTTGAAAATTTCAACTGTCTGGCAATTGTTTTTATATTTTTTAGCCTACGGTAAAGGCATAACTACAAAATTAAAATAATCTCTTATTACGTGCGATTACCTTAAAATTCAACCAAGGATTTTGTTTTGATTTTTGAAAAATCCAATAGTCGAGTGGATTTTGAGAACATTTGGTAGATTTTTTTTTTTTATATTTTAGCGCTCGATAAACGTAAGATCCAGATTTATAATAAGTTTTGATTATGGGCGATTGTCTTAGAAATTAAATTGTTTTTTTGTGAGATACTTAGGGAATTCTCGAGTAAATTTTAATGTTTTAAGCTTATGGCAATTGTTTTTCTGTATTTTAGTACTTTAGATTTTGGGTAAATTTTGAAAGTTTTAAGCTTGCGGCAAGTGTTTTTCTAATTTTTATCGCTCGAGATATGCAAAAAATTCGTGCGATTTCGTGATTTTTCGAAAATCTTATGGTAGAGTGGATTTTGAGTAAATTTTGAAAGCTATAAGCACACAGATACATGGAATACAGATACACACACACAGTAGACACTATTTTTTTCCCCAAAATTGTTGAAATCGCCTTCAGAGGACCTTAAAACGAATATTTCCGTTAAAAAAATTGAAAAAATTTGGACGATCACAATACTTTCTCGTACTTCGTAACGGAGAAAGTAAAACTGGCAATTTATAAATTCGACAATCTTTTATTTGTTAGTGAAATTCGAGTTAAGTATTCTTTAATATTTATTTAATTTTAAATAAACGGTTCAGAATCAAATTTAAGAGTACCAAGTGGCCCTTGTTTTTATTACTGGGTCAGAAAATGAGGTAGCTAGGTCGCACGTAGCTCAATTTTAAGCCTTTCATTAATTTTAATTTTGTTTAAAATGCATTTTATTAAAATTGAGAATACTTTTTTTAAACTTGATTTTATTGAAGTTTCGAACATAATTAGCTACAAAATGTATTGTCGAAACTGTAGTCACAAATCTTCAATTAGATTTTGAGACAGAATACTTTTTTTAAAGGTTTGTTTCATTGAAGACTTATGACTATAGTTTCGAAAATTGATTTTTTGGGATAAAAAAAGTTTCATGATTTTTTTGGAGATGTTATCAGATATTATATTAACCCATTAACGCCTGAGTTTGTTTTTTTATTGAATTCAACTTTTCTTAATTTTTTTAATTACATTAAATTACAAAGTCAGAACTTTATTCATATCACTTTTAGTATACGAAATTTTGAATATGTGCCATAGATGGATTGCCAGACATAAAATACTAATAAAATCCAAAATAACATTACTATTTTGTGTTCCTTATATGGCACACTCGGCGGTAATGGGTAAAGATAATAAAAAATCATGTATGGGAAAAATTATACCCAACAATAATTCAAAGAACAAAGGCAAGATTAAACATTATTTATAGATACTCCAAATTCACAGTTTTTATATTTCAACTAAAGTAATGTACAAACTCTCTCTACCAATAGTCCAAATTCCACCACTTCTCAGGAATTTTCTGCATCGCTATGTCATCCTCGACTGTTCCAACATTCTCTGGTGTTCCTCGGGACTCGTATTCAGGACTTAAAGATTGCAACACACGCCAGTCTTCCTTTATCATATCTGCCGCTTTCTCGGCTATCATGATGACGGGAATATTTGTATTGCCAGAGGTTATATAGGGCATAATCGAGGCATCGACGACTCTTAAGTTTTTGATACCGTGCACTCGAAGTCGAGAGTCGACGACTGCTGTCGGGTCGTGTTTTGGGCCCATTTTGCACGTACCTAAAAATAAAACAACATTGATACGTAGATATATTCACACAGAGACTTTACAAAAATTAATCTTTCATGGTTGGATTAACATTTATTTACACGAAATTATAGTTTGAAAAAGTTTTTTATATCAAAATCTTCAAGATGTAAGATAATGTGAACACCTCGGACATCCAACAGTGTTTCATTTCGAGTTTATATATTTATTTATTTAGCAAAAACCTAACAAATCCAAGGTCCAAATTACTAATAAACACTAAATAAACAATTTTTGAATTCAAAATAAAATTAAAATAAACTAAATAAAATATTGAAAGCTTGAGGCGTTTACTTCGTGCAAATGAGACAGAATAACTTTGTTTTAGGTTTTAAATTTTGCATTTGTAATAGTAATTTTTAATTTTTATTTGTTGTTGGTAATCCATGTTCATCAGGTGATTTAATATGAGAAATAGACTGTTGTACCTCCTGATATCTATTTTTATTTTATTTTAGTTTATTTTAATTTTTTGTAGTATACTGCTGATATAAATAAAAATAGATATCAGGAAGTACAACAGTCTATTTCTCATTTTAATTTTTAGTTTTCAATTTTTAATTTTTAGCATAAATTATTGTTTGCCATCAATGACATGGTACGTCTACTAGATGGCGTAGCAAACCATTCTACAATTTAAATTTTTTATTTATTATCAATTTTATCAGACTTTTAATTTGTAATTAATTGCTTACCAACAGGATGATAAATTGTTAGCGTGTAGTGTCTAGCCTGACATTCCCAATATTCATCGGAAACGAACTCTAGATGTTCACATCCCGGTATTCTCAAATGATTGAATCGAACGTTGTACTTCTTCATTATTTCCGTGTATATCAAAGAGTAGCCTATTTTAGCCCCTTCGATCTACAACAAAAAATAACGAATTGAATATCTTCTTCTTAAAAAAATTATAATTAAATAAAATATAGCCTGAATGTATGCATTTACCTGTTTGAAAAACTACAAAATTAAGACGTACAAATAATAATAATCTCGCATAATGGTCAAAGTCAAAAAGCAAAACCAAAAATAAAAATTATTATTATTAATTAATTGCAATTTTCTTCCTGTTGAAAAAACTAGAGTTAGATTAATTTTCAAATTGTTTAGACACGTTGCTGCCGGAAATTACTCGAAGAGACTACACAAAAATGTTGGTTTTGGTGGTCTCCTAACGATGAGCTTATGTACGAATTGTTTTATGGTGGATGCGCCGGGCACCAAAAATCACTGCACCGTATAATAATAATTATTATTATTAATGCCAGAACTCTTCCAAGTTTTACTCACTATAACAGCTAAATCGTGCGGATCCGAGAAGTAATTCGGAAAAATTTTCGGCGGCGTGCGAACATCATCGTCCTCCAACTCGATCCAACCCCTGCTCCTGGGTCGCAGCAATAAGGGCCACAGGGTGTAGGCATCTTTAAAGATCAATTCCTCGTAGACGGCGGTGTAAAAATCATCGGTCAAACCGGCTGCCCTTTTGCTGAAGACACCGCCGTCTGTATTTTCGGCGAACGACGCGAAAAACAGTTGAATATCGGGCAAATCCATGGACCGATTGGCGTATTTCGTGTTCACGAAAGCCATGGCTTCGACTTCGGGCAACCAGTACACCGGCCCTCGTTCGTGCTTGACGAACTCGTCGACGTTCTCGGTGGTGAAAATGCGATCCAGGCGGAACCCCATGCCGATGGAGTCGTACTCTTGCGGTGCGTCGAACAGATACGTTCCTCCGCCGATTGCAACGTGGTCTTGCAGATTGCGGCCTACGCCGGGAAGGTCGTAAATCAAGTCCACGCCTTGAATTTAAAAAATATCCAACGTACTACAAAAATTGCGTTGCGGAAAAAAACGTTTGTTCGAATCTTAAAGAACTTATTTGAAGATAACTTACCAACATCATGAAGATGTTTCTTAGGACCGAGACCTGAGATCATCATGAGTTGGGGCGATTGAACCGCTCCTGCGCTCAAGATGACCTCGCGGTTTGCGTACACCGTCTTCTTAATTCCGAACTTGGAGATCTCAACGGCGTACGCTTGATATGTGGACTTTTCGACCAGTATCTTCTCCGCGTAGGTCATCAAGGTCACGTCCAAATTGTCTCTGTCGTGGACCGAACGGAGGAAGGCTTTTGCTGTACTGCACCTGCAATATTCCAAACGAAAACAAGTTATGTTGTTGGTCAGGGAACTTTTAATTTGAGAGATTGTACTGAAGATCATCAAACTACTGAAAAATATTACGGCAGTTAACGTTGCTTGAATACTTCTACGTGTTAGATCAGACTTCCAAAAACTTTTCTTCATTCCCTCCTTTCATTTTCCTTTCATTATTCAATTTGATTTGTTCTCGTTTAACTTTATTTTGAGTCTTAAAAAAATTGCATTCGTCGATTAGAAAATTTGGCCAGGTCTAACAAATTGAGGAATTAACTTGAAAGTTTCCAAATCCATTAATAAATATTGTATTTCTAATTTCTCAACAAAACAATTGACATATCCAAGCTAGAAACAAAACCACAACACCTTAAACTTAAATTCGAGAAAACGAAAATTGCATTCAACGATTAGAAAATTTGTGCAGATCTAACAAATTGAGGAATTAACTAGAAAGTTTCCAAATCCATTCATAAATATTGTATTTCTAATTTCTCGACAAAACAATTGATATATCCAAGCTAGAAACAAAACCACAACACCTTAAACTTAAACTTAAGAAAACGAAAATTGCATTCAACGATTAGAAAATTTGTGCAGGTATAACAAATTGAGGAATGAACTTGAAAGTTTCCAAATCCATTCACAAATATTGTATTTCTAATTTCTTAACAAAACAATTGACATATCCAAGCTAGAAACAAAACCACAACACCTTAAACTTAAACTTGAGAAAACGAAAATTGCATTCAACGATTAGAAAATTTGTTCAGGTCTAACAAATTGAGGAATTAACTTGAAAGTTTCCAAATCCATTCATAAATATTGTATTTCTAATTTCTTAACAAAACAATTGACATATCCAAGCTAGAAACAAAACCACAACACCTTAAACTTAAACTTAAGAAAACGAAAATTGCATTCAACGATTAGAAAATTTGTGCAGGTCTAATAAATTGAGGAATTAACTTGAAAGTTTCCAAATCCATTCATAAATATTGTATTTCTAATTTCTCAACAAAACAATTGACATATCCAAGCTAGAAACAAAACCACAACACCTTAAACTTAAACTTGAGAAATTTAAAATTGCATTCAACGATTAGAAAATTTGTGCAGGTCTAATAAATTGAGGAATTAACTAGAAAGTTTCCAAATCCATTCATAAATATTGTATTTCTAATTTCTCGACAAAACAATTGATATATCCAAGCTAGAAACAAAACCACAACACCTTAAACTTAAACTTAAGAAAACGAAAATTGCATTCAACGATTAGAAAATTTGTGCAGGTGTAACAAATTGAGGAATGAACTTGAAAGTTTCCAAATCCATTCACAAATATTGTATTTCTAATTTCTTAACAAAACAATTGACATATCCAAGCTAGAAACAAAACCACAACACCTTAAACTTAAACTTAAGAAAACGAAAATTGCATTCAACGATTAGAAAATTTGTGCAGGTCTAATAAATTGAGGAATTAACTTGAAAGTTTCCAAATCCATTGAGAAATATTGTATTTCTAATTTCTCAACAAAACAATTGACATATCCAAGCTAGAAACAAAATCACAACACCTTAAACTTAAACTTGAGAAAACGAAAATTGCATTCAACGATTAGAAAATTTGTGCAGGTCTAATAAATTGAGGAATTAACTTGAAAGTTTCCAAATCCATTCACAAATATTGTATTTCTAATTTCTTAACAAAACAATTGACATATCCAAGCTAGAAACAAAACCACAACACCTTAAACTTAAACTTGAGAAAACGAAAATTGCATTCAACGATTAGAAAATTTGTGCAGGTCTAACAAATTGAGGAATTAACTTGAAAGTTTCCAAATCCATTCACAAATATTGTATTTCTAATTTCTTAACAAAACAATTGACATATCCAAGCTAGAAACAAAACCACAACACCTTAAACTTAAACTTGAGAAAACGAAAATTGCATTCAACGATTAGAAAATTTGTGCAGGTCTAACAAATTGAGGAATTAACTTGAAAGTTTCCAAATCCATTCACAAATATTGTATTTCTAATTTCTTAACAAAACAATTGACATATCCAAGCTAGAAACAAAACCACAACACCTTAAACTTAAACTTGAGAAAACGAAAATTGCATTCAACGATTAGAAAATTTGTGCAGGTCTAACAAATTGAGGAATTAACTTGAAAGTTTCCAAATCCATTCACAAATATTGTATTTCTAATTTCTTAACAAAACAATTGACATATCCAAGCTAGAAACAAAACCACAACACCTTAAACTTAAACTTAAGAAAACGAAAATTGCATTCAACGATTAGAAAATTTGTGCAGGTCTAATAAATTGAGGAATTAACTTGAAAGTTTCCAAATCCATTGAGAAATATTGTATTTCTAATTTCTCAACAAAACAATTGACATATCCAAGCTAGAAACAAAATCACAACACCTTAAACTTAAACTTGAGAAAACGAAAATTGCATTCAACGATTAGAAAATTTGTGCAGGTCTAATAAATTGAGGAATTAACTTGAAAGTTTCCAAATCCATTCACAAATATTGTATTTCTAATTTCTTAACAAAACAATTGACATATCCAAGCTAGAAACAAAACCACAACACCTTAAACTTAAACTTGAGAAAACGAAAATTGCATTCAACGATTAGAAAATTTGTGCAGGTCTAACAAATTGAGGAATTAACTTGAAAGTTTCCAAATCCATTCACAAATATTGTATTTCTAATTTCTTAACAAAACAATTGACATATCCAAGCTAGAAACAAAACCACAACACCTTAAACTTAAACTTGAGAAAACGAAAATTGCATTCAACGATTAGAAAATTTGTTCAGGTCTAAAAAATTGAGGAATTAACTTGAAAGTTTCCAAATCCATTCATAAATATTGTATTTCTAATTTCTTAACAAAACAATTGACATATCCAAGCTAGAAACAAAACCACAACACCTTAAACTTAAACTTAAGAAAACGAAAATTGCATTCAACGATTAGAAAATTTGTGCAGGTCTAATAAATTGAGGAATTAACTTGAAAGTTTCCAAATCCATTCATAAATATTGTATTTCTAATTTCTCAACAAAACAATTGACATATCCAAGCTAGAAACAAAACCACAACACCTTAAACTTAAACTTGAGAAAACGAAAATTGCATTCAACGATTAGAAAATTTGTGCAGGTCTAATAAATTGAGGAATTAACTTGAAAGTTTCCAAATCCATTCATAAATATTGTATTTCTAATTTCTCAACAAAACAATTGACATATCCAAGCTAGAAACAAAACCACAACACCTTAAACTTAAACTTGAGAAAACGAAAATTGCATTCAACGATTAGAAAATTTGTGCAGGTCTAATAAATTGAGGAATTAACTTGAAAGTTTCCAAATCCATTCATAAATATTGTATTTCTAATTTCTCAACAAAACAATTGACATATCCAAGCTAGGAACAAAACCACAACACCTTAAACTTATACTTAAGAAAACGAAAATTGCATTCAACGATTAGAAAATTTGTGCAGATCTAACAAATTGAGGAATTAACTAGAAAGTCTCCAAATCCATTCATAAATATTGTATTTCTAATTTCTCGACAAAACAATTGATATATCCAAGCTAGAAACAAAACCACAACACCTTAAACTTAAACTTGAGAAAACGAAAATTGCATTCAACGATTAGAAAATTTGTTCAGGTCTAAAAAATTGAGGAATTAACTTGAAAGTTTCCAAATCCATTCATAAATATTGTATTTCTAATTTCTTAACAAAACAATTGACATATCCAAGCTAGAAACAAAACCACAACACCTTAAACTTAAATTCGAGAAAACGAAAATTGCATTCAACGATTAGAAAATTTGTGCAGATCTAACAAATTGAGGAATTAACTAGAAAGTTTCCAAATCCATTCATAAATATTGTATTTCTAATTTCTCAACAAAACAATTGACATATCCAAGCTAGAAACAAAACCACAAGACCTTAAACTTAAACTTAAGAAAACGAAAATTGCATTCTACGATTAGAAAATTTGTGCAGGTCTAACAAATTGAGGAATTAACTTGAAAATTTCCAAATCCATTTATAAATATTGTATTTCTAATTTCTCAACAAAACAATTGACATATCCAAGCTAGAAACAAAACCACAACACCTTAAACTTAAACTTGAGAAAACGAAAATTGCATTCAACGATTAGAAAATTTGTGCAGGTCTAACAAATTGAGGAATTAACTTGAAAGTTTCCAAATCCATTCATAAATATTGTATTTCTAATTTCTCAACAAAACAATTGACATATCCAAGCTAGAAACAAAACCACAAGACCTTAAACTTAAACTTAAGAAAACGAAAATTGCATTCTACGATTAGAAAATTTGTGCAGGTCTAACAAATTGAGGAATTAACTTGAAAATTTCCAAATCCATTTATAAATATTGTATTTCTAATTTCTCAACAAAACAATTGACATATCCAAGCTAGAAACAAAACCACAACACCTTAAACTTAAACTTAAGAAAACGAAAATTGCATTCAACGATTAGAAAATTTGTTCAGGTCTAACAAATTGAGGAATTAACTTGAAAGTTTCCAAATCCATTCATAAATATTGTATTTCTAATTTCTTAACAAAACAATTGACATATCCAAGCTAGAAACAAAACCACAACACCTTAAACTTAAACTTAAGAAAACGAAAATTGCATTCTACGATTAGAAAATTTGTGCAGGTCTAACAAATTGAGGAATTAACTAGAAAGTTTCCAAATCCATTCATAAATATTGTATTTCTAATTTCTTAACAAAACAATTGACATATCCAAGCTAGAAACAAAACCACAACACCTTAAACTTAAACTTAAGAAAACGAAAATTGCATTCAACGATTAGAAAATTTGTTCAGGTCTAACAAATTGAGGAATTAACTTGAAAGTTTCCAAATCCATTCATAAATATTGTATTTCTAATTTCTTAACAAAACAATTGACATATCCAAGCTAGAAACAAAACCACAACACCTTAAACTTAAACTTGAGAAAACGAAAATTGCATTCAACGATTAGAAAATTTGTGCAGGTCTAACAAATTGAGGAATTAACTTGAAAATTTCCAAATCCATTTATAAATATTGTATTTCTAATTTCTCAACAAAACAATTGACATATCCAAGCTAGAAACAAAACCACAACACCTTAAACTTAAACTTGAGAAAACGAAAATTGCATTCAACGATTAGAAAATTTGTGCAGGTCTAATAAATTGAGGAATTAACTTGAAAGTTTCCAAATCCATTCATAAATATTGTATTTCTAATTTCTCAACAAAACAATTGACATATCCAAGCTAGAAACAAAACCACAACACCTTAAACTTAAACTTGAGAAAACGAAAATTGCATTCAACGATTAGAAAATTTGTGCAGGTCTAATAAATTGAGGAATTAACTTGAAAGTTTCCAAATCCATTCATAAATATTGTATTTCTAATTTCTCAACAAAACAATTGACATATCCAAGCTAGAAACAAAACCACAAGACCTTAAACTTAAACTTAAGAAAACGAAAATTGCATTCTACGATTAGAAAATTTGTGCAGGTCTAACAAATTGAGGAATTAACTTGAAAATTTCCAAATCCATTTATAAATATTGTATTTCTAATTTCTCAACAAAACAATTGACATATCCAAGCTAGAAACAAAACCACAACACCTTAAACTTAAACTTGAGAAAACGAAAATTGCATTCAACGATTAGAAAATTTGTGCAGGTCTAACAAATTGAGGAATTAACTTGAAAGTTTCCAAATCCATTCACAAATATTGTATTTCTAATTTCTTAACAAAACAATTGACATATCCAAGCTAGAAACAAAACCACAACATCTAAAACTTAAACCGGAGAAAACGAAAATTGCATTCAACGATTAGAAAATTTGTGTAGGTCTAACAAACGAGACTTCAAAAAGCTTTTCTTTTTCCTTTCATTCATCTTCCCTTCATTACTCAATTTGATTTGTTTTAAGTCTTAGATCAGAGACTTTAAAAACCGTTTCTTCTTTCTCTCCTTTAATCTTTCTTGCATTACTCAATTTAATTTCTTTTCATTCAAACTAATTTGGAATCTTAGAAAATACAATCAATTCTTACCTAAGTCCATCCCTTAACGTCCCATGCGCTATAGTAAACCCAGTCTGGTATTTCCCGTTAACATCCCCAACACGATACCCGAGCTCTGCCCCCGCTCTCAAAAACCACTCCACAATCGGAGAATGGTACCTGAAATGCTCCACCGTTAAATACCCTCCAGTGCCGTGGTACTCATCATCCAGATACTGCGGTATGCGCATGTCTTCCGATTTCAGAAAGTACGGAAAGATATCCTCGTAGCTCCATCCCTCGTTGCCCAAACTTTCCCAGTAATCGTAGTCCAGGCGGTTTCCTCTGATGTAAAGCATCGCGTTGAGGACGCTGCATCCTCCCAAGACTTTTCCCCGCGGCCAGTTGCAGCTGCGGTCGTTCATGCTCAAGCAGTAGCTGTCGCTGGGCTGCGTCCTGAATTGCCAGTCCAGAGGGGATCGTTGCAGGGCCGGGAACATGATGGGCAGGTCCGTGATCTGGGGGAATTCGTCGGGGCCGGCTTCGATCAGCAGGACGTCCCATTTGTGGATTTCGCTCAGACGGTTCGCCATTACCGAGCCGGCACTGCCTCCACCTAAAAAAAATCAAAAAAAGATTAGATCAACAATTGTACGAAGAAAAAAGTATGGAAAAATTGTTCAAATTTTGATGCATTGAAAATTGCCACCGACCTCAACTGAAGATATTGAAAGTAGGACGCTGGAAGATGTAACAATTTGATGCAAGATTGCAAAATTTACTTAAAATGCAATTCGAACTATGGTTTTAAAAACTGCTTTCATCTCACCCCTAAATTTTGAAGTAATCACATGAGAACGCAGAGCAAAATTATGAAAAATTGTTGAAACTTTGATGCCTTGAAGAAATAAGAAAAACAAATGCTATCGAGACAATCGTTCCAAATTTCCTTTAAATGCATTTGGAACCTTGAGGAAATTATTGATGCACTTACCGATAACAATGAAATCGTAGTAGTCCTTGATATCGAAAATGGGCGTGTCTTGAACTCTGTTGTCTTTATCAAAAACGTCTTGTCGATGATGTAGAGTTTGTGTGTGGAGATATACGAGGAAACCTAGGCTAGGGCCTAAGGTTAGCAACATCCTCACCGACGAATAAAAGTTCATTAGCTCGTTGTGTGCCATTTTGTCTGCAGGTTCCTGCAAATATTTTTTTTTTTATTTTTTGATCATCAAATTTCAGTTTTGACCGCCGCCATTTTTCTTGCGGTGAAGTTGGAAAAGTTTTAATTGGTAATCTGTAAAAACACACTTTCTAAGAATATTCTGTCACATTTTTATTCAATTGTTTTATTGGATAAGAAATCTACAGTCATGTTTCTGCAAAAAGTTCAATTTTTGATTATCAAATTTCAGTTTTGACGGGCGCCATTTTTTTCGCGGAGAAGTTGGAAAAGTTTTAATTGGTAATTTCTAAAGACACACTTTTTGAGAATAATTGGTCTCATTTTTATTCAATTGTTTTATTGGATAAGAAATCTACAATCATGTTTTTGCAAAAAGTTCAATTTTTGATCATCAAATTACAGTTTTGTCCGCCGCCATTTTTCTCGCGGTGAAGTTGGAAAAGTTTTAGTTGGTAATTTCTAAAGGCACACTTTTTTATAATAATCTGTCACATTTTTATTCAATTGTTTTATTGGATAAGAAATCTACAATCATGTTTCTAAAGAAAGTTCAATTTTTGATTATCAAATTTCAGTTTCGACCGCCGCCATTTTTCTCGCGGTGCAGTTGGAAAAGTTTTAATTGGTAATTTGTAAAAACACACTTTCTAACAATAATTGGTCACATTTTTATTCAATTGTTTTATTGGATAAGAAATCTACAGTCATGTTTCTGCAAAAAGTTCAATTTTTGTTCAACAAATTTCAGTTTTGTCCGCCGCCATTTTTCTTACGGTGAAGTTGGAAAAGTTTTAATTAGTAATTTGTAAAGACACACTTTCTAATAATAATTGGTCATATTTTTATTCAATTGTTTTATTGGATAAGAAATCTACAGTCATGTTTCTACAAAAAGTCAATTTTTGATCATCAAATTTTAGTTTTGACCGCCGCCATTTTTCTCGCGGTGAAGTTGGAAAAATTTGAATTGGTAATTTGTAAAGACACACTTTCTAAGAATAATTGGTCACATTTTTATTCAATTGTTTTATTGGATAAGATATCTACAATCATGTTTCTGCAAAGAGTCAATTTTTTATCAATAAATTTTAGTTTTGACCGCCGCCATTTTTCTCGCGGTGAAGTTGAAATAGTTTTAATTGGTAATTTGTAAAAACACACTTTCTAAGAATAATTGGTCACATTTTTATTCAATTGTTTTGTTGGATAAGAAATCTACAATCATGTTTCTGCGAAAAGTTCAATTTTTGATCATCAAATTTCAGTTTTGACGGGCGCCATTTTTCTTGCGGTGAAGTTGGAAAAGTTGTAATTAGTAATCTGTAAAAATATACTTTCTAATAATATTCTGTCATATTTTTATTCAATTGTTTTATTGGATAAGAAATCTACAATGATGTTTCTGCAAAAAGTTCAATTTTTGTTCAACAAATTTCAGTTTTGTCCGCCGCCATTTTTCTTACGGTGAAGTTGGAAAAGTTTTAATTAGTAATTTGTAAAGACACACTTTCTAAGAATAATTGGTCACATTTTTATTCAATTGTTTTATTGGATAAGAAATCTACAGTCATGTTTCTACAAAAAGTCAATTTTTGATCATCAAATTTTAGTTTTGACCGCCGCCATTTTTCTCGCGGTGAAGTTGGAAAAATTTGAATTGGTAATTTGTAAAGACACACTTTCTAAGAATAATTGGTCACATTTTTATTCAATTGTTTTATTGGATAAGAAATCTACAATCATGTTTCTGCGAAAAGTTCAATTTTTGATCATCAAATTTCAGTTTTGACGGGCGCCATTTTTCTTGCGGTGAAGTTGGAAAAGTTGTAATTAGTAATCTGTAAAAATATACTTTCTAATAATATTCTGTCATATTTTTATTCAATTGTTTTATTGGATAAGAAATCTACAATGATGTTTCTGCAAAAAGTTCAATTTTTGTTCAACAAATTTCAGTTTTGTCCGCCGCCATTTTTCTTGCGGTGAAGTTGGAAAAGTTTTAATTGGTAATTTGTAAAGACACACTTTCTAATAATAATTGGTCATATTTTTATTCGATTGTTTTATTGGATAAGAAATCTACAATCATATTTGTGCAAAAAGTCAATTTTTGATCAGCAATTTCTTGTTTTCACAGATGAAATTTGGTTCAATCACACGGATTTTTTAGGTTAAGTTACAGTGGAAGGGAAGGTGGTCGGTTGGCCCTATAGGTGGTGGGTGGGCCCTATTGAACATGATTCGAAATGTTTACGAAAGAGAAAAGAATGGATTACATCCAGTTTTCCACCTGTACGACCCTCGTTCGCGCTCAACTATTTGGAGGATGGGATAGAGGCCCACCCACCACCCGCCGTATCAACTTTAACTTCAATTAGATACCCTGTTTTTCGGTAATTGTTAAACTTCTAACATAACAGATGAATCAACAAAGAAATTTTATTCAATCACACGGAATTTTATAGGTTAAGTTAAAGTAGATACGGAGGGTGGTGGGCGGGCCTCTATCCCATCCTCCAAACAGTATAACACGAACGAGGGTTTTACAGAAGGAAAACAACGGATAAAACATCGGTAATTGTTAAAACTTCCAAAATAACAAATAATTCACAAAGAAATTAGGTTTAATCACACCGGATTTTGTAGGTTAAGTTAAAGTGCATATGGTGGGAGGTGGATGGGCTCTATCACACAATCCAATCAGTTGAACATAACTCGAAATTTTTACTAATGAACTAATTTACCAAACAAAAAGCAGGGAAGGATGTTGCAATGTTTTATCTATTGTTTTCCACCTGTAATACCGTCGTTCGTGTTCAACCGTTTGGAGGCCCACCCCCCACCCTCCGTATCAACTTTAAGTTCAACTACAAACTCTGTTTTTTTTGAGATGGTGGTAGCTAGAATTATACCAACAGCAAGATTTTGTAGATACTTTAATTATCCGTCGCTTTTTTGAAGAATTTTGTGTGTAATTACCAGTTTTCAATAAATAAAATAAAATTTTCAAAAACTCAATTTGTTTGATGTATCAATAAAAACAATTGAATAATTGCACACGTAAACACAGACACATTTTTTTTATTCTCCAAAAATTGTCGAAATCGCCTCAAAACGAATATTTAAAATTGTGAAACCAACCAACAATCCTGAATATTGAAAACGTTAAACGAGAACAAAGTACAACGAATATTTCGGATAAAAAAAAATTCGGAAAAATTTCTCAAAATCTTTCCTTACATTAGCAATTACTATCGAAACCGTTTAAATGTTACCAGCGGTGAAAATGTGTGTTTTCTGTAGATAGGACGACGAAAATTTCACTTACCTAAGCAGATTTTAGAAACAGATCTTCAATTCTTTAACGTTAAATTATCAACTCGTGATTCGTAAAAAAATCAACTGTTTCAGCAGCACAATTCCTTAACATTAAATCTACCCGTTTTTTTTTTAATAATAGGGAATTCAACTGTTTCGTCAGCGCCTGCGGGCAATTGTTCGCAAACTGCAACACGAATCTCGTGTTGTTTGCAAATGTAAGACGATCTGTTATAAAAATTTTTGCAGACTGGACAATCGTGCAATTATTCGCAACAGAAATGATACTTTCCTGCTTTATCTGCTTTATATTTGTCAATAGAATTTTTTTTTATGATAGTCAAAAATTGTCAAAATCACCTCAAAACGAATATTTAAAGTTGTGAAACCAACCAACAATCCTGAATATTGACAATGTTAAACGAGAACAAAATACAAAATACCAAAACAAAATGTTTACTATTTTTTTTTTAACGTGAAAGAGAAACAGCAAAACTTATATTTCTACTTTATTTTTAACGTGGAAGGTTGTGCCTTTCCTAATCAAGGTTATATTATATGACAGTTCCTGTCATGTTTTCAATTGATATACTGTGTGATCAACGATTATTTAGATAAAGGAAGGCCTTGAGATTTTGGAAGTGTATCTATTAGAGGTTCACACACTCGTATACTCAGGAATGCATGGAATTATATTTGGTTGCATCATTCCTCTGCTCAGATACTCTGGAATGCATGGAAGTATATTTGGTTGCATAATTCGCGTGCTCAGATGCGCTGGAGTGCATGGAAATATATGCATTATTCCTCTGCCCAGATGATCTATAATGTATGGAAGTATATTTGGTTGCATCATTCGTATAGTCAGATACTTTGAAATGCATGGAAGTATATTTGGTTGCATAATTCGCGTGCTCAGTGCGCTGGAATGCATGGAAATACAGGGTGTTTCAGAGCTCTGGGAACGGTCAATCACGTGCTTATTTTTCAAAATTTCGAAAAATGTTTTATACAAAAGTTGTGTATAATAGTGAGCTGCACGCCCTAAAAATATTTAAATTTATACAGGGTGTCTCATAACAAAGTTACAGACCAAACTTATGTTTTTTTTTTAAATGGAACACCCTGTATTTTTTGTCATTTTTGAATTATATGGAGCAAATATAGGTGAGTTACTTCAATACTCCCTATACCTATTGTTTGCCGTTTTCGAAATATTTGAAGATTTGTTGAAATGCATGGTCTGGGTGAAATTTTATTTCTGCCCCAGTGATTGACGTTGAACGATTAAAATCATTTTAATTATTTGCTTGAAGGTTCGAACTATAGAGCCAACCATGATTTCATACAAAAAATTATACAGGGTGATAAAAAAATGCGGTAGAAAAACCCAACTTATAAAGTTGAATAACTTCGTTTTTTCAAATGGCACACCCTGTATTTAGTAACGTATTCTCAAGTAGAATCCAATAATCTTTCAGATTATAATAATTATTCCTGATATGATAATCGCCGAAGACAAGAAAACAATTGAGATTAGGAACAGGGAACCCTCACACAATCTGAAAGATAATTGGATTCTACTTAAGAATACATTACTAAATACAGGGTGTGCCATTTGAAAAAAACGAAGTTATTTAACTTTATAAGTTCGGTTTTTCTACCGCATTTTTTTTTAACACCCTGTATAATGTTTTGTATGAAATCATGGTTGGCTCTATAGTTCGAACCTTCAACCAAATAATAGAAATGATTTTAATCGTTCAACGTCAATCACTGGGGCAGAAATAAAATTTCACCCAGACCATGCATTTCAACAAATCTTCAAATATTTCGAAAACGGCAAACAATAGGTATAGGAAGTATTGAAGTAACTCACCTTTATTTGCTTCATATAATTTAAAAATGACAAAACATATAGGGTGTTCCATTTGAAAAAACATAAGTTTGGTCTGTAACTTTGTTATGAGACACCCTGTAGAAATTTTAATATTTTTAGGGCGTGCAGCTCACTATTATACACAACTTTTGTATAAAACATTTTTCGAAATTTTGAAAAATAAGCACGTGATTGTCCGTTCCCAGAGCTCTGAAATACCCTGTATATTTGGCTGCATTATTCCTCCTCTACTCAGATGATCTGGAATGCATTGAAGTATATTTGGTTGCATATACCAAGAAGGCAAAATTTTGAAGGTTCTTACGACATTGGGCTAAACAGACAACAGCGCCGCATGTCCATTCTCCTTCATTGAAAACACCAGTGCGAAAGTAAGATTCAATGATGATGTTCCGAAGTAAGAAACCATTTTCTGCGTCAAAGTTTGATTGGCAGTGATAATTGTTTGACGTTTACTAGCTGAAGTTATCAAAGATACGAAAAATCAGACACTGACACGGTCATCTAAGTAATTGAAATTATTTAACAGTACTTGATCAAGTTAATAATCGGCGGAAAAAAATGTAACATTTTTTGTCGCATTTTTTGCTCACCCAAAAGATGGCACTTTTATCGTTAATAAAATAAACAACTATATTGTTTGCATAAATAAATCTTACAAAATTAAAAACTAATCACATAAATCTTTGGTTAACTATGCTTCAGCCAGAATTCCTTAATCAGATCCGAGCCCTTCTCCCCGATCATGATGATGGGCGCGTTCGTGTTCGCGCTGACCAAATTCGGCATAATCGATCCATCAATCACCCTCAAATTCTTCACGCCGTAAACCCTCAACTGCGGATCGACCACCGCATCCCTATCCCAATAGGGCCCCATTTTACAAGTCCCCACCGGATGGTAGATGGTGACGGAGTACAGCCGAATCATGCATTCCCAGTAAGGGTCGGTGTAGGCGGGGATGTGGGCGCAATCGGGGAACTTGTTCAGCTGCGAACCGTACTGTTGAAAGGCCGGAGTTTTGCTTAAAGCCACCGCGATTTTAACACCTTCAACGAGGGTCTTGATGTCGAAATCGTCGGCGAAGTAGTTGGGGTAGATCAGGGGATAATCGAAGGGATTGTTGCTGCGGAGTTTAATAACGCCTTTGCTTCTGGGCCGCAGAAGCATCGGAATCACGCTCCACACATCTTTGTTGTTGAGTTTTCCGAAAACGCGGTTGTAGAAGGCGTCTGTTAAACCGTGCGCTTTCTTCAGCTGAGCTCCGCCGTCGGAATTCGTGGATCCAGAGATGAAGTGGAATTCGATGTCGGGAAAATCACCGCTGGCGTTCGCGTATTTCGTGTTGACGAAGGCTAGGCCTTCAACGCCCCCCATGATGGTTAAAGGTCCGTCGCCGAGGACGGCGTACTGCATCACCGGCTTAACTGCGTACACCCTCTCCAGGGTGATGGAAACCGGCTTGTTCACCAGGAACGAGAGTCCGCCTAAACCGATGTGATCTTGAAGATTGTGTCCGACCTTCAGATCCTGAAGGAGGGGTATCTTGTGCTTTTCCAATTCCTGGCGTGGTCCGATTCCGCTCAGCATGAGGAGTTGCGGGGAGTTGACGCTGCCTCCGGAGAGGATGACTTCTTTGGAGGTGCGGATGCGGTGGAGTTTGCCGTCGCGCATGAACTCCACGCCGAAGGCGACTTTTGTGGTGGGATCGATCAGGATGCGGGTGACGTGCGCGTGCATCGCCACGTGGAGGTTTTTGCGTAGGCGCACGGGGCGTAAGAAGGCTTTCCCTGTGGAGCACCTGGAACCTCTTCGGATGGTACCCTGGGCTATCATAAAACCCGCCTGGTGTTCGCCGTTGATGTCGCGGTTTTCGTACCCTAAAAACTGCACCGTATCAGTGGTCAACGAAAAAAAAAAAAGTATAGCCAAACCAAAATCTCGAGTCACCTTGGGGGTAAAGTGAAGTACAACTTTACCGAGCACTCGAATAGTGGCGGCTCGGCAACGGAAGAAAATTTGACCGAAACATCAACGAAATATTTGCTTCCTTTATGAGAGTAAGTAGAGCTGCACGCGCTCCATCTTTCTCTTTACCCTCCCTACGGAAATCCACTAGCCGCCGCTGAGATGTTTATGTGTAAAATTTGCGCAGAGTGAGAAAGCGACAACAAATCTCCGAAAACAATTGAATTTAAGATTGTCACTGCGCAACACGTCTTAAGTGCTTGGTACAATTATATTCGTAGATTAAGTGGAAGAACAGTAAGATGTATCTACCTCACTGAACTTCGCCTACTTTTGCTATGGTATTTCCATTATTCTTATTTTCGTTTTCTGAATCAAGACAATTTATTATAATTATTATTAACGTACAGGTTGAATATTCATATATTCAGGCTTCATTTCGTTTTATTGAATTTATTTAATGCTTTCTGCAACAAGTAAGGTTGTTCCTAATTTGTTAATTATTAATACTATAAATCTCC
Organism: Ocypus olens; assembly: GCA_910593695.2. NCBI lineage: Eukaryota > Metazoa > Arthropoda > Insecta > Coleoptera > Staphylinidae > Ocypus > Ocypus olens. Next base: position 49,289,980 of record OU343061.1, read on the forward strand.
GTGAGGAGAATTGAATAGGCATTCCCTCTCTGAAATTTAAGATAATACTTTATTCATCTTAAGACTGATGTACATATAATTTATAATTTACGTTTGAATTGACGGAGATGAAATAAATTGAGAGACAAAGAATCATGATCATTGCCCAACTTGCCTCGAGATTTTGGTATGGCAATAGATGCTTTTTATTTTCGCATCGTAATCGTATGGTTTATTGAATGTTTTGTAATTACTTACCCAGTTGCCGTCCTCCCTCAACAAAACTGGCCACCAGTGGCGTGTGGTACGGTGCTTCCGTCACCGTCAAATAACCACCTGCCGAGTGGTACGGTGTGCTCACCAGGTACGGATTCTTGTTGTCCTCGGACTTTTTGAAGTAGTAGAGGGCGTCTTTGTAGCCCCATCCCGGATTTCCAAGTTTTTCCCAATTATCGTAGTCTCTTTTATTGCCGCGTACATACAGCATGTAGTTCAGCACGCTGGATCCGCCTATGACTTTTCCTCTCGGCCAATTGCACCTGCCATTTTTCATCGCTAAAAATTTACAATAGGTTATTTTTTACACTAATAATATTTCAAAAATATGTACTGGTAATATGTATATATGAAGATCGGGTTGCCATCGTTACTATGTGAAAGTCCATTTTCAGGAAATTTGAAGCAAACAACGATCGAAGTTGGTGTGAAAAATTATTATTATTATTATTATTATTGTTTATTAACGGGAAACCCCTTTATAATACATAATTTAACATGTGTGAAAAGCCTAAGAACTAATACATAATAGTTGATAGGTAACATTACTACAAGTTAACTAACTACTTAGAAATTAAAACGATGTACATGGAATTAATTTAATTTAATTTAGGTAATAACAGTGAAAGTTGTTTAATTCCAAATGACCTGAATCTGTATCTATTGTTGATAAAGTTCTTTAATCTCGATATCGCGAACATTTATTTCTTCAATTTTCTCATCTTCTATTTTCATCAAATTTTTCATTTGGTTTTTTTATTGTTTTAATATTCTGCAGTTACATGATCAACATTGATTTCTTCAATTTTTTTCAGAATACACATTATTTTCTTCAACCTCGCATTCTTCAATATTCGATTTTATTCAATTATCACATCTTCATTGCCCCGCCTATTGGTAAAGTTCTTTAATTGCGATATCGCGACCAACATTTTCTTCAATTTTCTCATCTTCATTACTGTCTTCAATTTGCATTTCATTGTTCAAATGTTTCATTTTGATTTCTGTATTATTTTTAAGTTCTGAAATTACGTAGCCAAAGTTGATTTCTTCAATTTTCTTCAAAATATACACTACTTTCTTGAACCTCGCATTCTCAACGTTGATTTCTTCAATTTTGTTAGGATTTTTCTTCAATTTTCACATCGTCATTACTGTCTTCAATTTTCAATTCGTTGTTCAAATATTTCATTTTGGATTTCTATATTATTTTAATGTTCTGCAATTACATAGCCAAAGTTGATTTCTTCAATTTTCTTTAAAATAATCACTGCTTTCTTCAACCTCGACTTTTCAATGTAGATTTCTTCAATTTTCTTAGGATCATTTCATCTTCATTTCTGTCTTCAATTTTCATTTCGTTGTTCAAACGTTTCATTTTGATTTCTATATTATTTTAATGTTCTGTAATTACATGATTAACGCTGATTTCTTCAATTTTTTTCGGAATATACACTGATTTCTTCAACCTTGCATTCTCAACGTTGATTTCTTTAATTTTCTTAGGATTTCCTTCAATTTTCTCATCTTCATTACTGTCTTCAATTTTTATTTCGTTGTTCAAATGTTTCATTTTGATTTCTGTATTATTTTGATGTTCTGCAATTACATAGCCGAAGTTGATTTCTTCAATTTTCTTCAAAATATACACTATTATCTTCTACCTCGCATTCTTAACGTTGATTTCTTCAATTTTCTTAGAATTTTTCTTCAATTTTCTCATCTTCGTTACTGTGTTCAATTCGTTGTTCAAATGTTTCATTTTGATTTCTATGTTATTTTAATGTTCTGCAATTACATGATTAACGTTGATTTCTTCAATTTCCTTCATAATATACACTGCTTTCTTCAACCTCGTCTTTTCAACGTTGATTTCTTCAATTTTCTTAGGATGTTCTATGTTCTGCAATTAGATGATTAAAGTTGATTTCATCAATTTTCTTCAAATGTACGTTGCTTTCTTGAACCTCGCATTCTCAACGTTGATAAAGAGAAAGCAGCTTTCTTCAACCTCACCTTTCTTCAATGTCATTCAAATATGCTGCTTTCTTCAACCTCGCATTCTCAACGTTGGTTTCTTCAATTTCCTTAGGATTTCCTTCAATTTTCTCATCTTCATTACAGTCTGCAATTTTCATTTCGTTGTTCAAATGTTTCATTTTGGTTTCTGTATTGTTTCGATGTTCTGGAATTACATAGCCAACATTTATTTCTTCAATTTTCTTCATAATATACACTGCTTTCTTCGAACTCGACTTTTCAACGTTGATTTCTTCAATTTTCTAAGGGTGTTCTTCAATGTTGTCATCTTTATTTCTGTCTTCAAATTTCATTTCGTTGTTCAAATGTTTCATTTTTATTTTTATATTGTTTTGATATACTGCAATTACATGATTAACGTTGATTTCTTCAATTTTCTTCATAATATACACTGCTTTCTTCAACCTTGCCTTCTCAGTATTGATTTCTTCAATGTTCTTCAAATACGCTGCTTTCTTCAACCTCGCATTCTCAACGTTGGTTTCTTCAATTTCCTTAGGATTTCTTTCAATTTTCTCATCTTCATTAGAGTCTTCAATTTTCATTTCGTTGTTCAAATGTTTCATTTTGATTTCTGTATTATTATGATGTTCTTTCTTCAATTTTCTTCAAATGTTCGCTGCTTTCTCCAACTTCGCATTCTCAACGTTGGTTTCTTCAATTTCCTTAGGATTTCTTTCAATTTTCTCATCTTCATTAGAGTCTTCAATTTTCATTTCGTTGTTCAAATGTTTCATTTTGATTTCTGATGTTCTTTCTTCAATTTTCTTCAAATGTTCGCTGCTTTCTCCAACTTCGCATTCTCAACGTTGGTTTCTTCAATTTCCTTAGGATTTCCTTCAATTTTCTCATCTTCATTACAGTCTTCAATTTTCATTTGGTTGTTCAAATGTTTCATTTTGATTTCTGCAATATTTTGATGTTCTGCAATTACATAGCCAACGTTTATTTCTTCAATTTGCTTCAAAATATACACTTCTTTCTTCAACCTCACATTCTCAACGTTGATTTCTTCAATTTTATTAGGATTTTTCTTCAATTTTCTCATCGTCATTACTGTCTTCAATTTTCAATTTGTTGTTCAAATGTTTCATTTTGATTTCTATGTTACTTTAATCTTCTGCAACTACATGATTAACGTTGATTTCTTCAATTTTCTTCATAATATACACTGCTTCTTTCAACCTCGACTTTTCAACGTTGATTTCTTCAATTTTCTTAGGATGTTTTTCAATGTTGTCATCTTCATTTCTGTCATCATTTTTCATTTCGTTGTTCAGATGTTTCATTTTGATTTCTATATTATTTTAATGTTCTGCAATTACATGATTAATGCTGATTTCTTCAATTTTCTTCATAATATACACTGCTTTCTTCAACCTCTCCTTCTCGGTGATGATTTCTTCAATTTTCTTCAAATGTACGCTGCTTTCTTCAACCTCGCATTCTCAACGTTGGTTTCTTCAATTTCCTTAGGATTTCCTTGAATTTTCTCATCTTCATTACAGTCTTCAATTTTCATTTCGTTGTTCAAATGTTTCATTTTGATTTCTGTATTGTTTCGATGTTCTGCAATTACATAGGCAACGTTTATTTCTTCAATTTTCTTCAAAATATACATTGCTCTCTTCAACCTCGCATTCTCAACATCGATTTCTTCAATTTTGTTAGGATTTTTCTTCAATTTCTTCATTGTCACTACTGTCTTCAATTTTCAATTCGTTGTTTAAATGTTTCATTTTGATTTCTGTATTGTTTCGATGTTCTAAAATTACATAGCCAACGTTGATTTCTTCAACTATCTTTAAAATATACATTGCTTTCTTCAACCTCGCATTTTGAACGTTGATTTCTTCAACTTTTTTCGGAATATACACTACTTTCTTCAACCTTGCATTTTCAACCGTGATTTCTTTAATTTTCTTAGGATTATATTCAATTCGCTTATCTTCATTACTGTCTTTAATTTTCATTTCGTTCGGGATCAACTTTGATATCTTCAACTGTTTTCAGACCATACATTACTTTCTTCAACCAACCTCGTTTTTTTCAGCTTTGATTTCTTCAATTTTCTTAGGTATATAATTCCCTCTCCTCAACCTCGTCTTCTTTTGGGTGATCAACTTTTTCATCCGCATCGTTTTTTATCGTCAATCAGATGTTGCACTTGGTTTTCTTCAATTTCAGAATCTTCATTTTAATTTTTTTTAGCACTACTGTTTGGGATCCTTTCATTTTTCGTCTTCGTTCAATTTTTTTCAATGTTGCTGTTATCATCCAGACAACGTACAATTGTTGTTTCTTCATTGGAGCATCGTACAGTATCTTTTTTAATTTCCTTTTTCAGGCACTGTCAATTTGCTGCTAGATTTAATTTTTTTTTAATTTAGACATCGATAACTGATTTCTTCTCTTCAATTTAAATAAAATCGTCTTTAGGGTTTTTACTTTCTTCCTTCTGACATCGCGTACTAGTTTCTTCAATTTCCATATCTTCATTTCACTGTATTCATGTTTTTTTTTTCTTTATAGAGACACTTGCTTATAATATTTTATCTTCATTCATCTTCATTTCTGATATATCTTCATTCGATTTTTTTGTTCTTGTTGTCATTCAGGCAACGTAAATTTGTTGTTTCTTCATTGGAACATCGTACGGTATTTTTTTAAATTTCCTTTTTCAGACTTGCTACTACACTTTCTTCATTTTTTTTTTATTTAGGCACCGACACTGCAAATTTGCAATTTATTAATTCAAATAGCGTAAACTACTTTTTTTAATATCCTCATAATTTTTCAGACACTGCACACTTGCAGTTTCTTCATTTACTTTCTCCTGTTTCTTCACCTGGCTGACATTTCCTGAACTGAACTTCTGTTGATTAGGTTATGTTTTAAGGGCTGCCAACTATTTTCGATTTTTTGTTTATTTATAACACACAATGAATTATCAACATTGAAAACGTCACTCGTTGACACAACCACGATTTGAAATTGTTTTGCATAACTTTGCACATTTCGCAATTTTCGTTTTGCGTCGGGCAATATCTTTAGTAGATCGTGAATTCTTACCCAGACACGATGTCCCCGAGGGTTCGCTTTTGTACTTCCAGTCCAATTGCGATAACTGGAGGTATGCCGCCATCAAGGGTACGTCCGATATTTCCGTTTCGTCGCCTCCCGCTTCCAACAACAACACATTCCATTGGTCCACCTCGCTTAAACGATTAGCTACTACATTTCCTAAAAGCAAAAAAAAATCATTAGTGGCTGAAAGGTCACATTTTTAGTTTTATGTATCAAGTTTTATAACCGTCAGTTTAGTCACAGGAGTGTCTGGAGAGTTTATGGAACGAGTTGCATACTATACTTTTTTTGGAAGATGATAGTGTCTAGAGAGTTTTTGAAACTATACTTTTTCTACAAGATAATTGTTCAAAATTTACGTTACGTTTCAATTCGTGGCATCGAGCATCGGAGCAAACTTCAAAATATGATCGAATGCCGGCAATTGTTCACAGCTAACGCGATTTTTGATTAAGATGTGTTAAATAAAACGAAAACTACCGAAAGCTAATGTTTTGTTTAATAACCCGATCTCAACTTCGGTTTGTGTTTAAAGAATCCAAATAATGAAAACGTAACTGAAACATCACTTATTATCGAATGTCAAAAAGGGTGTTTTGTTGAAAGCGTACCTGAAATGTCATGTCATGTCATGTCATGTCATGTTATTGAATGTCAGAAAGGGTGTTTTAGTTATGGAAGTAACAACAAGTTATTTCCAATATTTTACCTGCAGATCCAGATCCAATCACTATGTAGTCGTAAACATCGTGCAAAAGTTCGGTTTCAAGGTCGATGGGTCTCGATTCTGGATCCATGATGTCCATTTGGAAGTAGGCTATGGCGGCCACTAAAGCCGGAAGGAAGACCGCCATGTTTGAGCCCAGGCCCAAACCGGTCAAGGGTGCTAGGATCGAACTCATTGCTAAACAAAAAAAAAAGTAGTTGATTATACACAGTAAATAAATTTATAACAATAAAAAACAAGGATTATTAAAATTAGTTAATTATTCACAGTAAATATTCAACAATAAAAAACAAGAAGTATTTATAAATTTAAGCCTTAGCTAAAACAAAAGAAAAGCAATTATGAATTATTCATAGATGGTGTTATAACAAATTAAAAAACATGGATTATTAAAACAACGAATTCTTAGTTAAATCAAAGAAAAACAATTTTAACAGTAAATGCAATGATTAAACAGGAATTATTGAAAAGTCATTCAATTCGGTTCTAAATCATGAGATGAATGGTAATTTGATCAATTATAATAAGTAACTATTTTTCAAATACAAATTGAGATTTTCAATAATTCCATCTTATCTTCACATCACTGTATCAATTGTAGATTTTGTTTATAAAAAAATTACGCATTGTATTGTTTCTGTCTTGAGAAATGAGCGTCAATTTTAATAATTAATCGTAGAGTAGATTTAATGATACCGGAAAATATGCGAACTAATTTCAAAAATTCAACGCAGCGAAATAATTAACCAATCATAAGGAATTTTTTTTGGAAAGTACATTCAGCAATAAAAGTGATTTTGTATCAGTCATCGTGTTCATATACGAGTATAATTATTATAATAGAAAAGTCCGAATAATATTAAATTTTGTGAAACAAATCAACATTTTTAGTTATTATTATTATTATAAATGAGAATCTAATTCCAAGAATTTATGCAAAAAAAACATAAAAAATTGCTGAAAAATTACTTTCAACTGTTATTCATGCATGGTATTGTCAAATAAAGCTGTTTGCTATTATTTACTCGGAGAAAGTTACATAAAAAACAAAATTTCTTGGTTGCGATCAATTTTTATCACGTTTGTTCAATTTGAAAAATGAATTCGTGATTAAATATTATAATTAATTATCATATTTAATGATAAATTAATATTACTATAATTTATTCGAAAAAAGTTACATCAAAACGCTTTATTTTTTGTGGACTGGGATCATTTTTTTAATTACATTTATGTTATAAATAAATAAATTTAAAAAAATATTTAATTCGTAGACTGAATTTTCTTTCCCGATATTAAATTATAAATTAATTTTCCAAACCTTTTTTTCGTATTTGGTTTACCGTCTACTTTTTTTAAAATCATACTTCACCGGATTCTAATTTTTCAATCACGTTTATGTTTTTCTACTTTCCATATTTAATTAATATTAAAAATAAAAAATAAACTTTTTTTCGTATTTGGTTTACCGTGTATTCCATGGAATATAGTCATGATTTTTTTTTCACACTTCACTATTATGACACATTGGTAGCACTGTGTTGTTTAAATGGATGCACCCACTAAAGTAACGATTAAAAACAATTCGCGGCCCATATAAGAAAAAATATCGAATTTGTCAGTTCGATCACGAATCGATCGTTAACTTTCTACACCCACCCCACACACGTCGATGCTTATGCAAAAAAAAAAACAAATCGACAACAGAAACGGAAAGTGACGGATTGCATAGGATACGTGACGTTTGCCACGTGGAGATTACGCAATGTTTTATATTTATATTACAAGAAGAACAATTATTAAAAATATTTTTCTCTTTTCTCACGAGTAAATTCGTTTTGTTTTGTGTGTACTAATTAGTACTTATGAAGTGTTGAATTGGGATTCTACAAAAATCTATTAACATCACATCCCAAATTTTCGAGATAATCCCATTCGAAATGAGCGTGAAATTGTGAAAAAAAAACAATAATTTCGACGACTTGAAAAAAATATAAAAACAATTTCCATAGACTTGAAATTTCACAAATTTGTTCAACATTCATTTAGAATTACGATTTTGTATAAATCTGCAAGCAACTCATCCCTAAATTTCGAGAAAATTCAATTTCAACAGATCGTGAAATTGTAAAAAAAAAAAACAATAATTTCGACGACTTGAAAAAAATATAAAAACAATTTCCATGGACTTGAAATTTCACAAATTTGTTCAACATTCATTTAGAATTACGATTTTGTATAAATCTGCAAGCAATTCATCCCTAAATTTCGAGAAAATTCAATTTCAACAGATCGTGAAATTGTAAAAAAAAAAAACAATAATTTCGTGGACTTGAAAAAAATATAAAAACAATTGCCATCGACTTGAAATTTTACAAATGTGTTCAATATTCATTTGGGATTACGATTTTGTAAAAATCTGCAAGCAATTCATCCCTAAATTTCGAGAAAGTTCAATTTCAACAGATCGTGAAATTTTGAAAAAAATAATTGATTTGTTTCCGTGTGATTATTTGGGAATGTATTGAAGGCGAATTTACCTGTAAAACAGTCAAAGTGAATAACAGTTACTTCGACGGTGAAGGGTGGGCTTTATACCAAAAAAGGGTTATTATTATTATTATTGAACTAATTCAAAACAGAAATCAGAAAATTTACATTTATATTATTTTTTCATTACTTTACACCTGCAAATACGCGCATTTATATTCAGCTGTTTGGATTATAGGTTAGGACCGGCCCACCACCCTTCGTATTAATTTTGACATAACCTACAAAAATGTGTTTGTTTTACGAAATTCTTCTGTAATTGAATTTTGCAGTGTTACGAACAGGTTGAGTATTCTGGCTGTATTTCCTCTTTATTATTTTGAGTTTTATGTTTTTTGTTGAGATTTAAAGTTCACTATTGTTAAACACTGTGTGAAACTTTTATCATCGGACCGGAATTTCTAAAATCAATTGGGCAATGATTGAGCAAATAAATCGAGCGTGTGACACGCATGGAAATTATACGGGCCACATGTAAATTGACAGAATTGGGTTACAAAATTAGTATTCGCCAACATTCAACCATCCGAATTCAAATAAAAATTTTCTTTCTCAAAAAATTCAAAATTAATATGAAACGCCGGAAAAAATTCTACAAAAATTAAAATCACTTCTCAAGATGTCGATCTTACAAAATCATTTTGGTTTTCTAATGTGCAGCAATTTTCAGTCGAATTATGAATTTTTGAAAATGTACTTTTTTCAATGATGAACACTCGAGCGCAAAAAATTCAAAATTAATATGAAACGCTGAAAAACAATTCTACAAAAACTAAAATCACTTCACAAGACGTCGATCTTTCAAAATAATTTTGGTTTTTCAATGTGCAGCAATTTTCAGTCGAGTTATGAATTTTTGAAAATGTTTTTTTTTTGAATGACGAACACTCTAGCGCAAAAAATTCAAAATTAATATGAAACGCCGGAAAAAAATTCTACAAAAATTCAAATCCCTTCACAAGACGTCGATCTTTCAAAATAATTTTGGTTTTTGAATGTGCAGCAATTTTCAGTCGAATTATGAATTTTTGAAAATGTTTTTTTTTTCAATGACGAACACTCGAGTGCAAAAAATTCAAAATTAATATGAAACGCTGGAAAAAAATTCTACAAAAATTAAAATCACTTCACAAGACGTCGATCTTTCAAAATCATTTTGGTTTTTAAATGTACAGCAATTTTCAGTCGAATTATGAATTTTTGAAATTGTATTTTTTTCAATGACGAGCGCTTGAGCGCAAAAAAAATTAAAATCAATATAAAACGTCAAAATCTACTGAAGGGATATATCTCGATTTTTACTGAATTATGAAACTAAATCTATTTTGAGTAAATTTTGAAAAGTTGAAAAATTGGCCTTTCATCTGCGATATTTTAGAAATTTCTTAATTTTCGATCAATCCGGATAATAGTGGGAATTCGGTTGATCTGGTCAAACGGCTGTTATTGTAAACAATCTACGAGTAAATTGGAAAAGGTGAGCGTGGAATTTCTAAAGTGAAATTGTTAACGTCCCGACACTTGTAGAATGTTTGTGCGTAAAAAAAGTGTGCCAAGAAAGAAAAAACTCATTTCGGCTTTGTCTGAAATCTGGCCACAAAATCGATCAACCAATAATATTTTGTTGCTATTGTGAAAAAATGTAATAAACAAATTTAGTTGCCTATACATACACAAACAAATACATTACTGAAAATTAAATATAAGGTTTAGATCTACAAATATTTTCTGTAAAATCTACACAAAAAAAAAATCAAAACTGAAACCAAATGTACAAATAATACATGAAGTAAAGCAAAAAGAAAACAAATCGAGGGTGTAAGCTTACTTCGATTAATATGTGAGAAATCGCACACTGAAAGTTAATGACAGAAAAAAATTTCTTTAAAATGGTTATTGGGAAATATAAAATACAAAAATCAAAAACACCACAATGTAGCGAAACAATGGTAAAAAAAAATATGAATCAAATAGTTCGTTATTATATAATAATAATAATAATAAACTTTTATTGCCCAGCAGATTAAAAATAATCTTATTACAGGGAAAATTTACAACTTGTAATATAAAATTAGTGTAAAATACATATTGTTCAATAAGTGATTATTTTTTGCAATATTTCACAAAAAGCTTGCTATTCATATTTACAAAGCATTTCGTAAAATAAAGTAAGCCAAACATCAAGTAACAACTGGGAGAAGACAATAGACGTGATTATTTATTAAAGATGATCAATTAGACATCGTTTATCAATATCTGATTTTGAGCCAAGAGTCACGTTTCTAAATAGATTCTAACATGAAAGACTTATATAACTCCAAGAAATCTGCAAATAACTTACTAATGTGTTTATATTTTTATTTTATAAACTGAAGTTCTTTTTTTTGATATTATTAGTAATTTTCTAAATTTTACAAACTATTACATTAAATTATTTATACACACTGTAATTATATCTTAATAATAATAATATGGTTAACGGGATTCACCCTGTACATTTAAGTATTAATTAGAATATAAAATATAAAATAAAATCTTCGTTTATATCTTAAATACATGAAGACAAACACTCTTAAAAGTTGCTATTATTAGTAATTTTCTAAATTATCACATGTAATTATTTATGCACACTTACTGTAATTAAATCTTCGTTTATATCTTATATCTTTGAAGACAAACACTCTTTAATGTTGTTTCTATTATTATTATCCTGTCAGATTCCTCGCACAAATATCCGCGAACATTTCTTCCGCGTGCACTTGACATTGAAATCTTCTGCAGTCGACTGACTGACCATCTTCCTTTCTTCTTTCTCCTGTGCCGCAGGAATTGTGATACCGCTGCTGCTGGTAACGGTACGCTTTCCTGCTGTCGGTCAGCTCGAGTCGCTGACACGGTTCGCGCGTAGAAAGTAGTCACTCCTACAGCTGGTGAACATTAGTTCTCTGGTCGGTCATGGTGAGTCATGGACGTTGGGTGTTGTGGTAAATTTTGAGAGGTGATGGCTGGTGGACTGGTAACGGGAGGCGTTCGGTGACGAAGACACGTCTACGTGCTCCACGCAACGTCCTTGCTTTAGAAGACGTGTTTGGCTTTTCGCTGTAATTAATACATTTTCTTCTAAGTTTTACTTGGAAAGCCAAGACTTTCATTTCTAAAAAAGCTAGAGGTGCCAAAATAAATCTTATCAGCACAAACCTTTAGTTTACAAAATCTTCAACCTTCACGTTAACACGTTGAATGCGTTGAACACGGCTCCCATGTCCATATACAGTACACGCCTACAGTATGGAATATATTCAGTAAAACTGAAATAAAATATTTTTGGAAAAAATCATCGAACAGGTCGATTTTCTTTTATAAAAATACACATTTTTAAATTAGAAACAACCTTACTTGTTGCAGAAAGCATTAAATAAATTCAATAAAACGAAAATTTATTTTTTTATTTTTTTTATTGAATTTATACACATTTTTGCATGACAGTCGATGTTCAGTCGTCATTTGTTTTCGAGTTATGACGTCCGCCATTTTGTTTTTAAATAGCAACCCTCTATTTTTGTTCTTGATTTTGAGAGATCTTTTCATTGTCGAACTGGCAGTATAAAAAGACATAAGACATTTTTCGAGTAAATGACAATTAAAGATGAAAACTTGATATTTAGAGTTTTTGCAAAATGACCTTGTCCCAGCGCTTTTTTTCCAAACAAAAATGATCTTGACCTTCCATATAATCATATAATACAATATGGTTTCAGCAAGACGGCGCACCCCCGCACTTAGCGCGACAATTGCTTTACGAATAAGTGGATTGGTAGGCGAGGACCGAAAGAATACCTCGCGAGAGAGATGAATGCGCAGAATTCGCAGAATTAGCCTGGAAAATATTCAAAATGTTCAAGAAGAATTTCTACTTGTTCTAGAATAAAAAAACGCCTATTGCGGGGATGCGCGGTCTTGCTGAAACCATATTGTATTATATGATTATATGGAAGGTCAAGATCATTGTTGTTTGCAAAAATTGCTACAAGCGCTGGAACAAGGTCATTTTGCAAAAACTCTAAATATCAAGGTTCTCATCTTCAATGGTCATTTACTCGAAAAATGTCTTATGTAAGATGCCAGTTCGACAATGAAAAAACGTCTCAAAATCAAAAACAAAAATAGGGGGTTGCCATTTAAAAACAAAATGGCGGACGTCATAACTCGAAAACAAATGACGACTAAAAATCGACTTCATGCAAAAATGTGTATTAAAAAAAAATCGACCGGTTCGAGGATTTTTTTCAAAAATATTTATTTCGGTTTTACAGAATATATTCCATACTACAGGCGCGCACTGTATACATTATAGCCACGCTGTCGCATTAAACGTGTTAAGCTGCTGGAAGAATTTTCAAAACATGCCATTTCCTTCAAGAGTTATCCTTAAAAATACAAAAAAAAAACAATTGTCGAAGAATTAATTTTTTTTTTGGTTCTATCTTCATTTATTCGATGAGTATAACATTTTTGTGAAAGTATTTAAAAAATCTGTTATATTGTTTAAGAGTTATCTTCTCAACACCACAAAACAATTGAACGATAAATTTTTTTTTTTTACTTGTTTACACCTATTCGACGAGTGCAACACTTTGGTGGAAGAATTTGCAAAATTTGGTCATCCCTTCAAGAGTTATTCTCGAAAAAACAAAAATTAATTATTTTTTTGTTCGATGAAAACAACACTTTTTTGAAGAATTTTCAAAATTGATCATTTCTCAAAAATACAAAAAAAAACAATTGTAGAATAATTAATTTTTTTGGTCCTATATTCATTTATTCGATGAGTAGAACACTTTTCTGGAAGAATTTTTAAAATCTGCTGTTTTGTTCAAGAGTTATCTTCTCAACACCACAAAACAATTGAACGACAAATTTCATTTTTTGACCTATCTGCATTTATTCGACGAGTGCAACATTTTGGTGGAAGAATTTGCAAAATTTGGTCTTTCCTTCAAGAGTTCCTCGAAAAGACAAAAAACATTTTTTTTGTTCGATGAATACACTTTTTTGGAAGAATTTTCAAAATCTGTCATTTCTCAAAAATACAAAAAAAACAATTGTAGAAGAATTATTTTTTTTGGTCCTAATTCATTTATTCGATGAGTAGAACACTTTTCTGGAAGAATTTTCAAAATCTCTCATTTCTCAAAAATACAAAAAAAAAACAATTGTAGAAGAATTATTATTTTTGGTCCTATCTTCATTTATTCGGTGAGTAGAACACTTTTTTGGAAGAATTTTCAAAATCTGTCATTTCTCAAAAAATACAAAAAAAAAACAATTGTAGAAGAATTATTTTTTTGGTCCTATATTCATTTATTCGATGAGTAGAACACTTTTCTGGAAGAATTTTCAAAATCTCTCATTTCTCAAAAATACAAAAAAAACAATTGTAGAAGAATTTTTTTTGGTCCTATCTTCAATTCTTCGATGAGTAGAACACTTTTCTGGAAGAATTTTCAAAATCTGTCATTTCTCAAAAAATACAAAAAAAAACAATTGTAGAAGAATTAATTTTTTTGGTCCTATCTTCATTTATTAGATGAGTAGAACACTTTTCTGAAAGAATTTTCAAAATCTGTCATTTCTCAAAAAATACAAAAAAAAAAACGATTGTGGAAGAATTAATTTTTTTGGTCCTATCTTGATTTATTAGATGAGTAGAATACTTTTCTGGAAGAATTTTAAAAATCTGCTGTTTTGTTCAAGAGTTATCTTCTCAAAACCATAAAACAATTGAACGACAACTTTAATTTTTGACTTATCTGCACCTATTCGACGAGTGCAACACTTTGGTGGAACAATTTCCAAAATTCGGTCTACCCTTTAAGAGTTATCCTCGAGAAAACAAAAAAACAATTATTTTTTTGTTCGATGAGTAACACTTTTTTGGAAGAATTTTCAAAATCTGGTCATTCGTCCAATAGTTATCCCCAAAATTCAACGAAGCAATTGAAGGGCGCATTTTATTTTTATCTTATTGCTATCTATTCGACAAGTGCAACCCATCAAAATCTAGTCATCCGTTCAAAAAAATTAAAAAAAAAACAGTTGAACGTCGAATTTTCGTTTTTTCGTTTTTTCATGTTTTGACATGTATTTAATGATTACAATACGTGCATGCAAGAATTTTTTCATATCTTTTTTTTACCCAAAAATTCTTTCAAAAACAAAATTATCGAACGTACTGATTGATGTTTTTTTTCTTATTTGTGTTTCAGGAGGATGTTGCGGTTCCACGAAACGCGTGACGATCGTGGGCGGCTGGTCGTGGGCCTGGTGGTTCGTGACGGACGTCCAGCGTCTGTCGCTGGAGGTGATGACGCTGAATCCGATGTGCGACAGTGTCGAAACGGCGCAGGGCGTCCCGCTGACGGTCACTGGCGTCGCCCAGTGCAAGATCATGAAAGCCGACGAACTGCTGCACACCGCCTCCGAGCAGTTTCTCGGGAAGTCGGTGAAGGAGATCAAGTCGACGATACTGCAGACACTGGAAGGACACCTTAGAGCTATACTGGGTAAACGATGTTTTGTTATTTCCTCCGATGATATTACAATTGCCTGTGGCTGTGGTAGGCCCGGGTAAAGTAGTGGTCATGGAATTGTAATTTGTGGATATCCTAGGCGGTGAGAATACCAGCGATATTTTATTTACCGTTTTGTGGCTATTGTACACTCGAGTAAAGTAGTGGTCATGGAACTGATGGTTATAATTTGTGGCTGTGGTAGGCCCAAGTAAAGTAGTGGTCATGGAACTGACGGTTGTAATTTATGGATATTTTAAGCGGTAAGAATACTAGCGATATTTTGTTATTTTCGCTTCTTTGGTTAATTGATTTTACTAATTTCTTGCTCGTGCGGAACTGACTGCTTTGTGGCTATTGCAGGCCCGAGTAAAGTTGTGGTCATGGAATTAATGGTTTCAATTTGTGGATATTGTAGGTCCAGATAAGTTTACAAGCGATATTGGTTAATTGATTTTACTAATTTATTGCCCGTGCTGAAATTACTGCTTTGTGGCTGTGGTAGGCCAAGTTAAGGTAGTGGTCATGGAATTTATAGTTTTAATTTTTTGATATTGTAGGCCAAGATAAGTTAATCTCCGGTGACTATTCTCACCGTAATGACGTATTTAATTTAAAAAAAAAATCATTTGTTTCACGAAATACTTACATGATATACAGGGTGTACCAGAATATCAAAATAATTCAATTTCAGATATATCTTTATATGAACTTTTTTTCCTCATTAACAACACAAAGTGGGCAAAGAAAAGTTCATACAAAAATGTGTCTGAAATTCATTTATACCGATATTCTGATACACCCTGTATATTATTTAAGTATTTAAATAATCCAAGTCGTGAAACAAATTTCATTTTTTTATTAGTAATATTTTCTTGACTGCAAAGGAATCATTTCAGAATTTCTTTTTTCGACTTTTGTTATACTGGGTCTATCAGAATATTATTATAAATGAATTTCAGACATACGTTTATATGAACTGTTATTCTCACTTTCTTCCAGCTTACACGAAGTGAGCAAAGAAAAATTCATATAAAAAAATATGCCAAAAATTCATTTATACAGATATTTTGATATGCCCTGTATATTATTTAAGTACTTAAATAATACGAATGGTGAAACGAATTTATTTTTATTTTTTAGTCAGTAATATTTTCTTGATTGGAAAATAAATTTAAAGTGGAATAATTTCAGAAATAAAACAAATTCTACTTTTTGTTTGTGACTGTACATTGATTATGCATTGCGGTGATTTAATCGAATAATATCGGCACGCGGCGCTTATTGCATAACATCGCCGATTACTGCGACTTATGTTGAATTAAGTTCAAGTGAAGAAGCCAATTAAATTTTTTTCTGCTACGTCAACGAACCAATTATTATTATTATTAAGGCTGCGCGATTTTCTTCTATTTCGCTCACTGGTCACGCGATATCCTGCTCCTACTACCGCGTTTACCGCCAATGTAGCAAAAATTCGCGTTCTCAGTCGGAGATTGTTCTCCACGCTGATAAGAACAGAAATTCAATATTGTAACAATAAAACTTGTGATACAAGAAAAATTGAATGTTTTTAAATTGAAAAAAAAATTGCGACCAGTAATAGTGGTTATAATAATTACGGACACTTGGACGTATGACCTTGAGTGATAAATAAATACGATCGCAGCTTGTTTTGATGAAATTTTTAAAAGTGTGTGTGAAAAAGGTGAAAAATTGACAGATTTAGTTGGAAGAAAAATAATTTCAATGTGTAAAAGTGCTTTGGGTTAATATAGCAAAACTGTGATCATTGATTTTCATCTTAATATTAATTCATTTGTATAGTAAATGGTATAATAGAAAAGTTACATTATTAACGTTTTATTTTTTTTTAGAAATTTGTTCTAATTTATTATTTTTAAATTTTTAAAAGTGTGTGAAAAAAAATGTTTTGTGTTAATATAGCAATTTAAACTGTAATAATTGATTTTTATCTTAATATCAATCCATCTGTATTGTAAATAGTATAATAGAGAAGTCAAATTACTAACTTTTTTTTTATAAATCTGCTCTAATTTATTGTTTTGGATTGTAATATAGCAACCCAAACACAGAGAATGTTAAACATTCAGTCTCTCGATTTGCTACCATTAATATCAACCATTATATTACCATTATTTTTAAAACATAAATTTTACTCTGAATAATTAATTAATTAATCTGCAACTAATTAATATACCGAAGGTTGGTGAAGAAAAAAAAAATGATTACTCATTTCAGTTTATTAACCTGTAATAATAATAATAATAATAATACAGTTTACTGCCCAACAGCATAAACCCAATTACAAAGCAAAAATAAATAAAGTATAAATGTTCAATTAGAGAAATAAATAAAAATATAAACATCAATCAACAAATATAGTACTAATATAATAACCTAAAGGTAAATAATTGACGTTCAGCACAAAATTATTTGTTCTTTAATTAGTCAAAGATTTTTCAACGAGAATTTAATAAAAACTTACATATTCTAAAACATTTATCACCAAGATCTACAACAGTGAAAATAGTTAAAGATAACAATTTTACACTATTTCGCCAAGTGTTCGAGAATTCAATCAAACTTACATTTTCTGAACATTTATCACCAAAAAGAAGTGAAAGTTTACTTAAACTAAAATCGAACATTTTATTTCTTTTTGTTTTTTACAAATAAAAAAAAAGTGTAGGCTTGAATTAGTTCGATCGTTTTGATTTAAACATAAGTGTATGTGGGTGCACCATGCTCTGGATGGCAGCCTTCCAAATCAGCTCAGCTGTGGGATTAACAATGGCAATGGTTAAATGGTAAAGTTATACAACAACAAAAAATCTATTTAATAAATAATTCGATTACTGCAAAATCAAATGATAAGGCCGAAAGACCGCAGGTCGATAGCCAAGTTGGGAACCTGGAAGAGTAACTAATATATTAATTGTTCCATGTTTGTATTTATTGTAATTGTCAAACCAAATAAAGATATGTATATATATCAAATGATAAATAATAAATAAATAAGTGTGAGTCGCATAATTTTATTTCTGAGTTGGCCATGCCTAAGAGAGAGAAACGTAGCAGTCATGTCTGAGATTAATTCATTTTTTTTAAATCTAATTCAATTGAACTAATCCAATCTCATGACATACCTCATTTATTTCACAGCCAACTCTGAAACAAAATTTTGTGGCTCACACGATATATTAACGCTTAGATTGATTGAAAAATTACTTTTTGTTACGTTTTTACAAAATATTATTCCACTGTCACAAACTCATTTATGCAAAAAAAAGGAAAAAGTATTCCATAGATGGCGCAAAAGGGGTAAACATTTTATTTTGTAAAAAAAAATTTGTTTTCTTTTTTTTTTTCGCTTATCGCCACATGTGGCAACCTCGGCGTGAAGAGGTTAAAATTAAAATAAACTCTAAAACTATTTAAAATCTATGAATTTAAACTTGAAATTAAATTATACGGCCATTTTTTAAATTTTTTTTTTTTTATTTGAGCCTGGAACTTTAAATGAAAACTTACTTGTGGATATCACACATTTTTTTATGATTAATTTTTTGTGTCTATAGGTACAGACAGACTGACTTTAATTTTAAATATGGTCCTATATAACAGACAGACTGTCTGTCAAAAACATAATTTTCTTGACTTTCCACATTAATGTGGTACATTTAACACTCATTTCATTAAACACGCATTTGCGTGTTTAATAAGGTTATTAAACACGCTAATTCGCGCTTTTATGCACAGAACACGATTTATGATAATATTTTGTTTACCTTGTTTAATACTGTAATTACAACTTTAATTTTGATTTTAATTTGTCCAGGGGTGGCTCGTTATATAAAGCCAAGGAGCCATGGCACTACCACTAATTTCAAGCTTTTTCACACGTTAGTTATTTTGGTCTAGGAAGATAAATCGTTTTTTTTTCTTTCTTCAAATAAGGAGGGGGTGGGGTATATTGTATAAGTGGCTCTACCATCAACATGTTCCACGAGCCGCCACTGCTATTGTTAACTTTGTACTTGAAAAACTTGGAATAGTCATTGGATTTGAAATGTATATACAGGGTGCCCGGATTTCGTAGGGACAGCATGGGCAACTTCTGCATTTGAAGAGATAGAGGGATGGTCTAATTAGCAAAAAGGTGCGGGTTTGAGCGCTCATTGAGAATCCACTCTCAAATCCCACTTGTCATGACCCACTTGTTCAAAATAATAATTAAAACAAAATCTCCCAATTTCTTCAATTTCAGATTTTCTTTTAATGTTTATTGTGGAGGCCATGACAAGTGGGATTTGGGGGTGGATTCTCAATGAGCCCTCAAACCTGCACCTTTTTGCTAATTTGACCATCTATCTC
The DNA here is from genome assembly GCA_910593695.2 of Ocypus olens. Lineage (NCBI taxonomy): Eukaryota > Metazoa > Arthropoda > Insecta > Coleoptera > Staphylinidae > Ocypus > Ocypus olens. Next base: position 49,309,606 of record OU343061.1, read on the forward strand.
TTCAAATGCAGAAGTTGTCCCTACGAAATCCGGGCACCCTGTATATTAATGCGTTTTAATATGAATAATAATATATTATAAACAATCGGTTGTGGCTGAATGACCTGCGCTGTCTAAGCCAATGTCCTATATCATCCATAATTCTCCAACCCAAATCATCCTTGCTGAAAAAAAAAAATGTATGCGTTTTTTTTTTCCTTCATATTTTAACATTCTGATCCTTAAAATCCAACAGCATGTTCGAGAGTTCAGCAATTTTCAAAAATTAAAAATACTGAATAACGAGTTTTCCGTTCAATTGTCTTTCAACTTTTGGGGATAATTCATAAGTCAAAGAGCAGATTTTATAAATTCAATTCAAGAGATGTTTTGTACCAAAACATCGACGATCGATTGTTTATTTTATGTTCAATAGGTGGAGAAAATCAGAGTAAATTAGACCAAAAGATAAAATTGTCTACCAATTTTTTTTTTCTTCAAATTTTCGACGAGCGGTTCGGTTATCATTCTAGCAAGGCACTGTGTATGTACTCGTCGAAAACATTAGACAAGGTAAAAAATGTTGCTGTGACCATCTCAACATTTTTTTTTCACAATTAATGGGATTTCGAAAAAAGCTCGTTTATAAGTTGTTCAAAAATAGCTGCTGATTTTAACCCTACAGAGAATACGTGAAATACCATAACACCAGTGAATACGTCTCGTGGGCCTCTCACGCCCAACGTATTCACTGTAGGGTTAAAAATGAAGAAAAAAATATTGGTCACCATTAAAAAAAATATATACTAAAGTTGTACACCATTGCCGTAGGAGAAATTCAATGTGATATTTGTATGAACCACTTCTAACCAAACAAATTATATTTGAAACATTTTTGGATAATCTCTAAAATAAAAAAAGTTAAAGATGTTACACGCCAGAATTGTATCAAAAAGGCTAAAAGACTTCGGTCAATGGCCATTTGTAGCTCTTTTGTAAACTGAGTTTCAATAAATTGTATTACTACTACTAAAAAAAAGTTACTTCTGGTATACCACAGGGATCAAATTTGGGCCCGCTAATATTTATAATTTGCATTAACGATCTAGTTGGCAATTTGAGGTGTACAAAAGTAGCAAAATAAATGAAGAAAATAATATTAAATAAATCTTCCAAAAGCTTGTTATTACTAAGACCACCATATCAAAATATTAATTTTTAAGTAGTTTATAACAAAATATGAAAAATACTAACATCCATGGATCCGAACTGTATTTTTTCGTAATTACAGTTGCGTATTTATTAGACGGCCTTGCACTAGAACTTGTTTTCTTCTCTTGTCTCTTTATGCAAATTTTTTTATCTTTTATAGCCTGTTGAGGTTTGTTTCCACGGCACGCTTGATTTATTTAGAATTTTTTTTTCGACCTTGTGCGACAATATAGCGACAATAGCCGCAATTGTCGGTTTAACGTTAATCACGCTAATTTGTTTCACCTTCACTTAAAAAAATTAACCGTACCCAACTCTGTAATTGTTTTTTTTTTAAATTAATATTATCGTTTCCTTGGTTTAATATAAATCAAATTTAAAAATCGCCGAATTGCTTAAAACTTACCCAACTCTGTAATTATGTTTTTTTTTTAATATCATTATCGTTTCCTTAATTTAATTCAAATCAAATCCTCACATCAACGAACTCACTATGATTGTTGATGGTCAATAACCAGAAACCGGACTGCGTTTGTCATTGTATGGAAACGATAATTAAAGCTGAATTTTTTGAAATTTTAAGTTGTCAACAATTTTCCTCACCAAAACTTATTTTTAAGCTTTTCCTAACTAGCCATCGATCTGATGATCCTTCAGTAGTGTAGGTTTGCATTTTTCACGATTTCTTAAACTCTTTTTTTTTTTAATTTGGCCCATGTGAGCCTCTCATAAGAATTTCTTAAACTCTGCATAAATAATTACAATTCAGACGTATATTTCGAGTAAATTATTTCTCATCAAAGTTTTCACAATTTTTCATAACTTCACGAGGCGTTTTCGTAAAATTTGCAGAAGGATGTTTTGCATTCTTTCTAAAGAATGCATTTGGACGCTAAGTCAACGACAATTCTTTTAATACCAATCTTATCATCAAAGTATTGTTAATAATAATTTGTAACAAAGTAAAATGAATAAATAAATTATATTCGATGATTTCCCGAATTACGGAGTATTAACATAATTAAATAAATATTAAACGAAGATTCTCCGTATATAGCTGAATCAAAAGTGTAAACCTACAACCTAGAACCTCCAGGTTCGATCCCTGTCGGAGGCAGGTTCACACTTTTGATTCAGCTATATACGGAGAATCTTCGTTTAATATTTATTTAATTATATAGAATAAATAAATGTTCACATGAAACTATCAAAAAATCTATTAATCATCGTATTTGTCTATACCATTCCCTTATCCGATAAAAAAATACAATCAATTGATTAATATTTGTATTTAAAACTCTTTATTTACTCGCTTCAACTAATTCATTTAATTGGCATTGTTGTATTGCGTTTAGTGGTAAAAAAGTCGTCAAATGGAATTACAAAAGTGAAAAATAATGGATTATAAATTCTATTTTTTTTTTGTTATTGTTTTTTAGCCTTGACTACTTCGCCATCTGTCACTACTTTCAATTTTTTTTAACCCTTTCAGTCCTGGATTTTTAAATTTGAAAAAAAATTGTTAATTATTATTGATGGGGTGCTTCTTAAGACCATAAATACCAAATTTGAACTCATTTGCTTAATTAGTGAGGCTTTGTTGAAGTGACATCTAGTGATAAACAGCAAAAATATGGACTGTCATAGTAAGTAGAGACGTGTAAATGTTGCGGTGGCAATTGCCACCACCAGGGCCGAAAGGGTTAATATACGTATTTTCCTTAAAAACTAAAATATGAATGAATAAAAGCACAGGGGCACAATAAATTCTTATTAAAATATATTTAAGTTTTGTACAAATTTCTATCCAGACACACTTGCTTTAATATCGTGCGGTTTGTTTAAGTTTGCGTTTATTTTTAGTCCGAAATATATCTTTTGTATAGGTAATGTAGACAAGTTTGCGTTTATTTTATAAGAAAATCCTTGGTCTGAATTAGAAACATTTTTAGTTTACTACACTAATAAAATGCGAGGCTTTTATTATTTTAATATCATAATCTGTATACAGGGTCATGGGGATTATAAATTCATAAAGCAGAATCATACTTGAGTTAATTTTAATATATTGAAGATTGTAGCAATTTTTTTTTTTTTTACTTAGACTTTCGCCATTCAGTCACGACACATTTTTATTAAGTTGACCTTTGTTTGCAATTGTTTTTACATTTTTTTTTTTTGGCCGACTTTGAAAATGTCCGACCTGAAAATTATGTTTAAGCGCTATAATTTAATAGTTTTTGCGAGAAATGTTTTTTTTTAAGTTTGACAATTGTTTTTACATTTTTTGTTGCCAACATAATAAATAAATTGAATTGTATTTTTTTTTAACAAAAGTTATTGACACCAAAAAAATATTGTTATTGTTATTATAACGCTATTATAAAGGCCCGGTCTTTAAACAAAGCATTTTTTATTGAGACCAATTGTGCTGTATAATTAAATTATATTTTATTACTTTATTGCATCAATGGTAATTAAAATGGTTTTATCGGCGTTGTTGTAATCTGTGCTGTGCAAACGGTTACATTTAGTAAATATTTTACTCCTTGCGTAATTAAAATAAAAAACTTAACCCTTTCAGCCCTGGATTTTTAAGTTTGAAAAAAAAATGTTTGTTAATTATTATTGATGGGGAGCTTTTTAAGACCATAAATACCAAATTTGAACTCATTTGCTTAATTAGTATAGGAACTAGTTTTTCCTAGGCTTAAGTTTGATGTATGTGAAATTGTGTTCTTTATGTGAAATTGTGAAATGTAAAAATGTAAGAAAAGTAACTGGTGACGAACGACGGCTCCGCTGCGCTGCGCCGTCGTGAAGCGGGGCCCATCAAAATTAATCGATAAAATTGGTGACGGTCCATGCGGGGCCCATTAAAATTAAGCGATTTTGGTAACGGACGACGGCACAGCGTGTCCCATTCAAATCACATTTTTTTAATTTTTCGTTTTTTATTTTTCATTTTCAATTTTTATTTTTTATTTTCAATTTTTATTTTTATTTTCAATTTTTCATTTTCAAGTTTTAATTTTTCATTTTTCATTATTTATTATTTATTTTCTATTTTTCATTTTTTATTTTTCATTTTCATTTTAAATTTTTTATTTTTATTTCGATTTCTTTTATTTTTCTGAAAGCCAGTTGTATCCTCTGCGATCCCTGAAAATTTCGGCTTTCCGACTTGAAAAGAAAAAAAATGTCCTTAAAAGAAGGAAAACGAACCCAGGGGATGCAAATGGCGCGTAGGGGTAGTTCCAAAAATTTTGAAAAAGTATCTTCTGCCATCCCTGGAAGTTTCAGCTTTTCGACTTTAAAAGAAAGAAATTCGTCATTAAAAGAAAAATGAACCCAGAGGTGCAAATAGAGCGTAGGGGGGTAGTTCAAAAATTTTTGACAAAATATCTTCGGTCATCCCTGAGAGCTTCTTCAGTTTTTCGACTTTAAATGAAAAAAATACGTCCTTAAAAGAAGAAAAACGAACCCGGAGGACGCAAATGGCGCGTAGGGGTGGTTCCAAAAATGTTGAAAAAATTCCCAATGAAAGCCAGTCATCGCTTCTGTCATCTCTGAAAGTTTCAGCTTTTCGACTTTAAAAGAAAAAAATCCGTCTTTGAAAGAAGAACAACGAACCCAGTGGTGCAAATGGAGCGTAGGGATGGTCCCAAAAATTTTGAAAAAGTTTCTGCTGCCATCCCCGAAAATTTCAGCTTTTTGACTTTAAAAGAAAAAAACACGTCTTTAAAAGAAGAGATACGAACCCAGAGGGTGCAAATGGCGCATAGGGGTGGTTCCAAAAATTTTGAAAAAGTTTTTGCTGCCATCCTCGAAAATTTCAGCTTTTCAACTTTAAAAGAAAAAAACACGTCTTTAAACGAAACCAGAGGGTGCAAATGGCGCATAGGGGTGGTTCAAAAAATTTTGAAAAAATTCTCAATGAAAGCCAGTCATCCCTTCTATCATCCCTGAAAATTTCAGCTTTTCGACTTGAAAAGAAAAAAATACGTCCTTAAAGAAGAAAACCGAACCACCCTCTGGGTTTGTAGCATTGGTGGCTCGTAGGGGTGGTTCCAAATATTTTGAAAAAATTCCCAATGAAAGCCAGTTATTCCTTCTGCCATCCCTGAAGGTTTCAGCTTTTCTACTTGAAAAGAAAAAAATACGTCCTTAAAACAAGAAAACAATTTTTTTTTAACAGGTTTTTAAAAAATCATATCTCGGAAACGGGGAAAAAATTAAAAAAAGTGGCTCGATCAATTTTAGATATTTTCTTTAAGATTATTTTAAGACATACCGGGATCGTCCAGCTCCAGCGGTTACGGGGGAGATATTTTTTTTTTGAAACGTGCAAAAATCGAAAATTTGCGTTTGAAAAATCACCCCCGGGGGTGGGGGTGAAACGAAACGGGACCGGTTCTAAAAGCTTGCCCGGTTATCTGGGCGTCGATCTGCGTGCAAAAACTAACAAAATTTTACCGAATAAGGCCCCGATAAGGGGTGAGGTGTAACCCTACCCCCCCGTTTTAAGGGTGAGTTTCGGGGGACGCGATTTTCAAAATCCTCCTCATATTTTTGGGCGAATTTTTTGTGCCGGTCAGCCGACGCCCCTTTATAGCGCTTTTTTCTAGGCGACCAAACATTTCTTACTCAATTAGGATATATAATAATAATAATAATTAATTAATGAGGCTTTGTTGAAGTGACATCTAGTGATAAACAGCTAAAATATGGATTGTCATAGTAAGTAGAGACATGTAAATGTTGCGGTGGCAATTGCCACCACCAGGGCCGAAAGGGTTAATTATTTTATTTGTTTATTGTGCTTAAAAATAATATTGGGGCTGCGGTGGCCTAGTGTGTAAAGCTCCTGCTCACGGGTCCCGTGGTCGTGGGTTCGAATTCCATCCGGGCGGTCCATGGATGTCCAGTGTATGCATTTTATTCCGCATTTAAAATCTATACGTAAATGTTGTGTAAAACTACAACTTTTCAATATTTTTTTTTTGTATGCTTTCAGGAACTCTTACAGTAGAAGAGGTGTACCGCGACAGGGACCAATTCGCGGCGCTGGTGAGGGAAGTTGCCGCGCCGGACGTCGGCAGGATGGGCATCGAGATCCTCTCGTTCACGATAAAGGACGTCTATGACGACGTCCAATATCTGGCGTCCCTCGGCAAGGCGCAGACCGCCAGCGTCAAGAGGGACGCCGACGCCGGCGTCGCCGGGGCGAACAGGGACGCGGGTATTAGGGTAGGTGAAATATTCTTTAATTAAATTGAATGTTTTTCGAACGCAGATAATTACTGTAGAAAATTTAAATCGCGTAAGAAGATCTATGTTATAGAAAACTGCATTTTATAATGGTAGTTCGGGTGGACTAGAGAAGAATCATAAAAAGATTATTATTTAAAATTTTATTGTTCAAATCGCTGAAGTAAGTAGACTCTAAAATCTACACATTGGTGTTAAAAATTTAATTTAAAATGCGTCAAACATTGCTTTATTGAATTTTGAAATATTGTCTTGGAGTTTGCGTGGACTCGTAAAAAAATTATAAGCAGAATCGATGAAGAAGATACACCATTGCTCTGTAGCCTATGTTCTTAACCGAAACAAGTGTTTTATTGTATTTATACCCAAAAAGTAGAAAAAAATTATTTGAATTATTTTTATTTGTTCTAGGAAGCAGAATGTCAGAAATCCGCGATGGACGTGAAATATTCGACCGACACGAAAATCGAAGACAACGCGAGGATGTTCAAGCTGCAGAAGGCCCACTTCGACCAAGAAATTAACACTGCTGTAAGAAACATTTTACAATGATACGAAATATTGCAAAAATAGTAATCAATCTAAAAGTTACTTTGAATAACTCAAACTTAAGTTTTAAGTTTTTTTAAAATAGTCATCAATCTAAAAGTTACTTCAAACTTTTATAGATTTTAAGTTTTTCAAGCATTTAATATTCTGGATGAGTTCACAAATTACGACTTTTCAATCCCAAATGTATTAAAATATGCGAGCGAGAGCAAGAAATTTTTAAATAAATTAAATTACAGAAAGCCGAAGCGCAACTGGCCTACGAACTCCAAGCGGCGAAGATCCGGCAAAAAATCAGAAACGAGGAGATCCAGATCGACGTGGTGGAGAGGAAGAAGCTGATCGAGATCGAGGCCCAGGAGGTAATGAGGAAAGAGCGTGAGCTCAACGCCCTCGTTCGTCTGCCCGCCGAGGCCGAAAGTTACAGGGTGCAGATGATCGCCGAAGGAAAACGGTACGAAAACGAAAAAAAGCAACAGTAGCACTAACCAAAAAAAAAAAGATTAAAATTCTTTCCTTTTCCTAGGTCTTGGCAATTGTCAGACACTTTTTAGGAACTATGCTTGATCATAAGTTTTCTTCAATATACTCATGGTGCGACAAGGTGTTTTATTTCGATTTCCAAAAACTATTATTAGCGAAATTAATCTTTACAGTTCAGTAAAATTGATTCCTCTTCTCCTAGATCTTTTGGCAATTGTCATTGACATCATGCTTGGTCATAAGTTTTCTTCAATATACTCATGGTGATTTATTTCAATTTCCAAATGTCATTGACATCAAGCTTGGTCATGAGTTTCATGGTGCAGCCGAGTGTTTTATTTTTTTCAATTTCCAAAAATTGTTCTTTGCAGCACGCACACCGTTCAGCAGGCGATGGCCGAATCGGAAAAGATCAAGCTCGTGGGAACGGCGGAGGCCGAATCGATCGCCTTGATGGGAAAAGCCGAAGCCGAGAGGATGCGACAGAAAGCCGCCGTTTATAAGCAATACGGGGAGGCCGCCAAAATGGCCATCGTCTTGGAAGCATTGCCTAAGGTGAGTTGAACGAATAGTTGAAGGTCAGTTGTTCACAGATGGGAACTTGATAAACAGGGACTTTTTAAATTGTGTACGTCAGAGACAAACAAGTTATTTCAAACGGTTGAGAACTTGATTTACAAATTTTGTACGTCAAATTTTATGCTGGGTTGAACATATAATTGAAGGACAGTTTTTTGAAGCAGTTGTGAACTTAATTTACGAGTTTGTACATCAGATTTGATGCTGGGTTTAACAAATGGTTGAAGGTTAGTTGTTTGAAATAGTTGAGAACTTGATTTACAAACTTTGCACATCGGATTTGATGCTGGGTTGAATGAATAATTGAAGGTCAGTTGTTTAAAACAGTTGTGAACTTGATTTTACAAATTTTGTACATCAGATTTTATTCTGACTTGAACAAATAATTGAAGATCAAATGTTTGAAATAGTTGAGAACTTGATTTACAAACTTTGTACATCGGATTTGATGCTGGGTTGAATGAATAATTGAAGGTCAGTTGTTTAAAACAGTTGTGAACTTGATTTTACAAATTTTGTACATCAGATTTTATTCTGACTTGAACAAATAATTGAAGATCAGATGTTTGAAATAGTCGAGAACTTGATTTACAAACTTTGTACATCGGATTTGATGCTGGGTTGAACAAATAGTTGAAGGCCAGTTGTTTAATACAGTTGTGAACTTGATTTTACAAATTTTGTACATCAAATTTTATTCTGACTTGAACAAACTTGATTTTACAAATTTTAATTCTGGACCAAATTATTTTTTTTACAGATTGCCGCCGAAATTGCTGCGCCTTTGGCTAAAACGGAGGAGATCGTTCTGCTGGGAGGAAGCGACAAGACGACCGCCGAAATCGCCAGACTTGTCGGACAGCTTCCGCCCGCCATTAACGCTCTGACGGGCGTCGACCTGTCGAAGGTCTTGGGCAAACTGCCCGGTGCTATCACCAGCAATCATCAGGTCGCGGCCGTCAAATAATCACGAGAGATGACTATGAAAATAATATATTGAAGAAGAAAAAAAAAAAACAAAATATAATTACGCATAAGTTGATAAATTGATATTGTTGAATTTCTATGTAAGTTGCCGGCTCGCAGCGGCGCCACTGAAAAACTCATTTCATATACAATAAGAGTAACCGACAAAAAAATAATAATTTAATATTAAATTGACGAGAAGAAATCGTTTTAATGCTTCGTATCAAATTGTAACAAAAATTCAACGTTATTTGAGACATACAGTTCAAAACAAATACTGTAATTGGAATTATTTGAATCCAAACTAAAACATTGTCCTTTCGTTAAAATACAATTTAATTTCTAACTGATCTGTAACTCGAGTTTAAAGTTCAAATAAGTTAAGGATTGCAAGAATTGAGTGTTTTCAATGATAACAATCATATTTTGATTCCTAGTTCAACATAAATTCACTGTTTTTATTTTAATTTGCAAAAATCACGAGTCAAACAAATCAGAAATCAAATTGTCAGATTATTAAAATAAAAAGTGCCCTTTGGAAAAACTACGGTTGGTAACCCTAGTCTCAAACCATAATATGATTGATTGAACCTCACAACCATACAGTTGGTAACCCTAGATACAAAAAATTAATTTAGTTTAAAATTAAATTTTAATTTCTACCGCATTATTTCAAACTGATCTGTTAATCAAGTTCAAAGTTCAAATCAGCTTGAGTGTTTTCAATGATAATCATATTTTAATTCCTAATTTTACATAAATTCACTGTTTTTATTTTAATTTGCCAAAATCATTAGTCAATAATCAAATGAAAATCATATTGTAAGATTATCCAAATGTACCCTTTGAAAAAAATTACGTTTAGTAACCCTAGATACAAACCATACTCTCATTGATTGGTCCACAAAACCATACAGTTGGCAACCCTAAATACAAAAATATCTTAATTGATTGGGTTTCAAAATAATACATTTGATCACCCGACTTAATTGATGGAATTTCAAAACATTACAGTTGTCACCCTAGATACAAACCATAATTTGATTGATTGGTCCACAGAACCATAAATACAAAAATATCTTAATTGATTGGGTTTCAAAACAATACAGTTGGTCACCCGACTTAATTGATCGGATTACAAAACATTACAGTTGGTCACTCTAGATACAAAGCATAATTTGATTGATTGGTCCACAAAACTGTACAGTTGGTAACCCTAAATATAAGAAATAACTTGATTGCGTTTCAAAACAATACCGTTGGCCACCCTAAATACAAACGATACTTTGAATGGATCTTAAAACAATACGGTTGGCAATCTTAGTAGATACAAATCATCACGTAATCGAGTAAACCTAGCTGAGACGCAATTATAACTTGACTAAGTTTCAAAATAATACCATTGGCCACCCTAGATATAAACGATACTTTGAATGGATCTTAAAACAATACGATTGGCAACCTTAGTAGATACAGATCATCATGTAATTGAGTAAACCTAGCTGAGACGCAATTATAACTTGACCAAGTTTCAAAACAATACCGTCGGCCACCCTAGATATAAACGATACTTTGAATCGTTCTTGAAACAATACGGTTGGCAACCCTAGTAGATACAGATCATCACCTAATCGAGTAAACCTAGCCGACGAGCAATTGAGCATTATTACGACAACTTCGAATCAATTGAATATTAAATTATTATTAAAATGTGTTACGAGTACAGTTACTCAAAAAAAAAAAGTTTGAGGTTACGCAACGGCTGAATTCGAGTGACGAGTGAATACGGCTGTGTCGAATCAAGTGTGCTGTTTTACTTTACGTTCCGACCACAGCATGCGTCACTCATTCTTTTGTTTTCTCGAATACTTTTTCTATACTGCCCGCCTATTTTTTTTTTAAATAAATGTTGTGTTGGTATTTTAAGATTTTAACACTTGTTTCACGTTTTATTTTTTTTATTGCAATTTGCATTCTGGAATTATTTTACGATAATATTATGTTTTTTTAACTCAATTTGCAATCTCGAATTTTTTTACGATAATATGTATTTTAACTCAATTTGCAATTCTCTTTCCGTGTTTTTTTTTAAATCCAATTTTTTGTGTTTTAACACAATTTACATTCTCGAATTTTTGCACGATAATATTATGAATTTTTTATCAATTTGCAATTCTAATTTTACGTTTTTTTTTTTTTGGTTAATTTCATGTGTTCTAACTCAATTTGCAATCTCGATTTTTTTACGATAATATGTATTTTAACTCAATTTGCAATTCTCTTTCCGTGTTTTTTTTTAATTCAATTTTTTGTGTTTTAACACAATTTGCATTCTCGAATTTTTGTACGATAATATTATGAATTTTTTTATCAATTTGCAATTCTTATTTTACGTTGTTTTTTTTGGTTAATTTCATGTGTTCTAACTCGATTTGCAATCTCGATTTTTTTTTACAATAATATTAAAACAAAAATCGCACATTCTAATTTTATTTTTTCTTTGCAGTCTTTTACGATAATATAAAAATCGCACATTCTGTTTTTTGATTTTTAATTTTTAGTTTCTTTTTCAACAGCAAGATAATAATATTTTATTAGTATCAATAACTTTACAAAAGTTTTCTCGAATAGTTTTATTACACTCCTTGCCATTTTTTTTTTAATAAATGTCGTGTTCAAATTTTTAGTTTTTTTCTTTTTTTTTAATTCCATGAATTTTAACTCAATTTGCAATCTCAAATTTTCTTACGATAATATAATAACAAAAATCTCACATTCTAATTTTTTTCTTTGCTGTCTTTTTTACGATAATACAATAAAAATCGCACATTCTGTTTTTCGATTTTTTATTTTCAGTTTCTTTTTCAACGGCAAGATAATAATATTTTATTAGTATCAATAACTCGAATACTTTTATTACACTCCCTGCCATTTTTTTTAAATAAATCTCGTGTTCAAAATTTAATTTTTAACACTAGCAATCTTTTTTTTTAATTCTATGAATTTTAACTCGAGCAATCTCGAATTTTCTTACGATAATATAATAACAAAAATCGCACATTCTGATTTTTTGTTTTCGGTTTTTCTTTTTACGAGAATATTACTATAAAAATCGCACATTCTATTTTTTTTATTTGCAGTCTTTTCACGATAATACAATAAAAAAATTTCGATTTTTTATTTTCAGTTTTTTCAACAATAATAATGATATTTTATTAGTGTCAATAACCTCACACAAGTTTTCTCGAATACTTTTATTACATTGCCAAACATTTTTTTTAATAAATATTTTGTTGGCATTTTGAATTATTATATTGCCAAATTTTTTTTTAAAAATAAATATTATGTTGGCATTTTTAATTTCTAACACTTGTTTTATGTTTTTTTTTTAATTTTAAGTATTTTAACTCTGCAATTTCGAATTTTTTAGGATATTACAACAAAAATCGCAAATTTTTTTGTTTTTTTGCGTTTCAGATTTTACGTTTTTTAACTTAATTTGCAATCTTAAATTTTCTTACGATAATATTATAACAAAATTCGCACATTCTGATTTTTTTTGTTTTTGATTTTTAGATTTTATGTTTTTTAACTCAATTTGCAATTTGAATTTTTTTATTACGATAATATTAAAATAAAAATCGCACATTCTGATTTTATTTTCAATTTTTTTCAAAAAGACGATAACACTAATATTAATATTTTATTAGTGCCAGTAACTTTACTTAAGTTTTCTCGAATGCTTTTATTAATTTTATTTTCAATTTTTTTCAAAAAGACGATAATAATAATATTTTATTAGTACCAATAACTTTACTTAAGTTTTCTCGAATACTTTTATTACACTCCCTGCCATTTTTTTTTATAAACAAAAGTTGTTTTGATATTTTTAGTTTTTAACACTTGTTTGTAATCTTATTTTAAGTTTTTTTTTAATTTTATGTATTTTACCTCAATTTGCAATCTTGAATTTTTATACGGTAATATTAAAATTATTATCGCACATTCTGTTTTTTTTTTTTGTTTTTTGCCTTTTTAGTTTTTTTTTTTCTAACACCACGGTAACAATAATAATAACATTTAATAAATTCAATAAAACGTTTTATTGAATTTATTTAATGCTTTCTGCAACAAGTAAGGTTGTTTCTAATTCATAATAACATTTTATTAGTGCCAATAAATTTACATGAAATTCACACAAGCTATAATAATTTGCAGTAACTCATTACATACAGGGCGTCCCATCGAAACCACACATTGAACTTTTAATGTGCAGTTTCGATGGGACACCCTGTATAACATATCTACTTCTAGTAATAATAATGTTCAGCATTTATGTAATCAAGTGTGCTCTTTTCAATGAAAATATTTTTAAGATTGTACGACTTCCGGTTACACCGGAAACCAACATCAACTTCTTTATTTTAAACGGAACGCTATATTTTTTATCGCAAATTTGGATTCCGCATATAATTCTGCGTTGAAAATCATAACGCGAGATAACCTCCAAATTTAACCGTTTTTGAGATATTTGACATTTTTTGAGACTTTTATTTTTATAATCGACTTTAAAAATATGAATCTCCGAACAAAAGGAAATCGAAGAAGTGTAGCTTTGGGAATTAAAAGCCAGTTGTGATTTATTTTTGGATTAATAATATATACAGAGTGTTCTAAAATTTCATACCACATTTAGTCAACTTTAAACCACCAAATATCGATTTTCTTTAACCCTGTATACTTTTACATATTTCGATGCAGAATTCAATTCCGGATTGATAGATCGGTTACAGTTTTTCAAAGTCAACTTTAAATCACTAAACCTCGATTTTTTTTAAACGGAACACCCTGTATAATTTTACATATTCCAATGCGGAATTCAATTCCGGATTGATACATCGGTTTTTTAAAATTTATCTCAGCTTCAATAGTTTTCTATTAATAACCAAAATTTTATTCCAACTTTAAATCATTAAATTTCCATTTTTTTAACTTTAAACCACTAAATCTCGATTTTTTTAAACAGAACACCCTGTATAATTTTACATATTCCAATGCAGAATTCAATTCCGGATTGATACATCGGTCTTTTAAGATTTATCTCAGCTTCAATAGTTTTCTATTAATAACCAAAATTTTATTCCAACTTTATATCATTAAATTTGCATTTTTTTTAACTTTAAACCACTAAATCTCGATTTTTTTTAACGGAACACCCTGTATAATTTGACATATTCCAATGCGGAATTCAATTCCGGATTGATACATCGGTCTTTTCAGATTTATCTCGGCTTCAATAGTTTTCTATTAATAACCAAAATTTTATTCCAACTTTAAATCATTAAATTTCCATTTTTTTAAAGTTTAAACCACTAAATCTCGATTTTTTTTTAAACGGAACACCCTGTATAATTTTACATATTCCAATGCGGAATTCAATTCTGGATTGATACATCGGTCTTTTAAGATTTATCTCAGCTTCAATAGTTTTCTATTAATAACCAAAATTTTATTCCAACTTTAAATCATTAAATTTCCATTTTTTTAAACTTTAAACCACTAAATCCTGATTTTTTTAAACGGAACACCCTATATAATTTTACATATTCTGATGTATTAATAGAACGGTCTTCTTGGTTTTATCTCAGCTTTAATAGTTTTCTATTAATCACCTAAATTTTATACCAAATTTGAGCCATTCAATTTCCATCTTTTTAAATAGAACACCCTGTATATTTTTATATTCTGATGCAGAATTATTCTAGATAAGTAGAAATGTCGCTTTTTTCAGTTTTTTTCTTAGCTTCAATAGTTTTTTTTTTTAGTAACAACCAATACAGCACTTTTTCAAAAATTTTCATAACCACCAATTTTTTGTGTCTTAACGGACTTTATTTCTTCGTGTTCTCTAGTACAATTTTTGTATGAACATTATTTACCAGTGACGGTAAATAAAAAAGTTGATCATTTTGAACGTTTAAAAAATTCACTTCACCAGAATGAAAATTTTAGAAAATTAATTTATTTCGATCTTCAATTTGTATTTTTTTTTATGGTACTATAAACTGAGATCTTTTATTTGACTTTTTAATTTTGAAAATCGGTGAGCGGGTTCTCCAGCAAAATAATTTAAAACGCGTTTCTTTGGGGGTTTCCAACTGTTTTGACCGAATTTGGTCAAAATTTGAAAATTCTTATTTCGAAACATTCTCGTTAAGTATTTGATCATGCTGATTATACCAGTATTTTCGGTTTTTCTCTAGCTTCAAAAATTTTCTAGTAAACGCCCAAAAAAAAAATTTTTTTTTCAAAAAATTTTTACTCGCAATGCTTAAATCTGAAAACTAGTTTAGCTTCTTGGCATGTTTTTGTTTGTGAATTATTTAGTTTAAGTTAGTTTAAAGCTTACAGCTTAAATATTCAAGAAACACAATCGCCAAAACGTAATTCACTTTTAATTATAATTTCAATCATTTTAATCGTATTTTCTATTATTTTTTTACAAAAGGAAAAACATGGTTTATCTTCAATTAGATTAGTTAGCACACGAGCCTTAATTATTAGAAGAAGACGAAAACAAAGCCCGGAATCACTCGAGCGCAGTTTCAGCCGATCGAACATAAAATAATAATAATAATAATACATTTTTAGCTTGATTTTATTGAAAATTCGAAGGGGCGCGTTCGCTAATCGTCTCGATGGAACAATAAAAATGTGTTCAGCAATTTAAACAAACAAAAAAAATTAAAATTATTTTAACCCAGTAGATTACCGAGAAAATCGGAATGACGGAGATTGCCTGATTTTACGCAACAAGAGTTTACCACCAATAATAAATCAATTTCTAATTTTACGCAAGAGTTTATCACCACCAATAAATAAATAATACCAGTGACGGTTCGCGGGGTTTTTTCTGGTACGGCCGAGGAACAAGAGGTGGTAATACAGATCCTTGCAACCGATCCTACCTATCTGTATTGCTACCTCTTGTTCCTCGGCCGTACCAGAAAAAAACCCGCGAACCGTCACTGAATAATACAATTTATTTCCAAGTTCATAATGGAAACATCATATGCGTTTCACAAAGTATGTGCAATGAGTACAACATAACACAAATGTAAAAGCCAACGCTCTGGTTTGTAAGCAACTTTTCGTTTTGCCAAGGTAAAGGCTACCACAAAAAGAAAATAATTGGTGTAAAGTCCTCAGTCTGCACACAATCACTCAAGTGCTTTCGTTTCTGTTTCTTTTTTTTTAATTCAATGTTGAACCTGTAAATTGGATTGTATTTGTAAGTATATTATTTTGTTTAATTGATGATGGCTAATAATCATAGAACCATGACCAGGCGTAACGCCGATTAAAAAAAAATATATTTTGTTTATGAATCTGTAGAAATTGGAAGAAAAAAAATTGCGCTCGTTATTTGCAGTTATATTTTTTGTATTTGTAAGTACATGGTTTTGTTTATGTTACACTTTTTTAGAATGTGAATGCAAAGAAAAATTAAAATTATTTGCAGATGTATTTTTAAATGTAAAAAAATCAGGCAATCGTCACGCTGACCAAAATGGCGCAAAACCATGAAAAAATAAATAAATAAATGTGTGTGATGTAGCGTTAGCACGAAAATTTTCTAGACGAGAGAAAAATTAAGAAGAAGAAGAAACTGCCACAGCCCTTCTATCTCCCCCTCCCCCCACCTCTCTACTCAATCTCATTCTGTCTATCTAAAATCTCTAAATGTGAATCTCTTTCCCCCCCCCGAGATAGGAACAAAAAAATCGACGCGGAAAAAAAAAGTAATTGCGCACTGTAAAATTGTAAAAACAACAACCAAACAAATTCTAGCGGTTCTAGCAGATTAGTGTATTTTTAAGTATTTTTATACTCCCCGTCGCCGGCGGACGCTCGTGCACAACGTAGCGACGAGACGTCTCCTTTCTCGCTTAGTTTATAATTTACGATTGTACACCCTATATATATTTTTGGATTTGTAAAGATGAAATAAATTAGCTGGCGTGTGCTGTTTTAATTGGATACACCACGTGTGAAGGTTATTTTAAAATAAATGGCATTAATTACCAAATTCTTTTTGTTTTGACACGGCTTAGATAAAAAAAATAGAATGTGATTTCTACGCATTTTTACCGTATTATATTTAGTGGATAAAAAAAAATGTGATATTGATTTTTGCAAATTTTAATTTTAATAGTACAGGTATTCTTACTTATGGTTATTGTTTCTAATTGAAAACTATAATTTATAAAAATGGTGATGTGGCCATCACGTTACTTTCTCATTTATATCTACGCTTTCATGGTTTATTTTGAATTCAAATCATATTTTAAATGTACATCGAGCGGATGAAACTGACGTTTAAAACGTCAAAATTATGAAAGATGGAAAAATTATGCTTCAAATTCAAAAACTCGGTTTACTCAAAAACTAAAGGGATTTCGAAAAAAACTTATTCCTTATAAGTTGTTCATTTTAGCATTCTCCACAATTATTATTAACATAAATTTGCTGTAACTATTATCGTTTCATAATTATAAACCAAAAATTAAAAAAATAATAATTTTTTTTCTCGAATAAAAATGATTTTATGAAAAATGTTTTCAAGCAAAAGATGTTCATTTCTTTGTTGTCTTCAATGTTTATTTAAATATTTTTGTGATATTTTTCATATTTAAGAAAATATTAGCAAAAAACAAAAAACAGTTAAGGTAAACGCCCACTTCCGGTGTACGAAATTTTACCAAAAGCTTTTCAGTTCTTCAGATTATCAAATAAGACGTACGTTCAAAGTTTCATATCAATTGGTCTATTAGTTTTTGAGATACAGCGCGCACAGAGACACACACAAGTTTGATTTAAAAAATGCACAAAATTAGTTTTCAACTGCGAAAAAAATGTATCTGCCATTGTAGCTGGACTTAACTAACAAAATTGTTTTAGAAATGATCAGTCTTCAATATTCCGGAAGAATCAATTAGTAATCTTTGCTAAAAACAAAATGGCGTCGTTCTAAAGTCAAAAGTTTGAATTAAAAAATGCACAAAATTGGTTTTCAAGTGTGAAAAAAATGTATCTGCCATTGTAGTTGGACTTAACTAACAAAATTGTTTAAGAAATGATCAGTCTTCAATATTCCGGAAGAATCAATTCGAAATCTTTGCTAGAAACAAAATGGCGTCGTTCGAAAGTCAAAAGTTTGAATTAAAAAATGCACAAAATTAGTTTTCAACTGTGAAAAAAATGTATCTGCGCAATTATGTATTTTCTATTTCGTTCTTATTTATGTTATTAAATAAACCTTTGACACTTGGTTTTACATTGCAAAACAACGTGATAACCGAAACTTGCCGGTAATGATGGCATTTGCATATCGAGCTCTCGGAAGTAGGGCCTACATATTTAAAAGCGCGCCTTCGATTATTGAACCCAACATTTGCACCTTAGACGTGGTAAGTTCCAAATTTAAACTTCTGTATTTTTTTTTACCAAAATTCGCCCATACTTTCGTGAGATAATCACTTACATCATGTAAATACACAAATATTAAAGTCAAGGACAACGTTTCATCAGATGATTACTTGCATTATGTAACGATGGAAAGATTAAAGACAAAGGCAACGTTTAAAGAATTCGAAAAATACGTGAAAGTGAAAGAAATACGAAGAAAAGTTTGACACTGACGTTTAAATGCTTCCGATCATCACATTTTGTTCTCATTGTTTTCCATGGCATACCTGGAAATTATAATAATATCTCCAAGTATGCGGTGGAAAACAATGAAAACAAAAAAGTGATCGGAATCATTTAAACGTCGGTATCAAATTTTTCTTCGCGTTTCTAAGTTCATCCCTAATTTACTTTTTGACTCGTTGCACGTATTTTTCGAATTCTTTAAACGTTCTCTTTGGCAACTAATTGCAACTGGCCAAAACGTGAAACGTGACGCCCCAAAACTGTAAATCGTAGAGAGTTGAAATTTTACAGACGTATAGAGGGCGCTAAATGAAGAAAATTATTAGATTTTGGACATCAACCACTACCCCCAGGGGGTGCGTTTTTAAAGTACGCTCTAATTTTTTTTTTCTCAATTTGTGTAAAATTGTCGATCGAGTCGATCCCGACTACTCCCACCCCTCTAAAACCAGCAGAGCCCCCTGGGCGAATTTTTGAAAATCGAAAAAAAAACATCAAAACGCGCCGGATCAGAAGTCAATCGGCGACCGAGCGACAAAACTATAAGTCGTAAAGAGTTGAAATTTTACAGACGTATAGAGGGCGCTAAATGAAGAAAATTATTAGATTTTGGACATCAACCTCCACCCCCGAGGGATGGACCCCACCCCCAGGGGGTGCGTTTTAAAGTACGCTCGAATTTTTTTTCCTCAATTTGTGTAAAACTGTCGATCGAGTCGATCCCGACCACTCCCACCCTTCTAAAACCGGCAGAGCCCCCCTGGGCGAATTTTTGAAAATCGAAAAAAAAAAAACATCAAAACGCGCAGAATCAGAAGTCGATCGGTGACCGAGCGAGAGGGTGGCGGCCGTATTTTTTAGAAATCAAAAACGATTTCAAAGGGACCCTCGGTGCCCGATTTTTGAATTTTTGCCCCAATCAGGCCACGCCCCCTTTTTTACTTTCCGGCGTACTTTCGGGGACGTATTTTTTTCTATGGAAATTGAAGAGATGAAACTTTCAGAGTAGGCCGGGGGTGGGACGAGCCGTGATCTGTAATTTTTTCAAAACCTTCCGACCACCCCCCGACCCTCCAGAGCGCGTTTTTTTGGCCCATCCCGGACATTTTTTTCTTTCTTTTTTATTTCTTTCGGGGACGTATTTTTTTCCATTTATATCGGAGAGTTGAAACTTTTAGATTATCAAGGACACACTTTTCTTAAATGGTTTTAGCAATTTTCGCGCTAATTCTACAAGTGATTAATTTTTTGCAATTTTTCAAAACATCGAGTGCAATTTTCCCTTCCGTGCAGTTTTAAGTCTGTTCCTGTTGTTTCCATCAGGAATATTACAATTGTTTTTGCAGATTTTCAAGGACACACTTTTCTTAAATGGTTTTAGCAATTTTCGAGTTAATTCTACAAGCGATTAATTTTTTACAATTTTTCAAAACATCGAGTGCAATTTTCCCTTCCGTGCAGTTTTGAGTCTGTTCCTGTTGATTCCAGCAGGAATATTACAATTGTTTTTTGCAGATTATCAAGGACACACTTTTCTTAAATGGTTTTTAGCAATTTCCGCGCTAATTCTATAAGCGATTAATTTTTTACAATTTTTCAAAACATCGATTGCAATTTTCCCTTCCGTGCAGTTTTGAGTCTGTTCCTGTTGGTTCCAGCAGGAATATTACAATTGTTTTTGCGGATTATCAAGGACACACTTTTCTTAAATGGTTTTAGCAATTTTCGCGCTAATTCTACAAGCGATTGATTTTTCACAATTTTTCAAAACATCGAGTGCAATTTTCGTTCCCTTCCGTGCAGTTTGAGTCTGTTCCTGTTGATTCCAGCAGGAATATTACAATTCTTTTTGCGGATTATCAAGAACACACTTTTCTTAAATGGTTTTAGCAATTTTCGCCCTAATTCTACATGTGATTAATTTTTTACAATTTTTCAAAACATCGAGTGCAATTTTCGTTCCCTTCCGTGCAGTTTTGAGTCTGTTTCTGTTGTTTCCTGCAGGAATATTACAATTATTTTTGCAGATTATCAAGGACACACTTTTCTTAAATGGCTTTAGCAATTTTCGTGCTAATTCTACAAGCGATTAATTTTTTACAATTTTTCAAAACAATGAGTGCAATTTTCGATTTTTTTTTTTACTGCAGATTTTGAAGGATGTTGGCGGAATGTCCAAGCGGAATAGTGGACGCCTGTCCGAATGCACTTTACGGACAATCAGCGTCGGTGTTTCTGACCTTAATCAACACTCTCTTCGCCGCAAAATGCGACCTCAATCCAGAAAGACTGTTCCAACGGAATTATGCTCCCAGACTGCAAGATGGCGACGAATTCGATTTTATCGTCGTGGGTTCGGGATCCTCGGGATCGGTGGTTGCCAATAGACTGTCCGAGAATAAAAACTGGAAGGTTCTGGTCGTGGAAGCTGGCGGATACCCGACGACAGATTCCGAGGTGAGTGTTTGAAATGCGTTGATATTGGTTCCCCTAATTATTTGCCAGTATCGGTCTTCGTATATTATTTTTAAAGCTTTTTACGCTGAATGATTTGGTACCTTACTCAATACTTTCTGCAGAGTATTTACCGAGATAATTGCAAAAAACTTTACGATTATTTTGAATTTAAAACAAAGGTTTGCCATGAAATCATAATGGCGGATATTAAATTAAAAACAAAGGTTTGCCATGAAATCATAATGGCCGATATTTCATTTTGTTCTAAAAAGTGACGGTAGATGTCACATTACGATTCACAACGGGCCGTGTATTCTACACAAGAAAAAGTATTTATAATTAAATGGTTTTACTCAGGTACTATGTAAGAAGTGTGGGTGGTTTGTTTAGTGTTGAATTTCTAAAGAATGCAATACCCAGCAAATACGCTATTCAATAATGTAAGTAGACCGATGATGTAAAACAATTAAGGGAGCCAACACATTTCAAATGTAAGGTAAATTAATAATTATTCATTATGCAATTTTTTTGCTATTCTCCGGAAATTCTACTCTAAATAAATCACGTGCACTTCTTAAATAGTACCTAAGCAAAACCATGTAATTAACCCTTTAAGTCTTAAGCAGCACGATCGGGATGATGATGAGATTTTTTTGTCGGGCCTCTTCGCAATTGATAAAGTCAAGCCCTATTGCGCGTGTTTCGACAATGTACTTTCAACGATCCCTGGGACCTAAGGGGTTAAAATACTGTTCTTATAACACACAGTCGGTTGTAAATCGTAACGCGACAGCAAACGTCACTTCAGAACAAAATGAAATGTCGGCCATTATGATTTCATGGCAACCTTTGTTTTTAATTCAAAATAATTATAAAGTTTTTTGCAAGTTATTTTATAATTATTTTATTTTAATCTTCCTGCAGTTTTCCTTCGGTTGTTTTATAATTTCACCTTTTTAATCTTTACAGATTCCTGCTGTTTTCTTCAGTCAGCAATTAACACCGAACGACTGGCAGTACGCAACCGAGCCGTCGGACTACGCCTGTAAAGGTTTCAAGGATGGCAGCTGCGTGTGGCCGAGGGGGAAAATGCTGGGGGGCACCAGCGCCATGAACGCCATGCTGTACGTGCGCGGAAACTCCAGGGATTACGACCGGTGGGAGCAGGCGGGAAATCCCGGATGGGGATGGACTCGGGCGCTGAAGTACTTCCAAAAATCGGAAAACACCACCGCGGACTTGAAGGAGAGGCCCCTGCACGGAACGAAGGGGTACTTGAGGACCTCGTACATCCGGGCGGGGAGCAGCTACAGGAACTTGCTGTTGAGTGCGGCGAGGGAGGCCGGTTTGAGGTTGAACCGGGACGAGGAACCGATCGGTTTTTACGAGTGTTTGAACACGATCGATGGTGGGAGGCGGTTCAGCTCGGCGAAAGCGTTCCTCGCCAGTGTTAAGGAGCGTGAAAATTTGCACGTGGCGCTTAACACCCACGCGACGAAGGTTTTAATCAAAGACGATTGTGCTTATGGTGTTGAGGTTTCCATCAACGGGCGTTTGATTAATCTCTTGGCGAAAAACGAGGTCATTCTCTCCGCGGGATCCATCAATTCACCGCAAATTTTAATGCTTTCTGGTGTTGGACCACGCGAACACCTCCAAGAATTAGGTATCGGTGTTGTTAAAGACGCTCCAGTTGGTGAAAATCTCCAGGATCACCCCACGAGCTTCGGGTTGATGGCTAGAATCGACGCCTCGGCTACACCCCCGCGCACCCCGGTGGATCAACTCGGTGACATCTACAACTACTTCACGCAAAACACCGGCCCATTATCTGGCGTCGATGTCACCAATCACATCTGGTTCCTGCACACGAAAAACTCATCCAACTTCCCCGACATACAAGTCCACTTTTTGTACTACCCCAAAAACGACGGGTATTTGCTACCGGAAGTCTTCAAAAAACTACAGACGAATGATGTCACCACCAAACATCTCCTCGAGGAGAACAAACGCAGCGATCTACTTAACATCCTCGTCACACTCATCAACCCTAAATCTAGGGGTAAACTTATGCTGCGCTCACCTAACCCATTCATCAAACCGATAATCTACAACGGCTATTTCTCAGACCCCGATGGTAAAGACATGCAAACCATGGAAGATAGCTTACCGTGGATCCAAAGGTTGTTGGCAACACCCACTTTCCAAAGATATAAAGCCGAATTGATGAAAGTGCGGATCCCTGGTTGCTGCCAGAACGATTATTGGAGATGCAATTTCAGGCACCTGGCCAACACCCTGTATCACCCAGCGGGGACTTGCAAGATGGGACCCGACGCGAAAAACTCGGTGGTCGATTCGCGGCTGAGGGTGCACGGGATTCGTAAGTTAAGGGTGATGGACGCTAGTATTATGCCGGAGATCGTTAGCGGGAACACCAACGCTCCCTGCATGATGATCGGGGAAAAGGGCGCGGACCTGATCAAGGAAGACTGGGGGATATCTGTTTAATAATCGGTATTGTTCACGGAAATGAGTAATTAGTTACTATAGTTTGATCAATGGATCTTTGCGTGTGCGTCATTGCCAAAAATGAAGTATTCTCGCCTTGGACGACATACGTGCATACATGATCGCGTCTAATTCAACTTAACACGAAAATGTTGTCGGAGCTGGCTTCGGCTATCTATGACGTACACGCAAAGATCCATTTATCAAAATATATCTAATTTATTATGGTAAAGAATTATATATAACCAATAAAATTTTTAAGAACAATCCATCCTTTGTAAACTCGACTTGCTAATAATCATCGTAGACCATTAAAAGTATACATTTTTTTCATCAGAAGAACGAGCTATACAAGGTATTCCATAAATATAGCTACGAACTTTTTAAGTTTGTTGGTATATTTATGCAACACCCTGTATCCTTAAAAATACAATTGGCTTCGCGGGTGTGAGGAATAAAGCGCATTTTTTATTTCCCATACATTTTGTTTCGAGGTGAGCCGAAAAAATAAAGTCAATTTAGTTTTTGAAATAAATTTAGAATGTTGTTTATGGTGGAGACTTCTACTTCGTTCTACTTGTAAATATAATAAAACACTTTTACTTTGTTGGTATAACACAAATTTTATTTTATTGTTGACTATAGTTTCGGCAACTCAACTTGCCATTAACAAAGCATAAACTTTAGAATGGATTGAAATATATTAAAAAATTCTTGCAGGCAAGTGATGTACTCATTAAATACACGTCAGTTGAGCAAAAACCGGAAATTCGACATTTTTTTAATTTTTGAGAGTTGGCTCTCGTCGAAAAGTGTATTTTACATGTCCAGTAAAACAACACCTTACAAATACAATAAATTATAAACCTCGTCTCAAATGTAAAATTAAACCATTAAGTATCGTGAACAGGAAAAAAATGGTGATGTGGCCATCATGTTACTTTCTCCGATTTGATGGTATCATAGCCATTTATATTTACGTTTTCATGGTTTATTTTCAATTGAAATCATATTTTAAATGTACATCGAGAGGATGAAACTGACGTTTAAAACGTCAAAATTATGAAAGATGGAAAAATTATACTTCCACACAGCCCTTCTATCTCCTCCTCCCTCCACCTCTCTCTCTATCAAACTCATTCTGTCTGTCTAAAATCTCTAAATGTGAATCTATTTAAATCTTTTATTATATTAAATCTACAATGAGCGGATGACACTGACGTTTAAAACGTCAAAACTATGAAAGATGGAAAAATTATGCTGCAAATTCAAAAACTCAGTTTACTCAAAAACTAAAGGGATTTCGAAAAAAACTTATTCTTTATAAGTTGTTCATTTTAGCATTCTCTATAATTATTATTCACATGAATTTGCTGTAACTATTATCGTTTTATAATTATAAACCAAAAATTCAAAAATAATCATAATTTTTTTTCTCGAATAAAAATGATTTTGTGAAAAATATTTTTAAGCAAAAGATGTTCATTTCTTTGTTGTCTTCAATGTCTGTTTAAATGTTTTTGTGATATTTTTCATATTTAAGAAAATATTGGCAAAAAACAAAAAATAGTTAAGGTAAACGCCTACTTCCGGTGTACGAAATTTTACCAAAAGCTTTTTAGTTCTTCAGATTATCAAATAAGACGTACGTTCAAAGTTTCATATCAATTGCTCTATTAGTTTTTAAGATACAGTGTCTGTGTGTGTGTCTGTCTGTTGCTAAAATGAACAACTTATAAAGAATAAGATTTTTTTTGAAATCCCTTTAGTTTTTGAGTAAACTGAGTTTTTGAATTTGAAGTATAATTTTTCCATCTTTCATAATTTTGAATTGTAATAAGCACTAGGGTACAGTAATTGGTTATTGAATTAATTCAATCTTTTTATTAGGAATATCAATTTTTATTCGCATAAATTAAAACGCAAAAATGTGCACTAATATTACTGATTTTTCGTTAAATTATAACTAGTTTAACATAATTTAAATACCGACACGTGCATAGGCAAGCCCGATTAACGGCCTTATCTCGTGTATTCAACAAATGCGACTGCTTTATCAATTTCAAATTTTAAAGTTATATCAAAGAATTACAAAAGAATTCCTAGACCTTGATTTATGTGACTTTTCAATAACTAATTATTTATAGAAATCTTTAAGTATGCATTTTTTCAAACGGAAAAAGGGTATACATCGGTGACGGATCGCGCGGTACGGTCGAGGTAGTAGACTGTAGCAGAGTATCCTCTGCTACCTCGGCCGTACCATGAGTCATCCCGCCGAGAGCCGTCACTGGTATAATCGTACATATTCATAAACCAAATACAAATCTTGATCGTGTCACCAGTTACCGTTCGATAGTGCTCACTGTTCCTGGAAAAATCTTTGAGGGTGCCATACGGGAAAAAAATGGTGTTGTGGCCATCATGTTACTTTCTCCAACTTGATGGTATCATTTATATTTACGCTTTTCAATTTAAATCATATTTAAAATGTACATCGAGCGGATGACACTGACGTTTAAAACGTCAAAATTGTGAAAGATGGAAAAATTATACCTGAAATTCAAAAACTCGGTTTACTCAAAAACTAAAGGGATTTCGAAAAAACTTATTCTTTATAAGTTGTTCATTTTAGCATTCTCTACAATTATTATTAACATAAATTTGCTGTAACTATTATCGTTTTATAATTATAAACCAAAAATTTAAAAAAATAAATAATTTTTTTTCTCGAATAAAAATGATTTTACGAAAAATGTTTTCAAGCAAAGGGTGTTCATTTCTTTGTCGTCTTCAATGTTTGTTTAAATTTTTTTGTGATATTTTTCATATTTAAGAAAATATTGGCAAAAAACAAAAAACAGTTAAGGTAAACGCCCACTTTTGGTGTACGAAATTTTACCAAAAGCTTTTCAGTTCTTCAGATTATCAAATAAGACCTGTCTTCAAAGTTTCATATCAATTGCTCTATTAGTTTTTGAGATACAGTGTCTGTGTGTGTGTGTGTGTGTGTGTGTCTGTCTGTGCGCGCTGTATCTCAAAAACGAATAGAGCAATTGATATGAAACTTTGAACGTACGTCTTATTTGATAATCTGAAGAATTGAAAAGCTTTTGGTAAAATTTTGTACACCGGAAGTGGGCGTTTACCTTAACTGTTTTTTGTTTTTTTTTTAATTAAAAAAAAACTTTTTCAAAATTGTTTCTACATTGTATTTAAAGAAAATAGCATTTTGCCAATTGGCTTTGTAATCGGAAACAGTATTTAACCAGCATACACCGAATACTCAATGTCTGTTGGTAATGATGTTATTCGCATTTACAGGTCGTATTAAAAAATATTTTTTTTATCATTTTGACGTTTTGTAATCGAAAACAATGTTTAATTATCATACACAGAATACCCGATGTCTGTTGATAATGATTCTATTCGCCATTCCGTGGTCACCAGTTTCGTTTAAAAGCGAGCCGTCCTCCATTTCTCCCAGCACTTGCACCTACGAGTTTGCCTGGTAAGTTTTATACCGTTCACTTTTTTTTTTAATCATTTTGGACCGCCGAAAAATACGGCCGCACTTTCGTCAGATAATCATGTTAATTACCTGCATTATATAACGACACAAAGATTAAATGGTGTTTGTGGAATTTAACAAAGAAAAGTGGAGCAACGTTAAGTTATCAATTTTATTGTACAGTAATACAGGATTAGATCTGGACTGACCAGCGGCGGCTCGTGGATTTCCGTGGGTGAGGCAAAGTAAAAAAGATGCCGCTCGTGCTGCACTACTTACTCTAATAGAGGAAGTAAATATTCCGTTACTTTTTCTTCCGTTGCCTCACCGCCGAACATCCACGAGCCGCCGCTGGGACTGACTTACAATAATAACAATTATTCGTACTATTGAAATGTCTAATCACCCACCCACCGTTTGAATTGTGGGATAAGGCCCACCCCCGCCTTTCCGTGTCTTTAATACTCGAGCTTAACTTGTGGGGTTTCTTTGCAATCGATAAAGACAGGCGGTATTGCGCTGTTTGGAGTTTTTCGACCAACCCTTGGGACCCAAAGGGTTAATGTATTAAAATACTGCGACAAGTGGTTTGGATCTCTGAAAATATTTTTCATAAAATCACTTTTATTGGTGAAATTTTTTTTTTCCTTTTCTGTTTATACATATGAAACGATAATAGTTACAGCAAATTTTTGTTAATAATAATTGTAGAGAATGCCAAAATAAACAACTTATAACGAATAAGTTTTTTTCGAAATCTCTTTAGTTTTTGAGTAAACTGAGTTTTTGAATTTGAAGTATAATTTTTCCATCTTTCATAATTTTGACGTTTTAAACGTCAGTTTCATCCGAGTCTACGAAACGCTCGATGACCATTTAAAATATGATTTCAATTGAAAATAAACCATGAAAGCGTACATATAAATGATACCATCAAGTCGGAGAAAGTAACATGATGGCCATTTTTTTTTATATTAATCAAATACTTGTTATTACTTCAACTGGAATGTTAAATTGGACTCATCCATGTTCAAATAATTATTTTAATTTTTTATAATAAATTCATAGAAAAATTCACTTTTTTATTCGATGTTCCGAATAGGTGCAAATAAAAATTTTCCCATTGGTTAATTTTTTTACGTAATAAATTCAAAGTGTAATTTTTTGTTCCGAATAGTTGCAAGCTCAAAATTTCTAATTGCTGTTTAAATTTTTTCATAATAAATTAACAGAAAAAGTTACTTTAAAATCTCTTGCATACATTCCACATTCGATGACCCGAATAGATGCAAGCGCAAAGTCATTTAAATCTAGATCTGGATTTGTGTATTAGGAGGTCAAAAGGTCCGCCGTGTTCTGTTGCACTCGCTGTGCTTTCTCTTTCTCCTACACCACTGCATCTATTACCATCCCGTGGAATTGGTAAAAGTGGAAACGGCACAAAAGGAAGCTTCGTGAATCCTCCACCCATCAAGGGATCGTTCACTCATCATGGATGACGTTTAAAACGTCAAAATTATGAAAGATGGCAAAATTATACTTCAAATTCAAAAACTCAGTTTACTCAAAAACTAAAGGGATTTCGAAAAAGACTTATTCTTTATAAGTTGTTCTTTTAGCATTCTCTACAATTGTTATTAACATAAAATTGCTGTAACTATTATCGTTTTATAATTATAAACCAAAAATTTAAAAAAAAAATAATAATTTTTTTCTCGAATAAAAATGATTTTATGAAAAATGTTTTCAAGCAAAAGATGTTCATTTCTTTGTTGTCTTCAATGTTTGTTTAAATGTTTTTGTGATATTTTTCATACTTAAGAAAATATTGGCAAAAAACAAAAAACAGTTAAGGTAAACGCCCACTTCCGGTGTACGAAATTTTACCAAAAGATTTCCAGTTCTTCAGATTATCAAATAAGGCCTATGTTCAAAGTTTAATACCAATTGCTCTATTACTTTTTGAGATACAGCGCGCTCAGACAGACAGACACACAGACACACACAGACACACACACAGACCCAATTTTTTTTTTCCAGAAATTGTTGAAATGGCATCTAGGAACCTCAAAACGGATTTTTCGTCAAAAAAATTTTTGAAAAAACAATCACGATCACAATACTTTTTCGTACTTCGTAACGGAGAAAGTAAAAAATCATTTTGAAATAAATTACAATTTTAGCTTAAAGTTTCAAGACAACGACGAGTGGTGGGTGGGCCTTATCTCACAATCCAATCAGGTGAACACAAGCCAAGATTTCTACAAAAGAAATTGATAATAACAGAAACGAGAAATTTGCATAACTTTCTTTGTTTTATTTAATTCTTTACACTTGTGCAACCCGCGTCTCTTATTCAACTGGTTGGATTGTAGGATAGGGCCCACCCGCCAACCTCCGTTGTTTTGAAAATTTAAGCGTAATCGTAGTTTATGTCAAACGGACTTTATTTATTTACTGCAAAAGTCAATTTGACATAAATTACAATTTTAGCTTAAAGTTTCAAGACAACGATGGGGGGTGGGTGGGCCCTATCCCACAATCCAATCAGGTGAACACAAGCCAAGATTTCTACAAAAAAAATTGATAATAACAGAAATGGGAAATTTTACATACCTTTTTATTGTTTACAATAATTCTAAACACTTGTGCAACCCGTGTCTCTTATTCAACTGGTTAGATTGTAGGATAGGGCCCACCCGCCACCCTCCGTTGTTTTGAAAATTTAAGCGTAATCGTAGTTTATGTAAAACGGACTTTTTTTTATTTACCGCAAAAGTCCATTTGACATAAATTACAATTTTAGCTTAAAGTTGCAAGAGAACGACGGGTGGTGGGTGGGCACTATCCCACAATCCAATCAGATGAACTCAAGCCAAGATTTCCACAAAAGAAATTGATAATAACAGAAACGAGAAATTTGTATGTTTTTCTTTGTTTTATTTCATACTGAACACTTGTGCAACCCGTGTCTCTTATTCAACTGGTTGGATAGTAGGATAGGGCCCACCCACCACCCTTCGTAGCCTTTAAATTTTATGCTAAAATCTTAGTGCTTGTCAAATGGACTTTTTTTATTTGCTTGGAAAGTCCGTATTGACATAAATTACAATTTCAGCTTAAAGTTTCGAGACATCGAAGGTTAGTGGGTGGGCTCTATCAGTTGCAATTGCCCCCCTTGAGCGTAGATTCTTCAAATCTGTCGTTAAACTTAGTTTATAAATTTGCATTCTAATTTTTCCATCTTTCATAATTTTGACGTTTTAAACGTCAGTTTCATCCGAGTCTACAAAACGTTCGATGCACATTTAAAATATGATTTAAATTGAAAATAAACCATGGAAGCGTAAATATAAATGATACCATCTTGTCGGAGAAAGTAACATGATGGCCACATCACCATTTTTTTTCGAAACTTTCTGGACGGTTGGTTCGTTGGTAGCAAAAATGTGCTGTTAAATCTTTGAGGATTTATATTTGAATTTATTCCTACATATTTCAGCACTAATTTAACACTTATTTAACACTATCTTGGGTACATCGAATCCGCTAGCCATGACAAAGTCCAAACCATTTATCGCAGACTGTTATTATAAATCCAATTAGAGGACAGAAAAAAACATAGCATCACCTACTATTGAATAATAATAACAAGTCATAATATATCAATTAATATTAATTAAGGCTGAAAGACTTCGATCGATGGCCATTTGTAGCTTTTATGTATTAGAGTTTCAATAAACTGTATTTATATTACATTAATTATTAGGAACAAAATGCAAGTCAATTGACACATTTTATGAAATTAATTGAAAATAGTAAACATTAATTACTGTTCCGCCGACGACGACGAATAAGGACCGGTTTGGACCTAGATTGGTCTCATCAGCATGGGGAAAGGTTTTTTTTTAGAGAGGAGAGAAGACCTTTTATAGACGCCCTTGCAGTGGGGCAGTGTTCGATTCCTCTCCCTGAGAGGCGGGAGTAAACCAACTAAAAACTCTCCTTCGAGTAGAGCGATACGAGACCGAACCTTGACCAAGGTCAATCGCAGGAGGATAATAATAGTAATAATAAATTGTCTTTATTGCGAAAAAAAAGTACAAGAAATACCATGGCAAAAGTAGGTGAAGTTCAGTGAGGTAGGTACCACTTACTGCTCTTTCACTTAACCTACTAATTTACTAAACTAAAACTAATGGAAAAAATGGTGATGTGGCCATCATGTTACTTTCTCCGACTTGATGGTATCATTTATATTTACGCTTTCATCGTTTATTTTCAATTTAAATGTACATCGAGCGGATGACACTGACGTTTAAAACGTCAAAATTATAAAAGATGGCAAAATTATACTTCAAATTCAAAAACTCGGTTTACTCAAAAACTAAAGGGATTTCGAAAAAAACTTATTCTTTATAAGTTGTTCATTTTAGCATTCTCTACAATTATTATTCACATAAATTTGCTGTAACTATTATCGTTTTATAATTATAAACCAAAAATTTAAAAAAAAATAGTACGCTTTTTTCTCGAATAAAAATGATTTTATGAAAAATGTTTTCAAGCAAACGATGTTCATTTCTTTGTTGCCTTCAAAGTTTGTTTAAATGTTTTTGTGATATTTTTCATATTTAAGAAAATATTAGCAAAAAACCAAAAACAGTTAAGGTAAACGCCCACTTCCGGTTTACGAAATTTTACCAAAAGCTTTTCAGTTCTTCAGGTTATCAAATAAGACGGATGTTCAAAGTTTTATATCAATTGCTCTATTAGTTTTTGAGATACAGCGCGGATACTTCCGTAAAAAAAAAATTCAAAAAAAATCACGATCACAATACTTTCTCGTACTTCGTAACGGAGAAGGTAAAAATGGGGAAAGGGAGTTATAAACCAAACAACTAACTGTTCATCTATTGTTCAATTAGTGCGACGTTTTAGACAGTGGTAATCGTGCAATGGTGTGAATTTTTTTTTTAATATATTGTGTATAAAATAAAGGATTCTCTTATGTTTTTTGAACTTGAGAAAACGTCACTTAAATTTATAATATTTCTTGTATAAAACTAACGAACTACAACTACGTCATTTATTTCACTGCAGATTTTGAAGGATGTTAGTGGAGTGTCCGAACGGAGTGTTGGACGCCTGTCCGAATGCACTTTACGGACAATCCGCGTCGGTGTTTCTGACCTTAATCAACACCCTCTTCGCCGCGAAATGCAACCTCAATCCAGAAAGACTGTTCCAGCGGAGTTACGCTCACAGACTGCAAGAGGGAGACGAATTCGATTTCATCGTCGTGGGTTCGGGATCCTCGGGATCGGTGGTCGCCAATAGACTGTCCGAGAATAAAAACTGGAAGGTTCTGGTCGTGGAAGCTGGTGGATACCCGACGACAGATTCCGAGGTGAGTGTTTGAAATGTGTTAATATTGGTTCCCCTAATTATTTGCCAGTATCGGTCTATGTATATTATATTTAAAGCTTTTTATGCTGAATGATTTGGTACGTTACTCAATAGTTTCTGCAGAGTATTTGCCGAGATATTTACAAAAAAACTTTACAATTATTTTGAATTCAAAACAAAGGTTTGCCATGAAATCATAATGGCGGATATTAAATTAAAAACAAAGGTTTGCCATGAAATCATAATGGCGGATATTTCATTTTGTTCTAAAAAGTGACAGTAGATGTCGCGTTATGATTTACAACGGGCTTTGTATTCTACACATGAAAAAGTATTTATAATTAAGTGGTTTTACTCAGGTACTATGTAAGAAGTGTAGGTGATTTGTTTAGTGTAGAATTTCTAGAGAAGACAATACCCAGCAAATATGTTATTCAATAATATAAGTAGACAGATTCCGAGGTGAGTGTTGAGACTTTAAACCATTCGAGTAAGGAATGCGAATTCAATGAATTTTTGTTCGAGGTGAGCATTGAGGCATTGAAATACTCGAATAAGGAATGTAAATTCAATGAATGTTAAACTAATTGTACCGTGCGAGCCACAAAATTTTGTTTCAGAGTTGGCCGTGAGATAAATGAGGTGTGTCGCATATTGAATTATATTTTTAAAAAATTCTTGGCCAACTCAGAAACAAATTTCTGTGGCTCACACCTTACCTATTTCTACCTTTACAGATTCCCGCAGTTTTCTTCAGCCAACAGTTAACAACTAACGACTGGGAACACGCAACTGAGCCGTCGGACCATTCCTGTAAGGGTTACAAGGAGGGAAGGTGTAGATGGCCGAGGGGGAAGATGCTGGGGGGAACCAGCGCCATGAACGCCATGCTGTACGTGCGCGGAAACTCCAGGGATTACGACCGGTGGGAGCAGGCGGGAAATCCCGGATGGGGATGGAATCGGGCGCTGAAGTACTTCATAAAATCGGAAAACACCACCGCGGACTTGAAGGAGAGGCCCCTGCACGGAACGAAGGGGTACTTGAGGACCTCGTACATCCGAGCGGGGAGCAGCTACAGGAATTTGCTGTTGAGTGCGGCGAGGGAGGCCGGTTTGAGGTTGAACCGGGATGAGGAACCGATCGGTTTTTACGAGTGTTTGAACACGATTGATAATGGGAGGCGATTCAGCTCGGCGAAAGCGTTCCTCGCCAGTGTTAAGGAGCGTGAAAATTTGCACGTGGCGCTTAACACCCACGCGACGAAGGTTTTAATCAAAGACGATTGTGCTTATGGTGTTGAGGTTTCCATCAACGGGCGCTTGATTAATCTCTTCGCGAAAAACGAGGTCATTCTCTCCGCGGGATCCCTCAGTTCACCGCAAATATTAATGCTTTCGGGTGTTGGACCACGCGAACACCTCCGAGAATTAGGTATCGGTGTTGTTAAAAACGCTCCAGTTGGTGAAAATCTACAGGACCACCCCATGAGCTTCGGGGTGGTGGCTAGAATCGACGCCGCGGCTACACCTCCGCGCACTCCGGTGGAGCAACTCGGCGACAGCTACAACTACTTTACGCAAAACACCGGCCCATTAGCTGGTGTTGATATTACCAATCACCTCTGGTTCCTGCACACGAAAAACTCATCCAACTTCCCCGACGTACAGGTCCACTTTTTGTACTACCCCAAAAACGATGGGTACTTGCTACCGGAAGTCATCAACAAGATACAGATAAACGATGTCACCGCCAAAGAATTCCTCGAGGAGAATAAGCGCAGCGATCTACTCAGTATCCTCATCACGCTCCTCAACCCTAAATCTAGAGGCAAAATTATGCTGCGCTCGCCTAACCCATTCATCAAACCGGTAATCTACAGCGGCTACTTCACAGACCCCGATGGTAAAGACATGCAGACCATGCTGGATGGCTTACCGTGGCTCAACAGGTTAATATCAACGCCTGCTTTCCAGAGATATAGAGCCGAATTGATGAAATTGCAAATCCCGGGTTGCGGCAAGAACGATTATTGGAGATGCAACTTCGAGCACCTGGCCAACACCATGTATCACCCATCGGGAACATGCAAGATGGGACCCGACCCGAAAAACTCGGTGGTCGATTCACGGCTGAAGGTACACGGTATTCATAATCTGAGGGTGATAGACGCTAGCATTATGCCGACCGTCGTTAGCGGGAACACCAACGCTCCCTGCATGATGATCGGGGAAAAGGGCGCGGACCTGATTAAGGAAGACTGGGGGATACCTGTTTAATAATCGGTATTGTTCACGGAAACAAGTATTATTGTGTGATTTATTAAGAGTATTTGTTTAACTGTGTTTGTACAAAATTTTAAATTTGTATATTATGTAAAAGGTTAATCCGTTAAATAAATAAATAAATAAAACTTGATTCAATGAACAGCTTGATATCTTAACGAGCAGTTAACAAAAAAACACTTTTTATAACTGCTCGTAATAAATAAATTCAATTTTTTGTTCTACTGTTGCATTTGATATTCCTTCCAGACCGTCGTATTTATTTATTACCCAAAATTGGCGATTTTTAATTTTTGTCGAAAACCCAAAAAACTGCACAAGGGTCCCCCCTTCTTATTTTTGCTCAAAAATTGGCTTTGAAATGATTTCCTGAAAAAACCACTGGATCGATTCGGGGTTTCTACACATCACTGGAAAGATCCCTTCAAGAGGCTTCAGAAAATGTACTTTCGTAAGTATAAATGTCAATTTGAAACCCGTCGCGCGTCAGCAAAGAAAATTCGAAAATGGAAAAAATCGAAAAAATCAACTTTCTTAATAATCATCGTAAACTTTTATGTAAGACCATTTTTTATATCAGAATCGATTAGCGTTTAAAAGTTTTATCTAGAAAAAATTTCAAAAGAATTATGGAAAATTTTGAAAAAAGTCGATTTTTTCAAACTTTGAACGGCCGTAGCGGCCAAACGAAAACTCCAAATTGAACGCGGATTGCAAATCTGAGCTCCTCGTACGTCAATTAGTCGGATTAGAGATTTTTAATTTTTGATGAAATCGTGAAAAAAGACATGACTAACCCCCTTGGAAATTTTGTTAAAAAATGCAACTTTCTTAAAAATCATCGTAGACTATGAATTTTACCTTTTTTTTCATCAGAAAGACGAGACAAATTGATTGCCGTTAAAAAAATTCAGCTATCTTCAATAGCAAACAAAATAGCTAGTCACCATGAACATTTTAGAAAATTTAAAAAAAAATAATTGATTTTTCAGAGTTTGATCGGCCGTAGCGGCTAAACGAAAACTCCGAATTGAACGCGGTTTGCAAATCTGTGCTCCTTGAGTGCAAGTTAGTCGGCTTCAATTAAAATTGCCGATTTTTAATTTTTGACGAAAACCTGAAAAACTATCCTTCTTACTTTTGCTCAAAAATTGCGTTTGAAATGATTTTCTGCAAAAACCACTGGTTCGGGGTTTCTACACGTCGCTGTGAAGATCTCGCTAAGACGCATCAGAAAATGTACTTGCGCAACCATAAATGTCAATTTTAAGCCGGTGGCGCGTTCATGAAAAAACTCAAAAATTAAAAAAATCAAAAACTCAACTCTCAATAATCATCGTAGACTCTTATGTAATACCTTTTTTTTTCATCAGTTAAAAAATTTCATCTAGGAAAAATTTCATTTTTTATCATTAAGCCTGTATTTCGATTTTTTTTTGCAAAATTTTTGATAATTTGGCCTCAATATTCTTTATTTAAGTTAAGATAAGATAATGATAAGATAAATGTTTGTTCACAGTCGCCACTACATACAGAAATATTTACACATAAGAAAATATTCATGGTATTTTGACCTAATTTTTTTTTTTTCATTGTTAAAATTTTCGACTATTTGGTCGGCAATTTTTATTTCTCCCGACGAATTTTTAGTTTTTAAATTTTTGACCCGTATTTTCGCACTACATAGAGAAATATTTACACATTAGGAAATATTCATGGTATTTTGACCTAAATTTCCGATTTCATTGTTAAAATTTTCGACTATGTATTTGGTCCGCATTTTTTATTTCTCCCGACGAATTTTTAGTTTTCAAATTTTTGACCTGTATTTTCGATATGTTTGGTCAAAATATTGTAACTTTTACCCTAAATATCCTTTATTTTGACCTTTTGCGATTTAATTATTTAAATTTCCGACTTTTTGGCCCGCATTTTTTTATTTTCCCGCCGAATTTTTAGTATTTAGATTTTTGACCTGTATTTTCGATTCTTTCAGGTCTAAATTTTTGATCTGTTGACCTAAATATTCTTTACTGTGACAATTTTTTTTTATTTAATTGTCAAAATTTGTGATTTTTTTTTAATATTTAATTCTAGTTCCAAATTGAATATAAACCATAAAAGCGTAAATATAAATGACACCATTAAGTCGGTAAGTAAGTAACATGATGGGCACATCACCAATTTTTTTTAATCTGGCCCTAAATTTTTCTTTATTTTTTTTTTGGTAAATTTTTCTTTCCTTGGTCCACTATTTTTATTTTCAGGACAGAATTTTAGATTTTTGATATATATTTTATCCTTTATTTTACATTTTTTAACTTGGATTATTGATTTTATTTCGTGAATTTTTTTTTTATTATTTTCGAATTTCTGGTCAGAAACTTATTTTTGGCAGCTGAAAGTGGCAAATTATTTTGCTTCTACCTAGGTTTTCGATTTTTTCATCAGATCAGGATTCTTGATTCTTTGGCCGATATTTTGGATTTCTGTATTTAAATTTTCTTTTGTTAGAATTTTTTTTAAATAATAATAATACAATAAGAACTTTATTCCAACTAAGCATTACAAAGTTAGAAAGGGCAATGTCCTTCAGCCTTTGTTTTTTTTTATTGTCCTTATTTTAAAAAAAATATTCGATTGGTTTGTAGAAATTTTCGATTT
Source organism: Ocypus olens (assembly GCA_910593695.2). Classification (NCBI taxonomy): domain Eukaryota; kingdom Metazoa; phylum Arthropoda; class Insecta; order Coleoptera; family Staphylinidae; genus Ocypus; species Ocypus olens. The sequence goes on from OU343061.1 coordinate 49,347,196, forward strand.
TTTTGTCTGCAATTTTTATCTCTACGCTCGTTTTCGATGTTTTGTCTAAATTTTTACCGTTTTAGGCTATATTGTAGATTTCTTTATTTTTTAGTTCAAATATTTTTTATTTTCACCAAAAATTTCCATTGTTTTGTAGAAATTTTCGATTTTTTTTTGTCTGCAATTTTTATCTTTACGCTCGTTCTAGATGTTTTGTCTAAATTTTCACCATTTCGGGCTATATTGTAGATTTTTTTGTCTAATTATTCTTTATTTTGACGAGAAAATTCGACTGGTTTGTAGAAATTTTGGATTTTTGTCTACATTTTTTATCTTTACGCCCGAGTTTTTGATGTTTTGTCTAAATTTTCGCCCTGCTGTAGATTTTTACCTTTTGGCCTATATTTTGTATTTTCGATCGTTTCAATTTTTGGTCTTTTGACTGAAATTTTCTTTATTTCGACTTAAATTTTCGATTCGTTTGTTAAAAATTTTGATTTTTTTGGTCTACCGCTTTGATTTTCGGGTACGAATTTTAGATTTTTGGTCTTAATTTTTTATTTTTTGTCCCATATTTTAGATTTTCTTGCGATTTTTTGTTTTGCAATTATTTTCGAATTTCTCGTTGGGATTTATTTTAAGCTAAAAATAGTTATTTTTGGGGCTGAAAATGGCAAATAATAATTTTTTTCGCCCTGCTGTAGATTTTTACTTTTTAGCCTATATTTTGTATTTTCGATCGTTTTGGTTTCAATTTTTGGTCTTCTGGCTGAAATTTTCTTTATTTCGACTTTTATATTCGTTTGTTAAAAATTTTGATTTTTTTTGGTCTATCGCTTTGATTTTTGGGTACGAATTTTAGATTTTTGGTCTTCATTTTTATTTTTTGTCCCATATTTTAGATTTTCTTGCGGTTTTTGTTTAATTTTTATTTTTGCTATTATTTTCGAATTTCTCGTCGGAACTTATTTTAAGCTAAAAAGAGTTATTTTCGGGGATGAAAATGGCAAATAGTTTTTCTTTTGCTTGTATTTTCAATTTTTTTGGTTTTGCAACAGGATTTTGATATTTTAGATCTTGGGCTGTTTTGTTTCAAATTTTTGAATTTTGGCCAAATTATTTGATTGGTCTAGAAAGATAAATGGTTCTTTGTTTCTTCAAAAAAGGAGAGGGGATATTGTATAAGTGGCTCTACCATCAACATGTTCCACGAGCCGCCACTGATAGAAGGGTCCCCCTTCTTACTTTTGCTCAAAAATTGGCTTTGAAATGGTTTCCTGAAGAAACCACCGGTCCGATTCGGGGTTTCTATACATCACTGTAAAGATCCCACCAAGACGCTTCAGAAAATGTACTTGCGCAACCACAAATGTCAATTTTGAGCCCGTGACGCGTCAGCAAAGAAAATTCCCCTTCTTACTTTTACTCAAAAATTGCATTAATAATGATTTCCTGAAAAAACCACTGGTTCGATTCGGGGTTTCTATACATCACTGGAAAGATCCATTCAAAGCGCTTCAGAAAATGTACTTGTGCAAGTACAAACGTCAATTTTAAGCCTGTGACGCGTCAGCAAAGAAAATTCCCCTTCTTACTTTTACTCAAAAATTGCATTAATAATGATTTCCTGAAGAAACCACTGGTTCGATTCGGGGTTTCTATACCTCTCTGGAAAGATCCCTTCAAGGCGCTTCAGAAAATGTACTTGCGCAAGTACAAACGTCAATTTTAAGCCTGTGACGCGTCAGCAAAGAAAATTCCCCTTCTTACTTTTACTCAAAAATTGCATTAATAATGATTTCCTGAAGAAACCACTGGTTCGATTCGTGGTTTCTATACCCCTCTGGAAAGATCTCTTCAAGACCCTTCGGAAAATGTACTTGCGCAAGTACAAACGTCAATTTTAAGCCTGTGACGCGTCAGCAAAGAAAATTTGGAAATCGAAAATCGAAAAAATCAACTTTTTTAATAATCAATTAAAATCGATTGGCGTTAAGAAATTTCAATAATTGGAAAGTCAAAGAAAAATTTTTCAGATAACCAAAATAAACTTTTTTTTTTGATTCTGAAAAATCAAAAATTTGAAGAAAATTTAATGTACATTTTTTAACATGGATTTATGATTATAATTAAATTACTTAACGATAAACTAAATAATGCCAAGGTTGTTTATTTTAATAATCACACACCTTTACATCGTTACATAAATGATAAACAAATATTTTCGAGATAAATTAACTATCTTTACGTATCGAACTTTTTGATCTTTGATCTTTGAACGTTGCATCTTAAATTACCTTGCACTGAGTTGAGGCGATTATTTTGGGTGCAACTATTATCAGCATATCATTCGCCTATCTTGTTTGAAGGTACGTTGAGGTCTTATTCGCACATCTCTGACTTGTAAGTTCAAAATTTTATTACTTCTTCACATAATGAAACATCAAAGCAAAGCAAGCAAGGATGCAAAATTTTAAATAATCATTTATAACAAAGCAAACTGCAGCAGTGCCTCCACAACGCGGGAGTGTAAGGGGTGTACGTTTTTTTGGAAATGTAGAACAGTTTATAAATAATTGAAATTTTTCTCGTTTTCGAATCTAATTTTCTCAAGCGTTAATCCCTTCATAAAAAATGGTGATGTGGCCATCATGTTACTTTCTCCGATGGTATCGTCATTTATATTTACACTTTCATGGTTTATTTTCAATTTAAATCGTATTTTAAATGTACATAGAGCGGATGAAACTGACGTTTAAAACGTCAAAATTATAAAATTATACTTCAAATTCAAAAACTCAGTTTACTCAAAAACTAAAGAGATTTCGAAAAAAACGTATTCTTTATAAGTTGTTCATTTTAGCATTCTCTACAATTATTATTCAGATAAATTTGCTGTAACAATTATTGTTTTAAAATTCTAAGCCAAAAATTTAAAAAAAATAAATACATTTTTTTCTCGAATAAAAATGATTTTATGAAAAATGTTTTCAAGCAAAAGATGTGCATTTCTTTGTTGTCTTCAAAGTTTATTTAAATGTTTTTGTGATATTTTTCATATTTAAGAAAATATTGGCAAAAAACAAAAAACAGTTAAGGTAAACGCCCACTTCCGGTGCACGAAATTTTACCAAAAGCTGTTCAGTTCTTCAGATTATCAAATAAGACGGATGTTCAAAGTTTCGTATCAATTGCTTTATTAGTTTTTGAGATACAGCGCGCACAGACACAAAAACACACAAAAATTTTTTTTCCAGAAATTGTTGAAATGGCATCTAGGGACCCCAAAATGGATATTTCTGTAAAAAAAATTTTTGAAAAAAAATCACGATCACAATACTTTCTCGTACTTCGTAACGGAGAAAGTAAAAAATTCCAAAAATTGTTGAAATGGCATCTAGGGACCCCAAAACGGATATTTCCGTAAAAAAAATTTTTGAAAAAAAAATCACGATCACAATACTTTCTCGTACTTCGTAACGGGGAAAGTAAAAATGTTGATGTGGCCATCATGTTACTTTCTCCGACTTGATGGTATCATTTATATTTACGCTTTCGTGGTTTATTTTTAATTTAAATCATATTTTAAATGTACATCGAGCGGATGACACTGACGTTTAAAACGTCAAAATTATGAAAGATGGCAAAATTATACTTCAAATTCAAAAACTCAGTTTACTCAAAAACTAGAGCGATTTCGGGAAAAACTTATTCTTTATAAGTTGTTTATCTTGGCATTTTCTGCAATTATTATTAACACAAATTTGCTGTAAGTATTATCGTTTCGTAATTATAAACCAGAAATGAAAAAAAATATATTTTGATTGCAGATTTTGAAGGATGTCGGTCGAACATCCGACGGGGGTGGTGGACGCCTGTCCGGGTGCACTTTACGGACAATCGGCGACGGTGTTTCTGGCTTTAATCAACGCCCTCTTCGCCGCGAAATGCGACCTTGCTACGGAAGGACAGTATCAACCGGACTATGCACCTAACCTGAAGGACGGAGACGAATTCCATTTTATCGTGGTGGGCGCAGGATCCGCGGGATCGGTCGTTGCCAATCGATTGTCGGAGCACAAAAACTGGAAGGTTCTGGTTGTGGAGGCCGGGGGATATCCGACGTCTGATTCAGAGGTACACACGGCGTATTCTTTATTGGTTATAATAGTAACAATTTATTCCCCCAAAAAAATTTACCGAGCGTAAAACTAGGGTCATTCCTTAATTTGATTTTTTTTTGACATTTTTAGTTTTTTAGGGTCACTAACTGATTGCTTGAATAAAAAAAAAAGTTTATTGAAAGTAATGAAAATGAACAATTTCGATTTTACGTTTTTTTTTCGGTTGTAACAGTAATTGAAAGTAATGGAAATGAACAATTTCAATTTGATATACTAAGTAATGAAAATGATCAAGTTTACTTTCATATGCTTTTGTTGAAACAAACAAGCATTGTTTTTATTTCTGTGATGACATCTGTCTGTTGCAAATTGTTGTCATTATTGTTAGTGTTTTGCAATGAGCATAAATCCTGTTGTTGCGGTACGAATTGTGGCGTCTTTAGAAGACGTTGATGCAGTGACTGTTCGCGGGGTTTTTTCTGGTACGGCCGAGGAACAAGAGGTGGTAATACAGATAGGTAGAGTGGGTTGCAGAGATCTGCATTACCACGTCTTGTTCCTCGGCCGTTCGGTTTCGTACTTTCGGCCTTTAGAAAACGTTGATGTAGTGACTGTTCGCGGGGTTTTTTCTGGTACGGCCGAGGAACAAGAGGTGGTAATACAGATAGGTAGGATGGGTTGCAGAGATCTGCATTACCACCTCTTGTTCCTCGGCCGTCACTGCGTTGATGTAAGTCTCTCTGCTTGTTTCTTTTTAGGTACCTGCGACTTTCTTCAGTCAACAATTAACGCCCAGCGATTGGCAGTACGAAACCGAACCCTCGTGCCATTCCTGTAAAGGTTACAAGGAGGGAAGGTGCAGATGGCCGAGGGGGAAAGTCCTGGGGGGAAGCAGCGCTCTGAACGCGATGCTGTACGTGCGCGGAAACTCCAGGGATTACGACCAGTGGGAACAGGCGGGAAATCCCGGATGGGGATGGACCCAGGCGCTGAAGTACTTCCAAAAATCGGAAAAGACCACCGCGGATTTGGAACTGAGACCTCTGCACGGGACGGAAGGATACCTGAAGACTTCGTACATCCGCTCGAAGAATAACTACAGGGAGGTGCTGTTCGGTGCCGCGAAGGAGGCCGGCTTGAACATCACGAACGACGAGGAGCCGATCTGTTTCTACGAGTGTTTGAACACGATCGCGGAGGGAAAGCGGTGGAGTGCGTCCAAAGGGTTCCTCGCCGGTGTTAAGGAGCGTGAGAATTTGCACGTGGCGCTCAATACGCACGTGTTGAGGGTGCTGATCGAGGAAGATTGTGCGTACGGTGTGGAGGTTTCCATTAACAATCGCGTAATCAAGCTTCTGGCGAAGAACGAGGTCGTTATTTCGGCCGGGGCAATCAACTCCCCGCAAATTCTGATGCTTTCGGGTATCGGACCGAGCGAACACCTCCGGGATATGGGAATCGGCTTGATTAAAGACGCGCCGGTTGGTAAAAATCTGCACGACCACCCGATAGGGATCGGCGTCATGGCGAAAATTGATTCTTCGGTGAACCCCGATCAGGATAAACTGGCGGAAATCTACAATTACTTCACGCAAAAAACCGGCGCATTAGCGGGCGTTGATGTCACTAACATCATGTGGTTTCTACACACGAAGAACGCATCCAACTTCCCCGACATACAAGTCCACTTTTTGTACTACCCCAAAAACGACGACCTGATCCTGCCCGCGTTTCTTAGAGGGCTACAGATGAACGACGTCACCACCAACCAAATCCTCGAGGAGAATAAACACACCGACGTTCTCACCATCCTCCCCACGTTACTCAACCCTAAATCCAGGGGGGAGATCCTGCTCGCCTCGGCTAACCCATTCGCGAAACCCTTGATCTACCACAACGTCTTCGGAGATCCGGCAGATGTAGAAACCTTAGTGGACGCCATGCCGTGGATCAAACGGCTAATATCAACGCCCAGCTTCCAAAAGTACAAAACTGAACTGTTAAATATTAACATCCCCGGGTGTGAAGGTATCGACTTCGAGACGGACGATTATTGGAGATGCAACTTCAGGTACATAGCCAACACCCTGTACCACCCGGTGGGGACTTGCAAGATGGGGCCCGACTCGAAAAATTCGGTGGTCGATTCACGGCTGAAGGTGCACGGCATTTGTGGTTTAAGGGTGATGGACGCTAGTATTATGCCGGACATTGTGAGCGGAAACACGAACGCGCCTTGTATAATGATCGGGGAAAAAGGCGCGGACCTAATCAAAGAAGACTGGGGGATACCTTTAAAATTAGAATAATAATGTATTATTTCATTGTTGATGTATTACAAACTATAATATGATAAGGGGCGCTTCGTAGCGCAGTGGGTGCGAGCCCCGTGCTCGGCGATAGGTTAAATTAACAAATACAATTAAAAGATTATTTTTAATAAAAATCATCGTAGTCGGATTCGATTAAAATTGGCGATTTTTAATTTTTGACGAAAACGTCCCTCCTTACTTTTGCTAAAATTGACTTTGGAATGATTTTCTGAAGAAACCACCGTTTCGATCCGGGATTTCTATACATCACTGGAAAGACCTCTTCAAGGCGCTTTAGAAAATGTACCTACGCAACCACAAATGTCAATTTTAAGCCCGTGACGCGTCAGCAAAGAAAACTCGAAAAAATCAACTTTCTTAATAATCATCGTAGACCTTTATAAAATACCTTATTTTTCATCAGAAGATCAAGATAAATCAATTGGCGTTAAAAAATTAATCCAGAGAAAATTTCAAAAAATTGGCAAGTCTTCAAGTAGAACATTTTGAAAAAAGTCGATTTTTTCAGACTTTGAACGGCCGTAGCGGCTCAACGAGGAATCCAATTTGAACGCGGATTTCAAATCCGTGTTCCTTGTATGTCAATTAGTCGAGTTTAATTAAATTTGGCGATTTAAAATTTTTGACGAAAACCCGAAAAATCATCCAAGGGTCCCCCCTTCTAACTTTTTCCCAAAAATTGGCTTTGAAATGATTTCCTGGAGAAACCACTGGTTCGATTCGGGGTTTCTTTACATCGCCGGAAAGATCCCCTCAAGACGCTTCAGAAAATGTACTTTCGCAAGAACAAATGTCAATTTGAAGCCCGTGACGCGTCAGCAAAGAAAACTCGAAAATGAAAAAAATCGAAAAAATCAACTTTCTTAATAATCATCGTAGTTCTTCATGTAATACCTTTTTCTTTGTCAGAAGAACGAGTTGAATCGATTGGCGTTAAAATAATTCAGCAAAAAAATTTAGTAAAACAGTTGTCATCATTAAAAAAAGTCAATTTTTAAGATTGTAACGTCAGTTTAAAAATTGAAAATGTATTGTTTTCACTTATTCTGTAGTATTTATTCTTCTGTAACATTCATCATCGACTATGACCGTTGTAATAATCCTTAACGGAATAATTTCTTTATCAGAAGAACGAGTTAAATCGATTGGCGTTAAAAAAATTCAGCAAAAAAATTTAGTAAAAAAGTTGTAGTCATTAAAAAAAGTCAATTTTTCAGATTTTAACGTCAGTTTAAAAATTGAAAATGTATTGTTTTCATTTATTCTGTAGTATTTATTCTTTTGTAACATTCATCATCGACTATGACCGTTGTAATAATCCTTAACGGAATAATTGAGTTATTTTGTTAAATGTATTTCTCGTGTAATGTTTGTTGAATAATTTATTTGTTTAATAAATCACGTTTGTCAAATCATTGTTATTTACTAACCACCCGATCCTAATATCCCCACGAAACGTTATCAGTGTGTGAATAAATTAGTGCCGATTCCAGCGGTGGCTCGTGTATTTCCCTTGGTGAGGGCAAAGACAAAGATACCGCTCGTGCTGCCCTATTTACTCTAATAGAGGAAGCAAATATTCCGTTGCTTTTTCGGTTAAATTTTCTTGCGTTGCCTCACCGCCGAACATGCACGAGCCGCCACTGGCTTATTGTGAGATGCCACTGAACGGAAGGATTACTCGAGTGAAATCAGGTGCAACGGTAAGTATGAGCTAGAAGCATATTTTATTGGAGTTTGTCAAGTCCGTTACGATTGCAAATTTTTCGAAATTATTTAAATTTTGCACTTAAATCGATTGAAAATTTTCGGTTAAAATTAATTTCTAACATTTTTCACGATTTGTATCAAGAGACCAGGAACAAAGAGGTATTTTTTTGGTAATATTAAACTTCAAAAATCGATCGAAAATTTACGGTTCAGAATGTGTACCCTAATTTAATTTCGAAAAATATTCCCGATTTGTATCAGGAGACTAGGAACGAAAAGAGGTGTTTTACTCTTCAAAAATCGATCGAAATTTTACGGTTCAGAATGTGTACCCTAAATTAATTTCGAAAAATTTTCACGATTTGTAAGAGGAGACTAGGAACGAAAATCGATCGAAAATTTCCGGTTCAGAATGTGTACCCTAAATTAATTTCGAAAATTTTTCACGATTTGTATCAGGAGACTAGGAACGCAAAGAGGTATTTTTCTAGTAATATTTTGCTTCAAAAATCGATCGAAAATTTCCGGTTCAGAATGTGTACCCTAAATTAATTTCGAAAAATTTTCTGGATTTGTATCAGGAGACTAGGAACGAAAAGAGGTGTTTTACTCTTCAAAAATCGATCGAAAATTTACGGTTCAGAATGTGTACCCTAATTTAATTTCGACAAATTTTCTGGATTTGTATCAGGAGACTAGGAACGAAAAGAGGTATTTTACTAGTAAAATTTCACTTTAAAATTCGATTGAAAATTTTCAAGATTTGTATCAGGAGACTAGGAACGAAAAGAGGTATTTTACTAGTAAAATTTCACTTTAAAATTCGATTGAAAATTTTCAAGATTTGTATCAGGAGACTAGGAACGAAAAGAGGCATTTTACTAGTAAAATTTCACTTTAAAATTCGATTGAAAATTTTCAAGATTTGTATCAGGAGACTAGGAACGAAAAGAGGTATTTTTCTAGTAATATTTCACTTTAAAATTCGTTCGAAAATTTTCAAGATTTGTATCAGGAGACTAGAAACGAAAAGAGGTATTTTACTAGTAAAATTTCACTTTAAAATTCGATTGAAAATTTTCAAGATTTGTATCAGGAGACTAGGAACGAAAAGAGGTATTTTTCTAGTAATATTTCACTTTAAAATTCGTTCGAAAATTTTCAAGATTTGTATCAAGAGACTAGAAACGAAAAGAGGTATTTTACTAGTAAAATTTCACTTTAAAATTCGATTGAAAATTTTCAAGATTTGTATCAGGAGACTAGGAACGAAAAGAGGTATTTTTCTAGTAATATTTCACTTTAAAATTCGTTCGAAAATTTTCAAGATTTGTATCAAGAGACTAGAAACGAAAAGAGGTATTTTTCTAGTAATATTTCACTTTAAAATTCGTTCGAAAATTTTCAAGATTTGTATCAGGAGACTAGGAACGAAAAGAGGTGTTTTACTCTTCAAAAATCGATCGAAAATTTACGGTTCAGAATGTGTACCCTAAAATAATTTCGAAAAATTTTCTGGATTTGTATCAGGAGACTAGGAACGAAAAGAGGTATTTTACTAGTAAAATTTCACTTTAAAATTCGATTGAAAATTTTCAAGATTTGTATCAGGAGACTAGGAACGAAAAGAGGCATTTTACTAGTAAAATTTCACTTTAAAATTCGATTGAAAATTTTCAAGATTTGTATCAGGAGACTAGGAACGAAAAGAGGTATTTTTCTAGTAATATTTCACTTTAAAATTCGTTCGAAAATTTTCAAGATTTGTATCAAGAGACTAGAAACGAAAAGAGGTATTTTACTAGTAAAATTTCACTTTAAAATTCGATTGAAAATTTTCAAGATTTGTATCAGGAGACTAGGAACGAAAAGAGGCATTTTACTAGTAAAATTTCACTTTAAAATTCGATTGAAAATTTTCAAGATTTGTATCAGGAGACTAGGAACGAAAAGAGGTATTTTACTAGTAAAATTTCACTTTAAAATTCGATTGAAAATTTTCAAGATTTGTATCAGGAGACTAGGAACGAAAAGAGGTATTTTTCTAGTAATATTTCACTTTAAAATTCGTTCGAAAATTTTCAAGATTTGTATCAAGAGACTAGAAACGAAAAGAGGTATTTTACTAGTAAAATTTCACTTTAAAATTCGATTGAAAATTTTCAAGATTTGTATCAGGAGACTAGGAACGAAAAGAGGTATTTTACTAGTAAAATTTCACTTTAAAATTCGATTGAAAATTTTCAAGATTTGTATCAGGAGACTAGGAACGAAAAGAGGCATTTTACTAGTAAAATTTCACTTTAAAATTCGATTGAAAATTTTCAAGATTTGTATCAGGAGACTAGGAACGAAAAGAGGTATTTTTCTAGTAATATTTCACTTTAAAATTCGTTCGAAAATTTTCAAGATTTGTATCAAGAGACTAGAAACGAAAAGAGGTATTTTACTAGTAAAATTTCACTTTAAAATTCGATTGAAAATTTTCAAGATTTGTATCAGGAGACTAGGAACGAAAAGAGGTATTTTTCTAGTAATATTTCACTTTAAAATTCGTTCGAAAATTTTCAAGATTTGTATCAGGAGACTAGGAACGAAAAGAGGTGTTTTACTCTTCAAAAATCGATCGAAAATTTACGGTTCAGAATGTGTACCCTAAAATAATTTCGAAAAATTTTCTGGATTTGTATCAGGAGACTAGGAACGAAAAGAGGTATTTTACTAGTAAAATTTCACTTTAAAATTCGTTCGAAAATTTTCAAGATTTGTATCAGGAGACTAGGAACGAAAAGAGGTATTTTACTAGTAAAATTTCACTTTAAAATTCGATTGAAAATTTTCAAGATTTGTATCAGGAGACTAGGAACGAAAAGAGGTATTTTACTAGTAAAATTTCACTTTAAAATTCGATTGAAAATTTTCAAGATTTGTATCAGGAGACTAGGAACGAAAAGAGGCATTTTACTAGTAAAATTTCACTTTAAAATTCGATTGAAAATTTTCAAGATTTGTATCAGGAGACTAGGAACGAAAAGAGGTATTTTTCTAGTAATATTTCACTTTAAAATTCGTTCGAAAATTTTCAAGATTTGTATCAGGAGACTAGAAACGAAAAGAGGTATTTTACTAGTAAAATTTCACTTTAAAATTCGATTGAAAATTTTCAAGATTTGTATCAGGAGACTAGGAACGAAAAGAGGTATTTTTCTAGTAATATTTCACTTTAAAATTCGTTCGAAAATTTTCAAGATTTGTATCAAGAGACTAGAAACGAAAAGAGGTATTTTACTAGTAAAATTTCACTTTAAAATTCGATTGAAAATTTTCAAGATTTGTATCAGGAGACTAGGAACGAAAAGAGGTATTTTTCTAGTAATATTTCACTTTAAAATTCGTTCGAAAATTTTCAAGATTTGTATCAGGAGACTAGGAACGAAAAGAGGTGTTTTACTCTTCAAAAATCGATCGAAAATTTACGGTTCAGAATGTGTACCCTAAAATAATTTCGAAAAATTTTCTGGATTTGTATCAGGAGACTAGGAACGAAAAGAGGTATTTTACTAGTAAAATTTCACTTTAAAATTCGATTGAAAATTTTCAAGATTTGTAACAGGAGACTAGGAACGAAAAGAGGCATTTTACTAGTAAAATTTCACTTTAGAATTCGGTCGAAAATTTCCAAGATTTGTATCAGGAGACTAGGAACGAAAAGAAGTATTTTACTAGCAAAAAATATGGATTAGGAAGAACGGATGTCAATGAAAGGACTGGAGTCAGAAGGTAAATAAATAATTATATAGACTAAATGACAATGTGCCAATCTTAGAATTACTGAGGTTTTTGTGGTTCTGAAAAGAACCGGTTAAATTTATCAGTTGATGTGCCTTGTGTTAACTGGATGTCCTTGGGCATTAGCTCGAGTTGGTATCTTCGAAAAGACCGATCAAAAATGCTGGCTTCCTGCAGAACCATCAAGTCGGAACTCTGGAAGCAGAGGTTGGTCTTGAAATGTGGGGCAATCTCGCAGTCGCTAAATAAATAAATAAATAAGTTATGAGACTTCAAAAATCAAAATCGGCAATTTTAAATGTTCGAATTTTAACAAAAATGCGATTTTTTTCATTTTGTGTTAAGTTTACGAAAGAAATTCTTAGTCCATCCTAAAGTACACTTAATTGGCCATATTTTCACGTTTGAATCATCAAAATCGGTCAACGCGTTTGGAAGTTATGAGACTTCGAAAATCAAAATTTCGGATTTTAAATGTTCGAATTTTAACAAAAATGCGATTTTTTTCATGTTGTGTTAAGTTTACGAAAGAAATTGTTGATCCATTTTAAAGTACACTTAATTGGCCACATTTTCACGTTTGAATCATCAAAATCGAACAACGCGCTTGGAAGTTATGAGACTTCGAAAATCAAAATCGCAGAATTTAAATGTTCGAATTTTAACAAAAATGCAATTTTTTTCATTTTGTGTTAAGTTTAAGAAAGAAATTCTTAGTCCATCCTAAAGTTCACTTAATTGGCCATATTTTCACGTTTGAATCATCAAAATCGGTCAACGCGTTTGGAAGTTATGAGACTTCAAAAATCAAAATTACGGATTTTAAATGTTCGAATTTTAACAAAAATGCGATTTTTTCATTTTGTGTTAAGTTTACGAAAGAAATTCTTGGTCTATTTTAAAGTACACTTAATTGGCCACATTTTCACGTTTCAATCATCAAAATCGGTCAACGCGTTTGGAAGTTATGGGAGTTCAAAAATCAAAATCACGGATTTCTAATGTTCGAATTTTAACAAAAATGCGACTTTCTTCATTTTGTGTCAAGTTTACGAAAGAAATTCTTGGTCTATTTTAAAGTACACTTAATTGGCCACATTTTCACGTTTCAATCATCAAAATCGATCAACGCGTTTGGAAGTTATGAGACTTCAAAAATCAAAATCGCGGATTTTAAATGTTCAAATTTTAACAAAAATGCGATTTTTTTCATTTAGTGTTAAGTTTACGAAAGAAATTCTTAGTCCATCTTAAAGTACACTTCATTGGCCACATTTTCACGTTTGAATCATCAAAATCGGTCAACGCGTTTGGAAGTTATGAGACTTCAAAAATCAAAATTACAGATTTTAAATATTCGAATTTTAACAAAAATGCGATTTTTTTCATTTTGTGTTAAGTTTACGAAAGAAATTCTTAGTCCATTTTAAAGTACACTTAATTGGCCACATTTTCACGTTTGAATCATCAAAATCGGTCAACGCGTTTGGAAGTTATGAGACTTCAAAAATCAAAATTACAGATTTTAAATATTCGAATTTTAACAAAAATGCGATTTTTTTAATTTTGTGTTAAGTTTACGAAAGAAATTCTTAGTCTATCCTAAAGTACACTTAATTGGACATATTTTTACGTTTGAATCATCAAAATCGAACAACGCGCTTGGAAGTTATGTGACTTCAAAAATCAAAATCACGGATTTCTAATGTTAGAATTTTAACAAAAATGCGACTTTCTTCATTTTGTGTAAAGTTTGCGAAAGAAATTCTTGGTCTGTTTTAAAGTACACTTCATTGGCCACATTTTCACGTTTGAATCATCAAAATCGGTCAACGCGTTTGGAAGTTATGAGACTTCAAAAATCAAAATTACGGATTTTAAATGTTCGAATTTTAACAAAAAAGCGATTTTTTCATTTTGTGTTAAGTTTACGAAAGAAATTTTTAGTCCATTTTAAAGTACACTTAATTGGCTATATTTTCACGTTTGAATCATCAAAATCGGTCAACGCGTTTGGAAGTTATGAGACTTCAAAAATCAAAATCGCGGGTTTTAAATGTTTGATTTTTAACAAAAATGCGATTTTTTCGTTTTGTGTTAAGTTTACGAAAGAAATTCTTAGTCCATCTTAAAGTACACTTAATTGGACATATTTTTACGTTTGAATCATCAAAATCGAACAACGCGCTTGGAAGTTATGTGACTTCAAAAATCAAAATCACGGATTTTTAATGTTCGAATTTTAACAAAAATACAATTTTCTTCATTTTTTGTTAAGTTTACGAAAGAAATTCTTAGTCCATTTTAAAGTACACTTAATTGGCCACATTTTCACGTTTCAATCATCAAAATCGATTAACGAGTTTGGAAGTTATGAGATTTCAAAAATCAAAATCACGGATTTTAAATGTTCGAATTTTAGCAAAAATGCGATTTTCTTCATTTTGTGTTAAGTTTGCGAAAGAAATTCTTGGTCTGTTTTAAAGTACACTTCATTGGCCACATTTTCACGTTTGAATCATCAAAATCGGTAAACGCGTTTGGAAGTTATGTGACTTCAAAAATAAAAATCACTGATTTTAAATGTTCAAATTTTGACAAAAATGCGATTTTCTTCGTTTTGTGTTAAGTTTATGAAATAAATTCTTAGTCCATCCTAAAGTACACTTAATTGGGCACATTTTCACGTTTGAATCATCAAAATCGAACAACGCGCTTGGAAGTTATGAGGCTTCAAAAATCAAAATCGCAGATTTTAAATGTTCGAATTTTGACAAAAATGCGATTTTTTGGATTTTGTGTTAAGTTTACGAAAGAAATTCTTAGTCCATTTTAAAGTACACTTAATTGGCCATATTTTCACATTTGAATCATCAAAATCGGTCAACGCGTTTGGAAGTTATGAGACTTCAAAAATCAAAATTACGGATTTTAAATATTCGAATTTTAACAAAAAAGCGATTTTTTCATTTTGTGTTAAGTTTCCGAAAGAAATTCTTAGTCCATTTTAAAGTACACTTAATTGGCCACATTTTCACGTTTGAATCATCAAAATCGATCAACGCGTTTGGAAGTTATGAGAGTTCAAAAATCAAAATCACGGATTTTTAATGTTCGAATTTTAACAAAAATGCAATTTTTCATTTTGTGTTAAGTTTACGAATAAAATTCTTAGTCCATCCTAAAGTACACTTAATTGGCCTTAGTTTTACGTTTGAATCATCAAAATCGAACAACGCGTTTGGAAGTTATGAGACTTCAAAAATCAAAATTACAGATTTTAAATGTTCGAATTTTAACAAAAACGCGATTTTTTTTTTATTTTGTGTTAAGTTTACGAAAGAAATTCTTAGTCCATCCTAAAGTACAGTTAATTGGCTATATTTTCACGTTTGAATCATCAAAATTGAAGAACGCGTTTGGAAATTATGAGACTTCAAAAATCAAAATCGCGGATTTTAAATGCTCAAATTTTAGCAAAAATGCAATTTTTTTATTTTCTGGAAAAACCACTGGTTCGATTCGAGGTTTTTATACGTCACTGGAAGGATCTCTTCAAGGCGCTTCAGAAAATGCACTTTCGCAAGAACAAATGTCAATTTGAAGCGCGTGACGCGTCAGCAAAGAAAATGGAAAAAAAGGAAAAGGACTGAGAATTAAAGGAGAAAATTAATTTATCTACAAAAAAAAGGCAATGTTAAAAATGTAAGTTCATAATTAAAGTTCAAGACATATATGTATGTATATTATTATAATAATCTGATACACAAATATATATATTTAACATGAGTTAACTATCATATATATTATTATATAAACGGGGTACAACAATAAAAAAAAAATAAGAAAATACACCCCTCCGACTCTATTAGTTAGACCATGGCTCGCGCACAGTAGACCGGGTTTGATTTCCTTTTACAAAAATTGAGCTAAGACCACACTACGAAATTTCCGCGGCGAAAAATTCCTATTGAGACCCTGTGTCGTGGTTGCGTTGTGCGATTTGTTCTTTGTAATCCCTTTTTGTTTATTAACTCGGACAACTGGAGAAGATCGTGCACTCGAATCGTAAAAAAGGTGCAAAATCATCTTTTTTTTGGTTGCTTCGAAAAAACGACACGTATATTTTTATAAAAAAATAAACGGCGCTGCGTCCCGCGGGATCAGCAGGAAGAATACGTATTTGAATGGTGTCAGTCGGTTATTATTTGGCATCTGGCTTGTCCACGGTCACGTAGACCGGCTTGTATAAAACCACTGGTTCCCTGCAAGAGAAGAGAGGAAAGTTGTTAAATCATTTTCTTTTGTGTTTTGGCAAGAAATACCTCGAACTGTGATCGTTACCGTCGTAGACTTGACCTAGGAGAAACTCGGGTCCGATGTATTGGCCTCCTTCAACATGGGAGGCTGCATGTTCTGCAAAATATTTCGAATTATAATGAAGAAAGGGTTTTATTGTTATTTTACCATATTTAATGTTGGGGGTCCTGTTTGTATTGGGTATCCTAAAAGGCACTGTAGCTATCGTGATAGGGAAACTCAATTGCACGACATCCATCTCT
Organism: Ocypus olens; assembly: GCA_910593695.2. Lineage (NCBI taxonomy): Eukaryota > Metazoa > Arthropoda > Insecta > Coleoptera > Staphylinidae > Ocypus > Ocypus olens. The sequence goes on from OU343061.1 coordinate 49,363,696, forward strand.
TTGGTAGAATCTAAACTAACCTGAAAGTTATTTGTGTTAGGCTCGATTTGTTCCATGAAGAGAATCACTTACGGTTAGTACGTAATAAATTTGAACCAAACGACATATTCCAACCAGCGTGGTGGGCATCGGCGGTATCACCAGGCTGCTCGAACTATCCCATTTCGTCCTCGAGTTGGGCTTTACTTGACTACCCCTGAAGAGAAAACGATTTTATTTTTTTCTACAACGCAGCAGTTTTTGTAGAAATACCTGTATTCAAAAACTAAGTGTTTGAAGTCTTTGCTGACACCGAGAACGCCTCTGTCGATGAAAAATTCGCAGCACTGCTCCAAGCGCACACGAAGGGATACCTCATCTTGGCTTTGGTTGTCGATGGTCGCCTTCAGCTTCAAACTTTCCTTGCAGACGTAGGCCGAACGCTCGAGCACGCACCTCAAACTCAGGGTGCCCCTCTTGCAACACCAGCAACACACGCTTTTCCTGTCTTCGATCACAATCGGCTTCTACAAAATGCAGTGATGAAATTCTTCGCTGATTGAATTTAAGGAAGCGTTTACCAAGTATTGTTCGTCCATGCAGTCAATGTGTGGTCCTATTATGGTGAAGTATTTCATACCCTGAGGCGGACTGGCGTAGGGTATGTCCACGGTAACTTTGATGTAATACCGGATGCAGCATTGCCTGCTCTCAAAGGAGCATGGGAGGCTCGACTCTGGAAGACTAAACCTGATGAAACGGATATTTATTAATTTCGAATTGTTGCGTTTAATAATGATTTTACCTAAAGGGAAACCTGTGCATCCCCCGAGGAAGTATTTGAATCGTGCTGTCCGCAGTTTTCTCGCCCCAAATTACCTGTCTAACATCTATGAAGTACTGGTCGTCTTTTACCTGAAACCAAAAATGTATTTAACAAATTGGTGATCTGATTGTTTGCTCAAAAATTGCATTTGAAATGATTTCCTGGAAAAACCACTGGTTCGATTCAGGGTTTCTATACGTCACTGGAAAGATCCCTTCAAGACTCTTTAGAAAAAGTACATGCGCAACCACAAATGTCCATTTTAAGCCCGTGACGCGTCAGCAAAGAAAACTCGAAAATCGAAAAAATCAACTTTTTTAATACTCATCGTAGACCTTTATGTAATACCTTTAGCTAAATCGATTGGCGTTAAAAAAATCATCTAGAAAAAATTGCAAAAAAGTTGCCCAGAAATTTTTCAAAAAAATCGATTTTTCAGACTTTGAAATGATTTCCTGGAAAAACCACTGGTTCAATTCGGGGTTTCTATGGGTCACTGAAAAGATCCCTTCAAGACCCTTCAGAGAATGTACTTGCGCAACCACAAATGTTAATTTTAAGTCTGTGATGGGTTCGCAAAGAAAACTCGAAAATGGAAAAAATCGGAAATATCAACTCCAAGTTAACGTGAAAATATCTTAAAATCCATTAATGGCATTTGTGCGACATTTTACGAAATTGAAATTAAATCAATTTTGAGTGTTTTTGGAAAGTTTTAAGTCGATAACAATTCTTTTTATATTTTTTACAATCATTTTTTTTTTTCGAAAATTTACTTCCAGAATCTATAAATGTTCACGGAACTATTCTCGAGCCTTCGAATCAATCTTCAAGCCAATACTAATTGATTTTTTTTTCCAATACACAAAATGATATAATGATAGAGTGATGGTCACATCAACACTTTTTAGAAAAAAATAGAAATTTCCACTAAACAATTGCGTATTATACAAATTACATCTGTAGTTAATGGAGAGGGAAATAATCGATGTTTATTCTCGATAACAAGATCAGGCGATACTGGTTATCATTAGAAAACCAAATTTGGAGAATTTTTGGAAATAATTGTGGATTATTAAATTCCCATTAATTTCGACGAAGTTTCTGAAAGTAGGAGTGGCACAAGACAATGAAATTTTTAAAAAACTCACCGTCCGTCTATCCCCCGAGAGCATCACCTTCCATTCCACGTGCGCCTTCCCCCTTAGAATCACGCGGATCGCTAAAAACCACCCCCAAAAAATCACTCACAAACACACCGAAAAAAAAAACACTCATCCTTACTCTTCAGTTTGAAATTCTCGACGGTGTCGAGCACCACGATCCCGTTGACCTCCTCCCCCGCATAGTAATATTCCTTATCCAGGCGGATATCGAACTCCCTTATGTAATCCATCGCGAGGCTTCTACAGCATCATCACATTTTCGACACTCGTTTCCGCTCTTCTGGCGGCAGATTAATCGCACACACAGTATCAGCTGTTCGGCGTGGTGGGTGTGTGGGTGGATGGTTCAGTTGGTTTCGGCGTGTGTGATCAATAAAGCCGGGCATGCCCACCGACGGAAATGGGTCGGAATTTTCGAGTTTGCAAGACTGTAATTTTGCATAATTGATCGATGATTACACACCGAACGAGCGTAATTCGTTTTAATTGGATTCCTAAACAGGGTCATTAAAGGGGTGGGTGTAATTAACGCGCTTTTTTGTAGGGGTTTTTTTTGGCGTGCGCGCTTTTATCTCAATTAGAAATTTAATTTGCGCGTAAATTGTTTTAAAGGATCATTTATTTACATCAATTTTAGGTTACGCAAATGTCACGTTGACAGATACTGATTACTACCATTTGAAATGCACGGCGTTTTCTGCATTTACTTAATTGGATTTACCGCATACAATGCATAAAACGCTTATGCATTGGTGAAGCCGCTTCCTTGGCGCTTGCGTCGATTGCGAGCAACGACAATAAGAATGTTCATGCTGATCGTTTAAACACCGCCAACCGCCGTAGAATGTAGAATCAACGCGTGCGCACTTTTTCCCAACACACCTAACAGAGAGAGCATCTCGGCTTCACTTTAATTTTAGATAGCGCCATATACACTAAAACACATATGGTTTCTGCCTCTTTAATCCAAGCATTCTAATGGAAAGAAACACGGATATAGTTATGCATTACAGTAATAAATTCGTAAAAAGTCCGACGTGTCAAAAGCCCTACGACTCGAAAGGACTTGAGAGTCAAAAGTCCGACGTGCCAAAAGCCCTACGAATCAAAAGTCCGACGTGTCAAAAACCCTACGTATCAAAAGGACTTGGGATTCAAAAGTCCGACGTGTCAAATAGCCTACGGATCAAAATAACTACTAGCGAAAAGACCCAACTAGCAAAACTCCCAAGAATCAAATTTCACATGACCTAAAAGCACTAATAAGTAAACCTACCTTTATGTTATTCGCAGATTCGATTAAAACTCACACTTCTTACAAAGCAGTAAAAAATAACGGACACGTATTTTTTTATCGGTGCAATTTAAAGTGTGAAAACACCCCCCATGAAAAAAAAATGTAGCATATTTAATATCTTCGAAACCGTGACATGAAAAAAAATGTTTCAGATAAAAGTTCAATGGTAATTAAAGTTCTTTAAAATGGGCACACCACCGATAGGGCCCACCCACCACCGATAGAGACCACCCACCACCCAGGGTAAGATATACCACTTTTGACAGCTGAAAATACAATTTTGGACAATTCAAAAATGTCGAAACAAACTATTTTTATTACCTGAAAAATACTGTTTTTGACAGCTGAAACATGACATGTTTGGTGGCAGAAGTTTCTACAGCTGAAGAATATCATCCTGGACAGTTGCCAAATACCATTTTTGGCAGCCGAAAAATACAACTAGAGACAGCTGAAAATACAATTCTTGACAGCTGAAAAATACCGTTTTTGTCAGCTGAAACATACAGTTGTTGACACACGAAAAATACTATTTTTGACAAAAAAATACCATTTTTGACAGTAAAAATACCATTTTTGACAGTAAAAAATGCTACTTTTGACAGTAAAAAATGCCACTTTTGACAGCTGAAACATACCATTTTTGTCAGCTGAAGCATGAAAAATACTACTTTTGACAGTAAAAAGTACTAAATAATTCTACTACTTTTGACAATTCAAAAATGTCGAAAAGAACTATTTTTATTAACTGAAAAATACTATCTTAGACAGCTGAAACATAACATATTTGGCAGCCGAAGAATGCCATTTTCCACAGCTGAAGAATACTATTTTTGACAGCCGAAAAATACCATTTTTGTCAGCTGAAACATACCATTGCTAACACTTGAAAAATACTATTTTTGACAGTCAAAAAATACTACTCGTGACAGGAAAATATACTACTTTTTTCAGTTGAAAAATACAATTTCTGACAATTCAAAAATGTCGAAAAAAAAAACATGTTTATTAGCTAAAAAAAAACTGTTTTTGACAAAAAAAATACTATTTTTGACAGTCAAAAAATACTACTCGCGACAGGAAAATATACTACTTTTGTCAGCTTAAAAATACCATTTTTAACAATTCAAAAATGTCAAAAAACCATGTTTATTAGCTAAAAAAAATCTGTTTTTGACAAAAAAATACTATTTTTGACAGTCAAAAAATACTACTCGCGACAGGAAAATATACTACTTTTGTCAGCTTAAAAATACCATTTTTGACAATTAAAAAAAAACATGTTTATTCGCTAAAAAAAACTGTTTTTGACAAAAAAATACCATTTTTGACAGCTGAAAAATACAACTCTAGACAGCTGAAAAAAGTAAATATCAATCAAAATATGTGCAATGTAATCGCAGAACCTAACCTCAAATTATGCATTTGAAGGATCGTTTAAACAGCCGGAAATATAATACCAATGTTATGTCAACTTAAGCCAGAGATATATGTATTACCACCTTTGTGAAACCCACTGAAATTAAAGTTTTGATAGCAAAATATGATACTTTTGACAACTGAAAATACAATTTTTGACAATTCAAAAATGTTAAAAGAAACTATTTTTATTGTCTAAAAAATACTTTTTTGACAATTGAAACATGGCATATTTGGTAGCTGAAAAATACCAATTTTCAACCACTATTGACAGCTGAAACATACCGTTATTGACAGCTGAAAATACCATTTTTGTCAGCTGAAGCATGAAAAATACTACTTTTGATAACAAAATATAGTATAAAGTATTTTTATTAGCTGAAAAATACTGTTTTGACAGCTGAAACATCCCACTGTTGATACACGAAAAATACTATTTTTGACAGCTGAAACATACCACTGTTGACACACGAAAAATTCTATGTTTGACAGCTGAAACATACCACTGTTGACACATGAAAAATACTGTTTTTGACACATGAAAAATACTATTTTTGACAGCTGAAACATACCACTGTTGACACATGAAAAATACTATTTTTGACAGCTGAAACATACCACTGTTGACGCATGAAAAATACTATTTTTGACGCGCGGAAAATATGATTTTTGACAAAAAAATACTATTTTTGACATTAAAAAAATACTACTTTTGTCATATCTATCAAAATACAATTTTTGATAATTCAGAAATGTCGAAAAAAACTATTTTAATTAGCTGAAAAATACTGTTTTAACAGCTGAAAAATACAACTTGAGACAGCTGAAAAATACTAATTTTCAATAGCTGAAATATACCGCTATTGGCTTAAAAAAACATTTTTTGACAACAAAAACTAATTTTTGAGAATAAAAAATACAATTTTAAACAGCTGAAAATACCATTTTTGACAATTAAAAAATTTTGAGAACAAAAAATACAATTTTAAACAGCTGAAAATACCATTTTTGACAATTAAAAAATGTCGAAAAAATATAATTTCTGACAGCTGAAAAATATCAATGTTGACAGTTGAAACATACTATTCTTGGTATCAGCAAAAATGCAATTTGTAACAGCTAAAAATATAAGTTTTGAGAACAAAAACTATAATTTTTGACAACAAAAAGGCTGCTGCTTTTGATCCCCTAAAATACTATTTTTATAGGTGGGTAACTACCATTTTTGACAGCAGAAAAATATAATTTTTAAACAGCTGAAAAATGTCATTTTTGACAGCAGAATAATACAATTCTTAATAGCCAAAAAATACCATTCTTAACAACAGCAACAAACCATTATTGACAGCTGAAAAATACAATTTTTGACAGCTGAAAATGCCATTTTTGACAATTAAAAATATCAAAAAATCCTGCTTTTGAAAGCTGAAAAATAGCATTTTAATAGGTGGGAAATACTATTTTTGAGAGCTAAAAAATATAATTGTTGACAGTTAAAAAAAATTTTTTTTGACAGTTAAATAATACACTTCTTAAAAGCATTTTTAACAGCTGAAAAATATTATTATTGACAACTGTAAAATACCATTATTGTCAGCTAAAAAATACAATTTTTGACAAAACAAATAATACAATTTTTGGCATTTGAAAAATGCCATTTTTGACAATTAAAAAAAATGTCGAAAAATGCTCCTTTTGATAGCTGAAAAATAACATTTTTATAGGTGGGAAATCGCTGAAAAATACCATTTTTGACGACCGAAAAATATCACTTTTGACAGTTGAATAATACACTACCCAGCAGCTGAAAATTACAATTTTTAACAGCTGAAACATACCATTCTTGGCTGAAACAAACAATTATTGACAACTATAACAAACCATTATTGTCAATTTTTGACAACAAAAACTACAATTTTTGACAGCTGAAAAAAACGGCATTTTTGACAATTAAAAATGCCAAAAAATGCTGCTTTTGATAACTCAAAGACAATTTTTATAGATGAAAAATACCTTTTTCGACATTTAAAAAATAACATTTTTGACAACTGAAAAATATAATTTTTGACAGTTGAATAATACACTTCTTAACAGCTGAAAAATGCCATTTTTAACAGCTGAAATTTACCATTCTTGATAACTGCAACGAACCTTGGTTGACACCTGTAACATACCCGTATTTTTGGCTAAAAAATACAAGTTTTGACAGGTGAAAAATGCCATTTTTTGATAATTAAAAAAATGTTGAAAATGCTGTCTTGATAACTGAAAACTAGAAAAATATCATTTTTGACAGCTGAATAATACAATTCTTGACCATTTCTAATAGCTGAAATATACCATGTTTGACTATTTCTGACAGCAAAAATAGCATTTTTAACGCCATATATTATTTTGGTGTTAACAACAACAAACAAAAAAAATCACTAAAATAACATATAATCTTTTCTTTACAACATAAGATACAATAATATATATATTTCAATATAATCAATCTAAAAAATATAAAAGTACACCTAAATAAAATATTGAATTAAAAAGAGAGACGACAGTAAATCACAAACAGTATTGGTAATAAAAATTTTCGTGAGAATTCACAATAAAAAAAATAAAACTCCAAGGGAGTAATCCGCCAGCTCGACGAACGGTCCCCACGTCGGATGACCGCTGCCAGCTCCGCGCAAAAGAACATTATTAATATCTAAACGACGACTTGATGCCACGCCCGATGGCAACCGCGGATATTCCCGAGAGAAGAGATTGAAAGATAAAGGCACGTGTTTATACTTAAGTCAAGCCACGGTCGTGTTCCACTTCTCCTTGTGCTGCTCCAGCCCGAACGCCGTGTCGTAGTTGCCCTTCGTTATGAACAGGCGTTTAAAGTGCGGCGTGCAGTACAACAGTCCCTGATTGTACGAATAGGAATCCATCCTGGATCGTTTAAAAATTTAAATGTACAACTTGTTCGGTGGTGTAACTCATGATAACGGTTTGAATTGAAGACCTTGGTGCAAGAATGGGTTAACTCGATTGTTTCTAAAACTTGATATTGATTCTTAAATGTAACAGGTGAAACTGCAATGTTTTCCAAACGTGTTTGCAATGTAGCATTTTGTTTTATATTGTGATATAGTATATTATTAAACAAGTGAGGGTGAACTTCATCCTCGTGGCAATGGCCAACTTGCTCAAGAGTTTAATACTATACTTTTTCGCATCATATTAAATAATTACCTAAAGATTTTTCTGTTTGTATTAAATTATAACGAATAATTTTTCTATTTGGAAATTGTGGTTGTTCGCTGACAAAAAACAAATCGTAACCATAGTAACAACTAAACTGTTGAGAAAGTAAAATCGACGTCATGTCATTGGCTGAAACCTGTTGGGCAATAAAACCGCTATCATTTGATTGGACGTCACCAGTTGGGCAATGAAATTGCTATCATTTGATTGGACGTCACCTGTGGAGAAAATGATTCGGTCGAATAATGGACGACTTTCTCAATCAAAAACGATTTAACAACGTTTATATTATTTAATAAGATGCGAAATTTTTTATTATTTTAGCTCTTGTATTTGACCTGTGTAAACATGTAACTATGTATCGCACCAATAAATGAATATTGATGTAAAAATCTGGTGTAAATGTCTTTATATCTCAAAACTAACAAAACCAGAGTTAACCCCTTCTTGCAGCAACGTTTTCAATTCTATTACTCATGGTAAGTCCATGGTAGTAGAGGTGGTAATAAAGATGAATACTATTGCTTCGGTTGAGATGCATCTAGGTTATATGGAAGAACAGCGAGTGTCAAATTTTGATACTCAGAACTGAACCTCGCCTTTTTCTTGTTTTGTATATATGTCGTAGGCTAATTGAAAAATTTGGCTTATTGCAGTGTGAGGTTAAGGCAGCGTTGCCAACTGGTCACATGCTATTTACAGTTTTACGGTTTTCAAAGTATTTAAAATCGAATCTGTTACCTAGAATTGAACAAATGTTTTGGCCGTTCCCTAATTGCAATAATTTAAGATTTCAACGCTAATTCTGTTACGGAGTTAATTTTTTATCAAATCATTTTTTAAATTGTAGTTAAATAATGATGCATGGTTTCTACCGTATTTAAAATATTTTCCACTGAAAACATTTAATTATTTTTAGAATTGCTCTATTTTGTAGTTAAAATTCGTGACACTTGTTTTACTAATTGGAAATACAGTAATCCATCTCTTATTTTAACATAACGTTCAGCAATTAAATTTAACGTTTTGCGTACGAATTAGGCCTGAATATTATTAGGTAAAACAATAAAAAATGGAAAGAAAAATAAATGCAGATAGAATTGAATTGCTTAAAAATTTAAATGTATTTCATTCTTATGAGTTATGAATTTTTTAATATTAATATTTATGGTTCTTGAAAAAATAAATTCCTCAACAATTTGAATATCTTTACAAAACATATATCCATAAAACTGCAATTTTTGAAAATCTGTTATGAATTTTCAAAAGTTAATGTTTTAAGTCGTCGAACAAAAAAAAAATCCTTTTATATGGTCTTTAACATTAACTTTTATTTTTGAAAATGTGTCAATTTCTGTGTGAGCTATAAATTTTTAAAAAATTTTTAAGTTACCGAACACTTACACAAAATAAAAATCTTAAACAAAATTGAGTTCCTCAAATATTTTAATACATACCTTTAAAACTAACTCAAATTTTTGAAATTGAGTTCATTTTTGAAAATTAACGTTTTAAGTTGCCGAACATACGGATATGATAGAATTTCTCAAAAATTTAAGTAAATTTATAAAACATCTGCCTTTGGAATTAACTAGGATTTTTGAAAATGTGTAAATTTTAGCGTAGGATGAATTTTTGAAAATTATTATTTTAAGTTGTACCTTTAAACTAACTTTGATTTTTGAAAATTTGTTTATTTTTGGGATTTTTGAAAATGAATTAACTTTTGCGTGAGCTATGAATTTTTGAAAATAATTTTTTTAAGTTGAATATTCGAACAAAAAAAAATAGAAAAAAAATGTATACTGATATGATTTAATTCCTTAAAAACCCTAACGCAGTCATAATACATTAAATTAACAATTAACATTTATTTTTGAAAAACGAGTCAATTTTTGAAAATTAATATTTTAATTATTGTTGTATTGTCGTATTAAGGTTGTTTATATTAAATTAGTGAAAGGTTGGTACTTTCTTAATAGTTTTTTATTTAATTTGCAAATTATATAAAAAAAATTTCACTAATCTAATAATTAATATTTTAAGTTGTCGAACATTTACACAAAACCAAAATCGTAAACAAAATATTTTAATACACTCACAGATCGAATACCTTTAAAACTAACTTTGATTTTTGAAAATGTGTTCATTGCCGAAAAATCTAAAAAAAAAAATACTGCCATGATAGAATTTCTCAAAAATTACAATAAATTCACAAATCATCTGCCTATGGAATTAACTACGATTTTTGAAAATGTGTCGACTTTTGCGTGAGTTATGGATTTTTAAAAAATATTTTTTTAAGTTGTTGAATATTTAAACAAAGAAAAAGTAGGAAAAAAAATGATACTGATATTACAGAATTCCTTAAAAACTCGAATGCAATCATAATACACTTAATTTTGATTTTTGAAAACGAGTAAATTTTTGCGTGGGATGAATTTTTGAAAATTAATAATTTAAGTTGTCAAACACTTACACAAACAAAAATCGTATACAAATATTTTAATACATTCACAGAACAACTACCTTTAAAACTTACTTTGATTTTTGAAAATGTGTTATGAATTTTTTTAAATTAACGTTTGTTGTCCAACACGACAAAAAATACTGACTTGATAGAATTTTACAAAAATTTTAATACATTCACAAAACATCTGCCTTTAGAATAAACTTCGATTTTTGGATTGTGCCAATTTTTGCCCGAGTTATGAATTTTTGAAAATTAATATTTTAAGTTGTCGGACACTTACATAAAACCAAAATCGTAAACAAAATTAAGTTCCCTAAATATTTTGATACAATTACAGAACGACTACCTTTAAAACTAACTTTAATTTTTGAAAATGTGTTCATTGCCGAAATAAAATGACAGCGCTCTATGCAATAAGCCGGATTGTTCAATTAGCCTACGACATATACACATATACACAGTGGGCCAAAAAAATCGGTACAAACTGGAAATATTCATATTTTCAGAAACAATTAACGCATTAAATATTGCTTTGAAAAACAAAATGTTTACAGTTTGTGGATAGAACTTCATCTCATTTATAAAAATTGGGCATCACTGTTGTTAATTATTTAAAAATAAATGTACGAGTGTACAAATCTGCTTGTACCGTTTTTTCTGGTCCACCATGTATATTGAATCATGTGCTGTATGTAATTGTATGCAAGAAATAAAGTCATTTATTTTTATTATTATTATCTCTACTTCTGGTGGCTGTACCTCGAGTCATGCCACCAACCGACACTGATGAAAACGGCTACAAATTTCAGGTTTCAGGTGTGCCATGGAAAAATAACCTCGTGTCATATGTGACGGTACCAACTCCCGAATCTTCGTAGATGAAGCAAAGAGAGCGAGAGAGAGAGGTGTTACGTGACTCATGAAGCTTGGTAGGTGAGCCGAGGAAAGAGTTGTTAGCACATCGCCATGGCAACCAGAGGAAACAAGTATTAAAGTAGAATAAGGAGATTGTACTGTACAGTACAATCTCCTTATTCTACTTGTATATATATACCAGTTAAAAATGGATGAATATACTACTAAAGTATTAAAGTGCTGTTTTTCTCGCTTGTCACGTGTAACAGTACACATATTCAACTAGTAAAAGCCGTCATATTTCCATGGCAACCCGTCGTGCACGTGTGTACAATACCTTAGTATGGTGTGACACTCCATGCACTTGAAGCACTTTTTGTGGTAGACGGCGCCGTGCACCGAGATCTTCTCCAGTGGGTAAACGCGCATCTTGCAGTCCTGGCAGCACTCCAGCGCGCTCGTCGTGTCCTGCGCTCCGGGCTTAATTTAAGAACGTATAAAATCATGATGACCGGGGGGTGGGCGGGGGCACTTAAAATTTGCATATTCCAAGGCGTGACAATTAATTACACGTTTATTGGTCACTCTTAAAAGTTATATAAAAGAAATTGGCACAAGACAGTCATATAGGGTTCTATAATATAAATATATGTGTGTGTGAGTTGGTGTTTTTCGATAACAGAACGAAACTAACGAGTAAAAAATAAACGAGAGAGAGAGAGAAAAAAAAACACATAATCCTAAGAGTATGTTAAAATCACAATAGTTGGTATAAAGAGTACGTGCCCCATACTCCACAGTCTCAATCCCGGATTCTCGAAAAAAATTGACGGGAGGGGGGGGTGTGCGGGCCGACCGAGACATTCATCATCCTCATCGTCATAGTAAATATATATACACGGGTATACAATTCATCTAAAATCTCCTTAAAAAATAACGCATATAGAGTTCCAAAAAACATTTTTCAAATATAATAGTTCTATAATATACTTCATATATATAATCGTTAAAAACATAAACTTACACGGGCGTGTATAAAAAATGATTGTATCTTGAGTTTTACTTTTACTTATTTACGAGAAAACAAACGGCGGCCGCGTCCCGTTTTACTGGAAAAAAAGAGACAGGAATTGGTATAGCAGTCAAACAAACACAACAAACACACACACACACAACACAGACAAGATGCAAAAAGCGTAATTAAAAAATAATAATTAGTGCGGCCTAAAATATAACCAAAAAAAAAAAAAACACTGTGCCTCTTGTTATTGAATTAAAATATGCAAATTATAAGTCCCAGGGGTGAATGCTTGTTTTTTTAAATAAATTATAACGTTAATGCCAGTTTGGGAATTAGTGTTAAAATACGGGTGTGGTGTTGTTTTGGGGATCGAATGGGTTTAAATGAAAATAAATAAAATTATGATAGATAATAGGGTGAAGGCATGCCACGACTTACCACGAATCGGTTCACCTTGGCGCGCGGGGCTTTGGCCTCCTCTTTGGAGCCCCCTTTCATCGACTCGAATCTAGCACGTAACCTAAAATAATTGAAATCATTACAACATGTGAATGGTTCAATTTATTCGATACAAAAAAATATGTGTTTAAGAAAAACTCTTATTAGGTAAAGTCTGGCCGCGCTATGAAGGCGTCTGAGGTGATTAACTTGGACCGCCCTCATTTGCGTTTAATAACCGAAAATGAGATGTTTTTTTTTTTTTAAGAACCACTGATTTATAAATAGAAGCCGTTAGTGCACCAATAGCTAGCAAGTAAAGTGTAAACATCTGTGAGGGTAAACTAACAAAATCACCTCAGACGCCTTTATAGCGCGGCCAGAGTATAGTATCAGTAGTGGTCTTAGTTTTAAGTTTAATTTTAACCCATTACTTCCTATTGTACGCGAGTGCAACAAACATCATGGGCTTTAGTGACACCTAGTGGCAATGTTATTTACTTTAGATAACGTATCTGTGAGACAAACTCTTCTTTATTAATGATGGAACAATATTTAGCGGTGATTCTATTCACTTTTTCCAAATTGATTTTTAACAGATATCTGAGAATTTGAAATTCTTTAGAAAAAATTGTAAATCACAGGATGTAAACAGTACATTTTTTTTTTAATGTTGAATTATTTTCCGCTGACTTGGCGACACTGCAGCCAATATAATTTTAGCGATTTTCCGAAAATGTGCCAACAACTATTTTCAACTTTTTGATCTCACTGTGCAAGAAAAAAACAATAGATAAATTTATGTAAAATTGAATGGATAAATAAATAAATAAACACGATTTTCAATAAGTAATGTTGAATTATTTTCCGCTGACTTGGCAACAGTGCAGCCAATATAATTTTAGCGATTTTCAAAAATGTGCTACCAACTATTTTCAACTTTTTGATCTCGCTGTGCCAAAAAAAAAACAATTGCATTATAAGTACGACTTGCGGAGTTAAACTTACGATTTTGTGGACTCAATCTGTGACTGTTCTTCGCCGAACTCCTCGGCGATGTTGACGGAGCTCTGGTTCTGCTCCCGCTTGATCTCGTTGGCCTCCCACTTCTCGAACTTGGCCCTCAGCTGCTTGGCCCTGGCCGCCTTCTGCGCCTCGATCAGATCCTCGTCGGGGATCCTCGAGTGGTCGACGCCGTCCTCGTCGTCGGACTCCTCCTCCGTTTCGGAGACGTCCTCCTCGGACTCGGACTCCGATCGTATGGGCTCCGGGGGCGGGGTGAATCTTTTCAGTGGTTTCGGACCTGAAAACAGCGAGAAAACGACATGAAGTACAATTGCTGATGAGAAAAATAATAGAGGGCGCGATGATAAACAATCTCTATTTACTCGACGTTGAAGGCTGCCTTCATGCAAACCCGGGAACGGGAAAACGAAAATATACCGAGCTTCATAAACCAGGAAAATAAGCTTGTGCAGTGTTTTGTTTTAAAGAAATATTTAGCCAAATTATTTTTGGAGCAATTTTAAATTTAGACAAATTTGGTTCTCTTGTGATTATTTTGAAATCTGGTGAAGGAATGTTTGCGGATTTTAATTAAATCTTAAAGCCGAACTAATTTTGCGTAAATTTGCAAAGTTTCAAGTTTCCAGCAATTGTTTTTGTATATTTTTTTAACGCTTGAATAATTCGCAATTTTTGATTCATAATAAACTTTACTTCTCTTGTGATTATTTTGAAATCTAATGAAGGAATGTTTGCAGATTTCAATTAAAACTTAAAGCGGAAGTAATTTTGCGTAAATTTGCAGTTTCAAGTTTCCAGCAATTGTTTTTGTATATTTTTTAAACGCTTGAGTAATTCGCAATTTTTGATTTGTAATAACTTTACTTCTCTTGTGATTATTTTGAAATCTAATGAAGGAATGTTTGCTGATTTTAATTAAATCTTAAAGCGGAACTAATTTTGAGTAAATTTGCAAAGTTTCAAGTCTCCAGCAATTGTTTTTGTATATTTTTTTAACGCTCGAGTAATTCGCAATTTTTGATTTGTAATAACTTTACTTCTCTTGTGATTATTTTGAAATCTAGTGAAGGAATGTTTGCTGATTTTAGTTAAATCTTAAAGCCGAACTAATTTTGCGTAAATTTGCAAAGTTTCAAGTTTCCAGCAATTGTTTTTGTATATTTTTTTAACGCTCGAGTAATTCGCAATTTTTGATTTGTAATAACTTCACTTCTCTTGTGATTATTTTGAAATCTAGTGAAGGAATGTTTGCTGATTTTAATTAAATCTTAAAGCAGAAGTAATTTTGCGTAAATTTGCAAAGTTTCAAGTTTCCAGCAATTGTTTTTGTATATTTTTTTAACGCTTGAATAATTCGCAATTTTTGATTCATAATAAACTTTACTTCTCTTGTGATTATTTTGAAATCTAATGAAGGAATGTTTGCTGATTTTAATTAAATCTTAAAGCGGAACTAATTTTGAGTAAATTTGCAAAGTTTCAAGTCTCCAGCAATTGTTTTTGTATATTTTTTTAACGCTTGAGAAATTCGCAATTTTTAATTTGTAATAACTTTACTTCTCTTGTGATTATTTTGAAATCTAGTGAAGGAATGTTTGCTGATTTTAATTAAATCTTAAAGCAGAAGTAATTTTGAGTAAATTTACAATTGTTTTTATATATTTTTTTAGCGCTTGAGAAATTCGCAAGAACGTTTAGTTCAAAATTACTCCGTAAGAGGTCACAAGACGTTAGCCGAGTATTGAATTTCACGAGACAACAAATGGTTGACACAAAATGCCTACCCAATGGTACTTGATCCTTAGTCATATCCTCCTCCATCTGCCTGAACTTGTTGAGCATCTTCTTGGCGGTCTGCGTCTGCTTGGCGACGACCGAATCCTCGACGATCTCCTCGGCCCTCGCCACCTCCGGATCCCTGTAGACCTCCCTCTCCGGACTGTCCACCTGCAAGGACGAGCCCGTTCAACCCAAAAACCGAAACAACGGCGCGCAAGCGGTAACAACAACAACAGCCGAGATTAAGATGAAGATTAGCTGTAAGTAATCGGGTGGGGGGGAGGGCGTTGTTACAGTGTGCCGACACTTCTGTGTTTGTGTGTGTGTGCGCGTGTGTGTACGTGTGCGAACAGTTTTGTTAGGCCAATAGACAGATAGAGAGAAAGCGTTTTCTTTTCTTTTGATTTTCAATTTTAGTCGTGTGTGTTGGGGATATTTTTAGTATGATAGCTTGAGCGGGTTTTGGGTGGCACAGACAGAGGGCGTCTCGCAGCAGACCTTGACTTGCCCGTCGCGGGGCGGTGTCATCCGGAACTGTTTCTTCTTCTTCTCCGGCTCCTTGTACTTTTCGAAGAATTTGAAACGCTTCTGGATATCAGCCGTTTGCACGGTGACATCTTCCACCGCCTCCGTCGACTTAACGACTTCCTCGGAAGCCTGCTTCGCCAAATACACCTAAATCACGCCCCAAGAAATTCACATCAATAGTGCAAATCCGATAAACGATAAATCAGTTTCATCGTACCTTCATACATACACAATAATGGAGGGGGATTATTTAAAGTATCACAAGTGGAGTCACAATTATTACGAATCGTTTGTTCTCACTGAATGCAAAAGAAATAATTGGTTTACCTCGCGCGCTTTGCGGACGTCGCTGCTGTTCTTGACGGGGGAAACCGGTGAGATCTGGGGCGCCTTGGCGGCGTTGGCGTCCAGTTCCAGGAAGATGGAACGGCTCTTCTTGCAGATTCCGCTCTCGAAGACCGACATGTCCTCGCCGTCCAGGGAGTCTTTGGGGTCCTGCGGCTGCGGCTGTCCCTTCTCGAATTTCTCCATCAGGGAGCGTGTGTCCGCAATTTCTATGGTCTCGGTGCTCTTCAGCTTCGCCCCGGACTCGGACTCCATGACGGCCTGCTGGTACGCTTCCTTCATTTTACCCTGCTTTCCCTAAAAAAAAAAAACGAGAAAACGTAAGATGGTTCACATTTTATTCTCGTCACGGTAGACTTTGTTAGGGTGACATTTTTGTTGGTTGTAAAAAAAAAAGTAAAGTTATGTCATTGCATTTATTTGGTTAATGTTGCATTTCATAATAAAATTCCACAATTTTTGGCAGGTGTTAATTTTTTCATTTATCGTTGTGGTGGCAGAAATGCTGAATTTTTGACAGTTCAAAATTATTATTTTTCACAGTTGAATTTTTTTTTTAAATGTTTTTGATAGTAAAAATCCACAATTTTCGACAGCGGCTAATTTCTTTATTTAGCGTTGAATACAAAATTTGTGACAGTTCGAAATTCTCACTTTTAGCAGATGATTTTTTTTAATGTCAAAAAATGCCGTTTTTGATGGTAAAATCCACAGTTTTCGGCAGCTGCAAATTTTTCTTATTTACCATTGAATCGTGCTAAAATACAAAATTTGTAACAGTTCGAAATTGTCATTTTTAGGAGATGAATTTTTTTAATGTCAAAAAATGCCGTTTTTGATGGTAATGTAAAAATCCACAATTTTCAGCAGCTGCTAATTTCTCTTTATTACCGTTGAATCATGATAAAATACAAACATGTTGACAGTTCGAAATTGTCATTTTTAGCGGTTGATTTTTTTATGTAAAAAAACATTTTTGATAGTAAAAATCCACAATTTTTGGCAGCTGCTAATGTCTTTATTTACCGTTTAATCATGCCGTTTATGATAGTAGAAATGTAGAATTTTTGACAGTTCAAAATTGTCATTTTTACAAGTTGATTTTTTTAATGTAAAAAAGCCGTTTTTGATGGTAAAAATCCATAATTTTTGGCAGCTACTAATTTATTTCTTTACCGTTAAATCGTGCTAAAATAAAAAAATGTTGACAGTTCAAAATTGTCATTTTTGCAAGTTGATTTTTTTAATGTAAAAAATGCCGTTTTTGATGGTAAAAGTCCACAATTTTTGGCAGCTACTAATTTATTTATTTACCGTTGAATCGTGCTAAAATACAAAAATTTTGACAGTTCAAAATTGTCATTTTTACAAGTTGATTTTTTTAATGTAAAAAAGCCGTTTTTGATGGTAAAAATCCACAATTTTTGGCAGCTGCTAATTTATTTATTTACCGTTGAATCGTGCTAAAATACAAAATTTTTGACAGTTCAAAATTGTCATTTTTACAAGCTGATTTTTTTAATGTAAAAAAGCCGTTTTTGATGGTAAAAATCCACAATTTTTGGCAGCTACTAATTTATTTATTTACCGTTGAATCGTGCTAAAATACAAAAATTTTGACAGTTCAAAATTGTAATTTTTACAAGTTAATTTTTTTAATGTAAAAAGGCCGTTTTTGATGGTAAAAATCCACAATTTTTGGCAGCTACTAATTTATTTATTTACCGTTGAATCGTGCTAAAATACAAAAATTTTGACAGTTCAAAATTGTAATTTTTACAAGTTAATTTTTTTAATGTAAAAAGGCCGTTTTTGATGGTAAAAATCCACAATTTTTGGCAGCTACTAATTTATTTATTTACCGTTGAATCGTGCTAAAATACAAAATTTTTGACAGTTCAAAATTGTCATTTTTACAAGCTGATTTTTTTAATGTAAAAAAGCCGTTTTTGATGGTAAAAATCCACAATTTTTGGCAGCTACTAATTTATTTATTTACCGTTGAATCGTGCTAAAATACAAAAATTTTGACAGTTCAAAATTGTCATTTTTACAAGTTGATTTTTTTTAATGTAAAAAGCCGTTTTTGATGGTAAAAATCCACAATTTTTGGCAGCTGCTAATTTCTTTATTTACCGTTGAATCGTGCTAAAATACAAAATTTTTGACAGTTCAAAATTGTCATTTTTACAAGTTGATTTTTTTAATGTAAAAAAGCCGTTTTTGATGGTAAAAATCCACAATTTTTGGCAGCTACTAATTTATTTATTTACCGTTGAATCGTGCTAAAATACAAAATTTTTGACAGTTCAAAACTGTCAGTTTTTCAAGTTGATTTTTTTTTAATGTAAAAAAGCCGTTTTTGATGGTAAAAATCCACAATTTTTGGCAGCTGCTAATTTCTTTATTTACCGTTGAACCGTGTCGTTTGTGGTGGCAGAAATGCAAAATTTTTGACAGTTCTAAATTGTCATTTTTTAACAGTTTTTTTAACAATTTTAACAATTTTTTTTTTAATATAAAAGAATACCGTTCTTGATTGTAAAAATCCACAATTTTTGGCAGCTGCAAATTTCTTCATGTGCCGTTTGTGGTGGCAGAACTGCAGAATTTTTGAGAGTTCGAAATTGTCATTTTTAGTAGTTGAAATTTTCTTTTTTTTTAAATATCAAAAATGCCCTTTTCGATAGTAAAAATCCATAATTTTTGGCAGCTGCACATTTCTTTATGTGTCGTTTGTGGTGGCAGAAATGCAGAATTTTTGACAGTTCGAAATTGTCATTTTTAGCAGTTGATATTTTCTCCCATCAGAAACGGTATTTTTCAATAGTAAAGCGATATATGTTTAAATGTCAAAAATGACAATTTCGAATAGTCAAAAATTCTGCAGTTCTGCCACCACAACCGGCACATAAAGAAATTTGCAGCTGTCAAAAATTGTGGATTTTTACAATCAAAAACGGCATTTTTTATATAAAAAAATCATCTGCTAAAAATGACAATTTTGAACTGTCAAAAATTCTGCATTTCAGCTACCACAAACGGCACATAAAGAAATTTGCAGCTGCCAAAAATTGTGGATTTTTACAATCAAAAACGGCATTTTTTATATAAAAAAAATCATCTGCTAAAAATGACAATTTTGAACTGTCAAAAATTCTGCATTTCAGCCACCCTAAACGGCACATAAAGAAATTTGCAGCTGCCAAAAATTGTGGATGTTTACTACAAAAACGGCATTTTTGATTTAAAAAAAAAGAAAATTTTAACTGCTAAAAATGAAAATTTCTAATTGTCAAAAATTCTGCATTTCTGCTGTACAAACGGTACGATTCAACGGTAAATATAGAAATTAGGAGCTGCCGAAAATTATGGATTTTTACCATCAAAAACGGCTTTTTTAAAAAAATCAACTTGTAAAAATGACAAATTTTTATGTTAAAAAAATAGAAATGCGAAGTTTTTGACGATTTTGTAATTTTTTTAAAGTTAAATCTTCCTATTTGAGTACTGAAAATTCTGTTAGCGAAAGAATGCGCAATTTTTGACAGGTAAAGTAAAAATGGTATTTTTTTGGCGTTTGAAAATTCACTTCATACTTAAAAATGCACAATTTTTGACAATCAAAATTGACATTTTTAGCAATTGAATTTTTTTTTTTACTATTAAATTAAAAATGCCACAGCTGATGGTGAAAATGACCAGTTTTGAAAATTCTATTTTGTAATTTTTTTTCAGTTGACTGCTGAAACAAACGCTCAATTTGACTGTTGTTAAATTGCCATTATTGACAGTTGAAATTTTAAATTTTCAATAAAAGATACGCTCAATTTTTTACTGTTGTCATATTGTCATTATTGGCAGTTGAAATTTTAAATTTTCAATAAAAGATACGCTCAATTTTTGACTGTTGTCATATTGTCATTATTGGCAGTTGAAATTTTAAATTTTCAATAAAAGATACGCTCAATTTTTGACTGTTGTTAAATTGCCATTATTGACAGTTGAAATTTTAAATTTTCAATAAAAGATAAGCTCAATTTTTGACTGTTGTTAAATTGCCATTATTGACAGTTGAAATTTTAAATTTTCAATAAAAGATACGCTCAATTTTTTACTGTTGTCATATTGTCATTATTGGCAGTTGAAATTTTCAATGTCAAAAAAGTCTAATCCCTCGGTGGATATAGTATATAAGGTCGCAAACTTACCATGAACAATCTATTTCTAATCGATTGTATCTCCTGTTTGCGCTCCTCCCTGCGCTCGTCCCTCCCATTGTGATCGGCGCCCTGCTCCCACTTGCTCTTCACGTCCGACATCCCCGTGAAGTGGAACGGCTTCTCGCGCTGGGCCCGCTTGGCCCTGATCAGGTCGGCGTCCTCCCCGTCGAGCTCCTCCTCCTCCTCCTCCTCGCTGCTGCTCTCCTCAATCGGGATCCCGTTGAGGCTGTCGTCGGCGACGCCGATGTCCATGCCCTTGGCTTGAAACCTTGAATACGCAATTGAGGGGGGGACACAGTTAGCCGGATCCGATCACCGCCGCCCCCAAAATAAAGCCCAGAAGACTACGACTAATGAATAAATAAATGCGCTCTCTTTCTTTCTCTCTCTCTCTCGGGTGAGTGAAAACAAAAATGATGAGAAAACAACAACGGATGAATGAAGCCGGCCTAATTAATGCGAAGCATTAATTAGTAGTAAGAAACAAATGTGTGCATTATTAACGGATTATTTGCAAGCGTGTAATTTTTTTTTTTGTTGTGTTTATTTATTCATCATGAATTACCTAGCCAACTTTGAAAGGATTGATGGTGACCTTTTCACGTTGACCGCCGAGCCGGTCAGCTCCTGGTGGGACTCGTCCTCGTGGTGCTCGAACACCTGGAAGCGCTCCTTCACGTTCAGCGCCTGGAGCTCCTCCAGTCCAAGGTCCGGCTTGTCGCTGGCTGCACGGACATTTAAAATTATCACGTGCTGAACGATTACAACAATTCGTGACTATTTACATGGGTTGCATATTATTAGTTATTGCGCATGCGCCCCTACGGTGAATTTAAACTCTTTTACGTTGGGTCCACATATTTGGCATCTTTTAACTCCAAACAAAAAAACCTGTACACATTTGTCCGAATGTTCGGTTTATTGAGAGCAACATTCGAGCAAACGTTTGATCCCAAACAAAAAAATAAATCAGACATTTGCCAATATGGACGTTTTTACAACTCTATCGGTGGATTAAATTGATTAAAATGGGTGAGCATCAAGAACACAATGCGGTTAATTTTTGGGGGGTTTTGTTAGTGTGCACACACGGCTAACCTCTGAAGACGCCTGGGGGCAGCTCTTCCGGCTGGTTTTCGCGGATAATCATTTCGTGCTTTCGTGGCTTTTCTATACGTGAAACAACAATTGAATGGCAGAGGTTGGTGGTAAACCCGGGAACGGAATACTTACGCGGTGTGTCGTCCTCGACCGCCTTCGGGGCGAAGAGGGTCTTGAAGTGGGGCTTGCAGTACAGCACGCCCTCGTGGCTTTGATACGTATCAACACTGGATGGAACGAAAGTAATCCAAAATTATTGGCTGAAGTTTCAGCTAGTGATTGGAACGTTTGAGGTTAAAATTTAAAGTAAATTTGACATTTTTTCTCATCAGACAAAACAG
This sequence comes from Ocypus olens, assembly GCA_910593695.2. Taxonomy (NCBI): domain Eukaryota; kingdom Metazoa; phylum Arthropoda; class Insecta; order Coleoptera; family Staphylinidae; genus Ocypus; species Ocypus olens. The sequence goes on from OU343061.1 coordinate 49,385,759, forward strand.
TTGGGAATTGGAGTATTTTCTGATGAACGCACTGTTGAACAAGTTCGTTCAGCGGTCGACATTTTCCCAATCATACAAATTAGATTGGTGCTGGAATTAAGCGTTGGGGATTACTACATATACAAAATTTAAATCTGATGTAAAATCACTCGTTAATCATTATAATTGAACTATATTGTTTGTAAATATTTAATTTATCTTTCTTTAGAACATTTAATTTATGTTAAATGATTGTAAAAGGTGTTAGTCGTCAATAAATGTATTATTATTATTGTTGTGCTTGTGTGAGAATTTGAAGCCACTGGATGTGACGGATCAAATTCTGCATCAGAAACGCACCAAAAAGATAATGAACATAACAGTTGGTGATTTGAAAGTAGTGGAAATTTCGAATTCGAAAATTTTCATGAAAAAAATACTGCGAGATCGAAAAGTCGAAAATAGATGGCAGCACTTTTTCTGAAAATCCCTTAGTTGCTTGGAACAGTTTCGCGCATGCGTACTATTTACTATCATAAATTGCAAAATTACCGTAGTTAATATTTATAATACATCCAAGATTATTTATCCAGTGGTTTTATTTAAATTTCATGTTCCTCCACACCAAAATTCCCATCCGTAATGACGCCACTGAACTTCCGTCAGGTACCTTATGTTTTAAGTGCTGCCAACTATTTACTCATAGGGAGTAAGTCAACATACCTTTAAATTATGTTATATTATAGTAACAGGATAAAGTGTAAAGTTAATAAATGAATAAATGAATAAATTTGCCGAAAAAAAAAACTTACGTCAATTGTTTATTACATTCAGTGCACCGGAAACAGTTCTTGTGCCAGATCGACTTCTCCGCCTTCATCTGCTCCATCTGGAAGACGATTTTCCCGCATGACTTGCAGTTGGTGTTATCGATCTGATTGCCCTGTTAAAAACGAATTAAAACAAAAATTCCCCATCAGTGACAGACATACTGACATTAAACTTTTCCTGCGCCTTTGAACTGTCACTGGACCTGACGTGCAGCACGTTCTTCTTCTGGAGTGCGTCGAATTTACTGAAGCTCGATTTCTAAAATTAAAGAAAATCAATCGGCGCGGGTTTGTGGAAGAATAATAAAATATATCTCGAGTTTCGTGTGTGTCAATCAAATTTCGAAAGGGTGAACAGATCGAGAAATGTAGAAATAAACGAAAAAAAATCGGTGGTGGTGGTGATGGTGTGTAATGAGGGTGAGTTTTTTTTTATAATAATAATAATAATAATGCAGAAAAGAGCGTCCTTCGTCCTGGTAGGTCACTGCATTTTTTTTTTATTGTGTGATCGTGTTGTTGATTTTTCTGTTCGGTCACTTACCGGCTGATCATCGTCATCATTGGCCGTTTCGCAAAGGTTGTTAAAGTTTCTATCGATTGTACTACTGTTGTTGTTAGTGGCAACGGGATTGTTAAATTTGTCTCGCTAAAAAATGGGAGTTAGTTCGCCATGCAGGGAGGACAACATGCAATAATAATAATAATACTAGATTGCAATTTTTTTACACTAAACAATTTATTGGACGAGAAATGAGTGCGATTTAAATTGTCTGGTTTTATACAGTAAATTGAGTCAGATTGTAAAATTGACTCAATTTTTGAAACAATTTCTTATTCAATAAATTGTGTAGTGTAGAACGGCCTTTACATATGCCATATTCACAATTATTTTAGATACGCAGTAGCAGGGGCGGCTCGTCATATAGAGCCAAGGCACTACCTCTAGTTTCGAGCTCAGCAATAATTTTGATCAAATGTAAAAACACATTTTAAACAATACTTGCGTAAGTTTAACCTCTTAGCAGTGACAGTTCGCGTGTTTTTTTTTCTGGTACGGCCGAGGAACAAGAGGTGGTAATACAGATAGGGTGGTCACGCCATCTCTGCAACTGACCCTACCTATCTGTATTGCCACCTCTTGTTCCTCGGCCGTACCAGAAAACCCCGCGAACCGTCACTGCCTCTTAGGCACTATGCGCCACTATAGTGGCTTTCGCGGATGTCATATTTCTGTACGACGATCCACTATAGTGGCTTTCGCGGATTGAATTCTGCCGTACAGAGAAACAGCCCCGTGCAAAATTCAGCCGTGCCCAAGGGGTTAATGATTAGAGAAAAATCTAATGGATTTGTTCCCAGCCGCGCGACGTTAACGGTGCCAATTTACTTCTGGCACGGTATTTTTATTAGAATATGAGCCGCGGCGGGGCGGTGCGCGGTTGGAGGGGAAAGCGTTCAGAACGTGTATTTCGAGCCAAATAAATTCTGGCTCATCTCGTGCGCGGCCGCGACTCTAAAATAATCGTGAATACATTATTATATCGAGCGTACAACGAAGTACAACGCAGTTGGCGTTGGAAATCTCGAGTCGTGTCTGCACCAAGATGGCATGCGTGTGACGGTGACATGTCAGATATTAATTTTGCCAACTTAAATTTAATTTAAAGAGCCCACCGCCACCATCCAGGTGAAACATTTCCAAGGTCAAACTTCCAAAAGAATTGCAAAGAAAATTTTGAGAACGAGTTTGAGTTGTGGAAAAAATATTCCGAACAAAAAAATTATTTTGGTAAACATTTCCAAGGTCAAACTTCCAAAAGAGTTGCAAATAAAATTTTGAGAACGACTTTGGGATGTGCAAAAAATTATTCCGAACAAACAAAATATTTTGGTAAAAATTTCCAAGGTCAAACTTCCAAAAGAGTTGCAAAGAAAATTTTGAGAACGACTTTGGGATGTGCAAAAAATTATTCCGAACAAAAATATTATTTTGGTAAACATTTCCATGGTCAAACTTCCAAAAGAGTTGCAAATAAAATTTTGAGAACGACTTTGGGATGTGCAAAAAATTATTCCGAACAAAAAAAAATATTTTGGTAAACATTTCCAAGGTCAAACTTCAAAAAGAGTTGCAAAGAAAATTTTGAGAACGACTTTGGGATGTGCAAAAAATTATTCCGAACAAAAAAAAATATTTTGGTAAAAATTTCCAAGGTCAAACTTCCAAAAAAGAGTTGCAAAGAAAATTTTGAGAACGACTTTGAGATGTGCAAAAAAATTATTCCGAACAAAAAAAAATATTTTGGTAAACATTTCCAAGGTCAAACTTCAAAAAGAGTTGCAAAGAAAATTTTGAGAACGACTTTGGGATGTGCAAAAAATTATTCCGACCAAAAAAATTATTTTGGTAAACATTTCCAAGGTCAAACTTCTTAAGAAAATTTTGAGAACGACTTTGAGATGTGCAAAAAATTATTCCGAACAAAAAAATTATTTTGGTAAACATTTCCAAGGTCAAACTTCTTAAGAAAAGTTTGAGAACGACTTTAAGATGTGCAAAAATTTATTGCAAACAAAAAAATTAAAAAGCAGATTCCTAAAATCATTGGATTTTCTGAAACATTTAATTTTGTTAAAATAAAAAAAAAAAACAAAAAATTTTCTGAAAATATATTTATTCCCGAATTTGAGGGAGTCAATATTGAATGTTGAAATTCTTAAAAAAAAACCTAACGCGAAAAGCGTACAAAAATATTTGCAAATGAACATTTTGGCCTCAAACTTACGAAAAAATTTATTCTGAAAACTATTTTATCTAAGATGTGCTAAAAATAATTCTAAACTAAAGAAAGCAACTTTAGACTTTGTAAAAACGTCTAATTTAGAAGAAAATTTCTTAATCAATTTTTCAGCATTAATAAACTGACTACATTTTGATGTTGGAATTATCAAAAATTATTGATTTCGAAATTGAAGATTTTGAAGATATTTGCAAAATGCGTGATTTTGACGTGATAAATTAATTTTAGAAGAAAATTTCTTAATCCATTCTTGAGCATCCATAAACTGGCTAGGTTTTAATGTTGGAATCATCCAAATCCAACAAAGCCTTTGGCTTCTGTGGAATTTTCAAAAATTCAAATCTCGTTTTTGAAGACAATTGCAAAATGCGAGATTCTGATGTGATACATTAATTTTAGAAGAAAATTTCTTAACCCCTTCTTGAGCATTAATAAAGTAACTACATTTTGATGTTGGAATTATCAAAATTGATTGATTTCGAAATTGAAGATTTTGAAGACATTTGCAAAATGCGTGATTTTTACGTGATAAATTAATTTTAGAAGAAAAATTCTTAATCCATTCTTAAGCATTAACAAACTGGCTATATTTTGATGTTGGAATTATCAAAATCCAACAAAGCGTTTGGCTTCTGCGGAATTTTCAAAAATTCAAATCGCGTTTTTGAAGACATTTGCAAAATGCGAGATTCTGACGTGATGTGTTAATTTTAGAAGAAAATTTCTTAATCCAGTTTCGAGCATTAATAAACTAGCGACACTTTGATGTAGCAATTATCAAAATCCAACAAAGCGTTTGGCTTCTGCGGAATTTTCAAAAATTCAAATCGCGTTTTTGAAGACATTTGCAAAATGCGAAATTTTGACGTGATGTGTTAATTTTAGAAGAAAATTTCTTAATCCATTTTCGAGTATTAATAAACTGTCGACATTTTGATGTTGGAATTATCAAAATTGATTGATTTCGAAATTGAAGATTTTGAAGATATTTGCAAAATGCGTGATTTTGACGTGATAAATTAATTTTAGAAGAACATTTCTTAATGCATTCATGAGCACTAGTAAACTGGCGACACTTTGATGTAGCAATTATCAAAATCCAACATAGCGTTTGGCTTTTGTGGAATTTTCAAAAATTAAAATTGCATTTTTTCTAAGACATTTGCAAAATGCGAGATTTTTTCGTGATTTGTTAATTTTAGAAGAAAATTTCTTAATCCATTTTCGAGCATTAATAAACTGGCGACATTTTGATGCTGGAATTATCAAAATTGATTGATTTCGAAATTGAAGATTTTGAAGATATTTGCAAAATGAGTGTTTTTTACGTGATAAATTAATTTTAGAAGAAAATTTCTTAATCCATTCTTGAGCAATAATAAACTAACTACATTTTGATGTTGGAATTATCAAAATTGATTGATTTCGAAATTTGAAGATTTTGAAGACATAAATTTCTTAATCCGTTCTTGAGCACTAGTAAACTGGCGACAGTTTGATGTAGCAATTATCAAAATTCAACATAGCGTTTGGCTTCTGTGGAATTTTCAAAAATTCAAATCGCATTTTTTTTAAGACATTTGCAAAATGCGAGATTTTTACGTGATGTATTAATTTTAGAAGAACATTTCTTCATGCATTCTTGAGCACTAGTAAACTGGCGACACTTTGATGTAGCAATTATCAAAATCCAACAAAGCGTTTGGCTTCTGTGGAATTTTCAAAAATTCAAATCGCGTTTTTGAAGACATTTGCAAAATGCGAAATTTTGACGTGATGTGTTAATTTTAGAAGAAAATTTCTTAATCGATTCTTGAACATCAATAAACCGGCTACATTTTGATGTTAGAATCATCGAAATCCAACAAAGCGTTTGGTTTGCGGGTGTGATCTTATCTCAGACATGACTTTAGATTTCGAGCGCCAACTTCGTCGTCGATTTTTGTTGTACGCTGGTTACTTTGCACAATCTACTAATAATAATAATAATAAGCTGAAGATTAAAAATCATCCTTACCAACGCCTTTACAGAGACGCCCTTAAAGACGTTCTCGATCGGCCTTCCGGCGCCCACGGTACGTATGTCGGACATAGATTTAGTCCTCTGTTAAAACAAACACATGCAGCGTTAATAATGTTAAGTCCATCCTCGAGAAAGCGGCGATTAATCGTTGTTAGGGTTTAACACGTAAAAAACAAAAAAGCGTGGCCAGAGAATTGCGACCTTACCGATTTGACGGTGTCTGTTTCGATTTTGTTAGTCAGGCCCCGGTCGTCGCCGATTTTAGTCAAATCGCCGAAGCTCCTGCACTAAAAATGGCACAACACACAAAAAAAAGAAACGTCACTAAAACATGCTTGCGGGCCGCCCGGCTTGTCTACTTACCAGGTTCTTAACGTTGACGTTATAGAAGCCGTCGCAATCGTTATCACTCTAGAAAACAAGCAACTTAAGACACACACAGAAAAAAAAGCATGCACGGGCGGAATTAAAAAGAAAGAGTGTGTTCGCTTACTACTGAGATGTTCTCCTTTTCGTGGTTCCTCGACTTTTTCGACTTTTTCTTTTTGAGGGACTTCTCCTGTCCGGAGGAGGACTTTGTTTCGACGGTGGTGGTCTCCACGTACGTCGTTTCCGTCGTTGCGGTGCTCTAAGTTGCGGATAAAATTATAATAATGAACGAAATAAAAGTAAACGATGAAAAAATGGGCATGCATGCAGGGGGGGTGGCGTGTGGGTGGCGGGGGGAAAAATAGGCGTACTCACGAGGTTACCGTCGTCCTCCTTTCCGGGGCTGATTTGCTCGAACTTGCTGATCTGCTTCATTATGTCCAAGCTCTTCAGCGATGAAATTTCGCTTTTCTCGATCGGCAGGTTGGGTTTCGGGCATTCGGAGGTCGCGGTCATGATGTACTGATCTTTCAGGGATTTTATGCACGGCAGCTTGCACTCCGTGACCTTTTGCTCTTTACTGTTGCACGTCTCCTTCGTTATGGTTTCGATGTACTTCTGCTTGGGGTTCGCTCTCGCCTTCATGTCCACCACTTCGGGTTTCGTGGAGATAACCGGGGCCTCCTCCTCCACTTCTTCATCCACCTCCTCCTCGTCATCATCGGCGTGTCCGTTCGAGTAGTTTTCGGGGACGTCTTTGAGTAGATCGACGGATTTAATATCTAATTCCACGACCTCTTCTTCAACCTGTTGTTCGGGTTCGGTTTCGGCTTCGGCTTCGGCGATCTCTTCGATCGGATCGCTTTTCGGGGACTCGTTCGAATCGTCCGATATCGTGTTCTGCGCGGAGGTCTGGAAGCCTTTGATGAAGTCGATCCGCTCCTCGGAGGGCGTCAGCATCGGCGAGGTTACGGTCTGCGTGAAGAGTAGGCACGAGGCCGAATCTGTGGATAGGAACATGCGGTCTCTGACGGATTTAGTTTCGATTGCTGGCTCGGACGTCTCTAAAGTCTCGATGATCTCCATCTCGGTTTCGATGTTCGTTTCTGTGGTGGTCATCATCGCTGCGGGGGCTTCGCCGCCGTCGTCGGCGTCATCGGGGGGTGTGATCTCAACCTCTTCGGGGCCCAGGAGCTCGTCGTTCTCTTCTTCCTCGGCGGGGCGCGCGTCGCCGTCGTCGTCGTCTCCGTCGTTCTCCTCGATCAGGCCGTTCTGCTCGAGCCGCAGGCACTCGCGCTCGATCTGGATGAACTCCTCGATGGAGTTGAGCTTGTTCCTCTGGCCGAGGGGTTCGTTCTCCTCTTCGACTTCGACGGCGGGCGGCGCCGGCGGCGGCTGCGGGGGCTGCGGCGTGTGCTGCTCCCTCTGTCCATTGCTGGTGATAATTTCGACATTCTCATAAATTGCCTCCTCGGCGTTCTTATCGTCTTCGTCGTTTAGTTTGTCCTGTTGGCGGTTAGTTGGATGGGGGGTGGGGGGAGAACGGAGAGAGAAAAAAAAACGGCACATATTTTAGTTGCTCGGTTAGTTCACACACAAACATCAAACCGCTCAACGTCCAAACATTTCTTTCAAAAAAAAATTCTATAATCGGCAATAGAAAAAAATCTAATTATAAAGGCATGCTGTCTACTAAAGAGCAAGATGTAACATGTACTAATACTACCAAATAACTAAACAAGCTTGGAGTCTTAGAATGTTTTAAATTCTTAATTACGAATACGTAAATATATATTAACAATTATACCATTTCGTAACAACTTTACGGCCACTTCTTCGTTCCGAAAAAGTGACCGCACGGATGGGATTCGAACCCACGACCACGAGGCCCAGAAGCAGGAACGCTACCCACTAGGCCACCGCGGCCCATGTCTGAGATTAATTCTTTTTTTTTTAATCTCATGACGTAATAATATGCGACATACCTCATTTATCTCACAGCCCACTCGGAATGAAAATTTTCTGGCTCACATGATATTATATGCATCATATTTATTTATTTTTTTTATTCTAACGGAAATTTGGTTGTTTTATGAATGAATCAACGGACGTTTTTTTTTTATGTTTGAATTTTTGAAGGTATCTAATCCGTCGTTAATCCTCATTGGCGGCGCGACACGGTCGCGGGATTAGCGATTCGAGGTCGTGCAAACAGAGGCGTGCGCAGAAAAAAAAAATTAAACATAATACACAACGGTGGCGAAATGTTTGGACGTTATGTGCAGGGCTCAGCTTGTGCTCGTTATTAATTGAATTAATGAAAATTTGTTAAAAGAGCGAACGCACACTGCTCATGCACGTCTTAAGCCGCATATTGAACTCCTGCATCAGGGACTCCTCCAAGTCGTCCTCACTTACGATTCTAGACTTCTTCACGGTGTCTGCCATCTGAAACGGAACAAAAAAAAAATACTGTAGAATATTTTTTTTTAACGCCATCTAATATTTATTTCGCCATATACAATAATTAATCTTCGGTGGGTGATAACTTATGGAAGGTATTATTTTGTTTTTAATTTTTTTTTTTGTAAAAATCAAGAGAGGGCAGTTTCTGGGGGAAATAAATATTTCTTTTTTTTCGAGATATTTTTTTTTGTAAAAATCAAGTGAAGACTGTTTCTGGAGGAAATAAATATTTCTTTTTTTTTGAGATATTTTTTTTTGTAAAAATCAAGTGAGGACAGTTTCTGGGGGAAATAAATATTTCTTTTTTTTCGAGAAATTTTTTTTTTGTAAAAATCAGGTGAAGACTGTTTCTGGAGGAAATAAATATTTCTTTTTTTTAAGATATTTTTTTTTTGTAAAAATCAAGTGAGGACAGTTTCTGGAGGAAATAAATATTTCTTTTTTTTTGAGATATTTTTTTTTTGTAAAAATCAAGTGAGGACAGTTTCTGGAGGAAATAAATATTTCTTTTTTTTTGAGATATTTTTTTTGTAAAAATCAAGTGAGGACAGTTTCTGGGGGAAATAAATATTTCTTTTTTTTCGAGAATTTTTTTTTTTGTAAAAATCAAGTGAAGACTGTTTCTGGAGGAAATAAATATTTCTTTTTTTTTGAGATATTTTTTTTTTGTAAAAATCAAGTGAGGACAGTTTCTGGAGGAAATAAATATTTCTTTTTTTTGAGATAGAATAAAGATTTTTTGTATAAGTGGCTCTACCATCAACATGTTCCACGAGCCGCCACTGCTCATGGTGATTTGCCAACTCTTTGCAATTCTTTCTACATGAAATTCTGAACTTCATTTTCAAGACTTTTAACAGGAATTTTTTTCAGACTTTTCTATTCTAATGCCTTGTTTCAGTATTTTTTTTTTGGCGTTTTTGAGAATTGTGTTTTTCAAGACAATTTTTTTTAAGAGGGAATTTTTCAGAACTTTTTTTCAGGTCCTTTATAGGAATCTTTTTTCGGGATCCTTTTTTCAGGACTCTTTTTTCCAGGACTTTTCTATTCTAAGGCCTTTTCTTTAGTATTTTTTGAGAACTTTAGCCCGGACTTTTTTTTTGGGAATTTTGTTTTTCAAGACACTTTTTTTTCAGGACCATTTTTCAGATTGTTTTTTCAGGTCCTTTATAGGGATTTTTTTCGGGAACCTTTTCTCAGGACTCTTTTTTCCGGAATTCATTTTTCAGGATTTTTTTCAAGGTCTTGCTTTCAGGACATGGTTTTAAGAACTTTTTTCAATAATTTTTCTAAGACTTCCTTTTTCGGCTCCTTTTTACAAGACTTCTTTCTTTAGGGCTTTCTTTCGGGACTTTCCAAGACTTTATTTTTTGGATTCTTTTGCAGGAATGTTTTCAGGACTATTTTCGAGACTTTTGTCCAGAACTGTTTTAAGGCTTTTTTACAGTATATTTTTTTGGCCTTGACTCTTTTTGGAACTTTTTTCAAATCTTTTATAGGGATTTTTTCAGGACTGTTTTCGCGACTTCCGGGATTTTTTCAGGCCCTTCTTTAGAACTTTTTCTCGGGATTTCTTCAGATCTTTTTCAGGAATTCTCAGAAGATTTTTTTCAAGATTGTTTTTAGGCATTTCAGAACTCTTTTCCGGACATATTGAGTACTTTTTGGAATTTATTTTAAAAAAAAATTTTCAATATTGCTTTTTTAGGACTTTAGTCTCTTTTTTCAGGATTTTATTTTCAAGGCTTTTTTTTAAGACTTTACTCAGTACTTTATATTCAGGACTTTTTCAGGTTCTTTATATGGATTTTTTTTCTGGACCCTTTTCTTAGGACTCTTTTTTTGGACTTTATTTTTCAGGATTTTTTTTCAAGGTCTTTATTTCAGGACATTTTTATCGGGACATTGTTTTTAAAACTTTTTTTCAAGAGTTTTTTCAATAATTTTTTTTAAGACTCTTTTTATCTCCTTTTTATTTTCCGGATTCTTTTGCAGGATTTTTTTCAGGACTGTTTTTGAGACTTTTGTCCACAACTGTTTTAAAGACTTTTTACTGTAATTTTTTTTCGTTTCCAGAACTGCATCCAGAATTTTTTGAAGACTCTTTTTAGAACTTTTTCAAATCTTTTATAGGGATTTTTTTAGGGACTTCTCAGAAGATTTTTTTCAAGAGATTTTTCTTGGGCCTTTCAGAACTATTTTCAGGACTTTTTGGAATTTGATTTTTTTTTTTTTCAAAACTGAAAAAAAGCATCAGGACCACAGATAAACGATTAATTAAGATTGCCAACTCAAGCACTTTTCAGGACTTTTTGGAATTTAATTTCTTTTTTTTTTTTTCAAAACTGAAAAAAAGCACCAGGACCATAGATAAACGATTAATTAAGATTGCCAACTCAAGCACTTTTCAGGACTTTTTCGAATTTAATTTTTTATTTTTTTTCAAAACTGAAAAAAAAGCACCAGGACCATAGATAAACGATTAATTAAGATAGCCAACTCAAGCACTTTTCAGGACTTTTTGGAATTTAATTTTTAATTTTTTTTTTCAAAACTGAAAAAAGAGCACCAGGACCCTAGATAAACGATTAATTAAGATTGCCAACTCAAGCAATAAAATTGGGGAAAAGTGTTAGTACCAAATTTAGCGCCACCTGCTAATTTGATCGTGGACTTTCTTTAGGTCTCTTTTTTCAAGATTTTATTTTCAAGTACTTTTCTCAGTAGTTTATATTCAGGACTTTTTCAAGATTTTTTCAGGACCATTGCAGGGCTTTTTCAGTACTTTTTTAGATTTTCTTTCAAGACTTTTCTGGAATTTGTTTTTCGGAAATATTTTTATCAGAACTTTTTTTCGGGCTTTCCTTCAAAACATTTTTAGAGTCTTTTTCTAGGATCTTATTTCAGGACATTTTTTTGTCAGCCTCTTCAGTACTATATATCTGGACTTTTTATAAAGACTGTCGGGACTCTTTTGTTCAGGTTTTTACTTTCTCCATCATGAAGTATTGTGATCGTGAAATTTTTTTCAAAAATGAAAAACATACGCCTTATTTGACAATCTGAAAAACTGAAAAGCTTTTGGTAAAATTCCGTATGTGTTACCTTAACCGTTTTTTTTTCCAATAATTTTTTTAATATGGAAAATATTACGGAAACATTGAAATAAATCTTGAAGACAACTAAGAAATTAAGTTCTTTTGTTTGAAAATATTTTTTATAAAATCATTTTTATTGGGTAAAAAAAATATTATTTTTTTCATTTTTGGTTTGTAATTATGAAACGAGCAAATTTACATTAAAAATAATTGTAAATAATGCCAAAATTAACAACTTATAAAGAATAAGATTTTTTCGAAATCTCTTTGGTTTTTGAGTAAACTGACTATATTGTATAAGTGGCTCTACCATCAAGCCGCCACTGCCCACCATTACTATTAGTAAACAAGAAACATCCGCGTTGTACTTTTCGAACCGTCCTCGTATAAACGACACCGCCGCGTGTTTATTATCGTGTTTTACGATCGCGTTTTACTGTCAGGTGGTGTAATTTGATTGTCTGGACCTTCGCCCTTCTTCAGTTATTGATGTACGAAAAGTCTGCGTCCTCCATTTTTTTTTTACGATAATTCCGGTTTATGGAAGTCCCCGCGGGTTCGGTGCGCGGAATGTTACGAGGATGATTCAATTCAGTGTCTGCGCGGCTCTTGATTTATTCGCGACACGCAGTCTGACTGTAATTTAACACTTTTTGTCCGGCTGAATCACTTTAGGGCGAGTTAATTCATTGGAGAGCGAGCGGGGCCAATTTAATTGTTAATTTTAGAATAATTGGAAGCGCGCGCGCGGTTTAATTTCTTCTTCGTTTTAATTGTAGAAGCGCGACGGCGGTGAATTGCGGGATGAAATGTTAAATGGAGATTTCAAATCTTATTATTATTGAAATCATAATGGCATGGAATGGACGTATATTAAATAACAAATAACGCTTCAGGGCGTTATTTCTTATAACGCCTGCTTGTGGGAATTATCAACAGATCGACTGTCAACAATTCGCCAAACGCAAATCAAGCGTGCGAACGCCGTAAACATTTGCGCGGCGCGACAATCTGTCAGAAAATCTTCGATAAATTTAAACTACAAGTATGACATAAAACGTTGAAGGCACGCCCGCGGTCGACGTACATTGCACATTGAAGATAAATCTGCATTTTCATCACCAATACCAAAATTGGCGGTTCTTTAAAATGCCTTTTTGACCACGGCAAAATTACAACTTCCCGCCATAGATGACACCTCTTTTGCACATTTAAACAATAAATCTGCATATTTCGTTCCTGATAATAATTCTTACAGTAGATAAATCCGCATTTTCATAACATAATTTGGCGCAACACATGTACGAGCCGGTTTCGGTCGTTGCGGAAGGTAGTTTTAGACTTCGGACAGGTGAAGAGAGAGAGAGGCGAGGATGGTGGCAAGGTGTGTTCACCTCTGCCGCCCGGTCCGGTCTTCTCTCTTTCTCGCGGGTTTCTGTTCGTGCACCAGAGGAGGGTATTAATAGAGTCCGGACGGCATCCACGGAATTTCTGCCGACCCATAAATATCGTTTTCCCAACATTTAAACATTCGAAACGCACAAAGTCGAGTGCGTCGTCGCCGTCGCACGACGGATTTACGAGGCAACACCGGCCGAAACGTGGGGAACACGGCCGGGAATAGAAGCGCTCTGCAGCCCGGCCGTCGATGGGACATTCCGGGAATTCCTGCTCCGGGCGGGCGGACGGTGCTTGTCACCGCCGAAGAGGAACACACGCAACATGGGCGAGGATACAAATTACACAAACCGCGAAATCCATTGTAAATGCTTTTACGTACAAACAATACACCTCCCGCATACTGAAGCGATTACATTCCAGAGTTTTTTTTTTCGTTCTTTCGCGAAACGCCCACGAACTTTATTTTGCAGCAGGAGAAAAACGAATCGTGGAGTTCGTGTCGTGCGTTTCTCCGGTTCATTAATAATGGGACTGGTTGGTTGTTTGTCTAAGCTCGAGCACCAAAATTTGTATCATTACTAATATAAGGTGTGAGCCACAGAATTTTGCTTCCGAGTTGGCCATGCCTGAGAGAGAGAGAAACATAGCAGTCATGTCTGAGATTAATTCATTTTTTTAAATCTCATGCGGGTCCAAGAGCATCAAATGGTCCCTGGGACGGCTGCATAATAGAGAGTGACACGCCATCCGAATAAAGTAAACTAGCGTGACACCGCGTTGATGTCACGCCGTCCGGAGAGCCGGTGTAAGTGAGACACCGCGTTGATGTCACGCCGTCCGGAGGGCCGGTAAAAGGTGAGAGCAAGTGTGACATTTTTTTTTACAATACGATAAGTACACATTTTTTTTTTGTCTTAAAAATGTAACTTGTGGACGTGGGGAACAACTTTTACACCGCAGAAACGTAATTGATACGTATTATATTCCGTAGACCGGTTGACATTTCGGAGGGGCGCAGCGCCCCCTTTCGGATTAATTGCGGGCGCCGCCGCCGCGCCGCGCGACATCTGACATTTACCGGGAAAGGCGGAACCGGTCACCACCGGGAGGAGAAATGTGTAAATGTCTTCAACTCTGACATTACGGTCGTCGGCTTCGTGCGTGAACTGTAACGATGTAAATCAAACGCCAACGAAGTACAGGGGCGGATGTGCGCGTACGACATCTGGCGTGGAGGTTTGGGGTTTCACGGGGCGACAATGCCGTCCATTCATGATCATCTGGGCGCCCCCGTGTGTAAGATAATACGTGTTCATTTTCAAGAAACCGATACGTGTTATAATCAGCGCGTCTCAAAATTTTGCGTTTGGGCCTAAATTTCGAGTTTACTTCTCCACGTTTCAAATTTGAATGTAATAACACTGCCAGTGTATTAGGTTGCTTAATATTAATCATTTATTTATTTTATATTCTAATTAATACTTTCATGTACAGGGTGAATCCCGTAAATATATTATTATTATTATTATTATAACCGATATGTATTCTAAATCGGTGCGTTTCAAAATTTTGCGATTGGGCCTAAATTTCGAGTTTCCTTTTCCACATTTCAAATTTGAACGTAATGACACTGCAGGTGTATTAGGTTGCCTAACGTTAAACATTTTTAATTAATATTTAATTTCTCGGTTTCAGAAACTATTAAACTAATAATGACATTTTTCGTGCAGCGTAGATTGGACTTTAAAATAATGTCAAAATATTTTTTCATTGAAACGACCGTGGCGCCAATTTGACATTTTATTGGATTACTGAAGGAAGGACAGACAATGCGAGCCACACCGAATCATCTTTGTCTTATAATAATTGCAACATATCAAATGTAAGGTAGATTTACACAACTAAAAATTTATCAGTTGAAGATATTTGCGGGTTCTAAGCCAGTTTCCGGAAGTGACCTTGACCATGGAAGTCACCCTGATCCCGGGAGAGACCTTGACCTCACGCAAAATGGCTGCCAACTTTAAAAAATGTGTGGAAACTTGGTGGCGGGAAATTCAAAATCTGCGGAAATTTAAACTCAAAATGTAAGGTGGATTTACACAACTAAAAATTGATCCGTAGAGATATTTGCGGGTTCTAAGCCAGTACTCCTGTTTCCGGAAGTGACCTTGACCATGGAAGTCACCCTGATCCCGGAAGTGACCTTGACCTCACGCAAAATGGCTGCCAACTTTTAAAAATGTGTGGAAACTTGGTGGCGGGAAATTCAAAATCTGCGGAAATTTAAACTCAAAATGTAAGGTGGGTTTACACAACTAAAAATTTATCAGTAGAAGATATTTGCGGTTGCCAGTGCTCCCGTTTCCGGAAGTGACCCTGACCACGAAAGTCACCCTGACCCCGGAAGTGACCTTGACCTCACGCAAAATGGCTGCCAACTTTAAACAATGTATGGAAACTTCAAAAATTCAAAATTTGCGGAAATTTAAACTCAAAATGGCCGTGTTGTCAAAAGAGTCCGAATTCCAGAAATTATATTACGACAACGCCGCAGAGCTTTGGAAAATTAAAATCTGGAGAATTACATGGCAACAGCATATCCCGTAAGTTGCCTTGACCTTGTGCAAAATGGCTGGCAACCTAAAAATATAGGGGGAATTTAGTAGCGGAAAATTCAAAATCTGGGGAAATTTATCAAACTCAAAATGGCTGTCAACTGTCAACATCTGGGGGAATTTAGTGGTGGGGGAAATTCAAAACTGTCAAATTTTCATGGCGGGAAATTTAAATTTGGAGAATTAAAATGGCAACAGCTGAATTGTTGAAGGGCATCCGATTTCCAGAAAATACATCTGGGGGAGTTTAGTGACAGGAAATTCAAAATAGGGGTATTCAAATCTAAAGAATTCAAATGGCAACAGCAGAACTGTTGTGCAATGTCGTCGAAAGTTCATTCGGTTTCACCCCAAAATGGCAACGTCGCAGATCTTAAAGCTTAATTTATTTTTTAATTTTGACATATCCCATGTTACATTTTAGTCTAACGGAAATAAAGATTATTATTATTATTATTAAAGTTCTAGGTGAATTACGTGGCAACAGCGGACCCCGGAAGTAACTTTGGCTTCGTCCAAAATGTCTACCAACCTAAAAATATTGGAGAATTTAGTGGCTGAGAATTAAAATCTGGCGAAATTTATTAAACTCAAAATTGTTGTCAACTGTCAACATCTAGGGGAATTTCGTGAAAAATTTAAAACTGGGGATTTTCAGGGCTGGAAATTTAAATCTGGAGAATTCAAACGGCAACAGCGGAACGTGTGCAGTGTTCCAATCAATCCAGCATCCAATTTCAGGAAATTACATCACCCCAAAACGGCAACGCCGCATAACTGCAAGTTCCAGATGGAGGCGGGAAATTCAGGTCTGGGGAATTGCATGGCAACAGCGGACCCCTGAAGTAACCTTGACATTTTGCAAAATAGCTGGCAACCTAAAAATATGGGGGAATTTAGTTGCGAAATTTTTTAAACTCAAAATGACTGTTAACATCTGGAGAAATTTAATGGCGGGAAATTTAAAACTGGGGAATTTTAGGGCGGAAATTAAAATCTGGAGAAATCAAAAGGCCACGGTGGAGCTTGGGAGTTCTACAGTGTTGCCAAATGCGCATCCGATTTCCGGGAATTATATCCGGTTTCACCCCAAAACAATTTTGATAAATTTTTACAACCAACATTAAACTCGGAATGACCGCCAACTGTCAAAATCTGGGGAATTGAGTGGCGAGAAATTTAAAACTGGAATTTTCAGGGCGGGAAATTCAAATCTGGGGAATTCAAACGGCAACGACGGAGCTTGGAAGTTTGCAGTGTTGCCAGGAAAGCATCCGATTTCCGGGAATTACATCCGGTTTTACCCCAGAACAATTTCGGAATAAAAAATTTTGCCCTACAGACTTTTGCAACCAACTTTAAACGCAAAATGACCGCCAACTGTCAAACAATGGGGAATTAAGTGGCGGGAAATTCAAAACTGAGAGATTTTCAGGGCGGGAAATTCAAATCTGAAGAATTCAAATGGCAACAGCGGAGTTTGGAAGTTTACAGTGTTGCCAGGAAAGCATCCGATTTCCAGGAATTACATCCGGTTTCACCCCAAAACAATTTCGGAATAAAAAATGTTGCCCTACAACCAACTTTAAACGCAAAATGACCGCCAACTGTCAACAAATGGGGGAATTAAGTGGCGCGAAATTCAAAACTGAGAGATTTTCAGGGCGGGAAATTCAAATCTGAAGAATTCAAATGGCAACAGCGGAGTTTGGAAGTTTACAGTGTTGCCAGGAAAGCATCCGATTTCCAGGAATTACATCCAGTTTCACCCCAGAACAATTTCGGAATAAAAAATGTTGCCCTACAACCAACTTTAAACGCAAAATGACCCCCAACTGTCAAAAAAATGGGGAATTAAGTGGCGGGAAATTCAAAACTAGGATTTTCAGGGCGGGAAATTAAAATCTGAAGAATTCAAACGGCAACGACGGAGCTTGGAAGTTTACAGTGTTGCCGGGAAAGCATCAGATTTCCAGGAATTACACCCGGTTTCACCCCAAAACAATTTCGGAATAAAAAACGTTGCCCTACAGATTTTTGCAACCAACTTTAAACGCAAAATGACCGCCAACTGTCAAAAAAATGGGGGAATTAAGTGGCGGGAAATTCAAAACTGAGATTTTCAGGGCGGGAAATTCAAATCTGGAGAATTCAAATGGCAACAGCGGAGTTTGGAAGTTTACAGTGTTGCCAAAAGCATCCGATTTTCAGGAATTACATCCGGTTTCACCCCAAAACAATTTCGGAATAAAAAATGTCGCCCTACAGATTTTTGCAACCAACTTTAAACGCAAAATGATCGCCAACTGTCATAAAATGGGGGAATTAAGTGGTGGGAAATTCAAAACTGAGAGATTTTCAGGGCGGGAAAATCAAATCTGGAGAATTCAAATGACAACAGCAGAGCTTGGAAGTTTACAGTGTTGCCAAAAATCCAATTTCCGAGAAATACATCTGGTTCCGCGGGATGACCAAGTGGCGGGAAATTAAAAACTGATACTTTCAGGGCGGGAAATTCAAATCTGGAGAATTCAAATGGCAACAGCGGAGTTTGGAAGTTTACAGTGTTGCCAAAAATCCAATTTCTGGGAAATACATCTGGTTCCGCGGGATGACTAAGTGGCGGGAAATTCAAAACTGAGATTTTCAGGGCGGGAAATTCAAATCTGGAGAATCCAAATGGCAACAGCGGGGTTTGGAAGTTTACAGTGTTGCCAAAAATCCAATTTCCGGGAAATAAATTCAAAGGTTGAAGAACACTGCCATAAACTAATAAAGTCTCGTCGTTTGTTTATTTTTTTTTTATTAGCGTGATGCAACCGCAAATGGAGCGTGCGAGTCAATAAAATTAATAACGCAATTTGGGAGAACGAAAAAAAAAGCTTTCGATTCCGCTAGCATGGCGGCGCGGCGCGCGCGCGCTCTTCTATTTCCGTCCGGTATATATAAAACTAGTCGCATGTATTTATATAAAAAGAAAAGGCGAGAGAGAACCGTCTTGGCTCCCATTTGGGCCACTTAATGAAATTCCCATTCTTTATTTCTTTTATTTATTTTTTCCGCGTGTGGGTGAATGGAAATGGCCAGTGGCGTGCGTCCGCACGCGGAAGTGCTTGCGGGAAAAACAGCTACGCATTATTTGCTAATAAATAAATAATGGGCACGCGAACGCCCTGCGGAATTGGATCGACGGCGTACCGCGGGGGGAGACCGAGCGGTACTCTTCCTTTCGGTTACGCCCCTGGCAGAAGTGCACAAATTACCATTCGCAATCGCGCGCTCGACCTCAAAACCAAATTGCATATTGCGAGTAAAACACGTTTCGATACGAATTTATCAGTGGCGTGCTCCGATTTAATATCGCAATAAACGGCGCGGGTCATGCTCTGTTTGCGCGATAGGATGATGCATTCAGGAAGATTTAAATACAAAATGGCGTGTGTGCGATACACCAGAAATTATTCTTTCTTGTATAAACAAGAGAAAAGTGTGTATTCTGGAGGTCAAGCGGTTACAATTTCTGATTTCAGTTTTTCGTACATTTAATTTACAAGTTTTCTTCTCCCTCCGTCTAATGGTATTTTTTTAACCATCATTTTAGTCTAGCGCGAAAAAGATATACTCTGGCCGCGCTATGAAGGCGTCTGAGGTGATTAACGAAGGGTCGGAAGGGTCGCCCTCATCAGAAGGGATTGGATATTTTGTTACTTCACACTCACAGATGTTAAAGTTTACTTGTTAGCTATTGGTGCCACTATCCGATTCTCTTCACACATCAGTGGTTTCTTTTTAAGTTAAGTTTAAACAGATAGCACCTCAGATGCCTTCATAGCGCGGCCAGCCTTTATTGTTGTGTTCTTTACGATCCAGTAAAAATCCAAAAGCACTCCTCCGCCAGATTTTCGGATAACCACACCGATTGCAATTGTGTGGTTGCAAATGTTCAGTTTATAAACAGCCTTAATAATTCAATATTAATTTTCGTGTCCGGTTCGAAGGACCAAATTTAATTCTTCAATAATTGCGTTCGATGTTCGATTTCAAATAATTTTCATGCACTGCAATATGTGGACATTAATGATTTTATACCAACAGAAATTAAGGTCGCGCCGGGGTGTGCCCCAAGGATCTCATCGCGGACCCATCTTTATTAATAATTGCGTTCGATTTCAAATAAAAATGTTGCTTCCTCGGAAGATGTGAATATTTCGGGAACGCTCTCATTATTACGATTTGTTGTTGTTTTTAAGGTCCGGCGGTCGTTAAGCCGCCGCCGGACGAAAACATTTTCGGTTTTATGTTTGTTTGAAATGTGTCGTAATGACGCAACAAGTCGCGAGACGGCGAGAACGAGAGGGAATCGATTCGAGGGCGACGGAAGAACGAACGCCGGCCGCTGGGTGCCATATGGGCGCCATATGCGCGCGGTCATTAAACAGAGTCATCGCCATCATTAGCGGAAAGACGCATTCCGAGTGTGTGCGATCCTGGACACGCTCGAAGATCGAATTATACAACGATATACATACAGTGGGGATTTTGTAAGGCTGCAGAACAAGCAAAAGCACCTTTTTATGGTAACCATGGTTACCATTATTAATTAATTGTATTTCTTAAATTTGAAATTTTGTAGAGGTTTTGATGTTTAGGGTTAAAATGGACGTGGAATTTAATTAATTTTAGTACCAAAATTCAAAACATGCATAATATATAGATTATAGCCCTTGGACAATAATGTATTTGTATTTGTATTTATTAGTTTCATTCAAAGTGCTTACAAAAATAAAAATCTAAATACAAATTGTTCACAATTAATTAATTGTATTGATTATAGCCCTTGGGCAATAATGTATTGATTATAGCCCTTGGGCAATAATGTATTGATTATAGCCCTTGGGCAATAATGTATTGATTATAGCCCTTGGGCAATAATCTATTGATTATAGCCCTTGGGCGATAATGTATTGATTACAGCCCTCGGGCAATAATATATTGATTATGCCCTTGGTGCGTAAAACACTATTATGATAAAACCAGTTTTCTTTTTATAACACTAACGTTGTGGGTTACGAAAAGTGTTTATCATTATGTAACATTTAAGGATTACATAATTACTTCACGGTGTTATTGTGCCGCGGATAAAATTCAACGTCCCACTTCGAGGAAGAGCGTTTAAACCCGTGTGTTCCGGCCGCTCATTCGGCGCGCAATTAAGGGATTGCGGCGGTAACTCGCAAAGCCGCCCCAAGTTTCGATCGCGCCCCCGGGAGCCGACCCCGGATTACGAAACCAGACGCCCCCCACCACCTTAAAGCACTGTGTCGATAACTGGGAGTCGGTTGGGCCGCACCGCCACTCTCACAAAATGTTAACGTCGTCAAATTTCTTCGTTTATTCTGGATAATCGTGTAAAAAGTAAAAAGTCCACGTTTAAATAAACAAATGAACGCATACTGATTTTTTTTTGTTCACAAACCTCCTGGTCATCCAAACAATTTATAAGTTGTATAGGCGAGTTTGTCGTAAAATGACATCTTTTATGAACTTAAAATACGTTTGTGTTTGAATGCACATCATTCATCGTTTGGTTACCGTAAAAAAAACTGTTTATGATTTTTGTAATTAAGAGGTGAAGTGAAATTGTGCAGGCACCAAATATTATTTCGCGAGGTAAACATAGGCGCGGTTTTCCCATAACTCGGTCATTCTCAAATATAGACCTCTCCGCGGTGCGAGTCGTGCTAAACAGAATTTGGAAAGGTATGTATGCCTCGCGAATTCCAGCGTTATTTTTAGTAGGTGATACAGATTTAGATTAAAGTAGAGTGATCGAAAACAAAACGACGCTTAAAACGTGCTCAGAAGTTTTTTGTTGTTGATAACTCTACGGCTGAGCAATAAGTTTGGAACTGTGAAAAAAATGTATGTGCCATTGTAGCTGGACTTAACTAACAAAATTGTTTTAGAAATGATCAGTCTTCAATATTCCGGAAGAATCAATTGGAAATCTTTGCTGGAAACAAAATGGCGTCGTTCGAAAGTCAAAAGTTTGAATTAAAAAATGCACAAAATTAGTTTCAACTGTGAAACTGTGACTTAACTAACAAAATTGTTTTAGAAATGATCAGTCTTCAAAATTCCGGAAGAATCAATTAGAAATCTTTGCTGAAAACAAAATGGCGTCGTTCGAAAGTCAAAAGTTTGAATTAAAAAATGCACAAAATTAGTTTTCAACTGTGAAAAAAATGTATCTGACATTGTAGCTGGACTTAACTAACAAAATTGTTTTAGAAATGATCAATCTTCAATATTCCGGAAGAATCATGTTTGGCAGAAACAAAATGGCGTCGATCGAAAATCAAAAGTTTGAATTAAAAAATGCACAAAATTAGTTTTCAACTGTGGAAAAAATGTATCTGCTGGACTTAACTAACCAAATTGTTTTAGAAATGATCAGTCTTCAATATTCCCGAAGAATCAATTAGAAATCTTTGCTACAAACAAAATGGCGTCGTTCGAAAGTCAAAAGTTTGAATTAAAAAATGCACAAAATTAGTTTTCAACTGTGAAAAAAATGTATCTGACATTGTAGCTGGACTTAACTAACAAAATTGTTTTAGAAATGATCAATCTTCAATATTCCGGAAGAATCATGTTTGGCAGAAACAAAATGGCGTCGATCGAAAATCAAAAGTTTGAATTAAAAAATGCACAAAATTAGTTTTCAACTGTGGAAAAAATGTATCTGCTGGACTTAACTAACCAAATTGTTTTAGAAATGATCAGTCTTCAATATTCCCGAAGAATCAATTAGAAATCTTTGCTACAAACAAAATGGCGTCGTTCGAAAGTCAAAAGTTTGAATTAAAAAATGCACAAAATTAGTTTTCAACTGTGAAAAAAATGTATCTGCCATTGTAGCTGGACTTAACTAACAAAATCGTTTTATAAATGATCAGTCTTCAATATTCCGGAAGAATCAATTAGAAATCTTTGCTGAAAACAAAATGGTCAAAAGTTTGAATTAAAATATGCACAAAATTAGTTTTCAACTGTGGAAAAAATGTATCTGCTGGACTTAACTAACAAAATTGTTTAAGAAATGATCAGTCTTCAATATTCCGGAAGAATCAATTAGAAATCTTTGCTACAAACAAAATGGCGTCGTTCGAAAGTCAAAAGTTTGAATTAAAAAATGCACAAAATTAGTTTTCAACTGTGAAAAAAATGTATCTGACATTGTAGCTGGACTTAACTAACAAAATTGTTTTAGAAATGATCAATCTTCAATATTCCGGAAGAATCATGTTTGGCAGAAACAAAATGGCGTCGATCGAAAATCAAAAGTTTGAATTAAAAAATGCACAAAATTAGTTTTCAACTGTGGAAAAAATGTATCTGCTGGACTTAACTAACCAAATTGTTTTAGAAATGATCAGTCTTCAATATTCCCGAAGAATCAATTAGAAATCTTTGCTGGAAACAAAATGGCGTCGTTCGAAAGTCAAAAGTTTGAATTAAAAAATGCACAAAATTAGTTTTCAACTGTGGAAAAAATGTATCTGCCATTGTAGCTGGACTTAACTAACAAAATTGTTTTAGAAATGATCAGTCTTCAATATTCCGGAAGAATCAATTAGAAATTTTTGCTACAAACAAAATGGCGTCGTTCGAAAGTCAAAAGTTTGAATTAAAAAATGCACAAAATTATTTTTCAACTGTGAAAAAAATGTATCTGCCATTGTAGCTGGACTTAACTAACAAAATTGTTTTAGAAATGATCAGTCTTCAATATTCCGGAAGAATCAATTAGAAATTTTTGCTACAAACAAAATGGCGTCGTTCGAAAGTCAAAAGTTTGAATTAAAAAATGCACAAAATTAGTTTTCAACTGTGAAAAAAATGTATCTGCCATTGTAGCTGGACTTAACTAACAAAATTGTTTTAGAAATGATCAGTCTTCAATATTCCGGAAGAATCAATTAGAAATCTTTGCTGGAAACAAAATGGCGTCGTTCGAAAGTCAAAAGTTTGAATTAAAAAATGCACAAAATTATTTTTCAACTGTGAAAAAAATGCATCTGCCATTGTAGCTGGACCTAACTAACAAAATTGTTTTAGAAATGATCAGTCTTCAATATTCCGGAAGAATCAATTAGAAATCTTTGCTGGAAACAAAATGGCGTCGTTCGAAAGTTAAAAGTTTGAATTAAAAAATGCACAAAATTATTTTTCAACTGTGAAAAAAATGCATCTGCCATTGTAGCTGGACTTAACTAACAAAATTGTTTTAGAAATGATCAGTCTTCAATATTCCGGAAGAATCAATAAGAAATCTTTGCTAAAAACTGCAAAAACTTAATAACTTTTAATTAAAGGAGTGATTTATCGAATCGCGACCAGCGGCGAACGGACGCCAGAGGGCGCGCGGCGGGCGGCCGTCTATTCCCGGCGGCGTCGCGTTATGAATTATCGCCGTCGTCCGTGATGAAGTGTTACGGCGACACGTTTCCAAGACCAGAAATAAACCCAGAAGTGGTGTTCCCGCTCACGTTAACTGATTCATCGCCCGGCACAGATTCGGGAGGAGAAATAATTAAGCGAAGATAAACCCAGCATCAATGACCTCACCAAATAAAACTATTCCTAATCGAATTTCAAATTTTCCGGCCAAACCGGCGTTACCTTCAAAATCAGTAAAATAGTATGACGCATCGAAAGGTTCGGACTTTAAAATGTCGTGCTTATTTTTATTTTATTTTTATTGTATTGCTTAATAAATAAATATTGAAATATAAATATAATTCCAACGTAGGCCACCGTTCGTGCACATCGTGTTGCCTATCGATCGACATGAGCCGATTTATGTAATGTAAATGTAAAGTAAAGAGCCGTTTTATGGAGCCGCGTCTAAAGTGCCGATTTAGGGAGCCGGGTCCAAAGAACTGATTTATGGAGTCAGGTCTTAAGATCCGATTTATGGAATCAGGTCCAAAGTGCCGATTTAGGAAGCCGGATCCAAAGAACCGATTTATGGAGTCAGGTCTAAAGATCCGATTTATGGAACCGGGTCTAAAGAACCGATTTATGGAACCGGGTCTAAAGAACCGATTTATGGAGTCAGGTCTAAAGATCCGATTTATGGAACCGGGTCTAAAGAACCGATTTATAAAGTCAGGTCTACAGATCCGATTTATGTAACCGGGTCTAAAGAGCCATTTTATGGAGCCGCGTCTAAAGTGCCGATTTAGGGAGCCGGGTCCAAAGAACCGATTTATGGAGTCAGGTCTAAAGATCCGATTTATGGAACCCAGTCTAAAGAACCGATTTATGAAGTCAGGTCTAAAGATCCGATTTATGGAACCCAGTCTAAAGAACCGATTTATGAAGTCAGGTCTAAAAATCCGATTTATGTAACGGGGTCTAAAGAACCGATTTATGGAGTCAGGTCTAAAGATCCGATTTATGGAACCCAGTCTAAAGAACCGATTTATGAAGTCAGGTCTAAAGATCCGATTTATGGAACCCAGTCTAAAGAACCGATTTATGAAGTCAGGTCTAAAGATCCGATTTATGGAACGGGGTCTAAAGAACCGATTTATAGAGTCAGGTTTACAGATCCGATTTATGGAACCGGATCTAAAGAGCCGATTTATGGAGCCGGTCTAAAGCTCCGCTTGATTCGGTCATTTGACTGTGCAGGAAACACCGCCGCATTTAACTGAGCCGGCTCTATGAACCGACTCACTCATGAGCTTCGCATATCTAGTACGAACGGCTCGGTGCTTTATTTACATACATTTCTTACTGTTTCAATGATGTGAGGCAGTATTGCATAAGAGAAGATTGAGTATACATACGGTTCATCGGGAAATCACGTACCTGCAACAAAATAAAAAAAAAATGGTCAGAAAAATACTAACTTTATAACTTCATAAAAAAATATTCAGTTATGTTAGACCACTGGTATGGTGTGGACGTTTTATAATCAGCGAACGAGATAAAATTCCGCAAACGAACGGTTACGATAAAAAAAAAAAACTAAAACTTAATATTTCAAATGAGTCACAAGAATAAAAGAAAAATTGGGCATTTCAAGCTTTGTCTAATAAATAATTGAAATTTATTGTAAACTCTGGAAAGTAACAACTAAGTGAATTGAAAAAAACTCACAAAAATTATATACAGGGTGTTTCAGAGCTCTGGGAACGGTCAATCACGTGCTTGTTTTTTAAAATTTCGAAAAATGTTTTATACAAAAGTTGTATATAATAGTGAGCTGCACGCCCTAATAATATTTAAATTTATACAGGGTGTCTCATAACAAAGTTACAGACCAAACTTGTTTTTTTTTAATGGAACACCCTGTATTTTTTGTAATTTTTGAATTATATGGAGCAAATAAAGGTGAGTTACTTCAATACTCCCTATACCTATTGTTTGCCGTTTTCGAAATATTTGAAAATTTGTTGAAATGCAAGGTCTGGGTGAAATTTTATTTTTGCCTCAGTGATTGACGTTGAACGATTAGAATCATTTCTATTATTTGGCTGAAGGTTCGAACTATAGAGCCAACCATGATTTCACACAAAAAATTATACAGGGTGATAAAAAAAATGCGGTAGAAAAACCGAACTTATAAAGTTAAATAACTTCGTTTTTTCAAATGGCACACCCTGTATTTAGTAACGTATTCTTAAGTAGCATCCAATTATCTTTCAGATTGTATAAGGGTTCCCTGTTCCTAATCTCAATAGTTTTCTTGTATTCGGCGATTATCATATCAGGAATAATTATTGTAATCTGAAAGATAATTGTCATTTTGAAAAAGGACCAAATTTGGTTTTCGCCAATAAGCATAGACGCACATTCTGCACATCACCCAGTATATTTTATGCCGGAAAGGTATCGATGTTTACTTATTTAAGAGTTTTTGTGATATTTTTCAAATTAAAAAAAAATACCCGAAAATGAAAAATTCAACCATTACTTATTTTTGACTTAAACAATCATCAAACACCATGTAGCAGCAGCAGCGGCAGGATTACACCGATTATTTATAAAGATATCCCATTCTCCGCGCGGAATGGCCTTGAAGTGATGCCAGCAACGTGCAAATATAGAAGGGGCCGAAATAATAAAAGAAAAATCTGACCCGTTATCGCGCGAATCGTGGGCAGCCTTTTTTTTTTCTTGCGGCGGGTCATCCTCGGATGGGAACAATGGGGCAATGGCGTTCGCGATAAAACGGAACGAGATAAGGCGGCCGCGCTGGTGACTCAAACAATAACAGAACACGATCGCCCGTTCGATATTGTTCAAACATTCGAGCGGCCGTTTGTAAATAACGGATCACCTTGGCACACTGTGAGCGTTTCTGGTTAAGAAAACAAAACGCAACTGTCTTTAAGGTCCGACTAATGTACACGGACGAACGTTCGTAATAATATAAACAAATGATGGAAAGAAAGGAATCGTGTTTGTGGTTTTGGCACACGCTAAATAAGTTCAGAAAATAAATGAGACACTGAGTGAATGAACTGAGTGAATGAAGTTTACGAAGAACGGCAATGAAGAAACTATACTGGTGGAAAAAAAAAAAATTCTCGGGTCCACCCAAACTATATACACTAAACGAAAAAAATGAAACACTTGAAATTCCTGAAATTTTGACCTTTTTCAAACCGCCATAACTCGGCGTATTTTCAATCGATTTTGATGAATCTTTGAGGGCGAAAAACTTTGAAGTGTCTTCTTTAAAGTCATGCATGCGAACTTAAGCGTACCCCTTCCGCCCCCCTCTAACACCCTTGTGAGAAAAAAAAAATTCAGGAAACCATGTCCAACTTTGACGATGTGTACGAAGTTGGAAAAATTTTGTCGACTCGATCCACCATAAAGGCATTAAAATTTGATCAATTCCCTAACGAAGTTCCTATGACGATTTGGCACCAAGTTATGGGTGTTTGAAAAAAAAGTGCATTTTGAGGTTTTTCGCACATAACTCGGCGACTTTTCAACCAAATTTGATGATTCTTTCGAAAAAAAATCCCACTTTGGCTCTACTGTAAGAAGGTAAACTCAGATTGGGATGATCCCTTTTTTAACCCTTCAACTCCCGAACAAAAAAAAACACGTTTTTGAGCCAAAAAACCTCCAACTTTGACAACGTGTACCGAGTTGGAAAAAATGTGTCGACTCGATCCACCAAAAGGGCATTGAAAGGTGTTCAATTACCTGCACAGAACTCAAAAAAACGAAGTTCCTACGACGATTATGGGTGCATTTTTTTATCTTTGAGATGCAGAATTTTATGAATGGCGCACGACACACATCCAACATAATCAAGTTTCCGGTTTAGGAAGCGCGCGATAAGAATAAATTAACAACGCCGCATTTTTTTTTTACATTTGAGTGCACAAGTTGGGTGTGTGCATTAATATCACCACTACTTTTTTTTTCATTATCTCGTCAACCCTCCTCAGGTGAATTGATAAGGGCGCGTATTTGCGATGTTGTCGCCGCAACCGGAGACGGATCGATATGGCGGCGCGCGGACGGACAGGAAACGCCCGGCCCCTTCGATCATGCACCGAAACCGTGACTCACGAGCCGCCACTGCGCTTTTGGAATTTCTCGCCGGTGAATCACGCGCGGAGAAAAAAAAAAGGCAAATATTTGTCCCTAATCGCGAGATTAGTGGAGACGGTCCGGATGTCGTTCAACTGCCGATTTTATTTCGTTTACTTTCACTACCGAAAACATGTTTCACTCGATATTTAAGCAGATTATGTAAAGTAACATTCGCAATCCTCACGAGATAAATCGAGTCCACAGGGCTTAGTTGCCGAGGCCGTTAACCACGCGAAAGAAGAAGGGAACACAATTACGGGCACAACCTCCGCAGCGCAAACTAACCCGAGGTCGATGGCGGGTTGGGATTTAAAAAAAAATGCACGCACTAATCCTATATCGAGCCGGTGTACTTGAACTACATCGCTCGACCGAACAGTAAGTGCCAAAAAAGGTGGTAAAATTGATATCGGAATGTAAATATGTGTTTCATCCGAGTCTACAAACGTTCAATGTCCATTTAAAATATAATTTCAATTGAAAATAAACCATGAAAGTGTAAATATAGAACAGAGAATTTTCAAAAAAAATCGATTTTACAGACTTTGTTCGGCCGTAGTGCCTAAACGAAAACTCCAAATTGAACGCGGTTTGCAAATCTGAGCTCCTCGTACGTCAATAGTCGGATTAGAGATTTTTAATTTTTGATGAAAACACGAAAAAAGACATGACTAACCCCCTTGGAAATTTTGTTAAAAAATGCAACTTTCTTAAAAATTATCGTAGAATATGAATTATACCTTTTTTTTCATCAGAAAGACGAGAGAAATTGATTGCCGTTAAAAAATTTCAGCTATCTTCAATAGCAAAAAAATTAGTCAGTCACCATGAACATTTTAGGAAATTTTAGAAAATAATTGATTTTTCAGACTTTGAGCGGCCGTAGCGGCTAAACGAAAACTCCAAATTGAATGCGGTTTGCAAATCTAAGCTCCTCGTACGTCAATTAGTCGGATTAGAGATTTTTAATTTTTGATGAAAACACGAAAAAAGACATGACTAACCCCCTTGGAAATTTTGTTAAAAAATGCGACTTTCTTAAAAATCATCGTAGACTATGAATTATACCTTTTTTTTCATCAGAAAGACGAAAGAAATTGATTGCCGTTAAAAAATTTCAGCTATCTTCAATAGCAAAAAAAATAGTCAGTCACCATGAACATTTTTGAAAATAATTGATTTTTCAGACTTTGATCGGCCGTAGCGGCTAAACGAAAACTCCAAATTGAACGCGGTTTGCAAATCTAAGCTCCTCGTACGTCAATAGTCGGATTAGAGATTTTTAATTTTTGATGAAATCGTGAAAAAAAGACATGACTAACCCCCTTGGAAATTTTGTTAAAAAATGCGACTTTCTTAAAAATTATCGTAGAATATGAATTATACCTTTTTTTTCATCAGAAAGACGAGAGAAATTGATTGCCGTTAAAAAATTTCAGCTATCTTCAATAGCAAAAAAATTAGTCAGTCACCATGAACATTTTAGGAAATTTTAGAAAATAATTGATTTTTCAGACTTTGAGCGGCCGTAGCGGCTAAACGAAAACTCCAAATTGAACGCGGTTTGCAAATCTAAGCTCCTCGTACGTCAATAGTCGGATTAGAGATTTTTAATTTTTGATGAAATCGTGAAAAAAAGACATGACTAACCCCCTTGGAAATTTTGTTAAAAAATGCAACTTTCTTAAAAATTATCGTAGAATATGAATTATACCTTTTTTTTCATCAGAAAGACGAAAGAAATTGATTGCCGTTAAAAAATTTCAGCTATCTTCAATAGCAAAAAAATTAGTCAGTCACCATGAACATTTTAGGAAATTTTAGAAAATAATTGATTTTTCAGACTTTGAGCGGCCGTAGCGGCTAAACGAAAACTCCAAATTGAATGCGGTTTGCAAATCTAAGCTCCTCGTACGTCAATAGTCGGATTAGAGATTTTTAATTTTTGATGAAAACACGAAAAAAGACATGACTAACCCCCTTGGAAATTTTGTTAAAAAATGCGACTTTCTTAAAAATCATCGTAGACTATGAATTATACCTTTTTTTTCATCAGAAAGACGAAAGAAATTGATTGCCGTTAAAAAATTTCAGCTATCTTCAATAGCAAAAAAAATAGTCAGTCACCATGAACATTTTTGAAAATAATTGATTTTTCAGACTTTGATCGGCCGTAGCGGCTAAACGAAAACTCCAAATTGAACGCGGTTTGCAAATCTGAGCTCCTCGTACGTCAATTAGTCGGATTAGAGATTTTTAATTTTTGATGAAATCGTGAAAAAAAGACATGACTAACCCCCTTGGAAATTTTGTTAAAACATGCAACTTTCTTAAAAATCATCGTAGACTATGAATTATACCTTTTTTTTCATCAGAAAGACGAGAGAAATTGATTGCCGTTAAAAAATTTCAGCTATCTTCAATAGCAAAAAAAATAGTCAGTCACCATGAACATTTTTGAAAATTTTAGAAAATAATTGATTTTTCAGACTTTGAGCGGCCGTAGCGGCTAAACGAAAACTCCAAATTGAATGCGGTTTGCAAATCTAAGCTCCTCGTACGTCAATTAGTCGGATTAGAGATTTTTAATTTTTGATGAAATCGTGAAAAAAGACATGACTAACCCCCTTGGAAATTTTGTTAAAAAATGCAACTTTCTTAAAAATCATCGTAGACTATGAATTATA
Organism: Ocypus olens; assembly: GCA_910593695.2. Lineage (NCBI taxonomy): Eukaryota > Metazoa > Arthropoda > Insecta > Coleoptera > Staphylinidae > Ocypus > Ocypus olens. The sequence continues at coordinate 49,416,667 of OU343061.1, forward strand.
CCTTTTTTTTCATCAGAAAGACGAGAGAAATTGATTGCCGTTAAAAATTTCAGCTATCTTCAATAGCAAAAAAAATAGTCAGTCACCATGAACATTTTTGAAAATTTTAGAAAATAATTGATTTTTCAGACTTTGATCGGCCGTAGCGGCTAAAGTAAAACTCCAACTTGAACGCGGTTTGCAAATCTGAGCTCCTCGTACGTCAATTAGTCGGATTAGAGATTTTTATTTTTTGATGAAAACACGAAAAAAGACATGACTAACCCCCTTGGAAATTTTGTTAAAAAATGCAACTTTCTTAAAAATCATCGTAGACTATGAATTATACCTTTTTTTTCATCAGAAAGACGAGAGAAATTGATTGCCGTTAAAAAATTTCAGCCATCTTCAATAGCAAAAAAATTAGTCAGTCACCATGAACATTTTAGGAAATTTTAGAAAATAATTGATTTTTCAGATTTTGATCGGCCGTAGCGGCTAAACGAAAACTCCAAATTGAACGCGGTTTGCAAATCTGAGCTCCTCGTACGTCAATTAGTCGGATTAGAGATTTTTAATTTTTGATGAAATCGTGAAAAAAGACATGACTAACCCCCTTGGAAATTTTGTTAAAAAATGCGACTTTCTTAAAAATCATCGTAGACTATGAATTATACCTTTTTTTTCATCAGAAAGACGAGAGAAATTGATTGCCGTTAAAAAATTTCAGCTATCTTCAATAGCAAAAAAATTAGTCAGTCACCATGAACATTTTAGGAAATTTTAGAAAATAATTGATTTTTCAGACTTTGAGCGGCCGTAGCGGCTAAACGAAAACTCCAAATTGAATGCGGTTTGCAAATCTAAGCTCCTCGTACGTCAATTAGTCGGATTAGAGATTTTTAATTTTTGATGAAATCGTGAAAAAAGACATGACTAACCCCCTTGGAAATTTTGTTAAAAAATGCGACTTTCTTAAAAATCATCGTAGACTATGAATTATACCTTTTTTTTCATCAGAAAGACGAGAGAAATTGATTGCCGTTAAAAAATTTCAGCTATCTTCAATAGCAAAAAAATTAGTCAGTCACCATGAACATTTTTGAAAATTTTAGAAAATAATTGATTTTTCAGACTTTGAACGGCCGTAGCGGCTAAACGAAAACTCCAAATTGAACGCGGTTTTGAAATCTGAGCTCCTCGTACGTCAATTAGTAGGATCCAATTAAAATTGGAGATTTTGAATTTTTGACGAAAACATGAAAATCTACCCAAGGGTACCCCCTTCTAACTTTTTCTCAAAAATTGGCTTTGGAATAATTTCCTGAAGAAACCACTTGTTCGATTCCGGGTTTCTACACACCACTGGAAAGATCCCTTCAAGACGCCTCGGAAAATGTACTTTCGCAAGAACAAATGACAATTTGAACCCTGGGATGCGTCAGCAAAGAAAACTCGAAAATGGAAAAAATCGAAAAAATCAACTTTTTTTATAATTATCGTAGACCATTGAAGCATACCTTCTTTTTCATCAGAAAGACGAGAGAAATTGATTGCCGTTAAAAAATTTCAGCTATCTTCAATAGCAAAAAAATTAGTCAGACACCATAACCATTTTTGAAAATTTAAGAAAATAATTGATTTTTCAAACTTTGATCGGCCGTAGCGGCTTAACGAAAACTCCAAATTGAACGCGGTTTGCAAATCTGAGCTCCTCGTACGTCAATTAGTCGGAAAAGAGATTTTTAATTTTTGATGAAAACACGAAAAAAAAAACACGACTAACCCCCTTGGAAATTTTGTTAAAAAATGCAACTTTCTTAAAAATCATCGTAGACTATGAATTATACCTTTTTTTTCATCAGGAAGACGAGAGAAATTGATTGCCGTTAAAAAATTTCAGCTATCTTCAATAGCAAAAAAATTAGTCAGTCACCATGAACATTTTTGAAAATTTAAGAAAATAATTGATTTTTCAGACTTTGATTGGCCGTAGCGGCTAAACGAAAACTCCAAATTGAACGCGGTTTTGAAATCTGAGCTCCTCGTACGTCAATTAGTAGGATCCAATTAAAATTACAGATTTTTAATTTTTGACGAAAACATGAAAATCTACCCAAGGGTACCCCCTTCTAACTTTTTCTCAAAAATTGGCTTTGGAATAATTTCCTCAAGAAACCACTGGTTCGATTCCGGGTTTCTACACACCACTGGAAAGATCCCTTCAAGACGCCTCGAAAAATGTACTTTCACAAGAACAAATGTCAACTTGAAGCCCGTGACGCGTTAGCAAAGAAAATTCGAAAATGGAAAAAATCGACTTTTTTAATAATTATCGTAGACCATTGAAGTATACCTTCTTTTTCATCAGAAGAACGGGTTAAATCGATTGGTGTTAAAAAATTTAATCTAGAAAAAAATGCAAACAAATTTTGGTTTATAATTATAAAACGATAATAGTTACAGCAAATTTATGTTAATAATAATTGTAGAGAATGTCAAAATGAACAACTTATAAAGAATAAGTTTTTTTCGAAATCTGGTGTTTGAGTAAACTGACTATTAGAATTTGAAGTATAATTTTCGGTCATTTCCATCTTTTACAATTTTGACGTTTTAAACGTCAGTTTCATCCGATTTTAAGTTAAAAATAAACCACGAAAGTGTAAATATTAATAACTGTACCATCAGATCGGAGAAAGGAACATGATGACCACATCACTATTTTTTTTTATATTTGGATTAATCGCACAATAAAAGTAAATTCCACGCGAAATCCAACTGTGGAATTACAACGGTTTAAAATTTCACGCGCATCTAATTTTAATGTTAGTTTCAACATTTACTTTAGATTAAAGATTGAGGAGGAAATTGCTGCAAATAACATTACGACAGGCATTTTTCGAGTGTAACAACAACAACAACCGCATTTTCATTTCCGCGAGCATCCGCGTATAACGAGAAAGTTCTTCGGACGCCGCGCGCTAGAATTTCATGAATCCGAATAAATAGGCTTTTTCCCTTCTTCCTTCGAAATTAATGAATTTTCGAAATTCGCGTCTGGCCATTTGCATTTTAGAAATCGGCTCGGACGGTTCGTTTTCTTCGCAATAATAATAATAATAATAAACCGCGCGCCACTCTGATGCTGTTATCGTGTTCGGTAGGAATTCAATATCTTTATTGTTGACCGTAACAAAAAAAATACGCTATAAACGCGTTGATTGGATGCACATGCACTGTAATAAACATCATTGCGATACAATGGCCCCGGCGCACTTACATAAATATTAATAAAACATGTAAATATAGAACGCGGTTCTGAATGGTTGCGTGAAGAAGATGTAAAAACGAGCGCTTTTTTATCGTGATGCATCCTTTATTCTTAACACGTAATTAAAACATGCTTTAAGTGGTGTTCTCCAAACGAGCAAAACATTCGTGGCCTTTCAATGGACAATAGCAATTTTTGGAAGGCATAGAAGTTATCATGATGATGGTTGCGACCGTTACTACGTGGTAATTCATTATATAATCACTGAAGTGATTACATAAAAATTACTTAGAAGACCAAGATTAAGCTGCCAGCTTTTAGTAAGATGATGATCAACACTTTAAAACCGTGATTTCATAAGAGAATCATGGAGTCATCTTACCCGTCTTGAGTTTAGGTAAGGAATTTATGACTAATCACAAAGAGACCCGAACAAACAGTTATTTTATGGATTGGTCATTTTTGATTACGCCCAAACATTCCGTCAAATTTTAATGTTTCCAACGACCAACTTTTTTCGAACTCAAATTTGAAACAATACCGCCTATCTCGAATTTACCAAATTTGATAGGAGAGGCAGAAAAACTAATTTATAGCTTTCTGGGAAAAGATTGATGATCTCAACTTTGGTTCAAATGGCACTTCGCCGACGATTATTCAATAATCCCCCCCTCACCTCCAGCCCTGGATCCGCTAGTGGTGATATTAGCTGTCCCTACAAATCAGTGACGGCTCGTGGGGCCAATATACTGACCCGTTTCTAAAAAAATGCAATTCGATTTAATTTTCAGCCAAGGTAGCAGAGATGGTAATACAGATACCCTACCTATCTGTATTGTCACCTCTGCTACCTCGGCCATACCATGAGTCACCCTGCTGCTACAAATCGACATAATCTTGGTGCTAAAAATTAAATCGAATTACATCATTTTTTTGGAAACGGGTCAGTAAATTGACACACACACGGGACCTGTTGATGATCGGCGGCGGCGGCGGGCGCCACCGCTCTTGATCCCTGGCACGTGACCAAATCAATTTTCGAACTCGCTCGAGCGGGCCGCGACCGAGCGGAAAATTGGCCGCGAGGAAAGTGTTTTTTTTTTATTGCGGGGGAGTCAATTTGCCGGAAAACTGGTCGCGTTGTGTGTGTGTGCGCGGCGATAGTACTCAATGGACCTCTTCACCGTCCCAGAATTCTAACCCGCGACCTTGAGTCGCGTCGCATCCACAAGAGCCGGGAAAGTGAAGCCGATGATTGAATCACACTTTTCACATGATCGCACTAATGGGCACACGCGCGCCTTTCTTCATTCAACTTGGCCAAGGGCAATAGTGACACGTGACAAGTATTTCAATCTTTACGTTGGTTTCATGACTGCAGTAGTGTCAAGACAATTTAATTTCTCTAATCATCGTAGACTATTGAAGTATACCTTTTTTTATCAGAAAGACGAGAGAAATTGATTGCCGTTAAAAAATTTCAGCTATCTTCAATAGCAAAAAAATTAGTCAGTCACCGTGAACATTTTAGAAAATTTAAAAAAATTATTGATTTTTCAGACTTTGATCGGCCGTAGCGGCTAAACGAAAACTCCAAATTGAACGCGGTTTGCAAATCTGAGCTCCTCGTACGTCAGTTAGTCGGATTAGAGATTTTTCATTTTTGATGAAAACGTGAAAAAAGACATGACTAACCCCCTTGGAAATTTTTTAAAAAAATGCAACTTTCTTAAAAATCATCGTAGACTATGAATTATACCTTTTTTTTCATCAGAAAGACGAGAGAAATTGATTGCCGTTAAAAAATTTCAGGTATCTTCAATAGCAAAAAAATTAGTCAGTCACCATGAACATTTTAGGAAATTTTAGAAAATAATTAATTTTTCAGACTTTGATCGGCCGTAGCTTCCAAACGAAAACTCCAAATTGAACGCGGTTTGCAAATCTGAGCTCCTTGTACGTCAATTAGTCGGATAAGAGATTTTTAATTTTTGATGAAAACACGAAAAAAGACATGACTAACCCCCTTGGAAATTTTGTTCAAAAATGCAACTTTCTTAAAAATCATCGTAGACTATGAATTATACCTTTTTTTTCATCAGAAAGACGAGAGAAATTGATTGCCGTTAAAAAATTTCAGTTATCTTGAATAGAAAAAAAATTAGTCAGTCACCATGAACATTTTTGAAAATTTAAGAAAATAATTGATTTTTCAGACTTTGATCGGCCATAGCGGCTAAACGAAAACTCCAAATTGAACGCGGTTTGCAAATCTGAGCTCCTCGTACGTCAATTAGTCGGATTAGAGATTTTTAATTTTTGATGAAAACGCGAAAAAAGACATGACTAACCCCCTTGGAAATTTTGTTAAAAAATGCAACTTTCTTAAAAATCATCGTAGACTATGAATTATACCTTTTTTTTCATCAGAAAGACGAGAGAAATTGATTGCCGTTAAAAAATTTCAGCTATCTTCAATAGCAAAAAAATTAGTCAGTCACCATGAACATTTTTGAAAATTTTAGAAAATAATTGATTTTTCAGACTTTGATCGGCCATAGCGGCTAAACGAAAACTCCAAATTGAACGCGGTTTGCAAATCTGAGCTCCTCGTACGTCAATTAGTCGGATTAGAGATTTTTAATTTTTGATGAAAACGCGAAAAAAGACATTTAAAAATCATCGTAGACTATGAATTATACCTTTTTTTTCATCAGAAAGACGAGAGAAATTGATTGCCGTTAAAAAATTTCAGCTATCTTCAATAGCAAAAAAATTAGTCAGTCACCATGAACATTTTTGAAAATTTTAGAAAATAATTGATTTTTCAGACTTTGATCGGCCATAGCGGCTAAACGAAAACTCCAAATTGAACGCGGTTTGCAAATCTGAGCTCCTCGTACGTCAATTAGTCGGATTAGAGATTTTTAATTTTTGATGAAAACGCGAAAAAAGACATGACTAACCCCCTTGGAAATTTTGTTAAAAAATGCAACTTTCTTAAAAATCATCGTAGACTATGAATTATACCTTTTTTTTCATCAGAAAGACGAGAGAAATTGATTGCCGTTAAAAAATTTCAGCTATCTTCAATAGCAAAAAAATTAGTCAGTCACCATGAACATTTTTGAAAATTTTAGAAAATAATTGATTTTTCAGACTTTGATCGGCCATAGCGGCTAAACGAAAACTCCAAATTGAACGCGGTTTGCAAATCTGAGCTCCTCGTACGTCAATTAGTCGGATTAGAGATTTTTAATTTTTGATGAAAACACGAAAAAAAAAACATGACTAACCCCCTTGGAAATTTTGTTAAAAAATGCAACTTTCTTAAAAATCATCGTAGACTATGAATTATACCTTTTTTTTCATCAGAAAGACGAGAGAAATTGATTGCCGTTAAAAAATTTCAGCTATCTTCAATAGCAAAAAAATTAGTCAGTCACCATGAACATTTTTAAAAATTTTAGAAAATAATTGATTTTTCAGACTTTGATCGGCCATAGCGGCTAAACGAAAACTCCAAATTGAACGCGGTTTGCAAATCTGAGCTCCTCGTACGTCAATTAGTAGGATCCAATTAAAATTAGAGATTTTTAATTTTTGACGAAAACATGAAAATCTACCCAAGGGTACCCCCTTCTAACTTTTTCTCAAAAATTGGCTTTGGAATAATTTCCTCAAGAAACCACTGGTTCGATTCCGGGTTTCTACACACCACTGGAAAGATCCCTTCAAGACGCCTCGGAAAATGTACTTTCGCAAGAACAAATGTCAAATTGAGGCCCGTGACGCGTCAGCAAAGAAAACTCGAAAATGGAAAAAATGGAAAAAATCAACATTTTTAATAATTATCGTAGACCATTGAAGTATACCTTCTTTTTCATCAGAAAGACGAGAGAAATTGATTGCCGTTAAAAAATTTCAGCCATCTTCAATAGCAAAAAAATTAGTCAGTCACCATGAACATTTTAGAAAATTTAAAAAAATAATTGATTTTTCAGACTTTGATCGGCCGTAGCGGCTAAACGAAAACTCCAAATTGAACGCGGTTTGCAAATCTGAGCTCCTCGTACGTCAATTAGTCGGATTAGAGATTTTTAATTTTTGATGAAAACGCGAAAAAAGACATGACTAACCCCCTTGGAAATTTTGTTAAAAAATGCAACTTTCTTAAAAATCATCGTAGACTATGAATTATACCTTTTTTTTCATCAGAAAGACGAGAGAAATTGATTGCCGTTAAAAAATTTCAGCTATCTTCAATAGCAAAAAAATTAGTTGGTCACCATGAACATTTTAGAAAATTAAATAAATTAATTGATTTTTTAGACTTTTTTTTTTCTTAGTTTGCAAATCTGAGCTCCTCGTACACTTTAACAAATGACCTTAACAGGCAATTTACCAGATGTCCTCCAGCCTTCTTTCTTCTAGTTTAACATAATTTCCAAAACGTAACAACACGGCATATCCGGATGTAATTGTTATACGTAGCTTACACGACGAGTTTCGGGTTGTTCTTCGAGATTTGTGTTTGAGGAACGGTACCCTGCCCGCTCTCGTGTGAACGTGTCCCGTTAATTGCAGACAATTAAATCCGTTCGCATTTAGGAAGAGAATCGTGCCCCCTGTTGCCCGCGCGCGGCACGCAACCAACGGCCCGCGGCTCGAGTTCATAAATCAGCGTGCCCGAGGGTTATAAATCAAATTAGAGAGGAGGATAAGGGCTGGTTGATTCTCTCGTGTGTCTCGTGCCTGTAAATAAGGCAATTAGTGATCGTCCCCCGGGGGGTTGCTTTTTAATCAAGTGGTGAATGCGAACGAGGGTGGTTTACTTCATTTGCGTTTCTTGTTAACGAGGACACGGGGCTCAATGCAACTGTGAAAATTGATTTCGCTTTAAAAAAAAAAGGATGTTTTTCAACTGCGGCAGTACTTATACAGGGTGACGAAAAAGTACAGCCTTTTGAAATGATTACATTTTTTACATATTTTTCAAATAAATAAGACTGTCACGTATGCTATCGACCCAAGGATTTCGGCCCAACTTTTTTTTATTTTATTGTACACCAAAAAGTATTTCAAAAAAAAATTGTTAGCACGAGATGCGATGCTAACCTAAGACAATTAATTTTTTTGATTGTGCCATGATCCATTACTGATCATCATAGCTGTTTCGGGATATTAGGCCTCATCAATAAACGATTTATCTCGTCATAGATGAGATGGTCGTGTTGATTTTATTAAATTTAATTTTTAAATTTCCACTTTTATTTTATTTATTTTTTTTATTTATTCTATATACGGTAATCACCCTTTTACAATGAAAATACAATTATGAAGAGAGTACACAAAAAAATAGATAAATTATTATTATCAATTAGAAGATAATCAAGTGAACTGAGTAATTTTATAAAAGCGTACACATTAACGATGAAAATTGTTCGTTTGCATATTCGGCCGAACGTCCCCCTTTTAGCTCCAATTGAGTCGTCGGCAGTTGCACGAATGCGTTTTACTTTGCTCAATTACATCGAATCGCTCGAGAGGGAGAACCCCAAGTTCAATAGCTTACTTCGTGCTGCACACACAACGTTAGGAATTAGCGCTAATTATTATTCAAATCGTATTCCATTATTAAGTCATGGGCGCACAAACATATCGTTATCAATTAGAGCAAGTTAATACGAAATCGCGGTTATTGATTCAATTTATTCTGCGTTATTCTCGGCCTATTCCCGGTACAGTAAATGGTAGTAACGGGTGTTCGGCAATTATTGTAGTCCCGGGTGGCCGTGGAATTGAACGTGAATGTCGATTCTTACTTCAGAGAGAGGCGCAACCAGAAATTTTGAATGGCCATTTTTGACAGCGGAAAAATACCATTTTTGACAGCTGAAGCATACCATTTTTGACAGCTGAAAGATACTATTATTTGACAGCAAAAAATACGATATTGAGCAGCTGATAAATAACATTTTTAAATAATTAAAAAATATCGAAAAATACAACTACAATTTTTGATAGATAACACATACCCTTTTTCCAGCTGTCTCAAATTGTATTTTTCAGCTGTCAAAAATGGTATTTTTTGCTGTCAAATAAAAGCATTTTTCAACCATCAAAAATGGTAAAACTAAACTAAAATATATCGTTATTGACAACTCAAAAATACAATTGACAGCTGAAAAATACAACTTTTGTCAGCTGAAAAATACCATTGTTGACAACTGAAAAATTCTATTTTTAACAAAAGAAAATATTTTTGACATCAAAACATATTATTTTTAGCAGATGTAAAATACCATTTTGAACGATTAAAAAATGACAAAAAAAATTTTATTAACAGAAAAATACTGTTTTTGACAACTGAAACATAATATATTTGGTAGCTGAAGAATACCATTTTCTACAGCTGAAGAATACCATCCCTGACAGCTGCAGAATACTACTTTTACAACTGAAAAATACCATTTTTGACAACTGAAAAAAATACTACTTTTGTCAGCTGAAACATGCCATTGGTGACACTTGAAAAATACTATTTTTAACAGCAAAAAATACTAATTTTGGCAGCAAAAACACACTATTTTAGGCTGCTGAAAGATACCGTTTTTGACAATTCAAAAATGTCGAGAAAACTATTTTTATTAACTGAAAAATACTGTGTTTAACAGCAAAAAATACTATTTTTTACAGCAAAAAATTGACAAAGAAATGTCGAAAAAACTATTTTTATTAACTAAAAAATACTGTGTTTAACAGCTAAATATACTATTTTTGACCGAAAGAAATACTATTTTTGAGAGCAAAAAATATTATTTTTCCAGCTGTAAAATACCATTTTTAACTATTAAAACATGTCAAAAAAACCATTTTTATTAACTAAAAAATACCGTGTTTAACAGCTAAATATACTATTTTTGACTGCAAGAAATACTTTTTTGGACAGCAAAAATATTATTTTTCCAGCTGTAAAATACCATTTTTAACAATTAAAAAATGCCGAAAAAAAACAATTTTTAATAAATAAAAATTACTGTGTTAATCAGCTGAATATACTATTTTCACAGCAAAAGAATACTATTTTTGACAGCAAAAAAAGAATACTACTTTTGACAGCAAAAAATACTATTTTTGACAGGAAAAAATATACTATTTTTGAAAGCAAAAAAAAAATACTATTTTTGACAGCATAAAAATACTATTTTTGACAGCAAAAAATATTATTTTTGGCAGCTGTAAAATACCATTTTTAACAATTAAAAAATGTAAAAAAAAAAAACTTTTTGAATAAATTAAAATTACTGTGTTTAACAGCTAAATATACTATTTTTGACAGCAAAAATATACTATTTTTGACAGCAAAAAAATATACCATTTTTGACAGCAAAAAAAATACTATTTTTGACAGCAAAAAAAATACTATTTTTGACAGCAAAAAATACTATTTTTGACAGAAAAAAATATTATTTTTGGCAGCTATAAAATACCATTTTTAACAATTAAAAAATGTCGAAAAAAAAACAATTTTTAGTAAATAAAAATTACTGTGTTTATCAGCTGAATATACTATTTTTGACAGCAAAAGAATACTCTTTTTGACAGCAAAAGAATACTATTTTTGACAGCAAAAAATACTATTTTTGACAGCAAAAAATACTATTTTTGACAGCAAGAAATACTATTTTTGACAGGAAAAAATATTATTTTTGGCAGCAATAAAATATTATTTTTGGCAGCAAAAAATATTATTTTTGGCAGCTGTAAAATACCATTTTTAACAATTAAAAAATGCAAAAAAAACATTTTTAATAAATAAGAATTACTGTGTTTAACAGATAATTATACTATTTTTGACAGCAAAAAAAATACTATTTTTGACAGCAAAAAATACTATTTTTGACAGCAAAAAATACTATTTTTGACAGCAAAAATATTATTTTTGGCAGCTGTAAAATACCATTTTTAACAATGAAAAAATGTCGAAAAAAAACAATTTTTAATAAATAAAAATTACTGTGTATCAGCTGAATATACTATTTTTGACAGCAAAAGAATACTATTTTTGACAGCAAAAAAAAAAACTATTTTTGTCAGCAAAAAAATACTATTTTTGACAGCAAAAAAAATACTATTTTTGACAACAAAAATATTATTTTTGGCAGCTGTAAAATACCATTTTTAACAATGAAAAAATGTCGAAAAAAAACAATTTTTAATGAATAAAAATTACTGTGTTTATCAGCTGAATATACTATTTTTGACAGCAAAAAAATACTATTTTTGACAGCAAAAAATACTATTTTTGACAGCAAAAATATTATTTTTGGCAGCTGTAAAATACCATTTTTAACAATGAAAAAAATGTCGAAAAAAACAATTTGTATTAACTGAAAAATACTGTGTTTATCAGCTATACTATTTTTGACAGCAAAAGAATACTATTTTTGACAGCAAGAAATACTATTTTTGACAGCAAAAAATACTATTTTTGACAGCAAAAAATACTATTTTTGACAGCAAAAAATATTATTTTTGGAAGCCGTAAGATACCATTTTTAACAATTCAAAAATGTCAAAAAAAAACAATTTGTATTAACTGAAAAATACTGTTTTTGACAGTTGAAATATAATATATTTGGTAGTTGAAGGAAAAGGTACTATTTTTGACAACAAATAATACTGTTTTTGGTTTTCGGCTGTCAAAAACTGTTTTTTTTTTATATTTGTTGTTCTTACTATATTAAGAAAGACTTCGCTGCAGAAGCTCAAGTAATTAATTACTACTTTATTTATATTTTTTTGCCTTTTTTCATTTGTTTTTTAACATATAGGTGAATATCTCGTGAACGGTTGAAGATAATCAAAAACCGATTTCAAATTCTTATTCTCCGGCTTATCGACGAGCTAATTCAACAAGAAAACAGTATTTGGTTTCATTTATTTTTTTGGCAAATACGTGAATATCTCGTAAACGGTTAAAGACAATCAAAAACCGATTTCAAATTCTTATTTTTCGGGTTATTACGATGCTAATCCAACAAGAAAACAATATTTGGTTTCATTTGTTTTTCGACATATAAGTGAATATCTCTTGAACGATTGAAGATAATTAAAAACGGATTTCAAATTCTTATTCTCCGGCTTATCGAGGTGATAATTCAGCAAGAAAACAAAAATAATTTTGCCCTCACTTGCACCGTGTCCTACTTCACGTAGGGTTACTAGATAGTATTGTACGAAAAAGAGAACACCAGTGCTAACTTTGAATAAAATTAATTTGCAAATTGCGAACACAAATTTCTGATGAAAAGCAATATTACGCAGAAACCTCCTCACCAGTTATAGTCAGTAAAATAAGTATTCCAAACTTATTTGAGCACACAACACACACACATGTATCCGCTAATACGATAAACCGTTCCACTTGCGAGAAAGTTTTAAAGAAAACTAATTTATTTTACACAAACGACAATCGCCGGCACCGATGGAGACGATTTAACGGACCGCCGCCAATTTTTGGAGAAACCGACAATTTCTAAAACGACCGATTGTCTCCTCGTAAATCGGCGCCGCCGGAATTTAAATTGGCCGGAGAAATTCTCAACATTTAATTTTTTTTTTTTACTTTCAAAATTATCATCACCGTTATCGCATGCAAATTCGCCGCCCGAGTTACGGAGCGTTAACAATTGCGGAACAGAGCGAGACTTAACCTCAAAATTATTCATCACTTGTGCGAATGATCCATCGTAAAATGTAAACGTTGAATCTGCATCCGCATGCCGTGTTTAAGAAAATTTCATTTGTTGCAATCGCTATCGCGCTGTTTGGCATTTTTCGAACATGTGCTACCAACGACCTCTAGGATTAAAAGGGTTAATCATTTAGTTTGCAAATGGAAAGGATACATTTTTCAATTGGATCGGACTTTAAAAAGTTTGAGAAGCACCGGAATAACGTGCATCTGTGTCATTCAGCACGTTCGAAAATTGTACGTATTTGTATGAAAACAATACAACAATAACGACGAATGCACACGTGAGTGTTGGAAATATGAAATGTGTGTGCGTGTACAGTTAGGCCATCACGGAAACGCGATTACATGTTTACACCAGAAATACCGTCGTCTCGCGACGCAACCGGGATATTTCAACAGTTTTTTGACGTTTTTGCCACGAGAGTGCCACGCTCGCTCCAGTATGCGGAATGCGTCGTCTGTTTTTGTTGGCGCACTTGGATTTTGTCACTTCAGCGCGGGACATTCGTAAATAGCCGTCGCGACGCGCCACGGTACAGATGTTCGAAGCGGATGGAGGAGGCCCCGCGCTAATGATATTCAATGATATTCAAGTGGGGCGCCGCTCCGAGGAAATTGGCGCGTGTTGCGAGAGAACCGAGGATTCTGCATAAGTGGACTAATGGCACACATTGATTTTTTTTTTTTGAGGAAATCCACTAGTTCATGAAAAGCAAAGAAACAAATTTTCAAGCCACTATACAAAATACCTTAAAACGACACAACGTGAATGAAATTGAAATATCTGACGTTTAATTTGGTTGTGTCAGGAGAATCCGGAAATGAACCGGGATGCCGTTATTTGCAGAAAATTTGCTCTCTCTCTCTTTGCTTTATTATATTTAAATGCACCAACACATTCCGCGCATTCTCACGGTATTTATGAAGAACAGGTGCGAATGGTGTGAAAATTTACTACAAGTTTGAACGTATACAAAATTACATCGTGTCAAGTTGGCACCCCAATAAAGATACCTAATAGTTCTGACTAGAGTTCTAGAAGTACCATCAATTTTTAAAGAAAGAGTTCTGTAAATTTGAGCTGTCATTTTTTTTAAGTGGTACCAACTCGACACTCTACCACAACATTGTAATCGAATGGTTCTGAACTAGTTTTCGGTTGGTACTATAGTTCTTAATGCTTTTTAAAAAGACTCACCGTGAGCAATTTAGAAAATTAAAAAAAAGAATTGATTTTTCAGAATTTGAACGGCCATAGCGGCTAAACGAAAACTCCAAATTGAACGCGGTTTGCAAATCTGAGCTCCTCGTACGTCAATTAGTCGGATCCAATTAAAATTAGAGATTTTTAATTTTTGACGAAAACATGAAAATCTACCCAAGGGTACCCCCTTCTAACTTTTTCTCAAAAATCGGCTTTGGAAACATTTCCTCAAGAAACCACTGGTTCGATTCCGGGTTTCTACACACCACTGGAAAGATCCCTTCAAGACGCCTCGGAAAATGTACTTTCGCAAGAAAAAATGTCAAATTGAGGCCCGTGACGCGTCAGCAAAGAAAACTCGAAAATGGAAAGAATCGAAAAAATCAACTTTTTTAATAATTATCGTAGATCATTGAAGTATACCTTCTTTTTCATCAGAAAGACGAGATAAATTGATTACCGTTAAAAAAATTCAGCTATCTTCAATAGCAAAAAAATTAGTCAGTCACCGTGAACATTTTAAAAAATTTAAAAAAAGAATTAATTTTTCAGACTTTGATCGACCGTAGCGGCTAAACGAAAACTCCAAATTGAACGCGGTTTGCAAATCTGAGTTCCTCGTACGTCAATTAGTGGGATCCAATTAAAATTAGAGATTTTTAATTTTTGACGAAAACATGAAAATCTACCCAAGGGTACCCCCTTCTAACTTTTTCTCAAAAATTGGCTTTGGAATCATTTCCTCAAGAAACCACTGATTCGATTCCGGGTTTCTACACACCACTGGAAAGATCCCTTCAAGACGCCTCGGAAAATGTACTTTCGCAAGAACAAATGTCAAATTGAGGCCCGTGACGCGTCAGCGAAGAAAACTCGAAAATGGAAAAAATCGAAAAAATCAACTTTTTTAATAATTATCGTAGACCATTGAAGTATACCTTCTTTTTCATCAGAAAGACGAGAGAAATTGATTGCCGTTAAAAAAAATCAGCCATCTTCAATAGCAAAAAAATTAGTCAGTCACCATGAACATTTTAGGAAATTTTAGAAAATAATTGATTTTTCAGACTTTGATCGGCCGTCGCGGCCAAACGAAAACTCCAAATTGAACGCGGTTTGCAAATCTGAGCTCCTCGTACGTCAATTAGTCGGATTAGAGATTTTTAATTTTTGATGAAAACACGAAAAAAAACATGACTAACCCCCTTGGAAATTTTGTTAAAAAATGCAACTTTCTTAAAAATCATCGTAGACTATGAATTATACCTTTTTTTTCATCAGAAAGACGAGAGAAATTGATTGCCGTTAAAAAATTTCAGCTATCTTCAATAGCAAAAAAATTAGTCAGTCACCGTGAACATTTTAGAAAATTTAAAAAAATAATTTATTTTTCAGACTTTGATCGGCCGTAGCGGCCAAACGAAAACTCCAAATTGAACGCGGTTTTGAAATCTGTGCTCCTCGTACGTCAATTAGTAGGATCCAATTAAAATTAGAGATTTTTAATTTTTGACGAAAACATGAAAATCTACCCAAGGGTACCCCCTTCTAACTTTTTCTCAAAAATTGGCTTTGGAATAATTTCCTCAAGAAACCACTGGTTCGATTCCGGGTTTCTACACACCACTGGAAAGATCCCTTCAAGACGCCCCGGAAAATGTACTTTCGCAAGAACAAATGTCAAATTGAGGCCCGTGACGCGTCAGCGAAGAAAACTCGAAAATGGAAAAAATCGAAAAAATCAACTTTTTTAATAATTATCGTAGACCATTGAAGTATACCTTCTTTTTCATCAGAAAGACGAGTGAAATTGATTACCGTTAAAAAATTTCAGCTATCTTCAATAGCAAACAAATTAGTCAGTCACCGTGAACATTTTAGAAAATTTAAAAAAATAATTGATTTTTCAGACTTTGATCGATCGTAGCGGCTAAACGAAAACTCCAAATTGAACGCGGTTTTGAAATCTGTGCTCCTCGTGCGTCAATTAGTAGGATCCAATTAAAATTAGAGATTTTTAATTTTTGACGAAAACATGAAAATCTACCCAAGGGTACCCCCTTCTAACTTTTTCTCAAAAATTGGCTTTGGAATAATTTCCTCAAGAAACCACTGGTTCGATTCCGGGTTTCTACACACCACTGGAAAGATCCCTTCAAGACGCCCCGGAAAATGTACTTTCGCAAGAACAAATGTCAAATTGAGGCCCGTGACGCGTCAGCGAAGAAAACTCGAAAATGGAAAAAATCGAAAAAATCAACTTTTTTAATAATCATCGTAGACCATTGAAGTATACCTTCTTTTTCATCAAAAAAACGAGAGAAATTGATTGCCGTTAAAAAAATTCAGCTATCTTCAATAGCAAAAAAAATAGTCAGTCACCATGCACATTTCAGAAAATTTAAAAAAATCGGTTGGTACTATAGTTCTTAATGCTTTTCAAAAATATTTTCTAGAGATAAAAAAATTTCGAAGTTAGAAAAAAACGTTCTGTAAAATTGAGCTGTCAGGATATTTTTTTTAATGAGGTGCCAACTCGACACCGCACCTCAACATTGTAAGCTAATGGTTCTGAACTAGTTTTCGGTTGGTACTATAGTTTTTAATACTTAAAAAAAAAACTTTCTAGAGATAAAAATTTTTGGGGTAAGAAAAACCGTTCAGTAAAATTGAGCTGTCGGGATTTTTTTTGAAAATGAGGTGCCAACTCGACACCGCACCCCAACATTGCAATCGAATGGTTCTGAACTAGTTTTAAGATGTGTTTGAGCTGGTACTAAACTTCCTGATAATTTTTAAAGACTTCTGTTGAATTTCCAGAAATCAAAATTTTGGAAATTTAAAATATTCAAATGCATATTACTCACTTAATATTGGTCTAATCAAAATATTGCATAACAATAATGGTTATAACGCGGAATCCCCAGGCAAATTTTTTTTTTGAAAAAAAGTCAAAATTTATGCGTTAATTTAGAAATTGCGAATATCTCGGAAAAGGAAACAAGTGCATTGGCGCACTTTCACGCGGATGAACCGGCATGGAGGCCAAATAGGAGAATATGCAAATTCCCCCGAGTGCCGCCTTTTATCTCCGTCGCATCGGCGATTCGAATAAATTTCAATAATTTCCGCTCTGGTTGACCACGTCCGCAATTTTAATGCATTCCTCTAATCGATCGCCATAAAATAGTGTTTAATGGGATCGTTACAGGCAAAATCAAAATGTAAAAAAAAAAAACAAAAAGTAGCTCAAGCAAATGAAGCGCTAAGAAAATTATTTGCACCAAGATATAATAATAAATAAGTTTAGAATATTTCCTATTAATTTGATTAAGATTCATAAAGGGATTATGTAGAAAAAAGAAAGAAATATAGTGCGCAGCTATTTCTGATGGAAATTTTCGGATAAACTAGTGATAACCTATTTTTGATTTTATTTTCTTTCTTTAGTTTTATAGCATCTGTTTGGAATGTTTTATGTACTTTTCATTGAAATTTATAGAGAAGTTTTGGGGAAAGTTGAATGAAGAAATTTCATCTAGAGACAATTGCAAAAAAATTAGTCACCATGAACTTTGAAAAAAGTCGATTTTTTCAAACTTTGAATGGCCGAACAAAGAATCCAATTTGAACGCGGTTTTCAATTCTGTGCTAATGAGTTGGATATGAGTGACGATTCAAATTTAGATTTTGGTTTTGGAACCTAAATATGGCTAGAACGTTTTAGGAAAAGAAGAGTAAAATTTATGAAGGGATTTTGGGGCAGATGTATAGAAATATAGTTGAATTGGGCTGCGTTTTTGTTGGAAATTTTCGGAAAAACTAGTGATCCAACCCATTTTTTTATTTTTCTTTTGTTTTAAAATTCATGAAAGGGTTTTGGAGTAAATTAAAAAAACATAGTCGTAGTGCGTAACATTACGAAAAAACTAGTGACAACCTATTTCTAGATTTTTCTTTTGTTTCATGGCTAACGTCTCCTATACATTAAAAAAATGCATCGAGGTATTTTGGGGAAAAATAAATTATATTTGCATTCATTTGGTAAAGCAGAGATTTTAATGTAAAATTCAAGAAAAATGAGTGATAATTTATTAATTGTTCTTTGTAGCTACATATGACTAAGAAAATTTCTGAAAACACAAAATAAAATTCATTAAATAATTTTGGGCAAAATGTAAAGAAATAGGGTCGAAGCGAGTTGCGATTTTTGATGAAAATTTTCCGAAAATCTAGTGATAACTCACCCATATTTGGATAGATAAAATCCAGAAATAAGTTGCTAGTTTTTTCGAAATTTTCCATTAAAAATCACTGCGTATTTTGACTATATTTTTTAATTTTCTCCAAAACACTACTTTCATGGATTTTTTTACTTTAAAACAAAAGAAAAATCCAAACATTCGGAAATTGTTCGAAAATCTAGTGATAACTAATGAGTCATCACAAGATTTTCGGAAAATTTCCATCAAAAATCGCAACTCACTTCGACCCGATTTCTTTACATTTTGTCAAAAATTATTTAAAATCCAAAATTGTTTGGATTTTTCTTTTGTTTTAAAGCTACGGATTTCTAGAATATTGGCAGTAAATTGTATTCCAATTCATTAGAGGGTTTTTGAGAAAATTAAAAAATATAGTGCGCAGTGATTTGTCATGAAAAATTCCGAAAAAGTTAGTGACAACACCTTTCTGGATTGTATGCATTCAGATATGTCTAGGTTATTTCCTATGCTATATATTAAAATTCATCAATGGGTTTTTGGGAAAATTAGGAAAATCTGATCAATATGGGCATTTTTTTTAAATAGCGATTTTTCACTGGGAAATCCGAGAAACCAGTGATAATTTATTTTTGGGATTTTTCATTTGTTTTATAGCTACATATGTCTAGGATGTTTTCTGAGAAATATTAAAATTCCCCTCGATGAGCATATTAAAAAAATAATATTGAAATGAAGCGATTTTGGGGGAAAATATAGTCGAATTTTTGATGGAAATTTTCGGAGAAACTAGTGACATTCCATTTGTTTTAAAGCTACGTAAAGCTCTAGAATATTTCCTGTAAATTTTATTAAAATCCATCAAAGAATTTCGGAAAAGATTAAAGAAATATAGTCGAAGTGCGCCGCGATTTTTGATGGAAAATTTCGAAAAAAAAAATAGTGATAACCTATTTCTGGATTCCATGTAACCGCATATGTTTAGGATGTTTCCTGTACATTTTATTAAAATTCATCGAGGGGTTTTAGAAAAAAATAGGAAAATCTGGTCAATATGTGCATTTTTCAAAAACAGCGATTTTTCACTGGGAAATTCGGAGAAACCTAGTGATAATCTGTTTTTGGATTTTTCATTTGTTTCATAGTTACATATGTCTAGAATGTTTCCTGTACGTTTTATTAAAATTCATCGCGGAGTTTTCTGGAAAATTGGGAAAATCTGGTCAATATGCTCATTTTTCAAAACAGCAAATTTTCACTGGGAAATCTAAGGAAAGTAGTGATAATTTTTTTATTGGATTTTTCACTTGTTTAATAGCTACATATGTCTAGAATGTCTGTCCGTATGTTTTATTCTCATTCTCGCACCCGCTTAGGTCTTAAGCCCAAGGGCTTTGCATTGGTTTTTTTTTTAATCGCGTGCGCTAGGAAGGAACGAAACTTTATTTTTACAATCAATTTACATAAAGCGCATTCGTGTCCCTTCGTTGTCTCCGTGACGTAACAAAAGTTTCGTGGGTAAAATTCGGAGGAAGTCGACGTTCTTGCTCTCTTGATCAATTAAAACGCTCTCCGCTCTGCCCGGGGACTTCCGACCCGTGGTTTTTATCGTCCTTCCATCCGTCGGTTTCCGGTCGCCGTGGTCTTAACAATCTCGAAACTTTAATAATAAATCGCTCGGTTTTCCTCCGCCATTCCGACGAATCCGTCACGCGACGCGAATTCATAACAAAATGACAAAAAAAAAAAAGAAACCGCACGAAATATTTTCAGAACTTCGCGAAGTCGAACATGTTAACAATTAATTGAGTGCTGCATGGAACGGATAAATGTGTGTTGACTCGTTTACAACTGTGTTAAGCAATTTATCCGATGCGTGCCGTCCGTCCGATTGCGGGAAGTGTGCGCGTAGCTTTATTCTGAATTGAATTTAAAAATTTCACCAGAATTGCATCTTAAAACTTAAAACTGGATCCGATAATTACCGTTTCCCTGTTCGAGCTGATGAATAAGTTCGTCCGAAAGACGGGGAGAGAATGTTTAGAATATTTCTTCGTATTAAAATTTCAAATTTTTCCGAATAATGATTCTGCCGCTTCCGCGACCCTTCGATGGAATTTGTTGACATAAAAAAAAAACGAGAGATTCAGTATCGAGTTAATCTCTAATCTGATTTCGATGTCTTAAGAATATACTTAAGGAAGACTTTTGTTATGGATAACAAGGCCTTTCATATCATCTTCGAATGTGCACAACAACCTCACAGTAGACGAGGAAAGGCCTGCTATAGTCTGTTCGCTGGAATCTGGCGGCTGAGGTCGTAAAACAAGGATTGACGCATCCTCGAAGAATACCTTGGTGGTTCATCTAATTGCATCCCATACAATTATTACTGTCCTTCGCTCCTATTGGGTACGCACTTTTACACCAGTACTTCTCAACAAAGATTGGTTTGAGATAAAAAATAGTACCGAGCTCCGACCCTCTTTTACGACCACAGCCGCCAGATTCCAGAGAACGGGCTATACTAACATGGCGAAGAAGCTCCTAGAAGACTAGCGGAAGATATTTGCATGTTAACTAGAGTGGAGGAAATACAATAGGCCAGGATTCCTGCGTCCCAGACCACAGATTGTTATTAAATAAAAAGACAGCTCCAGAAAGTTTCAAAACGACTGCAAGAATTTGATGAAACGTTTTGGTGGTTCAAAGAATTGCTGAAGCGTTAATGTGTCCGTCTGTGTACGATCGTCGCCGGGGCAACATTCAGAGCGGATAGCCTCTCTGCATAATTTCCATCATTCCGCGCCTCTGTCTCACCGCCCCCCTTCGGATTAATTTCCGCCCTGCATCCGCGCCTTGACCTTGAGAGAGGTCACGACTCCTCCGCGCCGCCGTCCGTCGTCTGGAGCTCTGCGAGCGGAGCGACCCCGTTCTCGGCATTTCCCCGGAATTAATTAGCAATTAACGCCCGAATTGACGATAACAATAATAATCCGTTCTCACACCGCGTTCCCGTACTAATAATAATAATAGTAATAATAATGCTGCTTGATCTAATTGCGTGCGCGGAATTAGGAAAATAATAATAATAATCATCACGAAAAAATGTGTATTGTTACTTTCGACTTCTAACATTAGACTCCTTTTGTTGGCAATGATTTGGAGCAATTAAGAGCGCTAATTGCGGACGCAAACAAATTGATGAAGTGATTCAACGCGTGAAACTGAAACACGATACAGATCGGCTTAACTTGGTTCCATTTTCGACCATGTGCTTATAACGACCCCTGGAATCCAAAGGGTTAAAACGGGGTTTATTCAGTAGCATTTTGGGTGGTGGTCAAAATTTAAAGTAATTCTTCGTAACCCATCATCAAGCTTGCACATTAGTTTATTCTTAGAAAGAATGTGTTTTTGCGACTTCTACGCCGGACGCTAATTGCCTCCGGGGCAGAGTTCAGATGATTTGGCTGATGTTTCCAAGTTGTGGAATGAGCGATACTTCGGACATTGAGGATGATTTTTTATGGAATTTTATCTGCGCGTTTCGAGTGCTCAAAAAATTAAAATGAAAATCTTCAAAAATCCATATCTCTGTTGAAAATTGTTGAATTTACAAAAACCAAATTGATTTTGAATAAGCGATACTTCGGACATTGAGGATGATTTTTTATGGAATTTTGTCTACGCGTTTTATATTTTTTTCTGCGATGTTTTCGGTCAAGTACTCAAAAAAATAAAACTAAAATTTTCAAAAATCCACATCTCTATTGAAAATTGTTGGATTTACAAAAACCAAATTGATTTTGAATAAGCGATACTTCAGCCATTAAAGATGATTTTTTATGGAATTTTGTCCGCGCGTTTTATATTTTTTTCTGGGATGTTTTCGTTCGGGTGCTCAAAAAATTAAAACTAAAATTTTCAAAAATTCATACCTCTATTAAAAATTGTTGGATTTACAAAAACCAAATTGATTTTGAATAAGCGATACTTCAGCCATTGCGAAAGATTTTTTATGGAATTTTGTCTGCGCGTTTTATATTTTTTCTGCGATGTTTTCGTTCAGGTGCTCAAAAAATTAAAACTAAAATTTTCAAAAATTCATACCTCTATTAAAAATTGTTAGATTTGCAAAAACCAAATTGATTTTGAATAAGCGATACTTCAGCCATTAAAGATGATTTTTTATGGAATTTTGTCTGCGCGTTTTATATTTTTTTCTGCGATGTTTTCGGTCAAGTGCTCAAAAAATTAAAACGAAAATTTTCAAAAAATCCATATCTCTATTGAAAATTGTTGGATTTACAAAAACCAAATTGATTTTGAATAAGCGATACTTCAGCCATTAAAGATGATTTTTTATGGAATTTTGTCTGCGCGTTTTAGTGCTCAAAAAATTAAAACTAAAATTTTCAAAAATCCACAGCTTTATTGAAAATTGTTATATTTACAAAAATCAAATTGATTTTGAATAAGCGATACTTCGGACATTGAGGATGATTTTTTATGAAATTTTGTCTGCGCATTTTATATTTTTTTCTGCGATGTTTTTGTTCAGGTGCTCAAAAAATTTAAATTAAAATTTTCAAAAATCCACATCTTTATTGAAAATTGTTGTATTTACAAAAACCAAATTGATTTTGAATAAGCGATACTTTGAACATTGAGGATGATTTATTATGGAATTTTGTCTGCGCGTTTTATATTTTTTTCTGCGATGTTTGCCTTCAAGTGCTCAAAAAATGAAAACAAAAATTTTCAAAAATTCATATCTCTATTGAAAAGTGTTGGATTTACAAAAATCAAATTGATTTTCAATAAGCGATACTTCGGCCATTGAGGATGATTTTTTATGAAATTTTGTCGGCGCGTTTTATATTTTTTTCTGCGATGTTTTCGTACAAGTGCTCAAAAAAAATTAAAACAAAAATTTTCAAAAATCCATATCTTTATTGAAAATTGTTGTATTTACAAAAACCAAATTGATTTGGAATAAGCAATACTTCGGCCGTTGAAGATGATTTTTTATGGAATTTTTCCTGCATGTTTTATATTTTTTTCTGCATGTTTTTGTTCGGGTGCCCAAAAAATTAAAACAAAAATTTTCAAAATTTCATATCTATTGAAAATTGTTGTATTTACAAAAACCAAATTTATTTTGAATAACCGACACTTCGGCCATTGCGGATGATTTTTTATGGAATTTTATCTGCGCGTTTTATATTTTTTTCTGCGATGTTTTCGTTCAGGTGCTCAAAAAATTAAAACTAAAATTTTCAAAAATCCACATCTCTATTGAGAATTGGTGGATTTACAAAAACCAAATTGATTTTGAATAAGCGATACTTCGGCCATTGAGGATGATTTTTTATGGAATTTTTCCTGCATGTTTTATATTTTTTTCTGCGATATTTTCCTTCGGGTGCTCAAAAAATTAAAACAAATATTTTCAAAAATTCATATCTCTATTGAAAATTGTTGTATTTACAAAAACCAAATTGATTTTAAATAAGCGATACTTCGGCCATTGCGGAAGATTTTTTATGGAATTTTGTCAGCGCGTTTTATATTTTTTTTGCGATGTTTTCGTTCAAGTGCTCAAAAAATGAAAACTAAAATTTTCAAAAATTCATACCTCTATTAAAAATTGTTGTATTTGCAAAAACCAAATTGATTTTGAATAAGCGATACTTCCGACATTGAGGATGATTTATTATGGAATTTTGTCTGCGCGTTTTATATTTTTTTCTGCGATGTTTTTGTTCAGGTGCTCAAAAAATGAAAACTAAAATTTTTAAAAATCCACATCTCTATTGAAAATTGTTGTATTTACAAAAACCAAAATGATTTTGAATAAGCGATACTTCGGCCATTGAGGATGATTTTTTATGGAATTTTTCCTGCATGTTTTATATTTTTTTCTGCGATATTTTCCTTCGGGTGCTCAAAAAATTAAAACAAAAATTTTCAAAAATTCATATCTCTATTGAAAATTGTTGTATTTACAAAAACCAAATTGATTTTAAATAAGCGATACTTCGGCCATTGCGGAAGATTTTTTATGGAATTTTGTCAGCGCGTTTTATATTTTTTTTTGCGATGTTTTCGTTCAAGTGCTCAAAAAATGAAAACTAAAATTTTCAAAAATTCATACCTCTATTAAAAATTGTTGTATTTGCAAAAACCAAATTGATTTTGAATAAGCGATACTTCGGCCATTGCGGAAGATTTCTTATGGAATTTTGTCACCGCGTTTTATATTTTTTTCTGCGATGTTTTCGTTCAGGTGCTCAAAACATTAAAACAAAAATTTTTAAAAATCCATATCTCTACTAAAAATTGTTGTATTTACAAAAACCAAATTGATTTTGAATAACCGATACTTCGGCCGTTGAGGATGATTTTTTATGGAAGTTTTTCTGCATATTTTATATTTTTTTCTGCTATGTTTAAATTAATCTAGGTTTTATTCTTGGTTGAACAAGACTTCCTGAAGTAATTTCTAAGAGGTTTTGCATTTAAGAAGAAAAAAAAACAATACACGCACGAGATTTTGTATTTTGGTGAAGTCTGGACGGCGAATGTAACAGAAACTCGCACCGTGAGCGGCGGCGGAGGAGAGCGCGCGGGCACACGGAAATTTACCTATTATTAGCCCCCCCGACTGTACGACTGAATCACATCAGGTTTTACGACTATAAATAATCATCATCACCCCGTTACAGGTCACTGTTATTTTTAAGCCGGCATGACCGATTCCGAACGGACCGACCGGCTCTCGCGCGACTTCCAGATTCCAGTAAAACTGTGGCCAATGGAAATGTTCCACGAAAATTTATACCAATTTTCAAGCTGGCGTACAAAACAAAAAATCACTAGCAGAAATAAAAAAACAGTGTGGACAATGGAAATGTTACACGAAAATTTATACCAATTTATAAACTAGCGATTTAAACAAAAAAAATCAATCGCAGAAATAAAAATTTAACAGCGTGGACAATGGGAAGGTTACACGAAAATATATATATCAATTTTCAAGCCAGCGACTAAAAATCATTTACAGAAATCAAATTTTAACAGTGTGGACAATGGAAATGTTACACGAAAATTTATATCAATTTTCAAGCCAGAAAAAAGAATTGTGAAACCAACCAAGTGCCTAATTTCAATAATTAAAAAATCACTCACAGAAATCAAATTTTAACAGTGGGGCCCATGGAAATGTTACACGGAAATTATACCAATTTTCAAGCCAGCAACAAAAAATAATTTACAGAAATCAAATTTTAACAGTGTGGGAAATGGAAATGTTGCACGAAAATATAATAATACCAATTTTCAAGCCAGCAAAAAATCACTCACAAAAATCAAATTTCAACAGTTTGGCCCATGGGAAGGTTACACCAATTTTCAAGCTAGCAATTAAAACAAAAAAAATCCAATTTTAAGAATCAACAACGGTCTCAGAAATCGTCTCTTTAACCCCTTTAGCAAAAACAAAATCGGTATTGCAATTTCCTGTTTGAAAATGATTAAAATCGCCCAACGCAATCGTTCAAAAACGGTATTGCGTTTTGCTGTTGCTGAATGATTAAAATCGCCCAACGCAATCGTTCAAAAACGGTATTGCGTTTTGCTGTTGCTGAATGATTAAAATCGCCCAACGCAATCGCTTACGAAGATAAAAACGTGTTCAAGATAATGACAAATTTCCAATTAATCAGCTCTACACACTCACCTTAATGAAATGATGTTTATAAGACGACAACCGGCTCTCAACCATCCCTCAAATTTGACTCAAACATGGAAATTCAAGAACAACACACACCACCGCACAGTCACACTCTAAAACACCGAACTTACTGATGGAACTGGACAACCTTGTACAGGTGCGAACCGCCGAATCAAATGACCTTTGCCCCGAGGCGATTCGCGATTCTTTCGTCGCCTGTTATCAGTGCTTATCTACAATGCATTCAAATTAAATCTCTTTTCAATCATTGAAAATTGTTAATTTATTCGGCAGTTTATTTTCCACCGAGTGAAGTTTTTTTTTCAATGTACCACACTCTGTTCGAATGAGATTATTTCGAAATTAAGTGATGGAGTGTTTAGAAATTTTTACAGTAGCGTAACCGCGAATGAATTTTGAATAGATTTATGGAATATCAAGTAGATTGCAATTGTTTTTATATTTTTTTCAAGCCACCGAAATTATTGTAATTTTCCACACAATTCCGAACACCGTTCTAATGAGATTATTTCTAAGTTGAGTGATGGAGTGTTTAGAAATTTTTACAGTAGCGTAGTCCTGAATTAATTTTGAATAAATTTGTGGAATTTCAAGTAGATTGCAATTGTTTTTATATTTTTTTCAAGTCGCCGAAATTATTGTAATTTTCCACACAATTCCGAACACCGTTCTAATGAGATTATTTCTAAGTTGAGTGATGGAGTGTTTAGAAATTTTTACAGTAGCGTAGTCCCGAATTAATTTTGAATAAATTTGTGGAATTTCAAGTCGATTGCAATTGTTTTTATATTTTTTTCAAGTCGCCGAAATTTTTGTAATTTTCCACTATTCCACACACCGTTCCAATGAAATTATTTCTAAGTTGAGTGATGGAGTGTTTAGAAATTTTTACAGTAACGTAATCCCGAATGAATTTTGAATAGATTTGTGGAATTTCAAGTCGATTGCAATTGTTTTTATATTTTTTTCAAGTCGCCGAAATTTTTGTAATTTTCCACAATTCCACACACCGTTTTAATGAGATTATTTCTAAGTTGAGTGATGGAGTGTTTAGAAATTTTTATAGTAGCGTAACCGCGAATGAATTTTGAATAGATTTGTGGAATTTCAAGTCGATTGCAATTGTTTTTATATTTTTTTCAAGTCGCCGAAATTTTTGTAATTTTCCACACAATTCCACACACCGTTCTAATGAGATTATTTCTAAGTTGAGTGATGGAGTGTTTAGAAATTTTTACAGTAGCGTAGTCCCGAATTAATTTTGAATAAATTTGTGGAATTTCAAGTCGATTGCAATTGTTTTTATATTTTTTTCAAGTCGCCGAAATTTTTGTAATTTTCCACTATTCCACACACCGTTCCAATGAAATTATTTCTAAGTTGAGTGATGGAGTGTTTAGAAATTTTTACAGTAACGTAATCCCGAATGAATTTTGAATAGATTTGTGGAATTTCAAGTCGATTGCAATTGTTTTTATATTTTTTTCAAGTCGCCGAAATTTTTGTAATTTTCCACAATTCCACACACCGTTTTAATGAGATTATTTCTAAGTTGAGTGATGGAGTGTTTAGAAATTTTTATAGTAGCGTAACCGCGAATGAATTTTGAATAGATTTGTGGAATTTCAAGTCGATTGCAATTGTTTTTATATTTTTTTCAAGTCGCCGAAATTTTTGTAATTTTCCACACAATTCCACACACCGTTCTAATGAGATTATTTCTAAGTTGAGTGATGGAGTGTTTAGAAATTTTTACAGTAGCGTAACCGCGAATGAATTTTGAATAGATTTGTGGAATTTTAAGCCGATTGCAATTGTTTTTATTTTTTTTTTCAAGTCGCCGAAATTTTTGTAATTTTCCACACAATTCCACTCACCGTTCTAATGAGATTATTTCTAAGTTGAGTGATGGAGTGTTTAGAAATTTTTACAGTAGCGTAACCGCGAATGAATTTTGAATAGATTTGTGGAATTTTAAGCCGATTGCAATTGTTTTTATATTTTTTTTCAAGTCGCCGAAATTTTTGTAATTTTCCACACAATTCCACTCACCGTTCTAATGAGATTATTTCTAAGTTGAGTGATGGAGTGTTTAGAAATTTTTACAGTAGCGTAACCGCGAATGAATTTTGAATAGATTTGTGGAATTTTAAGCCGATTGCAATTGTTTTTATTTTTTTTTTCAAGTCGCCGAAATTTTTGTAATTTTCCACACAATTCCACTCACCGTTCTAATGAGATTATTTCTAAGTTGAGTGATGGAGTGTTTAGAAATTTTTACAGTAGCGTAACCGCGAATGAATTTTGAATAGATTTGTGGAATTTTAAGCCGATTGCAATTGTTTTTATATTTTTTTTCAAGTCGCCGAAATTTTTGTAATTTTCCACACAATTCCACTCACCGTTCTAATGAGATTATTTCTAAGTTGAGTGATGGAGTGTTTAGAAATTTTTACAGTAGCGTAACCGCGAATGAATTTTGAATAGATTTGTGGAATTTTAAGCCGATTGCAATTGTTTTTATATTTTTTTTCAAGTCGCCGAAATTTTTGTAATTTTCCACACAATTCCACACACCGTTCTAATGAGATTATTTCTAAGTTGAGTGATGGAGTGTTTGGAAATTTTTACAGTAGCGTAGTCCTGAATGAATATTGAATAGATTTGAGAAATTAATAGATTATTATTACTAATAAGCGGAAAATTTGTACATGTACCTCCAAAGTAATGTTGAGCAAATTAGGAAAGAAATATTTTAGGATTTCAAATGGTTTCCAAAGAAAATTCAATTCTCATTTTTTGTACCAAATTTTTTTTTTAGTTTTTTTTTCATTTTTTTGGCGTAGGTTTGACCATTCAGCCCCTACCAAATTTAGTAGATATAATAATCATATTTAATTCGTGCCAATAACTTTCGTTTTAAGCAAGTCAACAACCGTGATCACAGTCACAGTTTAAAATCACTGATATTAAAAAGTAGCAGCTTTGCCCATCTCTACTATACACATACTTAATTAAAACAACACGCCCTCGGGTGTACTCAGTACTGGCAATCGATCACGTAAGTTTGTGCATTTTCACTTACTTCAAATGATCGCCCCATCATTTTGCAACGAAATCGTTCGCAATAGAGTGGAAATCTCAACAAATTTTATATAAATAAATAAAATGGTAGTTATGAATGAAATCCTTTACAATTCGTCTAATTGGACTCGGTAAACACGCAATTTCAATTCGAACGTAAAATTTCCAATTAGAGGACGGTTGCGTTAAACAGGTTAACAAAATATCCGTTACGCCCCTGTCGTTTCGAGCCGGCGAAGAATCTCTCGCATTCCGCGTAAAAGAGTAGAGAGGAAAAAAAAGGAAAACAAAGCGGACGTGACCGAATCGGAATTTTTCCACCGTGGACCGTGCAAATCACTTCATTTCTCACGGAACCGAATTAACCGTAATGCAAGCGAAATTGATCTCGCCGAGCGGGGGTGATCGTGAAAAAAAAAAGAAAAGGGGCGCACCCATGCCGGGGTTAAAATCCCAACGATCAACAAGATTCCGAATAAGAATCCAGCATTCGCGCATTGTCCGCGGCGAACCGGTTTCTCTCGAAGGGGGTAACAGTTCTCGGTAGTGCCGGATCCGTCCGTGGCCCGGCGTCGTCTCTCTCTCGGGGTGGGGTTTGCTTGGGTAGCAAAACGGGAACCCCGTGTGCACGGCCCGCCCGCCCTTCGATCGATTACGGGGGATTTAAGTGCTAGGTACTCACCGTGGCTGGTTAAAAATCACAAATTAATACAAAAATACCACTCTCTCTCTTTGTATGTCTCGGAGGTGACGGCACGACGCGTCCGCACGCCACGGAACATGCACAGGAACTGAAATTTAATATACCGAAATACTATTTATAAATGTGGCGCATGCGCGGCGACGGTAAACAGAAAATTTTAAAGCCCCCGGCGCCCCGCGCTTCCACGGGAAAACGGCACTTTTTCCGGCGCGCCCACACACACACACACACACGCACACACCCGGAAAATTCCCCACGCGTAGAAACAACCCCGAAAACTACTGACGTTTTATGGGTGCAGCGTTGCCACATTTTATTCGCGTCAAGAAATCCTTACACCGATTACCCGGTGTTGATTTTTCAATCAATTCTTGTAATGATGAGATGTGGACACTGGCGGATCCATGAGGAAGGGTGATTGCATCCCCTGAGCCTGATTTTTTTTAAATTTGAATAATGTCAGTGGTGGCATTTTAAAAATAATAATAGTTATTTATGTACCAAAGGCATTAGAAAGATGTTTGTGCGCGTACGATTACATACCCGAGGGTATGAGAGCCGCCCGAGGGGTATAAACATCAAGTGCAAACAAACTGGATTTTTCTATTAATCGCGGAAAAGCTATATCTGCCATTTTTGACATTCAAGCTTGCATCAACGTGATTCATGTATCGTGAAATTTTTTTCTAAATCTTTTTAACGGAAATGTCCATTTTGAAGTCTCTAGGGGCGATTTCAACAACTTCAGGAAAAAAAAGTGCTGTGTCTGTGTCTGTGTCAATGCGCGCCATAGATTTTCATATACAGGGTGCCCGGATTTCGCAGGAACAACATGTGCAACTTCTGTTAGAATACTAAAAAATTGCACAAATAAAATTGGTTTTATGAAGTGTTAAAATTGCCATGCAAATTGGTTCAAGCCGCATCTCGGTATCTTGGATAGTAAGGAAGTTACGGCAAATGAAAGAAATTGGGAGATTTTGTTTTTATTTTTATTTTGAACAAATGGGCTATGACAAGTGAAATTTGGGGGTGGATTCTTAACGAGCTCTCAAATTTGATAATTTGACCATCTCTCTACCTCTTCAAATACAGAAGTTGCCCATGTTGTCCCTACGAAATCCGGGCACCCTGTATATGAAAATCTATGATGCGCGCTCTATCTCAAAAACTAATATAGAAATTGCTATGAAACTTTAAACAGAAGTCTTATTTGACAATCCGAAGAACAGAAAAGCTTTTGGTCAAATTTCGTACACCGGAAATAATTGTTTAAATATGAAAAATATCACAAAAACATTTAGACAAATATTACCAACAAAGAAATGAACACCTTTTGTTCGAATTTTTTTTTATAAAACCATAGTTATTCGATGAAAAAAAAAATTTTCTTTTTCATTTTCGGTTTGTAATAATGAAACGATGACAGATACATAAAATTTAAATTAATAATAATTGTAGAGAATGTCAAAATGAACAACTTATGAAGAATAAGTTTTTTTTTTTAATCTCAAGTTTTTGAATAAACTGACTATTAGCATTTTAAGCATAATTTCTTATTTTCATCTTTCATAAATTTGGGGTTTTAAGCATCAGTTTCATCCGATCCTACAAAACGCTCGATGTATCGTGTGAGCCACAAAATTTTGTATCAGAGTTGGTTGTGAGATAAATGAGGTATGTCGTATATTATTACGATTAGTTCAATTGAATTAGATTAAAAAAATGAATTAATCTCAGACATGACTGCTATGTTTCTCTCTCTCAGGCATGGCGGACTCAGAAACAAAATTCTGTGGCTCACACCTTACATTAAAATAAATCATAAATAACTATGATACCATCAAATCGGAGAAAGTAACATGATGGCCACATCACCATTTTTTTTAATTAGTACGTATCATTATTCTTCTCAATTTCTACTAATCAAGATTCTACATGGACCACGTGATCGATAACCGGTTGGTCTAATATTGTATTTCATTCCCTTATCTTCGATTCGTATTACAGTAATTACTATTAATAACGAAGCCGATTAAGTCGTTGATAAGAAACAATAATTAAAGGCCTTCTACACACATGTTAAATAAGTAAATATAATGCGCGATTATTATCTCTATTACCAGACTAACAACAACAGTACCAATCAGCCATCTAACATACAACATTTACAACTTAGCATAAATTAAATAATAAATTGATATTGCGCGCAATACAGGTACCGCCACCTAGTTGCGTTAGCAGTAACTAAGGAAATCCATTGAAAGTGCATTTCAAGACATACAACCTCGCTCAACGCTATTTCCATTGATATAAAATTTAAATACAATTAATTTCATATATATTTTATATAAACAGATGGCTAGTTACTTAATTTTCATATATTTTTTTTAATTCAGTGGTATTTTTAGTTATTATCAAATTTCTTTCATCTAGTAACACTAGATAAGTTTAGCACTGTGTGTCCTTGTCAAAATGTTTTCTGGTTTTTTTCATTTTAATAAAACATTTACAGTTTAAAGTTTCACATTTCATTTTAGAATAATTTTCTAAGTTAGTCTTGTTTGTAGAAATAAACGATCTTAAACCAATGTTATTATCTAGTAGTACTAGTAATAACATGCAAATTTCTTTTGTATCATTCAATATCCGGCGTGGCATTAGCCAGGGAAGTAGTTGTTTCAATAAGTTATTTTTTTATAGTCTTAGTAAGACTTAATTTTTGCTTGCAGATTAACGAACCAGTTGAATATTTATATATTCAGGCTACATTTCGTTTTATTGTATTTATATTTTATATCTCCATTAAGAGACTGATAACAACGGTACCGTCAGCCATTCAACTTTGGACCCAGAACAACAACATCCATTTATGAGAACTAAGCCCAAATTAAATAATATATTGTTAATGAGAGAAGAGAAATAACACCATATGTGGCGCCATCTAGCTGTGTTTCAGTAACTAAAGATATCCATTAAAAGTGCTTTTCAAGACATACAACCTTACTTAACGCTGTTTCCATTGATGTAAACTTTACAATTAATTTCATATACAGGTTGGGCCATCCTGCGCCATCCGATACCGCGATCATAACGCCCCCATCGGTTAATCGTTATTACCAACTCACTCAATTAGCAGGTTGTACAATCTAGCGTTAATTTCTGCCAGATTTTAAATTCTAATTAACGCGCGATCGTAGCGCTTCCGGCGGTAGGTTTAGGTGTTACCAACTCAATTAGCATGTTGCACCATCTAGCGTTAATTTCTGCCAGATTCTAAATAACGCGCGATCGTAGCGCTCCAGGCGGTAGGTTTCAGTGTCACCAGCTCAATTAGCAGGTTGCACCATCTAGCGTTGATTTCCGCCAGTTTGTAAATTCCAGGTGACACTCGCGCCATCCGATGGCCCTGGGGCGAACAATTTAATTCGCACGGAGTGCGCAGGGCACGTCCGACGCGACGCACACCGGGCATATTGGCAAAACCGATCGCACGCGCCTGTCAAAAAAATTAACGAGAGACAAAATTATTCCACACAACAATGGCCGAGAATTTGAAAAAGAAGCCCAAGAAGAGCATTCTCAAAAATTCCAGCAGCTTCGACATTCACGACAAACAATCCAAGGCCGGCAGGTAAGCGCCCCTCCGAAAAAAAAAAAACCGTGACATAACCCCAAAGCCCAGCCCTTTGTAATTTAATCAGTGTCCCCCCTTTATCCGGCGCGATAACTCGCATGCGGGGATTAATTAATCAACATGAATGGAGGGACACACGTACCCGGTTTTAGTTCGGGTGGTGGGAAGTAATTGCGGTGTTACTGCTCGAGGCTATGTATGCATTGTTTGTATTTGTTTATTTTCATATCGTTGAAGACTAAGAGATGTGATTAGTGGAGGTATTGTTTGTGTTTGTTTATTTTCTTATCATTATTTAAAGACTAAGAGACGTGATTAGTGCTTTTATCTATTGAAAACGCGAAACTATTACTTTTTAAAAATTGCACGACTAATTTTAAATTCCTTTAGTGACACATCATACGAAAATTAAATGCTATTAATAATGTTTACTCACACTAATCATGATGATGGTTGCGACTATTACTACGTAGTAATTCATAATATAATCATTGAATTAAACATTTACTACGTTTTTTTATCACAATTTATTGGTGGTAGTGAAAAACATGGTATTTTAT
The DNA here is from genome assembly GCA_910593695.2 of Ocypus olens. Lineage (NCBI taxonomy): Eukaryota > Metazoa > Arthropoda > Insecta > Coleoptera > Staphylinidae > Ocypus > Ocypus olens. The sequence goes on from OU343061.1 coordinate 49,450,853, forward strand.
TCAGTGATTATATTTACCCACTAAATTTTTAATATATATGCTAAAATATATGATGAATGCAATCTAATCTTAGTATTAGCTATCAAATTAAAGCTCAGGTTACATTGAATGAGTCAACTATTACATAGTAACAGTAACAATCATTGTATTAAAACTGTAGTGGAAATAGAGCCCCTAAGAGATGACAAACTTCACCTCACAGTCTTTTTAGCATTTTGTAATCTTCAGTCTTCCGCTAAATAATTGTGTATTGAATTTCGCAGAAAAACAAAAGGAGGAGCGAAATGGGATGAAATGAATATAATGGCCACGTTGCACCCTCCCGATAAGGACTACGGGCACATGAAAATCGACGAACCGAAGACTCCGTATAACTTCGAGGGCCTCGAGGAGCACGAAGTCGAAAAACTGGATGCAGCTGATTTGGCTGAAAGGTACACGGTACACCGCTTACCTTCTTAGAAGTAGTTGTTTCAAGAAGTTATCTCTGCAAGACTTGATGAGAAATATGATTTTGATAAATCTTTTTCTAATCGAGCTGTGCAGGTTTGAGAAAAAAATTGGTAGAGCAAAATTTCACATTTCACTGTCTTTCTTACTCGTTCAACTTATTTATTAGTAAAAATCTGGACGCGTGATCAACGGATTGGATTGTAGGATAGGGCCCACCCACCACCCTTCGAATCAAGATTATTTTAAACTACAAAAAAAACTGTTTGGCTGAAGAATTTTTTTTTAACAATTTATTTGAGAGTGGTAAAGTTTAAAAATAACAAGGAACATGATTTTGTAGTTGTAATAAAAGTGGAACCGGGGGTGGTGGGTGGGCCCTATCCTACAGTCCAACCTGCCCACCCATCCTACAGTTCAACCTGTGGCTCACGCACCCATGTTTCCACCAATTAATAGAGTTAAGATGGTTTAAAAATTTTTAAAAACTTAGTTTCGCTTTTGAACGAATCCAGGATTAGATTTAAGTACCAAATATTTATTATTAAAATCACCGCAAGTTTATATATATTTTATATCAAACCCTTAGGATTCGTAAGGGAGCAGCCAACCCGCCGAAGGCGCTGCAGTCGAGCGACGAGAGCGAGGACGACGACCTCACTCCGGAGGAGAGGCAGGCGAAGAGGGAGTTCGAGAACAAGCGCAAGAAGCACTACAACGAGTACTACGCGGTGAAGCTGGCGAGGAAGCTGCTGGAGAAGGACGAGGACGACGAGAGCGCGGCGACAAGCGGCGAATCGAAAGCGGAGTCCCAACAACAGTAATCCATTAAACATACGTATATTCACTACTCCCTTCCCCTTTTTTTAGTCCGTAGCGTACGACTCGTTCGGTGGGCCCGGCCGTCGACCCTTCCACATATTTATATATTTTGTATTTATTTCCGCGGGCGCGCTGAACGGGGAGACTAAATGCCATAAACCGACGGACGATGAAATTCGTTTGTGTGCGTATCGAGGATATGTTATTATTTTAGAGACAATACTTAACGTGAATCAAATCGGGCATTTTAAGTTAATTTTATATTTATGATATAAATATATTTATATACATATTATATAGACACGAGAGTTATATATATCATTGACAATGTCCGCATTGTGATTTTTGATTGTAAATAATTCATGTTGAAGAGGTGATTCATAGAAATATATTAACTAGAGAAGAACCCAAGGCAGGCTTTCATTTCTGCATCCTCTCTCGCGCGTTTGCTCCCGATTATTCCTGTTGATTCGGTTTAATGTTATTGCAGGTCCCCAAAGCGGTGGTTGGACAAATTTAGGAAAATGTTCATCAGGAAAAGGAAGGCGAAACACAAAATCACCTCGAAGATGTGATAATAAATTATAGGCAAATAATGAATGGTTTTGATATTTACTCGTTAAGAAAAGTGATTTTACTATCGAATAAAAGGGCCAGATCAAGATTAAGATTAGTGAGAACAGAAGGACTTGAAGGGGAATTGAAAAACCTCACTAGTTGCAGCTACATTAATAGCTATTAATATAACAAGGATATTATACGATTCATAAAAAACGTCCAATATGCATTTGTTCGAGTTATATTCTAAGCTTTATCGATAAAGAGAATTGCGATAACTGAATTTAAAGGTGCATGATCATAATAATCGACATAAAAACGTCCGAGATGATTATAAATTGCATATTTTCAAGTTATATCGATTAAGAGAATTGTGACAACTAAATTCAAAGCGTGCATCGTAAAAAAACCTGTGACGGCATTCATGGAAATCTTAATATTGTAGATTTACGAACATTAAATATCCGTGTTGTTCGTGTAAAGGAAGCTCCATTTATTATTGTTGCCTCGGTGGTAAAATATTCTTAATTTTCGACTAGTTTCAGCAGTTACAAAAAATGTATATTACTTAGTTTTGCAGTCACGAACAGGATGAATATTCACATATTCAGGCTAAATTTCGTCTTTATTAAATATACAGTGAGATCAGAAAGTCAAAAATAGTTGGCAGCACATTTTCTGAAAATGGGGATAATAATTCACGTAATAGTATGTTGGCTGCTGGATCAGTGCAGTACTAAGAATTTTGATGTCTTGTGGTTTTTTGAGGTTACTTGTTTTAAATATGGTAACGTCAAAAATGACAAGACGTCAAAATAAATAAAATGTACAGGACGGCAAACGTAACTTGCCGTTGCGCAGTGGCAAAATTGTGGGCGGAACCTTCGAAGGGAACAGATTTCGTGAAGAGTTCGCTCGCCTGGTACATTCAATTATGTGGAGGAGAGCGCCCGATATAATTGTAAATGAACAGCGCACGCGAAGAATATGTGCTTGCTTATTACAGAGACTGTACTGTAGAGAGAGCTTTTGCTTGCTCTCTGCGCGTCTGGCCAACTTAAATTTGCCGTCCTGTACATGCACTGAAATAATTCAGGCAGCCAACATCAGATTACTTAAATTATTATAGGGATTTTCAGAGAATGTGCTGCCAACTATTTTCGACTTTCCGATCTCACTGTACTTATTTCATTAAAATTATGATGCTACGATTGTTAAAAAACCAAAATTTTGAGCCTTTTTAAATACTCTATACGAATTTTTAGCAAATAACTGCCTAGTAACTAACGGTAACACCACCCTTGTTTCGAACAAAGAATCGATTCCGACAAAATGACATCATCAACAACAAACCAACATAACCTCAAAAAATACATTCCGAATGTGATTCCGAACAAATCACCCCCATGAAAATCAATCAATGGCAGAGCTACTAAACGAATTAATAAAATACCTCCAGCTAGGATCACGCCTGGATTTAAAGGATTACGCCCTCACACAAGTCCTAGGTGCGTTTTTTTTTTACATCAGCATTTTAAGGTTATGTAATAAAGACGAAAAACTCTGCTCGCGTCACCAACAGGTTGAATATTCACATATTCAGGCTATTTTTTGTTTTTATTACATTTATTCAATTGATTTATTTTAAGGTTATGTTTACAACCACATGCTTCGCTAACTTCCCCCCATTTACAGGCCTAACCGGAACCGACGACGGTTTAACCGCAATCATAACAATCCCACAACTCCTTGTCAACCTGATATCTCTCTTAAACGACAACAACGCGACCGTCTCGAAAGAATCGGCCCTTAGTTTGGTGAACATATCCGCCAACGAAAAGGGCGCAGCCGCCTTAATCCACCTCGATATCGTGAACACGCACAACAACAAGCTGCAGAAGCCCCCCGAAGAGATCGTGCGCACCGTCTTGGGTTTCATAATCGACAAGGAGAGCGCGATCGCCGATCCCTGCTGCATGATCCTCTCGAACCTGACGCGAAACTCGCAGCTGGTTCAGAGGGTCATCGATCAGATCGAGGAGAGCGGCATCAGCTTCGATAAGCTGATCAACGTGTTCACGAAAAATAATTACAACACGAAAGGCGCCAGGCTGAATTATTTGGGCCCGGTGCTCTCGAACCTCTCGCAGAGTCCTACGGTGAGGAGGTACGTTTTGGACAAGGAGAAGTGCGTGATACAGCGGTTGATTGCGTTCACCGAGTATAAGGATTCCGTCGTTAGGCGTGGAGGAATCGTTGGTTAGTTGATTATTTTAGAAATGCGCATTACTATGAAGTGAAATCTACAGGAGCGATTCTAACATAATTATGGTTACTTACTTTGGGTGTTCTCCATCCTAATATTTTAGGGACGCTCAAGAATTGCTGTTTTGACAGTGATTACCACGAGTGGCTTCTCGGAGAGGACGTCGACATTCTGCCTAGGTTGCTGCTCCCTCTTGCTGGGAACACGGAGTTCGATGATGAGGACAACGACAAGCTGCCTCCGGAGCTGCAGTATCTACCTGAGGACAAGGAACGTGAAGAGGATCCTGATATTAGGTAAAGGTATTGACGGATTGCAAAAGAAATGAAGTTTTTTTAACACCAAATGGTGGGGATGATAAATATTTAACGGATTCCAAAATAAGTGATATTGTTTCAACAAGATGATAAGATGGGTCATTGCATTTAAGATTTCCAAGGTGTGGTGTGGTAGGGATATAAATTTAAACATAAAATAGAAATTGACTTGTTTTGGAGATTTTTTTATTTTCACCTTATTTTCTGAGATACCAGGCTGGGTATCTTTAAAAAAAATCATTTCTGGCCGCGCTATGAAGGCATCTGAGGTGCTATCTGTAACCTTCTAAGAACCACTGATTTATAAATGGAAGCCGAAAGTGCACCAAAAGCTAGCAAGTATAGTTAACATCTGTGAATGTAAAGTAACAAAATATCCAATCACTTCTGATGAGGATGGCCCTTCCGACCCTTCATTAACCACCTCAGACGCCTTCATAGCGCAGCCAGAGTATATACTCAGTTCACTTTTTATTCTCACTGCTGTTGGCGACATTTTTTGGTAGTAAGAAAAAGTTGTCATTGCATTTTTTTGGTCATGTTGCATTTTATATCCCTCATTCAAATATCAACGTTTTATTGAAATTATAGGTTAACAACATACTTCAATCATAATGCTAATATAAGGACAGAAAAACACCCCGACTGCAGCGAGAATAAAACGTGAACAGAGTATACTTTTAATATTAGATGTTTTTTTTTTCAGGTGTATGCTATTGGAAGCTTTGACCCAACTCTGTGCCGTCAGGAAGAACCGCGAATACGTAAGGGATAAAAATACGTACGTCATCCTGCGAGAGCTGCACAAGTGGGAAAAGGACAAGCAGGCGCTGCTCGCCTGCGAGAACCTCGTCGATATACTGATTAGGTACGCGCCGCGCCGACTTGTGTTTGCATCGCGGACCTCGAAATTGTTTTTTAATGTTGCAGGACGGAGGAGGAGATTGCGCAGGAAAACATTAAGGATCTAGAAGTGCCCGAAGACCTCACGGAGAAGTTCAAGAAAATGGATTCGGACTTCCTCAGTGAGAGTTAAAAACTTATATTTGTTTTATTTTATAAGAAAATATAGATGAAATATCAGTCGATTGGTTCATTTCTTCTTTTCATCAACAGCGTAGAAATATCTGTCCTCATCCGTGTTCTCCTAAAAACAAAAAGGTATTCAATCATTTTTTTTATGGGAAATCATAAATGTATTGGTAGAAGCGCCAAAGTGGCGGAATCCTGAATGCTGTACCGTTTCCCCATCAGCAAGTAACTACACTGATTAGACCTGAAAGGTCAAAACCGGTCGGTAGGTGTTCTGATTGGGGAACAATATTAAATGTATTACTTAACAACGAAACTTTTTATTCTGTTGCAATTTTTTTAATCTGATAATTTTCGTTTTACTAGTTCTAATTTAGATTGTTGCTGTTTCGTTTCTAGTTGTTCATATTTTATTCTCGCCACACTCGGGGTGTTTTTTGTCCTTATATTGACATGTTGTATTTTTGATAGTAATGATTGAAGTGTGTTGTTAACCTATAATTTCATTACAACGTTGTCATGTGTTCGAGGGACATTATCAGAGATGAGTAGAGAGATTGACAAAGGAATACAAACGGGCGAGCCGGCTTTTTCGTCCATCTGCTAGCGCCACCTAATAGAAAACAATCCGAAACAGCCATGTGATCTTATTAATATGTCAATGTCAATCTATTCATCGGCGTAAAGACGCTCGTGGAGCAAGAGAGAAACGCTCCGGGAAGAAAATTTTAGCAGGCGTGGTAAGGGATGGTGTAAGAGAGGAACATTTATGCTAAAAATTGAGTGAAGTAAGATCACATGACTGTTTCGATAACCTGTTTCGATTTTCTCCTATTAGGTGTCGCTAGCGTAGGGATGAAAAATCAGAAATATGATATTTCCTTATGTATTTTGAGCGCTTGAAGCTAATTCTACGATTAATGTTTTTTTTACAATCATTTAAAGCATTTTTTATGCTGGGTTTATAAGACTCAACGTTTTCTTATTAATGACATCTTTCCCTTAAACATTAAACGCTAAACGATAGTCACTAAACCCTTTGTGTTGTTGCTGTTTTGTTTATACACATTGTTATAATTGTTATTAACCCAGATATGGCTACAGTTCTGTATGTTGGATGACTTCTACCTCTTAAAATTAGATCTGGAATATCGTCAGCGCCATCTATAATTTTTTTATTCCAATAAGTACGTTCAGTGATTATTCATAGACATTTGAACCTCTTTAAATTATATCTAGAATATCTTCAGCGCCATCTATCATTTTTCTATTCAAACAAGTATGTTCAGTGATTATTTATTGACATTTGAGGCTCTTAAAATTATATCTAGAATATCTTCAGCGCCATCTATAATTTTTCTATTTCTATAAGTACATTAAGTGATTATTCATTGACATTTGAATCTCTTAAAATCACATCTAGAATTTCGTCGGTGCCATCTATAATTTTTTTATTCCAATAAGTACGTTCAGTGATTATTCATTCACATTTGAACCTCTTAAAATCATATCTAGAATATTGTCAGCGCCATCTATCATTTTTTTATTCCAATAAGTACGTTCAGTAATTATTCATTGACATTTGAACCTCTTAAAATCACACCTAGAATATCGTCAATGCTATCTATAATTTTTTTATTCCAATAAGTATGTTCAGTGATTATTCATTGACATGTGAACCTCTTAAAATTATATCTAGAATATCTTCAGCGCCATCTATCATTTTTATATTTCTATAAGTACATCCAGTGATTATTCATTGACATTTGAACCTCTTAAAATCACATCTAGAATATCGTCAGCGCCATCTATATTTTTTTTATTCCAATATGTACAGTGATTATTCATTGACATGTGAACCTCTTAAAATTATATCTAGAATATCTTCAGCGCCATCTATCATTTTTATATTTCTATAAGTACATGCAGTGATTATTCATTGACATTTGAACCTCTTAAAATCACATCTAGAATATCGTCAGTGCCATCTATAATTTTTTATTCCAATAAGTACATTCAGTCGTTATTCATTTACATTTGAACCTTTTAAAATTTTATCTAGAATACCGTCGGCGCCATCTATAATTTTTTTATTCCAATAAATACGTTCAGTAATTATTCATTGACATTTGAAGCTCTTAAAATTATATCTAGAATATCTTCAGTGCCATCTATCATTTTTCTATTTCTAAAAGTACGTTCAGTGATTATTCATTGATATTTGAACCTTTTAAAATCATATCTAGAATATCGTCAGCACCATCTATCATTTTTTTATTCCAATAAATATGTTCAGTAATTATTCATTGACATTTGAAGCTCTTAAAATTATATCTAGAATATCTTCAGCGCCATCTATCATTTTTTTATCCCAATAAGTACGTTCAGTGATTATTCATTGACATTTGAACCAAAGAGGATTATATAAAGAGTGGCAATGTAATGGACTGAATATGAAACCGAGTTTTCGATCCGATGATATATCTGTTTCAATCATTCTTCTCCGTCGCTCAATCCGTGATTGGTGAACTGATTTATTCACGTGCATAGAGATAACACCCCGCTGATGATTGGCAGTGAAACCATCCCCTCCCGTGGACTTAAGACAAATATGAAATTAGTCCACCAATAACAGTCGGAGCGACAGACATGGAATTACTATCAATCCTTCCCTCTCTGTTCTTAGTTAGTACCAAATCCGGAAGCTAGAGGCTCGGTTCTAAAACTGGATCCAAAATCAGTCCATTACATTGCCACTCTTTATATAATCCTCTTTGTTTGAACCTCTTAAAATTATATCTAGACTATCGTCAGCGCCATCTATCGTTTTTTTATTCCAATAAATATGTTCAGTGGTTATTCATTAACATTTCAACCTTTTAAAATTATATCTAGAATATCGTCAGTGCCATCTATCATTGACATTTGATTGTTTTTAAATCTTAAACACTTGATTTAGAGAAACACATCATTTACTTTCCTTTAATTTAAATCTCGGGCAAATGTGGGTTTTGGTGCGTACATCACAGCATTTAAATAGTGATAACTTCAATTACCTCAGATGATTTTTTCCAAAAGCATTCGGTGAACAGGAAAGCCCTCTCGCACTTATCGACGGATTTCATCGCCGTGCAAGTGTACAAAACGTATTCGAGAACGGGCCCCTCGATACTCCCACTTTCCTCGAGGGCGGCTCGCATCTCGTGCAACTCGAAACCGCCGTCTTCGTCCATCCAAGCGTACTGCATGAACAAACAGTGCAGGAAACACTTGAACATCGAGGATTCCGAATGCGAGAGCTTTTTGCTTATTAGAACTTCATTCATAGTTCCTGAAAAACAAATTATAATAATAATCAAAATTTTTGGTGGTTTTATCTAATTTATGTGTATCTAAAAATGCGTTTTAATATTCTTCATTATGACTTGATGAGTGTAAATTTTCTTTGTAAAATATTGACACAATAAACACTTACAGCCTAATCAAAATCTCGTGACACTTGGAGATAAAGTTTGCGCGGAGTGAGAAAGTATTGGGAGATCGCGCCAACAAATCTCCATGTGGAGAATTGAATAGGCCTCCCCTCTCTTGAAATTTAACCCTTTGCACCCGTATGTCGACTTATTGTCGACACAATACATGTTATCACTAATAAATACGAGTGCAAAGGGTTAAGATGGTCACTGCACAACATGCCACTACTTACTACTATGCGTTGTAGCTTGCATTGACACAATCAGTGACAATATTGTTTATGGTGGAGGCTTCTACTTCGTTATACATGTTGTAAATGTAATAAAAACACTTTTACTTTGTTGGTATAACACAAATTTTTATTGTTGACTATAGTTTCGGCAACGTAACTTGCCATTGGCAAGTGTTTTACCAACAGAGTAAAAGTGTTTTTATTACACAATCAGTGACAGTCCAATTTGGCATGAACGAAGGTATTTTAAAAGAAGTGTTGATTGCAATATTTATATCAAATCAAAAAAGGTTAAGGTTTTCGAAATTTTTCTAAAGCTAAAAATTTTCGGCAGTAGCATGTGTTGAGGATAAGTGACAACTTTACAAATCGAAATAAGTTGAATGACAATTCCTTATATTGACAAAGACATTCGTTGAGTAATGGACACACAGAGCTCTTGATGATGGAAATAGTTAATGTTAAAGCTGATTTGTTATTATTAACCCATTACTTCCCATTGTACTCAAGTGACATCTAGTGGCAATGTTATTTACTTTATATAACGTATCTGTGATGCAAAATCTTCTTTATTGATGATAGAGCAATATTTCTTTGAGTTTTTTTGTCTTAGTGTTATTACTATCTTTATTGTGACGCAACTTCATTTTTGTTTACCAGAATATTTTTAAGTTTTTTTTGTCTGTTAACCATTTTCTGAAATAAAGTAGACTTATTTTTATTATTATTTAGCGGTGATTCTATTCAGTATTGCCTAATTGATTTTTAACAGATATCTGAGAATATAAAAATCTTTGGAAAAAATTGTATATCATGGGATGTAGTAATGGGTTAACAAAGAACAAATTTTAGATTATACCAATTACTTACTGATACTTATTGGTGATGTTTTATTGCACGTATTTATGTACTTCAGGTCAGTTTCGAAATCTCCACTTGCTAGCAGGAACACGGCGGAGGTGAGCGCAAAAATCGTAATTAACTTTTCCATCGTTGTTGTCTATTGATAATCAGCAGGGTTAGTGATGTTATATGGGTTGATGCGGTTATCATTTGAGGTCTTCCTCTCTGAAGCTTCATTCGTGCGGGGGCGTCGCAATCACACAAAATTTGGTTTATCATTTGTCCTGGTTGAATGAACTAAATACGTGTATACAGAGCGTGCAATCTTCATCTGCATAAATGTATCACTCCTGAAAAATATAACGGACGTGTTATCTCTCCAAAATTTAAAGCTTAAACTATTAAAAAAAGTTTGAAAATTTTAGATTTGTAGAAAACCCATTTTTAAGCATTTTTTGTATCATTCAATATCCGTGCCGAGTGGCACTAGCCAAGGAAGTAATTGTTTCAATAAGTTATTTGTTTATAGTCTTAGCAAGACTTAATTTTGCTTGCAGAGTTACGAACAGGTTGAATATTTATATATTCAGGCTATATTTCGTTTTATTGAATTCATTTTTAAGCAGTCGTAACTTGGTAAAAAAACAAAATTTAAAGTCTAAGGTTGAATGAACTAAATACGTGCATACAGAGGGCGCAATTTTCATCTCCATAAATGGATCACTTTGGAAAATATAACTAACGTGCTAATCTGTCCAAGATTTGAACTAGAAAAAATGTTAGCGTGTCAGTTTAAAAATTTTGGGTTCATAGAAAACCCATTTTTAAACGGTCATAAATTAAGGGAGTCCTTCGTATCTAATTACAATGCGCTCACTGTATATTAGGATGGAAAAAAATTTAACAAAATGGATTTGAATAAATTTGAGACCTCACTTATTGCAGAAGCATTAAATAAATTCAATAAAGACGAAAGTAGCCTGAAAATATGAATGTTCGTGACTCTGCAAAAAATTGATTTGATATGAAATTAACGAATATATTTAGCACACAAACTATTGCACCGCTGATATCATTCACCTTCTAAGAAGCAATTAAACCGTTCAGTCTACTAGAAAATAGTTTCTTAATCAATGCAAAAAAAAAAACCACACAAACCACGAATTAAAACTTATCACACCTAATTCTCGGTATTATCATTTTCAACTGCTTTCGCATTTTGATTAATCACTTCCACCGAATTCCTCCGCAATCAATTCGCGTATTGACCCAGTATTATTTAATAATTAGTTTCCTTTTTAGATACCAACGGTTTTAGCATCATTATCAAGCTCGATTGTGATAGTTCTGTAATTGTAGGCACCGCAAAACCAATCGGTATATAAACCCCGCGTAGTTGCGGATTTGGCAAAGTCGTTCAAACATGAGTGGAATTGTTGTGTACTTCTGCGGATTTCTGTTGGCCGTTCGGGCCCTTCCCATGGAGGACAAGAGTTTAAGGAGCATCGCCGAGAGGACCGGGATGCTGCTGGAGAACCTGCAGGAGGGCGTCAACCCCGAGGAGTTGGGGGAGTACTTGGAAGGGGATCTCATTGTGCCCGCGGGGAGAAACGGTCTCGTCGATGAGAAGCACCTCTGGGAGGGCGGCGTGATCCCGTACGAGATCAAGGGGAGTTTCAACGCGAAGGAATTGGACATGATCAGTAAGGCGATGGATGAGTATCACAATCACACGTGTCTTAGGTATATTTTTCACCGATTAAAAGTTGTTTTAAAAATGCAACCATTCTCAGTGTTTAGTATCAATGCTTAGTGATTCACTATTGTAGAGATTATGTAAATATTTTATTTCAAATATGCCAATAAATTATTTGTTATTATTATTATTAAAATCATAAAAGCGGAATTAGTTTAAACTTGTTTAGCATGTTTTTACCAAATAAAATTTAACAAACAACTTGTGACATGGAATTCCAAGAAGCAATTATTGAATTGTGTAACTTTTGGTTTTGCCCGTGCTACTTTGATTTGGCATAGCATAAACCCAGGTTTACTGAAAAATTACTTTTTTATTGTAAACTATTTCTACGAAATATTTTTCCACTGTCACAAACTTGCTCATTTATGCAAAAAAATATGAAAAAAACATTCCATAGCTAAAAGGGATTTTTTTCCGTAAATTAAGGAAAATTGGTAACATAATTTTATTATATGCGATTATTAACCCATATTCGCCTGAGATTTAAATTAAAGGAAAGTAAATGATTTGTTTCTCAAAATCAAAAATAAATATTTTTCTGTTAAATGTCAATGATAATCACTAATCGTGATGGTAGATGGCGCTGGCAACATTCCAAGCATAATTTTTAAATTGCCATCCTACCTATACAACTGTAGGTATATCTGGGTTCATTGTAATGATTTACCGTTATCATTATTAAATATTTACACCAATTATGTTTTATTTAGATTTGTACCAAGAATTGTAACCGATAAGGATTACATGGTACTGAACAACGAAAGGTCGGGTTGTTGGTCGCTCGTGGGAAAGCAAGGAGGACCGCAGATAGTGAATTTGCAGACACCAGCCTGCGCCTTCAAAATAGGTACCGTGATTCACGAGATGATGCACCTGGCGGGATTCACCCACGAGCAGAACCGCAACGAGAGGGATGATTTCGTTAATATTATTTGGAGTAATATTCCCGAGAGTAAGTCAAATCACAAAAATCGTGCACGTGCAAAACGTTATTTTTTTTCTCCGGCAGAAAGGCGCATCAACTTCGAAAAATCCAAGGAACCTGTGTCCGGTTACGGCGTGAACTACGATTTCGACTCGGTGATGCACTACAGCAACCGCAGCTTCAGCATCAGCGATAACGGATATACGATTGTACCAAAAGTAAGTTAACAAAAAGAGGAGCAGGGGGGGGGGGGAGGATCTATCGGGTTTGAGGTAAAAATTGCTAAATTTACTCAAAATGCATTCAAAATTATGAAAATTGTAAAAACTCCATTATACAATTTTGAAATACGTCATAAAAAATTCGTGAAAAATATAAAAACAATTATCATCAACTGAGTGTTAACCACCAAACGGCCATAGCAAAATTTTAATTAATTGTTATGCCTTTCGTATGTTATATTTTTATTTATAAAGGGTGTTTCAGAGCTTTGGGAACGGCCAATCACGTGCTTATTTTCCAAAATTTTGAAAAATGTTTTATACAAAAGTTGTGTACAATAGTGAGCTGCACGCCCTAAAAATATTTAAATTTATACAGGGTGTCTCATAACAAAGTTACAGACCAAACTTATGTTTTTTTAAATGGAACACCCTGTATTTTTTGTCATTTTTGAATTATATGGAGCAAATAAAGGTGAGTTACTTCAATACTCCCTATACCTATTGTTTGCCGTTTTCGAAATATTTGAAGATTTGTTGAAATGCATGGTCTGGGTGAAATTTTATTTTTGCCCCAGTAATTGACATTGAACGATTAAAATCATTTCTATTATTTGGTTGAAGGTTTGAACTATAGAGCCAACCATGATTTCATACGCTGAGTTATTATATGCGAGAGCCCTCCGAGCCAAATTTCTGGGCGCACGCCTGAACATAACACCCTTTTTGTCTATTGAAATTTGTCAGTTTGCTTAATGTACTTTTTTCTACGTCCGTTATAAAATGCCCAGTTTTTTCATTAATTTACGTTCATAAATAACTACCATACAATTATTTCAACCAAATTAACATGGGGCAAGGTTAGGTTAGGTTACAAAATTCACAGTTATTTCATTAATTTGCGTTCATAAATAACCATTACGCAATTTTTTCAGACGAACGAGCCTGTAAACATGGGGCAAAGAGAGGGTTTCAGCAAGAAGGACATACGGAAAATCAGGAAAATGTACAAATGCCAGGAACGCGATGAAACACCAAACCAACCCACAGAGGGCAGCACAAACACTGGCCCGAATAATAATAACGCCAACGCTGGCAATCCATTGGCTGGATTGGTGTCGTTAATTTTCGGTTGATCTTGTTAGAAATATACAAATTCACGTGCACTAATGTTCAGTATTGAAAATAAAAATTGCAATAAAACAAGTAAATTCATTCCATTATCGTCCTCTACAGGTGGGCAAACATAACTTGCCGTTGCGCAGTGGCAAAATTGTGGGCGGTACTTTCGAAAGGCGCTCTCCATAGATTTCGTAAACAGTTCGCGCGCCTGGTACATTCTTTTTCAATGTGGAAGAGAGCGCCCGATTGAGTTTTAAATGAATAGCGCACGCGATTACGTTTATTACAGAGGCTGTACTCGGCCGGTAGTAGAGAGAGAGCTTTCACTCTGCGCGTCTGGCCAACTTACATTTGCCATCCTGTACATTCTTCTACAGCGAGGGTGGCCAAAGCGTCCACCGCGGTCGACCGCCTCTTTGATACGTACACGTTAAACTCATACTCATGAGAGATGTCTCATGATTCCATTCCTTTGGAATGTACGGTTCAAATTTTCTTGAACATGTGTCGACACTTCTACGCACGCGGTAGTCCAGATGTGTTTAAAACGTACAGCAGACGTATTGACCATTTACTGTCTCACTTTAGTTCAGCCGTTTAGGGTAACATAGCAACACCGATTTTGCATTTATTACTGCATTAAAAATTCTTTTAGAATGAATCATGAGATATCTCCCATGAATATGATTATAGAGATGGGTAATAGTCATTTTTGGCTTTATATATGATGTTGGTAGACCGCCGCCTATGATTTAAAAAAACAGGTCGGCCGTGGTGATAAAAAATTTGGCCACCCCTGTTCTACAGTCTAATGCCCACTTGCACCACAGCCGATTAACTTTAATCAGTGGTTAGTACTGCGTACCGGTTTGTACTTGCTTAAAACACAACAATTTTATTAGCAAATTGTTTACACAATAACGTATTGATCAAAGAGACATCTTACGAATTTATAAAAGAAAAAACACCTTTATTGGCAAGTAACCTTACATATTTATCTATATTATACTTTTCCTCATCCCCCCCTCCCCTCCCTCCCTCTACCCTTCTTTTCCCAACCCACCTTCTCCAGCGTCTTCACTTTACACAATTTATAACACTTTTATTTTTTATTTTCCAGAATCGTGACTTCTTTAACCACGATTAAGTACATACAGTACAAGTGGGCCTTAATATTTGTTTTATAAGGTGTGAGCCACTGAATTTTGTTGCCCGAGAGATACGTAGCATTCATGTCCGAGATTAATTCATTTTTCTAAATCTAATCTAATCTCATGACGTAATAACATGCGACTTGCCTTATTTATCTCACAGCCAACTCAAATGAATCAAAATTTTGTGGCTCACACATAAGCAAAACTTCAATGCCATGTGAAACATAAAATTTTGAATACAATTTTATGAACACACGCATTACCTTTAGCCAAGCATCAAATACGCCTAATATCTACAAAATTCTGTTACAAACACTCACCCAGATCCAATAAAAACTCGAAAAACCGGAACACAAAAGGGACGCCACCTTTCAACAAACGTGGGGCAGCAGGAAGGGAACAAATCATAACAAAACTTGTTTTTGCTGAATTCAAAATGCCGCACCGGAAGTGACGTGTTTTGGGTGCAATGAGAATTCACACGCATAACAATACTAATAATTTAAAAATAACAAAACTCACACACCATATTGAGTAAATAACGTAATTACACGTAAATAAAAATATACCACAGGTAAAAATTATAATAAAATTTGTTTGAATGCCGCACCGAAAGTGACATTTTGGGTGCGATGAGAATTCGTAAGAAAACGATACTAATAATTTAAATACTATAAAGTAAATAGCGTAATTACACGTAAATAAAAATATACCACAGGCACAAATTACAACACAACTTGTTTGTGCTAAATTTAAAATGCTGCACGTTTTGGGTGCAATGAAAATCCATAAGAAAATTATAATACACGATTAAAAATAACAAAACTCAAATACTATATTAGGTAAATAGTGTGATTACACGTAAATAAAAAAATTTCACGGGTTAATGGATGATTTTTAAATATGTGAAAATGTTTTGGGGTAATTGGGAATATTAGAAATTTAAATATTACTGCGTTAATAATAACAAATAGTTACTTAATAGTGTTTTTTTGGCTTCGGTCCATTCATTAGTAACATAAACTACAAAATTACCGGCTTCTAATAATAATCTGTAAATTGTAAATCGTTTGGAAGTACTGCGAATGTTTCGCGAATTTAATCGATTAATGTTATTTATTACAAAATCGATTGTTACGCCATCATACGGTTTTTTAATTGAAATTGTAAGTTTTTCTTTATAAATTGGAGGTTGTGCAATTTTATGCAATTTGCGAACCGCTCGGCCTCCCGCCCTAACCTCAAACTTTTCCGCCACAGAACAAAATGTCTTGGCCGGAGGTGAACACCGCAAAACTCGAAGGACGCCACGAGCTGGTCCTCAGCGGGCCCCAGGTTTCCAAGAAGCTCGAGGAGACCGGCCTCGACCCCGGCAT
Organism: Ocypus olens; assembly: GCA_910593695.2. Taxonomy (NCBI): domain Eukaryota; kingdom Metazoa; phylum Arthropoda; class Insecta; order Coleoptera; family Staphylinidae; genus Ocypus; species Ocypus olens. The sequence continues at coordinate 49,467,404 of OU343061.1, forward strand.
TTTCTGCGTGACCACCCTCAACTACCTCAACATCAGCGAGACGATCCTCGAGAGCGTCCCCGACGACATCGGCAAGCTCCTCAACATCCAAACGCTGGTGCTGCACTCGAACAAGCTCACCGAGCTGAATTCGTCGGTGGCCAAGCTCGCCAAGCTGAAGGTGCTCGACGTGTCCAGAAATCAGCTAGAGAAAATCCCCGAGGAGATAAGCCGCCTGGAGAATCTCAGCACCCTGAACGCGTCCTCGAACAACCTGACGGGCTTCCCCAGGCTCGAGGCGAACGCGAAGCTGCAGGTGCTGGATTTGGCCAACAATAAGCTGACGGAGTTCCCCGATATCTGCCACCACGAGCTGTCCGCGTTGACCGATTTGAATTTGAACGCGAACGGGATTGAAGTAATACCGGAGACTATAAGGCATTTGTCGGCCTTGAAAAATATCAATTTTAGTAATAACAAGATTAAGGTTGTTCCGGGGGAATTGGTGGATTGTACTAAAATTAAAGGTAATTATCTCTATATTAATTATGGTTATTTTATTTTTTTGGCCTTGGATGTTCACATCCATGTGGCCAGCTCTGGTTCGAGAGAATTATGTTTAACCCGCCAATGGTGACCCTACTGGTCTGTGAAACCGGGTGTGTCGAATAACTTTATTCTCCGGTATTGTTTTTTGTTGCAATTTCGAGTAACTGCCGCATTGCAGAGGTTAAATTGATTAAATATCTTCGTTTTATTCTCAAAGAGCATAAATAAATAAAAAAAACATAACTATTGGTAACACATTTCGAAAAATCTTCAGACCGGCGTCACCATTAAATTTGCGTCACCAATGGCGGGTTAATAAAATCAATGGTTTTTATTTACTACTGTAGATAATTTTTTTATACAATTTGTGTGACCCCAACCTTTACAGAAATTAACCTCAAGGAAAACCCGATATCCGACCGTCGCCTCTTCAAGCTGATCGATCAGTGCCGATCGAAACAGGTGCTGGACTACGTCAAGCAGCACTGCAAGCGCTCGAGCGCCCCCGATGGCAAGCCGGGGAAGAAGGGCAAGAAGGGAAAGCAGGAGGACGAAGAGGCCGAGGAGTCGGAGCCCGACTTCAAATTCAAGCTCATCGTCAAGCACGTCGAGGACGAGACGGTCAGAGTTATTCTGCGCGAGAACGTGAAGAAGGTGAGGGGCCACATCCAGGCGTGCCTCCTGAAAGATCTGGAGTTCACGCCGGAGCTGATGAAGAAGTTCATACAGATGCAGACCAAGCTGCACGAGGGGATCTGCGATAAGAGGAACGTCGCCACGCTCGCGACGCACGACGCCGATGTCATAGTAAGTGATCGGTTAAAATTTGTACTTAACCACTTCACAGACAGGTCTCAATATGTGGCGAAAAATATTTTATCCCTTTGGCGCCATCTATGGATTTTTTTTGCATAAATGAGTATACTCCATCTACTCATAGATTAGACTTTTTTGACGTCTTGAGTGACAGAAATCACACTAGGTTGCCAAACAACTCTCACCACAAAAATCAGTACTTACGAAATTTTACCGCGTAGGTGTGTAGTTCGTTCATCACATCATTTATCACGTTCTCAATGTTAAAAATTAAGAACAATAACATTAACAAACTGTCAATAATGGCGACAAGTATACCGGTACCAACCCAACTTGTTGCAAAATTAAATTTTTCTCATAGCCGTGTTGGTACTTTCATTTTCTAGTGTTTGTTACTAAAGATGTCAAAAAAGTCTAATCTAATCTAATACCGGTACCAACCCAACTTGTTACAAAATTAAATTTTTCTCATAGCCGTGTTGGTACTTTCATTTTCTAGTGTTTGTTACTAAAGATGTCAAAAAAGTCTAATCTTATCTAATACCGGTACCAACCCAACTTGTTGCAAAATTAAATTTTTCTCATAGCCGTGTTGGTACTTTCATTTTCTAGTGTTTGTTACTAAAGATGTCAAAAAAGTCTAATCTAATCTAATACCGGTACCAACCCAACTTGTTGCAAAATTAAATTTTTCTCATAGCCGTGTTGGTACTTTCATTTTCTAGTGTTTGTTACTAAAGATGTCAAAAAAGTATATACTCTGTTCACATTTTATTCTCACCGCAGTAGGCTTTGTTGGGGTGACATTTTTGTTGGTAGTAAACATGCCAAAATATAAGGACAAAAAAACACCCCAACTACGGCGAAAATAAAATATGAACAGAGTGAGATCAGAAAGTTAAAAATAGTTGGCAGGACATTTTCTGAAATCGAATAATCATTAAAGTAATATATTGGCAGTGTACGTGCGCTTTTTTATTTTGACATCTTGTGGTTTTTTGAGATGGACAAAATCAGCAGATATAAACACAAAACCATGTTTAAAACAAGTAACCTCAAAAAACCACATGATGTCAAAATAAACAAAACACTCGCTGCACTGGAGAATTCCAGACAGCCAACATAATATTACTTGAATTAATATCCCTATTTTCAGAAAATGTGCTGCCAACTATTTTCAACTTTCTGATCTCACTCTGTTCATATTTTATTTTCACCGTAGTTGGGGTGTTTTTTTTGTCCTTATATTGGCATGTTTACTACCAACAAAAATGTCACCTCAACAAAGCCCACTGCGGCGAGAATAAAATGTGGAATATTTGTAGAAAAACGTAACGACAACGAAAAATATCATTTTTCAATAAACCTGGGATTATGCTATAAACCAAAAGCAAATTCCTTCAGAGTCTTTTTTTACAATTTTTCAAATCATTGAACGCAATTTTCGACTTCTAAACTAAAGTTTGGAGCGTTGGCATTTTGTTTACACCCGAGATATGGCAATTGTTTTTATAAACAAATCATAAATGCATCATTTGTTTATTAATTATAACTGTACTATACGTGTCAGAAACATAACCTTAAAATTTGGGATGTCGACGTTAAATGTTTTAGGTTAAGGGACATGTCACGTACACCGCGTTACCGCCCAACGAGCTGGTGATCAAGCCGCTGGGCAGGAACAACACGATGACGGGCGAGCAGCTCTTCTCGCGCCTGCAAACCGAAGCGGAGAACTTGCGCAAGGAGAAGAAACGCAACGTCTACTCCGGCATTCACAAGTACCTGTATCTGTTGGAGGGGCAGAAGCTCTACCCGTGCCTGCTGGATTCGTCGCAACAGGTCATTTCCTTTCCACCCATCACAAACTCTGACGTCACGAAGGTAAAACGAGTAATTTAAAATCGACCACGGATTGCATACTTTGCGAACTTGAATATTGTAGCTATTTGTTAGGGTGGTGTACCGTGAGATCAAATATTTAATAGGGATAATAATTCAAGCAATTTTATGTTGGCTGTCTGAAATTCTCCAGTGCGGTGCATTTTGGTTATTTTGACATTTTGTGGATTTTTGAGGTTAAAATGTTTATCCTTTTTTTATTGGCATTTATTTTTCTTAGGTTCTTTGATTATTTGGGTGTCCTTGTTTGTCATTCTTAATATATGAATGCCATGTTGAAATTGATTATTTGGAAGGTGATAATAAAATGGCAAAAGTAACATCCAATACTTAATTATTCTTTATGATAGGGTAATTGTGCACTGCGCCGAAGAATTCATGGCAGCCAATATAATATTACTGCCATGTGCTGCCATCTATTTTTGACTTTCTGATCTCGCGGTAAATCATTACAAAATTTAACTATAAGCACTACTTCTTGCACTTGAATATTTCAAGCAGTCTCATACAAGTAATATGGCACTGTGGACTGTGCGTTCCAGGCATTCCTGACAGCAGCAGTGCAGGAAACTTAACATTAGACGTTCAGCAGTAATCACGTAAAGATCTGTAATTTTTTAATGAAAATACATCCCATGTAAAACCTACATTCAAATGAATCCATTTTTAGAGTTTAAAAAACGAAAATTCATTGATTTTGCAAAATGTGGCGTTTCTTCACGTATCACTGTTTCTCATTACAGATTTCTGTAAACACAAAAAACATCCTGCTGGAAGTGACGAGCGCGACTTCCCAGCACGTCTGCAAGAAGGTACTGGACGCCTTCCTGCGCGAAACCATCCTGCTCCTCGAGAGAGACCTGACAGTTCAACAGATCAAAGCGACCGATCCCGACGGCAACCTGAAATCCGTGTACCCGTCCAAGACGGACCTGTTATTCGAAAACGACAACGCCATCCAGGTGGTGAGGGAATGATCGTCGGGTTTTTTTAAGTTTTAGAATACACTGTTTTTTTTTTACATAAACCCTAAGGTAAGAACCATGTTGATTTTTTAAGTAAGAATAAAAGTTGCTTATTTATATAATAATTACACCGTCCGAGTATATATTTACACCCGTCAAATCCGTTTATCCCTCTATAGCGAGATGTTGCTGTATATCAAAATCATAATTACAGTATTATCAACCACTCGAGACTATAATGAGATATTACTGTATATCAAAATCATAATTACAGTATTATCAAGCACTCGAGACTATAGTGAGATATTACTGTATATCAAAATCATAATTACAGTATTATCAAGCACTCGAGACTCTATAACGAGATATTACTGTATATCAAAATCATAAATACAGTATTATCAAGCACTCGAGACTCATAACAAGATATTACTGTATATCAAAATCATAATTACAGTATTATCAAGCACTCGAGACTCTGTAGTGAGAAATTACTGTATATCATTACGATTTTGATACAGTATTATCGAGCACTCGAGTGTGGGGGTAAAGTTTTGCCCGATCTCCGGAGCCAGTTAAAGATGTTGCTTGGTACAACTCTAAGAACATAAATGTATATTAATATATTTAAAGATTTTTTACATCGAAAAACTTCACAAAACTTGGCTACCAACGCGTCGGGTATAAAAATATTTGGGTCCTAGTAAATGCGTTCGGAGGAAGGGTCGTCGGGACGTCCTGCTCCCGTAAACAATAGCAGAGCTGACCTATACACAAACAAGCCCCTACTGACTAACACCAAATCGGCCGATTATTGGATCTTTTCTGCCGCCGCCTTGCGCTCGTTCACGTCGATAATGGAGAGATTCTTGCAGGCCACGACGCAGTGCAGCAGAGAGATGGCGCTCTTGACGATCGCAATCGGGGCCGATAGGTAGATCAGTAGTTTGAACAGGGGTAATCCGACTGAAAAATGTGAGCGATGAAGCAGCTGCTAAGAAATTATTATATATTTACCTATGAGGGGTCCCGGGGTGAAATGGAGCAAGTACAACGCCGCATAAAATGCCTCGTTGCCGGCGCACATGAAGAACAAAACCTGCCGGTTGGTGTAGTAGAGGTGCATTATGGGGTTTTCGGACATGTCCACGAATTTGTGGCTCGTTTTTCCTTGCAGCAGGGATCTGTAAATAATTTCATCCAACACCGCAGTGTTGGGGAATGTTATTTGTTACCGAGGGCAAATAATACCATTGGCTCATCTTAAGAAAATTGTCTGTTATGGCAGATTTCCAGATAATCAGATGAAAACTGACATGATTGCAATTGCAGGTTGCGCCTCCCAAAAATTGATTAAAAAAAAAATATAAAAACAATCGCCACAAATTAAAAAATTTCCAAATTCGCTTAGAATGAACTCTACTGCATGACGCAATAAAAATCTGCAACCGTGATATCGGTAGATTTCCAGATAATCACACGAAAACAGACATTGCAATTGCAGGTTGTGCCTCTCAAAAATTGATTAAAAAAAATATAAAAACAATCGCCAGAAATTTAAAAAATTTCCAAATTCGCTCAGAATTAACTCTACTGCATAACGCAATAAAAATCTACAACCAAATTCATGTTTATCATGTTGGTTTTAAAAACTCACGTATGCAGATATATCCAGTGGCAGGCGACGTCGATGCACATGCTGATCAGGAAGAAGAACATGTAATCGGGGTAAAAATGTGCCAGCACGGCGCAGAGGCACATAGTTCCACATCTGTCGGTGAGCTGATCGAGGATGGCCCCGAATTTCGTGCTCTGATTAAAGTACCTATAACAAATATCAAATAAAAATAAATTGCTGAAACAGTTATGAACACAACTTATTACCTGGCTGCGTGTCCATCGAAAGCATCCAACAAAGCAGAGGTGATGTAGCAGACGGAGGCCACGACGTGATCGGTGGGCATGTAGTAGAAGGAAACCAGGGCCAGGATGATCCTCGCATAACCTAAAAATTGCCCCCTTTTACGATCCGCAAACTTTGCGACGGAAGAAAACCACTCACCGATTATATTCGGCACGAAAACGAATATATTCTCCTCTTCAGCGTTCCCCATTTCCGCCACAAACACTAATCGAATTGGCACTGCAAAACCGCGACGTTATTGATGTTTTCCCGTGGAGCCGACGCGCTTGCACAGACAGGTCCGTGCGCACTTGCGTTCGCCGCAGAATGTAACTTAGATAAGGGCATTTTGCAATTCAAAAGACCAAGTCGTAATGACGTTTTTGGGTTAATTAAATTCGAAAACTATCATCGGTGCGTAAAAAAAAATCACATTTACCAACCAGCTATTAGTAGTAATAATAACTTTATTTAGCACTTTTTGCGATATAAAAAGAAAGTATTGAATGAAGCGTGGTTATCTTTTTACCTGCGTTACATGTTTTAAAAGTTGACGCCGCTTATGGATACAAAATGACAGATGTTTCTCGCGTCGTCATTGGCCGATTCGTCGACGCAATGATGGCCGCCGAGAATTCGCACCAATGGCGATGCGTAAAATTTTCACCAGTGGCTCAGCAAGGATAATTATTGAATTAATAAAAATTAATTTGTGGGACTTTTTGATGGAAAATGCGAGAATAACATATCATTTATTTGAGCGCAAGCAATTATTCCACATAAATATATGACTTAATTTTGCAGTCAACAGGTTAAATATTCATTCATCAGGCTATTTTTCGCAATTACGTTTTTGCGTTGAATTCGAAACCAATTACCAGTGACGCAGCAAGAATAATTAATGAATGAATGAAAATTCATTTGTGGGACTTTTCGATAGAAAATGCGAGAATAATATTTCATTTATTTTAGCGAAAAGTAATAATTCCATATAAATATGAAAGACTTAGTTTTGCAGTCACGAACAGGTTAAATATTCATTTATTCAGGCTATTTTTCGCAATTACGTTTTTGCGTTGAATTCGTAACCAATCAGTACGTAAAGGATTTTCGCCTTATTGGTATCGAGTGGATATGCCTTTAAATGTTACACCTTTTAAAAGTTGGCGCCGCTTATGGATAGAAAATGACGGATTTTCCTCGCGTTTTTATTGGTCAATTTCTTGACGCAATGATGGCCGCCGTGTACTTCCACCACATACGTATTAAAGCAACGATTCTTAACAGGGGGCATGCCTCCCTAGGGAGCCGCGAAAAGTATTTAGGGGGCCGTGAAAATATTAGAATTTTTTAAATTTTTGTTTCTTTACATGAGTAAATATTTTGGGATTTTAATGGGGCCACCAATATACTTTTGGATTTTAAGGGGACGCGACTATACTTTCGGATTTGAAGGAGGCCACGATTACTAAACGGTTAAGTACCACTGTAGTAGAGTCTTCTGAACCCAAGGTGAAGCCGGCATTATTTCTCTCTCTCTCTCTTTCTAGGCGTGTGCCAGAAAAAAGTGCGCATGTGATGATTGTATGGCGGTCGACGGTGTTTAAACCCAGTTAGCACACTTGGATCTACAATACTTGTTCTCAGTTTAAGCTTGCTCAGATATGTTACTGATACAAGTGTATCAGTAATAAGTGTAATCAGTAATAACTGGGTATAACTGGAAACGATCAGTTGGCGCATTTGTTTTGATAAAAGAATACAAATTAATCAGGATGCAGAAACGTTAAATGATAGGGCGAAAAACCTCGTGCAAACCTTTTTACATCCGTGTCGCGGCCACTACATGATAGTTACCATTTCAAAATTCCCAATTGTTCATATTCGTAGGCAGTGGGCCGTGAGTTTTTAAAACATAATCGCAGCAACAATTCGCCGAGGAATTTGCTCTCCGTATCTAACCAAAAACACTCACCTGATTTCAACGCCGCAATGGTCCAGATCCGACAGTCCCCTCAGTGTAATTCGGGGGAACATATAGGATGGCAATAACTATATGCAGTTCCTTCCAGATCGACGCCGAAAACAGTGGCAATCCGCGAAGGACGGCTTCTCCGCGTGGGAGAAGCAGAAATCAACCGTCTAAAAACCCTTTCCCGCAAACAATCCGCTTTCTCAACACCCGGAAACCCATGCCGTTTATTAAAGACACCAATGGAACTTCTAACAATAATGCACAACTAAACTTTCGCGAATTAAACGCGCTCGGTTTTGAAAGCGACGCGTTCACGATTTTAAGATGGCGACGACTGCTTTTTTTCGCCAACGATACCACGCAGTTACGCTAGAAGTATATAGAGGGCGACACCATACGTTCCACAATATGATCTTTTAAATCAAATTAATTAATAATCATCTCCAACAATGTGTACCTATATGTACAATGGTTTCTAGGTTTAATCTATGCGCTACAATTTATCAATATAAGGAAATTCTGAACTAATTTTATATTACAAATAACGATACCACGTAGTTAGACTACAAATATATAGAGGGCGACACTGAACACCCGCCAAAATGAACTTTTAAATCAAATAAATTAATAATTGGGTACCTATTGTATTAAACCAATATGTATAATGGTTTCCAGATTTATTCTATTTGCGGCAATTTATTAATATAAAATAATACTGAATTAACTTTATATTTCAAATACACTGGTGGAAACACACTCGTGAAATTTCAAACCGCCATAACTCGGCGTATTTTCAATCGATTGAAAAACTCTGAAGGGTTTTCTTTAAAGTCATGCATGCGAACTTAAGCGTAACTCCTTCCGCCCCCTTTAACACCACAAAGTTTCTTACTGAATTTCATAAAATAGCTCTTCGCCATGTAATATATTCTTTAAAAGAAATTAATTTTGCCCAATTATTTTTGGCCAAGAAGAGGAGAATACAGTAGCATTCATCACAGTACGGTTTGCACAACAATTGACTATAGAATAGTGTATTATTTCAAGTGGAGAAGTGAGACTTTTTATGGCGCACCAGAGTTATAGAAGGCAAGCCATGAAAAGTCACATCGCCTCCTAGTGTAATATACTATTTTTTCTTCAAACATACCGCAAAATACGAAAACCCTTAAATAAATTAGAAACAACCTTACTTAATAAACAAATTAGAAACAACTTTACTTGTTGCAGAAAGCATTAGATAAATACAAGAAAACGAAATGCTTGCAGATTAACGAACAGGTTGAATATTCATATATTCAGGCTACATTTCGTTTTCTTGTATTTAACAACCTTACTTGTTGCAGAAAACATTAAATAAATTCAATAAAACGAAATGTAGCCTGAATATATGAATATACAACCTGTTCGTTACTCTGCAAGCAACGACTATAGTCTTTGTAAGACTTAATTTTTATTGAATTTATCGAAAACCCTTAATTTTCATATATAATTTTCACAAATAAATTTAATATCAAAGAATGCATCGTATGGTTTTTTGTTTTCTTGACAGAAACTATTTCAGCTTTTGACAGTAACAGTGATAATTTTTGTTGAAGAAACCATTTATAGATTTTTAATGGGGAAATAGGAAAAGAAATGCAAAACACCGATATAGAACGTGCGGCACATGAAAATGAAATATCAAAATGGAAAGTGTTGCAGAAGCGTAACATTCACAGTATAAGTGATGCAGTTTTTCTAAAATCCAAAAGCATACACGGGTCACCCCACGTGTTAAGACACACTTCGGCTACATTACTACTCGATGGTGGTGTAAATCTGGATTCTCTAAGGAGGCACGGAGGATGGAAGTCGAGCAGTGTCGCGGAAGGCTATACGGGGTGTCCCATTTTAAATTGCCACCCCAAATATCTCGATACCTGACCAACATGGCAAAAAATGTTTCAAATAAAAGTCGTAGGGTTCGGAGGGGGACATTTGCTGGCGACGTCGAAAATAACCTTGGCGTTAATTTTCAAGGTCAAACGAAGATCAACTTTGATTTTTCAAATGGAAACCCCAATTTTTTATTGCGGGATCATATTCTACGGGAAAAAATACAAACTTTAGGAAACCTTTTTTTCTAAATCCTTTTTTGTTATGTTATGCATTTACCAATTATGCTTTTTTCTAAATCCTTTTTTGTTATGTTATCCATTTACCAATTATTTACTTAAAAGCCGAAGTGTTAATTACTTCTGTGAAGATTTTTTTAATTTAAAATTTGATTTAAATGCAAAGTGTACTTAGCCCGTGATAAGAGACTGTCTGTTTGGTAATAACGCTGTAAAACGTGTGCGATACCAAAAAGTGCATTTTATTGAAAAGTTCCATTACCGATAGTCATGGAAATCGGGTGATCATGGACCCATGAAATTGAATAACTGTGAACTCCTCTTTTTTATAACTTTTCATTACAATTTAATGGTGTATGAACCGTTGGGAGCATTGATAATGGAATTGAATAATCAATTTAAATGCGACGGTATGGACGTGGGTGATGTTATCTTCTCCAGTCGTCCATCGGATGTTCACAATAGTGTTATAAAAAAAAAATCAGCGATGAGCGGATTCAATTCGCGGAGCCGATTATTCTGGAGTTTGTTCGGAATCCTGTTATTGATTAGCTGGAGTCACGGCTATGAATTGTACGCCAACGGGCATAAATCTAAATTTATTTATATGGAGGGCGATAAGTGCATCTTGTATATAGACAAGTAGGTTTGGAAATTTGTGCTACTCTAGTAGATTTAAACATCCATTCGAGTGTCTGAAATAACGCAATTTTGCTCTTGCACATATTTTATATACTTGAAATTTGTGCTACGATAATTAATTTAAACATCCATTTAAAATCTCTGAAATAATGCAATTTTTCTCTTGCACATATTTTATATATATAAAAAAAAAACTATTACGGCGTTTTACTTAAATTCTGTGGACTGACCTTGCTAATTTTAGAAAGATGTAGATGACACAAATTCCAATGAGTTACTTTTGCGACAATTCGATTATCTAACAATGATTATATTTTAAATTGTATAGAAATTAGGTGCTCCCTTAATTAGTGTTACTCTGTAACTAATAATGCAACTCATAGACAAAAAATTAGAAACAAGTATATTTTTATAATCTCTAATTATTTCTAACAAACTCTCGTAACTATATTTCAATTAAAAATAGAAATGTGGTAAAAATTAGAACTTGTATGTTTTGAAAGTTAAGTTGTCTATTAGACAATTGTTTAATTATCTAGGGTTAAATTTCTACACAATTTTCTACACAATTTTCTACACCTCAATACGACACTACATGAAACAATGTTTTAGTTTGTACTCGTACTTGCGAAACATTCATCAAAAGAAAGTAAAACTCTTAAATTAAATTCGATTAATACTTGCATTTTTACAGGAGATACGCATCCATTCTACTAACCTACGAATATAAAGTCCTGCCGAGCACGAAGTTCAACCGTATCTTCCAAAGGTGCTTCGAGGAAGAATACCGAAATTCTCTGCTGAAGAGGGCCTTCATAGTACCCGGGACTTACTGGTGTGGGATCGGTACCATTGCCAATGACATGGAGGATTTCGGGTCTTACGAACAGGTAGATGCTTGCTGCAAGCATCACGACCTCTGCCCCCTCTCCATAAAGACCTCCCGATGCGACTACAATATATGCAATTCCTGGATACACACCATGTAAGGCAATACGGCTTCTAAGCAGAGACGTGTCGAGGGTGAAAAAAAAAGGAGAGCGCGTAAAATAAGCAATGCAATATTGAGAAAGCAGCGGCCGGTGGCGTGACTCATGGTACAGCCACGGTAGAAGGTGAGCACAGCTCTATGAAAAATTGTATGCCGAGAAAAAATTATCAAGAATAATTGAAGACTTTGAAATAAAACGGTTATAAGTGCATTTTTTTTTAAATTTGGGTTCAGTGCAGATTATCATAGTTAAGTGTAGTACAATTCAGATTAAAATGGGTGCCAAGAATTAGCATAACCTAATCCTTGTTCGTATAAATTTGTTGTTGAAATTTTGCACAACTAATTAACCTTAGATTCAATCAACTCAAAACAAGCATTTACGCACTTATACACGTTTTACTCCAAACCCTTCAATTATAACCTCAAAACATAGGTGGCGCCAGCGTCCGCACTCTGACAGCCCCATATTCTCGCCGAATTCTATTAGTGTTGTCCTGACCGATCTCTACTTCCGCTAGCCGTACCATGAGTCACACTGACCGGCGGTTCTTTTATGAACACATAATGTCTTCCTGTTGGGAATCTTCAATAATAATTAATTAATATATTTTGCAGTTCACATTGTGATTGTGACCAAATGTTCCTCGACTGCCTGATAAAACTCAACTCCACCGGGGCCGACATCGTCGGAACGCTCTATTTCGATCTGCTGCACATGAACTGTTTTTACGAGAAGGAAGGTTCTCCGAAATGTCCACTAATGCAAGTGTTTACCAATTTCTTTCTGTCATTATCAAGATACCTCTGATTTGTCAGGCGCCTTCAATAAATGTAGGGCAATTTAAAATTATATAAAATTGAATTGGGTGCATAAAAACGGCGGCTCGTAAAAGTTCGGCAGAAGAAAACAGTGGTATTGTGTTTGCTTCCTTTATAAGCATCTGCGCACATGCATCACCATCTCTCTCTTAGCCTCCTCTACATTTATTCACTCAATGACATATAATAAATTGGCACATTTTTAAGCGGCTTCCATAAATGATGGTTTTTCGTTAAATTTTAACCCCATCTATGTGTCACCTTTGTATTTAATTTTAGGATCAAACTCACACTTCTGTTGACCCCCTCCCCTCCTAAACCGAAAACATCATTTATGGAAGTTGCTGTATCTGTCACTGTACACCGATGGTATAAACATTTTCACGGCGAACATGTATTAAGTCGAGAAAAAAGGCATTATAACCGAGTAAATTAAGAGTAAAAAATTGATGTCATATAAAACGGTTGCAAACACACACTCATCATTTGTTCGCAGAATTGTACAACTCCTTCACTGACAGCCAGTTTTTTCTGTTTAGTAAACAAATTTTTCCCATTTTGAAATTGTGCAGCACTCTTAAAAAAATGAAAAAAAGAGATACTCGTTCTGTGCGCAAAGTTTGGAGATTAATTTAAAAACATGCATTAATTACAATCTTCAACGAATATTGAAAATGTGTTATTTTATTTTAGCAACGACGGAATATGCAAATGCAAAACCAACCTGAAACGTTTGACCTACACCAGAAAAAACTTCATCTCTGAGCTGCCCGTGGTCAGGAGTGTGAAGAGAAAGTTTATGATGTACTTACACAGATTTTATTGAATAATGGGAATGGATATAGAAACACGAACAAATAAAAAAAAAAAAGGATACAATCTACGGTCTTTCATTTAGTTCATATCCATCTCCATATCATCTGAAACAAAAACAAAACAGTTTTTATGTCAAATATATAATTTTGTGGTATCGTAAATGCTTTAGGCCCGTTACACAGTCACGCGGATGCACCGCGCTCCAAGCGCGGATAGGATGCCATTGCTGTAATGGGAGTATACACAGTGAAGCGGTTCACATTACTATTCTTAAAAACTAGAAAAAAACTAAACTTACCACTTTCATTAAACATAAATTCCTGTTGGTATTCCTTCAGGAATTGCACCGACCTTCCTTCATCAAAGAACAATTCGTAGGCACGCTTTATGTCCTCCACCTCGACTTCGGGAGCCTTCCTTTTCCGTGAAATCAGGCTCGACGTGGTGATGAGTTGTATGCCGTAACGCAGAGAGGTTTCCAGCGCGATCCGTGTCAGCACCGTCAGGGCATCGTCCGATAATTGGCAGTCTTCCTCTTCACAACGAATACTAAATGACAAATAGTTTGAAATTAGTGAAGAGGATAATGAAAAATTCACTATGTTTTAACCACTACTGTTTAACCCTAGATAACTAAACATTCATCTAATAGACTACCGATTTCTGACAGTTTTGTGAAGGCAATTATGCAGAGCTCACTTTTACCATCTGCATGTGACAAAGTGTTTCAATTATTAAGTCTTAATTGTAGACTGGAGAATTTTTTTTTTTTTTACTTGGGCATGAGCCATTCAGTCACATCGAATATTTTATATTGTATTTTTAATTTTTGGGATGAATAAATGAATGTCAGACGTATACACAACAACCATTGACCCGACCGAATACTTCTCGATCCCCGAAAAATATTTCGGCAGGGCTGGGATTCGTACCCACTACACCAACGGGCCGCCCTCATTTTAAGATCTGTTGGCAATAGACAGCATACGGATTTTTAGTGAATTTTATATTCGCAGGTAGGCAACACTGAATTTTAACCTTTAAAAGCCATCGATTCGCTGACGCGACTGATCCGCCATCGCCGCCGATCAGCTGAACATTGAGTGAATTTCTTCTGATAATACAATCCATTTGTTTTTTTTCAATTTGGTAGCACTGTTATTGGTCCCATTAATTGGAGCTTCCTAACAGTATTGATTTTTTTTTCTTCAAATTAAACCCAGAAAACAAACAAACCTTAAAATTTCTCTAAGTTCCTTCTCCTCGTAAGGTGTAGTTGGAACAATAATCATTCTATCGAGAAGATCCAGCGGGATGCCATGCGGCGACTTATAGGTCGTGCCACGAATTCTCGTCACTCCTCTATTCGTTGCCATGATTACAATAGGCGCCATCTCGTTTTCGAGCGCTCGATTCAAGAAAGAAAAACATTCTATATCCAACATATGAACCTGAAAAAGAAAAAAGAAAATTTTACTTCCCAAGCAATAATAAACACATACGCGCAACATTGTTTTTGTTGGCAACTTATTAAGTTTTGTTTTTGGATTGACCAAATAAATTTTTATTTATCTGAAGACATTGAATACTTTTGAAACATCACTTGTATTTTATAAGAAAGGAAGACCAAGATTATATTAATGAATTATATACAGGATGGCCGGTTTATCTAAAGACACTGAATACTTTTGAAACATCAATTGTATTTTGTAAGGAAGGAAGACCAAGATTATATTAATGAATTATATACAGGATGGTCGATTTATCTGAAGACATTGAATACTTTTGAAACATCGATTGTATTTTGTAAGAAAGGAAGACCAAGATTATACTAATGAATTATATACAGGGTGGCCGATTTATCTGAAGACATTGAAATATCTCGAAAATTACGCGTCAGACCAAGAATAAAAGTTCTGAATAAAATTTATCCGCCCGGAAGAGGGTCAGGTCATCCAATAATACCAAAGTCGACCCCTCACCCCTACGCCTGGTGGGGGGGTGGGGCCAACTTTGAAATCTTAAATGGGGACCCCCATTTTTTTATTGCAAATTCAGATTCACCATAAAAAATAAGCAACTTTTATCTGAAACATTTTTTCGATTCCTGATAGATGGCGCTGTAATCAGGTTTCTTGCGATTACAGCGCCATCTATCACGAATAAAAAAAACATGTTTTAGATAAATCTTGGCACCAAATTTTTCTATTGCAAATTCAGATTCCCCTTAAAAAAATAAGTAACTTTTATCTGAAACACTTTTTTCGATTCGTAATAGATGGCGCTGTAATCAGGTTTCTTGTGATTACACCGCCATCTATCAAGACTAAAAAAAATGTTTTAGATAAAAGTTATTTTTTTTTACGGCGAATTCCAATCTGCAATGCAAAATGGGGGTTCACGTTTCTTGCGATTACATCGCCATATATCATGAATAAAAAAAAATGTTTTAGATAAATCTTTGTACCAAATTTTCTTACTGCAAATTCAGATTCCCCATAACAAAATAAGTAACTTTTATCTGACACATTTTTTCGATTCGTGATAGATGGCGCTGTAATCATGTTTCTTGCGATTGCAGCGCCATCTATCACGAATAAAAAAAATGTTGTAGATAAATCTTGGCACCAAATTTTTTTATTACAAATTCAGATTCACCATAAAAAAAATAAGCAACTTTTATCTGAAACACTTTTTTCGATTCGTAATAAATGATGCTGTAATCAGGTTTCTTGAGATTACAGCGCCATCTATCACGGCTAAAAAAAAATGTTTCAGATGAAAGTTACTTATTTTTTTATGAGGAATCAAAATCTGCAATCAAAAATGGGGGTTTCGGTTTCTTGCGATTCCGCGCCATCTATCGAGAATAAAATTTCTTTTTACAGGGAATTCGAATCTGCAATGCAAAATGGGGGTTCACGTTTCTTGCGATTACATCGCCATATATCACGAATAAAAACAAAATGTTTTAGATAAATTTTTGCACCAAATTTTCTTACTGCAAATTCAGATTCCCCATAATAAAATAAGTAACTTTTATCTGAAACATTTTTTTCAATTCGTGATAGATGGCGCTGTAATCATGTCTCTTGCGGTTACAGCACCATCTATCACAACTAAAAAAATATGTTTCAGATAAAAGTTACTTATTTTTTTTATGAGAAATCCAAATCTGCTATGAAAAATGGGGGTTCAGGTTTCTTGCGATTACAGCGCCATCTATCACGAATAAAAAAAAATGTTTTAGATAAATCTTTACACCATGGTTCAACTTGTTCAAGGTCGTTCGTTACGGCCTCCTTATAAACACATAAGTTTAACTATGGTTTTACCTCGTCGATGAAAAGGACGCCGGGTATTATTTCGGCTTTGCCCTCCTCCCTCCACTCCGCCACTTTTCCGTTGATTTGCTCGCGGACCTCGGGCTTTATTTCGCCAGTGTCCCCGGAAAACAGGGCCAGGAAACCGTGAGTTCTGCTGTTGATGACGTCGATTTCGTGCAGGGTAACCGTATGGACCACTTCTTTCCTCTTTTGCAATTCCCCTTCGGGACATTGCACGAACCGGGTCTGCTGTCCGGTAGCGTCGTAGTCCCTGGCTCTGGTGAAAGACCTACCCAAACGCGTGATTTTACCTGTATAACACAAACAATTATTACAGATCATCATTATAATATACAGTGAAACCAGAAAGTCGAAAATAGATGGCAGCAATTTTTCTGAAAATCGTTATATTAATTCAAGTAAAATTATATTGGCTCTCTGGAATTCTCCGATGCAGTGGAGTGTACATTCTGTTAACACGTTCGCTGCCACCGACGCGCTAGTGCGTCCGACTTTATACTTGCGTAAATGCTATCTCAATTGCGGTGGCAGCGAACGTGTTAATTTTGACATCTTATGATTTTTTAAGGTTATATATTTTAAAAATAGTTTTTTGGGTTTCTATCTGCCGGTTATGCATATTAAACATTAGCAGTTGTTTCTAGAACTAATAGCACTATTAACAATACATTTAGGATTCATGATCTATACTCCATCCACTCATAGATTAGACTTTTTTGACATCTTTAGTGACAAACACTAGAAAATTATAAGTACCAACACGGCTATAAGAAAAATGTAATTTTGCAACAAGTTAGGTTGGTACTGGGATACGTCGCCAGTGGACACATTGACATTTTGTTATTGTTATTGATTTCCGCCATAGAGAACGTTCGAAATAATGTGACGAACCAACTACACACCTATGCGGTACGATTCTTCAATGCGATTTTCGTAATAAATTAAGTTTCGTAAGTACTGCTTTTTGTTCGGCAACATAGTGGGATTTTTATCACTCAAGATGTCAAAAAAGTCTAATCTATGAGAAGACGGAATATAGCTGTTTTATTTAAATTTCAGGGTTTTCCATGCCAAAATTCCCACTGAACTTCTGTTAGTTAGGTTATGTTTTAAAGGCTGCCAACTATTTTGACTTTTTGATCTCACTGTATAGTTTTTTTTTTAGTGTTGTGTTGGTACCAGTAAGTTTACACATGTCAGCATACATAATTAAAAATAAACATAGATATAAAATGAGACAGTAATAAAATTAAAAAATAGTACAGATAAAAATTTAAAAATAGTAATTGATATAAAATGATAAGTTAGTTAAAATTTAAAACGAAAATTATGTTAAAAATAATAAACAACAATAGATTACTTGTTCTTTACACTGTACAGCTACAAGCATCGAGTGATCATGCAAAAACGCAACCACCCGCACACACAATCATTACCTGTAGCTTTATCAATTGTGATGACGTCGCCAGATTGCACTTTCTCCTTGAGAATGCTGTCGATCATTTTGCCGCCCAGGTCGTAAACCGTTTCCATGTCGGTGGTCTTCAGGATGAGTTTTCCCACCTTGTTTCCCTCCCCCGTCGCCGGCCTTTCTATCTGCACTTCGACGACTTCGCCCTCGATTATTTCGCTCTCTTCCCTAAAATATTAACGAATAAATAAAGGAGCAGTTTGTGTGAATTCCAAAGGTTACTTTATGCGAACTCCTATGCTCTTTCGGATGGCCTGCGTTAGCGCCTCGGTTTTGCTCATTTCCAGGGAAAATATCTCGGACCCGGCCATGCTGGTGAAGGGGGTGTCCAACCCGAGGGATGCGGCCAGAGCGTTGGCTATGGCGGTTTTACCGGTGCCTGTAAAATAATTCAAATTTATTTAATCTTGTCCAATATTAATTTGTGAATATAATTTTAACTTGCAACCGTTCACAAATGAAATTTTAATAAACCGCAAGATCAGAAAGTTGGCAGCACATTTTCTGAAAATCCCTATAATAATTCAAATATTATGTTGGTTGCCTTGAATTCTCCAGTTCAGTGCATTTTGACATCTTGTGGTTTTTTGAGGTTACTTGTCTTAAAAATGCACAAAACTATTTTTAATCTCTTCCAGGGGTTCGATTCTACCTACCCGTGACTCTTGTCACCGGTGGTTTTTGTTACCGATAGTACCGTATTCTATTTGCTAGTGTCTCACCGAAATGACGTGAAAAACCACCGATGGCAAAAAGCACCGAGAGTAGAATCAAGGCCCAGGTCGTCGCTGTGGCAATAAGCAAAAAAAAATATTTTACAAATAACAAATTATTTTACTGCTTTGGCGCCATCTATGGAATATTTTTTCATATCTTGTGCATGTTTGGACCAATTAACTTTATTGTTAAAATATCCTCAGCTCTAAATGAGAATTCTTCAAATCAGTTTATTTCTATCATTTGCGCTCATGCTTCAAACTAAATGTAACTAAAGAAGTATAACTACTAGATTCTTTCTTTTTTTTTTCTTTTACCTGGTTGTCCGGCCAACAAAACAGCCCGGCCAGCAATCCGGCCATCCTTGACCATCTGCAGAACAATACCAGCCGCTCTGCGTGCTGATATCTGCCCGACCATGCCTTGAGAAACCTATAAGCAATTTTTTCCTTAATCCTCGAGTGCTCACGCAGCATTTTTTGTATTGCTACACCGGTGTGTTTTAACCAGTTAACTGTGTGAAGAGTGTACTCGTCATGAAGAATTGACAGTATTCTGTGTTGTCGTGTAGGTACTTGTCATATTGACATTTCTTCATGATGAGTTACTCGTCAAAAACAGCAAAGAGAAGATTGTTTTTATTACTTGTTATAGCACAAAATATTGCCTTTTTTATGACGAGTATACTCGTCAAACGCAGCTAACTAGTAGATATGTTAATTTACACAATCTCAGTTGGAACGGTAAAAATTTCACATGGAATAAAACACTTTTTATTTTGTATAACACTTTGATTTATTCGTTTGACTGCAGTTTCAGCAACTCAGCTTGCATTATCAAAACTAAAAACTTTCGAGTCAAAGTGTTATACAAAGTAAAGTAAAAAGTGTTATATCCCATATAAAAGCAGGTATAACGAAATGGAAGCTTCCTACATAACAAATAAAAATTTCAGTAGTAGCCTTTGCTAATATCATTACGTTAGAGGGAGATGTGCAGCAAGAATTTTATTTAACTTTTAGCTCGTCGAAGGCACAAGTACGTCGACGTTAAAACCGTTAAAAACAGATTTTGATATTAAAAGAAAGACTTACATGTCTGGCTTCGAGACTGTCATCTAATCCCAGTCCGCGGATGTGAGAATGGGCACCAATCCGCTCGATCCTGGTGATTTCGCGGACCTCTTGGACTTTTGCCGCCGCTGCAGCCTAAACCAGGAAGAGTGTGTTCATTTTAATGGAACAATTAAACCACAAAAATATTGATTAAATTTCAAAGCACAAACAGTAATCGAATGCTCAAAGCATTTGATTCGGTAGCAATCATGTACACAAGTATATTGATCAAACAAAACTGACGAATTGAGCCCAAATTCCTAATTTTAACCTTACGGACTTTCTGGCCTATTCCATTTGCAAACATTAATAAACAGCACTGAATTAACACAATTGCAGCAACATGACTTCATTTGAGGTTATGTTCGTCCACACACAATATAGAAACTATTTCCTGCAAATCATTGATGCGCTGCAATTGCAATTATTTCAAGCCGTATGTTTCAAACATCTGCCTTTATTTATGTGTTTATTAACATCGGCGTTGTTAGTGTTCGTCGTGAATTTTGCGCCTTGAAAATTGTAGGTTAATATATTGCAACACCAACAAATGGATACAATGTGAGTAATTAACGACACCCAATACACTTCCACACTTTAGAAAATGCATTTTCGCAAATTTTAGATTATATATTACTCGAATAATGATAAAAACACTCACCGCCATTTTACGCTAGAACGTCGAGTTTTGAAATTATAAACAAAGTGTTGCCAACTTGACGGTGGAGAATTTTCGTTGGATAGAAACGGTGCCGCCAACTCTTCAAAAATTACATTCACATATTCTGGCTATATTTCGTCTTTATTAAAATTAATAAAATTACTGTACGCCTCATTTTTAAGATTAATTAGATAAAATGAACGGCTAAATATCTACATCAAAAGGGCGCGATTCCGGTGGTTCTCAACCAGTTTCAAAACACTGAGCCCGCAGAGCTAGCGCATAGTGTTAAAATTTGCCTAATTTTTCAGCGTAATTAGATAAAATGATGTTCTTTCGGATAAATATCAGTATAGATACCCACATCAAAATAGCAGGCAAGAAATTCGCGATTCCGGTGGCTCGAAATTAATTTATACACTGAGCCCGCAGAGCTAGCTGCGGGTCACAGGTAAAACATTTCAAAACTGGTCGAGAGCTACTGGAATCGCACATTAGAGGTGGGTTCCTAAACTGGACTATTTCCCTTCTTTCTTATGATTAATATTAGCTAGAGTTGAGCTAAACATGTTTAACAGCAGAGGGCAGCATCGACAATGTCGAGAAAGATCACTGGCCATCAAAAGTAGGATTTTAAATAACTGTCAATTGAAGATTCTTCAGAATTATTAAATATATTATTTAATAAGAAATGATTTCCCCTTTGTTACGAAGTTTAAATGCAACAGAATGAATATTATTTGCTAGCAAATAATGGTTGAAATTCTTATATATAACTGGATTAACACGTTGACTGCCAACAACGAGAATACTCATAGTTTTCTAATGCAGTTTGCAGGCCAGGGCAGTCAACGTGTTAAAAGTGTGAACATGCCTCTGACTTTTGATCTAGGTATATACGAAGAATGATATTTATTTATTTATTTATTTATTCGTAAACGGTAAACACCTTTTTTACAGAAAATAATACAACACTTATATGATAAGTACAACTATACATTCGAAAAAGGAAAACAAAAAATACAAAAAAAAAAAACCATATTCATTCTATAATATTATTTAATACTAGACAAAGGGTTGTGGCAAGGGTTGCTTTAGGAAAAAAAATCAATAAAAATCCTCTGATTTGCAGAACAATTACTAATACATGTTTGATTCAATTAAACAATTTTGTTAAGCACTTAGCGTTATTAATTACTCCATAACCTTGACCCGTGATCATTTCCTGCAATTCCTCTTAAACTATTCATAGACAAACCTGTTTTCTATACATGGGCATGTAATTGCAGCTGTGAAATATGAGTTTATATAAAAAAAAAACGTACAATAATTAGCTGAAAAAAATGTGCACCAGTACGAGGGCGATAATTTATACTAAATATTATGCAATAATTTTCATGCTGGTCGCGTTCGGAGAGTCCCAGAACTTCCAATCGCCCTGCGTCGATATCTTCAAGTACGAATTTGATTCCGATAAAGGCAAATGGACGGGAGTTTTGGATTTAAGGGATGAGGAAGACGTTCTCGGGGTGTTTGTCAAAGTTGCGTTAAATGATTCGATCGATGTATTAACGGTAAGTTAATGGAGTCTTACTTATAATATTTGTTATGTAGGAAGCTTCTACTTTAATGCTTCAACAATATGAAATTTAACTCCCGACTTATAAGAACTTAACAAATTTTGTATTTTACCCTATGATGCAGATTTTTTAAAATGCAAGCAAGTTATATGAAATAAAACACTTTTTACTTTGTGTAACACTTTGATGTTAAAGTGTTATATAAACAAAGTAAAAAGTGTTCTATTCCATATAACTTGCTTGAATTTAAAAAAATCTGCATCATAGGATAAAATACAAAATTTGTTAGGTTCTAATAATTCGGGAGTTAAATTTCATGCTGTTTAACACTTTGTGGAGCATGAAAGATGCTACAGTTGCATTCTTCCTCAATTCTCGTTCTTAGATGTTGCAAGGCACAAATCTTTAATCGGTTCAGACTTTGGATAACCCTTGAAAGTGTCAAGATCGATTGACCCACGGGTCCTCTAGGGCGGGGAATTCTTCAGCAAGTCAGTGTAGTATAATGAGAAAATGATATGGTTGAAGCCAGTGACGGTTCGCGGGGTTTTTTCTGGTACGGCCGAGGAACAAGAGATGGCAATACAGATAGGTGCGGTTACGTAGCCGGCCGTCTCTGCAACTGACCCTACCTATCTGTATTGCCTCCTCGGCCGTACCAGAAAAAACACCGCGAACCGTCACTGGTTGAAGCCATTACTTTGCGATACATTTTGATTCAGGAACTTTTCAATAAAATGCACTTTATGTTTGGTGTGTGAGTGTGTGATTTTATTGAAAAGTTCCTGTATTAGAAAATCTTTTAAAAACTAGTACCTTTAAACAATACGATTATGATTATTTCAATCAGCCTGTAGTTGTGTTAGTTTGAACTAACCACGCGTTTCCTCACTTCCGCAGACGAAATTCGGGCTTCCCCGTACTAAGAACAACAGAGACTACACCATCTCAAATGGGGGCTTTGCTCTTTCGGCGAACACGACTTACTCCATGAAGTTCAATGTGAAATACAACAGCACCGGTTTTGTTCCAGTTGTTGAACAGATCCGAATCAACGGGCGCAGGGTGTGTCCAAGAAATAGGAAGTAGGCTTTCAAAATAGCAAATAAAACAATGACTTTTAATAACCTTAAAAATAATATATAAAACACTATTGCTTTGTTTGTAGAACTTTTTAAAATATATTATTTCCGTGATTATAGTTTCAGCAGTGACGGTTCGCGGGTTTTTTTCTGGTACGGCCGAGAAACAAGAGGTGGTAATACAGATAGGTAGGGTCAGTTGCAGTGACGGCACCTATCTGTATTACCACCTCTTGTTCCTCGGCCGTACCAGAAAAAAACCCCGCGAACCGTCACTGAGTTTCAGAAGCTTCAATGTGCCATTATCAAACTTTAACTGTGATCACGGAAATAATAAATTTTCAAACAAAGCGATAGTGTTTTATTTATTATATAAAGTGTATAACGAAGTAGAAGCCTCCAGTATAAACAATACTTTAAAAATATATTAAAAGGACTAAATAAAAGTACAGTAGCTCTTAGTTATACCAGATTTATAATTAATAGTTATTTACTCACTAGTCCAGTAAGTGATAAAAATTACAATACAATTTACAACAATTAAACTTATCGAAAATTGTACAACAATTTGGTATCAGTCTCCCCAAAAGCAAACTAATTATCTAAAAACTTACTGCACCTATATGTTTATGAATACAATTTGCGGGGTTATGTCCAATTCTTACACTTATTTGTCTGTACATTATAAACATTTCAATGACTAGAAGAGAAACAAATATAATGTTTCAAGTTGATTACCTCTATGAAGTGATTTTGTCGCAAGAATACAGTCCCGAGCTGCGATTATAATTTAATTTCCGGTTATGATTTAATCACCACCACTGGACATGAGAAATACATAAAAGCAAGACACTATTGTATTTAAATTGTATCGCCGTAATGTCATCAGAAATCAATGGATTATGCCTGTGCGAACACTACATCCCGAAAGAACTCCTAACCTTGATCCTGAGCCACGTTCCACCGGCCGCCCTAACGCGCCTGGCTTTGGTCTGCGAGGCATGGAACACCGTAATCAAAGACGGTCTGTTTTGGCAGATGATATTCAAAAGAAAGTATCCCAAACGCGAAGCGAAAGACCTGCCCTGGTACGTTTACTACGCGCTCCTCTCCACCGACTTCTTCGACACAGACCTGATCAGGAAACACGACTGGAAATCCCTCGCGGTCTGGGAATTCCACAGGGGGCCCTTTAAGATCAAATCGTGGCAGTACGGTTGTATAAAAATCGAGGATGAATACTTCATCAATTTGAAAGCGAGGGAGGTTTACACGAAGATTTTGAAAAAGTACAAGCCGGATATATTGATCGAAGCGACGGATGATCTTCGACATGTCGATATCGTCATGATAGGGACGGAGACGGGAATAAGGAGCTACAGAGGGACGGATTTGAAGAAAGTCGATGGGACTAAATCGCAGGTAATGTAACATTGCGTATCGTCGTTTGGTTACCTGTAAATCGTTCCAAGTCTGAGAAACAAAACCTATTTTCGACGCCTGTCTTTAGATTTTTTTAGCAATATCACTTAAATGTTATTTTAGTTAAAATGAACTAAACATTGTGGTGTTTTATATATTTTTTTTGTAATTAGAGATAGTTTAGCCACTGGGTATTTTTAAGATCATCGTAACCACTTCGTGCCCATGCTGCTTTGTGTGGGTTATAGTATAATCTCAGGTTTATTGAAAAATTACTTTTTCGTTGTTGTTACGGTTTTCTACGAAATATTATTTCACTGTCATAAACTCAGTTATGCAAAAAAAATATGAAAAATACTCCATAGATGGCGCTGAAGCAGTGGCGGTTTCAAAGGGGGGGTAATCGGGTAATTACCCCCCCTAAGAATTTTTCGCTTAACAATTTTTATTGTTAAAAATTACCGATATTCCATATTCCAAATAAATAATATAACCTGTAAATTTTTCCAACGCTTTAAAACATTGGAAAAGGATAGGGAGATTTCACGGAACAGGTGTATGAGAGCGGAAGCGTCAGTTTATTTATCTTTTTTTTATTACCCCCCCCCTAGACTGGTTGGTTGGAAACGCCCTTGCGCTGAAGCGGTAATTTTTTATTTTTTATTTTTTTTTTGCTTGTCGCCACATGTGGCGACCTGGGTGTAAAGAGGTTAAAGGTGCCTTAAGAACACGCAAATTAAATTCAACTTCCTCTGAAAATAAACGAGCTATAACAGGAAATAAAAAAATCAAAAATTCACTTTCTTCGCTGTAGCGCCTGAACTACGTAAAATATCAAAAGTTTTTTAATGGGATTTAGTACAATTTTAACTAAGGAGTATTTCATTCCATTTAACGAAATCTCTATCTTTTATAATAACGGAGATCGCCATGTTGATTGAGAATGAATCTGTGGACACTCTGTATATACCTCGGGAGAGAAAAAAAAAAAAAATACAAAAAAAAAAAACCATATTCATTCTATAATATTATTTAATACTAGACAAAGGGTTGTGGCAAGGGTTGCTTTAGGAAAAAAAATCAATAAAAATCCTCTGATTTGCAGAACAATTACTAATACATGTTTGATTCAATTAAACAATTTTGTTAAGCACTTAGCGTTATTAATTACTCCATAACCTTGACCCGTGATCATTTCCTGCAATTCCTCTTAAACTATTCATAGACAAACCTGTTTTCTATACATGGGCATGTAATTGCAGCTGTGAAATATGAGTTTATATAAAAAAAAAACGTACAATAATTAGCTGAAAAAAATGTGCACCAGTACGAGGGCGATAATTTATACTAAATATTATGCAATAATTTTCATGCTGGTCGCGTTCGGAGAGTCCCAGAACTTCCAATCGCCCTGCGTCGATATCTTCAAGTACGAATTTGATTCCGATAAAGGCAAATGGACGGGAGTTTTGGATTTAAGGGATGAGGAAGACGTTCTCGGGGTGTTTGTCAAAGTTGCGTTAAATGATTCGATCGATGTATTAACGGTAAGTTAATGGAGTCTTACTTATAATATTTGTTATGTAGGAAGCTTCTACTTTAATGCTTCAACAATATGAAATTTAACTCCCGACTTATAAGAACTTAACAAATTTTGTATTTTACCCTATGATGCAGATTTTTTAAAATGCAAGCAAGTTATATGAAATAAAACACTTTTTACTTTGTGTAACACTTTGATGTTAAAGTGTTATATAAACAAAGTAAAAAGTGTTCTATTCCATATAACTTGCTTGAATTTAAAAAAATCTGCATCATAGGATAAAATACAAAATTTGTTAGGTTCTAATAATTCGGGAGTTAAATTTCATGCTGTTTAACACTTTGTGGAGCATGAAAGATGCTACAGTTGCATTCTTCCTCAATTCTCGTTCTTAGATGTTGCAAGGCACAAATCTTTAATCGGTTCAGACTTTGGATAACCCTTGAAAGTGTCAAGATCGATTGACCCACGGGTCCTCTAGGGCGGGGAATTCTTCAGCAAGTCAGTGTAGTATAATGAGAAAATGATATGGTTGAAGCCAGTGACGGTTCGCGGGGTTTTTTCTGGTACGGCCGAGGAACAAGAGATGGCAATACAGATAGGTGCGGTTACGTAGCCGGCCGTCTCTGCAACTGACCCTACCTATCTGTATTGCCTCCTCGGCCGTACCAGAAAAAACACCGCGAACCGTCACTGGTTGAAGCCATTACTTTGCGATACATTTTGATTCAGGAACTTTTCAATAAAATGCACTTTATGTTTGGTGTGTGAGTGTGTGATTTTATTGAAAAGTTCCTGTATTAGAAAATCTTTTAAAAACTAGTACCTTTAAACAATACGATTATGATTATTTCAATCAGCCTGTAGTTGTGTTAGTTTGAACTAACCACGCGTTTCCTCACTTCCGCAGACGAAATTCGGGCTTCCCCGTACTAAGAACAACAGAGACTACACCATCTCAAATGGGGGCTTTGCTCTTTCGGCGAACACGACTTACTCCATGAAGTTCAATGTGAAATACAACAGCACCGGTTTTGTTCCAGTTGTTGAACAGATCCGAATCAACGGGCGCAGGGTGTGTCCAAGAAATAGGAAGTAGGCTTTCAAAATAGCAAATAAAACAATGACTTTTAATAACCTTAAAAATAATATATAAAACACTATTGCTTTGTTTGTAGAACTTTTTAAAATATATTATTTCCGTGATTATAGTTTCAGCAGTGACGGTTCGCGGGTTTTTTTCTGGTACGGCCGAGAAACAAGAGGTGGTAATACAGATAGGTAGGGTCAGTTGCAGTGACGGCACCTATCTGTATTACCACCTCTTGTTCCTCGGCCGTACCAGAAAAAAACCCCGCGAACCGTCACTGAGTTTCAGAAGCTTCAATGTGCCATTATCAAACTTTAACTGTGATCACGGAAATAATAAATTTTCAAACAAAGCGATAGTGTTTTATTTATTATATAAAGTGTATAACGAAGTAGAAGCCTCCAGTATAAACAATACTTTAAAAATATATTAAAAGGACTAAATAAAAGTACAGTAGCTCTTAGTTATACCAGATTTATAATTAATAGTTATTTACTCACTAGTCCAGTAAGTGATAAAAATTACAATACAATTTACAACAATTAAACTTATCGAAAATTGTACAACAATTTGGTATCAGTCTCCCCAAAAGCAAACTAATTATCTAAAAACTTACTGCACCTATATGTTTATGAATACAATTTGCGGGGTTATGTCCAATTCTTACACTTATTTGTCTGTACATTATAAACATTTCAATGACTAGAAGAGAAACAAATATAATGTTTCAAGTTGATTACCTCTATGAAGTGATTTTGTCGCAAGAATACAGTCCCGAGCTGCGATTATAATTTAATTTCCGGTTATGATTTAATCACCACCACTGGACATGAGAAATACATAAAAGCAAGACACTATTGTATTTAAATTGTATCGCCGTAATGTCATCAGAAATCAATGGATTATGCCTGTGCGAACACTACATCCCGAAAGAACTCCTAACCTTGATCCTGAGCCACGTTCCACCGGCCGCCCTAACGCGCCTGGCTTTGGTCTGCGAGGCATGGAACACCGTAATCAAAGACGGTCTGTTTTGGCAGATGATATTCAAAAGAAAGTATCCCAAACGCGAAGCGAAAGACCTGCCCTGGTACGTTTACTACGCGCTCCTCTCCACCGACTTCTTCGACACAGACCTGATCAGGAAACACGACTGGAAATCCCTCGCGGTCTGGGAATTCCACAGGGGGCCCTTTAAGATCAAATCGTGGCAGTACGGTTGTATAAAAATCGAGGATGAATACTTCATCAATTTGAAAGCGAGGGAGGTTTACACGAAGATTTTGAAAAAGTACAAGCCGGATATATTGATCGAAGCGACGGATGATCTTCGACATGTCGATATCGTCATGATAGGGACGGAGACGGGAATAAGGAGCTACAGAGGGACGGATTTGAAGAAAGTCGATGGGACTAAATCGCAGGTAATGTAACATTGCGTATCGTCGTTTGGTTACCTGTAAATCGTTCCAAGTCTGAGAAACAAAACCTATTTTCGACGCCTGTCTTTAGATTTTTTTAGCAATATCACTTAAATGTTATTTTAGTTAAAATGAACTAAACATTGTGGTGTTTTATATATTTTTTTTGTAATTAGAGATAGTTTAGCCACTGGGTATTTTTAAGATCATCGTAACCACTTCGTGCCCATGCTGCTTTGTGTGGGTTATAGTATAATCTCAGGTTTATTGAAAAATTACTTTTTCGTTGTTGTTACGGTTTTCTACGAAATATTATTTCACTGTCATAAACTCAGTTATGCAAAAAAAATATGAAAAATACTCCATAGATGGCGCTGAAGCAGTGGCGGTTTCAAAGGGGGGGTAATCGGGTAATTACCCCCCCTAAGAATTTTTCGCTTAACAATTTTTATTGTTAAAAATTACCGATATTCCATATTCCAAATAAATAATATAACCTGTAAATTTTTCCAACGCTTTAAAACATTGGAAAAGGATAGGGAGATTTCACGGAACAGGTGTATGAGAGCGGAAGCGTCAGTTTATTTATCTTTTTTTTATTACCCCCCCCCTAGACTGGTTGGTTGGAAACGCCCTTGCGCTGAAGCGGTAATTTTTTATTTTTTATTTTTTTTTTGCTTGTCGCCACATGTGGCGACCTGGGTGTAAAGAGGTTAAAGGTGCCTTAAGAACACGCAAATTAAATTCAACTTCCTCTGAAAATAAACGAGCTATAACAGGAAATAAAAAAATCAAAAATTCACTTTCTTCGCTGTAGCGCCTGAACTACGTAAAATATCAAAAGTTTTTTAATGGGATTTAGTACAATTTTAACTAAGGAGTATTTCATTCCATTTAACGAAATCTCTATCTTTTATAATAACGGAGATCGCCATGTTGATTGAGAATGAATCTGTGGACACTCTGTATATACCTCGGGAGAGAATGCTATTTTTCCCTCGGTGCGTTGTATCAAACAAAGAAATTTGCACCTCGGGAAAAATCACTCATTTCTCTCCCTTGATATACAGGGTGCCCGTTTTTCGAGCGGCACCATGGGGATTTCAGTTATCTTAAGAGACACGAGGTTGGTTAAATTAAGGCAAAGTTGTGTATTATAACGTTGATTAATAATCTGTTGAGAAATTTGAGTTACCTTTTTTGTTTTAAAAAAATTGCGAAAAAATAAAAAATTTCAATTTTTATTTTTTATTCGAAAACTATTACTATTACGCATTTTGCACTAAGACATTATTAGAGCCCTTTTTAATGGAGGATCTAAATATGCTATTAGATTTGTTGTAGCTTTCAAGATGGCGGAAAAACAATAAACAACTTTTGTTTTTCTTATGGGCGCCATATTGGATTTTTACATTTTCTAATGCAAGATTTTTTTCTGTTTACGATGATATATCACACATTATGTTTTAATTTTACATTTGAGCCAAAATTTGAAATGTATTATTTTTGTAAAGAGTGCCATGTAAACATTACAATTTTCTACAATAGTGAGTATAACAAACTGTGGCATTTTGTTTTATTATTTAATTCATCAACAATTCATCAAGCAAGGGAATATCAACATTTCTGTTTGGGTAAGGTTGGGTTTACATGAAAAATACAATTTGTAAACGAATAACAATCTCAGGACATTTAAAACTACTAGAAACCATAATGCTACAATAAGTGTACCAATTATTCACATTCACATTCCACTTCCAAATACAATTCTGAGCTTTTTCTTAAATTATAAATTGCCCTACTAATATCTCTTCTTCTAATATTATTTATAGAATCAACGATACTTCTGCGCAGTTCATTAATATTGGCTGGAACGCTTTGATAAATCTTATTTTTCAAAGTTCCCCATAAAAAGTAATCCAATGGGGATAAATTTCTCGGATATTTCTTCTTGCACATTTGTATGGGAATTGTAATAAATTTGTAACATATCGCGTTATTCTTCACTTGAAAATTTCATTTTTACGATAAAGTTACCAGTAAAGTAAATTTTAAGAATGAAGTTTAAATGGAACTGTCACATTTTGTTTTAAACAAGTGTTGATTTTGTTTACATGGCATTTTTTACAAAAATAATAAATTTAAAATTTTGGCTCAAATGTAAAATTAAAACATAATGTGTAATATATCATCGTAAACAGAAAAAAATCTTGCATGAGAAAGTGTAGAAATCCAATATGGCGCCCATAAGAAAAACAAAAGTTGTCTATTGTTTCTCCGCCATCTTGAAAGCTACAACAAATCTAATAACATATTTAGATCCTCCATTAAAAAGGGCTCTAATAATGTCTCCGTGTAAAATGCGCAATAGTAACAGTTTTCGAATAAAAAAGCAAAAATGAAAATTGAATTTTTTTATTTTTTCGCAATTTTTTGAAAACAGAAAAAGGTAACTCCAATTTCTCAACAGATTATTAATCAACGTTATAATACGCAACTTTAATTTAACCAACCTCGTATCTCTTAAGATAACTGAAATCCTCACGGTGCCGCTCGAAAAACGGGCACCCTGTATAATCTACTATTCAAACAGGTAACCTTAAAAAACCACAACTGAAGAATTTCAGACAGCCAACATAATATTATTTGAATTATTATCCCCATTTTCAGAAAATGTTCTGCCAACTATTTTCGACTTTTTGATCTCACTGTGTAATTAATGTAACATCAACCCTCAGGAGGGTTATCTTTTCCCGAAAACCTGCATAATTGCAGATGAAATAACAATATGTAATAGTTAGGGAATGAATGAGGCAGATTTAAATTTTTGTTTTCATTTTTATAACTTATTTTTAATTTGATAGGAATTTGTGGTAGACCAGAGAAACCTTCGGGTTTCATCTGAACATTTTCCTTTTGACCCCCTTTTACTGCAACGTTCTTTTTTCTTTCTAATCTGTAAATTTTGTAATCTGCAAATTTGAGTGGTCAATAAATATAATTATTATTTATTTTCATTAATAGGTTTTGGCTTGACTGCGCTGTATTAATAATATCAATCATTTTTTAGATCAACTACATAATTGATGATTACCCGGATGACGTGGAACAAATAAGTGTGTTCTTGGAGGTCGACACCGGCCCTCCGTGTTCATTGAAAATATTATTCGATTCAATACGACACACTTAACTAGTGATAAACAGGTTTGAAGGTGTGTAGTTACTGAATTTTTAAGAATAGCAACATGAAATAGATGTAAATACTGCTGCTCCAGCATAAAACACTTTTCGAATCGGTAATATCTGGAATGCAGACAGCTGCAAGTTATTTCTTGGATTAAGTTCTCATTTAGCCATGGTGATGGTTGCGACTGTTACTACGTGGTAAAATTCATTATAGAAACACTGAATAAAACATTTAATTTTTACATTGTGGTAAAAAACATAGTAAGTGTTTTATTCAGTGTTTCTCGTTTGGCACTCGATGAAATATATTGTAATGTGTAATAATAAGCGCTTGCTATGTTTCGCAAATGATAAGTTTATTCCGACTAGTTTCGATGCGTTAAATCAAAACCGGCAAAGTCGGAATAAACTTATAATTTTACTTTTCATTACTATTATTACATGGGTGCAATCATAGAATAGCTATTATTTCAACTAGGGAAATATGAATAGTATATTTCCCGAGGTTGGCTAGTTACATGTATGTATAGACAACCAAAGGAAATGTATTCATATTTCCCGTGTCGTAATCAATAGTTTTTTTCTGATTGAAGAATATTGTTCTGTAAATGGGAAAATATTGGATTGTAAATTTTTGAATTTATCGGATTGGTAACGTTGCTAAGGGCCCTGTTTGTAAATATCATGGTTGACTTGTTTTGGTATTTGCGTTGTTTCATAAATTGGTGAAATGTCAAACTATGTGTTAACGCGAGCGACGAAAGAATGTGAATGTTTGGTTCCCGTAAAATCCATAAAGGATACCTTCCTAAGAAATCGGAGGTGTTGTCCCGAGAGCAATTAAAACAATTCTTGCGAGAAGCTCCTAATGACAATTGTTTGATGTCTATATTTCCCTAGGGAAATATGAGCACTTCATATTTCTCTAGGGAAATATAAGTGTGTTATGGAATATCGTAACTAAGGCAATATCACTCAATATTGTTTCAATCAGAAAAATAACATATATCTGGGTGCAATTTCAATTCTAATCTGACTGTAAAGAAATACAATAATGATATCTAGTTCATAAATAATAATAAATTTAATAGTCTTAAATAATGATTATTTCTACTGTATCTACCCCTCTGAAGGAAATCTAATCTAATCTATTATTTCAACAAGGGAGCTTGTATGAAAACAATTTTCAAGGTTACATCAAGTATCAACACTTACTTGACTATTCTGGCGCAGTTATAGTTATTTCAGTGCATAGAAGAGAAATTAAAAATAATCTAAACTTCCATCCACCTTTATAAAGTGATTTTGTGGCAATAATCTGGACCCACGCTGCGATTAGAGAGAATCATTTCGGGATGTTTGGTTAAGATTTTTTGATTTGTTCGATTGGGACTAGGCATAAAAGTATCGCAAGCAAATCCAGCGCTTAAATTGCAACATGTCATCCGAAATCAACGGTTTGCACCTGTGCGATCACTACATCCCGAAAGAACTCCTAACCTTAATCCTGAGCCACGTTCCACCGGCCGCTCTACCGCGCCTGGCTCTTGTCTGCGAAGAATGGAATGCCGTAATTAAAGACGGACTCTTTTGGCAAATGATGTTTAAGAGAAGGTACCCCAAACGCGAAGCGAAAGACCTACCGTGGTACGTTTACTTCGTGCTCCTTTCCACCGACTTTTTCGACACTAACTTAATCAGGCATCGGAGCTGGCCTTGGGAATTTAACAGAGGATTTTTCAAGCTCAAACGTGGTTGTATGAGATACGCTGGTGAAAAAGTGTATTTCATCAATTTGGAAACGAGAGAAGTTTATTCGAAAATTTTGAAGGAATATAAGCCCAATATGGTATTTGAAGCAACGAAGGTCAACCTCCATTGTCTTGATATTAACATGATAGGGACGAAAATGCGTTCTAGAGTAGAGGATTGGAAGGAAATCAATGAAACTAAATCACAGGTAGTATAACATTGCATATAAGGAGCGTACAACAAAAATGGACGACGAAGATGGTGGAAATCTAAAGTCATGTCTGAACTAACAATAAGATCACACACGCATGTCATGTTGAGATGTCAGATGTTAATAACCCCGAATTATAATATCTCACATGTCATCAGCATTTCACGGGTCCGATGTTAGTGCGGACATAACTCGAGATTTCCAACGCCAACTCGTCAAAAGAATTAGTAACCTATCAACCCTCAGACAACTTCGAATTTTTGAAATATTGTAATTTCAAAACCTAGTTGCTTTGTGAGGGTGGATAAGTTTCGGCTCAACTGTGCTCAATTAATAATATTAATCATGTTTTAGATGGTGATTGATAATTATCCGGACGACATCGAACAAATATGTATCATTTCCAGAGGTGAACCACCGACAATGAAAATATCATTTGATTCAATACTCAATAAATAAGTAATTGTGGAGGCTTTCACTTTATGATGCATTTTGAATAATTCAAATAAAAACGAATAACTTTGTTAAAAGGCTTAAAATATTGTATTAAAAATATGTCTTGTGATGTAAACAGAATTTTTGTAGAATTTTTTCCCGCATTTTTCATATTAATTTTTTGCACATTGAAAAAATACATTTTCAAAAATTCATAACTCAACTGAAAATGCTGGGCATTCAAAAACCAAAATTATTTTGAAAGATAGACATCTTGTGATGTAAACAGAATTTTTTCCCGCATTTCATATTAATTTTTTGCACGTTGAAAAAATACATTTTCAAAAATTCATAACTCGACTGAAAACTGCTGGGCATTCAAAAACCAAAATTATTTTGAAAGATGGACATCTTGTGATGTAAACAGAATTTTTGTAGAATTTTTTCCC
Organism: Ocypus olens; assembly: GCA_910593695.2. Lineage (NCBI taxonomy): Eukaryota > Metazoa > Arthropoda > Insecta > Coleoptera > Staphylinidae > Ocypus > Ocypus olens. The sequence continues at coordinate 49,502,363 of OU343061.1, forward strand.
GCATTTTTCATATTAATTTTTTGCACATTGAAAAAATACATTTTCAAAAATTCATAACTCGACTGAAAATTACTGGGCATTCAAAAACCAAAATTATTTTGAAAGATGGACATCTTGTGATGTAAACAGAATTTTTGTAGAATTTTTTCCCGCATTTTTCATATTAATTTTTTGCACATGGAAAAAATACATTTTCAAAAATTCATAACTCGACTGAAAATTGCTGCGCATTCAAAAACCAAAATTATTTTGAAAGATGGACATCTTGTGATGTAAACAGAATTTTTATAGGATTTTTTCCCGCATTTCGTATTAATTTTTTCCACATTGAAAAAAATTCATAACTCGATTGAAAATTGCTGCGCATTCAAAAACCAAAATTATTTTGAAAGATGGACATCTTGTGATGTAAACAGAATTTTTGTAGAATTTTTTCCCGCATTTCGTATTAATTTTTTGCACATTGAAAAAAATTCATAACTCGATTGAAAATTGCTGCGCATTCAAAAACCAAAATTATTTTGAGAGATGGATATCTTGTGATGTAAACAGAATTTTTGTAGAATTTTTTCCCGCATCTCGTATTAATTTTTTGCACATTGAAAAAAATTCATAACTCGATTGAAAATTGCTGCGCATTCAAAAACCAAAATTATTTTGAAAGATGGACATCTTGTGATGTAAACAGAATTTTTGTAGAATTTTTTCCCGCATTTCGTATTAATTTTTTCCACATTGAAAAAAAATTCATAACTCGATTGAAAATTGCTGCGCATTCAAAAACCAAAATTATTTTGAAAGATGGACATCCTGTGATGTAAACAGAATTTTTGTAGAATTTTTTCCCGCATTTCATATTAATTTTTTCCGCATTGAAAATAATTGATAACTCGATTGAAAATTGCTGCGCATTCAAAAACCAAAATTATTTTGAAAGATGGACATCTTGTGATGTAAACAGAATTTTTGTAGAATTTTTTCCTGCATTTCATAATAATTTTTTGCACATTGAAAAAATACATTTTCAAAAATTCATAATTCGACTGAAAATTGCTGGGCATTGAAAAACCAAAATTATTTTGAAAGATGGACATCCTGTGATGTAAACAGAATTTTTGTAGAATTTTTTCCCGCATTTCATATTAATTTTTTCCGCATTGAAAAAAATTCATAACTCGATTGAAAATTGCTGCGCATTCAAAAACCAAAATTATTTTGAAAGATGGACATCTTGTGATGTAAACAAAATTTTTGTAAATTTTTTTCCCGCATTTCGTATAAATTTTTTCCACATTGAAAAAAATTCATAACTCGATTGAAAATTGCTGCGCATTCAAAAACCAAAATTATTTTGAAAGATGGACATCTTGTGATGTAAATTGTTGCACCCCGCAAGAAACAGATATAAATACTACTCTCCGGCAATTTTATACAATTAACGCTAATATCTAGAAATTCAATTCCAAACCAGCATTCAACAACAATACATCTGGTTCGTTAATAATAATAAATTTAATAGTGTAAAATGGACTACATCGTAAACCCCAAATAATAATTCCGTGCGGACTCACTTAAAGCTTCTTGTGTTCCGGATCGGGCTCGTTCCGGCAGATGACGGATACCCTCCTTCCTTTGGGGATGGGGACCCCGTCGAACTCGCTGTGCTCGTTGCTGAGGATCTCGTGCGTGTAATCGAAACGGGCTGTGTTTTTCATGAGATACAGGGAGCGACGTGCCAACAGGAGGTCGGCCGTCAGATCTTTGTTTTTGTCGTGCACCAACCTCATCACACTGTCGGTGAGCAGGCTCAGCCCGGCGATTGTATCTCCGCAAAACTGAAAACCCCGAGAATTTTTTTTTTGTACACGGTAAGACCAGAAGTCGACAAGTTTAATAAGAGGGTATATTGTGGCACGAGTGGGATTGGAGCACGACACGCGCAACGAGGAGTGCTCCAATGTTACGAGTGCCCCACAATACCTCTTATTAAACAAGTATAATATACTATTTTTTCTACTTTGGTTTTAGCTAAGGAATTATTTCTAAAATAAAATATATACTTAAACCTAGTGAGTTTTATCTTTTAACATTTGGCAGCACTAACAACATTTGATCCTTTCGAACGAATTTAATATTTGACATACGTATTTCTACGGCGATTTCAATAGTTTATTTTAAAACATATTAAATCAAGAATATTACTTACACACCTCCAAAAATAAGGGAGGTTGCCAAGGGTGCGATAAACAAACTATTTCCAAGTAAGTTGTAACCAATTTAAGCTTATAAAATAATGCAACGCCTAAATTATCGAAATTTAAGGTTATGTTTACATTTGTTTCTCGTTCCTCGTGTCAGGCATCGATCGACGCTGATTAAAAATACACACCGACTCAAGCGGCTCTTTTTCGCCGCGAATGAAACATGCATTATACTCTCGCTGTTTCTTCCGTGATATTCGTTTTGCAAACAAAGTGATAATACATATAATAAATTACAAGCTTTCCTCTGTGTATGTTGTGTTGCCTAAACGTCGTCACCGAGAGCCAAGTGAATTCATGCGTCCGGCCATTGTCACCGAGTTCCTACATTTTCCACGCATATAAAAAGTGAACAATATGACGCCTCCGTTTTCTTTAACCTTAGTGGTACTAGTGGCGAACTCCCCAATATGCACTATCGGACATATTCAGTGTTTAACGCATTGGACGGTTCCAATTATCCTATGAATTAACGGCAATTTTACATTTTAATGTCGACATATGTCACGTTTAAGTACTGCCAATCGCAACAACTAAAATGTTACCACAAATAGTTTAATAATGAGCAAAACTGTAAAATAAAAAATCTCATTATTAAACTATTTTTGATATAACAAAAGGTCGATTCTTAAACCAAAGTTGAAAAATGGTTTTGTGTTTTTATCTGCCGACTGCAGTATCCTTATTATCAGACTTTACATATACAGAAGTTTAACGTTTACAAATTATATGAAAGTATACTCCAACTACAGATAGATTGTTTGATTGCCGATTGTTAACTTTTTGATCTCACGGCATGTAAATAAAATCTGTATAAAGCGAGGGCGGCTCATGAAAGTTAAACAAGCGATGGTTAATTCATATCTCTCTATAAAACGTCACGAACCGCCGCCGGCGATAATAAACTCACCCTCACCGCGTCGATGTGCGGCTTGATGTAACCCTTCTTCTCCAGATCGAGTATGTGCACGTGCCGCAACTGTCCCACGCCCGGCGGAAACGCCATCTCCCTAACCCTGTCCAGTATCTTCGTGTTGGCCTCGTTCCACTTCAACCGTTCGGTTTCCCTGTATCCGTGAATTGCCTGCGGAAAGCACAGCGTACACATGATCCCCTCAACGCGTAAAAACACGTACGTCATCCCAGTGATCGAACTCGTACCTCATCCTCTTTAGGTAAGGCTCGATCTCCTCCAGAACGCTCGACTCCTCGGCCTCGCTGAGGAAATTCCCGTGCACCGTCATGCTCTCCAGAAACGTCCTCACGAAATCCGCCGGCTGGGCGTTCAATCCTTCCGACAGTTTTATGTAGGGCGGGATGGTTATTTCTAAATGGGTGTACACAACAAAAAGTATTTACTGGATGTGAAATCCTTTAAAGACGAGCTACGGTTCTGTTCCAAAGACTCGCTTGCACCACAGCCGATTAACTTTAATCAGTGGTTAGTTCCGGTCAGTACTTCTTTAACCCTTTCAGGACGGGTCGCATCAATAAGCGGGTAGCATCAATAAGTGTTCTGATGAATTTACTTGTTTTTATATCCGAATAACGCTCATCATTGACGCTGCAGATATGTTTTTAGTTTCGGAGCAAAATCCAACACTAGAAATCGATGTTTGAAAAATTGACATTTTTTATGTCCGTCGGGTGTGATATTGCCTGATATACCCGTACCGAAAGGGTTAAAACACAACAATTTTATTCAAAAATTGTTTACACAATAACATGTTGATCAAATTTTGATTGCAAATTTATAAAACGTTTATATTCTCTTGATCAGACTCGGCTTAATCATGTTTAACTTTCTAACCACGATTAAGTACCTGCAGTGCAAGTGGGAATAAGCCAATTATATGTATAAATGTATGTAAACTATTGTTTACTAGGACAATGATACGTATAAATGTAAGACCACGATTAAGTACCTGCGGTGCAATTAGGAATAAGCCAATTATATGTATAAATGTACGTAAACTATTGTTTACTAGGTCAATGATATATATAAATGTAAGTAAACTAATGTTTATTAACACCTTAATAAAGTTATCAACGGATGTAACGACTGGTTATAATATTAAAAAAATAACATTTTGCTGTAAAAAAATAACATAACCTAAAAATAGCAATATTTTAAAATGGCAATAAATAAAGGAATCGTACCTCTTTGTTTCGGATCAGTTTGCAGGCATTTTGCAGCGTGATGTAATTTCAGCAGATTTGCACGTTTTACACACTTTAACAACATTCTTACGCAGATAAAATGCGCTATCAGTTGGATAACATATTCAAACTGAACGGATTGAACCGATGCCTATTTTACCGACCGGATACATTTTGAAAACTCGATTTTCACATTATATTTATTTAAAACGATTCTATAACATGTAATCAAATGAGACAAAAATGAAGCGAAAACGAGACCAAGAGTTAAATATTAATCTCTGGCACATATTATGATCTGTCAACCAGCGGCGGCTCGTGAACGTTCGGCGGGAGGGCAACGGAAGAAACTTTGACCAAATTGACAGCAGCGAAATATTTGCTTCCTTCATAAAAGTAAGTACAGGGCCGTGCCAAGCGGGGGTATTAGGGGTGCCTGGCACCCGGGCGGCAGGCCTAACAGCCCTGTTACCTTGGCGCCCACCAAATCAATCCACCTAAAAAATTTTTTCGTAACGTACGTTCGTGAAATGGGAGATGATTGTTTATTCTTTTCGTGCGGATGCAAGCGCGAAATCCATGTTTATATCGAAATTCTTTCTTTCTAAATAATTTTGCGACGCGCCGATCAATGATGTTCATTTTCTCTACCCCCACCCCTCTTCACATTGAAAAGGGGCGGCAATTTTTGCCTCGCACCCCGGCGGCAACATACCTTGGCGCAGCCCTGAGTAAGTAGTGTAGCATGAGCGGCATCTCTGTCTTAGCCTCCTCTACACAATGGCGGACTGGACCAAGAATTTGAACCTAATTATATTCATCTTAAGTTATTGGGCCCTATTCTGTTTTTATCACTTCAAGTGCACTCGGTACTGATTTTCCCGCGCAAATTTGAAAAATAGCGAAAGCATGCCGTTATTAGTTCACTTGCTTCGATTTTACAGTGTCGTCACACTTACTTTATCACGTTAGAAACGGAATACCAATTTGCCGTTCGATCGAAAACGATGTGATAAATTTTCACGGCGTAAAGTTATCACCGTGATAAAAACAGAATAGAGCCCATTGCCTCAATAAGGGTGCAGATGTATTTTCTTAAATCGGCAGATGGTGTGTAACCCGTCATTATTTTTAATTGGGATTTTTTTGGGACGTAACTCTATTAAGGGTTATACTTGAGACAATGACGGTTCGCGGGTTTTTCTTTTTGGTACGGTCGAGGTAGCAAAAGTGGAACCTGAATACAAAGCATAGAATTGTGTCCAAGAAGTGAGATGCAGATGTCTCATTCTATTTTTTTTTTGCTAGAAATGCTCATGCGCGGCCGACGCACTCATAGGTTATTATGAATGTGCGCGCGTGTTGTGTGATAATAATCGAGTTGGCAGCACTGTCACACACTATCTGCATCCCACTCTTTCAACACAGGAAGATCTCTCTCACATCTCTTATGGGGATTTCGCGCGGTTTATTTGATTGGGGACATGCGCATAGCGAACAAAAGAAATGTTATACCTATCCTTGTCGCACACATATTGGTCACAGTTTCCGCACACGTAAGTTATACGGGATACCTGATCCATGAGTATATGTTCTAAGGTGGCACCACAGTCGGTACAGAGATCTGTATCACCACCTCTGCTACCTCGGCCATACAAAATAAAAAAAAAACAGCGAGCCGTCACTGTCTTGACACTAAAAGACGTTTCTGTGGTGATGATAACTTTTTTCTTTTACATACTAATAAAACAATAAATTAAAACCTGATCACAGTTTACGGCAGGAAAACGTCACCGGCGGGCACTTTCTTGAAGAAAGCCGCCGCCAGTGATTGGATGACGGCACCCAAGACGTTTTCGTAGTCCGCTTTCAATTCCGAGAAGATTTCCATGCTGTTCTCGTTCATGACGTTGAGAATGTTGGCGCTGAGGGCTTCGTTTCCATCGACGAGATTGCCGAAGTCGTAAACGCACTTCTCGGGATTTAGGTCTATGCTGGTGTCGGTGATTTCCAGATAGGTTTCTCCTTTCCTTTCAACTTTTTTACACTTAAAATCCATTTTTGTCTTGAGATTCACTAGAAAAAACGGGAAAGAAAAAATCGTGTCAGTGTGCAGTTCGGATTATTTTCTTTGGGAAGTTGTGATGATGCGTTATTCAATCAATAATATTTAGGAGTACTAGATCCACATTCTCCTATTGATACATGCAAAAGATTTTTCCGGTCGTTTCAACTTTTTTACACTTAAAATCCATTTTTGTCTTCACTAGAGAAAAAAAATATGGGAAAGCAAAAAAGAAACGTGTTGCTGCTGCAGTTCGGATTGTTTTCTTTGGGAAGTTGTGAAGATAAGTTATTCAATCCATCATATTATACCAGTGACGGTTCGCTGGGTTTTTTCTGGTACGGCCGAGAAACAAGAGGTGGCAATACAGATAGGTGTGGTCACGCACAGTGTAATTGACCCTACCTATCTGTATTACCACCTCTTGTTCCTCGGCCGTACCAGAAAAAAACCCCGCCAACCGTCACTATATTATACAGGTAGTAGATGCACATGCCACTATTGAAACAAGCAAAAGATTTTCATGGCAAAAAAAAATGGTATGATCAGAAAATAAAGGGACAGGCTTCATGCACGAGCTTGTTTAACACGAAATAAACGTGGAATTCCTGGAGCGGTCCATTTTGTGAAGATCAAATTTCAACTTAAAATAATTGTTAAATTCCTTGAGCATTGTTCATTTTTGGTCATCCAGTTCTGTACTTCGAATTGAACTATAGTCTGTCCACGGTACACATAGAGTTGTAAAAACGCCCACAATCGCCAACGCATCATTCTTACTGGCCGATTCGAAAAATTGCGGGAAATCCAAATCACGCAGTACGAATGCAAATGGTTGACGCGATCGTCAGCTGATTGCCTTATGGTGAGCGGTGGAGGGGTCTGATTAATTCAGCGCGAATTCCCAGAATATCCAAAATTATTTCATCTTACCAATTGTGATATTAGCCGGTCCGTGTCCTCCTAATGTGAAGAGAAGCAGTTTTCCCGTCACCTTGTACCTGCCGATCATCTCCACGTGCGGAGCTAGTTGCTCCAAGTGCATATTGCAGTCGTCGCCTTCAATGTTGATTCTGCAATTTATTTACTTATTTAACCATTATTCCAATTATCGATGTAAATGTGATATTATCTAGGAATCTAGAATTCAAAGTATATATACTTTGATCAATGAATGTTTGCGTGAACGTGATAGATAGCTGAATCTAGCTCAGACATTTTCATGCGTTTACTCTCTCTCTCTATGATAAGTTAGAATATACGCAATCATATGTCGTCCTTAGTCTTAGGTAATGACGCACACGCAAGGATCCATTGATCAAACCTTACATTTCGCGATAAGCGTGTGTCGCAATTACCCGCTAAAAAATATATTCAAAAAATGCAATGGTACAATTTTGCTTTAGTGGCGCCGTCTGAGTTTCGTTCATACCAACTAAAAATCCATCGATGAGCATTTCAAGAGAAGTATGAATGTCAGTGGCGCCTCCTAGGTTTTGCTGATAGTAACTAAAGTTTTCTTAAATTTTAGTTTGTTAGATCTCCACAGAAGTTTTAGAGACATTTACATCATTCTTTTAGACTTCAATTTTATCAATCTAGTACAAGAAATCAAGCGGTACTGAATCTTTGAAAACATAAATGATGATGATTTTCTATTGGTAAATCTTACAAAATCGCAAGTATTTATCGTTTAAAATTAAATCAACTCACTTGGCGTCGGTGTAGTCGGCATCGGTCATGCCATGAATGTTCAAGTCGATGTAAGTTTGGTCCAAATCCACGCTGCCCCCGTTTCCGGGTATGTGTATGTTCGCAAGGAAGATTGGGTCTATGGATGGAAGACCCAAGACCTTATTACCTAAAAAAAACCCATTAATTATACGAACAAAACTTTAACCCTTTCGGGACGAGCGCGGATGTCAATGATCACAGCGCCCGGCCGAGTTTATTCCTTGACCGAGTGCGGGAACGCAGAGTGAAAACTGAAGGTGGGCGAAATGACTCTTTTTTGTGAATTTTATCCATAAATAAATCATACATAAAAGAAAAAAATAAAAACGTTGTGAATTGGAGAGCGAAAGTACAGAGCTCGGCCGGCAATGTGTCGCAAGATGTCGCCACTAGTATATAACTTTTCTTAATAAAATCAGGGTTACCGCCAGTTGCGGTCGGTTTCCACCACAATCTCATCACCCAACACATACGCACACTTTCATACATATACTGCGAGTTGGTACAAATTGTTGGTACGCCTGGGTACAAATATAAGTCCCAAAGTTTAGGAATGTAATTTACCTTTCGCAAGGAATTTTGTGCTGCCTGTTACAGCTTTCAGAAAGCACGCCTTGTAGTCAGGGTCGGATTTCTTGCAGGTGAGTATTTCAGAAGCTGCAATAAAAAAAACATCGTCAAAATTCGTCTCACATTCTTAACCCAGATATGCCTACAGTTCTATATTTTAAAGTTCTTCTCAAAATTATATCTATGCCCACTTGCACCGCAGAACTTAATCATGATTAAATTTTAATCATGATTAACTTTAATCAGAGTATTTCTGTTGCACCGTCGGCTGATTAAGCATCTATCGACCACCGAGTATTATTATAGAGAGCACACGTTTTTCTAGGGATTTTAAGTTCTTTTTTGGTTGTTTTACGTCGTTCTATTGAGAACAGAGGAAACAAATGCGCGGTAAATATGAATACTAAATGCTAATTAACATACTATTATTATTATTTCTTATTATTGGACGAGGTAAACAAACCAAAATTAATAAAATCATTATAACCTCCAAGCCATCGATTTCATCAATCTGCTCAACTATTCCCAAATCCATCGTTTTTAATAACAAAGACAAAACAAAGGTTATTAATTTCAAAATCATCTGGCAAATGTAACTAACTTCACGACTATATTCGTCGTGAAGTATTCGTTTTTGAGTTAATCGGCTAAAATCGGCTGATTAAATATTTGACGTTTCTTGGGGACTTTAATCATGATTAAGTTGCGGTGCAAGCCAATTCTCCGCTAACCATTGATTAACTTTTTAATCATGATTAAGTAGCTGCGGTGCAAGTGGGCACTAGAGTATGGTCAGCGCCATCTATCATTTGATATTTGACAGGAAGCGAAAAGTAACCTCTCCGTATTTTTTAATCTTAATTACTTGGGCCACAGAATTTTGTTGCTGAGTTGGCTATGCCTGAACAGTCATGTCAGAGATTAATTCATTTTTTTAAATCTAATTCAATTGAACTAATAATATGCGACATACCTCATTTACAGTGATGGTTCGCGGGGTTTTTTTCTGGTACGGCCGAGGAACAAGAGGTGGTAATACAGATAGGTAGGGTCAGTTGCAAAGACGGCTGGCTGCGTGACCGCACCTATCTGCATTACCACCACTTGTTCCTCGGCCGTACCAGAAAAAACCCCGCGAACCGTCACTGCTCATTTATTTCACAGCCAACTCTGAAACAAAATTTTGTGGCTTACACGATATTAGTTATTATGAAATGTATCTGGCGTGTGGTATTAAATTAGAACTATTTTTCTTAAGATATTTTCAGAGTGTATGACGTGTTTAAAACTTTTAGTTATCAGCACTAATAAACAGTATTATTATTATTATTATTATTCAAGTAGGCTAGGCGCTGCAACTGCCAGTGGTGGCTCGTGGAACATGTTGATGGTGGAGCCATTTATACAATATACCCCCCCTCCGTTTTTGAAGAAAGAAAGAAAGAACGATTTATCTTCCTAGACTAAAGTAACTGGCGGAAAAGTGTTCTAAGAAATACTTAAAAATTCTTGCTGAGCTTGAAACTACAAGTGGTGCCATGGCTCCTTGGCTCTACATAACGAGCCGCCTCTGGCAACTACTAACAAATGCAAAAACAGAAACGTATATTTTTTAATACCACTACACCTTGACGTTTTGAATGTTATAAGAGTAATCATTTCTTTCCCATCAGATTACTACAATTATGGGGGAAAATTGTGTGAACAATATTGAAAATTAATTTATACAAAATAATTTTACTCACGCAAACCTGCAGACTGAACGATGATCACCGCGACACTCAAAATCAGCGCAGCCTTTTCCATGACGGGGCTGTGGATTTCGACTTCCAAAAAATTCGCGACCTCCTCGTATTTATACCGGAATTGGCGTTACTCACGAAAACACAATTTCCTGTTTCTTGCTTATGGATGACTTTGCGGCACTAATTAATTCCGACCATCGCCCAAATTCACGTTCGTGTTTTTTAACTGCAAATTGAAGCTCACCTTGAACACGTGAGGCGTCTAGAAAATTATACAATTGCGCCGTTAATTATAAAAGTAAACAATTTATGTTTCGGCTGTTGCTATTTTGTTACGAAATGTCAAATCTAAGGGTGGATATACACTAGAGCATTTTCTCGAGCATTTCTATGTAATGTAACGTTCTAACGAATGGTACAATACAGGAAAATGCTCAGTTTCATAAGCTGTCGTCAAATGACGTCTGGTTCGTGAGGGTGATACACTAGAACATAGAGCGGCTCGTTGTTCTGTTACTAGTAAATGCTCTAGTCTATACTCACCTTTATCTACTTTATTTTTTCTCAGTGTTGTTATTTTGTTACCCACTTGTTTCTACGAAATGTCAAATCTTGATTTAAACAGGTAACTCTACTTTATTTATTCTTACATAAACCATTCTAATAACAATAATAATTGGATACTTCAGTCCAAGAATAGTTTATCGAGCGGAACCGCCTTGAAGATGGCGTCCGCGTAAAATTTAAAAACTTCACCGAGGACCTTCTCGTAGTCCTTCCGCAAGAACCTGAACACGTCGTCGCTGCTCGCGTTCATCGCGTCCAGAACGGTCTGGCTCAACTGCGGGTTGTTATCGACCAGATTCTCGTAGTCCAGGTGAAGATTCGATCCATCCATTTCCAGCGTGAAGCTCTTCAGCCTCAAATGCTTTCGGCCGCCGTCGTCGACGATCTCGCAGGGCATGTCGAAATGGAAATCCACGTCATCTGCGAAAGGTAAAATACGTGGCGTTGCGGATTGTTTTTAAAGATGTCGCCTTACGAAACGTCAGGTGGCTCGAACCTCCGCCGTTCACGTTGAAGAGCAGCATCTTTCCCTTGGCGGTGTAAGTGCCGACCAATTCGAAGAAGTCCATCCGGCTCTTGGCGTCGATGGCGCATTCGGAGTCGGAAATTTTCACCCTGAAATTGGTAACAGTGATATCAATACGGTTTCAAGGCAATCGAAGAGCGGAGATTCCACAGCACCTCGAGGTGAATTTAAATTTATTTAAAATTTTGTATGCAAAGTCACAGTCTTTCTGAGGAGGTGCCGAACAAAACCAAATACAGGACGCGAGAGTAAGGCCGCTTTCATTCACTTGAACACGTACAATTCTAAATATTTCTCATTTTTAAAATCCTCGAAAACTGAATTCTACTAACGTGATCGATGTTGGTACCAGTGTGCTCAATCCGTGAAGATTGGTGTCGGTGTAGGTTTGCTCTAAATCGATCGAACCGCCGTTTCCCGGGATGTGGATCTTCTTCATCAGCAGGGGTTCCAATTTTGGCACTCCGAACTCCTTACTACCTGCAAATTCCATGGACATAACGCCTCGCTAGAAGTATTCAACACCGAACAAGGCATTGAGCGTTGTTATATTGTTGGCAGCTGTGATGCGCCAATTGTTTTGGCGGGATGTCCAAATTAGGTTTTTTCGGGCGGATTATTTATTGGATAGAATTTTGAAGCTAATTTCAGCATTTCTTTCTAATTTTAAGAGAAGATTATTATCATTGCTGGAAATTTCGAACCGCTTAAGCGAAACTTACCTTGAGCAAACAGTTTGAGTACCCCTGTAAAGGCCGCTTTCATGCAATCCGTGTCCGTTTTCTTGCATATCGATATACCGGAGGCTGCAATACAAACGTAAGATTTGATTTGTTGGAAAGATAATAAATTAAAATAGAGTACGTTCAGGCGTAAAGTGAATTTGATTTGAGAGTCAAAGAGAAAGCTAGAGAAAAGCAGAAGTAAAAATTTGCTCAAAATGGTGATTCATTACTGTTGTTATATACATTTGAAAAATGGTTTTTGTTTGATCATAAAATTTCAATTTTTGACCAACGCAATATTTCTTGCAGTGAAGTTGTCAAAGTTTTATTCAGCAAATTTTAAAGATACACTTTCGAGGAATAATCTGTCAGAGTTTCATGTAATTGTCATATTGGATACGGAAGTTATAATCATGTTACTGCAGGAAGTCGTTTTTTCAGTTTTGGCCAACGCCATTTTTCTTGCAGTGAAGTTGTTAAGTCACATTAATTCATAATTTAACCAATAGAGTGAGATCAACAAATACAACAAATATTGTAGGATATTTTGGCCGAATACAAAAACTACGTATTATATCATCACGACGTCGCAATTTTACCAATTAAAACTTTTAAAATTGCAAATCTATTCGGAAAATTTTGCAAAAATGTACATTTTTCCACTTACGCAACTCCAATGTTGTCGCTGCAGAAGCGAGGCAGAAAAACAGGACAACATAAACAAACTCCATCGCGATAATTTTTTAAATAAAACGAACACCTTCAATTAATTATATTTTATTTATAGGTATTGGCACTCTCCCTACCTTTTGTTCAAGAAATTATAATTACGTAACGCAATTATACCGGGACTGTAATTACAAATTAGATGATAAATTATAGCTGTCATTAAAAAGAACGTACTGCGGAATAGTTTAATTTCGTATTTATTTACGATCAAATTTTCTCAATTTAATCACCATTTATTTGCACGTAATTTACATTGCTAAACAACAATTAATTTTTTTTATAGGTCACCATTTATTTGCAGACAATTTGTATTACTAAACGACGAATTTTTTTTCAAATCCGAGTTCACACGGCACCGAATCGGTCGTTTTACCGATTCGGTTATTTTGCCGTCTTCAACAGTGGCGCAGATATTTCAATATGCGCGTTCACACGATACTGCCGTCGACCGTATACGGTATCGTGTGAACACGCACATTATGATATTTTTCATATTTAAGAAGATATTGGAAAAAAATAAAAAAGCGTTTAGGTAAACAACCATTTTTCTCAAAAACTATTAAGTTCTCAAAAAACGCATTTCTTATAAATTGTTTATTTTGGTATTATCTACAATATGTGTCTATATAAATTTGTTGTAATTCTTATTATTACATAACTACAGACCGAAAAAGTAAGCAAACATCAATTTTTATTTTTTTCTTAAAAACAAAAGATTTTACGATAAACATTTATTAACAAAAGATATGCAACGTTTTGTTATCTTCAGTTTTTGTTTAAAGATTTTGGTGATATCTTTCATATTTCAAAAAATATTGCGAAAAACAAAAAAGCGTTTAGGTCCCCCATTTTTCTCAAAAAACTAGTGCGATTTGGAAAAAAACTTATTCTTTATAAATTGTTTATTTTGGTATTATCTACAATATTTGTTCATATAATTTTTTTGTAACTATCATCATTTTATAATTACAGACCAAAAATTTAAAAAAAAATCGATTTTTAATTTTTCTTAGAAACAAAAAGTTATACAAAAAACATTTATTAACAAAAGATGCGTAGCTATTTATTCAAAGATTTTTGTAATATTTTTTATATTTAAAAAAATAACACGAAAAAACAATTTCTCTCAAAAACCAGTGCGATTTCGAAAAAAACTTATCCTTCATATGTTGTTTATTTTGATATTTTCTACAATATTTGTTCATATATTTTTTTGTAACTATCATTATTTCAAAATTACAGACCAAAAATTAAAAAAAATATCGATTTTTAATGTTTTTCTAAAAAACAAAAAGTTATACGAAAAACATTTATTAACAAAAGATGCGCAGCTTTTCGTTATCTTCAATTTTTGTTTAAAGATTTTTGTGATATCTTTCATATTTAAAAAAAATATAACGAAAACACAAAAAAGCGTTTAGGTAAACACTATTTTTTTTCAAAAACAATTGAGATTTCGAAAAAAATGTATTCTTTATAAATTGTTTATTTTGGTATTATCTACAACATTTGTTAATATAAATTTGTTGTAACTATTATTATTACATAGCTAAAACTGAGAAAGTAAAAAAATATCGATTTTAATTTTTTTCTTAAAAACAAAAAAAAAATACGAAAACCATTTATCAAGAAAAGATATGCAACGTTTTGTTATCTTCAGGTTTGTTTAAAGATTTTTGTGATTTCTTTGATATTAAAAAAAATATCGCGAAAAACAAAAAAGCGTTTAGGTAAACACTAATTTTTCTCAAAAACTATTGAGATTTCGAAAAAAACTTATTCTTTATAAGTTGTTTATTCTTATATTTTGTACAATATGTGTTCATATATTTTTGTGTAACTAGCATTATTTCATAATTACAGACCAAAAATTAGAAAAACAATCGATTTTTAATTTTTTCTTAAAAACAAAAGATTTTACGAAAAACATTTATTAACAAAAGATGAGCAGCTTTTCGTTATCTTCAGTTTTTTTTTTGTAATATTTTTCATATTTAAAAAAATATCGCAAAAAAACATTTTTCTCAAAAATTAGTGCGATTTCGAAAAGAACTTATTCTTTGTAAATTGTTTATTTTGACATTATCTACAATATTTGTTTATATAAATTTGTTATAACTATTATTATTTCATAATTATAGACAAAAAAGTAAAAAAAAAATTAAATTTGAATTTTTTCTTAAAAACAAAAGACTTTAGGAAAATAAATGATTAACAAATTATGTGCAGTTTTTCTATATCTTTAATATTTATTTAAAGATTTTTGTAATATTTTTCATATTTCAAAGTTAATACTTTGGGTAGCAGTGGCGTAGCGTACAGGGGGGACAGAGGAACGATTTAAAGAGATTATCCAATTTATTTATATTTACATTAATCATGTCAATATTACACGAGTTTTGAGGTACACCCTTAATCAAAAAAAAAAGTAGCAGTGGCGTAGCGAAAGGGGGGGGGGGAGGGGGTAGGCAGAGGTGCAATTGAAAGAGATTCGTCTATTTATTTATATTTACATAATTGTAACCCGATTAATCCAAAAATAGTTTATCGAGCGGAACCGCCTTGAAGATGGCATCCGCGTACCCTCTGAAAGCCTCGCTGTAGACCTTCTCGTAGTCCTTCCTCAAAAACTTGAACACGTCATCGCTGCTCTCGTTCATCGCGTCCAAGACGGTCTGGCTCAACTGCGGGTTGTTATCGACCAGATTCTTGTAGTCCAGGATGAGACGCGATCCTTGCAGCTTCAACCGGAAGTCCTTCAGCTTCAGATGTTTTCGGCCCCCGTTGTCGACGATCTCGCAGGGCAGACCGATGTCGTAGTGCACGTTCACTAAAACATAAAATACGATCTTATTAAATAACATAAATGTTGTTAAATCGTTTTTGATTGAAAAAGTTGTCCATTATTCGATCGAATCATTTTCTCCACAGGCGTCCAATCAAATGATAGCGGTTTCATTGCCCAACAGGTTTCGGCCAATGACATGACGACGATTTTACTTTCTCAACAGTTGTTACTATGGTTACGATTTGTTTTTTTGTCAGCGAACTGCCGCAATTTCCGAATGGAAAAATTATTCGTTATAATTTAATACAAACAGAAAAATCTTTAGGTAATTATTTAATATGATGCGAAAAAGTATAGTATTAAACTCGTGAACAAGTTGGCCATTGCCACGAGGGTGAAGTTTGCAACACGAGCCATAGGCGAGTGTTGCAATTCACCCGAGTGGCAATGGCCAACTTTTAATAATACACTATTACAGCGTAAATGTTTAATTACAGCACTGCTAATTGTTTCAAAAGAAATTGGCCTCACCAAACGTAAGATTGCTCGCTCCTCCGCCGTTTATGTTGAACAGCAGCATCTTTCCTTTGGCCTCGTAGGTGCCGATCATCTGGAACAGGCCTATGTCGCCTTGGAGACCCATCGAGCATTCGGAGTCGGAAATTTTCGCCCTGAAATCGGCAACGGTGATCATCTTGAAAACATTTACAGACGATAGATGGAGTTGTTTGCAGGACGGCAAAAGGTTTCATCGTTCGTACTGAACGGAATTCATGTTAATGTTTACAACTTGAAGTCCTCGAACAATATCATCTTGAAAACATTTACAGATATATTATTATGGATGACAGATGGAGTTGTTTGCAGGACGGCAAAAGGTTCCATCGTTCGTACTGAACGCAATGTTTACAACTTAAAATCCTCGAACAATATCATCTTGAAAACATCTACAGATATATTATTATGGATGACAGATGGAGTTGTTTGCAGGATGACAAAAGGTTACATCGTTCGTACTGAACGCAATTCTTGTTAATGTTTACAACTTAAAATCCTCGAACAATATCATCTTGAAAACATCTACAGATATATTATTATGGATGACAGATGGAGTTGTTTGCAGGACGGCAAAAGGTTCCATCGTTCGTACTGAACGCAATGCTTACAACTTAAAATCCTCGAACGATATCATCTTGAAAACATTTACAGATATATTATTATGGATGACAGATGGAGTTGTTTGCAGGACGGCAAAAGGTTCCATCGTTCGTACTGAACGCAATGTTTACAACTTGAAGTCCTCGAACAATATCATCTTGAAAACATCTACAGATATATTATTATGGATGACAGATGGAGTTGTTTGCAGGATGACAAAAGGTTACATCGTTCGTACTGAACGCAATTCTTGTTAATGTTTACAACTTAAAATCCTCGAACAATATCATCTTGAAAACATTTACAGATATATTATTATGGATGACAGATGGAGTTGTTTGCAGGATGACAAAAGGTTTCATCATTCGTTCTGAACGCAATTCCTGTTAATGTTTACAACTTGAAATCCTCGAACAGTTAAAAGGGAAACGGAATTCCACTTACGTGACAGATTTTGCTACAGCTGTGCTCAATCCGTGAATATAAGTGTCGGTGTAGGTTTGCTCCAAATCGATCGAACCGCCATTTCCCGGGATGTGGATCTTCTTCAGCAGTAGAGGATCCAATGTTGGCACTCCGAACTCCTTGTTACCTACAAAATACATGTACAATTGGTTAACTTCACGCACCGTAGGGATTTCCATGTTAAATTCTTAATGTTCAAATATTGGCTCCTAAAATGATTTTAGAGAAAACGTGTAAATGTGTTTCTTGTAGAGGAAAAAATACTCTACACAACCGTCTACTTACTTATTTTTTTACTTTCCATACAAAGGCGAAATCGAGGAAATTAAAACTACTATTTTATCAAAAATATGTGGTGCCTTGGTGCAAAAATACGTTGAACGTTCCGAAATTTGCGGACCATTCTGCACGTGCGTAATTAGCAGAATAGTTCGATTTTACCATTAGGATCTTTTCGTTCTGCAAATCCAGTGACGATCCGCGGGGTTTTTTCTGGTACGGCCGAGGAACAAGAGGTGGCAACACAGATAAGTAGGATCAGTTGCAGAGACGGCTGGCTGCGTGACCGCACCTATCTGTATTACCACCTCTTGTTCCTCGGCCGTACCAGAAAAAAAACCCGCGAATTGTCACTTATTAACTAAGAATTACTTAAAATACGCCTAAATTTGTGATTAAAACATTAACGTGACAGCTAACGTTCGACGGCTTATTGTTTCGGCAATTCCAAGGCACCACGTATTTTTGCTAAAGCAGTAGTTTTAATTTCCTCGACTTCTTCTTTGTATGGAAAGTAAAAAAAAATAGTGAGTGGCCATCATGTTACTTTCTCCGACTTGATGGTATCATTTATATTTACGCTTTCGTTGTTTATTTTCAATTGAAATCATATTTTAAATGCACATCGAGCGTTGTGTAGACTCGGACGAAACTGACGTTTAAAACGTCAAAATTATGAAAGACGGAAAAATTACACTTCAAATTCAAAAACTCGGTTTACTCAAAAACTAAAGGGATTTCTAAAAAAACTTATTCTTTATAAGTTGTTCATTTTGGTATAGTCTACAATTTTTATTAACAAAAATTTGCTGTAACTATTATCGTTTTATAATTACATACTAAAAATAAAAGAAAAAGTAATAAATAATCTTCTCGAATAAAAATCTTACCTTGCGCAAATATTTACTCAAAAACTAAAGGGATTTCGAAAAAAACTTATTCTTTATAAGTTGTTCATTTTAGCATTCTCTACAATTTTTATTAACATAAATTGGCTGTAACTATTATCGTTTTATAAATTACATACCAAAATTTAAAAAAAAAGTAATACATTTTTTTCTCGCATAAAAATCTTACCTTGCGCAAATAATTTGAGCACCCCAGCAATGGCCTCGATCATACAATCCGTGTCCGTTTTCTTGCATATCACTATACTGGAGGCTGCAATAAAAATTTTAACAAAATTCGGAAATAGTGGGTGGGCCAGGCTGCAATAACAATTTAAAAAAAAATCGGAAATAGTGGGTGGGCTCTGTTCCACAATCCCGATACGTTCAATAGCAAACTGCATTTAAGTGACGAAAAGAAAGAACTCGCTTTTGCGGATGGCTTAAAAATTTCTATTCCGAAAACGTGGACAAATTTTCTACTTACGAAATTCCAAAGTTGTTGCAGCGGAAACGAGTGACAAACACAGGACGAAATAAAAGGAATCCATCGCGATAATTCAGTAATAAACTGACGAAACGAATAATAATCCTTAATATTTATACTTTTTGACATCCCCCTACCTATAGAAAGACTCGTTTGAGTAATTGCGAATTTGAAAAGAATCGCAATCTTTCTATTACAGCGACGTGACAGGCATTTTATCGATTTTCTCCGATTAATAAACGTGAATCGGTTGGATCCATTAAATAATTATATGTTAAATTATACTGTTTAATTAGTAACAAATTATTTTATGGAATAATAATATTATTGGGTATTCATTTTTAAAAAAATGGTGATATGGCCATCATGTTACTTTCTCAGATTTGATGGTATCATTTGTATTTACGCTTTTATGGTTTATTTTCAATTTAAATCATATTTTAAAAGTGCATCGAGCGGATAACACTGACAAAAAAAAATAAAGAAAAATTAAGGGCAAAAGATTTAAAAAAATGGTGATGTGGCCATCATGTTACTTTCTCCGACTTGATGGTATCATTTATATTTATTCTTTCATGGTTTATTTTAAATGTACATCGAGCGTTTTGTAGATTTAAATTAAACTGACGTTTAAAACGTCAAAATTATAAAAGATGGAAAAATTATACTTCAAATTCAAAAACTCAGTTTACTCAAAAACTAAAGGGATTTCGAAAAACAATTATTCTTTATAAGTTGTTAATTTTGGCATTATCTACAATTATTATTAACAAAAATTTTCTGTAACTGTTATCGTTTTATAATTAAAAACCAAAAATTAAAAAAAAATAAATACATTTTTTTCTCGAATAAAAATGATTTTATGAAAAATGTTTTCAAACAAAATAAGCTCATTTCTTTATTGTCTTCAATATTTGTTTAAATATTTTTGTGATATTTTTCATATTTAAGAAAATATTAGCAAAAAACAAAAAACAGTTAAGGTAAACACATACTTCCGGTGTACGAAATTTTATCAAAAGCTTCTCAGTTCTTCGGATTATCAAATAAAACGTATGTTCAAAGTTTCATATCAATTGATCCATTAGTTTTTGAGATAAAGCGCTCACAGCTAGACACACACACACACACACACACACACACACTTGTAATTAATGTATTGTAATGAGATTTTCAGCGTTTACGTAATTGAGGGTGCCCTTTTCAATGAAAATATTTTCAAGATTATTCGACTTCCGGTTATACCGGAAGTCAACACCAACTTCCTTATTTCAAATGGAATGCTATATTTTTTATCGCAAATTTGGATCACACATAAAATTCTGCGAAAAAAATTATCAAGTAACATAACCTCAAAATTTAAGCGTTTTCGAAATATTTGACATTTAAAAAAAATAATTGCTTTTTCATAACTCACTTTAAAAATACATATCTCCGAACAATACAAAATTGAAGGGATGTAATGTTGGCCATAGAAAGCCAATACCCGAAGGTACCCGATGGTGATTTATTTTTGGAAAAATAAAATTAAGAGTGTGACCACATTTAGTCAACTTTAAAGCATTAAATCTCGATTTTTTTAAATGGAACACCCTGTATATTTTTACATATTCCGAAGCGGAATTCAATTCTGCATTGATCCATACTAGCATTCCCTATGCCAATCTTCTTTCGTTTCCAAGATATTAACATGTTTGTAAAAATGATATCGTTTATTGCGCGTGTCTGAAAAATATCAACACCGTTCATTGTTGACCTATATGACGCTGTTCAAAGTTAAATTAAATTAAATAAAAGGTGTTGATTATAAGTGTGTAGTAATAAGCTTGTGATACATATGTTATATCGTCGTAACATCACGTAGGTAAAATTATTTTCAATAATTTATTAAACTAACCTACAAATAATACACACTTGTGTGTGAGAAATTGCCGCTGACCAATTCAATTAATATTGGTGACATTTGCCGAGGCAAATCATTCGGACATTAGCGATTTGGCGCACACGTTAACGTACTCAGCTTTGGATCTGAGGATCAGTGGATCGAATCCCGATTTCAGTAACATTTTTATTTAATTTAATAGAGCAATTATTTTCCATTGTTTTCAATTTGTTACCTTTCCGTCGCCTAGTCTATGTATGTCGAATATTATTAGTCACAACCACGGGCGCGGTGTGTGTGAAGAATTGTAACCCTGTCTATCTTTTCCTTTTCCTATAATTCCTTAAATTATAATGAATATCTGTTACTGCTGCAACTCGTCAGCTGATGAGCACATGTTTGTACATTGCTGCGTATGCAAGAAAAAGTTTAAATGTTTATGTGTGGATCTTACAAAATCTGAAGTTCGAAAAATAAATTCGAAAAAAGGTCTCTCTTGGAATTGCAAACAATGTATTGAATTAGGTGATGATATTATGGGACTTAAAGCTGTAATTGTTACGTTACAAGAAGACATTAAACAAATAATAAGTTCTATAAATCAAAATCAACGATCTTCTCAACTACCTCAGTTGGACACTGAAGTGATTATTCAGGAGATAATGGAACGAGAAAAACGTAAAAATAATATTGTAATTTATGGATTGAAGGAACCTAAATGTGATTCTAAGCAACAGCTTATTGAACATGATGTTCGTGTCATCAATGAGATTCTTCCTGTTTTAAATGTTGATCAATCTGATGTGCAACCTGTAAGATTAGGGAAATTTGACCCCACTCGTGATCAAAACAACAGGCCTATTAAAGTACGCCTCTTGAATGATTCTTCTGTTATTAATGCTCTTCGTAATTGTAATAAATTGAAGAAAATTGATAGATTCAACAGACTTAATATTTCACGTGATCAGACTCATATGCAAGCGGACTATTATCGATCCGTGAAGAACGAATTAATGCAGAGAACTGCAGATGGTGAATTACACTTAAAAATTCGACATATTCGTGGTATACCTACCATCACCAAGAATTCGGAAAACTAGATAGGCCCGGCAGTACACACGCTAAAATGAACATATATTACCAAAATACTCGTGGCCTCAGAACTAAGACCCATATTCTCCAATCGGCTTGTTATAATATTAGTTATGATATAATAGCACTTACTGAAACATGGCTAAATGATTCAATTTTAGATGAAGAACTTATGACTTCTAATTACAATATTATACGCTGTGATAGGAATTGTTCCGCTACTGGACGCTCTACTGGAGGTGGCGTACTGCTTGCTGTTGATGAAAGTATAGTCACTGAGAATCTTGACATCACACACTTAGTTAATTTGGTTCCCTTAGTTGACATAGTTGTTTGTAAATGCAAAACGAATTGTTTCACTTTTTATACGGTCGTCGTGTATATTCCGCCGGATATACCACATGAATCTCTGGCTATTTTCTTGGAGTGCTTGGAAGTACTTGTTTCTGATAAACAGGTTTTAATATTGGGTGATTTTAATGTGCCACAATATAACGAATATAATCAATCGTCGACTCAAACTCCCAAAGTAAATATTTTGCAAAATTTTATCATAACTTTGGGACTTAAACAGCACAACAGGATTTATA
This sequence comes from Ocypus olens, assembly GCA_910593695.2. NCBI lineage: Eukaryota > Metazoa > Arthropoda > Insecta > Coleoptera > Staphylinidae > Ocypus > Ocypus olens. The sequence continues at coordinate 49,525,073 of OU343061.1, forward strand.
ATGCAAATGGAAAGCTTCTTGATCTCGTACTCTCTAATATTAATACGGAATTTATTATGGAACGTGATAAGGTGCCACTTATAACTGAAGATTTGCATCACCCTGCTCTCTCAGCGTATATGGATATTGCAGTACATAGAAAGGCAGCGGCATTTCCCAGTAATAATAACAACCGTTATAACTTCAGAAAAGCCAACTACCCTATTTTATATGAGAAACTTACTTGTGCTGATTGGTCTTTTCTAGAGAATCATACTGATGTGAATGAAGCTGTTCAAGAATTTTATAATGCCATTTATAATATATTTGATGCTACTGTGCCTATATCTATATCTGTTCCAAGAAATGCATCTTTTCCACCATGGTTTACAGGTGATATTAAAAATTGTATCAAAGCTAAGGAACAGTATCGTCGCAAGTGGAGAGCAACTAATTCAGAGTTTTATCATTCTGAATTTAATAGACTACGAGCTATAATTAAGTTAAAAATTTCGGAAGCCTATAAGAAATATATAATTGAAACAGAACGCAAAATAATTAATGACCCCACGGAGATTTGGAACTTCATGCGCAGCAAATCTGGAAACACTAGGATTCCGCCTCAACTTCATGATAAGAATGCTGTGTATAATATGCCAGAAGATATTGTTTCAGCATTTGCAAATTTATTTTCCACTGACTTCCTACCACCACCTGTTGTTGAAGACAGAAGTGAAGTGCCAATTAATGGTGTTCCCTCTAATATGTATATGCTTACGGAAGAGGATGTGGTCAAGAGTATTAACAAACTAAAAAATAATTTTATTTGTGGCGATGATCAAGTACCAAGTTTTTTAATCAAAGATTGTAAATTTGTTTTTGTAAAACCATTGTTAATTATTTTTAATTTGGCATTACGTACGAACTCATTTCCAAATATTTGGAAACGTGCTCGTATTAGTCCTGTGCATAAAAAAGGTGATAGAAGTGACATACATAATTATCGTGCTGTCTCAATACTCAATAATTTTGCTAAAGTGTTAGAACAAATCATGCACTGTGAGATTTATAATCAAGTTAAGGGAATGGTTTCAGTTCAGCAGCACGGTTTTATGACTGGACGATCAACAGTTACCAATTTAGCAGTCATTACACAATATATTAGTGAAGTTTTAGATAATCGGGATCAGTTAGATGTCATTTACACGGATTTTTCCCGTGCTTTTGATACAATTGATCATCAAATTTTGTTGAATAAGCTGGAAACTTTTGGATTAAGTTATTCTACTATACAGTTAATTACGTCCTATTTATATAATCGTGTGAGTTATGTACAGTACAATGGCTACAAGTCATTTGAATTTAATTCTAGAACAGGGGTTCCTCAGGGCTCAAACCTGGGACCTCTGTTATTTATTTTGTATATAAACGACTTAATTAATTCATTAACCTGTAATGTGTTAGCATACGCGGATGATTTGAAAATATTTGCAACTAGTAATAACGTAAGTGATGCACTTTTACTACAAGATAATTTGGACAAAATTACTCAATGGTGCGAGTTAAATATGTTAAGATTAAACATTAAGAAGTGCTCTGTTGTTACCTACACTCGTAAACGTTCTTGTTTTAATTTTGCCTATAATGTTAATGGTATTGTATTACTTAAGTCAAGCGAGGTTAGAGATCTCGGGGTATTGTTTGACTCTCAAATTACATTTATTGGCCATATTACTCAGTTATGCCTGAGTGCGTCTAAATCACTTGGTTTCATAATGCGTATTTGCAAATATTTTACTGATCCTTCCGTAATGAAATCACTTTATTCTGCATTAGTTCGGAGCAAACTTGAATATGCGTCTGTTATTTGGTCTCCCCATTACACATATCTCATATTAACAGTTGAGCGGATTCAGAGGCGGTGTTTAAAGTATTTGTCATTCAAAATTGATGGAATATACCCGCAAAGAAATACTGATTATAAACATTTATTAATGCGCCATGATTTTGAATCACTTTCCAGTCGTCGAGATTATAGTAGTGCCGCAATGATGTTTAAACTGCTACACAACTTAGTTGACTGTCCTGCTCTTCTGGGGAAAGTACAAATTGCTGTTCCTAGATTAACTTCTCGGTACACAAATACGTTTTATCTACCAACCGTCAAATCAAATTTGCTCTTAAACTCACCAATTTTTAGAATGAGTAAATACGCAAATGATCTGCTAGAGGATATTTTTCATTCTCCTACACGTAAGCCGAATTTATTATTATGATTCTGGTAATATATACATATATTTTTGTTTTGTTTCTTCTGTTTACTTTGTTATGTATTTTCTTTTAATTTTATTTGTTTTCTGATATTAGTTAATAATTTTGTTATAATTATAACATAATATTTTAATTTTATTATTATTTAGAAATTAATTTTTGTTAATTAACGTTATTAAAATAATTTTAATTATATTGTCCTGTAATTGGTATTGTACTGTTGGGCAATAAAGAAATATTATTATTATTATTATTATTATTATTATTATTAAAAATACGTCAATTTTCTGTGCAATGGAAAAACAATGAGAATGTAATCTATCAAGTAGGCCTAGAAATAAAAAAATAAATAAAAACAAGTGTTGTTGATTTAAACAGTTGTTGAAACAGAACGTCAAGCGTATTGTTGTTATTTGGTTTAACTTCTCGAAGGGCCAAAAATTCCCTCATTTCTAGATCCAAGTGGGGCCAGATAAAAAAGAATATAAAAGTTTCAATTTTTTGGAGTTAAAATAAAATGGCGGGTGCTTAGAAAGCTGTGTTTTATTGAAGTACTTAGTTAGTCTACTTGTCAATAAATGTCGTCATGTGTATAGATCCAAATATAAAACGAAAATATTCAAACTGTATAAGTTTAAAAGGTGGGACAATGCGCGTACCACTGCCCCTGAAAGAGTTAATAGTGAAGTGAAACTAAAATTAATCCGAGAGATTATTACTCTAACAGCGATATTAACGTTTTTTTTATAATTATTTTAATCTACATTTGACTTAATTTAAATAAAACAGATTACTTGAAAATTTTTATTTATTATTTTAATCTACAATTGACTTAATATTATTAAAACAGATTACTTGAAAATTTTTATTTGGAGCGTTCCACGGCCAACGTTCGCACTGTATAAAAAAAAATAAGTAAATGTAAATTAAATTAGTCCGATTATATATAACTCAATTACCGGGACCTGACTTGCATATCATTAATTAATTAATCGTCATCGATGAACGGAGACCATGAATATTAATTCGATAACAAATTAAAAAATTATTATATTTTAGTCGTAAACAAAATATTATGTGGAATAATTTCGTTAAGTATTAATTTCCAAGCAAATTATATTTCGATTTAACTTTGAACAAGGTATGAAATACAGCACGTGTAGCTACAAAATATGATGTGGAATTATATCGTTATTATTATTAAAATTTAAAGCAAAAATTTTTTTTTAGAAAAAAGTCGATTTTTCAGACTTTTCAACGGTCGTAGCGGCTAAACGAAGAATCCAAATCGAACGCTGTTTGCAAATCCGTGCTCCTTGTGTGCTAATTCGGATTCAATTAAAATTGGCGTTTTTTTTAATTTTTGACGACAACCTGAAAAACTATAGAAGACATTTTTTTCCTGAAGAAACCACTGGTTCGATTCAGGGTTTCTGAGTATCACCGCAAATATCTCTTCAAGACCCTTCAGAAAATGTACTTGCGCAATCACAAATGTCAATTTTAAGCTCGTGACGCGTCAGCAAAGAAAACTCGAAAATGGAAAAAATCGAAAAAATGCAACTTTCTTAATAATCATCGTAGATTATTGAAGTATACCTTTTTTTCATCAGAAAGACGAGACAAATTGATTGCCGTTAAAAAATTTCAGCTATCTTCAATAGCAACAAAATTAGTCAGTCACTATGAAAATTTTTGAAAATTTTAGAAAATAATTGATTTTTCAGACTTTGATCGGCCGTAGCGGTTAAACGAAAACTCCAAATTGAACGCGGTTTTCAAATCTGTGTTCCTCGTGTGCTAATTAGTCCGATTCAATTAAAATTGGCGATTTTTAATTTTTGACGAAAACCCGAAAATCTACCCAAGGGTACCCCCTTCTTACTTTTTCTCAAAAATTGGCTTTGAAATAATTTTCTGAAGAAACCACTGGTTCGATTCCGGGTTTCTACACACCACTGGGAAGATCCCTTCAAGACGCCTCGGAAAATGTGCTTTCGCAAGAATAAATGTCAAATTGAGGCCCGTGACGCGTCAGCAAAGAAAACTCGAAAATGGAAAAAATCGAAAAAATCAACTTTTTTAATAATTATCGTAGACCATTGAAGTATACCTTCTTTTTCATCAGAAAAACGAGATAAATCGATATGCGTTAAAAAAATTCATCCAGAAAAAAATGCAAAAAAGTTAGCATGTCACCATGAACTTTATGGAAGATTTTGAAAAAAGTCGATTTTTTCAAATTTTGAATGGCTGTAGCGGCTGAACGAAGAATCCAATTTGAACGCGGTTTTAAATTCTGTGGTCCTTGTGTGCCAATGAGTCGGATTAGACCAAAATTGGCAATTTTTTATTTTTGACGAAAACCTGAAATTCTACCCAAGGGTACCCCCTTCTTACTTTTGCTCAAAAATTGCATTTAAAATGATTTCCTGGGAAAACCACTAATTCGATTCGGGGTTTCTATATGTCACTGGAAAGATCACTTCAAGACCCTTCAGAAAATGTAGTTGCCCAACCACAAATGTCAACTTGAAGCCCGTGACGCGTCAGCAAAGAAAACTGGAAAATGGAAAAAATCGAAAAAATCAATTTTTTTCATAATTATCGTAGACCATTGAAGTATACCTTCTTTTTCATCAGAAAAACGAGAGAAATTGATTTCCGTTAAAAAATTTGAGCTATCTTTAATAGCAAGAAAATTAGTCAGTCACCGTGAGCAATTAAGAAAATTAAAAAAAAAAAAGATTTTTCAGACTTTGATCGGCCGTAGCGGCTAAACGAAAACTCCAAATTGAACGCGGTTTTGAAATCTGTGCTCCTCGTACGTCAATTAGTACGATCCAATTAAAATTAGAGATTTTTAATTTTTGACGAAAACATGAAAATCTACCCAAGGGTACCCCCTTCTAACTTTTTCTCAAAAATTGGCTTTGGAATAATTTCCTCAACAAACCACTGGTTCGATTCCGGGTTTCTACACACCACTTGAAAGATCCCTTCAAGACGCCTCGGAAAATGTACTTTCGCAAGAACAAATGTCAACTTGAAGCCCGTGAGGCGTCAGCAAAGAAAACTCGAAAATGGAAAAAATCGAAAAAATCAACTTTTTTAATAATCATCGTAGACCATTAAAGTATACCTTTCTTTCATCAGAATTCGTAATTACATTTTCCATTTAAAGATGTTATCTTTACCTTCGTTAAATATGATACAAAAATTGTTGGGACCATTCGCGTGCTTCTCAAAATTGGATTTTAAATTAGTTTTTTTTAATCATTAACGTATAATCTGGTGATTGATCTGGTAATCTCGCGATTTGTTGGGTTTATAAAAAGGTAGCTTTCATTACCATAAATCAGTGCGCGTTAACCCTTTTCTGGCATAGCAATGTTTACGACAAAATTGTTCATACGTTTTTTTCTGGCGGCTGCAGTAGTCTCGGCTTCGAAACATTTGCGTGAGTAGATAAGTTTATTGAACATTTCAAAACTCACAAGGCTTTCAGATTTTTTTATGCATACCCTACGTCACAGTTCACCCTCAAAGTTGGATTAACGTCATTGAGAGAAGTACTTAGCGTTATCTTTCGGCCCACGTGCCTATCACTATTTTTTTGTATCCTTTGATATTTTCGCCCAAGTGCTATTTTTTGTAGCTTCTGATATAAGATGACGAATATACCGCATTGACATATACAATATATTTTATGTTTCTTTTTAAAGCGGTCGTAGAAAAAAAATTATGTATAGTGCGAGCGCAAAGCTCATTACCTGGCAATGTATCACTTTGCGCTCTTATCATACAAATAACTATTGTAATTCTTTTTGCAGCTTCTGATATCAAGATGTGTAAAGTTGATGACAGCGATTGCATGTCGAAGGCAACGGAGCACACCCTTCAACATTTTTCTGCTGGTATGAAAATGTTCTTAACCCAATAATAGTTTTTATTTTATCAAAAAATTTTTTAGGTGACGAGGAATTGGGATTTCCCAAAATTGATCCGCTGCACATCAAACACATCTTCATCCCCGCAAAAACCACCGGCACCATCAAGCTGAACCAAACCTTCAACGACCTGCGTCTGCACGGACTGAGCAAAGTCAACGTCAAATCGGTTATGTAAGGAAGAATTGCCATTTTCGTTCGTGTTGTTTTCTTAAAACCAAAAACAAATGCAGACCTAAAAATTTTACAAAATCATTCAAAAATAATTGAGCTTTGATATTTCGAAAAAATCTAAGCACCTTAATTACCTAGTTTTACAGATAATCACCAGCAAACTCCAAAATTGCCATTTTCAGCGCTCGAAAATTGAAAAAGCGTCGTTTTTTTTTAAACCAAAAACAAACGCAGACCTAAAACTTTTACAAAATCATTTAAAAATGATTGAGCTTTGATATTTCGAAAAAATCTAAACACCTTAATTACCTAATTTTACAGATAATCACCAGCAAACTCAAAAATTGCCATTTTCAAGCGTTTGAAAATCGAAAAAGCGTCGTTTTTTCTTAAACCAAAAACAAACGCAGACCTAAAACTTTTACAAAATCATTTAAAAATGATTGAGCTTTGATATTTCGAAAAAATCTAAGCACCTTAATTACCTAGTTTTACAGATAATCGCCAACAAACTTAAAAATTGCCATTTTCAGCGCTCGAAAATCGAAAAAGCGTCGTTTTTTTTAAACCAAAAACAAACGCAGACCTAAAAGTTTTACAAAATCATTCAAAAATGATTAAGCTTTGATATTCCGGAAAAATCTAAACACCTTAATTATCTAGTTTTACAGATAATCACCAGCAAACTTAAAAATTGCAATTTTTAGCGCTCGAAAATCGAAAAAGCGTTGTTTTTTTTAAACCAAAAACAAACGCAGATCTAAAAGTTTTACAAAATCATTCAGAAATGATTGAGCTTTGATATTCCGGAAAAATATAAACACCTTAATTACCTAGTTTTACAGATAATCACCAGCAAACTCAAAAATTGCCATTTTTAACGCTCGAAAATCTAAAAAGCGTTGTTTTTTTTTTAAACCAAAAACAAATGCAGATCTAAAAGTTTTACAAAATCATTCAAAAATGATTGAGCTTTAATATTTCTGAAAAATCTAAACACCTTAATTGCCTAGTTTTACAGATAATCACCAGCAAACTTAAAAATTGCAATTTTTAGCGCTCGAAAATCGAAAAAGCGTTGTTTTTTCTTAAACCAAAAACAAATGCAGATCTAAAAGTTTTACAAAATCATTCAAAAATGATTGAGCTTTGATATTCCGGAAAAATCTAAACACCTTAATTACCTAGTTTTACAGATAATCACCAGCAAACTTAAAAATTGCCATTTTCAGCGCTCGAAAATTGAAAAAGCGTCGTTTTTTTTTAAACCAAAAACAAACGCAGACCTAAAAGTTTTACAAAATCATTCAAAAATGATTAAGCTTTGATATTCCGGAAAAATCTAAACACCTTAATTATCTAGTTTTACAGATAATCACCAGCAAACTTAAAAATTGCAATTTTTAGCGCTCGAAAATCGAAAAAGCGTTGTTTTTTCTTAAACCAAAAACAAACGCAGACCTAAAAGTTTTACAAAATCATTCAAAAATGATTGAGCTTTGATATTCCGGAAAAATCTAAACACCTTAATTACCTAGTTTTACAGATAATCGCCAACAAACTTAAAAATTGCCATTTTTAGCGCTCGAAAAACGAAAAAGTGTTGTTTTTTCTTAAACCAAAATCAAATGCAGACCTAAAACTTTTACAAAATCATTCAAAAATGATTGAGCTTTGATATTCCGGAAAAATCTAAACACCTTAATTACCTAGTTTTACAGAAAATCACCAGCAAACTCAAAAATTGCCATTTTCAAGCGCTCGAAAATCAAAAAAGCGTTGTTTTCTTAAAATAAAAAACTAACCACTTCAATAAAATCGTTCAAACTAAACAGATCTCGCTTAAAACTTTTGTTTAATGCACATTTTCAGTCCGACAATTTCCGATTCGGAATGCAAAATCGACATAAAATCGACCGCGCCACGTTTGGAGCTGATTGGAAATTACGAAGCCGCCGGGTTGATGCTGGGCATGTTAAACATCGACGGAGAAGGAGCCTGTAATATTACTTTAGGTAAGCATACTCAATTTTTCACTTGTTTCGACCACCAGTGGCGTAACTAGAACTCTTAGAATGGAATACTTTATTGGTGCTAGAAATTGTCGATAATTTTTAAACCCGAAAGATGCGAAACATTTTCACGTTTATAATTTAAAAAAAAAATTAATAACAAAGCACGTGCAACTTTCTCCATGCGAAATATAAGAAAGTTTTGCGATCTTGAATTTTTATTCAACGGAAATGTCCATTTTTAGATTCGACAATTTTTGGAAAAAAAAATGTGTCTACGCGAAATGTCATAAAAATTCCATCAAATCGGAGAAAGTTACATGATGACCACTTCAATACTTTTTTTAAACAGAAGGGTATTGCTTTTTAAGTGCTACATACGAATTACATTTTTTAATCAACGGAAATATCCGTTTTGAGATTCGACAATTTTTGGAAAAAAAAATGTGTCTACGCGAAATATTATAAAAATTCCACCAAATCGGAATTACATTTTTTAATCAAAAGAAATATCCGTTTTGAGATTCGACAATTTATGGAATTTTTTTTTTTTTTTTGCTTTTTTTGACTGGTTTATAATCACCAACGATTATTATACAGTTGTATAAAGTTCAACCCGATTTATTTTTCCAGACAACTGTGACATGGACTACATTTACACGTGTGAAAAGTACACGAGCCCCGAAGGAAAACCCCACATCAAGGTCACGCACGTGTATCTCCGTCTCGGAGACCCGGAACTGCATTTCGAGTTTGAAAATTTGGTCAGGGGCAATCCGGATTTGAGCAAGAAGATCTTGAACACGATGAATGAACGCAGTAAAATTGTTTTTCAGGAGTTGAAGGCCGATTATCAGACCACTTTCGGAGAGATCTTCAGGGATCTTTGCAACGTCGTCTTCAGCAAAGTTCCACTGACAGAACTTTTCCAACACTAAATTTAACAATGAAAAGAAAATGTAATTCAACTCCTTAATTAATCGATTATTGTAGGTTATAAAAGTAAAGCCGGAAGTTTAAAAAACGTAAAATTATTTATTTCTTACTTAATTCATCCAAAATTCTTCAGAATGAGTGCCATTGAGTGATTATTTCTAGTGATGCAATTTTTTGAAATTCTTAAAAGTCATAAAGCAACATCTACTTTAGGTTATTTTAGGAAGTGTCAAGGCTGTGACAATTGTTTTTATATTTTTTAAATCCTCGCGAAATGAGCAACTGCAGAATGAGTACAGTCGGTGTTTTCGAGTGATTATTTTGGAATCTGGTGATGTGGTTTTTGGAAATTCTTATTGAATAATAGAGCACAATCTATTTTAGGTTATTTTAGGCAGTGTCAAGGCTGTGGCAATTGTTTTATATTTTTTAAATCCTCGCGAAATGAGCAACTTCAGAATGAGTACAGTCGGTGTTCTCGGGTGATTATTTTGGAATCTGGTGCTGTGGTTTTTGAAAATTCTTATTAAATCATAGAGCACAATCTATTTAAGGTTATTTTAGAAAGTGTCAAGGCTGTTGCAATTGTTTTTATATTTTTTAAATCCTCGCGAAATGAGCAACTTCAGAATGAGTACAATCCGTGTTTTCGAGTGATTATTTTGGAATCTGGTGATGTGGTTTTTGGAAATTCTTATTGAATCATAGAGCACAATCTATTTTAGGTTATTTTAGAAAGTGTCAAGGCTGTGGCAATTGTTTTTATATTTTTTAAATCCTCGCGAAATGAGCAACTTCAGAATGAGTACAGTCGGTGTTCTCGAGTGATTATTTTGGAATCTGGTGATGTGGTTCTTGGAAATTCTTATTGAATCATAGAGCAGAATCTATTTTAGGTTATTTTAGAAAGTGTCAAGGCTGTGGCAATTGTTTTTACATTTTTCAAATCCTCGCGAAATGACCAACTTCAGAATGAGTACAGTCGGTGTTCTCGAGTGATTATTTTGGAATCTGGTGATGTGGTTTTCGGAAATTCTTATTGAATCATAGAGCAGAATCTACTTTAGGTTATTTTAGAAAGTGTCAAGGCTGTGGCAATTGTTTTTATATTTTTTAAATCCTCGCGAAATGAGCAACTTCAGAATGAGTACAGTCGGTGTTCTCGGGTGATTATTTTGGAATCTGGTGATGTGGTTTTTGGAAATTCTTATTGAATCATAAAGCACAATCTATTTTAGGTTATTTTAGACAGTGTCAAGGCTGTGGCAATTGTTTTTATATTTTTTAAATCCTCGCGAAATGAGCAACTTCAGAATGAGTACAGTCGGTGTTCTCGGGTGATTATTTTGGAATCTGGTGATGTGGTTTTTGGAAATTCTTATTGAATCATAAAGCACAATCTATTTTAGGTTATTTTAGACAGTGTCAAGGCTGTGGCAATTGTTTTTATATTTTTTAAATCCTCGCGAAATGAGCAACTTCAGAATGAGTGCAGTCGGTGTTCTCGGGTGATTATTTTGGAATCTGGTGATGTGGTTTTTGGAAATTCTTATTGAATCATAAAGCACAATCTATTTTAGGTTATTTTAGACAGTGTCAAGGCTGTGGCAATTGTTTTTATATTTTTTAAATCCTCGCGAAATGAGCAACTTCAGAATGAGTGCAGTCGGTGTTCTCGAGTGATTATTTTGGAATCTGGTGATGTGGTTTTCGGAAATTCTTATTGAATCATAGAGCAGAATCTACTTTAGGTTATTTTAGACAGTGTCAAGGCTGTGGCAATTGTTTTTATATTTTTTAAATCCTCGCGAAATGAGCAACTTCAGAATGAGTACAGTCGGTGTTCTCGAGTGATTATTTTGGAATCTGGTGATGTGGTTCTTGGAAATTCTTATTGAATCATAAAGCACAATCTATTTTAGGTTATTTTAGACAGTGTCAAGGCTGTGGCAATTGTTTTTATATTTTTTAAATCCTCGCGAAATGAGCAACTTCAGAATGAGTGCAGTCGGTGTTCTCGGGTGATTATTTTGGAATCTGGTGATGTGGTTTTTGGAAATTCTTATTGAATCATAAAGCACAATCTATTTTAGGTTATTTTAGACAGTGTCAAGGCTGTGGCAATTGTTTTTATATTTTTTAAATCCTCGCGAAATGAGCAACTGCAGAATGAGTACAGTCGGTGTTCTCGGGTGATTATTTTGGAATCTGGTGATGTGGTTTTTGGAAATTCTTATTGAATCATAAAGCACAATCTATTTTAGGTTATTTTAGACAGTGTCAAGGCTGTGGCAATTGTTTTTATATTTTTTAAATCCTCGCGAAATGAGCAACTTCAGAATGAGTGCAGTCGGTGTTCTCGAGTGATTATTTTGGAATCTGGTGATGTGGTTCTTGGAAATTCTTATTGAATCATAGAGCAGAATCTATTTTAGGTTATTTTAGAAAGTGTCAAGGCTGTGGCAATTGTTTTTACATTTTTCAAATCCTCGCGAAATGACCAACTGCAGAATGAGTACAGTCGGTGTTCTCGGGTGATTATTTTGGAATCTGGTGATGTGGTTTTTGGAAATTCTTATTGAATCATAAAGCACAATCTATTTTAGGTTATTTTAGGAAGTGTCAAGGCTGTGGCAATTGTTTTTACATTTTTCAAATCCTCGCGAAATGACCAACTGCAGAATGAGTACAGTCGGTGTTCTCGAGTGATTATTTTGGAATCTGGTGATGTGGTTCTTGGAAATTCTTATTGAATCATAGAGCAGAATCTATTTTCGGTTATTTTAGAAAGTGTCAAGGCTGTGGCAATTGTTTTTATATTTTTTAAATCCTCGCGAAATGAGCAACTTCAGAATGAGTGCAGTCGGTGTTCTCGAGTGATTATTTTGGAATCTGGTGATGTGGTTCTTGGAAATTCTTATTGAATCATAGAGCAGAATCTATTTTAGGTTATTTTAGAAAGTGTCAAGGCTGTGGCAATTGTTTTTACATTTTTCAAATCCTCGCGAAATGACCAACTGCAGAATGAGTACAGTCGGTGTTCTCGAGTGATTATTTTGGAATCTGGTGATGTGGTTTTTGGAAATTCTTATTGAATCATAAAGCACAATCTATTTTAGGTTATTTTAGGAAGTGTCAAGGCTGTGGCAATTGTTTTTACATTTTTCAAATCCTCGCGAAATGACCAACTGCAGAATGAGTACAATCCGTGTTCTCGAGTGATTATTTTGGAATCTGGTGATGTGGTTTTTGGAAATTCTTATTGAATCATAGAGCACAATCTATTTTAGGTTATTTTAGGCAGTGTCAAGGCTGTGGCGATTGTTTTTATATTTTTTAAATCCTCGCGAAATGAGCAACTTCAGAATGAGTACAGTCGGTGTTCTCGAGTGATTATTTTGAAATCTGGTGATGTGTTCTTTTTAAATTTGTATTGAGTCATGAAGGAGAATCTATTTTACGTAATTTTGAAAAATCTTAAGGCTGTGTCACTTGTTTTAATATTTTTTTTACAGCGATTAAAACTAACAATATTTTTTCAATTCTCTTGGCTGAATATTTTTCTCTAAGGGCAAGGAATTTTTCCCAGTGGACTTTTCTCCGGTCACCTTTCGACACTTATATAATAATTGCAAGCGTAATTTTGTAACGACTTCCATTAATGTAATAAACAGGCAAAACAGCCATTACCGGCGTTGCCACGGTAATTAAAATTTGACGTATGAATAAAAAAAATAAACATTAAATATGCGACGTTGATTACTTATTCGCCACCAGAAACTCAGCTTTTTATTATTCAGGGTTACTCAATGTTTATTAATATTAAACACCCTGTATATATGCAATTACATACAGTTTATTTAATAAATACTGGTGGTTTTAAGCTGTGTATCCATCATCGCAAAGTATTATAATTTAAAATTTACATAATACGAGGCGTGTTCAGAAAGTAATAACAACCCAGGCGTAACACAAACCTATGGAAATTTCATTTTCAACTCGCACAAGTAATGTTTTTCCAGTTTTAGATTAGTTACAATTTCTGTATAAGAAAATGGTTGCAACTTTGTAACTTTTCCTCTACTGTGTATGAAAACAAATTAGCATAATTATTTCCTGTAGTGTTATGATTGCGACATTATATCATAAATTGGTAATTGATTAGAATCGTTTTATTGATTTATTGGAAGGGAGATGCGGTATAAATTCCGAAATGTCGGAAATCATCGACGCACACAGTTGACAAGATGCAGTTTCTTGGTTTCGCCGTGTGTTTGGCTCTCGCGTCTGCAGTTGCAGCTTTGGAATTGCGTGAGTAGAAACGTATTTTTACATCAAAACAGTGTACAGTGTAAATTCTCATCCGCTTATTATTTTAGTTTTTTTTTTGTACATTTTCAAGAGAGTGTATAGTGAGCTCTGTATTATTTCAGTATTTTTTTGTGCATGTTTTGATCAACTTTCAAAGCTCGTATTTAGGATAGCTTTTTGGTTGCTGGTATTTTTTTCTCGAGCGAATTCAGACACGTCCGTAAAACCATATAACGGTTGATTACACGTAACGGAGCATTAAAAGTATCAATTTGGTATTCACAAACCATTGCAAAATGATTAAAGTACTTGTAACTTTATGGTTAAACCATTAATTCCTGTTCTAATTTTAATTTGAATTCATAAAATGAAATTAAGCCAGTGACGGTTCGCGGGTTTTTTTCTGGTACCGCCGAGGAACAAGAGGTGGCAATACAGATAGGTGCGGTCACGCAGCCAGCCGTCTCTGCAACTGACCCTACCTATCTGTATTACCACCTCTTGTTTCTCGGCCGTAGCGAACCGTCACTGAATTAAGCGTAAAGGAATTATTCAAAATGTATATTTAACAATGCCCTTCCATTATTGCTAGTTTCAAGTTAATTTTTGTTCGATTCTCATTACAGCTTCCGGAATAACACTGTGCAAGAAAACGGATTCGAAATGCATGCTCGCGGCCGTCACGCAGGCGGTTCAAGCTTTTGCCGAAGGTGAGTTATCAAACGTATTTTCATTGGATAGATTGTTCGGCCATTATTATTTCGTTGCCATGGCTATCGTTCAATTTCTATAATTATGGTTGCGTATATGCAACCAAATATACTAACCGCGGCCTGCAATTTCCTGCGGAACCTTCAGAAACTCGTCAGTGTAAATGGGGATTTTGTAATGCGCGCGGGAAAAAATGGACTATAGTCATTGTTTAATTGTTTCGGTGATTCTTTTCAAGGCAAAAAAGAGTTTCGAGTCCCGAAACTGGATCCTCTTCTGTTGAAGAAAATTCATATACCTGGAAGCGGCGGTTCAATAGACGTGGAGCAGACCTACACGGACACGTATCTACATGGAGCGACCAAAATTGTTCCGGAATCTCTCGCGTTAGTAAATTTCATTCCGAATCGAATTATGTGTAAAATAGCTGAGGAAACTTGGCCGTTTTTCAGTAATTTGCAAATGAAAATTCAGCACTACTTTTTAGATTAAAAGTATCAGATTCCGAATACGTCTTTAATCTCGGCGCACACGCGGATAAATTGGAAATGATCGGCACCTACGAGGCCAAAGGAAAGTTGCTGCTGTTCACCATAAACGGCGGAGGCGCCTGCAACGTAACCATGAGTAAGACACACAAGACACCGATTAGTTTCGTGCAGTGACAGCTCTCGGCGGGGTGTTTCATGGTACGGCCGAGGTAGCAGAAGTGGTGGAAGACGGTTCGCGGGTTTTTTCTGCTACGGCCGAGGAACAAGAGGTGGTAATACAGATAGGTACGGTCACTCAGCCAGCCGTCTCTGCAACTGACTCTACCTTTCTGTTCCTCGGCCGTATCAAAAAAAAAACCGCGAACCGTCACTGTACAGATCTCTGCAATCGACCCTACCCATCTGCTACCTCGGCCGTGCAGCGAGCCGAGTCACTGGTTTCGTGTCTTCTTCCACTGTCGTGTTTTAGGGAATTTGGACACGAAGATCGACATCTACTGCGAGGTCTACGACAAAGGGGGCGAGTCCCATCTGAGGGTCAAGAAACTCGATCTGGATTTGGGAAGCGGCACGGTCGCCATAGACTACGAGAATCTCGTCAACAACAACGCGCTGCTGAGCAAGACGGTCCTGGACGCGGTGAACGAGAACAGCGAGGTGCTGCACAGTTTCTTTCAGAAGGATTTCGAGCGGGTGATGGGCGACGCGTTGCACGGAATTTTGAATCTCGTGTTCGACGCGGTGCCGCTTAGTAATCTATTTTTGGATTAACTTCGAAGAACTTGAAGTTAATGTGGTGCGAAAAAACTGTTTCCAAATTTTTAATGTAATTTTGAATGCTAATAAAGGTTTATGTATTAACAGTAAACACTTTGGTATAAAATTAAAATTGCACGGTAGGCTCGTGAACGCAGAGAGAGAGAGAAAAGAGAGAGGGAGATGTTACGTGACTCCTGAACCTTCGTAGGAGAGACAAAGAGATAGAGAGAGAGAGAGAATGTTGTGTGACTCCTGAACCCTCGTAGGAAAGGCAAAGAGAGAGAGAGAGATGTTACGTGACTCCTGAACCTTCGTAGGAGAGACAAAGAGATAGAGAGAGAGAATGTTATGTGACTCCTGAACCCTCGTAGGAGAGGCAAAGAGAGAGAAAGAGATGTTGCGTGACTCCTAAACCTTCGTAGGAGAGGCAAAGAGAGAGAGATTGAGATGTTAACGATCGGTAATTATCTCTCCCAATTTCAAATATTGCCAGGCAACCCAACTGACACTCTAATAAAGGTAATCAATTATTGAAGTGTTAGTTAGGTTGCCTGACAATACTTGAAATTGGTAATGAATTATTATTTAATAAAAACGTTGACGCACAGTAAGGTTTCAAATTATTTTTATTAATTTGAAACCTAATTCTGCCTCAGCGTTTTTATTAAATGATAACATGGACTTTCAACAAGTAATCATCGATCCAATAATAATAAGGTAATCAATTATTGAAGTGTTAGTTGGGTTGCCTGACAATACTTAAATTGGTGATGAATTATTATTTAATAAAAACGTTGAAGCAGAGTAAGGTTTCAAATTATTTTTAATAATTTAAAACCGAATACTGCGTCAGCGTTTTTATTAAATGATACCATGGAGTTTCAACAAGTAATCATCGATCCAATAATAATAAGGTAATCAATTATTGAAGTGTTAGTTGGGTTGCCTGACAATATTTGAAATTGGTAATGAAATATTATTTAAAAAACAAACGTTGACGCAGAGTAAGGTTTCAAATTATTTTTAATAATTTAAAACCGAATACCGCGTCAGCGTTTTTATTAAATGATACCATGGAGTTTCAACAAGTAATCGTCCATCCAATAATAATAAGGTATTAAATTATTGAAGTGTTAGTTGGGTTGCCTAATGTTATTTGAAATTAGTAATGAATTATTATTTAAAAAAAAAGTTGACGCAGAGTAAGGTGTTTATTATTATTTATTGTTTATTATTTAATCGTGTATTCGGTTCCAACGAAAACAAGATCATTTATTTCTTCACTACTTTCACTAATCACCTCAAAATCAGGTATAAAACCCGTTCAAACCTTCCATAATCGTCGTTTACGACGTCTTCACGTTCACGATCACCTTCAAGTAAGCGTATTTTATTATTTAACATTCAATTCAAATGCGAAGCTGCACTGATGAGAGATAAATCTCGAAACGCGTCTGCAGATGGCCAATTACTTAATTTTCATATATTTTTTAATTCAGTGGTATTTTTAGTTATTAACAAATTTGTTTCATCTAGTAACACAAGATAAGTTTAGCATTGTCTGGTTTTTTCATTTCAATAATAACATTTACAGTTTAAAGTTTTACATTTCATTTTAGAATAATTTTCAAAGTTAGTATTGTATGTAGAAATAAACGATCTTAAACCAATGTTATTATCTAGTAGTACTAGTAATAACATGCAAATTTCTTTTGTATTATTCAATATCCGTGCCGAGTGGCACTAGCAAGGGAAGTAGTTGTTTCAATAAGTTATTTGTTTATAGTCTTAGTAAGACTTAATTTTTTGCTTGCAGATTAACGAACAGGTTGAAAATTCATATATTCAGGCTACATTTCGTTTTCTTGTATTTATTACCTAATCTGTCACCAGCAAACAGTTATGTTGATAGAGTTATTATTATAGAATAAAGAATCACATTTTTTTTTTATAGAAAAAGTTTGCACGTGTAGGCAAGAATTTATAACTTGTCACTATGTGTGTTGAAAGCAAACACGTTTCATGACTTACAGCGTCGAATGTGTTGCCTAATTTGTCACCAAACATATAAAGCAAACAGCGTAGAATGTGTTGCCTAAGTTAGTACAGCATTACCTGTCACCAGCAAACAGTTATGTTGATAGAGTTATTATTATAGAATACGGATATGGAGTTATTATTATAGAATAAGGAATCGCATATTTTTTTATAGAAAAAAAATTGCACGTGTAGGCAAGAATTTATGACTTTTCACTATGTGTGTTGATAGCGACACGTTTCATGACTTACAGGGTCGAATGTGTTGCCTAATTTGTCACCAAACATATAAAGCAAACAGCGTAGAATGTGTTGCCTAAGTTACAACAGCATTGCCTAATCTGTCACCAGCAAACAAGTAATGTTGAATGTGTTGCTGGACTTAAATTTCACTCCCGCTATTACCTTTCACCTGACGCTAATATTGCGCTAATAAAATAAACTCCATTCATAATCATCACGATCCCTAGATGTCACCACTCTCTCACTCGCCTCCTTTCTCATCAGCGTTTACGCAGAGCGCTCTCAGTGTGCGCGGTTTTCCGGTCGCGACAGGTAGAAAGAACGCCCGGGAATTCGAAGTGTGCGCGATTTTTATTTTCTTATTATTTAAAAACAAATTAACGATGTCGAGTGTGTCGCCAACGACGGGTGATTCCACCTCGTTCCCAGCCTGAGTCGAGCCGGAGGAAAGAGAACGGAATGCTGCGTTTTTTTGATGCACGTTGGTGAGTTTGTTTTAATCGAAAGTCACGGTTTTATTATTAGTCCGTCAGCTGATTTGATAAGATCCGCCGTTATCGGGGCGCACGTGCAAAATTCCCAGTTTGTGTGTGTATTTTCCGACCTCGGCGCTGAATCTTGAATGGTGAATTTTTGAAATTTGCGCGGGCGATGAAAGTTTTGTTTATTTGGAATATATTTTTACTTTCTCCGTTACGAAGTACGAGAAAGTATTGTGGTCGTGATTTTTTTTTCAAAAATTTTTTTTACCGATATATCCGTTTTGCGGATGCCATTTCAAAAATTTCTGGAAAAAAAAATTGTGTGCTGTATGTGTCTGTGTGTGTCTGGCTGTGCGCGCTGTATCAAATTTTTTTTTTACGAAAATATCCATTTTGGGGTCCCTAGATGCCATTCCAATAATTTCTGGAAAAAAAAAATTGTGTCTGTGTGCGCGCTGTATCTCAAAAACTAATAGAGCAATTGATATGAAACTTTGAACATCCGTCTTATTTGATAATCTGAAGAACCAAAAAGCTTTTGGTAAAATTTCGTACACCGGAAGTGGGCGTTTACCTTAACTGTTTTTTGTTTTTTGCCAATATTTTCTTAAATATGAAAAATATCACAAAAACAGTTTAACAAACTTTGAAGACAACAAATAAATGAACATCTTTTGCTTGAAAATATTTTTCATAAAATCATTTTTATTCGAGAAAAAAAATATTATTTTTTTAATTTTTGGTTCATAATTATAAAACGATAATAGTTACAGCAAATTTATGTAGAGAATGCCAAAATGAACAACTTATAACGAATAAGTTTTTTTCGAAATCGCTTTAGTTTTTGAGTAAACTGAGTTTTTGGATTTGAAGTGTAATTATTCCATCTTTCATAATTTTGACGTTTTAAACGTCAGTGTCATCCTCTCGATGTACATTTAAAATACGATTTCAATTGAAAATAAACGATGAAAACGGTACCATCAAGTCGGAGAAACTTCTTCACAACTCCGTACGAAGAAAGTAAAAAAAAATACGAAATTTAATACAGTTCATGAATTAATTGTAATTAATTATGTGATGATTGATAACAATTCTAAACGGTGGAATTATTAATAAGCCGACATTAAGAATCCCAACAGGTTTTCTGGCCCGGGTCCAAGGAAACACAATGTACGGGTTGACTTGGTCTATTTTGAATTAGCTTTTAAAAATAAAGCGACCACAACTTGTTGTCTCGGGTGGCCGTGAGGACGCTTAGCACCTTGTAAATTAAGACCGAGATTTCAAAATGTGCGCAAACACGTACACAGGCTCGTATAAAATTAATTATCCTTACGTACATTTTTTTTTATCAGTAAAACTCATCAACGTGTTTAAATTTAAGATTTATTCGCATCAAAAAGAAAACACGAAATGCCAGAATTTAAATGTTTTCATTGGAATAAATTGTTGTAAAAAAATTACATAATTCTAAACAAAAATTCACAACTTTTTTACACGTTAATTGTAAAATTTTCCTGTAATTGGAATATTTGGTTCTATTGGAAAATAAACCTATTGTTATTATTATAACTTTGGTACTCGTGCTAAATTTTGATTGGTCAATTTTTGACAGACGTCAGGCGGATTGAAAAGTCCTCCAAATAATTCGTAAATTTCCTAGAAAGATTGATGTTATGAATATTTGATAGATAATCGGGCCATTGTGATCAAAAATTGTTTACCATTTTTCTGATTACTCTCTAGAGTGGGATTTGAAAATTTTATTACCATTTTTCTGATTATAAAAATTTTGGTCATCTGAGTAGGCGGAAATCAATTTCTAGATGCAAAGTAATGTAAAGTAATCAGTGAGAAGATATAAACCGAATAATTCAGATACCAATTAAAGGATTATTATTTTCATTAATTCTGCCGAAACAATAATAATTACACAACGAGGGAGTAATTAAAAAAATGTAATTGTTACATTACGTGTCACCAAAATATATTCCCTTTCACTAAATCCCAGTGAAGCATGTCCATCGTGATTATACATTTTTTGAGGAAAAGGCTCGTTTTTATTATATTTCGTGAAAATCCATTACTTTGTAATAAAACATTTAAAAAATCGCGTAATTGAAATTTTTTTTACATCCTTCAATTGAATTACAAATGAATTTTCCAGTAGAAATTTTTACTTTCTCCGTTACGAAGTACGAGAAAGTATTGTGATCGTGATTTTTTTTTCAAAGAAATCTTTTGCTTGAAAATATTTTTCATAAAATCATTGCTATTCGAGAAAAAAAAATTTTTTTTTTTTTCAATTTTTGGTTTATAATTATGAAACGATAAGTTACAGCAAATTTGTGTGAATAATAATTGTAGAGAATGCCAAAATGAACAACTTCTAAAGAATAAGTTTTTTTCAAAATTTCGTTAGTTTTTGAGTAAACTGAGTTTTTGAATTTGAAGTATAATTTTCCCATGTTTCATAATTTTGACGTTTTAAACGTCAGTTTCATGCGATTCTACAAAACGCTCGATGTACATTTAAAATATGATTTTAATTGAATATAAACCATGAAAGCGTAAATATAAATGATACCATCAAGTCGGAGAAAGTAACATGATGTCCACATCACCGTTTTTTTTTAATGTAAGAGCATATAAAATACAATTTTTCACCTCACGATAATCTATTGGGAATTAATGTATATCTGCATTAATTCATTGTACGTATATGTACTCAGATTAAAATCGCTTAATTGACAAAAACGTCGTCGGCATAAAGTGCGGACGGTATAATTTCATCACGCGTTGTTTATAACTGTTGAATGAATTTTAGGATTCAGGCGCATTGAAAATTATGGTCATTCGCGCATTATAATTATTATAATTAACGCAATTGTTGAAAACTTAATTGTAGGCGAGATTACGGCCGTAAGCGGCGTTTAGTGCTAATAATGTGGCGTGTTTATGCCACCAATTAAAATATCACATCTGTCATTGGAGTGACGTGATATTGAGTAATGAAAATATCACATCTGTCAACTTAAAAAAAGTTATTGAATTGACGTGATAATGGGCTAACCCAAAATGTTATTATCACATAAATAGAAAAGTGTTAGTCGTCATCATGTAACTTTCTCCGATTTGATGGTATAAAGCAGCGGCGGCTCGTGAAGCAAAGACAAAGATGTTGCTCGTGCCGCTCTACGATTTTTGACAAATAAGTAAATACCATTTTTGACAGTTCAAAAATACAATTTTTTATAGTTAAAACGTACGATTTTTGACAGATAAATAAATACCATTTTTGACAGGTCAAAAATACAATTTTTAATGATTAAAAAATACCATTTTTGACAAATGTGTAACTATTAAATAAATATTACTTTTGACTGTTCAAAAAAACAATGTTTGACAGTTAGAAAATACCGTTTTTGACAGTGGGAAAATGGAATTTTTAACTGTCAAAAATCGTATTTATTAACCATCAAAAATTGTATTTTTGAACTGCCAAAAATGGTATTTATTCAACTGCCAAAAATTGTATTTTCTAACTGTAAAAAATTGTATTTATTCAACTGTCAAAAATAGTAGTTTTTACTATAAAAAATTGTAGTTTTTAACTATCAAAAATGGTATTTATTCAACTGTTAAAAATTCTATGTATTTAAATACCATTTGACAGTTCAAAAATACAAGTTTTGATGGTTAAAAAGTACGATTTTTGACAGTTAAAAATTCCATTTTTAATAGTTAAAAAAATACAATTGTTGACAGTTCAGCTATTTCGACATTCGCAAAAAAATTCTTAATAAACTCTATTATGTTTGTGAAATTGGAAAAATTAATTTCGGAAATTTTTTGAGCTGCTGAAATAAATCGAAATTGCCGCTAGAAAAAATAATTTTAAACTCTTGAAATGTCATTTCTGATAGATAGTTAAATTTGTCTTAACTGTCAAAATTGTGTGAATTTTAACAGTAGTGAATATACGATTTTTGACAGTACACAAATACTATTTTTTACATTGGAAACAATTTTGGTTGATAATTTACCATTTTTGACAGTTAAAAAATACAATTTTTGACAGTTGAATAAATATAATATTTGACAGTTGGAAAATACAATTTTTGACAGTTAAAAAATAAAAATTTTGACAGTTAAATAAATACCATTTTGACAGTTCAAAAATACAATTTTTGATAGTTAAAAAAATACCATTTTTAACAGTTAAAAAAATACAATTTTTGACAGTTCAACTATTTCGACATCCTAAAAAAATTTTTTTTACAAACTATTGTGTTTGTGAAGTTGGAAAAATTATATATTTTTGAATTTTAGGGGCTGCTGAATAAAATCGAAATTCCCGTTAGGAAAAACAATTTTAAACTCTTGAAATGTCATTTCTAATAGATAGTTAAATTTGTAAGTCTTAACTGTCAAAATGATATAAATTTTAACAGTAATAAATATACGATTTTTGACAGTTGAATAAATACCATTTTTTTACATCAAAAACCATTTTGATTGATAATTTACCATTTTTAACAGTTAAAAAAATACAATTTTTGACAGTTGAATAAATACCGTTTTTGAAAGTTAAAAAAATACAATTTATTGTAGTTGAATACTATTTTTGACAGTTCAAAAATGTAATTTTAGACAACTCAAGAAATACAATTCTTGACAGTCATAAAAATTCAATTTTTAACAGTTGAATAAATACTATTTTTGACAGTTAACAAATAAAAAATTTTACTGTTAAATAAATACTTTTTTTGACAGTTAAATAAATACTATTTTTTGACGGTTGAATAAATAATATTTTTGACAGTTCAAAAATACAATTTTTGACGGTTAAAAAAATACAATTTTTGACAGTTCGGAAGATAAAATTTTGAACTCCTGAAATGACATTTTTGATAAATAATAAAATTTGCAAGTCTTGATGGTAACAATATTTGATTTTTGACAGGACACAAATACCATTTTAACGTTAAAATTGTTTGAAAATTTGCCATTTTGAACAGTTAAAAAAATACCATTTTTGACAGTTAAAAAATACAATTTTTGACAGTTAAACATATACAATTTTTGACAGTCGAATAAAATAAATTAAAATTATTTAAATTTTAACGATAGAAAATACCTTATTTTTGACAGTACATAAATACCATTCTTGGCGTTAAAAAGAATGGTTGAAAAATTAACAATTTTTAACATTCAAAGAACTATTATTTTTAACAATTCAAAAGTACAATTTTCGACAGTTCAAAAGTACACTTTTTGACAGTTCAAAAAATACAATTTTTGACAGTTAAACTTACGCAATTTTTGACAGTTGAATAAATTAAATTAAAATTATGTGAATTTAAACCATGGAAAATATACGATTTTTGACAGTACGTAAATACCATTCTTGGCATTAAAAAAAATGGTTGAAAAATTTACAATTTTTAACAGTTGAAGAAATATTATTTTTAACAATCCAAAAGTTCAATTTTCGACAGCTCAAAAGTACACTTTTTGACAGTTCAAAAAATACAATTTTTGACAGTTCAAAAATACAATTTTTGACAGTTCAAAAATACAATTTTTGACAGTTCAAAAATACAATTTTTGACAGTTAAACATATGCAATTTTTGACAGTTGAATAAAATAAATTAAAATTATGTAAATTTTAACGATAGAAAATAAACTATTTTTGACAGTACATAAATTCCATTCTTGGCGTTAAAAAAATGGTTGAAAAATTAACAATTTTGAACAGTTGAAGAAATATTATTTTTAACAATTCAAAAGTACAATTTTCGACAGTTCAAAAGTACAATTTTTGACAGTTCAAAAAATACAATTTTTGACAGTTAAAAAATAAAATATTTGACAGTAAACATATGAAATTTTTGACAGTTGAATAAAATAAATTAAAATTATGAGAATTTTAACCATGGAAAATATACGATTTTTGACAGTACATAAATACCATTCTTGGCGTTAAAAAAATGGTTGAAAAGTTCACCATTTTTAACAGTTAAAGAATTATTATTTTTGATAATTCAAAAGTACAATTTTTGACAGTTCAAAAGTACACTTTTGATAGTTCAAAAAATACAATTTTTGACAGTTCAAAAAGTACAATTTTTGACAGTTAAAAAATACAATTTTTGACAGTTAAACATATACAATTTTTGACAGTTGAATAAAATAAATTAAAATAATGGGAATTTTAACCATTGAAAATACACGATTTTTGACAGTACATAAATACCATTCTTAGCGTTAAAAAAAATGGTTGAAAAATTAACCATTTTTAACAGTTAAAGAAATATTATTTTTAACAATTCAAAAGTACAATTTTCGACAGTTCAAAAGTACAATTTTTGACAGTTAAAAAATACAATTTTTGACACTGCAGAAAATACAATTTCTGCCATTTTTGATTAAAAATATACAATTTTTGACAGTTGAATAAAATAAATGAAAATTATGTAAATTATAACCATAGAAAATATACGATTTTTGGCATTACATAAATACCGTTCTTGGCGTTAAAAAAATATGGTTGAAAAATTAACAATTTTTAACAGTTAAAGAAATATTATTTTTGATAGTTTAAAAGGATAATGTTTGACAGTTCAAAAGTAAAATATTTGACAGTTAAAAAATACAATTATTGGTAGTTAAATAAATACCATTTTTGACAGTTCAAAAATACAATTTTTGACACTGCAGAAAATACAATTTTTGACAGTTGAATAAATGCCACTTTTGACAGTTAGAAATATACAATGTTTGACAGTTGAATAAAATAAATTAAAATTATGTGAAATTGAACCATAGAAAATATACGATTTTTGACAGTACACAGATACCATTTTTGACATTTAAAAAAATTTGGTTGGAAATTTACCATTTTTAACAGTTGGAAAATACCATTTTTGACAGTTCAAAATTTAAATTTTTGACGGTTAAAAAATACCATTTTTGATAGTTTAAAACTACAATTTTTGAAACTTGAATAAATACCATTTCTCACATTTGAAAAAGTATATCTTTTGACATTTGAAAAAATACCAGTTTTGCCTGTAGAGAAAACATATTTGATTTTTAATTATTATTTAATTATGTGAAGATTTTTGTAATATTTTTCATGTTAAATTTTTTTTATGAAATACAATTAATAACAAAAGACGTGTAATATGTGTAATGTCTATTACTTAGTATATATTTTTATGTTAACAATTAATTTAAACTAAATAACTACGTCATTTTTATTTAAATATTTTTCAGGTTAAAAATTTTCGGAAAAAAAATTAAAAAAAACGGTTTCTGGTTTTAGAAATGGGCCCAAAGTTGGACCCCTGAGGAACCCCGCTTGAAGGGCAGAATGTATCTGATTTATAGTTCTTGTATTTAACGTAACGAAAGGTCAACATTGTGAAAGATAAAACTTACAAATTATACTTGAAATTTTAATAGTCAGTTTACTCAAAAACTAAAGAGATTTCGGAAAAACATTTATTTTGGAGGCAAGATATTTATTCAGTAACTGTACAAACATTAAAGTTCTTATATTTTTACAGGTTTATTATTTAATTTTGAAATGATTACTATTTTTTTTTTATTAAACTGTAAAACTCGTGCAGTAACAATTCCTTTAAGAAATTTTGCATTCGCACCAAACAACCGTTGGGTATCACCCATGACTCCATGACGCTCACCTCTGACGGCGATGGAGAAACTCGATTTTTTTATTGCGCCCAAAATCGCACCAATTTTCGAACTGGTTCTCTCGTAATTGCGCTCCCTTCCCATCATCACACAGACATCATCCGACCATCATCCATTTCCAAAAACTTTTTTTTTCACAACCGTTTTAATTACTACACTGAATTAGTCCAAAATTATCAACTGTTCCAGATTTTATCAAACCCAGACGGACCGGTGCTGCGCTTCATCCGTCCATCAATCCACGATCATCATCAGTAGCACTCGAGCGACGGACGGCGCCGGTTGCCGCGCGAAGGATGCCATGAGATTTTCGAAATTCTCCAAAAGTGCATTCGCGTAGTGAAGGTGTTCGTTTTGTAACATTTTTTTTTTTAATAAATTTTTGAGTGTGTGCTGTGATCATGGGTGGCGCCAGGGATGAACTCGACGACGCCGGAAAGCCCAACGAGCAGTATGGATTGGGCTACCAGAATACCATCGTGAGTAAATTTTTTTTTGATTTTGTTGTTTTGCGATCGTCTAGAATTTTCCCGATTTCGCTGCATTCCGCCGATAAAACGCCGACACATTGCGTAATTTTTGCTCTGATAAGACTTGTTGCTGTTCCAATTAAATTTCCACGTATCTGATTAAATCTCTCGTGCATGCATGATCATTAAACAAAGATATTTGAATAAATAAATAAAATTGTGCAAATGGAAAAATGGTCATATTGATACTTCGCAACGGAAAAAGTAAAAATATAAATTCAAAATATTATTTTCAGGACTAGCGAGAAAAACTACAAAATAACACCTTACCCACATGATATCGGTGAAGTTCTTTAATCATGTTTTTGCGTCTTATTCGTATAATTAAACAATCAATTTTTATAGTTAACTAAAATTGGTAATAAACATTAAAAAGCCATAAAACGCGTTCAGAGACATTTCCATACAAATCGAAAATTAGCTTTTTGCTGCGGGGAAAGTCGACAACGAATCCTGCTAACCTAAATGCTGATCGGTCGGTAATGCATCTTTCAGTAATTACTGTTTTATCGGCGAAAAAAAAAATCAAATAATGCTACGCGCAACTGATTCAATAACGAATCACTTCTTAGTAACCATGTGACGCATCGTTACTTTTTCCGATGTTACTTTAAATAACGGTTACTAAATAACTTAAACGGACGACCGGATTTGAAAAATGTGTCCATCAGCGGATCGCACTTATCGTAAATATTCGAATAAGCTGAAAAACAGTTATTGAAATTCAATTGTTTTTCGGTTTTTTTTAGAATAACTCCTCAACCAATGATCGGATTTGGAAAATTCTTCAAGTGATGTATTGTACTCGTTAATTAGATAAAAACCCAAAATTCGGCAGTCAATTGTTTTTCGGAATTCTGCGATAATTATTAATCGGATGATCGGATTTTGGAAATTCTTTCACCAATGGATTGCACTCATCGAAAATATTCGGATAAGCTTAAAAACAAAAATTGAAATTCAATTGTTTTTCGGTTTTTTGCGGATAACTCCTGAACCAATGATCGGATTTGGAAAATTTTTCAAGCGATGTATTGTACTCGTTAATTAGATAAAAACCCAAAATTCGGCAGTCGATTATTTTTCGCAATTCTGCGATAATGATTAATCAGATGATCGGATTTTGAAAATTCTTTCACCAATGGATTCCACTCGTCGAAAATATTCGGATAAGCTTAAAAACAAAAATTGAGATTCAATTGTTTTTCGGTTTTTTGCGGATAACTCTTGAGCAAATTATCGGATTTGGAAAATTCTTCAAGTAACGTCTTGTACTCGTTAAATATATATAGAACAGATAAAAACGCAAAATTCGGCAGTCAATTGTTTTTCGCAATTCTGCGATAATTATTAATCGGGTGATCGGATTTTGAAAATTCTTTCACCAATGGTTTCCACTCATCGAAAATATTCGAGTAAACTTAAAAACAAAAATTGAGATTCTATTGTTTTTCGGTTTTTTGCGGATAACTCTTGAGCAAATTATCGGATTTGGAAAATTCTTCAAGTAACGTCTTGTACTCGTTAAATATATATAGAACAGATAAAAACGCAAAATTCGGCAGTCAATTGTTTTTCGCAATTCTGCGATAATTACTAATCGGATTATCAGATTTTGAAAATTCTTTCACCAATGGATTCCACTCATCGAAAATATTCGGGTAAACTTAAAAACAAAAATTGAGGTTCAATTGTTTTTCGGTTTTTCGGGGATAACTCCTGAACCAATGATCGGATTTGGAAATTTCTTCAAGCGATGTATTGTACTCGTTAAATAAATATAGATTAGATAAAAACCCAAAATTCGGCAGTCAATTGTTTTTCGCAATTCTGCGATAATTATTAATCGAATGATTAGATTTTCAAAATTCTTTCACCAATGGATTCCACTCATCGAAAATATTCGGATAAGCTTAAAAACAAAAATTGAGGTTCAATTGTTTTTCGGTTTTTCGAGAATAACTCCTCAATCAATGATCGGATTTGGAAAATTTTTCAAGCGATGTATTTTACTCGTTAATTAGATAGAAACCCAAAATTCGGCAGTCAATTGTTTTTCGCAATTCTGCGATAATTATCAATCGGATGATCGGATTTTGGAAATTCTTTCACCAATGGATTCCACTCATCGAAAATATTCGGACAAGCTTAAAAACAAAAATTGACGTTCAATTGTTTTTCGGTTTTTCGAGGATAACTCCTGAACAAATGATCGGATTTGGAAAATTCTTTCACCAATGGATTCCACTCATCGAAAATATTCGAATAAGCTTAAAAACAAAAATTGACGTTCAATTGTTTTTCGGTTTTTCGAGGATAAATCCTGAACAAATGATCGGATTTGGAAAATTCTTTCACCAATGGATTCCACTCATCGAAAATATTCGGATAAGCTTAAAAACAAAAATTGACGTTCAATTGTTTTTCGGTTTTTCGAGGATAACTCCCGAACAAATGATCGGATTTGGAAAATTCTTTCACCAATGGATTCCACTCATCGAAAATATTCGGATAAGCTTAAAAACAAAAATTGACGTTCAATTGTTTTTCGGTTTTTCGAGGATAACTCCTGAACAAATGATCGGATTTGGAAAATTCTTTCACCAATGGATTCCACTCATCGAAAATATTCGAACAAGCTTAAAAACAAAAATTGACGTTCAATTGTTTTTCGGTTTTTCGAGGATAACTCCTGAACGAATGATCGGATTTTGAAAATTCTTTCACCAATGGATTCCACTCATCGAAAATATTCGGATAAGCTTAAAAACAAAAATTGACGTTCAATTGTTTTTTAGTTTTTCGAGGATAACTTCTGAACAAATGATCGGATTTTGAAAATTCTTCAAGCAACGTATTGTACTCTACTCTACCAAGAGGAATCGCATGTAAATTTAATTTTAAATTACCTTACAATTGCATCAGCAGTAATTATTACATCCGACGTGACAGAAAACTAATTACGTAATATGATTACGATGTTAAACAAAAGGCAACCGATTTTATAATTACCACCAATTGACAAATTAACACACCGTCCCGATTATGCAGTGGCGGCGTGGGTTTTGGACACCAAGACCATGACCTCAGAATCACGATCACGTGGATTATTCATTCTCACGTGTTTACCTGCTGTGCCATTCTTGGAAATAATAAACAATAATACTATGAAATACCGCGCTAATGGATGCAACTGGTTTTAATCGTAATCGTCTACAGCAGTATTTTTCAAAGTGCAGTGTGAAAAGATTTTTTGGTGGGCAGGAACCATGTGACTTCAGAAAGTGTCCAGTCTGAATTATAAAATCCCAAGCGGGCCATGAACAGATAAGTTTGAAAAACGAGGGTCTATAACAGTTATAAAAACGACGGCCTTAATTAATTTTGAAATATTTTGAAAAATAAATTACAAACAATTACAATTAAATTTAACAGATATAATTATGTTGATGATGTATGATATATATTGTATGTTTTTTTTTATATCCATAAATTTTGGTTAATAGTTTGTAACGACTCGGAATTCTTGTAAAATAAAACGTTTCACCTTGAGGACGATTTGTGCACTAACGAGGCTATTTGCATTTGTTTTCTAAAAAACTGACAGCTTCTTAGAAAATACGCAACACGTAATGTAGAAAAGGTTACCATTTTTGGTTTTTGGAGGACGATGGTTTTGTTCGTTGAAATAATTTTTTAGTTTGAAAACTATTGATCTAAAGCGAGTCGAAACAATTGCAATAATTTGTTATCGTTATCAATAGTCATTGTGCAAATACGTTAGCAATTTGCGATAACAATTTTGCATGACTCTCAAGAAAATAACCAGCGCAAGGTTTTTTTTTTCTTTATGGATCTCAAAATTTTGGAACTAATTAATTAATTTTCTTTTATGTTTCAAAGTTTTGATTGTTGCCATTTTGTTTACACCTAGGATATGGCAATTTTTTTCACGTAAAATCAAAAATACAATGTTCCTTAACGAATCTTAAGATTTTTAAGGTAATTCCTTGAATGATTATTTTTTCACGATTTTTTAAATTTTTGAATGCAATTTTCGTAATTTTTTTTATTCAAGTTTGAATCGTTACCGTTTTGTTTCCTTCGCCGATATGGCAATTGTTTTTACCTTAAATCAAAAATACATTATTCCTTAACGAATCTTGAGATTTTTAAGGTAATTCCTTGAATGATTATTTTTTCACGATTTTTTAAATTTTTGAATGTAATTTTCGTATTTTTTTTGTTCAAGTTTGAATCGTTGCAGTTTTGTTTCTTTCGCACATATGGCAATTGTTTTTACCTTAAATCAAAAATACATTATTGTTTAATGGATCTTGAGCTTTTTAAGGTAATTCCTTGAATGATTATTTTTTCACGATTTTTTAAATTTTTGAATGCAATTTTCGTAATTTTTTTGTTCAAGTTTGAATCGTTGCCGTTTTGTTTCCTCCACTGATATGGCAATTGTTTTTACCTTAAATCAAAAATACATGATTCTTTAACGAATCTTAAGATTTTTAAGGTAATTCCTTGAATGATTATTTTTTCACGATTTTTTAAATTTTTGAATGTAATTTTCGTATTTTTTTTGTTCAAGTTTGAATCGTTGCAGTTTTATTTCTTTCTCAGATATGGCAATTGTTTTGACCTTAAATCAAAAATACATTATTCTTTAATGAATCTTGAGATTTTTAATGTAATTCCTTGAAGTTCCTTCAAGTTTGAATCGTTGCAGTTTTATTTCTTTCTCAGATATGGCAATTGTTTTTACCTTAAATCAAAAATACATTATTATTTAACGAATCTTGAGCTTTTTTAACGTAATTCCTTGAATGATTATTTTTTCACGATTTTTTAAATTTTTGAATGCAGTTTTCGTATTTTTTTTATTCAAGTTTGAATCGTTGCAGTTTTGTTTCTTTCGCAGATATGGCAATTGTTTTTACCTTAAATCAAGAATACATTATTCTTTAACGTATCTTGAGATTTTTAAGGTACTTCCTTCAATGATTATTTTTTCACGATTTTTTAAATTTTTGAATGCAGTTTTCGTATTTTTTTATTCAAGTTTGAATCGTTGCAGTTTTGTTTCTTTCGCAGATATAGCAATTGTTTTTACCTTAAATCAAAAATACATTATTCTTTAACGAATCTTGAGCTTTTTTAAGGTAATTCCTTGAATGATTATTTTTTCACGATTTTTTAAATTTTTGAATGCAGTTTTCGTATTTTTTTTATTCAAGTTTGAATCGTTGCAGTTTTGTTTCTTTTGCAGATATGGCAATTGTTTTTACCTTAAATCAAGAATACATTATTCTTTAACGTATCTTGAGATTTTTAAGGTAATTCCTTCAATGATTATTTTTCACGATTTTTTAAATTTTTGAATGCAGTTTTCGTATTTTTTTATTCAAGTTTGAATCGTTGCAGTTTTGTTTCTTTCGCAGATATGGCAATTGTTTTTACCTTAAATCAAAAATACAATATTCTTTAACGAATCTTGGGATTTTTAAGGTAATTCCTTCAATGATTATTTTTTCACGATTTTTTAAATTTTTGAATGTAATTTTCGTATGTTTTTTGTTCAAGTTTGAATCGTTGCAGTTTTGTTTCTTTCGCAGATATGGCAATTGTTTTGACCTTAAATCAAAAATACATTATTCTTTAACGAATCTTGGGATTTTTAAGGTAATTCCTTGAATAATAATTTTTTTACGATTTATTAAAATTTTTGAATGCAATTTTCGTAATTTTTTTGTTCAAGTTTGAATCGTTGCAGTTTTGTTTCCTCCGCCGATAGTGCAATTGTTTTTATCTTAAATCAAAAATATATTATTGTTAAATAGATCTTGAGCTTTTTAGGGTAATTCCTTGAATGATAATTTTTTCACGATTTTTTTAATTTTTGAATGCAATTTTCGTAATTTTTTTGTTCAAGTTTGAATCGTTGCCGTTTTGTTTTCTCCACCGACATGGCAATTGTTTTTACCTTAAATCAAAAATACATTATTGTTAAATAGATCTTGAGCTTTTTTAAGGTAATTCCTTGAATGATTATTTTTTCACGATTTTTTCAATTTTTGAATGCAATTTTCGTATTTTTTGTTCAAGTTTATAAATTTCTGCTGTTTGAAGGGTAGGATAGCGCCCACCCACCATCCTTCGTTTTAAGTTGAACACAACCTGCAAATCCCTGTTTATTTATTTATTTCGAGTATGTTTTTTGGATGTTCTGTAATACTGTGAATTTTATTTTGTAAGAAAAGAAAATAATAAAATAATATGCATTTTCGTGCAAATTATTAATTTTTATGAGCAGTAAGCACACTCTCAGCTGCAAGAATAAATTGTAGAGATAAATAGATAAACCTCGTCACCGTTTCTATATTTATGACATTTTCTACAGGTGTTGCCATTAAAATAACTTTTTATGTTTTTTTTTTTAAATTGTCAATGTGGGTAGCCGGTTGATATATTTTGGTGATTATCAACGATGCGAAAATTAGGTCAGTAAATAGAGACCGACGTATAAAATATGAATAATAGTTTGGAGCAGAATTCGCGTCCGAATATTTTTAGAAAACATAGCGACGCTATTACGTGCACCAAACGCATCTTACAACTAACGAAAGTTTTATGGGTTGCAAATTTTTGGCCACCGTTTTGGCACAGGATTATAATTGCAGTTTTACCAAACACTTCCTCCTTTTTATTTATTGCGAAAATAATACATTTAGTAACTTGACAGCGGCGACGGCTCTCGGCGGGGTGACTCATGATAGCAGAGTTGGTAATACAGATCTCTGCAACCGACTGCCACCTCTGCTACCTTACTCGCCGACTCATAGTACGGCTGAGGTAGCAATGATGGTAAGATCGGTTGCAGAGGCGGCCGAGGTAGCAGAGGTGGCAATACAGATAGGTAGGGTCGATTGCAGAGATCTGTATTACCACCTCTGTTACCTCAGCCGTACCATGAGTCATCCCGCGAGCGAGCTAGCAGAGGTGGCAATACAGATAGGTAGAGTCACCTCTGCTACCTCGGCCGTAGTCACCGCACCGGTCCTCACTGCTTGAAAGCTTTCAAAATCCCAAGGATACAACAAATTGACTAATACTTTATAATTTTAATAATGTACGTTTCAGGATTAACCTTTGTTTAGTAACGCGCATCGATTTCAATACATTTGCATATTAATGATTGCGAGGTAAACCCGATGATGAATTTAAAACAGTTGCAAAATTGAAATTGATGCTTGACCGAGTCGATTAATTGTCGAGATCGTTTTACACGAGCGGCTCGTGTTCCCGATAATGTCAGTGACAGTGACAGTGACCTTTATATCCTTATTAAGGAGAGAGTGTAACACCGTTTCAGGAAATTGTAATTTATTTCACGCACACACTACTGTTGAACTCTGATCGTAGATTTGCATTCGTTTCTTCCTGTCTCGTTTAAAATGTCTTTATTTTTTGAATAAAATACACTATGTTTCAAATTTCGTAATCGAGAAGTGATTATGTTTTGTACAGTCTTTGTTTTAATTTTGTTGAATAAAATGCCTTTAAATACAAAGTTTCTTCATTTCCGAATAAAATACTTTTTGAAAAATGAATTCCGAATTCCGAAATCGAGGTGATTATGTGTGGTCGTAGAGTGTTTGCTTATTTTACGTTTCTTGGAGAAGAAAATTGGCTCGCATGCAATACCACCACCTCAATAGAAGCACAAAAAGGCAGGAATTATTTTAATTGGTGCATTATTTCCGTAATGGGACGTAATTTGTTGACTCCGTGTTGCACTAAACCATCGTGATGTAAGCAACCAGCCAACCAGATCATTTCACAATGAAATAGACCTAATTAGTGCGATTAGTCAAACTAATAATTATTATTAAAAAAATGGTGATGTGGCCATCATGTTACTTTCTCCGACTTGATGGTATCATTTATATTTACGCTTTCAATTGAAATCATATTTTAAATGTACATCGAGCGAATGACACTGACGTTTAAAACGTCAAAATTATTAAAGATGGAAAAATTATTACTAACACAGTTTACTCAAAAACTAAAGGAATTTCGAAAAAAACTTATTCTTTATAAGTTGTTCATTTTAGCATTATTTATTATTATTAATTATAAACCAAAAATTTAAAAAAATAATAAATTTTTTCTCGAATAAAAATGATTTTATGAAAAATGTTTTCAAGCAAAAGATGTTCATTTCTTCGTTGTCTTCAATGTTTGTTTAAATGTTTTTGTGATATTTTTCATATTTAAGGAAATATTGGCAAAAAACAAAAAACAGTTAAGGTAAACGCCCACTTCCGGTGTACGAAATTTTACCAAAAGCTTTTCAGTTCTTCAGGTTATCAAATAAGATAGATGTTCAAAGTTTCATATCAATTGCTCTATTAGTTTTTGAGATACAGCGCGCGCACACACACAGACACATTTTTTTTTAAGCCACTATACATCCATGGACTCGAACGGTAAATTTTCGTTAATAAAAGCGCTCGCTTTACGCAGTTACTTAAAGCTGTATATTTTTCTAAACCAAAACTCATACTGATAATGTATACAGGATGTTTACTCAATGGTTTCTGCAGAGTATTTACCGAAATATTTGCAAAAAAACTTTGAATGAAAAAGAAAGGTTTGCCATGAAATCGTAATGGCGGAAATTTCATTTTGTTCTAAAAAGTGACACTAGATGTCACATTACGATTTACAACCGGCCGTGAATTTTAGACAAGAAAAAGTATTTATAAGTAAATGGTTTTACTCGGGTACTAATTAAGAAGTGTAAGTGATTTGATTAGTGTTGAATTTCCGAAGAAGGAAACTATTTAATGAGTATTAAAAATAAAGTAAGTAGACCGTTATTATAAAATAAGTAAGGGATCCAATTGTAATTGTACTTTTGTTGGATATTTCCGTCCGGAAATTCACGAACAGTAACTGAGTAAAACGTTTGAATCATAAATACTGTTTCTTATGTAAAATACACGGCCGATTGTAAATCGTAACGCGACATCTACTGTCACTTTTTAGAACAAAATAAAATATCGGCCATTATGATTTCATGGCAAACCTTTATTTTTAATTCCAAATAATGGTAAAGTTTTTTGCAAATAACTCGATAAATACTCCGCAGAAACTGTTGAGTAAGATACCAAATCATTCAGCTGAAGAAGCTTTAAAAATAATGTAAGAAGACCGATGCTGACAAATAATAAGGGGAGCCAATATTACCATATTTAAAATTTTACATGTAAATCCCTATCGCCCGCTTTGTAATTCAACTTCTTGTATAATAAATAACATAGTCATGGACAGTGGCGGCTCGTGGAACATGTTGACGGTAGAGCCACTTATACAATATACCGCCCCCTCCTTATTTGAAGAAAGAAAGAACGATTCATCTCCCTAGGCCAAATTACTGGCGAAAAAGTGTTAAAAATTCTTACTGAGCTTGAAACTACAGGTAGTGCCATGGCTCCTTGGCTCTATATAACGAGCCGCCCCTGGTCATGGATATCGTTATAGTAAATTACTGGATCTACAATAGACAAACGAATTAATTCTAAAACATCTAAATAAATGAAAACTTTAAATTTAAGCATTAAATAAAAAATGGTGATGTGGCCATCATGTTACTTTCTCCGACTTGATAGTATCATTTATATTTACGTTTTCATGGTTTATCTTCAGTTGAAATTATATTTTAAATGTACATCGAGCGTTGCGTAAACGCAGATGAAACTGACGTTTAAAACGTCAAAATTATGAAAGATGGAAAAATCAAAAACTCGGTTTACTCAAAAACTAACGAGATTTAGAAAAAAACTTATTCTTTAGAAGTTATTCATTTTGGCATTCTCTACAATTATTATCGAAATAAATTTGTTGTAACTATTATCGTTTCATAATTATAAACCAAAAATTAAAAAAATAATAATAAATTTTTTTCTCGAATAGCAATGATTTTATGAAAAATATTTTCAAGCAAAAGATGTTCATTTCTTTGTTGTCTTCAATGTTTGTTTAAATGTTTTTGTGATATTTTTCATATTTAAGAAAATATTGGCAAAAAACAAAAAACAGTTAAGGTAAACACCCACTTCCGGTATACGAAATTTTACCAAAAGCTTTTCAGTTCTCCGGATTATCAAATAAGGCGTATGTTCAAAGTTTCATATCAATTGATCTATTAGTTTTTGAGATACAGCGCGCACAGACACACACACACACAGACGCACACACACAGACACAATTTTTTTTTCCAGAAATTGTTGAAATGGCATCTAGGGACCCCAAAACGGATATTTCCGTAAAAAAAAATTTTGAAAAAAAAATCACGATCACAATACTTTCTCGTACTTCGTAATGGAGAAAGTAAAAATATATTTCTATAGCCCTCCTAAAATCTGGTGTCACATTGCGCAGTGATTATCTTAAATTTCAAGAGAGGGAACGCCGGAAACTCATAATTATTTAGTGAACGTAATTTATTTATTTTATTTATTTGTTACAAAAACCCAACAGACATTATGTCCAATTAAAGGGTCTACAAATATATACAATGTAACGTATAATTTAAAATCGAAACATATTATTACTAATAACAATAACAACGATGATGATGATTATGTTACTATAAAACTAAAAAAAATATTATTATTTATTTATTTGTAAATATAATGTAAATATAGACACAGAATCGTCGCGTAGATTTGTTATCGCGTTCTCTCCGAATACTTTCTCACTCTTCGGAAACTTAACCCACAGGTGACACCAGATATTTGAAGGGCTGTACACATATTACAAAAGAATTAAAAAAAAACATTTATTTTTTAAATATACAGGTGACACCAGATATTTGGAGGCCTATACATTACAAATGAATTAAAAAAAAAACATTTATTTTTTAAATGTCACCACTTGCATTTTCTTAAAGTTCACGACAAATCCGTTGAATCGACCGATAATTCCGTAAAAAAAAAAAGAAAGTACGTACGTGCCATTATTATTATTCAACCGTATGATCGATGACCGATTAAAATTCCGTAACCGGTTGTACCGTTATGTCATTTTTCCGAGAACAAATACAGCGTTATAAATTTTTAAAGGAAAAAAAAGACATCCGTAGACACGTGCAAAATCTTTCTATTCAACAATAATAGTAACCTAGACCCGAATACCGCGAGCTTCTATTTCGAAAGGTGCACCTAACAAAAGCTGCACGTCTTGGTAGCCATCCAAAAGTGTTGGTGGGCGCGACCTTGAGACAGTTCAGTGGCATAAATAAAACAATTGGCTGCCGGTTGTCTAGAAGAACGATAATCATTTTTCAGGAGCGAAAAAATAAAAGTTTATTAAAAAAAAAAAAATCTTGTTATAATAATAATAATAGATTCATGAACACGAAATTTCATTAAAATACAAAATACGATGAAAGACGGGCCGAAAGACATTATATGTCAATAGCCCATGAGACAGAATAATTCTAAATTGTAAATATAGATGATGTATAAATGTAATACTCTGTCAATAAAGATAATGTATATATATACAAAATACGAGACTACGCGATGTACAAATTTATTTTTTTAGGACATACGGAGCAGATGTCTTTGAAATATTTTAACATAATCGCATTAAAACATTCGTTCAATAAGTTTTCAAAATGTAATTTCATCATCCAAAAATATTTCAGGTGTTCTTTTTGAACACACTGTACAATTTTTTTAATCGAAAAATTCAAATGAACTCAATTTTTTTTAATAGTCGCGGTGTTTCGGCATTAAAAAAATGTGATTTCATCAACGCCTTAACAATTAGCGATGAATGAAATTAACACAAACGAACGGAGCGAAATTGTTTAAATAAATAAACGAACTCCATCTGTTGTTTCGGCACGCAAACCGAAATTTGCGTAGATTTCCTAATGAAATGAATAAATAATGTGTGACCACGGATGGTGTCGAAAGTTGTACAAATATTTGTTAACAAAACACTGCTAACAATTGCAAGTGTAAACAAGACGGGTTAAGTAAAAAGTTGCTTTATATATTATACAATCGATATTTCTACGTTGACGTCAAACGGAATTATTTGAACTTTATTTCGCGATGATCACCCGAGAAGTTGCTCATTTTCCTCGTGGTGAAAAAAAAAATATAAAAACAATTGTAACATACTTGAAATTTTCAAAATTTACCCAAAATTGATTCTACCACATTGATCAATTCAAATCACAATACACTTCATCACTAAATTTTGCGATAATCGCACGAGAACACAGTTTACAATAATTCGGAAGTTGCAAATTTCTCGTTGGTGAAAAAAATATAAAAACAATTGCCACAGACTTGAAATTTTCAAAATTTACCCAAAATTGATTCTACCACATTGCTCAATTCAAATCACAATACTCTTCATCACTTGATTTTGCGATAATCACACGAGAACACAGTTTACAATAATTCGAAAATTGCGAATTTCCCTATATTGAAAAAAATATAAAAACAATTGCCAAAGACTTGAAATTTTAAAAATTTGCCCAAAATTGATTCTACTACATTACTCAAACCAGATCACAAAACATCCCATCACTATATTTCGCGTTAATCACAGGAAAACATAGCCCACAATCATGCGGTAGTTGCAAATTTCTTGTTGGTGAAAAAAATATAAAAACAATTGCCACAGACTTGAAACTTTCCAAATTTATCCAAAATAGATTCTGTCACATGATTCAAGCAAAATCCGAAAACATCCCATCACAAAATTTCGCGATAATCACATGCGAATAACTTGCATATTGAATGATACAATCGATAATTTCTGAATTAAATAAGAAAGATATATTGCAATATTTAATGGTAATAATAAAAAGTATAAGTTAATTCCGACTAGTTTCGATATGTTAATCATTTTCAAGGAATACGCATTTCTTAAAAATGATATAACATATCGAAACTGGTCGGAATAAACTTAGAATATGTGAAACAAACACAAGTGCTTTTTATTAGCATAATTAATAATAAAACGGTTGCGACTTTGAATAAATTTCCCGAACACGTTCCCAAAGAATATTAATTATTTACCAACAAAAAAAAATGCTATTGATAATATTTAGTGAATTACAGTTTTTTTCATTTACCTATGGTCATTGTTTCCAGCGCAAATTGATAAATAATAATAAATATTAATTTGTGGTTTCTAAATATTATAGCAGTGATTATAATATTAATAGTGAATATTATTCAATTATTCTAGTTAGTCAATCTCGTTTAGTACCTTAAGGTGGTACCTAGGGAGCGAGCTGTTTTAATAAGTTACATACGTAAAATTCGTTTTGATATATTTCAGGAAAAACTGGTACGAAATCCCTTACTTTCATTAATCATGTGCGGAGGCTTATTTCAATATCTAAAAACTTTGGCGCTACAATTATAAAGCTCCCCCCTAGGAACACGTCAACGTACTAACTGTAGTCGGTAACTGTAATCCTACAATTGTTCACGTTACAGTTTTCTGTAACATAGGTAGGTTTCCTTAATTTGAAAAAAATTAAAGAAACCCATTGGATTGGTAGTAAGTGCCGCGCATAGGTGGCGACACTTATGATCCGAAAATATTATTTACAACCGAATAATCTTTTCTTTATGTTTTAATCTACAACTAATTACTTGTGCGATTGCATTTGCTATTCCAAACTTAATATAGAAATACATATACTTATTTGACGAATTATTATTGCACCTGTAAATCATTATAATTTATAATATAAATCGTAGTAATGATTTTTTTTACAGGTGCAATAATAATTAGTCAAATAAGTATATGTATTTCCAAATTTGGCAGGAATAGTAAATGCAATCGCCTACTCAAATTTATTTAGAGATTATTCGCTTGCATATAATATTTTCGAAATCATTAAATAATAATAATTTATTTACGGCAAACGCCTTTTACATTCATAATACCGAGTAAATAAATAAATGCAATATAGGGTAATATAATGGCTAATATGTATTAATAACAGCGAGATGTGTATCCGATCAACGAATAAAATATATAAAAAGTTTAAGTTTGAGTTTCGCCATCTATGCTTCTTGTGCGATACTTATGCAACCAATCCAGTAGGTTTCTTTAATTTTTTAAATTAACGAAATCAACCCACCTTACAGTTTTATGTATTTTATTTACAGAAAACTGCAACGTGACACTCAAGGAATTCTCTTGCCATACCATATTACAGTTACCGACCACGGCTAGTACGTTATCGTATTCCTAGGGGGCGAGCTTTGTAATTGTAGCGCCAAAGATTTTAGATATTAAAATAAGCCTCCATACATGATTGATAATGATGGATTAGAGCTAAATTTTTAATAAATTTGTAAGGAATCGAGTATTTTAAATAAATAAATAAACAAATAAATCGTTTTTTAACGGAAGACCCCAATAAAAAAAATACATTGTAAATATTTTAAACTTGCCTTGAGATAAAGTAACTTACATTAAAACATTGCGTTTTACCAAATTAGATACAAATAAAATTTAATTTGTAATTTAAGTACTGTTTCATATGCTTCAAAAGTAATTTTTTAATTGTTGTTTGGGAGAAAACGGAAAGCTTTTTGGCTTGAATTTGAATGGAAACGGAGAGTGGTGGGTGAGCCCTATCCTACAATCCAAGCAGTTGAATGAAAAGTAAGGGTTGCTTGAATGCAATTAAATAAATAGAACCAAAAAATAAACAAAAATAAACTTCTTCTCTAGTTGATAAAAAAAAAATATGAAAACCAACGCCACGAACTTGAAACTTTCCACAATTACTCAAAATCGATTGTTCTTCACGAATCACAAAAAATCTCAAAACACCCCTTTACTAGATTTCGAAATAATCACCCCCAAACAGCGCGTATTGAAATTCCAAAGTTGCGCTCTTCTCCAATTGATGGAAAAAAAAATATGAAAACCAACGCCACGAACTTGAAACTTTCCAAAATTGCTCAAAATCGATTGTTCTTCGCGAATCACCAAAAATCTCAAAACACCCCTTCACTAGATTTCGAAATAATCACCCCCAAACAGCGCGTATTGAAATTCCAAAGTTGCGCTCTTCTCCAATTGATGAAAAAAAAATATGAAAACCAACGCCACGAACTTGAAACTTTCCAAAATTGCTCAAAATCGATTGTTCTTCGCGAATCACCAAAAATCTCAAAACACCCCTTCACTAGATTTCGAAATAATCACCCCCAAACAGCGCGTATTGAAATTCCAAAGTTGCGCTCTTCTCCAATTGATGGAAAAAAAAATATGAAAACCAACGCCACGAACTTGAAACTTTCCACAATTACTCAAAATCGATTGTTCTTCACGAATCACAAAAAATCTCAAAACACCCCTTTACTAGATTTCGAAATAATCACCCCCAAACAGCGCGTATTGAAATTCCAAAGTTGCGCTCTTCTCCAATTGATGAAAAAAAAATATGAAAACCAACGCCAAGAACTTGAAACTTTCCAAAATTACTCAAAATCGATTGATCTTCACGAATCACAAAAAATCTCAAAACACCCCTTCACTAGATTTCGAAATAATCACCCCCAAACAGCGCGTATTGAAATTCCAAAGTTGCGCTCTTCTCCAATTGATAAAAAAAAAAATATGAAAACCAACGCCAGGAACTTGAAACTTTCCAAAATTGCTCAAAATCGATTGTTCTTCGCGAATCACCAAAAATCTCAAAACACCCTATCACTAGATTTCGAAATAATCACCCCCAAACATCTTGTATTGAAATTCCGAGGTTATAAGGAATAAATGTAGACTTTTGTCGTTGAAACTTTGATTTGTGCTTAAAATTTTGAACTGCAGAATGGGAACCACCCATAATGCAGTTTGCAGCTTGATTTTTAATAAACATGAAAATTAGTGGGTGGGCCTTAGCATATAATCCAAAGAGTTGCAGGCATTTTATATAAAAGAAACACAAAATTTTAATTTTCGTCTTTGTTTCATTTGTTACAAGAGTTTGATCAAGAAAAAGTTTTTTGCAGCTTGATTTTTAATAAAAATTGAGATTGGTGGGTAGGCCCTACTATACAATCGAAAGAATTAAAGGCAAAGGTTTTTATAAAAAAAAAACCCAAAATTTTTTTTCAGTCCCTGTTTCATTTATTTCTTCACATCAGTGCACATTGTGTTTAGATTGAAGGATATAGCCCACCCTTCATGTTCTTGAATACTAGAACTAAAATCATTTATATCAAATATTTTATTATTTATATCATATTCATTAATTCTGTTGACTTGTTCATTCAAAATAAACACAAATGAATAAACGGTAAAAAAATTGTTTACAAATCTCATTGAAAAAAAAATCTATAACAACTCGTACGCTTAACAGGAAGCGTCGACGGCGATTGTTTCCTGCAAACACGCGTTTGTTTGTGTGTCGCAAACTGAAACTTAATTGCCGGTTAAGCGTTGGCACGCCGATTAGTAAATAGTAATTAAAGTAAATGATAATCAGCACGCGATCGTTGCTTAAGGTAGGTTTACACGCTCGTGCAATTTGTGCCAATTGGCTTGTGCAAGCTAGTTTGCGCAAGTAAATCGTTGCGTGTAATAATAATAATAAATAAACTTTATTTCTCAAAGATATAGAAGATACAACATACTGTAAACCTGTTTGTAAGATTTGGTATGCGTCTGTAATAAAAATTAATGTGTCGGAACACCTGATTTCTGTCTAAACGTCTGTCGATTTCTTATTACTTCAAAAGTAATGTTTATGGTTTTATGTATTCTATTTGATTTTCTACAGCTATCCCATTTTTCGAGATATGATGCCATCGGCAGTTTTTTTTTTAGTTGATCACCCTTCATACACATTTGCCCAACCCTGTATATCGTTGCGTGTAAACGTATGCAAGTCAAAAAGTTTGGTTTCAATAAAATCTGTCGTGAGGCTGGCGCATTTTCTATCTTTCAGCTTCGATTTTACTTTTTTTAATAACACAAACTGAGTGCAAGAGTAAGAAGTATTTTTTCGTAAATATTTTGATTTTTTTTAATACCAAAAACCGACACTCTTTTTGGAGATTCTGTCGACAAATTGTGCAAGATAAACTGAACGTGTAAACAACAACACACAACACAGTTTTGAATGCACAAATTGCATGAGCGTGTAAACCTACCTTTAGGTTCGGATCGAATCGGTTCGTGCGGCCACTCCCCCACCACTCGCGCTTACGATTAGAATTCAAGGTCGTTTCATTGTTGAAAATTTAATTAGTCAAAATATGCACGAAAAATAATTGGTGTAATAAGTAATGAAGGTACGAAGTAAGTGGTTGGGCACGTGCTGGAAGCCTGCTTAAATACTTGGAAGTTCTTTTTCCGTTACCAAGAATTGGTATTAAAAATTATCCAGTTTATTAAATTACTTACAAAAAATTAACAAACAACAAATAATTATATTACTTGCAAGAAATATTTTTTAATTTTTTTTTTTCGCAAATTTGATACTTTAAAGTTTAATGTACGAAATTTCAAACCTTACTTTCTCATTATTTTTTTTTTAATATTAAAATATCGTCAATTGCGAAATAACAGAAAAAAATCCTTATTATTTCATTAAATCGGAGAAAGTAACTTCAACATTTTCACTTTCTCCGCATGAAGTACGGGAGAATGTTGCGAACGATTTTTTTTAACGGAAATATCCATCGGCGAATTTATCCCTTTACACAGGGTGTTACAAATTCGATGCACTCGCATTGCTATCTCGATAAGTATAAGAGATATAAAGTTGGTTAAATGAGGGAAAAGTTGCGCATTTTAATGCCGAATAATTTGTTAAAAAGAAATTTCAAATATTCCCACTACTTCCGGAGATATTCGAAGAAAACCGAAAAAAAAAAATTTGGGTGTTACAAATTATTTCATTTAATCGGGGAAAGTTACATCAGCATTTTCAATAATCTCCGCAAAAAAAAAGGACGGAAAAATTTCTTTTTACCGGAAATATCCATCAGCGAATTTATTCCTTTATACAGGGTGCTACAAATAGCGCAGTAGCATTTCTATCTCGGTAACTATAAGAGATAGAGAGTTGGTTCAATGAAAGAAAAGTTGCGCGTTTTAATGCCGAATAATTTGTTGGAAAGAAATATAAAATATTCCGACGACTTCCGGAGATATTAAAAAAAAACCGA
Source organism: Ocypus olens (assembly GCA_910593695.2). NCBI lineage: Eukaryota > Metazoa > Arthropoda > Insecta > Coleoptera > Staphylinidae > Ocypus > Ocypus olens. Next base: position 49,569,930 of record OU343061.1, read on the forward strand.
AAAAAACAATTTTGGGTGTTACAAATTATTTCATTAAATCGGAGAAAGTTACATCAACATTTTAACTTTCTCCACAAAAAATGTTGTGATTTTTTTTTTAACGGAAATATCCATCGGCAAATTTATCCCTTTATACAGGGTGTTACAAATTCGACGCTTTAGCATTGCTATCTCGGTAAGTATAAGAGATAGAAACTTGGTTAAATGAAGGAAAAGTTGCGCGTTTTAATGCCGAACAATTTGTTCGAAAGTAATTTAAAATATTCCGACAACTTCCGGAAATATTCGAAAAAAACCGAAAAAATAAATTTTGCTTGTTTACGACTTTATCACTGCTTATTTTAAAGAAAGCCAAGAGCACTTTCTTACGCCACTTTTATAAGCTCTTCCAGAAAATAATTTTATTTTTCAAATACGACGTTTCGTTACCCAGATACCCACATCAACTTTATTTTTTTAAATACGGACCTGGATTTTTTATTTCATTTTTGAGTAGCTTTCGACTTCCCAAATCTAATGATGTATCACACTTGTTACTAAATTGTTTGTTATAGGAGTTAGATGATTTTGAAAAAAAAAATCAATTTTTTGGTTTTTATTTTTTTACAACTTTATTACCGCAAATTTTGAAAAACCAATAACACTTTCTTAAGGCACTTTTGTAAGCTCTTGCCGGAAACAATTTCATTTTTTAAATACGACGTTTCGTCATCCAGATACCCACATCAACTTTATTTTTTTAAATACGGACCTGGATTTTTTATTTTATTTCTGAGTAGCTTTCGACTTCCCAAATCTAATGATGTACTACACTTGTTACCAAATTGTTTGTTATAGGAGTTAGATGATTTTGAAAAAAAAATCATTTTTTTGGTTTTTATTTTTTTACAACTTTATTACCGTAAATTTTGAAAAACCAATAACACTTTCTTAAGGCACTTTTGTAAGCTCTCGCAGGAAATAATTTTATTTTTCAAATACGACTTTTCGTCATCCAGATACCCACATCAACTTATTTTTTTTAAATACGGACCTGGATTTTTTATTTCATTTTTGAGTAGCTTTTCACCTCACAAAACTAACCATGTGCCACACTCGTCACAAAATTGTTTGCTTTTGGGGTTATTTAAAGTTTTTTTTTTTAATTGTAGTAGGCATTGACTTTGAAGCGTAATTGGATCAAATCAAAAGCGCATTTTTCTTCAAATTCAGCAAGTAATACAATAATAAATGTAACAATCAATATAATAATAATTACTAACAAAATAAGAGGAACCAACTCATTCAACAAAAATATTTCAAATCAGACGCACATTTTTTTTTCTCTCGCGCTTTAAAATTAGCATAGCACATATTAGCAATCATAACAAATGGATTGTAAAAAGTTATCAGCGGCGTATTTAAATTTTATCTATACAAACATTGAACGAGGACTAACGCAGAATTGTCGCACCGCGAACGATCGACCTGTCAAAGTGTTCGCGAAACTGCACGTGCCGGTGCGGTTTTTGGAAAAATTCTGTTCAAAAAAAAAATCAAAATGCGGTACCACATTCCCGCGCAACAATTGCAGATCTACCATGATCTCTATGGTGATGGAGAGGTAACTTAATGAAGGAATCCACGTACAAACACAGTGACGAGCATTTTTTTAAATGTTTTAGAAAATTTATGGTGCTACCGGATATTGCATCATAACTACGAAAGAAGTAAGTAGTGCGTTCACTTAAAATAAAAAAAAAACTGACGTTTCGGTACTACGAGTACTATTCAGAAGTTTGTCATTACAAATTCTACAAAAAAAAATTGTACACAAAGTTTCAATTTTTTTGTTCTGCAACAATTGTGTTGCTAATCAATGAAAATAAAATGTGAAAGATTGTTCCTTAAAAGTGTGCCTTTGCAAATTTCTAATTAAATCTTTTCCAACTTTACTGAACGCAAAATGGCGCTGGAAACACTGAAATTTTTGATTATCAAAAATTGACTTTTTGAAGAAACATGATCGTAGATTCCATATCCGGTAAAACAATTGAATGAAAATTTGACAGATTAATCCTGAAGAGCGTGTCTTCATAAAATACTGACAAAAATGTGTCCTACTTTACCGAAGAAAAAAATGCTGCCAATTAAAACTGAAATTAAATTTTCAAAATTTGACTGTTTTAAAGAAACATGATCGTAGATTCCATATCCAGTAAAACAATTGAATGAAAATTTGACAGATTAATCCTGAAGAGCGTGTCTTCATAAATTACCTACAAAAACTTGTCCTACTTCACCGAAGAAAAAAATGCTGCCAATTAAAACTGAAATTAAATTTTCAAAATTTGACTGTTTTGAAGAAACATGATCGTAGATTCCATATCCAGTAAAACAAATGAATAAAAATTAGTAAGATTAAAGCTAAAGCATAGCTTGTTATGATTTATCAAACAAAACTTTCACAAATTTTTCCCTAGGGTTTTACGCGTACGAAATACAACAGGAATTCGTAGTAATTTAAAACATTAAAACGCACACGCATAACGAAAATTATCTTATAATCCGTTAAATCTCCTAAATTCGCATAGCCTACTTTTATTTTTCTTGTTATATGTCCAGCAATTTGCGAATATTTTTTTTTCGATTTTCGCTTTTTTTAACGTTTTGATTTTTTCAATAATGTCACAAACTTGAAACTTTCAAAAATTACAGAAAATCGATTGTTCTTCACGAATCACCAAAAATCTCAAAACACCCCTTCACTAGATTTCGAAATAATCACCCCCAAACAGCGCGTATTGAAATTCCAAAGTTGCGCTCTTCTCCAATTGATGAAAAAAAAAATATGAAAACCATCGCCACGAACTTGAAACTTTCCAAAATAACTCAAAATTGATTGTTCTTCACAAAGCACCAAAAATCTCAAAACACCCCTTCACTAGATTTCGAAATAATCACCCCCAAACAGCGCGTATTGAAATTCCAAAGTTGCGCTCTTCTCCAATTGATGAAAAAAAAATATGAAAACCAACGCCAGGAACTTGAAACTTTCCAAAATTGCTCAAAATCGATTGATCTTCGCGAATCACAAAAAATCTCAAAACACCCCTTCACTAGATTTCGAAATAATCACCCCCAAACAGCGCGTATTGAAATTCCAAAGTTGCGCTCTTCTCCAATTGATGAAAAAAAAATATAAAAACCAACGCCACGAACTTGAAACTCTTCCAAAATTACTCAAAATCGATTGTTCTTCGCGAATCACAAAAAATCTCAAAATACCCCTTCACTAGATTTCGAAATAATCACCCCCAAACAGCGCGTATTGAAATTCCAAAGTTGCGCTCTTCTCCAATTGATGAAAAAAAAATATGAAAACCAACGCCAGGAACTTGAAACTTTCCAAAATTGCTCAAAATCGATTGATCTTCGCGAATCACAAAAAATCTCAAAACACCCCTTCACTAGATTTCGAAATAATCACCCCCAAACAGCGCGTATTGAAATTCCAAAGTTGCGCTCTTCTCCAATTGATGAAAAAAAAATATAAAAACCAACGCCACGAACTTGAAACTCTTCCAAAATTACTCAAAATCGATTGTTCTTCGCGAATCACAAAAAATCTCAAAATACCCCTTCACTAGATTTCGAAATAATCACCCCCAAACAGCGCGTATTGAAATTCCAAAGTTGCGCTCTTCTCCAATTGATGAAAAAAAAAATATGAAAACCAACGCCAGGAACTTGAAACTTTCCAAAATTGCTCAAAATCGATTGATCTTCACGAATCACCAAAAATCTCAAAACACCCCTTCACTAGATTTCGAAATAATCACCCCCAAACAGCGCGTATTGAAATTCCAAAGTTGCGCTCTTCTCCAATTGATGAAAAAAAAATATGAAAACCAACGCCAGGAACTTGAAACTTTCCAAAATTGCTCAAAATCGATTGATCTTCGCGAATCACAAAAAATCTCAAAACACCCCTTCACTAGATTTCGAAATAATCACCCCCAAACAGCGCGTATTGAAATTCCAAAGTTGCGCTCTTCTCCAATTGATGAAAAAAAAAATATGAAAACCAACGCCAGGAACTTGAAACTTTCCAAAATTACTCAAAATCGATTGTTCTTCACGAATCACCAAAAATCTCAAAACACCCCTTCACTAGATTTCGAAATAATCACCCCCAAACAGCGCGTATTGAAATTCCAAAGTTGCGCTCTTCTCCAATTGATGAAAAAAAAATATGAAAACCAACGCCAGGAACTTGAAACTTTCCAAAATTGCTCAAAATCGATTGATCTTCGCGAATCACAAAAAATCTCAAAACACCCCTTCACTAGATTTCGAAATAATCACCCCCAAACAGCGCGTATTGAAATTCCAAAGTTGCGCTCTTCTCCAATTGATGAAAAAAAAATATAAAAACCAACGCCACGAACTTGAAACTCTTCCAAAATTACTCAAAATCGATTGTTCTTCGCGAATCACAAAAAATCTCAAAATACCCCTTCACTAGATTTCGAAATAATCACCCCCAAACAGCGCGTATTGAAATTCCAAAGTTGCGCTCTTCTCCAATTGATGAAAAAAAAAATATGAAAACCAACGCCAGGAACTTGAAAATTTCCAAAATTACTTAAAATCGATTGATCTTCACGAATCACAAAAAATCTCAAAACATCCCTTCACTAGATTTCGAAATAATCACCCCCAAACAGCGCCTATTGAAATTCCAAAGTTGCGCTCTTCTCCAATTGATGAAAAAAAAAATATGAAAACCAACGCCAGGAACTTGAAACTTTCCAAAATTACTCAAAATCGATTGATCTTCACGAATCACAAAAAATCTCAAAACACCCCTTCACTAGATTTCGAAATAATCACCCCCAAACAGCGCGTATTGAAATTCCAAAGTTGCGCTCTTCTCCAATTGATGAAAAAAAATATATGAAAACCAACGCCAAGAACTTGAAACTTTCCAAAATTACTCAAAATCGATTGATCTTCACGAATCACAAAAAATCTCAAAACATCCCTTCACTAGATTTCGAAATAATCACCCCCAAACAGCGCCTATTGAAATTCCAAAGTTGCGCTCTTCTCCAATTGATGAAAAAAAAAATATGAAAACCAACGCCACGGACTTGAAACTTTCCAAAGTAACTCAAAATCGATTGTTCTTCACGAATCACAAAAAATCTCAAAACACCCCTTCACTAGATTTCGAAATAATCACCCCCAAACAGCGCGTATTGAAATTCCAAAGTTGCGCTCTTCTCCAATTGATGAAAAAAAATATATGAAAACCAACGCCAAGAACTTGAAACTTTCCAAAATTACTCAAAATCGATTGATCTTCACGAATCACAAAAAATCTCAAAACATCCCTTCACTAGATTTCGAAATAATCACCCCCAAACAGCGCCTATTGAAATTCCAAAGTTGCGCTCTTCTCCAATTGATGAAAAAAAAAATATGAAAACCAACGCCACGGACTTGAAACTTTCCAAAGTAACTCAAAATCGATTGTTCTTCACGAATCACAAAAAATCTCAAAACACCCCTTCACTAGATTTCGACATAATCACTCCCAAACAGCGCGTATTGAAATTCCAAAGTTGCGCTCTTCTCCAATTGATGAAAAAAAAAATATAAAAACAAACGCCAGGTACTTAAAACCTTCCAAAATGACTAAAAATCGATTATGCTTTTGATCACCCTGTACAACACACCGATATTCAAATTTTGTCCAAACAAAAAATCGAATGGCATTTACAATTAACTTCCTCGCACTTGTGCGCTCAACTTTTCCCATTCATCCGCAATTATCCCCACCCTCGTCCGGTGATCTCGCAAATCCAGAGAGCAAATCACTTAAGATTACGAGCGCGTGTGACTGACACATAGAGTGCCACCAGGATTAAACGAGGTAACGAGCCTTAAATTGGAAAATTGGCGCGCACCCGTCGAGCAAAGACGGACCCCACGTCGAACCGCGCGACGGATCGCCGGTTGATGAAAGAGGACGCCAGATCGGTCTGAGGTGCAGCGATCCATCTATCCTGATTCCGAAACGGCACGTCCCTGGCGGCCGGTGTGGAGATGTGTCTTCGGAGGAGCTACGAGTACTTCTAGTGCGTCGCGGTAGTGGAAATTTTCGAAAATGGAGAACATAAATCCAATGCCGGAGTCGTTCTACGGGGAGGAGGACATCAACGCCGTCGACAGGGAATGGGACGAGTTCGCCCAGTTGGTCCAGAAGAAGAAGAAGAGCAAGCAGGATCAGAATTTTTATCCGTGTCCGGCTCCAGATGAGGAATACATCAATTTAGTAAGGAAGAAATTGTAATCAGTTCAATATAAAAACAATTGCCATCGATTTGAAACTTTCCAAAATTACTCAAAAAACATTCGAGATTATTATTTCGTGAAGAACTAGATGCACACCATCACCAGATTTTGTGAAAATTTCATGTAAACGGAGTGAAAAATGTTGAAAAATTGTTATAATTTTGGGGGCTTGGAATAAATATAAAAACAATTGCCATCGATTTGAAACTTTCCAAAATTACTCAAAAAACATTCGAGATTATTATTTTGTGAAGAACTAGGTGCACACCGTCACCAGATTTTGTGAAAATTTCATGTAAACGGAGTGAAAAATGTTGAAAAATTGTTATAATTTTGGGGGCTTGGAATAAATATAAAAACAATTGCCATCGATTTGAAACTTTCCAAAATTACTCAAAAAACATTCGAGATTATTATTTCGTGAAGAACTAGATGCACACCATCACCAGATTTTGTGAAAATTTCATGTAAACGGAGTGAAAAATGTTGAAAAATTGTTATAATTTTGGGGGCTTGGAATAAATATAAAAACAATTGCCATCGATTTGAAACTTTCCAAAATTACTCAAAAAACATTCGAGATTATTATTTTGTGAAGAACTAGGTGCACACCATCACCAGATTTTGTGAAAATTTCATGTAAACGGAGTGAAAAATGTTGAAAAATTGTTATAATTTTGGGGGCTTGGAATAAATATAAAAACAATTGCCATCGATTTGAAACTTTCCAAAATTACTCAAAAAACATTCGAGATTATTATTTCGTGAAGAACTAGATGCACACCATCACCAGATTTTGTGAAAATTTCATGTAAACGGAGTGAAAAATGTTGAAAAATTGTTATAATTTTGGGGGCTTGGAATAAATATAAAAACAATTGCCATCGATTTGAAACTTTCCAAAATTACTCAAAAAACATTCGAGATTATTATTTCGTGAAGAACTAGATGCACACCATCACCAGATTTTGTGAAAATTTCATGTAAACGGAGTGAAAAATGTTGAAAAATTGTTATAATTTTGGGGGCTTGGAATAAATATAAAAACAATTGCCATCGATTTGAAACTTTCCAAAATTACTCAAAAAACATTCGAGATTATTATTTTGTGAAGAACTAGGTGCACACCATCACCAGATTTTGTGAAAATTTCATGTAAACGGAGTGAAAAATGTTGAAAAATTGTTATAATTTTGGGGGCTTGGAATAAATATAAAAACAATTGCCATCGATTTGAAACTTTCCAAAATTACTCAAAAAACATTCGAGATTATTATTTCGTGAAGAACTAGATGCACACCATCACCAGATTTTGTGAAAATTTCATGTAAACGGAGTGAAAAATGTTGAAAAATTGTTATAATTTTGGGGGCTTGGAATAAATATAAAAACAATTGCCATCGATTTGAAACTTTCCAAAATTACTCAAAAAACATTCGAGATTATTATTTTGTGAAGAACTAGGTGCACACCATCACCAGATTTTGTGAAAATTTCATGTAAACGGAGTGAAACATGTTGAAAAATTGTTATAATTTTGAGCGCTTGAAATAAATATAAAAACAATTGCCATCGATTTGAAACTTTCCAAAATTACCCAAAAAACATTCGAGATTATTATTTCGTGAAGAACTCGGTGCACACCGTCACCAGATTTTGTGAAAATTTCATGTAAACGGAGTGAAAAATGTTGAAAAATTGTTATAATTTTGGGGGCTTGAAATAAATATAAAAACAATTGCCATCGATTTGAAACTTTCCAAAATTACTCAAAAAACATTCGAGATTATTATTTCGTGAAGAACTCGGTGCACACCGTCACCAGATTTTGTGAAAATTTCATGTAAACGGAGTGAAACATGTTGAAAAATTGTTATAATTTTGAGCGCTTGAAATAAATATAAAAACAATTGCCATCGATTTGAAACTTTCCAAAATTACTCAAAAAACATTCGAGATTATTATTTCGTGAAGAACTAGATGCACACCGTCACCAGATTTTGTGAAAATTTCATGTAAACGGAGTGGAAAATGTTGAAAAATTGTTATAATTTTGAGCGCTTGAAATAAATATAAAAACAATTGCCATCGATTTGAAACTTTCCAAAATTACTCAAAAAACATTCGAGATTATTATTTCGTGAAGAACTCGGTGCACACCGTCACCAGATTTTGTGAAAATTTCATGTAAACGGAGTGAAACATGTTGAAAAATTGTTATAATTTTGAGCGCTTGAAATAAATATAAAAACAATTGCCATCGATTTGAAACTTTCCAAAATTACTCAAAAAACATTCGAGATTATTATTTCGTGAAGAACTAGATGCACACCGTCACCAGATTTTGTGAAAATTTCATGTAAACGGAGTGGAAAATGTTGAAAAATTGTTATAATTTTGAGCGCTTGAAATAAATATAAAAACAATTGCCATCGATTTGAAACTTTCCAAAATTACTCAAAAAACATTCGGGATTATTATTTCGTGAAGACTAGGTGCACACCATCACCAGATTTTGTGAAAATTTCAAGTAAACGGAGTGAAAAATGTTGAAAAATTGTTATAATTTTGAGCGCTTGGAATAAATATAAAAACAATTGCCATCGATTTGAAACTTTCCAAAATTACTCAAAAAACATTCTAGATTATTATTTCGTGAAGAACTCGATGCATACCGTCACCAGATTTTGTGAAAATTTCATGTAATCGGAGTGGAAAATGTTGAAAAATTGTTATAATTTTGGGCGCTTGGAATAAATATAAAAACAATTGCCATCGATTTGAAACTTTCCAAAATTACCCAAAATACATTCGAGATTATTATTTCGTGAAAAACTGGATACAGTCCGGCACCAAATTTTGTGATACTTTTACTTAAACAGCGCGCGGAATTATAAAAAAAAATGCAATTATTTTGGTGACTTGAAAAAAAATATAAAAACAATTGACTTCGGCTTAAAGTTTTCCAAAATTACTCAAAAATCATTAAGGATTATGATTTCGTGAAAAATTACAGCACCTCATCCTAAGATTTTGAAATAATTTCATGTGAACAAAGCGTAAGATTAAAAAAATGCAATTATTTTGATGACTTGAAAAAAAATATAAAAACAATTGACTTCGGCTTAAAGTTTTCCAAAATTACTCAAAAATCATTAAGGATTATGATTTCGTGAAAAATTACAGCACCACATCCTAAGATTTTGAAAAAATTTCATGTGAACAAAGCGTAAGATAAAAAAAGTGCAAATATTTTGGTGACTTGAAAAAGAATATAAAAACAATTGCCCTCGGGTTAAAATTTTACAAAATTACTCAAAAATCATTAAGGATTGTGATTTCGTAAAAAATTACAGCACCTCATTCTAAGATTTTGAAATAATTTCATGTGAACAAAGCGTAAGGTAAAAAAAATGCAATTATTTTGGTGACTTGAAAAAAAATATAAAAACAATTGACTTCGGCTTAAAGTTTTCCAAAATTACTCAAAAATCATTAAGGATTGTGATTTCGTAAAAAAATACAGCACCTCATTCTAAGATTTTGAAATAATTTCACGTGAACAATGCGTAAGATAAAAAAAATGCAAATATTTTGCTGACTTGAAAAAAAAATATAAAAACAATTGACTTCGGCTTAAAATTTTCCAAAATTACTCAAAAATCATTAAGGATTGTGATTTCGTAAAAAAATACAGCACCTCACTCTAAGATTTTGAAATAATTTCATGTCAACGAAGCGTAAGATTAAAAAATTGCAATTATTTTGGTGACTTGAAAAAAATATAAAAACGATTGGATATTTGATATAAATTTACTCAAAATTTATTCCGAATTATGATTCCGGGGAAACACCACCTTATCACCGAATTTCGTCATAATTTTATGCCAACGGTGAGTGAACGCAATTCGTCTGTGAAAACAAAAGTATTTCATGGTTATTGGCAGTAGGCAGAAGCGTTAGAATGCCATAGATACACTCGTACGATCTTATTACATAATCGCCTTGCCGCCTTAGTATTATTTTTAAGTGTTCCGGAATGTGTAATTATTTTAATGGCTTCGCGTTAATCGTTTGAATTCTTGCAATTAACGAGATCACGAGTTTCCTTTTTTTTAATTTTCGGTGCAACTTTTAAAAATAAGTTGGCCATGGAAAATTAGTAACTTGAATCAGTGATAAAATTATGTTTCCTACAAAAGTTGATTATTTTTTTAAAGACCTTTTCAACGATATCACTTTCGACTAATCATGCCGTTTAAAAAATCAGGAGTTCTTAAGATACTTAAAAGCTCATGGAGATTTTTTGAGAATAACCATTCGATTCTTTTTGTTTTTTTTTTGCGAAGGTGATTTGACCATTCAGCCACTAACGACATCTACATCTCATTTGTGAAATCAAATAAATAATGAACGACAATTAAAGGCTACGAACTCGAGCGGATATTTCACGATCCGAAAAAAGTTACGGCCGAGCCGGGAATCGAACCCACACCACATGACCTGGGATCCAGCTGGTAGACGCTCGCCCTCTTACCCACCACACCGCCAAGCCCACTCGATTTTTTAATTTTAATTTTTTTTTGTCGCAACAAAATAAATTACGTTGTGTTGAATTACCTATATATTTTCTTTCTAACAAATTACAATTTTGAAAGATACCCGTGAGTAGTATCATTAAGTCCTAATTATGTAATGCGACTGGTAATAAGTACAGTTTGTAGACATTCACATCATGCCGACGACAATCACAATAATACTGAACGTTTCGTCGTTTGGAAAATACTCAAAATTGACTAGTAGTCTGCCAGAAAATCATCGTGCTCGTGCACCGCTTTCTCGACGTGCAAGGTGAGCCCCCCAGTAATCTTTTATTAATGACCCGAACACACCGTTTACACCAATAAATTGTGTGCAAATATAATTTTATTTAAGCTACGAAAACTCTAACCAAGAAATAATAAATAATCGTTTTTTTTATCAATTTTTATGTTTCTTACAAAAATTTCCCATAACGAAAATTATTCAAAATTCATTGTATTTTGATGTTCTGTAAAAAAATGGAAACATCGTTTCATCAATTTTTGAGAAATTTGAGCGCGAAGATGGAAATGCCATTTTTGCAGCGAAAACGAAAGATTGTGATTTTTGCCAAAAACTATGGCAAGTGCAGACTTTCCCATAACGAAAATTATTCAAAATTCATTGTATTTTGATGTTGTGTAAAAAAATGGAAACATCGTTTAATCAATTTTTCAGAAATTTGAGCGCGAAGATGGAAATACCATTTTTGCAGCGAAAACGAAAGATTGTGATTTTTGCCAAAACTATGGCAAGCGCAGACTTTCCCATAACGAAAATTATTCAAAATTCATTGTATTTTGATGTTCTGTAAAAAATAGAAACATCGTTTCATCAATTTTTGAGAAATTTGAGCGCGAAGATGGAAATGCCATTTTTGCAGCGAAAACGAAAGATTGTGATTTTTGCCAAAACTATGGCAAGTGCAGACTTTCCCATAACGAAAATTCTTCAAAATTGATTATATTTTGATGTTCTATAACAAAAAAAAAACAGAAACATCGGTTGATCAATTTCTGAGATATTAGAAAATGACTTTTTTGCGGGAAAAACAAACGATTATTAATATTGCAAAAACTATGACGCCTGCAGACTTAAATTTTGATGTTCTGTTAAATAATACAAGTATACTTTTGTAAATTTAGAAAAAAATTGAATTTACCATTTTCATTTTTCATAAATGTTTAAACGTCAATATCATCCGATCCAAGAAAACGCTCGATGTATGTATTTTTAAAATAACATTTAAAATTGAAATTGAATATAAACTAATAACTAAATAAAAATAACATTTTTTTAATCAAAAATGCAAATTTTAATGTATCCGTTGTTTCTTTTTTTTTAGATGTATGGCCGGTATAGCCGGCAATTAGGAGAATTTGCAAAACTAGAAGCACTCAAACAGGCCGAAAAGAGGCGGATCAAAGAAGAAAAGGCGCGGAAGAAGGAGCTGCGAGGGTATCAAGGTAAATACATTTTTTCTTTCAATCTGAAATCTTTTCTTGTGGGAATATAAAACTACCCCCATTACGTAAATGATCAAATGTAATACAAATTTGATGGTTTTTTTTTACCATTTTAAATATCACTCAATCAATTTACTTTTTTAATTTTTAATCAGACAAATTGGGAATATTTTTTTTTATTCATTCTGACACGTCACTATTTTTGAGAATATTAAGCTACCCCCATAACATGAGCGTACATGATAAAATTGGATGAGAATTTGATTTCTTTTTCCATTTTAAATATCACTCCATCAGTTTACTTTTTTTTGATTAGGCAAATTGGCAAAATCGATATCTTTCCTATGGAAACACACGTTTGCCCGTCTTGGGGAGGACTGGGTGTTCCTTGCCCTCTTAGGTGTCATCATGGCGGTACTCAGCTTCATCATGGACAGGGGAATCTCCATGTGCAACAAAGGTAATTGTAGTCTTTAGCAATTACGAGCAACTATTACAAATACATTTAATATTTGTTATGTGGGAGCTTCAACTCATTATACATGTTTTTATGGTCAATAAAAGACTTTTTAACTTTTTATAACACAACGAATTTAAGAATGTGTTATACAAAGTTAAAAAGTATTTTATTGACCAAATACATTTTCTATTAGAATTTGATTAATAAAAATAACGAAAGACAGCTTTTACGGCTTGAATTCGAATTAAAACGGCGGAGGGTGGCCCATCAGGCAATCTCCTAAAATCCAAACAGTTACTTCTACAAATCACAGTGTTTACAATTCACATTTCTCACTTTGTTTTATTTATTTCGTAACGAAATTTTGCTCGTTCCATTTTTAATTAAAATTATTAACACCTTCACACCCTAATCCCAATACGGCTAACGATATCCAACCAATTTCCGTACCTCTCTATTCAAATGAATTCTTCTTGGCGCGTTAAAATTATATTTATGACATTCCTAAAAATGCTAAATTTTGTCTGGTGACGCCCTCTAGGTTTCGTTCCTACCAACTAAAAATCCATCTTTCGAAAACAATGCGTCGGTAGCGCCACCTATGTTTTGCGCGCGATAACTATTTTTAGTGGCGCCCCCCGAGTTTCGTTCGTATCAACTAAAAATCCATCGAATAGCAACGGTAGCGTTACCTACGTTTTACGCGCGATAATTTTTAGTGGATTTCGTTCGATTCCAGTAAAACTCCATCAATAGCATATATCTATTACTAATAGGTATATGATCAATAGCATCGGTGACGCCACCTACGTTTTGCCCGCGACAACTATTTTTTAGTGGCGCCCCTAGGTTTCGCTCGTATCAACTAAAAATCCATTGAAGAGCATTTCAAGAGAATAATGTATGTCAGTGGTGCCACCTAGGTTTTGTTGCTAAAAAAATCAGCGATAATGCACTTCAAGACGCACAACTTATCAAATTTTTTGATTTAATTAAAAAGGCAACAATTAATATAAACCACTACCGTACAAGTTTTTGTATTTTCTATATATTACAAAATGTTTCACCACGAGTTAAATGATGCTTATATTATATTATTTTATATGAGCATACAATATTTTTGTCTGAACGATTTCCTTCTTAGGTTGCAAGCAGTGACGGTTCGCGGAGTTTTTTATGGTACGACCGAGGAACAAGATAGGTGCGGTCACGCAGTCTCTGCAACTGACCCTACCTATCTGTATTGCCACCTCTTGTTCCTCGGCCGTACCAGAAAAAAACCGCGCGAACCGTCACCGGTTGCAAGCTTGCATCACCTGATTACAAGAATTGGCAATCCCTGAATTTGAGTTAAAAATAAAAAACATAACAAGAAACGCCCAATTTTCTTGGGAAATCATCTACCTTGAATATCCGGACTTCAGCGTGGCATCCAGTTTTGGGCGACTCTAACACCATCTCCAGCCACGGTAACGGCTTCTAGTTTAACGGAGACGCACAACACTTCGCGTACACCGGGATTTGGAGGTTATGCGAAACCACCATCGTGTCTTACACCTTACACCGAAGTTACGCGAATCGTTTGAGCAGGACGTGTGCCCTGCTGTAATGCACTACCGATTTTAAGGGTTTGCAAGGGAACACGACCTCAGTGTGAGGGCCGCGCGCGTCTTCGACACGAGCAAAACTGTGACGAACAGAATGGCGGTTAAAACGCCGCGCACGCGCGTTAGAATGTCCCACAGCACGACCGATTGTTGTAAATTGTAGTATACAAATACCTCAACTGCTATGATTTATGTATTCGGATTCAAAAGGGGAAATTCAGTTATAATTTATATAGTTTGTTCCATTTAGCGCTTGGCTACAATTTTGTTTAGTGGCGGCCTCTGTGTTTGTTCGTACCAACTAATATTATATGTGCACATTAAGTTGTATAAGTGTATATCACGCTTTCTAAGGTGAAGTCGATCTCGTTTTTAATGTGCCAGGAAATAAATGCTAATTGGTATTTGAAAATTATGTATTAACCACAGGCAATCAAATACTACACTGTCGTAAGTAAAATCTGAATTAAGGGAAATTATCATATATACATTACTGTATATGACGTCTACTAAACCTGAGGTGAAGCCGACTTTATCTTTCTCGTTTTTAATGTACCAGGAAATAAGTACCAATAGGTATATGAAAATTATGTATCGACCGTAGGCAACCAAATATACTAAGCTGTCATAGCTAAAATAAAGATTAAGGGAAATTTGATCACATATATGCATTAGTGTATATGGCGCCTTCTGAACCTAAATTTATTTCTCTCGTTTTAATATGCATAGAAATAAGTGCAAATTGGTATATTAAAATTATGTATTGGTTATAGGCAACCAAGTATACTATACTATTTTAGATAAAATCTTAATTAAGGGAAATTAACATAACTGTTTATAGTTTATATGGCGCCTGCTGAACTTAAAATGAAGCCAATTGATTTTATCTCCCCCGTTTTTAATGTGCCAGGAAATAAGTGCTAATAGGTAAATGAAAATTATGTATTGACCATAGACAACCAAATATACTACTATGTCATTGGCAGTGCCGGTTTTAGCCATTCATTTTACTATAGAGCTATTCAGCAGAGATGGCGTTCGGGGTGTTTGTCCGTACGAATCAAGTAGTGTCCGTTGCAATTTTCCACCATAGGCTAAATCGCGCGCCCCCACGAAATAACCAGTAAGTAAGAGACGCCGTAAACTATTTCTTTCTCCTTCTACCGCTCGGTCTGAGACCAAACTACGCAGGCCGCGTGTGTGTTTTCTAGATACGGGCGACGAAATCGTACGTCTTGGGAATATCCGCTCGGTTATCAGGTAGTAGAAAAGGATACCAATATTATTTGAATGTTCCGAACTTGGTTCGTAAACCGCCCTTATTCGTGAATAGGTCTATAGATGCGAATCACTGGCAAAATCAGTGTATCTAGCCAAGAAAAAGGCGCCTATCGAATAAGGGTCGTGAACCTCACATTGGTAAACATTATCGTACCTTTTGGAATCCTTTTAAACTGTAGAATACTTGCCTGTATAATTAAATTATATTACATATAATTAGAAAATTGATGTTTGAATTTGCATAAATCAGTTAATTGATAAAAAATAACGAAAATAATCAGTTGATCAACATATTTTACAATTTAGAAACGTCACTTCAGGGACGTAGGTAATATGTAAAATCTGGATTTAGGAAAATTATCATATATCTATTAGTGTATAAGGCGCCTTCTGGACCTGAAGTGAAGCCGATTTTATCTCTCTTGTCTTTAATGTGCCAGGATATAAGTGCTAATGGGTATGTAAAATTCATGTGTTGGGCATAGGCAACCAAATATACATACGTTTCCCGCTGATTTTTTCTGAATATTGTAAACAAATTGGGATTAACCTTACTGCTTGCAGATTAACGAACAGGTTAAATATTCATATATTCAGGCTACATTTCGTTTTATTGTATTTACCCAAAGATATTGTGTTTTTTTCCACCGCCTCCCCTTATCAAAAATTACAATAAACATGCGATGTTTTCAGCAACGCAAACTTTACGTTTCTTTGTTTGTTTTATTTACTCCTTTGCATTTGTGCAATTGCCGTGTCCAACACTTGAAATTGATTCCGAAAATATCTTTTCAGCCAGGATATGGCTCTTTCGGGACCTGACGAACCATCCCCTGGCGCAGTACGCGGCCTGGGTATCGTTGCCGGTGTGCTTGATCCTCTTCAGCGCCGGATTCGTGCACCTGGTTGCCCCCCAATCCATCGGTAAGTTGATTGTTTACTCGTAAAATTATGCGATCATTACAATTTTGTTTTAAACCAACAAAGTGACGTTCTGACATGCCAGAAATGAAGACGCGTAAATAACACGATCATTACAATTTTGTGTTATCGTCGGTGACGGTTCGCGGGTTTTTCTTTCTGGTACGGCCGAGGTAGGAGAGATCAGTGACGGTACGCGGGATTTTTTCTGGTACGGCCGAGGAACAAGAGGTGGTAATAGAGATAGGTGCGGTCTCTGCAACTGACCCTACCTTTCTGTATTACAACCTCTTGTTCCTCGGCCGTACCAGAAAAAACCCCGCGATCCGTCACTAGCAGAGATGGTAATACAGATAGGTGCGTCTCAGCCACCGACCCCTCTGCTATCTTGGCCGTCTAGAAAAAACCCGCGAACCGTCACTGCTTATCGTTAAGTTCTGGCAATACCAGTAATTACAATTTTGTCTTATCGTTATACCAGAAATCAAGATCCTAGATGGTCATAACAATTTTGTTTGTTAGGTTCTGTCATACCAGAAATTAATTATAATTTTGGCTTATTGTTAAGTTCTGCCATACCAGAAATGATGACGATCCCATACAATCATTACAATTCTGTTTGGTAGGTTCTCGCATACCTGAAATGAAATACAATGTTGTCTTACTGCTAGGTTCCGGCATACCAGAAATGAAGACGATCCTTCGGGGCGTCGCCCTGAAGGAGTACCTCACCTTTCGGACGCTGGTGGCGAAAGTGGTCGGTCTGACGGCGACGCTGGGCAGCGGCATGCCTCTGGGGAAGGAAGGCCCCTTCGTGCACATAGCCAGTATAGCTGCGACCCTCCTCAGTAAACTGGTGACGGGGTTCCAGGGCATTTACGAGAACGAGAGCAGAACGACTGAAATGCTGGCGGCAGCGTGCGCCGTCGGCGTGGCCAGCTGCTTCGCGGCACCGGTAGGAGGTGAGCAAACGATCGACAAAGATTATCATGAGCGGCGGCTCGTGGATGTTCGGAAGAAAATTTGACCAAAACAGCGTCCTCTATGGGGGCAAGTTAGTGTAGCATGAACGGCATCTCCGCTATGAAGATCCACGAGCCGCCACTGATTAGCATGCTTGCTCGTGCAATTGAGGATGGTTTGTAACGAAGGATAGATCTTTGCGTGCACGTCATAGATGGCTGAACATTTTCATGCGTTTACTCTCTCTCTCTACGATTAGTTAAATTAGACGCAATCATGTGTGTACCAGTGACGGTTCGCTGGTTTTTCTGGTACGGCCGAGGAACAAGAGGTGGTAATACAGGTGCTGTCACGCAGCCAGCCGTCTCTGCAACCCTACCTCTTGTTCCTCGGCCGTACCAGAAAGAACCCCGCGAACCGTCACTGGTGTGTACATATGTCGTCCAAGGCGAGAAAGCTCTGTATTCGATAATGACGCATACGCAAAGATCCATCGGCTATTTTTCCGTCAATTTGGAATTCCTCAATTGCACTAAAGCAGACGCAAGCTTTTTCATCCAAATCAGTGATGAGCAACTCGGCGAAGAAATAATCACTTTAACAGATATTC
The DNA here is from genome assembly GCA_910593695.2 of Ocypus olens. Lineage (NCBI taxonomy): Eukaryota > Metazoa > Arthropoda > Insecta > Coleoptera > Staphylinidae > Ocypus > Ocypus olens. The sequence goes on from OU343061.1 coordinate 49,588,161, forward strand.
CTCTGTTTTCTTCATAGCCTCCTTTAATTTTGTGCACGTGTTGCCCATCACGCTAAGCTTCTTCATTTCTTCTACAAATCTAGTCCGCTGTTGTTGTGCCACCAGATTGCGCCCTCGAATTCCGACTTAATAACAGTGTTGATAACGTTTGTAGGTGTTTTGTTTAGTATAGAAGTAACGACGGTATATTTTGCTGTGAGAAATTATTGGAGAGGATTTTTTGCCGCCGTTTGCGGAGCGACGATATTTAGATTATTAGCGGTTTGGTTTGAGGGCGCAGATACAGTGACGGCTGTTTTCAGGACGAATTTTACCATGGACTTCCCATTCGATCCCCAGGAATTGTTCGTATTCGCGCTCATCGGGTAAATTGGCTAATCGTTAATCTTACCACGCGAACTAATCCTTACTTATTTTGTAGCGTAATCTCCGGCATCGGAGGATCGTTTTACGTCTGGGTGCATCGGCAGTACGTCATGTTCATGCGGAAGAACAAGGCGATCAACAGTTTCCTGCAGAAGAAGTAAAAACGTCGCACATCGCCATGGTGTTTCCGTGCTAAGGTTTAATTTTTGCAGTCGATTCATATATCCCGGAATCGTTTCTTTGATGGTGGCGACCGTTTCGTTTCCGCTCGGCCTGGGACAGTTCATGGCCGGGGATTTGACCACGCACGATCAAGTCGCCAGTCTTTTTAGCAATTTCACCTGGACCAGGACCAACCTGACGGTCGAGGAACAGGACATGCTGAAGCACTGGGAGACGCCGTACACCGGCGTCTTGATCAACCTGACCGGTTTCATTGCCTTCACGGTAGGTCGCGAAAAATCCGGGCCGTAACTTCATCCTAAATCGATGAATTTGCAGTTCATCTTCTCCATCATCAGTTCCACGATACCTGTTCCTAGCGGGAGCTTCATTCCAGTATTCAAAATTGGTGCGGCGCTCGGAAGGATAGTCGGGGAGTGCATGCACATATGGTTTCCTTCAGGTAATCATCTTGAGATAGTTTAGAACGTCTGAAGCAGTGACGGTTCGCGGGTTTTTTCCGGGTACGGTCGAGATAGCAGAGGTGGTGATATAGATAGGTGCGGTCACGCTGGCTGCAACCGACCCTACCTATCTGTATTACTACCCTTGCTACCAGAAAAAATCCGTCACTGGTCTGAAGTAACTTAACCTTCAAGCATTAATTGATCGACCAATTGATTATTTAGGCATGAGGTACGGTGGTTTGATCGCTCCCATCATCCCCGGTGGGTACGCCACCGTAGGCTCGGCCGCTTTCAGTGGCGCCGTGACGCACACAATCTCCGTATCCGTGATAGTTTTCGAAATGACCGGCCAGATCACGCACATCATCCCCATCATGATAGCGGTGCTGATTTCGAACGCCATCGCCAGCCTCCTAGCACCAAGCATCTACGACAGTATTATCTTGATCAAGAAACTTCCCTACCTCCCGGATCTACTTCCCAGCAGCAGTGGTAAGTAAGAACTTCCAATAATGTATGGTAGTGACGGGGTGACTCATGGTAGCAGTAGTGGCAATACAGATATCTGTATTGCCACCTCTGCTACCTCGGCCGTACCATGAGTCACTGATGTATGGATTGTTAACACTCTACAGCAGCGGCGGCTCGTGGATGTTCGGCGGTGAGACAACGGAAGAAAATTTGACCGAAAAAGCAACGGAATATTTGCATCCTCCACTAGCGTAGGTAGTGCAACACGAGCGGCATCTTTGTCTTTGCCTCACCTATGGGAATCCACGAGCGTTACAGGCTAGTTGCACGAGTAACCGAAAATGTTCCTAATTTTCCGTTTATACAAGATCTGAAGGAGGCACACTTGGTCAGAGTTTTCATGAGGGCCATCCTAACAATGACTCATGGTACGGCTGAGGTAGCAGAGGTGGTAATACAGCTCTCTGTAACCGTACCTGGATCGTACCATAAGTCATTCCGCGAGCCCACACTGTTTCCTAGGGCGGGCCAAACAATTCAACACGATTTTTTTTTCTTTCTTTCAGGCATGTACAATATTTGCGTCGAAGATTTCATGCTGCGCGAGGTGAAGTACATCTTCAACACGATGACGTACGATCAATTGAAGGACACGCTGAGGACGACGAAGAAGCTGCAGAGTTTTCCGCTGGTGGACAATCCCGACAGCATGATCCTCCTGGGGTCGATTCCCAGGATACAGCTGATCCAATTGATCGAGCAGCAGATCGGCAGGGAGAGGCGGTTGCAGGTCGCCGCCATCAGGCAGCGGGAGGCCCAGGAGAGGGCCAGGGAGGAGGCGGAGAAGAAGGCCAGGGAACGCCAGAGGAGGCCCTCGAGGTTTCAGGTGGTGCCCGCTCCGGATGATTTGGGCATCAAGACCGCTTCGGAGAATCAGTTGAATTTCGAAAGGGAACGGGTGAGTTATTGTCTCCAACAAGAATTGTTTGATTACGTTGACTTTAGAGCAGTGATGGCACTCATGGTACGGCCGAGGTAGCAGAGGTGGTAATACAGATCTCTGCAACCGAACCCACCTATCTGTGCTACCACGGCCGTACCATGAGTCACCACGCGAACCGTCACTGCTTTAATTTAAAGAAATATAAGCATAACGTCTAATAATAAATTAGACGTTAGTGCGCGGAAATACTAAGAACGCCACTAACATATTCGTATTAATAGAACACTTTACCCATTTTTTTAGAAGCTTAGTACTTCGTGTTTAAGCGTCACGAATGCTATAATCTATAGATAACTACTTAAATGAGTAACTTTCTACGTGTTTGAAATGTAAAAATGGACGAGAAACGTTTCCTTTATCATAAAAAAGATATATCTGTTCTTTAATTGCGTTCGACTGCATCGCATCATATGCAACCATTGTTGCTTGCATGTACACACAATAGTTTCATCAAACGATGTCTATTAAAGCTCGCCACGTATAGTCCAGTTTTATGCAACCGTAGTTACTTGCACGTATAAAGTGTACCACGTATAATTCAGTGTTATGCAACCGTTGTTGCTTGCACGTATATACAATAGTTTCAATCAAACGATTTTCTACTAAAATATGCCACGTATAATCCAGTTTTTTTCAAATATTTTCTAAACCCTTATAGATATCGATTTGAAATTTTTATGAAAAATCAAAAATAATTCAAGGCAAATACTATTAAAATTTAAACCCCCTCAAAAAAAGTGTTGCCAACCCCCCAAAAATTTTTTTTTACAAAATTGTTTTTTCCTGAAAGCCGAAAGCGTCCTCTAGGGTCCCGTGAAAACCGCAATTTTCCAACTCGCCCCTAGACTCGGACGTGAATTTTTGAAAATCGATTTTTCTCGATGCAGAGGTTTACGCCAAATGCTAAGGCTTTTTGAGTTTTCGAGCTGGAAGGTTCGGATACGGCTCAAAAAATCCCAAATACATGGGGGCACAACGGCCACTTCTGTGTTGGAGGTGCTCCTCTCCGTTCGCGAGCTGCAACGCTTTCTCTGCAGAGGTCGCTTTTTTCGTGCTTCAGCGAGCGGGGCCGCGCCCCCTTTACAGTGGCGACTTTAATTTTCATAGATTTTTATAGAACAAAGGCTCCTCTATATTTTATGTCTCTTACGAATTTTTGACATCTGCAACCCTTGAAGAGTTATTCAAAGAAAACCACCCCCGACTTCAATAAAAAAATTCTAGAGCGGCCATTTTTAATCCCACGCGAAAAATTTAAACGGCATACCATTAAGAATTTTATTTTGCGTCGAAAAGGTTGGGACCATATTTTTCCTGGGGCTCACCATTTACGATCTACGGCCAATTTTCGATTGTTTTCCGGGAATTTTTCGAAGAATTTTGCGATTTTTTTTTTTGAAAATTTAGAATCTGCCGACGGCAAATCGTTCGTCGCCAGTTAATTTTCTTAATTTTTTTATTTCACTATTTCACATAAAGAACACAATTTCACATACAGCAACTAGTTTTCTACTAAAATGTGCCACGTATAATCCTGTTTTATGCAACCATAGTTGCTTGCACGTATAAACAACAGTTTTAATCAATTTATTTTTTTCTACTAAAGCCCGCCACGTATAATCCAGTTTTCGGAAGTCAACCGAAGAAGTCGATCCTGAAAAAGACGAATTCGTTCACGTTGAAAGGTTTCAGTCCGTTGGTACAGACCAGCCCCGGGTCCACGCCTTACACCACCGTCACCGGCGCCGAGAGCCGGATGAGGTTGGCGTTCGAGGCAATCTTCAGGTGGGTTTTCGGTGTTTGTGAAACAGGCTTGAATTGACGATTTTAAAAATAACAGGAAATCGACGCAGCTTCAGGACGTGCAAAATGGCGAAAGCACTCCGGTGCTGGACGTCGGGATCGATACCAAACCGCAGATCGTCCCCATGAGTCCGACCAGCAAGAAAGTGCAATTGGTAAGATTGTTTTATTTGCCTACGTCATTTTTTCTTCCAAAGCTTAATCAAAATTTAAATATTCTTCGACGAAATCCAACTTCGAAATGTTGCACTCATTCCTTTTCTGTGTCTAATACAGTTCACAGAACAAGTTTTAAATTAAAAAAATTGGACGAAAATCAAAAATACAATCCGCAGAACAAGTGAATTTTCTTCGACGAACTCCAAGTTCAAAATGTTGCTCCAATTCCTTTTCTGTGTCAAATACAGTCCTCAGAACAAGTTTTAAATAAAAAAAAATCGACCAAAACCAAAAATACAATCCGCAGAATAAGTTTTAAATCAAAACTGAATTTTCTTCGACGAACTTTAACTTCAAAATATTGCACCAATTCCTTTTCTGTGTCAAATACAAACTACAGAACAAGTTTTAAATATTCTTCGACGAACTCCAATGACTAATTCCTTCTTTGTAACAAACAACAGCCCAGAGAACGAGTCTGCGACATGTCCCCGGAAGACCAGCGCAGCTGGGAAGAGGAACAGATGTCCCTCGCGGTGGACTTCTCCTCCTGCCACATCGACCCGGCGCCATTCCAGCTCGTCGAAAGGACTTCCCTCCTCAAGGTCCACTCCCTCTTCTCCATGGTGGGAGTGAACCACGCTTACGTAACGGCCATCGGCAAACTCGTCGGCGTCGTCGGCCTCAAGGAGCTCCGAACGGCCATCGAAGACGCCAATTCCGGCAACCAACCCGCCCACGTGGACGCCACCGCCAACGGCGGCACCTCCGTACCGAACGACAACAAAGAACCACTGAGCGACAACGAAAGCGACGTGACCACGGCGCTCGTGTCGAAAGTATAAACCGGAAACTGGATTTCCGCAATTTTTTTTATATGTATACATATCTGCAGACCAGTGACGACTCTCAGCGGGGTGAGGTAGTAATACAGATGGGTAGGGTCAGTTGCAAAGACGGCTGACTCATCTGTATTACCTCTTGAGTCACCCCTCGAGCCGTCACTGCCGCAAACAAGGAACAAATGCCAACGGTTTGGCAGACATGATCGATGAATCTTCAGGCTCTAACAGGGATTGTTTTACACTTTTCCACCTCGCTGTTATTTTTTAAAATTTGTACATACTATTGGAGTGACGGTTCCAATTTTAATCATCGCCCAGTTTTGTTTTTGTATTTATTTTCATCACCCACCGCCCCTCCATGTTCCGTACTCTTGATTTAAACGCGCGACGTGATTTACTTTTATTATAAATATAGTGATTTTCATCTATGTGATAGATTATGTTTAATGGTAATTTATGTAACGATTATGTAAAGTTGCTAAGTAAATTAGGTTTTAAACATTCTTTTCGTTTTTTTTTTCAATGATTAGAAAAAAAAAACATTTTTAATTCACATCCTATTTTTTCTTTTATAACTCTACCTTTGACTATACAAATGTTTATATCGTGTAAGCCACAAAATTTTGTTTCGGAGTTGGCCGTGAGATAAATGAGATATGTCGCATAATTATTGGTTCAATTGAATTAGATTTAAAAAAATGAATTAATCTCATACATGACTGCTATGTTACTCTCTATGTCTCAAGCATGACCAACTTGGCGAACCAACAAAATTCTGTGGCTCACACCTTATAATCGAAGAACTCTACAAATAAATTTTAAATTCTGACGGTGAAGGCGGTTAAAGCCAATATATTTAAAGAATAAAAGTTTGGCGATGATTTAAACTTTATCAATTATCAAAATCATCATTCATAATTACGAATTAATAAGCGTTTAAAAACGCAAACCTTTGACTGCTATTCCCCCTCCATTTCCCATATGATCACTGCTCCAAAGGTTGTCCACGAGCTGGAGCCCCATATAAGTCCCGCCCCGGAGCCGAAAATGGAGCGTAATTTAAAGCCCGGAAAGCAAAACAAAATATTTCTCGATGTATTTAGATGCTTAGAAAGCCGTACATATTAAATTTGCATTTTTGCGCGTTATCGCCATCTACCGGACGATAGATGAACTGCTATGTGCGTTTTTACGGCAGCGCCAAAATGCTCGAACTTTATACCTATAATTTAAGTGTTAAAAATCAGCAATGCGCCACACATAGGAGGCAAGTCGATGTAATTCTAAATCGAATGATGTATTAAATAGCTGAGGAAACTTAGCGGTTTTCTTGTAATTTGCGAATGAAAATTAAGCAGGACCCCTTTACCGACAATTACAGTTCCCTGTAACTTAAAAATTTAATCAAGAACAATTTTCAATATTGTTCAATCAAATTCGGGTCCCTATACTTATTACTTATTAATTATTTAACATTTAATTTTGTTAATGCCTTACTTCAAGAAAATTCCTAATCTTAATATAGGATGCCCTCTGTTATTGTAAGGATGAAAGTAGATTTAATATTTGTTTTAATGTTTTACGAATATTTAAAAACTTAGGAAGCATCTTATCTTGGAATGGTAGAATGAGTTTACTTGTAAATATTCAAATATTTCAATTAAAAAACAATGGTTGGTAGACGTCTATTTTCAGGCAACCCAATATACGAGGAAGCATTACAGTGAACTGAATTACCGGGTAAATTTTCGTTTGCAAATAACTGAAAAACCGCAAAGTTTCCTGAGCCATTTTACACATAATTCGATTCAGAATAATATGCTTTATTATTTGATGTACAGCTCATTGCTGGATTTTTACATTTTGACTATAGTTCGAGGCTTTTGGGTTAATAGTTTACACCTTGTCCGACAGATGGCGCAGTAATGACCAGAATTATATAAATGTTTTACATTTTTAATAGATTTGTTGATTTCAATCATCATTAAAACGTGTATTTATAGTTTAAATTTATTAAGTTGAAGGTGTGATTAAAATTGATAAATAATAGATGTTGTTGTGTCAATTATGCCAGAATTGGGTTAAATAAATTATTAATAATTCCCTTACCTAAGATCAAATCTTTGAGTTTAGTTAAATCCTTTAAAATTGGTAATTTTTAGTATTAATAAATTAATTGCAGTTACCTGTATATTGGGTTGCCTGTTTTTAGGCGTTTATTTTAAACTATTGCTTCTGCAGTTTAAATATTTAAATATTCATTCTTTACAAGTAAATTTACTCTAAGATAACATTTTTTTTAAACAGGCTTTTATTATTAAACCAAATATTAAATCAAATAATGGTTTAGTAGTTTATCCCCACGATAACAGAGGGCACACCGGTATAGAGATTAGTATTTCTCATATTGTAATGCATTAACAAAATAAAAAGTTGAGCGATTAATTAGTAAAAAGAATAGGGACCCGTATTTCACTGAAGAATATTCCCAATTGTTCTTTATTTAGTATTTTAGTTACAGTGAACTGTAAATGTCGGTAAGTGTGTCGTGCTTAATTTTTATTCGCAAATTACGGGTAAACCGCTTAATTTCCTCAGCTATTTTATACATCATTCGATTCAGAATTGAATCGTCTATCGTTTTATGTGTGGCGCATTGCTGAATTTTAACACTTTGATTATAAGTATAAAGTTCGAGCATTTTGGCGCTGTCGTAAAAACGCACTTAGCAGTTCATCTATCGTCCGTTAGATGGCGAAAAGGCGCAGAAATACGAATTTAATTAATTAATTAATTCAATTTTTAAATAAATTTGAGACCTCACTTGTTGCAGAAGTATTAAATACATTAGATAAAGACGAAAGTAGCCTGAATATATGTATCAATATTCAATCTGTTTGCAACTCTGCAAAATTAAGTCTACTATAATTAATATGCAAATTTCTTTTGTATCAATCAATATCCGTGCCGAGTGGCACTAGCAAGGGAAGTAGTTGTTTCAATAAGTTATTTGTTTATAATGTGACTGGGAAGAAACATCTAAAAAAAAAATGCCACCGATCCAAAATAAAAGTACCATTTTATTAAGTATGTGAGTGAGAAAAGAAAACTCGGGTAAAATTAAAATAAAAGTTTACTTTATTTACAACAAAATATCACAAACGATAAACTAAGCATTTTTTTTCATTACAAACATCTGTATAAAAATACAGCGAAATCTAAACATTTAAAAAGTCATGATGTTACACCAGAATCACAATATACGCAAACAAATCAAACGCTATGCATGAGTCGAACAATATCAAGTGTAGAGGTGCGTATGTTTAAAAACCAACTCAAAATGCGAAAAATATGTATACAGAAAAAAAAAACTAAAAAAAAATATTTCACACAAAAAAAAAAATAAAAACAACGAAATAATTTCTGTTAAATATAACAAATGCATATTCATAATTAATAATTAAAAAAATAGTTTGAAATTTCAATACATAAAAAATTAGCTATTAAAATTGGTTACAAAAATATTTGTAAATGCAGTGCAATGACTGATGGTTACAACAATGGACAAAATTTGATGTATATTTACTTTAAATCTGTGTTCATCATAATAATTATAAATATATTTTCTCATAGTCATGATAATCACAGAAAATGACGGTTCGTGACAAATAATAAAATCATAAAATCTGTATTTATCATAGCGTATCCATTTTTTGAGTGCCATATTGCAGAGATTTTGGTATTTTTTGGCTCAAACACATTGATAAACACAATTTAAAAATTCTAAACAAGCAATTCTCTATACCCTGATCTACGGAACAATTTTTCATTTCGTGGGGAAAACCGTAAAAAAAAAAACAAATGTTAATACTATCAGGAATGACCTCGAGGTGTATAAAACGCGCGTGGTGTCCGAACGGCTAAGCGACGTTCCCGAGCTTGTTGCAGACGAACGTCGTCTTGTCGACGACGCTCTGTATAAAAGGCCTCTCCGACGGATTGGTGTTCAGCATGTAGAGGATCAGATCGTGCAGGTCTCCCGGGTAGCAGGTGTCTTCGGGGAAGTGTATCCCCCCCGAGAGCACGGCCAGGGCCACGGAGTCCCCGCGCATGTACACTATGTCGAACGGCGAGCTGAAGTAGCAGAGCGCGTAGAGGATGCAGCCCAGGCTCCAGATGTCGGTGCGTTCGTCTATCACGCAGTAGCTTTCGACGTTGAAGAGCTCGGGGGCGCGGAACGGGACGGAACACTGCTCCGCGGCGACGTCCTGGAGTCTCTGGGCGTCCTGGGAGCCGCACACTTGAACCCTTGCAGGCGCAGCCGATCCTAATCAAAATAAAAAATTATTAGTAAAGATATAATCTAAAATACAATATGACTACTAAACAATAATAAATGTATAAAATAATGCTAGAAAGAAATTTGCGTGTTATTAATATTCACCACATTGGTGATTCAACTTACCGAAATCTATTAATATTGGAGTGTAGCTGTCCGTAAAGCACACGTTGGCAGTCTTCAAATCTCGATGCGCCAAAGGCTCCGGCTTCAGCTCGTGCATGTACTTCACAGCCTGGCAGATGTCCGTGAATATCCTGAATATTTCCGTGACGTCCAAGTACTCTTTGTGAACCGACTTTGAGCTCAGGTACTCGAGGAGGGTCCCTCGTGTGTAATAAGGTAGCACCATTAAAGCCTCGGAGGTGGAGTTTATGACTATATCGGCTGATCCTAAACGGGAATCCGGTTGAATACTAAGACTCCCGAAGAATTGAAAATAAACTAAATTGCCGTAATTTTTATTACCTTTAAATGTAGAGTCGACTAGTTCCATTAAGTTCGGATGCCGCAGCTTCTTCATGTATTCAATTTCTAGCAGCACCTTTTTCTGATCATCTATGCTGTGGCAGGTTATGCGTTTTAAAGCGTACTTTTTCTTGTTTACTTTATTTTCTACTAAATCTACGGTGCTAAAACCTCTGCAAAAATTAAAAAAAATTCATTTTGGCTCACAATCAAATCTCTTATCTACAAATATAGTCTTATATAGATGGCAATCGGAGATTCAATTTTTAATTAATGTTTGAATCGGTTACTTGTGTTTTTGATATTCTTATGATTAACTGTGAAAATCAATTCTCATCTTTATATATTATATGCAGTTTTAACATTACTATCTAGCAATTTATTTGTGTCGAAAGATAATTGTTTTTTATAGACGGCAATCACAGATTTCATTTTAAATTGATGTTTGAATCAGTTACTTGTGTTTTTGATATTTTTATGATTATCTGTGACGATCGAATCTTATCTTTGTATATCATATCCAGTTTTAACATTACTATCTAGGAATTTATCAGTGTCGAAAGATAATTGGTGTTTTTCCAACAGCTGGCAAAGGACTCACCCTTCTCCCAATCTCTCCACGACGAAATACTTGGTGCCGTTCACGAAAACCGATTCCCTCGTGCAGAAGCAGCCCATTTTCATTACCATACTTAAACCTAACGCGTTCATTCTCTAAAATAAATGTATTTAATATTTAAAATTACGTCAACATAACCTCAAACGTCTAGTGACGTTAGCTGCGGTCGTGCGCACTCGAACGTTGGCAGCGCTGAATCATAGAGTATACATTTAATGATGTACACGCATGGTGCAAAAATTGTAAATGTAATCTTTGCACCATGTGTACACGTGAAATACTGATAAATAAATTTGAGGCAACGTCATTTGCTGCGATGCATTAAATAAATATAATAAAGGCGAAAAATAGCCTTAATATTTGGATATTCAAACCGTTCGTGGCTCTGCAAGTGTAAGACTCACGAGGCTAATTTTCGCATTTATTGTATATATTAGTTTGCCCTGATATTATAGTGTAAGATGTAGAATAGCATCTACTACTTTAATATTTATTTTGAGCGCTGGTAATTAAGTATATTTCAAGTGAAATATTTTTTTTTACATTGGCATCAGTGAACTATAGATAGTATATTACTAAATAAAGATTATATTATTATATAGAGTATATATATAAGCGATCGATATTTTCATCATAGAATGCGCATCTTAAGGTAAACGATTGTTTTGTATAAAATACATTGATGTAACAAAACTAGGGAACGTATAGGGTTTAAATAAAATAATTCGAAACCCCTTCTGTTGGTAACTCGCCCGAAAACTCCTTTACAAAATAAATAGTCTCCACATCACTTACTATTCTCTGTCAAACTGTATTATTTGTTTTAATAGGTAAACGCTTGTTTTGTATGAAATACATTGGTGTAACAAAACTAGGGAACGTCTGGGGTTTGAATAAAATAAATAATATTGGTACCTCGCCCGAAAACTCCTTTACAAAATAAATAGTCTCCACATCCCTCATTCTCTGTCAAAATGCATTATTTGTTTTAATGATTAAAAATTATTTAAAGACTATTAAATATTTATTTAAATCGAACAATAACAGGCAACCCAATATACGTATAACTAATATAGATATATAAAAAATTTGTGTTTTTTTCTTTTAATTGAATGCATTAATGAAATTAAACAGTTAAAAATTGATATAGTTTGATCAATGGATTTTTACGTGTGCTTCATTACCGAAGACTGAATTTTCTTGCCTTGGACGACATACGTGCACACATGGTTGCGTCTGATTTTACTAATCGTAGAAAGAGTAACGCATGAAAATATTGTCTCAGCTAGGTTCAGCTATTTGTGATATGCACGCAGATCCTTTGATAAAAGTAAAATCATTGTTAAAGTTTCATAATTATTACGAAAAGCTCTAAACTTTAATTGTAAGCTTTACGGTAAACCTCATTACCGGCTAAATTTTAATTTGCAAGTTACTGAAAAACCGCTAAGTTACTGTAGCTATTTTATACATAGGAAAATTCAGAGTGAAAAACTTTATCATTTAATGTATCGCTGAATACTGGACTTTTACTTTTTGATTATAGGTATAAAGTTCGAGAGTTTTGGCGCTGGTTGCAATCTTGATTATAAAACGCCTAATCACAGGCAACCCAATATACGCAAAACTACTATATTTAAAAAAAAATCGTTTTTTTTTCAATTTAATGCACCAAAGTAAATAAACAATTAAAGATTGATTGGGAAATCATTATTAAACTTCAAATATATTGCAACAAGCTCTAAATTTTAATTGCAAGCTTTACAGTAAACTTCATTACGGGCAGTTGCGCGTGCTAAATTTTCGTTTGCAAATTACTGAAAAACCGCTAAGGTGCCCCAGATATTTTATACATAGTTCAATTTAGAATGATATCCTTAATTGGTCATGACTGGATTTTTACATTTTGATTGTATACAATTCGAGAATTTTTGGCGCTAGTTGCAAGACAACTTCTGATCTCAAGCAACCCAATATACGCAAAACTACTATTAATATATTATAAACTACGTTTTTTTTTAATCAATGCATCAAAAAAAATAAATAGTTAACGATTGACGGGTGATCATTATTAAAGCTTCAGAAATATTGCAAAACGCTCTGAATTTTAATTGCAAGCCTTACAGTAAACTTCATTACCGACAGGTGCTCGTGCTAAATTTTCGTTTGCAAATTACTGAAAAACCTCTAAGGTACCCCAGTTATTTTATACATAGTTCAATTCAGAATGACATACTTTAACATTTGATGTACGGCTCATTGCTGGATTTTTACATTTTGATTATACGTATAAAGTTCCAGAGTTTTGGCGCTGAATGCAATCATCACTTAGCAGTTCATCCTTTCTCTGACAGATGGCGCCGTCATGGCGGGAATTACTAAAATTATGTTTGTATTTTTAAAAGCCCATAACTAGAAATGATTTGATGGTTTTAAGCAACGTTTTATGACGGACAAACTTGCAGTTTTAAAATCTGTTTCATCTTTATATATTTTATATAATAAATGGTCCCATGTTTTACTAATACATTCTCTGTCGAAATGGATAAATAATAAATGTTGAAGCAATGGTTATCATTATCAAATAAAACTTATTTTCAAAGTTTCATATCAATTGCTCTATTAGTTTTTGAGATACAGCGCACAGACATAAATTGTTGAAAGGGTATCTAGGGACCCCAAAACGGATATATCCGCAAGAAAAATTTTCACGATCACAATACATTTTCATACTTTGTAACGGAGAGAGTAAAAAAGCGCTTCAACTGCTAATTGTAATTTTTTTAACAATTTCAGCGCTTGCTCGATCCGTAACTAGTTTATTGAAATGTAGTCATCAATAACTGATGACTTTCGCATGTCGATGCTTGCAAATATATTATTCCTCCAATTTAAAGTTTTAAGTTTAACCGTGAATTGAAAAGTAAAGATTTAATTTAAATCAATGCGTTTATACATTCGTATAATTTTGTATAAAAGGCAGCATCTTCGCCACGTAGGTGTAAACTCCAGGTGTGCTCGTGGCACAACCAAAGCTCCACGAAACTATACCAATCAGTTTGCCCTTAACGACCATCGGGCCTCCTGAATCGCCCTGAAAGAAGTAAACAAGTTGAAGTTCAACGTAAGTAAGTATAGTGGTGTGAAATAGCGACTTCACTACCAAATAAATAAAGTCGGTTCTGGGGATCTGGGAGTGAGGACAAATGGGAGGAAGTACAAAGGGGCCATTGGGGCTATGTGCAGTGGACTTCTCTGCCTTTCCATCGGAATAATCCAGATCCAGTAAGATCTGTGCTTCATCTAGGTAGGTTTACGAGCTGCCCCTGATACAGCAGTGCTTTTTGCCGTGGAGATCCGTTAATATTTCTCTTTGTTTCACGAGCCGACTCTGATACAGCCAGACTTACCGTGCAGGAGTCTTCCTTAGCTGTACTCAAAGCGCACAGCATGCTGTCGGTGATTGAATTCGGTGGAAACATGCCTCGGCATCTGTTCAAGGCGACTATGGGTAAATCGACTTGTTTCAAAATGGGCGACACTTGATTATAGTCGGTGACTGTTGTGGTGCCCCATCCCAGCACCGAGGTTAATAACTTATCGGCGTAGGTGTCCGTTACGGCAGGAAGGGCGATTCTTGAAGCTGATCTCGTGTACGTTATGTTCTCACTGAATAAAAAAATTACATACACTGCGGTAGAGTAGTTATGATATAAGAATGGTAATATACGTTTTATTGATTCCTCGTTGCACCCTTTAAGTAATGAAATGATAAACAATTAAATGTTTTTATCATTCCATTAAGAATGGTAATATGAAATATGAATAAGAATACAGTACGAATTTATTGAAGAATTGTGACTATTATTTCGAAATTGCAACTGTCGCCTGGTATTAAGTACGCCAATCAACTACAGAGATTTAACCGGAGCGGACCAGCAGCATCATTATTTCAGTGACTAAAACTAAAAATACCTTAAATTACTATTTGATTTTATATGTGTGCACATTATTAACACATTCACTGCCCACGTGACAAGTTTGACATGCGTGAAGTGCCACCCGTGTTTTTTTAAAAGATCATTGAATATCAAATGAACACTGTTACGCGCGAGGAGCGGAGAGGGCACCACACCGTCGTATAGGCGCGTTGTGGGCAGTGAATGTGTTAGAGAGGGAAATTCCAGGACGTTTATTGATAAAACAATAGTCGCAACACTTCAATACAAAATCTTCAAGATGTGCCACAAAGTGAACGCCTCCGACATCCAGCAGTTTGATTAATTATCGAAAACAAGATATCATGAGAGATTTATCGCTTGATAAAGTGGAGATGCCGAGAGTTTAGTAATGGTTTAGTGATCCAATGAAAACTGAAACGAAACGAATTTTCCTACCTTAAGAAAACCAAGCAGATGTCATTGTCAGAACTCATTCTGCTATAGTTGGGATGTAACTTTATGTCGGATACGTTATGCACCGTCCCACCGTTATTACTGAAAGTACTACCCACGCGCACCGTGTATGCGTCTGGGGTGAAGCGGATACCTAAATCAATCCATGTACATCATTTTTAATGTGGCAATAGCCAATACGTGTATTATCAACATTATATACCCAACAAAATGATATAACTTGAACAGAGCAGAGAGTTATTAATGAATGAACATTGACAATTTGGTGATGTTTTTACTTTACTACCCTCCAAAGCTTTTCTCTTTTCTTTTTAATTTTCATTATGGTTAACTTTCTAATTTAAAGTTCTTGCGTTGAGTTCTATTATGTATTGCTAATTGTGATAAAATATACAAAATGTAGTGATAGGATTTAATTTCTTTATATTGGAATATTATCTTCCCTGATCATTTTAGAAGAAACATGCAAATACATATTTTGCAGACTGAAAATTTCTGCATACAGTCATGCTATTATTTATTTTTTTGCATTTACAAAAACCCGAAAAAATAATAAAATAAAAATGATGTCTTTCACGAAAATAACGGTTGCCATGAAATTTAAAAAAAAATGACACGTTGTTGATCTGTTGGCTTCTGTCAAACTGATTGAATACTCCATAACTGTTTACAAGTTTTTTCATTAAAGATGTGCAATTCAAGAAAAAGTGCAAATTGTGAAGTGGTGGCAGTTTTCGTGAAATGCGGGGTATGTTTGCCATGTTCTGCATGGTTTCATGTTATTATTTCTATTTTAATTCGTAAAAACCAAACGGATCAACAGCGCATCATTTTGTTTAATTTCATGGCAACCATTATTTTCGTGAAAATTATCATTTTTATTTAATTATTTTTTCGGGTTTTTGTAACTGCAAAAAAATAAATAATAGCACGACTGCATGCAGAAATGTTTACACTACAAACAACGTATTTACATGTTACCTCCGATCAGGGAAGATAATATTCCAATATGAAGAAATCAACATTGAAAATCCTACGTTCCGTTTTGTTCATCTACAACTTGTATAATCGTCCTGTACTTCGTCTCTTTGAGTGTTGAATAATAAAGTTATTATTATTATTATTATTAAGATCTAAATGCATACCTCTGCAAAATTACTTCATCTTTGCGTCTGACTCGGGACTTCGTTTTCTGGAATTTTTTTTCGGAAATTTTCTCCAGGAATTTTTTTGAGGAAATTTTTTCCGGGACTTGTTTTTCAGGAATATTTGTCATGGATTTTGTTAAAGGAATTTTTATTCTGGAATTTTTTGGGGACTTTTTTACACCATTTTTTTTGGTTTTCAGTAATTTTTATTACTTTTCTCCAGAATTTTTTTTTAAGAAATTATTTTAGGATTTTTTTAAAATTATAACCGGGAATTGTTTTCAGCAATTTTTTTTTAAGAATCATTGTCAGGAATTTCTTAAGGACTTGATTTATGGAAATTTTTTTGGGGAATATTCGTTAAGGAATTTTTTTTCCGGAATATTTTTTAAAGAGTTTTTTTCAGGAATTTTTTTGGGGACTTGGTTTCTTGGAATTTTTACGTCATTTTTTTGGTTTTCAGTAATTTTTATTCAGGACTTCGTTTTCTGGATTTTTTTTTCGGGAATTTTCTCCAGGAATTTTTTTGAGGACTTGTTTTTCGGAATTTTTTTTTCAGGATTTGTTTTTCCAGGAATATTTTTTATTCATTTTGTAACAGTAATTTTCTGGAATCTTGTACAGGAATTTTTTTGAGGACTTGTTTATCGGAATTTTTTTTTCAGGATTTGTTTTTCCAGGAATATTTTTTATTCATTTTGTAACAGTAATTTTCTGGAATCTTATACAGGAATTTTTTTTGAGGACTTGTTTTTCAGAAATTATTTCAGGAATTGTTTTTAGCAATTTTTTTTTAAGAATTATTGTCAGGAATTTTTTAAGGACTTGATTTTCAGGAATTTCTCTTTAGCAATTTTGTTTCCGGAATATTTTTTAAGGATTTTTTTTCAGGAATTTTTTTGGGGACTTGGTTTCCTGGATTTTTTTTTTACACCATTGTTTTTTGGTTTTCAGTCATTTTTATTCAGGACTTCGTTTTCTGGAATTTTCTTCGAATTTTTTTTTGAGGACTTGTTTTTCGGAAATTTTTTTCCAAGAATATTTTTTATTAATTTTGTCACAGAAATTTTCTGGAATCTTATACAGGAATTTTTTTTGAGGACTTGTTTTTCAGAAATTATTTTAGGAATTTTTCAAAATTTTTATCAGGAATTGTTTTCAGCAATTTTTTTTTAAGAATTCTTGTCAGGACTTGATTTTCAGAAATTTTTTAACATTTTTAAACTGTCAAAATTAATTTTCCTCCAAATTTATTCCATTGAACTAAACCAAAATTTATTAACCTCCACAAAATTACTTCAACTGTATTTGTTCTTTGCGTCCGACCTTAACTGTCACTACATCAAAATTAATTTAAGCAGATTAAACTTACAATGCGCAGCACTGATAACCAAATTCTCGGCAACGATAGCACCACCGCAGACGTGTCTATCGTCGGCTTGCAAAGAAGCCACGAAGGGATAAGCGACTATGGAGGTCCTCACCCCGCCGATAATCCTCATGGCTGCGAAAGCTTAAAACGACGATTATTAAAATTTCCCTTTTACTATTAACACGTTCGCTGCCACCGACGCCCAATTGCGGTGGCAGCGAACGTGTTAACAAATTTACTTACAGCATTTCACAAGTAGAAGCAACGCACACACCAACATCCTTGAGAATAGCACGGGCGTAATAGAATAGATATCGTGTGGCGAATAGCATAAATATGAATGAAGTGATAAGGATACAACACGAATAGGTTTACACGTATTTTTTTATTGTTATCATAATTAATATAATAATTAATACTGCATCTGCGTTTTACAGCTCACAATATACTTTATTACTATCATTATTATTATCGTTATATAGTAGTATAAAAATTAAATATTCTCATTTTTAATAATACAAAATAAAAGACTCGGTAGTGGGTTTCATTTACAGTAGATAATGATAATAAATAACGTGCGAAATTTGTCAGCGGTGATGCGCGGCGCCCGCCCCACCCGACTCGACTTGTTCGTCTCCTATCACAAAATTACATTTAATATATAATAAAATAATCGTCGTTGAGAAATGAAGCGTCCTCGTGTGTGTGTGTGTGTGTGAGTGTACAACTTAAATACTGTGTTCGTGTATGTAGTAGGCCTCTTCTTTATTCCGTTCGCGCGTCTCTCTCTCTCTCTCACCCTCCTCACCGGTATACAACAACCTAAACTTTAGTTTCTAATTGCTGCTTACGCTATTTTTCAATAAATATACATCTTTGTTTAAAAAAAGACTAGTGCATTGCCGATGTGGATTCCATCTCTTGCAAATGGAAAAACATCTAAAAAGAGAAGGCGTAATTTAAGGTGGCAATAAATATAACTCTGGCTTAAATTTACTTTTTTCTGATTGAAACAATATTGAGTGATATTGCCTTAGTTACGATATGTCATAACACACCATAGGGAAATATAACCATAAAAAAAATGTCATTAGGAGCTTCTCGCAAGAATTGTTTTAATTGCTCTCGGGACAACACCTCCGATTTCTTAGGAAGGTATCCTTTATGGATTTTACGGGACCCAAACATTCACGGTCTTTCGTCGCTTGCGTTAACACATAGTTTGATATTTCACCAATTTATGAAACAACGCAAATACCAAAACAAGTTAACCATGATATTTACAAACAAGGCCCTTAGCAACGTTACCAATCCGATAAATTCAAAAATTTACAATCTAATATTTTCCCATTTACAGGACAATATTCTTTCAATCAGAAAAAAACTATTGATTACAACACGGGAAATACGAATACATTTCCCTTGGTTGTCCATACATCCCTCGGGCTCGGCCCTCGGGATGTAACCAGCCAACCTCGGGAAATATACTATTCGTATTTCCCTAGTTTTAATAATAGCTATAAATTTCGGCTGTGTAAACGATCTTTCAAATGGTAAATGAAAGACATAATTTAAGGTTAAGTTCTTTTGCAATGTTTTT
The DNA here is from genome assembly GCA_910593695.2 of Ocypus olens. Taxonomy (NCBI): domain Eukaryota; kingdom Metazoa; phylum Arthropoda; class Insecta; order Coleoptera; family Staphylinidae; genus Ocypus; species Ocypus olens. Next base: position 49,607,398 of record OU343061.1, read on the forward strand.
TTTTTCTAATTTGATGTATTTTTTTACCTTAAACGCTCTTCTGAGGCTTCGTTTCTAATTTAAACAGTAACGATTAAAAAAAATGTATTCTGTGACGCACAAAGAACCGGCTTACGAAAAATGTTTTGTGAAAAAAGAATCAAAAATTTGACATCCATCAAAATTACAGCGCCAACTTCGGTCCGTACATAGACTAAACTAAAGAGTGTATTGACAACTTACCATTTACATATTGACTAGTTAATGAGTGCGGATACGTTGGCGGCCTAGAGAGGCGTCTCCTTGCGCCAGTGGAAACTGTTCGTCTTGGTGCTCGGGTTCGCGCCGCTCGCCGACTTCCTGAGATTCGCCGCGGCCGTGTCCAGCCCGTTCTTGACGTTCGCGACGAGCCGCAGCGCCGGGTTCGTCACGATGCCGTTCCTCTTCGGCTTGGCGCTGCTGCCGCCGCCGCTGCTGAAAAACGATTTTTTCCTGCTTGAACAATTAAAAACCACCAGACGCGCGACTAGTTCCCAATTACCTCGTCGCGTTGCTCTCGGCCGCCGGCTTCTTCTCCGCCTCCTTCTTGTTCGCCGCCGACGCGCCGTTGCCGGAATTGCCGAGGATGATGCGCATGTGCGTGTCGCGGGCGAAGTGCGTGTCGGGCGCCTTGGCGAAGTTGTTCTGCCTGAGGACCGGCTGGTAGATGTTCATCGCGCCTAAATCGATAACTTCAGATTAACGTTAACGAGCGATGGGCTCGCGCGCGAGCGCCGACTTACTGAAAGCGTTCGGCGGAGTGGAGTCGTGCACCGGGCTCAGGGGCGGGGACGCGTAGATGGGGCTCTGCGGCTCGCTCTGCAGCGGGGAGAGCAATTTGCTCAGGGGGCGCGTTTTCGCGCCGCGGGAACACTGCTGGAGCTGTTGGGTGAAGGATAACGGCTGAAAAAAATGGAAGACTCGATTAGAACTTTAATTCCGCTTGTTGTTAACATATATCCAAAAATTTTAAAGCGATCTAAAATTCGTCCAAGAATGCAACCACCTTCTAGTTGTTTTCATTGCCATTACAACATCTCTAAACTCCCTAAACACAACGTTAAATAGCAACCGTTAATAGGGCATGATGTTGGTACTACTGCGCAGCGTTGCCGCTTGCTCAGCTGTTCGACCGCGTGTTTCGTTGTGCATTTAAGCGGGCAATTGTGATATATTTTTCTGCTTACATATAAATACACCACTGCAACAATTCCACTAGTTTAAAAAGAGTTAACAAAGACGGTTTTCAAAATAAAATGATACATTTTTACGCACACTTCAACTTCAACACAGCGGACGATATGTTCGTTTTCCATCAGCTGTTCACCGCGATCGAAGCGCCCCTATCGGTAAGTCTCGGGATCAATTATGTTTACATGAACTCTTGGCGGGGACTTTAAACCCTTTTCATGTTGCAAGTTATAATCTAAAATTTAGGTGAACATTCAGCAGAAAAATTTAAATTTGAACTGTAGAGGGCAGCATCGACGATGATTTTTTTTTATTCGACGTATCGTAGACCAGTGTTTCTCAACCTTTTTGGACCCAACGCCCACTTTGTTGGGCCCTTTTAATTTCCAACAGTTTAAAAAGTAAAACGAATGACCATCGTGACAAGCGTATTGTTAAATATCAATCGCTCACCAGGGGGCGATATCGCTCACGTTGAGAAACACAAATATTGACTGCCTAACCGTTATTTGGACCAAAATAGAGATTTTGGTAGATAATCTCCCGAGTAAACTATAAATCAGTTCCTCTCCTGCAACGACGGTTCGCGGGGTTTTTTCTGGTACGGCCGAGGAACAAGAGGTGGTAATACAGATAGGTGCAGTCTCTGCAACTGACCCTACCTATCTATATTACCACCTCTTGTTCCTCGGCCGTACCAGAAAAAACCCCATGAACCTGCTCTCCTGTCAAATTTGATAAATGTAAGATAGGCGGTGCGGTACAGATGATTTTTTATGTTTACATTTTAGAACGAGTATTTTTTTTTTTTAGTAACATCGTTTTACCGCAGAAACATTTTCTAGCATAACGAAACGGAATAATCAACGACAAACTTCATGTCGCCCGCGTAAAAATACAAAATCAAAAAGCCGAACTTACCTGAGGCGTGGCGACAGTCTCCCTAGGCCTTTCGCTGCCGTGCCGGCTCGAGTGGCTGGAGCCGGTCAGGTTCGAGCTCGACTTCGAATTCGAACTGTGGTTGCCCAGAGAGACCATCGACCTTCGCTGCTGGTCGCACCAATCCGACGCCGCCGGGTACAGGATTGCGCACGAGGGTTTCGTTTCTGCGGTCGAGCCTGCAACAATTCACAATTCAAAATCGGGCACGAAACGACAAAATTTTGAGCCGGGTCCCAGATATTGTACCAATTTGTCGATTGGCGCTTATGCTTAGGTTAGGGTTCCCCCCCTTTTGGACCGACTCTTTTGCGCCAACCAGTAGTTCCAGCGGGCGTGTTAGTGAGTGGATAAAACGAAACTGGTTGCGTGCCACTGGAATCGCAAATTATCGCACAATATCTAGGAATTTATATCGTGTGAGAAACAAAATTTCGTTTCAGAGTTGGCTGTGAGATAAATGAGGTGTGTCGCATATTTACTACGTTTCCATGGGTATTGAATCCGTTTTGAAAACTCGAATCGGTTTGAATATTGAGGCGTTTCCATGATTAGAGTTGACCTCGTATCGAAATACATTTCAATACTTTCGCTAGAGGGCGCGTTTAAGCGAATCTCGAAAAAATACAAACATAACCTTATCGCGTTGTTTACACCGTGTTTAGATCAGGGGTCTCCAAACTACGGCCCGCGATCTCAACGAGTCCGGCCAGCGACAAGCAGATACATTTTCCGTAAATGTCACATTTGAAACTTCTATAACGATTTTTGGTTATAGGTTTTGAAATTAGTTATAACATAATACAAATTTTTAGATTACAACGCGAAATAAGCAAAATCAGCATGTGCCACTTGCATAGCTAGAGTCTTCGCATGATCGTATTGAATATTCGACACTCGTGCGTTTCCATGCACTAGTTTTGAATCCAAAACTCGATACGATCCCAGAAATTTACAGTATCGACCTTGAAATTCAATACGTTTTGAAGAGTGTTTCCATGCGGTATTCAAACTGAATCGGGTTTTCAAAACAGTTTCAATACTGCATGGAAACGTAGTAAATATTACATCAAGAGACTAGATTCGTTCAATTGAATTAAAAAAATGAATTAATCTCGGACATGACTGCCATGTTTTTCTCTCTTAGGCACGGCCAACTCAGAAACAAAATTCTGTGGCCAACACCTAATAAAAAAATTTCAAGTTGGGTAAAGTGAAACGCTTGTTTTGTTCCATAATTTTATTTTCAGTTGCCTGACACGTGTTTCGATCGGTTAGGATCATTTTCAAAGTTAAAACGATCGAAACACGTGTCAGGCAACGTGTCAGGCAACTGAAAATAAAATTATGGAACAAAACAAGCGTTTTACTTTACCCAACTTGAAAATATGGTTCCATCAAGAAAGTAGCACAAGTATTCAATATAATAAAAAAATATTCCAATAAACACAGACTCAAAAACCATTGATACTGTATTTATTCATAATTCCTTTGGTGGTGAAGGACTATGATTAGTATCGTATGTTCATTAAAAAAAAACCTCAGGTGTGCTATGATTTTTTATTTTTAAAAATTTATGTTGGCAGGCACACATGTTAGGAATTGACATACAAAACGTCAGATTTTTCTAAAAGGCACAATTATTCCGTGCTCACAATGGTTTACAGGAACCGGCAAAAACGTTTCCAGTTGAAAGTTATTTTCAAAATGGGACTAAAGTGGACAGAAATTGGGTGTATTCATTCGACGCACCTTTGGCAGAGTTTCAGGAAGAATTTCCTTACGTTCCCATTATTTATGATGAATTTAAAAATACCTAATCAAGAAACTCCCTTAACCAGGAAGTAGTAGATCAGTCAAACGTACTTAGGATGTTATTAAAACCCTAGGCACACGGAGGTAGTTTATGATCATTAAGTACTAATGATCATTAAACAAATTGGCAATTTACAAATGTAGGGTCACACACGGGATAAAGCACGCCTGCGCAGTATACGTACCTAAATACAGGTGTTTATGTTTGGTTTTATATAAAAAAATTTCATAATAATTTAAAAGGTTGGATTTAATTGATGGGTTACATTAAACAACACCCCCCCAACACGTGCTGATTTTTACATCAACCAATTGTATTTGCCCAAATGTATGTGAGTTATAAGAAAAAGTGTAGGAAATCTACGAACGGGTACAATATGCAGAAACAGCAAAGAAAAAGTTTCCACGTTAGACATATTTCTAAAAGTAAAGTAATATCAGCTGATTGCGAACTGTCATTCATGACAGCGATATTTTTCAAATGACTAGCGATATTACACGATTACCAGCGATGATCTGTTTTAAACTTCGTCGCCGATTCTTATGATCATAAGTTTATATATGTGGTAAGTAAAACACGTGTGTTTGAGAATTTTCACAAATTTTTATGTCGAACACTGCGACAAATGTTTCGCCACACAGTGGCTTCATCAGGCAGATGATCAATGCCTGATGAAGCCACTGTGTGGCGAAACATTTGTCGCAGTGTTCGACATTAAAATTTGTGAAAATTCTCAAACACACGTGTTTTACTTACCACATACATTATAGAATTTCACCAAGTAACAGCCTCATCAATCCAATATAAGTTTATATGACGTTATTAATGATCATTAGTATTATGTTGATGTGACACACGGCGAAGTTAATGATCATTAGGACTTAATGATCATTAAATAGCTCCGTGTGCCTAGGGTATAACACAGCCCATGGAATTTTGATGAACCTACGACTTCTCTGCGCCGTTTCTCACAGCAAATAAATTTATCAGTAGGAACATGTCGCAACTAACATAACCTCAATATGTGTTACCAACTTAAATTTTTAAAAATAAAAAATCATGGCAAACTTGAGGTTTTTTTTTTAATGAACATCCTTTACAATGTAGTAATTTTCATCAACCCTACTTACGCAAGTAATTTTACTCGATTTACCTGAAGTGATCGAATTCGCACTGCTACTAGTGTGCGCCGTCTTATGAGATCTCGCGTTGTACTCCTCCAGCAGGCGCACCACCCCCCGGTGCCCCGACTTGGCGGCGACGCGCAGCGCGTTCCTTCCGCACGCGTCCGAATGGTTGGGATCGGCGCCGTGCTCGAGCAGTGCGACCACGCACAGCTCGTGCCCCTCCTGCGCCGCGATCCCGAGCGCCGTCGCCCCCTGGTTGCACGTGTGGTCCGGGACGGCGCCCTGCTCCAGCAGGAGCTTCACGATCTCGCTGTGGCCCTGCCAGCTGGCCGAGTGCAGCGCCGTCCGGTTCTCGTGGTCGACCGCGTCCACCTGCGCGCTGCCCACGTTCAGCAGCAGCGTCACCATCTCCGTGTGGCCCTGCCACGCGGACACGTGCAGCGGCGTCCGGCCCTCCGAGTCGCGCGTCTCCACGTTCGCGCCCTGCTGCACGAAGTACTTCGTCATGGCCAGCCTGTTGTCCAGAGCCAGTACGTATAGTGTGCTTCTTCCGTCCGAGTCCTTCATGTCGATGTCGGCTCCGTGCGCCAGGAGTATTTGGCTGATGTCGTAATGACCTTCTAATGCCGCTAACCTGTACGGAATAGTAATTTACGTAACAAGTGCCCAATGTGATATTTTACGGGATGAGTAGGAATCGCGTAAAATCACGTGTTACGTACAATATTCTTTCTGCAGCCGTTTTTATGTTAAAAAAGTAAAAACACACACGAGTGTCATATGACAAGCGCTGTCATAATTAAATACGAAGCTGATGTTTTTGTCAAGGCCGCCTACCTATAGACCTATTCACGAATAAGAGCGGTTTACGAACTAAGTTCGGAACATTCAAATAATATTTGTATCCTTTTCTACTACCTGATAACCGAGCGGATATTCCCAAGACGTACGATTTCGTCGCCCGTATCTAGAAAACACACACGCGGCCTGCGTAGCTTGGTCTCAGACCGAGCGGTAGAAGGAGAAAGAAATAGTTTACGGCGTCTCTTACTTACCAGTTATTTCATAGGCGCGCGCGATTTAGCCTATGGTGGAAAATTGCAACGGGCACTACTTGATTCGGACGGACAAGACATCTCTGCTGAATAGCTCTATATATACCAAAATCAGTATAGAAATCGTTCCGAAAGTGAAACAAAATGATCCCCAAAATAACCACTTTCGGTACGATTTGTAAAGTGGTACTTTCAATTTAATAAATCATGCCGAATGTTTTATTTTCGGGACGGCTGCAGAAAAATATGTTCCAATGTTAAATTAAATGTAAAAGTTAATTGCCTTAAAGCTGTTTTTCCATCGTGCGGTCGTTGGTCGTACGGCGATCCGTACTTGTCGATGAAGAGATTCACGAGCGCCGTGTGTCCCCCCTGGGAGGCCAGAGCCAGCGGGGCCTTTCCCTCGTTGTCGGTCTCGTCGATCCGCGCGCCCGCCTCCAGCAGCGCTTCGCACACGTCCTGGTGGCCCTCGAACGCGGCGTAGTGCAGCGGGGTCCAGCCGGAGTTGTCGCGGTGCTGCTCGTCGAGGCCGCGGTCCAACAGCTGCCTCACCACCTCCACGCAACCCTGCGCCGCCGCGACGGACAGCACGGTGCGGCCCTCCGAGTCCATGGAGTCGATGCAGCAGCCCCAGAACAGGAGCAGGGCGACGACGGGCGCGTGGCCCATGCTGGCGGCCGCCCAGAGCGGGGACCTGCCGCCGTTGTCGCAGTGATCCACGTCGGCTTCGTTCTCGAGGAGCAATTCGCAAACGTCCCTGTAACGTTTTATTTGTATTCTATTGCAAAAGGTGATTATCCAGCAGAAATGTATGGTGTAGATCAGTGGTTCCCAAACCTTTTTGTCCTACCGCCCCCTTTCCAGAAAAAAATATTACTTACCGCCCCCTATTTTTGTCAGCAGTAATCTTAAATCACCAAGATTGACTATTTGCAATTCGTTTCTTTTTTTGTTAATAAATTGATTACCGCACTGAACCCACGTTCCACTAAAACTTCTCTTCTTTCTTTTATACTATCACCACCCCCTTACAGTTATTTATCACCTCCCAAATGCATCTGTGGCCATCAGCGCCCCCCTGAATCGCTGGCGCCCACTTTGGGAATCACTGGTGTAGATTGACAATTAAATTGGGCGATTATCTGACAATCCTCCCATTTTGGGGAGCGATGGTCACTATGATCAGGGATCATCAAGAAAAAAGCCGTCGATGGCATCTGCAATTCATCATCCAACTGAGGCAGGCGATAACAAAAAAACATTGAACTTGTCATGCATTCGAAATTTATACGGTGGGTTTCTTTTCTATAGTAAAATTTTTGGGAGCGTTGACCGTTTCGTTCAAAATTACTCCCTAAGAGGCAGCACTGTCGGCTCGAGTTCAGATAATCACGGTTCAGTTCGGGCAAAAAAAAAACGATCTTAATACGTACTTGTGCCCTTCGAACGAAGCCACCAACAGCGGCGTCATTCCCTCCTTGTCCCTGTGATCGACGGTGGCTCCCCTCTCCAACAGCGTGGACACCACGCTGACCCCGGGCGTTCTGGGGGCGCAAAGTGCGGCGACCAGCAACGCCGTGCGACCGTCCGCGTCCGCGTGATCGATGTCGGCCCCGTGGTCGAGCAGATGCTCCACGATTTCCGCGTGGCCCATGTACGCGGCTGCGATTAAAGCCGTACGTCCTGAAAAAATAAACAAAACAAAAAATCACTCGTTTACAAAATAACGAGAAATCGGCGACGAAGTAGGCGCTGGAAATTTAAAGTCATGTCTGAGCTGAGATCACACGCGCACGCGTAATGTGCTGATTGTCATGTTAGATGTTTATAACTCCCAATTAACTACAACCAGCATTTCACGCGTACAGTATAGTACAATCGCGCAGAGGTGACAGTGACTCATCGCTCCATGTTGCCTGAATTAAGTTTCTAATAAACGTATGTCCGTAAAATAATTCGATTCAGTCTAGGCGGGAAATTTAAAAATTCTCGAGCGTGCAAATATTTTCCCGACGAAACTTTGCGAGTGCATCGGTAAAGACAACTGGAAATTTGTCATTAAATTTAACCTTTTTATTAATGAAACGGATACAATCAATTCTGCTCTTAACTAAATCGAAATCGGAGACGGTCACAACGTGAATTTAGAATAGATAGAATGAGAAAAGACATACGTTGCATCACGGGTATGAAGCCGAGATACGAATATCGGCAACACAAAAGTATGTGGGCCACCCCAGGACAGTGGGGGCGAGGGGGAATTTCAAATTTTGCCGCTTTTTAAAGATGGTTCCCTCGATGTTGCCAGATTTATCAAAGATCTTATTATGGGGATAACCGTTGTTAATAATCTTAAAATTTCACTACAAAGTAATAATTTTAACAATTAAAATTATGTTTTAAACATAATTAGACTCATTATCGCTTATATTTGTAATAATAACTTATGAAAGTATAATACACACACCGGCAAAATTAAAGGAACGGATACAATATTTAATTTTATTCATTAAATTTCTTGTTTTTACTGCGTCGCATTTCCTACTACCATATGTCATTTTTTTAAACATTTGTCAAAACTTGCGATTTGTAATGTTGACATCTCATTAAGTTGTATTGTATTGTGTTAAGTGTTGCCTTACATTTGAAACGCGTATTTTCTCTGGACAAAAGTTCGTATTTTTGATAAGTTATCATTCGAATTTGTTTTTTTTTTTAATTTACCAACGTCAATTTTTCTTATTTATTACATGTTTAAAACAAGTCAAAGTGTATAATTCTTCTATTGCAAAAACGCAATTTTTTGTTTTATTTTTTTAAGAAGCTTCACAATTACACATAGCTTTGCAAATGGAACTGCAATTAGTTAGTTTAACTTGGTTCTACGAGATGCCGCTGAAATTGATACAAAAAAAGTTGCACGGAGAAAAAAATATCGAATTTATCTGCGTTCCTTTAATTTTGCCGGTGTGTGTATTACAGTTTATTAAATATAATCATGTGCATTGTATATTTTATACTTCGATGTATATGCGGCAATGCTTAATGAAGTTGACCATTTTTATTAACTAACCTCAATAGTGCTGTGACTGCTTGTAATTCATGTTTGGAGGTAAGTTATTATATAAGTCTTATAAACTCGTCACTTGAATTTATTAATAATGGAAACATCAAATGGCCGTATTAAATATTCTTGTAAATATCCAGAATGTCAAAATTATTTCTTTTCCGATATAACTAATGTCGACTACAAAAATAAACATTTCTATAAATTTCCCAAAAATGAAGAACATCTTAAAACATGGAAAACCATTTGTGATATTGAAGAGACCGTTCATTATTTAAATTTTCATTCATGTAAAGATCATTTTATTCATAACATTTTGTTACCCATTTCCGCAAAAAATTAAATTGCAATGCTGTTCCGACACCAAGAAGTAATACAATATAATTTACTTTTTTAACTATTTTAATGTCATGAATCCTGGATACGAGCAAACAACTGACCTGTTACGACGCCTGAAAGAAATATCCTAAGAAGAACGAAGAGACCTGATGGAACTTACACCTGGACAAGACCCTAACACCTGATTGTTGTGATATTTTTATATTTGATAATTTTTATAATTTTGTTAATAATAATGTATGTAATTATTCTGTTAAATATATTTTTTCCATGTAGGCCTATTTTTATTTTGTGAAATCCAATCTTTTTTCTTTTACCAAAACCAGTAACTTCTTCATTTATGTACTATCTAAAAGTATAATCAATTATGTGCTCAAAAAACATGATTGATTACGTTATTAAATTGAAATATATCGTGTAGACGAGTACAACATTTTTAAATTTTGGCGGAAATCGTAGTAATTTGCCACCCCGACACCAGGCGGCGCCAAAAATCGTGTTTCCGAAATTTAACATGCAGGTTACACTTTTAAAGGTATGTGTTCTGTGCGTTGCACTTGGCCCTTGAATTTACATATCGACATACGTTTCGTATTTCATTTCGTTTTTCTTGAGCATGCGAACGAGTCTACTATAGAGGCATGATGAGATTTCCAACGCCAACTTCGTCGTCGATTTTTGTGGTACGCTCGATGTACTGTTACATGGCTAGGAATGAAAATACTCGGTTCCTTTATAATACGGCGCATTTACACATTTCCGTGTTTCGCCTCGCGTAAACAGAGCCCATCCACTCAAACGGCAGATTGCGGCTGTTTTCGGCGGTGGACACGAGATGGCGCTAATCGTACCTTCGTGATCCGTCAAATTGACGTCGGCCCCGTTCTCGAGCAGGACCTTCACGATTTCCTCGTGGCCGGACCACGCGGCCGCCCTCAGCGCCGTCCTGTTCTCCGCGTCCATGCTGTCTAGCGAGCAGCCCTGCTGCACGAGGAGCTCCACCACTTCGGTGTGGCCGCCCCAGGCGGCCGCCCGCAGCGGCGTCCAACCGTCCATGTCCGCCTGATCCGAGGTGGCGCCCGCCTCCAGCAGCACCTTCACCACCTGGGCCTGCCCGAGCCGCGCGGCGACGTGCAGCGCGGCCTGCCCGTGTATGTCGTGCAGATCGAACAGGGGCTCGGGGCTCGGTTCCGAGGAGGTGCTCGCCATCGAGACCTGTACAGAAAAATGCATAATATAATATTGGTGCTAACAACTGATACAGTCTTACACAGGTCAGGGAAGAATATAGACAAAAAAAAAAAAAGTTCAAACTGTATAAATTCTTTTGATTAATGAAATTTAAGAAAGAAAAACTTACTTGCAGTGTTGAACAGATTATGTTTGTAAGTTTTATTTTAAGACTAATTAATAAAAAATAGCTCTTCTAATTAAAGTGACAATACTTTCACTGCATTTTTTAACGGATCGTTGCAATTGCAATACAAACACATTTTTTCCTAATGACATTATTAATCGTTACCTGACTCTCGTACTCGCATCCCTCGACGTCGGTCTGCTCGACGGCCCCCGCCTCCAATAGTAACTTTAACACCTTAGGATCGGTCGGCAGGAACGCGCCGAAATTCACGCCGGCCATCTCGTTGCCCTCCAGCAGGCACTCCTCGACGTTGCACCCGCTCAGGACGAGCCAGAGGACCGTCAGCGTGTGCACGTCGAGCGCGGCCTTGGTGCGCAGCGTGCGGTCGCCGCCGCCGCTCGGGTCCTCCGCGTTCGCCGTCGTCTCGACGACGGCCGCCTCCCTGTTCCGGTCCTTCTTGACCTGGGCGTAAATGGGGAAATCGTCGCGGCGCTTCTCCGGCTCCACCACGAGATCGTCCTCGGCCGCGTTCTCGTCGCCCACGAAACTCGAGTCCATCTGCAGGTTCTCGATGTCGGCTTCCAACTTTTTCACCTCTTCCAAGGCCTAAAAAAGAATGATTTAAAAAATATGAAACCTATGGTCTATCCAATCTACGGATAGAGTTGTAAAAACGCCCAATTTTACTGGCCGATTCGAAAAATTGCGGGAAATCCGTACGTCAAAATGCAAATGGTTGACACGGTCGTCAGCTGATTGCCAACTGTTGGCGTGTTGGTTCGGGATCTGGTACCTTTCTGCTCGTTTGATTGAAATGGCCCTATCTGCACCAAAACGATAATTTACATAGTGTAAATCGGATTTTAGCGCAGAACATAGGGCGATTGTGAACGTTTTTACAACTCCATCTGTAGAATAAATGGACTATAGGTTTGATATTTTTTAGGAGTTGAAAGTAAACGCGATTGTCTGGCGTAATTAGGGATGAAATTAGGGGTGGTGGGCGGGCCTTATCCCACCCTCCAATTCATGGATCATAAACAAGAGTTTACAAACAGAAATCAATACATAAGAGTAAGAATAATTCTAAACGTCTTAAGTTGTCTTAATAAACTTATTTATTGCAGGAAACTTTGGCGCGGGAGCAACGGATTGGATTGTAGGGCATAGGACACTATGTGAATAGTGGCGCCATCTGTTAGAAAAATTGTGAAGTTCTAGGGTTAATTCATGGTGAAATTAATTATTTATCTGTCCTTACCTTTAAATCACAGTAAATTTCAGTCGACGATTTCTCCAGCGTGCTCTCCGCCGGCGCGGAGGCCTGCCTCCTCTCGCTGGACATCTTCATGTGGTGCTTGCAGTCGGACTTCTCGCTCAGGTACTGCTCCATGCGCGTCAGGTGGAAGGCGTAGTCGTAGATCTCCTGGTTGTTCAGGTAGCGCGCGTGCAGCGTGTAGTACATCGCGAGGATGATGTGCCCCTCGTAGATGTTGCACAGGTACTTCTGCGTGCAGTGCTTGATGTCGAGCAGCCATTCCGCGAACGAGTGGTGGAACAGCCTGATCGTTCCGCTCCTCGACACCACGATCACCCGGCGCAGCAGCTGAAACCGCTTCTTGAAATCCTCGGCCGTCACCTTGTTGATCCGCAGGATGTCGTACAGGAGGGACTCGTTCAGGGAGCACTTCGCCGCCAGGATGATGTTGAGGAGCGGCTGGACCTTGGAGAACTGCCGCCGGTTGAACAGCCGCTGGCACAGCCACAGGTACAGGCCGTTGAGCGTGCCGGGGATCTCCCTGACCTCGCGCAGGACGATGAAGTTGTCGGAGACGCCGTCCAGCACCTTCTCCAGGTACAGGAAGCAACCGTTGCTCTTGATGTGCAGCTGGTTCAGCATTTCCGCCGTGTCCCGCGAGATGTGCTGCCTCAAACTGTTCTCCTGGTCCAGTCTGGCCAGTATGTATTGCTGGACGTCGCGGACGACCTGCGACTTCCTCAAATCGTCCAGGCTTAGCTTCCTGAAGCCGGTGAACATCTTCGCTATGCTCTTCGACTGCTTGCGGGCGGTGCAAACCAGCAGCAGCCACTGCGGGAAGAGGTGGTGGTGGTTGGCGAGCAGCTCGGCTATGGTTTTCGACTGGGAACTCCTGTCGCGCGGCTTGGAACGTGTCAGTGTGGAATTTAGGTAGACAAAGGAATGCTCGTCGATGGAATCTATCAATATAAAGAGCGACGTTTTAGGAGGGTCGATCTCCAGCAGGGGAAACAGGAGCGCACGCTTCAGACAGTCGTCCGGGTTGGACTCGATGTTCTTGGCGCGCAGCGCTATCTGTATTTCCGGGTCCGATTTTAGCTTCTCGAGGTAAGCGTCCGCGATCAGGGTGCGCGGATTGACGGGCAGGTTGGGGACCGGCGGGGTGGTGGTGGCCGTGGTGGTGGTCTCGTTGTTCGTCGGGGAGGAGGCGGCCGCGTGCCTGCCCACGTTGCTGTAGAGGTTCTCCTCGCAGAGGTTCTGCTCGTACGAGATGTTCTTCGGCACCTGGTCGCTCTGCTGAGCCAGCTTGCGCCTGATGCTGCGCTCCTTGTGGCTCTCCGTCGAGTGGTTGAGTATCTGGGTGACCAGCGAGCGGACGAACTCGCTCAGCGACAGGCTCTTCTCGTTGTGGCCCTGGAGGAAGTGGTGGCAGAGCAGGCGGCGGTTCAGCGCCCTCTGCTGCCGGCCGCTGGGACCCTGCGACGGCCAGCAGAGCTCCGAGCAGAATGTGGTCTTCCCGCATCCCGGTCCACCTTTACAAAAAAAAAAAAACAATTAACGCGAAACTCACGCGACTTAAAAGATTACAAGTTACTCCTTCTGAGCTGTGATCACTTGGTTGCGTTCAGAAATAAGAAATAAACAGAGTTAACGACTGAAGCGCATTCTTCTTTATCCACTCTGGACTGGATACAAGGGGTCTATTATTAGTTTGAGGTTATGGTCATCATCATCAAACTAATTACTTATTGGTCACGTTCGTCAGACTAAACAGTTAGGTGTTTACTGCCAACCGTTGGGGTATTTTCTGATGAACGCACTATTGATCGTGAACAAGTTTGTCCAGCGGTCGCCATTTTACCAATCGTACAAATTAGACTGATCAAGTGTTGAAGTTGCCGCCGAAATGGAGGTTACAAAAGTAGCGTTCATCAAATACCAACATTCAGCGTAAATCAAAATAAACATGTCGACAGTAGAAAATTCTGATGAACGCGCCCATTACCTCCTTGGCAGATTGCATAAAAAAGTGGAGTAAAAAAAAAACGGATGGTCGTCGGATAATATTTATATATTTCAAAGGTTATGTTTCATCGGATTTTTAGTCTACACATATGAACACAAACTTATTAAATGAGAGCGCACTCCGGCAACCACAGGGTAAACGCTCTCGGTACAAATTACTTATCTGAACGTGCCTTAACCTCTTCACGCCCAGGTCGCCACATGTGGCGACAGACAAAAAAATAAAAACAAAAATATTTTGCAAAAAAAAATTACACCTTTAGCACCATCTATGGAATATTTTTTCATATTTCTTTGCATAAATGAGTAAATTTGTGATATGTCGTAGAAAAAGGTAACAAGAAAAAATTAATTTTTCAGGATTATCCTATAGCCCAATCAAAGCTACATGGGCGCGAAGTGGTTAAATGTTCCAACTGATTGGTATAAAACGCGCATATATTTGTTCCGTTCATCCGCAACCTTCAGGAAGAAAAAACACGTGCAAAATCCTCTTACCTAGTAATAGAGCTCCGCAAGTTTTCGATATCGGCCTCTGGTCCAGACAGTGCGACAGCTTCTGGAAGGCCCACTCCCGGCAATAGAACTTCTTCCTATCGTCATGCTGCGACATCTCTCGGCGCTTGCTTGAGACGAACCGCCCTAAAATTCTAGAAACTCTAACATCCTATAGATCGGACACCTTTCGAAAATCACGGTTGTCGTCAATTACGAGCGCTCACCGACGCCTCTCCCGTCTACATCTTGAAGGGAGCGCCGTTCCGAGACGTCGACCTTTCATCCGGCATTTTTCTGGAATCACGAAAGAGTAATTAGGAAACCGATTGAATTACGCAATTCGTAGCATTTGATAAGCGAGTTGTTTGTGCGTTCGGTGAGCTGGGTAAAAATCGTGCGCGGGAAATGCTGTAGATAATTTTAAATAGTCGCAAGGACGCGTTTATTTATTGTTGCAGTGTTTGCTGGTAATGAGATATTTATGGTGCGTTTGGAGTAATAAATAATGTTTTTATTGACTTGAGCGACATCTATGTTTAGATTAGTTGGAAGCAAGCTATAAGGAATTTTATGTAAGCATCATTAGTTATCAAACATTGGGCCCTGGTGGAAGGAAAACGCGTGCCCCACCCGCAAATTTTGAAAACGGAGATTTTGTTAGTGCAACAAGACCTACAATGCCAAAAAATGCATTATGCAACCAAATATATCGTGTGAGCAACAAAATTTTGTTTCAGAGTTGGCTGTGAGATAAATGGGGTATGTCGCATATTATTACGTCATGAGACATGATTTTGATTTAAGAAAAATGAATTAATCTCAGACATGACCACTCTCTCAGGCATGGCCAACTCTGAAAGTAAATTCTGTGGCTCACACCTTACAAATGTGCTTCCGCGCCTGAAGAAGGTAAGTAGGGTTAAGAGTGCAAGTGAGCTAAAACAAACAATATTAAAGTCAATAGACAAATTTTTCAATTTTTTTCTTATGCAACCATGTTCACCTCTAAGAAAATTTAACAATGGTGAATTTAATAAAAATACAGCAACAAACAAATCCTGCCGTATGTTGATTCTATTTATGAACAAGTGATGTGTGAAATAAGAAGTGCAATTTTATTCGTTAACCCTTTCGGCCCTGGTGGTGGCAATTGCCACCGCAACATTTACATGTCTCTACTTACTATGACTGTTTATCACAAGATGTCACTTCAACAAAGCCTCACTAAATAATTCCTGTCGTAATAATTAAATGAGTTCAAATTTGGTATCTATGGTCTTAAGAAGCTCCCCATCAATAATAATTAACAAAAATTTTTTCTTCAAATTTAAAAATCCAGTGCCAAAAGGGTTAAAACAAATATTGGACTCAATAGCCAAATTTTTAAATTTTTTTTTATGCAGCCCCATATACACCACCTCTAAGAAAATTAGACAAGTGTAAATTTAATAAAAAATACAGCAACCAGCACATTCTATCATAATGTCAAGTTGATTCTGTTTGTGTTCGTGTGAAATGAGAAGTGCAACGGCGACCAATTCGATTCGATTTACTGTTGACAAGACAATGGACACTCGGGATTCATTAAATGCCGTTCATTAATTCATAAACGTGAAGTTAGGAAACAACAATAAACTTTTAATTATGGAAAGGTGATAACATTCATGTAAACAAATTGAGAAAGTTTCGGAAAATGTTGAATTACGACCGCATTAAGAGGACGTCAACCTCGACCCATCGTTTTCCCGCCGTAATTAGACAATGGGATCGATGTCGGGCCAATTTTACGATGATGTGAATTTTTCCACGTCCCCAATTGAAGCCGCTTGACATGCAACAATTTATTAAACACACACACACATCTTGTAAAGTTCAAGTCAACTATTGTTGCAGTCTCTGTTTCGAATTAATAACAGTAAAACTTTTTATCAGTAAAAACAGATTCGTTATAGAATCAGGTTTAGAGAGGAATTATTATTATTATTATCAGGCCTTTTTTTCCCGCTGAGGTTTTGACTAATTTATTAATGAAATAAGTAATTGTGGAGGCTTTCACTTCGTGATACATTTTGAATAATCCAAATAAAACGAATAACTTTATTGGTATCATTTATTAATGATTTTCATTAAGGGCAAATTTTTATATGCTATTTGCATTTTTCCAATTACACAAGAAATGTAGAGAATCCGCACCAATGTAGTGCAGATATTATATTCAACATTCGAACGAGACTAGTTTTTAATAACCGAAAATTACACAAAAAAAAAACGGTATTTACAAATATTTCAATGGATACAAAAAGGTTTAGAAACATAATTTAAATAATACTCACATACATTTCATTTTAGTATTCCAAATAAAGTAAACTCTAGATAGTCCAGATAACAACACAACACTAATTCACTCTGATTAGATTGTAAGGTAATAGATAACGGCTCGCATGGATGAGGCGAGCCGCAATCAAAACAATGCATAAATTGCGCTCAGTCGCATTCATACTTAATCGAGTTAAACCGCGGCACACATGAGTGATTATCCAATTGAGGATACGAACAGATGCCGACTTGTCTTGTGAATGGATTAACAGGCAACTTGAATTTACATGAGAAAAACGCCTAATATCCACCGGGTTATGTCATAAACAGCATGCATAAGGTCATCAGGCAAACGAATTATGACTCATGCACCCATGCTAATTAATAATAAACGCGAGAGATGCACGTCGGGGGGCACGTCGTAATTGGATTGAATGGTGGGAGCGCGTGGGAGGAGGGGGCGCGTTCCGGCTTCGGCCGAGGGGTCGGATGCGGCCGCGCCGTGGGAACGGGGTCTATAAATAGGTTTTGTTTTGACACCCGCGGCCCTGTTCCCTTTTTCGGCGGCGGGACGGGGGCCGGCGCGCGGCCCGTGGGCGCACTCACCTGGGTGGCGGTCGTGGCGGGGTACTGCCTGCGCGCCCTTTCTCCGAAGCTCTCGGGCCCTTTTATTTACGGTCTCCTCGGATTTCGCATAATTTTTTGTTGGTTATGACATACCGAAAGCGCAGAGACGTCAACTGGCGCGCGGTTCCGGTTTCGGCCGCTGGGCGCGTTCGCGGCCCGACGTTGCCTAGTCTCGGTGAAAGGATCTAACTTTATACGCTTGAATTATCGAACAAATCTCACGCTACTACAATTGTAAACAAATACAAACTTCAGTTGGGTTGTACTTACCCAACTGAAGTTTGTAATTAAAATAAGGGTATAAATTAAATGTGTGAATTAGACCTTGTATATTGGGTTGCCTTTACTTGCATATTAGGTTGCCTATTACATATAATTACAATGTCACCCTTTTTCAAGATGTAAATCCAAATTCACAGCCATCATAGCTTCCAGACATACAGGGCTTAAATGTACTAAAAATTTGCACCTCGCCTCTTAGGTAAAGCTCGTTCCTCGCTCGCGTTTTTAAACTTAAACTTAAACTTTTTACGCTTGTACCTTAAATAACTATTATATGTGTATAAACTTATATTTATATCACTATTTTGTATTTTCATATGTACAGGACGGCAAATGTAAGTTGGCGAGACGCGCAGAGAGCAAGCGAACGCTCTCTCTCTACAGCCGACCGAGTACAGTCTCACATATTCTTCGCGTGCACTATTCATTTAAAACTCAATCGGGCGCTCTCCTCCACATAATTGAATGTACCAGGCGCGCGAACTCTTCACGAAATCTATCGAGAGCGCCCTTCGAAGGTTCCGCCCACAATTTTGCCACTGCGCAACGGCAAGTTACGTTTGCCGTCCTGTATTTCCACACATTTAATAAATTATCATTTTTATCATCCACTTAAAATCCGTCATTTATCACCCGCGCGGAGAAAAATAGATTGGCGATTCAAGTAGGAGGTTTATTGAATAATAAAAGAAAACACTGGTCTGCTCACATATATTTTACATTACATAATACATTGATAACAACAATAGAATTTGACCGATCAGCAGCGACGGCTCGTGGAGATTCGCTGCGAGGCAGATGCTGCATTACAAATATTGAGCCTCGTCTGCGAATTTTGATGAACCATCGCTGCCGTTCAATAAGTTATTACAAAAATAAAGTCTATTATAACTTTACTCGCCGGGGAATAACCTAATCAAATAATACGCCGGTGCTGTCAGCCGTAACAACTTAATTGAAAGAATTTATATTTTTCCTTCGACTTTAAATTAATATAAAAGTGATGGAATTAGCAAGAATATAAGACTGTACTTTCAGTTATGTTTTTTTTACTTGTTTTTATTTATTTTATTATTAGTTTTGTCGCTTTTTTAAAGTAACACGTATAAAAATCAATCAATGTCAGTTCTTTCATAGAAGATAAAAATCAACACGAGTATGTAATAATAATAATAATAATAATAATAATAAAAGCATGTTTATTAATATATAATCTTCAAAGCACCATAAAATCACATTTAAAAATAGCACATTGTTGATTAAACTTGCGCGTCGTGCATGTATAGATTTGTGCTAATAAATAAGTAAAAATGACTGTGTAACAAAATATGACCGTATTTTGGCGTGTTTCTCAAACTTATCTACTAACAAAGCATATTATCCATCACGTTTAACCCTCCGATGCTTGCGTGGGATACATGTAAATCCCGTTTGCAATTATAACACGATCGCAAAGGCATTGGAGGGTTAATGGTAAAGATGCGAGACTTAAATTTATTGTCAGCCTTGCACTGATTCCGGCCAATTCATGGTCCATCACAACCGCATTTTGAGAAACACTGACATAGGGTATGTATTTACAGGACTGAGTGTATAAGAGGAAACGTTTTACCACTAAATGATTTTGTGCAAAAAATTATTCAATCGAAAAAAGTTACATAACCATAAATTAAGTATAAAGTTATTAAAACACTTGTGCATGGTGTGATGAAAATGCGAAGTGTGTGGCCTCAATGTTACTTGTATGTTGGGTTGCCTTTACTTGTATATTGAGTTGCCTATTATTTGTAAAAATATACAATGTTACTTTTTTTTAAGATATAAATCAGAATTTACAGCCATCGTAGCTTCCAGATAGATGGGCCTTAAATGCTTTAAAAATGTGTAGTAGACAATACAGTGAAGTGCCAATGGGTAAATAAATTTTAAAAGTCATGACACTTGTGTGTCAAAAATACCATTTTTATCATTATTTCATTCACTTATCATGTACCGTTCATGATGACTATAAAAGAATTCCCTTCCACACTCAATCCAAAAACACGTGGTTAAACGGCACAAAAATGCTAATAAATAAAAATCTCTGTCGACTTAAAAAAATACGGACTTACGTTTAGCATATCTTTATACTTATTGTGTAGTGTCAGCACTTACTGTATTACGGAGACAAATCATGAAAAATAGCACCTGAAAAAAAAATCGGGTCGGGATCCGTACCGGTCGTCTGTACTTATTCCGCGTGGCTGGCAAGCGAGAGCTCTTCCTCCGGCAGGGCTATCCTCTTGTATTTCGGCTCCGTCACCAAATGTATCACCAGCACGCCGTAGAGCATCATGAAGACGGCTATGAAATTCACAAACACTCCCTCGGACGGCAGCTGGCCGTAAGCTTGACCTCTGGATAAAACGGTAACAATTTTAATTATCCACCGATAGATATTAACAATGGTTATATTTCAAAGTCAATGCCTACTCTTCAATGATTATAAATCATCAAATTTATCCACCGATAGATATTAACAATAGTGACGAGATACAACTTTGGTTCACCTTGTTGTATTTCAAATTCAATGTTTATAAACTAACAAATAACTTCTGGGAGATGTAAAGAGTGCCATAGAAACAAAATCAACTCTGTTGTTTAAAACAAAATTTTGATAATTAGATTTAAACTTCAGCCTTGTCATTTACGTTACTGTATTGTTATATCGTGCGAGCCACAAAATTTTGTTTCAGAGTTGGCTGTGAAATAAATGAGGTATGTCACAAGACTAACATTAGTTCAATTGAATTAGATTTAAAAAAATGAATTAACCTCAGACATGACTGCTACGTTTTTCTCTCTCGGGCATGGCCAACTCAGAAATAAAATTATGTGGCTCACACCTTATTATAAATGTATTACACTTCCCTTAAAAACGTGCAAATCTCAATTAAAATAAAATATCGTGCACTTACAAAGCCCAAAGAGTCTTCTCGGTCAGACCCATCAGCGCCGCGGTCAGGGACATCATGAAAATTGCAATTCCGAAAGCCACGTGCACCGGTAGAGTGATTTGCTTCAGCTCTTTACTGATCCTCGGCAGTAGGAACACCAGGAAGCCCATGCAGAACTGCGAAAAATTAACGATCACATACGAATCGTTGCGGAGCGTAGGAAAAATACCTGCAGAGCGAAGATGATGACGGCGGCCAGACCGATCCACGAGTGCATCGTGTACAAATTCGGTATGGGCTTCTCCGCCAGGTTGTGCGAATCGAACACTGCCTTCAGTCCAACGACGGTGCAAATGAAGGCGGAGAAGTGTAGGAGCGCGTGCCAAATTTTCAACTTCATTTTCGGACCTTCCCTTCCGGTCCTGTATACAAGAATACCTGAAAGAGAACGTTAATGTTAATCAGATTTTTGCTCCTAAACACCAATCCAACATCTTCTTGACCGAACCTAACCAGATTTTTGCTTCGAAAATCTAACCTAACCCAACATAACCTAACCAGATTTTTGCTTCTAAAATATTCTTAACCGAACCTAACCGGATTTTCCTAAAATCTAACCTAACCTGAGTTTTGCTTCTAAAATCAAACCTAACCTAACCAGATTTTTGCTTCAAAAATCTAACCTAACCTAACATAGCCTAACCAGATTTTTGCTTCTAAAATCTTACCTAAAATCTTCTTAACCGAACCCAACCAGATTTTTACTACGAAAATCTAACCTAACCAAACATAACCTAACCAGATTTTTGCTTCTAAAATCTAACCCAACCCTACCTAACCAGATGTTTGCTTCTAAAATCGACAAAGTAGCATTATTATTTTTTCTGTGTTAATTTATTGACGTAATAGGGTGGCGACAACTAAAGTTTTGGACACTATTGGTATAACACTTAACGACCATGGCTGGCGTATACGCCCTCTGGTAGTAAACTTTACCATGGCGGGCATATGCGGCCGCTCGAAATCGGGATTTCAGGCGTAAAAAAAAGTGATGTGGCCATCATGTTACTTTCTCCGACTTGATGGTATCATTTATATTTACGTTTTCATGGTTTATTTTCAATTGAAATCATATTTTAAATGTACATCGAGCGTTGCGCAAACTCGAATGAAACTGACGTTTAAAACGTCAAAATTATGAAAGATGGAAAAATTTTACTTCAAATTCAAAAACTCGGTTTACTCGAAAACTAACGAGATTTCGAGAAAAACTTATTCTTTAGAAGTTAGTCATTTTGGCATTCTCTACAATTATTATCGACGTAAATTTGCTTTAACTATTATCGTTTCATAATTATAAACCAAAATTAAAAAATTAATAATATTTTTTTTTCTCGAATAGCAATGATTTTATGAAAAATATTTTTAAGCAAAAGATGTGCATTTGTTTATCGTCTTCAACGTTTGTTTAAATATTTTTGTGGTATTTTTCATATTTAAGAAAATATTGGCAGAAAACAAAAAACAGTTAAGGTAAACGCCCACTTCCGGTGTACGAAATTTTACCAAAAGCTTTACAGTTCTTGGGATTATCAAATAAGACGTATGTTCAAAGTTTCATATCAATTGCTCTATTAGTTTTTGAGATACAGCGCACACAGCCAGACACACACAGCACACACAAACATTTTTTTTCCAGAAATTGTTGAAATGGCATCTAGGGAGCCCAAAAGGGATATTTCCGTAAAAAAAATTTTTGAAAAAAAATCACGATCACAATACTTTCTCGTACTTCGTAACGGAGGAAGTAAAAACATGGTCCCAGTTTTACGAATTTATTATCGTCATTATCAAGTCCTCCACGGCAAACACGCGAGGCGCGACTTCTCTCTTGCAACTTCGAAAAAAAGGCGGCAAAAATTTCAGGCGTAAAAAACATGGTCGCAGTTTTACGAATTCACTGTCGTCATTATCAAGTCCTCCACGGCAAACACGCGAGGCGCGACCTCTCCCTTGCAACTACGAAAAAAAGTCGGCAGAAATGTTCAAATCCTTAAAGTCCGCCATAATCCGGATTACCATTCACTTCAAAGCAACAATATCGTCGTAATTCAGTGTTGTAACGAACAAAGCCACCCGTTCCTCACCTTCACGTCAGGGAACGCATTTTTGAAGATAAATAATCAACACGAAAAATCAAGGTTCACATGAAGGAAAATAAAAACAAATTTGTTTGACACGACGTCCTGTCAATCTCACGAAGCATTTTCAATTATCCAGAAGAGGAAAGATTGTGCACGGGATGTCCGCAACGGCCGCACTGAAACGCCTGGTGCCCCTCTTCGACAGGATCGTGGTGATGAAGGCAGATCCGATCTCGCAGACCGAGGGCGGGATCGTTCTGCCCGACAAGGCGCAGGCGAAAGTCCTGAGGGGCACGGTGATCGCGGCGGGACCCGGGGAGAGGAACGACGCCGGCAAGTTCATCCCGCTGGAGGTGAAGGTCGGCGACGAGGTCCTGCTGCCCGACTACGGGGGCACGAAAGTGAAGCTGGGCGACCAGAAGGAGGTGTACGTGTTCAAGGAGAGTAACATTCTGGCCAAGCTGGAACTGTAACTCATTCTCTTTGTAAACGTTCGTATTTATTAAATCGTTATGCCATATATTTTTTTTTCTCGGGCTTTAAGTTTACACTTTCCTGAACAACGTGGAATAAATAAATTACTTGTTGCAGAAAGCATTAGATAAATTCAATAGATCATTATAGATTAGAATAATTATTGAATTTATTTAACGTGGAATAGTTTGTATACCGAAAAAAGTGGAAAATAAGTTCATTTTGCAAGCGAAACAAAATTGACATTTTATAAAATCCACTGTTTGTTTACATAATTATCACAACATCGATTTATTAATAGCGAGAAACATGTTTACGGTATCCACTGCACGGCAGGCCGACTCAATTTTCAGTGATAACACGACTAATCTCGGCAGCTTATCAATTTCAAATTACCAGCAGTAATGAAACCATTTATGAATCATAATTGCAACACGAATACGAAACGAGTTATTTATTGTTGGCGCCGCGCCAATTATTTAACCACAACAAAGTCATCGACAATAAATAACCCTCGAGAGTAAATACTTGTGTTTAATTGTTATCATTAAACTGCGCCAATTATTTCACCACATAAATAAATAAACAAACTAAATTTAAGAGTCGTCTTTATTAAATTTATTATTTAACCCTTGGCTGCACCTTGGGGTCCCACAGGACCCCAGCACTTTTTTCGCGGGCGTTTTGTTGACCTTTAAATATCGAAAATCCCACAGGGGTTGTTATACGGTGTTAGTAAAACGACTGCACATATTAGAACATACGGCGTGCATCAGTTGTCTTCTGGCGATCACCCAGATAGACCTCTTATTCTTACGGGTGCAGCCAAGGGTTAATGCTTCTGCAACAAGTGATGTCTCTAATTTATTCAATAAATAACTTGTGAGAGCAAGTATTAAGGTTGCAAAGGAATCATTAAAAAATAAGTTTCTGCGACGGACGAACAAATATATTTGTCATCCTTTTGACATTTCTTGCTTCAAACAAAATAAAAAAATCCCATGGCTTGCTTTACTGAAAGTTAATCATGAACACGTATTACGCACCGGAACTTCAACATAAAAGACATGCCGCTTGAGTACATTTAAACTCGGGGTAAGTAAATCCGCTAATTGGATGTTTTGCTAATCAAAAGGCCATCGGTTTAGGCCTTGAAACTGAATCGCTCCAAAGTCCTTCAAAAATTCCTGCTGTAATGTATGCAGGCTGATAACTAAATTAACAACATTATCGGTGTCTTACACAACGAAACTAATTGTTACGAGTTTCTTTCAGGCGTATCATGTGTAGTAATTAAAATTACAAAATTTGTCGATTTTCACTTTCGTAATTTTTTTGTTTGTTTTACTGCGTCGACAACTGTCACGACCTTTTTTTTTTGTGTGTTATATAAAAGCTTACAACTATATGAGTGATGAGATCGGGATACAACATGGAGACCTACAAAGTGATTTTTTTTTTAATTTGACATTTCAACATAAAAATGTATTTTGGAATTCCTCTGACACGATTCGTACCATTTTTAAGAATGTCTGTGTAACTCTCTGCGGGATCTCAAAAACTGAACACAAGTACCATTTGACAATCTGAAGCTTTTGGTAAAATTTTGAAAACCGGAAAGGAACGTTTTTCGATTTTTCCAAAAAATTAAAAATATTACAAAAACATTTTTATAAATATTGAAGATAACAACGAAATGCACATCCTTTGTTCATAAATATATTTCATAAACTCTTCGATGTTCCAGAAAAAAAATAAAAATCGAAAAATTTTGACAGTTCCGGTCTGTAATTATAAAACGCTAACAGTTACACCAAATTGTTTCCAACAAAAATTGTAGAGAATACCGAAACGAAAAACTTATAACGGACAAGTTTTTCTCAAAAATCCACCGGTTTTTGAAAAATCGACAAATATGCCAAATATTTAAATCAAATCGGAGATTTTTTTTTTTTATTGCTACCTTTAACCACGAACCGGTAAATCAACATTAATTACGTACTTTGTGATCTTTTTTGTTGATAAATATATTTCACAAACCCTTCGATGTTCCAGAAAAAAAATAAAAATCGAAAAATTTTGACAGTTCCGGTCTGTAATTATAAAACGCTAACAGTTACACCAAATTGTTTCCAACAAAAATTGTAGAGAATGCCGAAACGAAAAACTTATAAGGGACAAGTTTTTCTCAAAAACCCACCGGTTTTTGAAAAATTGACAAATATGCCAAATATTTAAATCAAATCGGAGATTTTTTTTTTATTGCTACCTTTAACCACGAACCGGTAAATCAACATTAATTACGTACTTTGTGATCTTTTTTGTTGATAAATATATTTCACAAACCCTTCGATGTTCCAGAAAAAAAATTAAAATCGAAAAATTTTGACAGTTCCGGTCTGTAATTATAAAACGCTAACAGTTACACCAAATTGTTTCCAACAAAAATTGTAGAGATTGCCGAAACGAAAAACTTATAAGGGATAAGTTTTTCTCAAAAATCCACCGGTTTTTGAAAAATCGACAAATTTGCCAAATTTCTAAATGAAATCAGAGAAAGCTACATTTTGTCAATCAAACAAACGAACGCCAGTAAACCGTCAACATAAATTATGTACTTTATGTCGAAGAAAGTTACAGTTTTACCACGAACCAATAAATCGACATTAATTACTTACTTTGCGACGATAAAATGACCATCCCGAGCGTCATAAGAAGGGGATGCCAGTTGAACTGAAGGGCGACGTTCGACGTCCACGTAAATCCGCCCCTGTAGTGCAGGCACCATATCAAGACCATCGCCACCACCAGGGAGCCGATCAACGTCGTGAACGTGTAGATCGCCTTGTACCTCTTGGCGTTCTGATGTTCCGTTCGCGCCTCCATCTTTCCTCTACAAAGACAACAAAATATACGATAATAGTCACTGAAACGGAGACATTAACACGTTCGCTTTCGTTTTCGACTTTACACTTGCGTAAATGCAATCCCAATTGCGGTGGAAGCGAACGTGTTAAAGTAACATTAATGAACAGAAAAATGACGATAAGAACTGAAACAAAAAACACCATAAGAATTACAGAACTAGAAACGTTAAAGTGACATTAACACGTTGAGTGCCGCATGGTGCTAACATGGTCTCACGCACTCTTTGGACATATACGTGGTCTCACACATTCCACGGAGCAAATTTTCCATGTGATGCCACTTTCGTCTCCTGGAATCTATTAAAACTTTGTTCATCAATTATTGCGATAAAAAGAGATTCTTTTTAAATACATTGCGGCACTCAACGTATCAATAAACAGAAAAGTTATGATAAGAACTGAAAGATGAACATTACAGTAGCATTAATAAATTTATGATATTAATATGACGGATGAAACTGATGCAGGTGTTTGGTGTTATTTATTTTGTTAAAAAATGTATTAAACGTTTGTATACATAAATTCATTTACCGTGAGATCAGAAAGTCGAAAATAGTTGGCAGCACATTTTCTCAAACTAGGAATTTTAATTCAAGTGATATTATGTTGGCTGTCTGGAATTTTGTTTATTTTGACATTTCGTGGTTTTTTGAGGTTACTTGTTTTAAAAAGAGTTTTCTTGTTTATATCTGCCGATTTTGTCTATTTTTAACCTCAAAAAACCACAAGTGTCAAAACGAGTTTAAGGCGGCCGATATAATATTACTTGAATGATTACAGGGATTTTCAGAAAGTGTAAGTACTGCCAACTATTTTCGACTTTCTGATCTAACGGTGTATTTGTTAGTATTCGAGTTGGTTGCATAAAAAATTGTGTTACTTTATATGTTAATAATAAATGGGTGCACGTCATCCAAATTGCCGGCGTAAAAATAGTTCGTGTGGTTCGTTATTTCCTCAAAAATGCTAACAAGTTTTTTTTTTACTCTTAAACGATCCTTATTCTTTGTTACATTGGTCGCGTTCGTCAGACTAAACAGTTGGGTGTTTACTGCCAACCGTTGGGGTATATTTTCTGATGAACGCACTGTTGATTGTGAACAAGTTCGTCCAGCGGTCGCCATTTTACCAATCGTACAAATTAGACTGATCAAGTGTTGAAGTTGCCGCCGAAATGGAGGTTACAAAAGTAGCGTTCATCGAATACCAACGTTCAGTGTAAATCTAAATAAACGTGTTGACAGTTGAAAATTCTGACGAACGCGCCCAATAATACGGACAATAATATCTACATTTTTATTTTAAAAGGCTATCGACCAGCAATCTTTCTGCCATTTTTTTTTAAATAACATCTTTAATATAATCAGCAATTCAACTATTTTTTATAAATGTAGAAAACATTTATACCGCCATCTAGAAAAGTGTGAAAAAGTCATTTATTTTTATACGACAATAAAGTTATTATTTAATATGCCTAGCCTTGACCAAAAAAAATTCAATTCCAATTCCAAATTTTGCGGTCGAACGAATGACCTTGAGTGAGTAATAATTATTTCGGTACAATCACTTAACTGTGGTTTTTGAAGGATTTCTTTGACCTCATCACCGTTGCTAATTAATTAAAACACATTAATGCAACTGCCGTTCCGTTCCGATGTATATCGTGGCAATTTATAATTAGCTTTCCAGGATTTATAGAAGTAATTGCGTAAAGAAAAAAAAATAAACAGTTCGTTTAAGGTTTTCATTAATTAATTGTAGATGGAGTAACAAGCGACTTCCTCAACAGTTTTGATATAAATCTACAGGGTGTTGCATTGATTGATTTCTCAATACTGGGGTTTTGCCCCTGATGGTACGGACGGACTGTATTTTGATGACGGTAGTGGTTCGAAAAACTTATTTTCCAACAATGGGTAATCTTGCAGTTTATGATACTAATGACCGGACTGAAGCGAACGCAACAACTTCAGGCCAATGTATTATTCCTTTAATTATTATTACATTTGCACGCACAATATTTCCCATTGTTGGGTGTCTTTTAACACGTTCGCTGCCAACAACGCGCTACTGCGTCCGACTTTATACTTGTGTAAATGCAATCCCAATTACCACGGCAGCGAACGTGTTAATGCTTCCCTGAGAAAGCAAAGCTAGTTGAGAATTTGAAATATTCAGTCTTTCTATGAAGTATTAATAAGGCTTGAGAAACTGAATTTTATTGCCGAGATGGCCATGCCTGAGAGAGAGAGACAGATAGAGAGAGAGGAGCATAGCTGTCATGTCTGAGATTAATTTTTTTTTTATTCAACTGAACTAAGTCTTTTATGATGTGAATTAAAATCAAATCGACAAGTCGAGACAATTTGTGTTATTCATGAACATGGCAGGTTACAATTTTTGATTTTCTCCAACTAACCCTTTTTTTCATAGATATTAGTTCCAACAGCCTGTAGGCTAAATGTCCTAATTTTTAACATTCGACGACATTCGTAATTTATCTCACAGCCAACTCTGAACGAAAATCTTGTGGGTACAAAAGATCTAAATAGGTCACAGTGTTATAAAGCCCTAATCTAAAATCCCATGTTTAATATCTCATTACAAAATCCATATTAATTTTTGGGATACAGTGCCCACAAATTTGCACATTTTATTTTTAAACCCGTATTATCTTTTCTGGGCAATTTTTGTTTTACACATAAAAACTAAACATTTCTTGTTGTAGCTTAGATATGAAATGTGTTGCAGTATGAACAATAACAGACTAAAACACCAAAAATATTTACTTGCTTTAAATCAGCGCTTCTTTTCACTTGAACAATATGTTAAACTACACCCGTAAACTGAGAATTAACAAGCTACAGTGCAGTTCCTGCTTCTCCTCACTCGAGCAATATGTTAAAGTGCACCCGTAAACCGAGAATTCAAACAAAGGTGAAAACAACAGTCATGCTGGCAAAACAAAGCCGAAACAAAAATAGCATCATTCGACTCACCTGCTTCGTGCGGTTAATCCAAAAATTATTACAACAACAAATTCTATCGGGCGACCACACACACCCACCGAGTATTCTTTACCTCAAGAGACCAACAAGTTGCTCGTTCTCCGCCGACGACACGGACTCGGAGCTCATGAGAGAGGAGGATCAACAAGTTGAAAATCAATAGTGCATTTTCCCCACCAGGTCGCCGTCGTCGTCGTCCACGGTCGGGTGCCGTTAGTTTTTCAGTCGTGGCAGCGCAACGTAGCCGTGACCGATTATTAAAACGAAAACGGCCCCCCCACGCGCGCGCCGCGACGCTCTAATTCGCGCAACGGGAAATTGTGCGAAAGTGCTTAACTTTTTTTTTTATAGTACTCACGTTTTACTTCCGCGCCGCTTTCTATACATTATTTTGCGCAATTTGATTTATTGCCACATCATCTAAATCGGCGTGATTTGTAATTTACAAATAAAAATAATTTGACGTAAAACGTAAACATTTCCCCTAAATATATTCCTGCAATGATTTAGTTTGAAGTTAACTGTTTTATCGAACTTATAGTTTCCTGTATTATTGACTTGCACGACATATTCATGCAACTAGGGTTGCCGCATCAATCGTCGAGACCATATACCTATTATACCTCATTTAATAACCAGGCGGACTAAACGCCTATATAGTACTAATAGATATATGGTCGAGACACACTGAACTCTATACATGTAAAGAGTTCAGTGTCGAGACATTGGGGTGTGGAAATGAAGTAAAAACTGTATTTAACAGTTGCGGCTCGTGGATGTTCGGCGGTGAGGCAACGGAAGAAATTTTGACCGAAAAAGCAATGGAATATTTGCTTCCTCTATTAGAGTAAGTAGTGCAGCGGCATCTTTGTTTTCGCCTCACCAACGGAAACCCACGAGCCGCCGCTGGTATTTAATATAATTACTTTTGAACACAATTATTTTCTCGAATGTTGGCGCTAAATCTAGAAGGTGCTTGCATCGTCGATACAGGATAGACATCATGCAACGCCATCTGTGCGACAACTTTGTCAATATAAACTTGTTGTCATAAATAAAACTAACATTTCGGGGCACTCCAACAAATATTCAAAAGAATTTATTGAAAAATTAAGTGACACAAGTTGACAACTTTTAAAAAATCTAGCAACCATGACGAATGTATTGTTTTATTGTAACAAACAAGATACATTATTATAGAAAGATACTACCAGCATCCTTTTTAATAGACCATTGAAAAAGTTATTAACGAAAACTCGAACGAATTACAAATATACCAGTGCTAAATAAAGTTATTATTATTATGTGAAAACCATCTACCGGCCGCGTCTTGAAACATCTCAATCTGCAAAATTTAGGTTCGCCCTCCGGATAAACGATGCTGACAAGTTTCCCGACTTGCATTCATTCTATTTTATCGTAAATGTATATAGACCCACATTCATACCTCACATTTAGAGTCGTTTTTAACTAAATGATGAAAAACTGCTAGAATAATATGACAACGTAACATTTATTTCGGCGGGAAATTAAAAATAAATACAACTAAAATTTTGTGAAAATACAGACCAAAAAGACATTCAAAAGTTTGAATCGGCTGCATACATAGATTTTCTCATAATTCCTTCGATTTTCGTTCTATAGAGCTATTCAGCAGAGATGTCTTGTCCGTCCGAATCAAGTAGTGTCCGTTGCAATTTTCCACCATGGGCTAAATCGCGCGCGCCTATGAAATAACCGGTAAGTAAGGACGCCGTAAACTATTTCTTTCTCCTTCTACCGTTCGGTCTAAGACCGAGCTACGCAGGCCGCGTGGATACCAATATTATTTGAATGTTTCGAACTTAGTTCGTAAACCGCCCTTACTCATGAATAGGTCTATATTTATTTCGAACGTTTACTTCCCGCTCAAATAAAAGACACGTTGTCGTATCATTCTCGCATTTATCCATCATTTAGTTATGGGCGACTCTAAATGAGATGTATGAATACGGGCCATGCTCTATTATTTTATTTTACACATATTATTTAATCCATATAGCAAAGTGCTAAATAAAGTTATTATTATTTTTAAGTCAACGCCATCTATCGGCCATGTCTTGAAACATCTCAAAGCTGCAAATTTAGGTTCGCCTCCCGGATGGACGACGCTGTCAATTTTCCCGACGTTTTTTTGACATTTTCGGTCAAAAATTGGCCGATACGTTGAGCAAATCGACGCGATAATAAACCGCCGAACCGGGGACCGTCTCGTCCGCATTGTTAATCGACGCCGGGTCCCGCGTTTAAATGAACTTTTAACTCCGCACCAGTGCGCAGCGGTTGTCAGCGATGTCGGCGAAGGGGGCACATGTTCAGGACAGTTCCGTGCTCGAGAGGCGTCTCAGGCCCATTTACGGTCAGTAAACGAAACCGAAACGTAATCCGAAACGTTTATTGCTCCCATCGTTGGTTCGTGGATCGACGGAGAGAAATTGTTTATTCATTTTTAGGTTATGTGCTGTGTTGCAATAAATGAGGAAAAAGCGATCATTTCACTTGCAACAGTGGCGGCTCGTGGACCTTCGTAGGAGATAGAGATGCTGCTCGTTCTATGCAGGGAGCAAATGTTCTGCTGTTTTTGTTACCTAGCCTCCTCGCTGAACATCCACGAGCTACCGCTGAATCACCACCAATAATTTTTTGTATCCGTTGCATACTGTCGGTTAGATTCAATGTAGCCCGAATAACCAACACACCTTAAGTATTAAAAATTAAATCCTATTTTGACACATCTCAAAAATTCTACACTCTAGGGCCGGCATGTTTTCAGGAGAGCCAAGAGTTGGGTCGATCCAGCCATAAATCCAGTACAGGAGTCGATGAAACATTTCGTTCCAGGAGTATATTATATAATATTTTCTTTTCTGTCTTTACTGTAGAACAAATTGTGTCTATAATAGTTAACGAAGTTTATATATTTTGCAACATTCAAAATTGACCTGTGTAAACTTCGGCTTTAGCAACAATAAATTATTCATTTATTTATATTATTTACAAAACCAGCTTCGGTCGATAAAACAGTAAATTTGAAGTTCAGCATATGCAGGAATAAAACCGTATATAATCCATTCACGATCAACTTACAAAATTCCTCATATTTGCAGGAATAAAACCACATGTAGTCCGTTCACGATCAACTTATAAAATTCTTCGTATTTGTAGGAATAAAACCACATATAATCCATTCACGATCAACTTATAAAATTCTCCATATTTGCGGGAATAAAACCACATGTAATCCGTTCACAATCAACTTATAAAATTCTCCGTATTTGCAGGAATAAAACCACATACAATCGATTCACGATCAACTTATAAAATTCTCCGTATTTGCAGGAATGAACACATGTAATCCGTTCACGATCGACTTTTAAAATTCCCCGTCATATTCGTCCGTTCAGGCACAAACAAAATTTTAGTAGAATCGCGAAATTTTCAGATTGGCTGGACGTCGGCAACTACAAGAAGGCCATCCAGGAGTGCGAGAAGGTGCTGAAGAAGTGCCCGAACCTGGACAGGGCCAGGGCCCTCAAGGCGCTCTCGCTGCTCAGGCTGGGGAAGGAGGGCGATTGCGTCGCGATACTCGACTCGCTGACCGCCCAGACGCCCTGCGACGACGCCATCCTGCAGGCCATGACCATGTGCTACAGGGAGCTGCAGCAGCGTGAGTGGAGAGAGAGGGGACCGACGGTAATTCGCGATTGTAACCGTTAATTTTTGCAGTGGATCGAATCTGCAAGCTTTACGAGTCGGCCGTGAAGGCGGACCCGACGAACGAGGAGCTGCACACGCACCTGTTCATGTCCTACGTGAGGACGTCCGATTTCAAGCAGCAGCAGCAGGCCGCCATGTCGCTGTACAAGCTGACGCCCAAGAACCCGTACTATTGTTGGGCCGTCATGAGCGCCATTTTGCAAGGTAACGTTATTTTCAGGTTGTGTTGCATTTTAATTCAATTTGGGGAAATGGTTGTTTGAATTTGTTTTTGTTTTCTAGTGTTTTTAGGTTCTAATTTTGTATACTGCAAGATCGAAAAGTCAGAAATAGTTGGCAGGCCTTAAAACATAACCTAACAGAAGTTCAGCGACGTCAGAATGGGAATTTTCTGAAAACCATTAATTCAATTAAAATTATATTGGCTGTCTGGAATTCTTCAATGCGGTGCAGTGCACATTTTGTTAATTTTGACATCTAAGGTTATTTGTTTTAAAAATTTGTGTTGTGTGTTTTTATCTGCCGATTTTGCCTATTACTAGAACAATCATTACTATTAACCAGTTAGCTGTGTTTGACGAGTATCCTCGTCATAAAAAATGGCAATATTTTGTGTTATAAACAGTACCTACTCGACATTAACAGATATTATTGCCATTTCTTGTCTTTTGCCGTTTTCGATGAGTATACTCGTCATGAAAAAATGACAATATGACAAGTACCTATTCGACATAACACAAAATATTGCCAATTGTTCATGACGAGTATACTCGTCACGCAGCTAACTGGTTGATAATTCATTTAGGATTCATAATTTAGCTGTTTTATTTAAATTTAAGTATTTTGCATGCTAAAATTCCCATTCTTAGAGACGCCACTGAACTTCTGTTGGTTAGGTTATGTTTTAAGGGCTGCCAACTATTTGATCTCGCAAACCTAAAAATACTAAAATTCAAACAACCAGGGGCAACTCGTTATATAGAGCCAAGGAGTCATGCCACAAGCTCAGCAAGAATTTTTAATAAATTCTTAAAACACTTTTTCGCCAGTTGTTTTGGTCTAGGAAGATCGTTCTTTCTTTCTTCAAAAAAGAAGGGGGGAGGGGGTTGTATAAGTGGCTCTACCATAAATATGTTCCACGAGCCGCCACTGCAAACAACTATTTCCCCAATGTCAAGCTGAATATTATCTTGCACAAATTAAGTCATTAAATCTTCAATAGAGTAAAACACAAATACCTTATTGAAATTGCAACAACCACTTCCCATGCCGAATATTGAATAAGGCAATAGATTTGCTAGTTATTTTAAGGTTATGTTTGGCAACAATCGACGGTTTCCGTTTTCATTTTTTTTTTCATAAACATTAATGGCTCCTTTGTCTGTTATTTTTTTAATAGCAACAAGAGGCGACGGTTCGAGGGATGCGAAAAAACGCGGCCTGCTCCTCTCGCTGGCGGAAAGGATGATCGACAAACTGATACAGGAGAACAAGCTGGAGGCCGAGCAGGAGGCGCAGCTGTACATGATGGTGCTGGACGAGCAGCAGAAGTACGATAAGATCCTGCAAATTCTGGACGGCCCCCTGGGCTCGATACTATCGGGGGACAGCATCCAGAACAAATTGCCGTATCTGATCAAGCTGAACAAGTGGAGCGACGTGAATATTCTCTGCAAGAAAACTCTTTCGGAGAGGTGAGTTTCCATCCACAAAATATGTCGCGTGGAAAGCTTTTTAGAATGAGTGTTTGTGCCGGAATTGCGAGTCTAAATTAAAGGTGCGCGGTGTGACATAAGGGAGTTTCAAGCCACGAAATATGTCGTGTGAAAAGGTTTTTATTTTTTTTAAGTAAATAGCGAGTCTAAATTAAAAAAAAAGAACACCATGCATGTGACATAAGGGGTTGTTAAACTTTAACCAAGATTCAGATTAAGGGAGGGTGACGAGGGCACTGTATGTCGGCCCATTTTATACCTCCATTTTATTATTATAAATTTAAACTAACTTTACATTTGAGTTAAAAATTTAAGTGTAAACCAAATCAACATTGTTTGACCCACATTTGCCCGAGTTTTAAATTATAGGAAAGTGAATGATCAAGTAATTAAGATTTAAAAACACGGAGAGGTTATTTTTTGCTTCCTGTCAAATGTCAATGAATAATCACTGAACGTAGTTATTGGAATAAAGAAATGATAGATGGCGCTGACGATACTCTAGATATAATTTTACGGTTATTTTATGTTACATTTGACAGGAAGTGAAAAATAACCTTAAAATTATATCTTAACTCTATCCATTTCCAAGTGGCAGTGGAAATAAACAAACCCGGCTGCGTGATAGCCACGTGCGTACTTCAGTAGACGCCCGAATTCAATTTGTATTCTGGGCTTATTATTAAGACTGCTACAAAACATAACAATTAAAGGTGATAAGATTAATATAAAGTTGGCAATAAACCCGAAATGTTGGTAATCCTTACGAGGGAAATAAAAATGTCTTAATGTTTATACTAGAGGCTTCTACTTCATTATACATTTTACATAATAAATAAAACACTATTACTTTGTTTGTATAACTTTTCAAACAGTGTTTTATTTATTAAAAGTGTTTTAATTACGCGTTAGTATTAATATGTAAATCGACTGATAAGTAAAGATTATTCTATATATAAATAGAAATTCAATCTTCAGTATGGACCGGTGGGATGTGTGGAAGAGCTATTTAATATCCGTTTTTGAACTGTACGCCAACCAGCAAAACAGCACGAACAATCACAGCGCGGGCAACCACGAAACGCAAAACGACGAGTCGGACCTGGAGTCGGCGGACGACACTCCGGAAAAGTCGCACGAATTCATCTGTAAGCTGGTCGAGAGCGGCGCCGAGAACGGTAAACGCCTCCCCCCTGAAAAACGATCGAAATCTCAACGGCATTTTGTTAGGTTACATCCTGAGGGGCCCCTATCTTGCCAGGTTCGAGCTGTGCAAGCAGCTGCGCAACAAGTGGAAGGGCGCGTCCGACGGGGACAGCACCGATCTGCTCGGGGACGTTCAGGAGCTGTTCATGGAGTACTTCAGGAGGTTCGGGCACAAGCCGTGCTCGGTGTCGGATCTGAGGAACTATCTGGATTTGCTGGACGACGAGAGGCGGCTGGATCTGTCTGGACGGTTGATTAAAGACGTCGGGATTAGTTCTACGAGTGTTCCACAATCGGTGAGTTTTATTTAAGTGTGCAATCTTTAGTTTTATCGAATACTTTGGCTAATATTATTGTTGGTGTTACGGTTGTTACAAGCACTAATAATATGTTGAGAATTTGTTTCTGCTCTTTTGAGAATGATGGGCAATCGTAAAAACACGTGTCGGGAAACTGAAAATAAAAAACTCCCGAACTGTCACTGTTTAACTGTTAACTACGACCAAGCATAAATTACTGTTTGAATTTTTTTTTTTTTTCACAAGGAGCAACAGATGCAGAGGCACATATGCGCCCTGCAACTTTCGAGGCTGTGCGGCTCGCATTTAAACCTGCCCACCGAGCACCTGAGGGCGCTGGTGACGGCCTTCTCCTACCACTATCTCCACGGGCACCAGACGTACGGGCAGAACCTGCTCAGCACGGACCAGGCCCCCGCGGACGCGTACACCCTCCTGGCGGCCCACCTGCTGTACGATTTGTACAGAAAGACTGAATCATCGCAGCCCCTGCTGCTCTCCTTGGTACTGCTCAAACACACGCTCAAGAACAGCCCCAGCAATTTCCACCTGAAGCTGTTGGCGCTGAGGGTTTACCATATTCTCGGTAAGTGCTATACCGGGCCAGAAAAAAAAAACGCTTTTCTTGCGGTGGTCAAGGGATGGCGCTTTAACCCTTTCGCTGTGACATCAGAAAAACTCTGTGCAGCGTTATATTAGTTATGTTATATATGTCAACAGCTACGGCGTCTAGCACAATAGGAAAACGTATATATATACATGTATGTTAACTGTATATTTATGCTTGTGGAAAATTGAAGAACTAGAAAGTGACTTCGCAAAAAAAAAATAAAGAAATATGCTGACGCAGTAGCGGACCGTAAATATGCGTCTACAGCAGTGAAAGGGTTAATAAAGAAAAATTAAAATGGAGATTTGTTTCGTATGTTAGTGTGACAGTAAAATTTAATTTTGAAATTGACAGTGGAAAGCAGTGTAGGCAATTTTAATTTAAAAAGAACAGCGACACCTAGTGTTAATTAATAGTTTTATTGCCATCTTGTCTCTAGCGTCGGAAACCGATTTTGGCACCCGAATGGATTATTAATTCCGATTGAGAACTAAAAATCTGAAACATTCTATTCTATTTTTATTTTTAACCAAGTTGGATTTGTTAGGGTGACAGTTTTGCTGACAAATGTAAAAAGTCACAAGACTTGAAAATTTGAGGTTATATTTAAAAAACATGAGGTTATATTTTATGACAGTGGGTGACGGTTTTGTTTTCAAATGTAAAAAGTCACAAGACTTGAAAATTTTAAAAAAGATGAGGTTATATTTTATGACAGTGGGCAA
Organism: Ocypus olens; assembly: GCA_910593695.2. NCBI lineage: Eukaryota > Metazoa > Arthropoda > Insecta > Coleoptera > Staphylinidae > Ocypus > Ocypus olens. The sequence goes on from OU343061.1 coordinate 49,645,116, forward strand.
TGTTACCAACAGCACTTGAATGATTGAAGGAATAATTTAATATATGAATTAGGCAACGTTGTTACAAATCCGACATTTCATAATTTTTTCATTGTCGGATCATCTGTAAAACTTTATAAAATAAAACCACAGCCTTCTTGGTTAAAAATAAAAATATAACAGAGTAAATACGGTTTTTTTAATTCTAAGATTAAATGAGTTAATTAAAACATTGCATTTTGATTTCAATTAGGCTGCTGTTTGGGCGCCCAAGTCCTATACGACAGCCTGGACATCAAGCACCTGCAGCTGGACTCGATGTGCTACATCCACTGCGCCCGGCTGGCCGCGACGGGCCACTACACCCTCGCCGCGTCCCTCTTCGACAGCACCCTCAAGTTTTTCAGTACAAATTACAAAGATGTAAGTTGAGGGGGGAAGAAATGCATTTGTGGATGCAGCGACGGATTGTTTTCCAGAGCTCGGACCACCTGACGTTCTCCTACAAGTTCGGCTCGTTCCTCAAGCTGACCGAGTTCATGGACTTCCGGGAACGGCTGAACAACAGCCACCACTACACCAGCACCGCCGTCGACAGGCTGTTCCTGAGCGTGGTGCAGTGCGCCACCGCCGAGCAGATACACGCCCTGGAGACGTCGCCGCGGGACGATCCCGTCGACTGGGATTGTATCAGGCGAGTGAATGTTTAATAATAATAATAATAACAGTATTTATTTCCAATAAGGAATGCTATATTCGTTGGTTATATACAGTGGGCTTTGTTAGGGTGACATTTTTGTTGAAGTAAAAAAAGTTACCAACGGTTTGGTTATGTCATTGAATTTTTTTTTAGGTTATGTGTAATGTTAGGGTGACATTTTTGTTGGTCGTAAAAAGGTTACTAACAATTTGGTTATGTCATTGCATTTTTTTTTGGTTATGTGTAGTGTTAGGGTGACATTTTTGTTGGTAGTAAAAAAATTACCAACAATTTGGTTATGCCATTGCATTTTTTTTTGGTTATGTGTAGTGTTAGGGTGATATTTTTGTTGGTAGTAAAAAAAGTTACTAACAATTTGGTTATGTCATTGCATTTTTTTTTTGGTTATGTGTAGTGTTAGGGTGACATTTTTGCTGGTAGTAAAAAAATTACCAACAATTTGGTTATGCCATTGCATTTTTTTTTTGTTATATGCAGTGTTAGTATGACATTTTTGTTGGTAGTAAAAAAAGTTACCAACAATTTGATTATGTCATTCCTTTTTTTTTTGGTTATGTGTAGTGTTAGGGTGACATTTTTGTTGGTTGTAAAAAAAGTTACCAACAATTTGGTTATGTCATAATTTTATTTTGGTTATGTGTAGTGTTAGGGTGACATTTTTGTTGGTAGTAAAAAAAGTTACTAACAATTTGGTAATGTCATTGCATTTTTTTTGGTTATGTGTCGTGTTAGGGTGACATTTTTGTTGGTAGTAAAAAAGTTACCAACAATTTGGTTATGTCATTGCATTTTTTTTTGGTCATGTGTAATGTTAAGGTGACGTTTTTGTTGGTAGTAAAAAAGTTACCAACAATTTGGTTATGTCATTGCATATTTTTTTTGGTTATGAGTAGTGTTAGGGTGACATTTTTGTCGGTAGTAAAAAAAGTTACCAACAATTTGGTTATGTCATTGCATTTTTTCCTGGTTATGTGTAGTGGTAGGGTGACATTTTTGTTGGTAGTCAAAAAAGTTACCAACAATTTGGTTATGTCATTGCATTTTTTTTTTGGTTATGTGTAGTGGTAGGGTGACGTTTTTGTTGGTAGTAAAAAAGTTACCAACAATTTGGTTATGTCATTGCATTTTTTTTTTTGGTTATGTGTAGTGGTAACGTGACATTTTTGTTGGTAGTCAAAAAAGTTACCAACAATTTGGTTATGTCATTGCATTTTTTTTTGGTTATGAGTAGTGTTTGGGTGACATTTTTGTCGGTAGTAAAAAAAGTTACCAACAATTTGGTTATGTCATTCCATTTTATGTCAGTGTTAAGGTGACATTTTTGTTGGTTTTAAAAAAGTTACTAACAATTTGGTTATGTCATTGCATTTTTTTTTTGGTTATGTGTAGTGGTAGGGTGACATTTTTGTTGGTAGTAAAAAAAGTTACCAACAATTTGGTTATGTCATTCCATTTTATGTCAGTGTTAAGGTGACATTTTTGTTGGTTTTAAAAAAGTTACTAACAATTTGGTTATGTCATTGCATTTTTTTTTTGGTTATGTGTAGTGGTAGGGTGACATTTTTGTTGGTAGTAAAAAAGTTACCAACAATTTGGTTATGTCATTCCATTTTATGTCAATGTTAAGGTGACATTTTTGTTGGTTTCAAAAAAGTTACTAACAATTTGGTTATGTCATTGCATTTTTTTTTTGGTTATGTGTAGTGTTAGGGTGACATTTTTGTTGGTAGTAAAAAAGTTACTAACAATTTGGTTATGTCATTGCATTTTTTTCTGGTTATGTGTAGTGTTAGGGTGATATTTTTGTTGGTAGTAAAAAAGTTTCCAACAATTTGGTTATGTCATTGCATTTTTTTTTTGGTTATGTGTAATGTTAGCGTGACATTTTTGTTGGTAGTAAAAAAGTTACCAACAATTTGGTTATGTCATTCCTTTTTTTTTGGTTATGTGACATTTTTGTTGGTAGTAAAAAAGTTACTAACAATATGGTTATGTCATTGCATTTTTTTTGGTAATGTGTAGTGTTAGGGTGACATTTTATAATATCCCTCATTCACATGGAATGTTTTTTGTCCTTTTATTGGTACGTTGTATTTTTGATTGTAAAGATTGTTAACCCATAATTTCAATAAAACGTCAAACAACATTTTTGTGAATGAGGGATATTATAAAATGCAATATTTCACTTCACATAACCAAAAAAAAATGCAATGACAACTTTTTTTACTGTCAACAAAAATGTCACCCTAACACTACACATAACCAAAAAAAAAATGCAATGACATAACCAAATTGTTAGTAACTTTTTTACTACCAACAAAAATGTCACCCTAACAAAACCTGCCGCGGCGAGAATAAAATGTGCACAGAGTATACTGTTATCAAGTCAAGTTATTTTCAGGTTATGTTTAATCCCTATTTAATTTATTTAAAGCATCAGAAATAAGCGATGATTTCCATTTTCAATTTTCTCTAGTACATCTATGTAAACGTATACAAAATCTGAGGTTTTATTCGGAGGCTAAATCGTGCTGCAGGAATCTTCTAATTAAAATTGTTTACACTGTACCTGTAAATGCGGCCCACGGTGACCTTGAAGAGTAACGTGTAATTTATTCCAATTGTTTCTGACAGGAACAATAGTGATTTAAGCGTGTACATATCATGGGATCCGGACAGGATAAAGGGCCCGATCGAGGAGTGGCCGGAGAGCAGGTCGATCAACGAACAGGACGTGGAAGCTTTAAAGTTGCGGGTGGCGATCCTGAACTGCGTGCAGGCCGCCCTGCAGGTGTTCAAGTCGCCGGCCAACGTGAAGACGGCCGTCGGACAGCTGCAGCAGGAGCTCGGATCTTGGGAGAAGCTGAGGGAGGAGGTCGCCGCGAAAAAATATCAGCCGGTGGATCAGGTGAGGGTTGCATTCTTTGGTCAAGTTTTTTTAATTTCCATTATAACCGTTCCATTTTGATTTTTAACCAAGTCGGCTCTGTTAAGGTGACGGTTTTGTTGGCCAATATAAAAAGTCACTAGATTTTTATATTTAAAAAAATGAGGTTATATTTTATGACAGTTGTCATCAAATTGAGTATCGAAACAACGAAAGAAGACGGAATGCTAGTGTGGACCAATGCAGAATTGAATTCTGTATCGGAATATGTAAAAATATACGGGGTGTTCAATTTAAAAAGATCCAGATTTAACGGTTTAAAGTTGACTAAATGTGGTTTGGTATTTTAAACACTTTGTGTTTTATAATTCCAAAAATAAATCACCATCGAGTACCTTCGGGTATTGGCTTCGTATAGCCAACATTACATTTATTTGATTTAATTTTATTCGGGGATTTTTAAAAAAACATTGAATTTAAAAAATGTCATCTCGAAAACTGTTAAATTTGGAGGTTATGTTATTTTTACAATTGTATTGACATATTTCACATGAATGTTTTTATTCATCAGGAAATAAATTATTTGAATTTAAAAATACTTTTCACTTTGTATACTCCATTTACTTATAGATTAGTCTTTAGTGACGAACACTAGAACATGAAAAGTACCGACACGGCTATGAGAAAATCTTCACTTTTGTTGATTCAATGGTTCCGAAGCAAAAATAAATTAATGACAATGAAAATTTCAAAATTTACTCAAGTCGTGTGCATTATTAACATTATTTACCCTTTTTCAGAGGCTGCTGTGCATGCCGCTTCCTTCCAGACTGCATTCGCATTTAAGCGCACCCTACTCGACGGTTCTGGTGCCCGTTTTTCAAATGGTGATGGCGATCACCACCGAGGACATAGAGAAGTGCGAAGCGGCCTCGGTCGCCGGGAAAAAAGCGTACGCTGTGATGATCGGGAAGGCTTGTGAGGTCTTGAAGAGCGAAGAGAACACGACCGATGTTTATTTGCAGAGGAGGAAAAACGTGGAGTATCTGTGTAATATAATAGAGGTAAGAAAGTAGGTGCTTTTTTTTTCGGTTAATTAATTAAACAGCCGCAGCAGCAGATATTCAAAATTTATAAATGACACGAGCTGCAATGTTCTAGTTGGTAAAAGTACAGTTGGTAAAGGTTCGAGTCCTATCCGGGCAGATACTTATCTAATGTTATCAGTTTCATGTAAAAGTAATAAATTTTTGTATAGATTGATTTTTTTGTAATAAGTTTTTGAGGTTACAACATTAAGACAAACAAAAAACAATTATTAACACACTTTCGGCGGAAAAGAAATTAATACCTTAATAAGCTATTAATACCTTTCCTGCTGATTGTGCGTTAATACCCCAAGTACAACATAATGCGTGAGAGATTAATTGAGGTGTTGCAGATGCGAAGGTCGAACTTAATAAATGCCTTCCAGAAAATTTCACTCTAAAAAATTCAATCAAACCAGTGTACCCCACAAATGTTTAGAATTTAAGAATAATAAAAAATTTTACTCCCAACTTAATTTTGAAACGAATTATGATTATAATTTCAATTTGTAAATGTAAAAATCGTTTACAGATATCATCAATTGTTAGTATACTGTGCGTCCTGTGTCTGGAGTTGTTCAAGAGCAGCCAGGGCGGCAAGAAGACGAAGAAGAAATCGTTCGACGCGAAAATAAAGGAGTCCGTGATGAATCTAGTCAGCGTCGCGAGGGAGGAGACGGCCGAGCTCGACGCCGCCCTGAGGGCGTGCTCCGAGGAGCTGGAGACGAAGAGCATGCCCGCGAGCATGATGGACGAGCTCTCGGAGAAACTGTCCGCGCTGAACCTGTGCGGGGACGAGGAGAGCAGCGTCGTCAGCACGCTGGTCAAGTCGCACGGCGTCGTCCTGAAGGAGTTCCGGACTGTGCTCAAGAACAAACTGAGACTGCTGAACGTTAGCTAGTGCGCGGCGCGTTTGCCCAACGTCGAATTAATTCTGCCCCCGCCCCCCCCCCCAACGATCCCGAGTGTAAGTTCTATCAACCAATTGTTATGACGAGTTGTGTTTTTTTTATTAAAAATCGAAAGAAATTGATTGATTTGTTGTTCTTCCAGTGTGTTGTTTGTTGTGTCTGGTTAAAATAAATCCCTTTTTTATTAAAAAAAAAAACTGCTTATATTTAAAACTGTTATGTGTGTATAATAAGTGTCAATATATCGTGTGAGCCACAAAATTTTGTTTCAGAGTTGGCTATGAGATAAATAAATGAGGTACGTCATGAGACTAGATTAGTTCAATTGAATTAATCTCAGACTGCTATGTCTCTCTCTCTCTTTCTCAGGCATGGCCAACTCGGAAACAAAATTCTATGGCTCACACCTTATTAATGAGTACTGACGACATTCATTGACAAATGATGATGGGCTGAAAGACCTTCGGTCGATGGCCAACAAAGAAGAAGAAGAAGAAAGAGTAATACATAATAATAATAAATTAATGATTAATTACTATTATTGACTGCATGCAATAACTTTGAGGAAAATTGAAAAAAAAAAAATCAGTGAAACAACAAATACATACCTGTGTTACAAAATAGCTGTTTAGTCTCAAAGCGCGGTTAAAGTTTTCACTAGATTTGAAGGATCCGTGCTGGTGGGAATGGCAAGCAATGACGTCAACGATTAAGAGCCACAACTGTTTTAAAATTGTTATTTTAATGGCTGGAACTTCATTCCGTGCAACCTCTCGAGGGGTTCCGCGAGCCGGGTATTTTTCAAGAAAGCACCACATAAATAGCGTACAATATTAATGCCTTAGCAATAATTCCTCAACATATTTTTCTACATTTGCACTCGTACGCTGCTTTATAAGTCGCCAAAATACGTTTCACCATCGCGCTCTCAAATATAAATAAGTGTTTTATTTTTGCATCATTTCCGAAGGCCGGAGACACAGTATTTATACAGAAACTAACTTCTTGGTTTAAATAAAACTTCTAATTATAAAATATAAAAATCCATAACCAATACTTATATACTTTCATTACACAATCACTTCTCTCCGGTCTTCTCTTTGTAGTGGATGACGCCTTTCGCTATCAGGTCGGGAATTTCAACAGCCAACCATGGACCCAGCTGAAATAATAATAATAATAATTGTTTATTAACGGGACACCCCTTAAATGAATAAAAGTGAACCGTTGCATTTATTGATGATCTCACTTTACAGACACTTGTCGTGAAACACCAGTCTTCCACATGTTAAATATATAACCCACGGTGCCCTAGCTAACCAATACATCGTATCGGAATATTAACTAAAGTAAAAGGATTGGAGGTGTAAATTAGGTTGCCTACCACTTATCCAGAAGAATCTGCTTCTTCGCAATTTTTCTGTGTTAAATAAATAGCAGAGCAACTACAAGATTCATTGTGTAATTACTGTGGGGTGATTTAGCTAACCAATACATCATAACGGAATATTAAGTAAAATGGAAGGACCGAAGGTGTAAATTAGGTTACCTAGCACGTATCCAGAAGAATCTGCTTGCTTGCAATTTTTCTGTGTTAAATATATAGCTGAGCAACTACAAGATTCATTGTGTAATTACTGTGTGGTGATTTAGCTAACCAATACATCATAACGGAATATTAACTAAAATGGAAGGACCGAAGGTGTGAATTAGGTTGCCTACCACTTCTCTGGAAAAATAACCAAGATCATTATTATAAATATTCAAACATTATTCTACGAGCAATTTTGTCACCTAGCGAATGGCAAAACATTCAAATGCAATATTTTTCGAGGTGTATAAAATGCATTAACACCATTTGCAGTTACTCGTACAGCTATGTGTTAATGCCCGATGATGTAACACATTCACGATCAACTATTAGCGAAGCTGGCCGTGTATGTTTATCATGTTTGAGCAGGAAATCACACCTTAATAAATTATAACCTCAAAACTTGTGCGTAACTAAATCATGTCAACAAAAAGTTGAGTGCGAATGGATGCACATAATTGGGGACTGAGCTACCAATACAAGCTCCAGTTCAATTCGTCAATTTAAATTGTGTTGGATGTACACGAACAATCCAAGTTGTGCCATTCTTAAAAGTACGGACTCACCCCAAGCGCCATGGCGTGTCCAAGCCCGAATTTGGGGACGTTCCGCGCCCATAAAGGTTTAAAATGATCGCTCAGGCAGATTTTTCCACCCCTGTACATTTTTGCCGTCTTTCCATCCAGTTCGGGAAGGGCTATCTCAGGAGCAGTAGTCGGATACGTTACTGGAATCTACACAAAAGAATCGCACTATTACACTCTTAAAAGCCAATTGTTCATAATACTTTTAGGATTATAAACTGCAGATTTATCGTTAAAATATTCTATACAAAGTTTAAGGTAATTTAGCGTAAAATTCTATAGATCAGGTACACACAAATACTGTGAGATCAAAAAGTCGAAATTGGTTGGCAGCACATTTTCTGAAAATAGGGATAATACTCAAGTAATGTTATGTTGGCTCTCTGGAATCCTCCAGTTTATTTTGACATCTTGTGGTTTTTTGAGGATACTTGTTTTAAAAATAGTTTTGTGTTTATATACTCTGCGCTCACATTTTATTCTCGCCGCCGTAGGTTTTGTTGGGGTGACATTTTTATTGTAACTAAAAAATTACCAACAATTTGGTAATGTCATTGCATTTTTTTGTTGCATTCTACATCCCTCATTCACATGTAAGTCTTGTTCGACGTTTTATTGAAATTATAGGTTAACAACATGATTATTATCAAAAATACATGCCAATAGAAGGACAAAAAAACACCCCGACTGTTGTGAGAATAAAATGCGAACAGAGTATATCTACCGACTCAAAATAAACAAAACACACATTTCAAGGCAGCCAATATAATATTACTTGAATGATTATCCCAATCTTCAGGAAATGTTCTGCTAACCATTTTCGACTTTCTGATCTCACGCTACATAAATTTCACAATCACATAATCACGTGATCGAACTCCACTACTACTTACCTCAAACTCAACGTCGAATTCGTACTTGAGTAAATCGTGAATGTACCAGCACTTCCCGAACCACTTGGTGCCCTCCTTGTTAGATTCCAGGCGGAACCAATCGTTATCCGACCCCTTATTATTCTGCACGTACTATAACCCCAAAACCAAAAAAAACATATGTCAACACTATTTGAGGTTATGTTTTTTTTTAAATTTCGCAACTACCTTAATCAGCGACTGGTATTCCTCCTTCAACCTCTGCACCCACAGTTCCTTATCCCTGGGGCCAGCTTTCGTCTGGAGCAAAGGAATACTGCTTAAAGTTTTCCTGGTGCCCTCGTCGACCATCTTTCTGACATTTAAGAATCGATCAGGTGCACCAACCGTTTTGTAAAACCGTGCGGTTATTTTTGATTGAAGAGTTTAATTTAAGATGAAATTAACGATTTCCGCGTTTTGAATTAATTCATTGGTTAAACACACTTTTATTTAACGCGTAATTCGAGTTTTAGTCGCAGCGGGGATTTAATTATCGCCGCGTGATTGGCTGACCTGTTGATTTTTTACAAAACGTCAACTCTCACTCTGTGTCGTGATTGCATTAAAAAATCCCGTAAAAAGGAACATAATGTGTAAAAATATTCCAAAATCAAATGGCTAACACGTTTTTTGGTTTCGACTGTTCGATTAAAGTAAGTGCACCCGGCCTGGACGTGGCGTGGGCGTCCGGGGACTCGTAACATGCACACGAAAGAAGTATTACAAACATTTCTCACTTTTAATATCAACACCGTTTTCTCGGGTGTTATTTGTTGTTGCGAGCATCACTCGATACGCCGCGATTGTGCGTTATAAATAAACAAAAAGTAGCTGTAAGATTTGAGGTTATGTCGTCATCGGTGCAAAGGGGGCTCCGGTTGGGAATACCCTTTGTAATTGATCGCGATCGATGCAACGTGCGTTTTTTTGTTGTTTTAGAATGATGGCAATTCGCTCGGGGACGAGGTGGACTGTGTTGAGACGGAGGAGGACGAGTACGACGCCCTCAATGATGAGACCTTCGGTGGGCTCGGGGATTCCTCGGCCCTGGACGATTGGGAGCAGCAGCACGAGCAGTTTGCTGAGATTGCCGAGAGTACAAAGCACTCGGAACATTTAGGTTGGTTATCTTTATTATTGGGTTTGAAATAAGGTCCATTATGTTTTTAGTTTCCCGAGTCGTGTTTCGACAATTGCTTTTCATTCTCTAATGAGTAAATAAGTGTTGCAATTGTCGAAACACATGTCTGGATGTTTTCAGTTTCCTGGCGCGTGTTTTGACAATTGCTACTCGTAAATAAATGATGCAATTGTCGAAACACGTGTCAGGACATAACGTATCATTCTTAACCCACATTTGCCCGAGATTTCAATTAAAGGAAAGTTGGTGATATGTTTCTCTAAATTAAGTAATTAAGATTTAAAAACGGAGAGGTTATTTTTCATCTTCTGTCAAATGTCAATAAGTATCGACATTTGACAGGAAGAACGTACTTAATGGAATAATACGATGATACATGGTGCTGACGACATTCTAGATATAATTTTAAGGTTATTTTTTGCTTCCTAACAAATGATAGATGGCGCTGACGATATTCTAGATATAATTTTAAGGTTATTTTTCGCTTCGTGTCGAGTGTCAAATGATAGATGGCGCTGACGATATTCTAGATATAATTTTGAGGTTATTTTTTGCTTCCTGACAAATGGTAGATGATGCTGACGACATTCTAGTTATAATTTTAACTTTATTTTTTGCTTCCCGACAAATGGTAGATGATGCTGACGATATTCTAGATATAATTTTAACGTTATTTTTTGCTTCCTGACAAATGGTAGATGGTGCTGACGATATTCTAGATATAATTTTAAGCTTATTTTTCGCTTTCCGTCAAGTGTCAAAATGATAGATGGCGCTGACGATATTCTAGATATATTTTTAAGGTTATTTTTTGCTTCCTGACAAATGGTAGATGATGCTGACGACATTCTAGATATAATTTTAACGTTATTTTTTGCTTCCTGACAAATGGTAGATGGTGCTGACGATATTCTAGATATAATTTTAAGCTTATTTTTCGCTTTCCGTCAAGTGTCAAAATGATAGATGGCGCTGACGATATTCTAGATATATTTTTAAGGTTATTTTTTACTTCCGGTCAAATGATAGATGGCGCTGACGATATTCTAGATATAATTTTAAGGTTATTTTTCGCTTCCTGTCAAGTGTCAAATGATGGATGGCTATTCTGGATATAATTCGTATATAAAGTCGTCCTACATATAGAACTGTGGGCATACCTGGGTTTTTACCATAAGTAAAAAATTGTTGGTAAACTTACCACAATTGCTCGTCATTCTGGTGTAAATGAAGTAACTGACAGCAGTTGCAATTGTCGAAGCACGTGCCAGACTGTCTTATCATTGTCGAAGGAGTGTAACATTTGTTTTACTTTTTTTTTTCCAGAAAATTCCATCAGCCTGTTGGTATTAGACGATTCCGATGATGGCCTGCCGCCGACTAAAGACTTCACCGACTGGTCGTACCCGTCTGGTCGGAACGGGGACATATTCAACTCCTCCCTACTCACCAGCTTGCAAAAGACCGTCTCTTCGACCACTCCTTTCGTAAGTGTCACTCGTATCATTTCGTAATCGTAAAAGCACCGACGGTATTTTTTTCAATCGTAGGTTGAAACGCCAATTTTGTAAACTGTCAAGTAAATAGTGACAGTTGTAAATATTAACTTGGCGTTTGTAATGGTTAAAATCTAGAGTTTTACTTCTGTGGAAAAACGAACGATATATACTTGCAATAAAAGGTTATAGGTTATGAGTGCACTTCTGTTGGTTGGGTTATGTTTTAAGGGCTGCCAACTATTTTCGACTTTTTGATCTCACGGTGCATTGTTTGTTGTTCCGTAGAAATAAAAGTACTATTTTCATTAATTCCTTCAAATCAAATAGGTTATGTGAAGGAACGAATGAAAATGAAGTTGGCAAACCAAGAGAAAAAATATTTGTAAGTATTTACTACCAACACGATTTCTAGTATGATTAACACGTTCTAGATGGCGCAATCGGCATAAGTAACGTCATGTTGATCAATGTATTAAAAAATAAATAGTAGTTAAACGTAGTTATATAATCAACACCTTTAAACATGCCTAAAATGCGAAAAGTTAACCTTTTTATTAACGAATGTTTTGAAGAGAATCGTTGCGACAAGTAATAATTATTTGAGGTTAAACCAGTAGTTCCCAAAGTTTCCGCCGGTTCAGGTCGCCGCGAATTTACATTTTCAGTTTAATTTTTCTCTATGGATTTCCGTAGGAATGGCAAAGATGTCGCTCGTGCCGCACTACTTACTCTTTAAGAGGAAGCAAATATTTCGTTGCTGTTTTGGTCAAATTTTCTTCCGTTTCCCAGCCGCCGAACACTGGTAAGGACCAGTGGCGGCTCGCGGTTTTTTTTTTTGATACGGCCGAGGTAGCAGAGATGGTAATACAGATCTCTGCAACCGACCCTACCTATCTGTATTGCCACCTCGGCCGTACCAAAAAAACTGGTAAAGTTGCCGAGAATTGAAAAAGTTTTTAAACCATCGAATTGAGTTTATAACTCCGTCACCAGCGCGTAATTACAAAAAAATTGCTGTTGGTATATTCCAGCGGCGACTCGTGGATTTCCGTAGAGGAGGGTAAGACAGAGATGACGCGCGTGCTGCACTACTTAGCAAATATTCCGCTGCTGTATTGGTCGAACATCCACGAGCCGCCGCTGGTATATTCCCCGATTAAAACATTCAGTACTCATAATCGCCTACAAATCGAATCGTGATTTTTTTTTTTGTAAAGTTTGAGGTTAGACGTCACCTAGCGACGGCCGCAACAATTAAAGATTGCGGTTTTTAAGGATAAAAAATTATTGCACCGAATATTTCGTGCACGCCTCGTTCTCTTCTCAATCAGCCGCAGGCGGCGATCGGTACGCGCGTTACCGACGCAATATTTTCCAACAGTACCATCGGCCCATCGGGCTCGGGAAAAATCAGTTCGATGAGGGCCGACGACCGCTTTGATTTCAGATTGACCCGCCAAGCTCGATCAAGATGCTCAACTCCAACAAATCGTCCCCCCTGCCGCTTCCCATGCACGCCAACAACCAGATGCCTTCGAAGATATGCACCGTGGAGGAGCTGGAGAGGTTCCTCAGGCAGCAGAAGGCCAACACCGCGCCCCCGCATCCCCAGCAGAACATGCCGCCTAATTTACCGCCGCCGGTCCCGCCGCTATATCTGCAGGTAGGTTAATTGTAAAAAAAATACAAAACAAATTCAATCAATTTTTGAAATTTATTATTGTGTAAGATACAATTTTAAAACATAGAGAGGTTATTTTTTACTTCGTATCAAGTGTCAATAAATAATCACCTATTGGAATAAAAAAATAATAGATGGCGCTGACGATATTCTAGATATAATTTTAAGGGGAACTTTGGCAAATTCCCATATGTTGTACCACGCGAACATTGCGCAAAATTGCGGTTCCAGTGGCACGCAACCAGTTTCGTTTTATCCACTCACACATGCACACTTGAGCGCCCGCTTAAACTACTAATTGGCGCAAGGGGGCGGGAAGCTACGCCTACAGACGATGTGGCGAACGTTGGCGTTCGTGATGTTTGTAGGTTTGGGCCAACATTTGTAAACCGCAGACTGTTTGACGAATGTATACTGCACACGATGCGTCCAACATTTGATACTGGCGTATGCTCTGGAATACCCCTTTGATCCGTGAAAGATTTACCGCCTCCTAAGCGAACGTCCACGAACGCCAACATGTGTGCACATTGGTGATTCGCGAAATCTACACACGATGCGGCAAATGCACGGTAATCCCCATAATAAGATCTTTGATAAATTCCCCCTCGCCCCACTGTCCTGGGGCGGCCCACATACTTTCGTGTTGCCGATATTCGTATCTCGGCTTCACACCCGCGGTGTGGGGAGTGTCGCCGGAATCGCGAGATTTGCGCCTGCGCGTTTACGAGTGGTACAACATGGGATCTAGCCGAACTTCATAATAGTCGTTCTAGATATAGAACTTTATGGATATCTGGGTTACATTTTTATCGGCGATCATCAGAAAATTTACGTTATTCAACTCAAAATCTGAAATGCCATGAACAAATAGATGAAATGAAACCGTTTGTGTTTTCAATTAACAATCGCACAAATAAATAGTATGGCCGCGATTTTCATCCCAAGCGTCATGTTATTTTTATAACCCGCATTTATTACTCCAACATTGTTGAAAGTAAACGTTTTGGAAGTTCCAATCGATTGAGAGTGTGGCTGTAAGCGGCGGCGGCGGCTCGCGAAAGTTGGGCAGATGAGGCTGCGGAGGAAACCCGTGGCAAATACTCGCTTCCTCTGTAAGAGTAAGTAGGGTTGCGGTTGTTATGGAGACGCATTTTTTTCGGATAATTTGTAAATAATCCAATCAACTCGCGGAATATCTTGAGTTTGCAAATTTCGCGGTGCATAAACATTCAAATGCCACTCCGGCCAACGATGCGCACCCTTCAGCAATTCGTGAACTTTCGGTAATGTGATAAACTAAGCATTAAGGCGCCTACAGACGATGTGGCGAACGACGGCCAACGTTGGCGTTCGTGATGTTTGTAGGTTTGGGCCAACATTTGTAAACCGTAGACTGTTTGACGTGTATACTACACACGACGCGTCCAACATTTGATACTGGCGAATGCTCTGGAATACCCCTTTGATCCGTGAAAGATTTACCGCCTCCTAAGCGAACGTCCACGAACGCCAACATGTGTGCACATTCGTGATTCGCGGCAAATGCACGAACGCCAACGCTGGCCATCATTCGCCACATCGTCTGTAGGCGCTATTACTCTTCGTAACTTCCAACCCCGACAATCTTCAACGCTTACTTTCAACACAAATCAGTCTAATGTGTACGATTGCAAAAATGGTGGCCGCTGAACGATCATCAGAAAATTCCTCAAAGGTTGGCAGTAAACTGTTTTTTTCTGATGATCGCACCCATTGCACTACAAATAACCAAAAAAATGCAATGACATAACTTTTTTACTACCAACAAAAATGTCACCAACAAAACCTACCGCGGTGAGAACGGAGTATACACTCTTGATGAAACATTAATGATATGAGAGGTCACACTAGTTTCAATTCAAATATGCTGGAGTGTTTTTAAATTTTGAATAAACTGCTTGATATGAAGTCGTTGGCCACCTATACGCGTGTTTTTTTTTTTCTTATCGACAGCACCAGCAAGGATTGGGACACATGCCCCCGAGGCTGCCGCCCGGCCTGCACCACCCGATGGGAATCCCGCCGCCGGGAATAAGGCAGATGCCGCCCGGCTTCAATCCCAACAATCTCCCACCTCACTTTCACAGGATGATGCCGCCGCATCCCAATTTCGGCCTTATGTATCCCAACGCCAACATGCAGTTTCCCGTAAGTATTCGAGGAACTCCTTCACGTTTGTTTTGTTTTTCCCTCGAGGGAGAGCGCGCAAGACTTGTGGAAGTATAATATTTAATTCATATAAATTGTACAACGAGTGAAACGAAGTGTTTTTGATTATACTTTGGTCAGTGGATCTCTGCGCGCACGTCGTAGATAGCCGAACCTAGTTTCGACAATATTTTCATGCGTTTACAAGTTAAATGAGGTGCAATAATGTGTGTACGTATGTCGTCCGAAGCGAGAACACTCCTTTTTCGGTAAAGATCTGTTGATCAAACTATACCAATATTTAACTTATAGTCTAGTACGAAATAATATTTATATATACACACATACGGGTTGGTGTTACATCCCGCCACTGATCACAGATGGCGCTTATCTATTCCAATTTATCAACACGCCTCGTTGCTTCATGTTATTCATCCATGAGTGAAGCGTCTACAAACAGCAAAGAGTCATCCAAAGAGTCCCTCTTGGTGCAGTCCGTGGGTTGGCCGGAAAGTGAGGACTCGGATGGGAGGACGTACCAAGGGCCCGTTGAGGCCTACGTGCAGCGGACCTCTCTGCCCTCCCATCGGAACAATCCAGGTCTAGATCCAGAAGTGCTGATTTCCTCACCAGTATGGGAAAGTAAAAACAATTGCAAGTTATCAGATATTGCGCAATTTGCAATGTGTTTGGTAAATTAAAATGTGTTGATAAACAAACGAGACACGATGGTATCGAACGCATACACAAAATAACGAAGATAATCATTCCATGAAATTATTTAATCTGCAAGGAATGGGTAATCAAAATAACAGCCAATGGTGACTAATTATTATTATTATTTATTTATTAACGTATCAACTTTTACAAGACTTACAAGCAGTTTATCTATAATCTAGGATTGTTAAATAGAAACAAATATATGCGTGCATAGCAACTAAAGATATAATATAAATCAAAAAAAACAAATAGAAAAAATGAAGAATAATTGAAGATTAGGCGTGAAATCCTACAAGTTGACGCGGCGAGGTTCGACAGATTCCTGCCGTGAGGCATGCGCCGGCAGCCATGATTAGAGTCGAGACGACGGGAATTGATGTTTTCGTGGAAATGATACCGCCGGAAGTTGCAGCGCGTTGAATGACGGGAGATATGATTCGAAAGGTTCAATCTTGGAATAGAAGGGAGCGATAAATTGGAATAGATAAGCGCCATCCGTGATTAGCGGCGGAGCTACAATTTTTACTTTGTTAACCCCTTAACGCACACTTTTTTAGCGTTACCGTTTAGCGCGCTCAAATTAACACGAGCGGGTACGTTAAAGGGTTAATAACGTTTCGAGTGATGAACACGTATTTTGTAGATTTTTTGCTATAAGGATAAGGAGAGAAATTAGTGTTTTATTCTTCCTCGATTTACGCACTTTAAGCGTTTGACATTCTACGTTTCAAGTAACACGGGAAATTGTAGATAAAGCGCCTCAATCCATCTAATTTCTATTGGCGGTGGAAAGCTCAATCTCTTATGGCCCGGTTCCCATACGTCTTGTCATATCCCTGGGTTTAATCACATATTTGCGGACACTTTGGCACGACACAACGTGCGCACGCGCAGGTAGACACACGATGTTGCCAGATATATAAGGTGTGAGCCATAGAATTTTGTTTCTGAGTTGGCTATGCCTGAGAGAGAGAGAAACATATCAGTCATGTCTGACATTAATTCATTTTTTAAAATCGAATAATAATATGAGACATACCTCATTTATCTCACAGCCAACTCTGAAACAAAATTTTGTGGCTCACGCGATATTAATGGGCGCAGGCGCATATAAATCCGGAGAAATAGAGCGCAAATATGTATTGCATTCAAAAATATACAGATTCAACTAAACAAAAATTTATCTGACATCGTATGATTCAACATTACCGGCTTTGGATGAGGATTTAAGTAAATAGGAATACTTTTGACAACATCGCTTGATTCTTCGCAAGATGAAGAGTTTTTCCAAAAACTTTCAGATGAACCAGTTCAATTTCCCCCCGCCGCCGAGGAACGTGAACCCGCCGAACATCCAGCAGATGGTGCGTCACCAGCAGCAGAACAACAGGAACATCAACAACAACGCCAGGATGGTGGAGAGGCACAAGCAGGAGTACGTGGAGAACAAGGACGAGTACGCCGGCCTGATGACGAACAGGGAGAAGCAGTGGCTGCTGAACATCCAGCAGCTGCAGCTCAACACCGGCACGCCGTATTTCGACGATTACTACTACACGGTAAGTGTGTATTTAAATTACCTTTTGAGCGGGCGCCGTGACCAAGGTGACTTGCCTGTGTGGCGGGTTGGATTTACAATGCAAGCGAAAAGATTGCGCTCGCCGCCGTGTATGATGAATTGTATGCAACCCATTCTGCACGTTTGTGTTTAAAAATAGATGGCCCGCCTATAGCACACAGTTCGCAAAGTACTTACAAATAGACGCTCCCTCTCAAAGTGTGTTAATATATTAGACGATGTCTAATCTTTACAACTATTTGAATTTTATTTCAAAATTCTAAGGATGCCTCAAAATTTTGTTGCGCTACTGCTTGAATGCAGATATTTAGATATTTCAATATATTGCAATGTTTCTACTGCACCTGTATTTTAAACTCACTTGGCAAATCTAAGCACTGTAGAGGTGAAATCTAGATATAAAAATTAATGTTTCTTTGTTTGTCCCGTATGCGTTCCTATAGCATTTATCCGATTGCGTTGAAACTTCCGTAAGTCGTTGTACACATGCCTGTGAAGGTTTCTGAATTAATACAATAGGTGGCGCGCGAGCAGTGCTGACAAGTGAGCATGCCCGTGAAGGTTTCTGAATTAGTAAAATAGGTGGCGCGCGAGTCGTGCCGACAAGTGAGCACTTCAATAAACAGAATTAAAACTTCGAGCGGCAATGCCGGGTACTCATATTAAATATATTATTATATTAAATTGAAGACAACGCGAACGAAGTAGCGGGCAACTAGCTAGTTTAAAATAAATTTGAATCTACGAGCTCTAAACATGTTCCGCTGCTGACGACGCATTCGTTTTAGGTGTTTAAAGAGAGGAAGGCGAAGAATAACAAAGAAAATCAACCCAACTCCGACAGAAACCAAAGGTTTCAGAGGCACAACCACCACAGGAGCCAGGAAAGGCAAGAGAACACCCTCACATCCAGAGTGTACACACCTCTGCAGTTTGAAAACTCACTTGGAAAGTTGCAGGTAAGAATGCTTTCTGCAATCGTTTAATTTTATTGCGTAAACAAAAAAAACTGTTCAAGATTCTGTGATGAAGTCACAGCAGACAAATACTTATCTGACATCTACTGTCGAAAACGGGATACTTTTTGCAATTGTTTAATTTTATTTCGTAAACAAAACATTCTTCAAGATTCTTTGATGAAGTCACAGCAGACAAATACTACTGTTGAAAAAAGGATACTTCTTGCAATTGTTTAATTTTATTTCGTAAATCAAGCTTATGATAAACATTTGTTAACAAAAACGTTGTTCAAGATTCTGCGATGAAGTCATAGCAGACGAATACTCATCCGACATCTGCTGTTGAACTCTAATACTATTTTTCATTGTTTTCATGTTTAGTTCAGACAACTACATCCAGGAAATATATTTACCAACAACAAATTGGGGACAATGCGAACGACAAAACAAAACGCAAGCAAATTTCAAATTCTACATTTTCCTGTTCCACGTAGCAACAGTCGCCGCCGTTCTGTTTCGACCAAAAACAATTACTTATGTTGATAATTTGTCGATCGTATTTTCAGCGTAGATCAGTTTCCGTTTCCCCTCCGATAGACCAAAGAAAATTATTATTCACGTTGAGAACTTGTTTTCAGTGCGGATCGGTGACGGCGCCCAGAAAGATCATCGACATGGACGTGGTGACGCTGGAGAAGGACGCGGAGAACACGCCGACGCGCGACACCCGCAAGACGAAGCAGCTGCTGCTCGAGCTCGAGGGGCTGTACAGCCTGCTGCTGAAGGCGGAGGACCTGCGCAACCCGATGGCCATCGCCAACATGGAGAAGCTGCACGAGCTCAAGCAGAAGCAGCGGCTGCGCGAGCTCGACTTCGCCCTCACGCAGGAGATCAAACAGGAGATCCTGCTGATGCTGCAGCTGGAGAGCGTGCCGCCGCGCGACAACCAGCTCGACCACCTCAACAAGATCATGGCCAGCTTCCTGCAGGAGGAGAAGTTCAACAGCTACTTGAACATTAGAAAGGGAAAGGTGAGTCATCCACAAATGTGCATTAACCCTTTCAGCCCTGGATTATTAAATTTGAAAAAAAAAATTTTTGTTAACCTCTTCACGCCCAGGTTGCCACATGTGGCGACAAGCAAAAAAAAATATTTTAGAAAAAAAAAAAATTACCGCTTTAGCGCCATCTATGGAATATTTTTCATATTTTTTTTCCAAAAATGAGTTTATGACAGTGGAATAATATTTCGTAGAAAACCGTAACAACAACAAAAAAGTTATTTTTCAATAAACCCTAGATTATGCTGTAATCCAATCAAAGTAGCATGGGCGCGAAGTGGTTAATTATATATAGTCTTAAGACCATAAATACCAAATTTGAACTGATTTGATTAATTTGTATAGGAATTAATTAGTGAGGCTTTGTTGATGCGACGTCTATCAATATGGATTGTCATAGTAAGTGGAGACGTGTATATGTTGCGGTGGCAATTGCCACCACCAGGGCCGTAAGGGTTAATACTTTAACTAAATGTCAGGGTGGCAAGAAGTGCAATAAATTGATTTTGATTTGATTTGAATTTATAGAGGAAAATCAAAGTAGAACTTGATTTTTTTTTTATTGGCCAACCAGATTTGGGATTTATTTTTCTTAGGTTCTTTGATTGTTTGGTTGTCCCTGCTGTTTGACATGTTGTAATTGTTTGATTATTTGACAGAAAAGTGCTAATAAAATAAAGTTAAACTTGATTTTTTTTTTATTGGCCAACCAGATCTGGGATTTATTTTTCTTAGGTTCTTTGATTGTTTGGTTGTCCCTGCTGTTTGACATGTTGCAATTGTTTAATTATTTGACAGAAAAGTGGTAATAATATAAAAGAAACCTGTTCTGCCACTTAATCTTTGTGATAGGGTGATTAAGCACGCGGCAACCATGCGGAAAATATAACCTCAAATTAATTTTGAAGGCAAAAGTCAGAATTACAACCAGAGTATCCAACATTATAAAAAAAAATCACCAGATCTAGTTGGCCAATAAAAAAGAACCGAGTGTAAACACCGTTTGCGGTTACTCGTGATAATTGTAAAGTGTCGATCCCGCGCTTTAGTAATCTTCAAATTACTTTTCTACATTCAATTTTAATAATCTTACATTCTTGCTGCTTCAAAAAAGGAATCTGCAACCTCCGATCTCTGCTCTGGATGCCGAGAGACTAATTTAATTGCTGCTTTGTTTTGCAGATGTTACTGCTGCGAGTTTTACCTTACCTGACGGCGGAAACGTTCGTGGGCCATTTCAGCGAGCTCTGGATGAAAGTTTTGCTGAGCCTGCCGCTGATTGGACGAAGGGACACCTTGGGCGATAACATTTTGCCCAGGCTGCACCCGTATTTCAAAAGGTAAGTCGTGTCTGAATGGCGAAAGCTTAAGTTAAAAAAAATGCTTTAATATACACGCCTAATTGTCAAGCAACCCAATATACACGCCTAGTTGCCTAGCAACACAATGTACACGCCTAATTGTCAGGCACCCCAATATACATGCCTAATTGCTTGGCAACCCAATATACACGCCTAATTGCCAGGCAACGTACTTGCAGGAATACCGATAAGGTAAGCCAAGAGATTTGTTGAGTTGGGCATCGTTAAAAATTTAAATGTCACCAGATGGATGTGCTCATATTGGAAATCGTTACATTGTTTTGATTGCGCTCAATAATAATAATTGTTGTTTCAGATATATACAA
Organism: Ocypus olens; assembly: GCA_910593695.2. Taxonomy (NCBI): domain Eukaryota; kingdom Metazoa; phylum Arthropoda; class Insecta; order Coleoptera; family Staphylinidae; genus Ocypus; species Ocypus olens. Next base: position 49,666,308 of record OU343061.1, read on the forward strand.
ACCAGCAAAATGTCGGACGTATTGGATATAGTCTCCAGCTTGACTGAGGTTCCTCGAGCGGAAAATAGCAGGAGCACGCCGCTCAGCCATCAAGGCCGAGCGCCGCTTCATTTTGTAGTTTCGAACAAGGTAAGTTTTTCGGTTCTGTTAAAAAACATCGGAGAGCACTTTTGTGATGCACAAAACGATGTTATAAAGTACAGGAATATGTCTTATTTTTGTATTCGCTGTGAAAATACTTTTTTTCATAAACGGGAGAGAAAATCGATTTCTCAGCTGTCAAAATCGCGAGAGAAATAAGAGAGGTTCCATTTTTTATTGCACTTGTCAAGGCCTTTTTTCTAGGTTAGGTTTTAGAAACGAACGTAAAATTATCTGCAACTTTGTTTTTTTCTGTCTGTCATAATAACTGAGATATATTTGAAAAAATTGACACTTTTTTACATTTTTAAAATATCTAGTTACCCTTCACTTTTTTGAAAACTTTGAAAGTGTTGTTTTTTTAGGCTCGTAAAACTGCACTTCTTTGTCCATTAAACCGTTTCTCTATCTCTCATAGTTTCCGAGATCCCCATAGAAAACATCGAAAAAAACTCACCCTGTATATCTCGGGAGAGAATGCTATTTTTCACTCGGTGCGTTGTACCTCAGAAAAATCAAGCATTTCTCTCCCTTAATCCATAACCTACCATTTTCACTGTTATCGCGGACAGATTAATGTAATGTTACCATTTCCGAATCCAGTTTGGAGTGTCGGCACTATCGACGATGCTAGTAAAAACCGAATACCTAATGTCGTCGGACAACGTCACCGAGAAGCAGGCGAGCGACTGGTCGGGCTTCGTGGCGGCCTGGGCGGACCTGAGCGGCGGCAAATCCCCCGTGGCGAGCCCCATCGAGCTCATCCCCCGGCAGACCTTCATCAAGCACATGAACCGAATACCGGCCCTCCCCGAGGACAAGAAGAAGCTGCTCGAGAAGTCCTACGTCGACGTAAATTGATAAGTTAGCGCAGACCACATTTCTTTTGTTAATTTTTAAGGAGGATTTTTAGGGGCCCGGCCCGCGACGGCTTTTGTCTATTTTTTCTTTTTTATTACCCTAAGTATACACTCACACCGCGCCGACTGTAATATGTTTCTCGAAAAAGTGGTGCTCCCCTCCCCCCCACACACCGGGCCGGCCGCAGATTTACAAATTACGCTTTCGATTTTTTATTGTTGAAGGAATCTCGCGTGCAAGAAGTAAGAAAAATTCGTTATCCTGTTTGGGAAAAGCTGAGTGTTTTAGCTGTTATATATTTTTTATCGTATTTGTAAATTAATATATAAATTTAGGAACGTTGTTTTCTAGCCGAGACTTGATTGTACATTTTCTTTTTATTTTTTTAAGTACTAAAATATATAATATATATTTTTTATTACGGAGCAACAATTGACGATTGACTTCCTTTACTTATTACTTCATTATTATCACGATTTCTGTAATTTATTTTTTACGAGCCGAGTTTTTATTTTAGGACTAATGCATGAATAATATGTTTACGGAAAACTGCATTAGCTTGAGAAGATGGAAGTATATTATTATATTGAAATATATTGAAATATTAAACAATAAATTTGATTTAATTTTACAGCCTGTTGTAATTGATGTATAAATTAATTCAAGGAGAAAGTTATTTATATAATTACATCGTTAAACACAGTTACACTGCAGATATGTTTATCACGACACTGCTTCTATTGGTTACAATACCCATTCTTACAACCCTCGGTTTATTTTACGTAAAAATTAATCGACAGCTGGTATTACCAAAAACACAATGCCACACTTGCATGGTGCGGAAAGTAGCCGTCGTCACGGGAGGAAATCGAGGTTGTTTTCTTCGTAAATTTGTGTCGCAACGCTTACGTTCACATTTGCAGGTATGGGTTACAGTGTGGCTTTAGATTTTGCAAAACGCGGAGCTAGAGTGATTCTGGCGTGCAGGAATACGGAAAAGGGCGAGGAAGCCAGGCGAAGGATCACTGACGCAACTGGTAATTCGGACGTGGTGGTGAAACATTTAAATCTGGCCTCGTTTAAATCGATCAGAACGTTCGCATTCAAGGTGCTGAAGACTGAAAATAAATTGGACTTGCTCGTTAATAATGCCGGTGTACTTAAACCCAACAGTATTACCGAGGATGGGTTTTACACTACTTTACAAGTTAATGCTTTGGGGCCTTTCTTGTTAACGTATCTACTTCTGGGTAATGATCAGTTAATACTATACACAGTATGTTCAGTGAATATTCATTGACATTTGACAATTAATTAATTAATTAATTTAGAGAAACACATCATTTGCTTTCCTTTAATTTAAATCTCGGGCAAATGTGTGTTAAATATACTAACTGGCCATCAATTATTTGTGGAAGTCGCCTAATGAGATCCTATGATTGTTGCTTTAGTCACCCTGAAGCGCCATTAATTGCGTCCCAATAAATAAGGCAAATGGTAACGCTTAGAGTTGGGCAGTAATTTTTTTTTAAATCTTCAACTTTTACAGATTTATTAAAATCAACACGCAACAGCAGAGTAATCAATGTAACAACTTTAGAGGGCACACGATACGCATCGGCCCTTCCAAATTTCATCGACACCAACGACAACGTATTCTCCTACATCAGGAACTACAACAACGGCAAGAAATGCCTAAACCTGCTGATGCTCGAAATGGCCGAACGTTTAAAGTACACAAACGTCTCCGTTCACTTTTCCTTGCCAAGACTGTGCACCACCGATTTTCACTTCTACGACAACATGCTGCGTCCCCTCGAATTAATCAAAAAACACATTTGTTTTTACTTCTTTCACTTGGTAAGGAATTTTTCGTTTTTATTAGGGCGCCAGTACAGGTGTTGTTGTTCCAGTCTCCCGATGAATCCGCCTTGAACACAATCTTCTGCGCTTTGTCTGATGATCTGTCGCAAAAAACGGGGGTGTTTTACAGGGATTGCAAAGAATATGAAATGAAAGATGATGCGGATGTTCTTGAATTGCAGCGAAATACTTGGACTCGGATTTTGGAAGATCTTGATTTAATTGACGATGTCAATTAATTAACATACACCTATAAAACATCTATTTTTTGTACGGGGAAGGTAGAAACATTAACAAACCTTACTTAATTGTTTATTATTAAACCATTAATTCCTCTTTAAATCGCTATTAACCCTTTGCACTCGTATGCCAACTTATAGTCACCAAAATACGTTTTGTCACTAATAAATACGAGTGCAAAGGGTTAAAATCAAGTCAACCGATAATAATAATCATAATAATGGTCTTCAATTCTCTCTTAAATTACAATTAAATACAATAAGAAAGAAAGTCATAATAAAAATAAGTATTCTTCTAAACTATACAATTTAATTAAAACGCAAATATGTGAATGATTTAATGCACCTGCAACAAGTGAGGTCTCAAATTTATTTATGCAATTCTTTTCACATAAGAACTTAAATTAGTTTTAAACTTCTTAAAAAAATTGCAACGGTAATATTTATTATTCCGCGGTTTTATCAAACATTTCTTTGAACAAGAAGGATTAAAAGCCTGACAGAGATTTAAAGTTTCAAAATCGTACCTCGGAATTACGAATTCAAACTTCGCTTAATTACCGCTGCCTCCGCGCCATCTACCGGACGATAGCCGAACTACCAAGTGCGTTTTGCCGGCAGCGCCAAAACACTCGAACTTTATACTTATAATCAAAATGTAAAAATCCAGCAATGAGTTGTACATGAAATCATAGATTATTTAATTCTGAATCGAATGATGTATAAAATAGCTTAAGAAATTTGACGGTTTTCGAGTAATTTCTAAATTAAAATTTAGCACGGACAACATGTCGGTAATGCAGTTTACTGTAATGCGTAATATTTGAATACAACGTATTTTGCAATAATTTTCAACTAAATAAGAATCAAAATGACTAGTTAATAATTATTCATTTTTTATCTTGTATAATTCATTACATTATTAGCAATCCTAATAAATATACACCCGCACCCTCTGTTATCGCGAGGCTGAATTAGTGAACTATTTTATATTTACTTCAACATTAATTCAATAATTAGAGATTATATACAAACATAGTGAGAATGGTACCATGAACAAATTGACTTGTTATTGGTTACATTTTTCAAATAAAATGCTTTAATACCTATACACGTCTAATTGTTAGATTTACAGTAAACTGAATTACCGATACTTGCTCCTGGTATATTTCAATTAGTAAATTACTGAAAAACTACTAAGTTTTCTTTTACACATCATTCGATATTCAAAATGAAATATTTTATCGTTTGATGTACTGGATATTTACATTTTAATTTCGAGTTTTCGCGGAATCACTTGGCAATTCAGACGTCGTCCGGTAGATGACGCGGCAGCTGCCGGCATTTTGTGAAGTTTGGGCTTTTAAAAGCTCGTAGCTCGTAATTTTGATAATTACAACGTTAAATTTAAAAAAGCTAAAATTCATTACTGGATATTAACCTTTTAATTTGCGTTTTGACGCTAACCGCGATCACGTGGCAGTTTAGATGTCGTGCGGTAGATGGCGCGGCAAAAGTCGAAATGACGGCTCTTTTAAAAGCTTGCAACTCGTAACTATGAGGGATGATTTTGATAATGTTTCTTCTTCCAGTGGCTCTACAACCCTGGGTGGGTCTTGGCCTATTCCACCACAAGTCAAATTTGATAAATACAACGTTAAATTTAATGGAAAATGGTAAGTGCGAATGATGTCGCAGGTTTTTCATTAAATTTAACGTTGTGTTTATCAAATTTGGCTAATAGCCAAATTTAAATTTTTTAATAATAGATATTAATTCAAATTTGATGTAAGTTTTATATTCAACATTAAGAAAATTTAGTGTTTTTTTTGTCTGATACAACACGAACGAGATAAAAAGAGAATGTTTTTTACATGGGGTATTTCCATGACTTCATCTGAGAAAAGCGTACACAAATTCCAACTTCATAATTTTTATTTATTGAAAAAGGTCTATTATCACCAAATATAAATGTAAATACTTAAAGGAATTTTTATACATAAATTCCATCCTTAAATAAATAAATTACTAATGTTTAATCAGCCTGTAAAGGTTATCCCGAAATTCGGAACAGAGCAGCGGCTCCAGCGGCTTCTTCAAACAGATGATATCCTTAAGGACCTGCGGCACGTCCAGCTGCTGCACCCCGTTGTAATACTGAAAGTACGTTTTGTCCACGTGCCGGCGTAAATTTTGCCGGATCACGTCCCTGCTCATCTGCAGCAAAGTCTTCACCTTCGTGGTGTCCCTCCCGTAATCGAAGGAGTAAAACGGACAGCAGAGGCGCGTCAGGTAATTCGAAAACGGGACGAAGTTCAAAATCTCCACGTTAACGACCATGAACGCCTCCAGTTCTTCGTTGAAACCGTAGTGCGTGTACACCTCGAACAAATCCTCCGCCAAAATACGGTTGCTGATCGTCAGCAGGGTGTATATGACGCGCAGCCGGTCTTCTTTCTCCACCTTCAGAAGCAGAAATGCCCTCACTAAATCCTCGTACAGTCCGTGCGGGACCGCCTCCTCGACGAGGTAGAACTTGTACTTCGAGGAGAGAATCATGTAGAGGTTGTGGAGAAACTCGGCCTTGGGAAGGTTGTTGTTGTTCAAGTACTTGCGCAGGAATAATTGCTGCGTGTGCAGGACGTAGCTCTTGTTGCAGTGTTTCCAGATGTATCTGAAGAGCTGGGGATGCGTGTACGTTAAGGACAAAGACAGGCAGGAATTGCTGGGGATGGAATAGCTGACATCGGCGGCGTACTCTATCAGATCCTTCGCTTTCGGGCTGGCGCGGTTCAGGGCGCACATCAGGACGGAGTAGCGCGTGTCCGGGGAGATCTCGTTGAAATCGGTCACGTAGGGCAACATCAGCTCGACCACAGCGTCCGAGGCCTTGCGCACCGCGTACATAAAGCTCGAGTCGGACAAGCAGCCGTGCTTTAAATTAACGTCGGCGCGGTAGTACAGGAGCATGGAGATCAGTTCCACTTGTTCGGCGTCGGTGAACCTTTTCCCGTACATTATGTTGTAGAAGACGGTCATGCCCCTGTGGTCGAACACGTTGGGGTTGGCGCCGGCCTCGAGGAGGATCTTGGCGTACTCGTACGCCGTCTCGTACGACTGCCTGACGAGGTGGTACAGCAGGGGGGTCTCGTCGAGGTGGTTCCTCGCGTTCAGGTTGGCCCCCGTGCCCGCGATGATCTTCAGCATTTCCGCGTCCTGCACCATGTGCGCGGCGCTGTCGCCCTCGTGGTTCTGCGCGTTGATGCGGACGCATTTCGATGCCAGAAGTAGCTTCACCACATCATGGCTGAAAGATGAGGAAAATGAGGTATTTTTTTTTATTTCTGGAAAATAATTGACATCCCTAAGCTGGAAACAAACTTGAATTGTGGGAAGTGAATTAAAAAATTTCTAAAAAATTTATCACTCGTGGAATTGTCTTCAAAATTTGCAAATCCACTTACAAATGACGTATTTTTGACATATTAGAAAATAATTGACATCCCTAACGTGGAAGCATAATGGCAACACTTAAAAGTTGAATTGCAGGAAATTAAATATCCATCTCGTGATTAAAAAATTTCTAAAAAATTTATCACTCGTGGAATTGTCTTCAAAATTTGCAAATCCACTTACAAATGACGTATTTTTGACATACTGGAAAATAATTGACATCCCTAATTTGGAAGCAAAATGGCAACACTTAAAAGTTGAATTGCGGGAAATTAAATATCCATCTCGTGATTAAAAAATTTCTAAAAAATTTATCACTCGTGGAATTGTCTTCAAAATTTGCAAATCCACTTACAAATGATGTATTTTTGACATATTAGAAAATAATTGACATCCCTAACTTGGAAGCAAAATGGCAACACTTAAAAGTTGAATTGCGGGAAATGAAATATGCATCTCGCAATTAAAAAATTTCTAAAAAATTTATCACTCGTGGAATTGTCTTCAAAATTTGCAAATCCACTTACAAATGACGTATTTTTGACATATTAGAAAATAATTGACATCCCTAACTTGGAAGCAAAATGGCAACACTTAAAAGTTGAATTGCGGGAAATTAAATATGCATCTCGCGATTAAAAAATTTCTAAAAAATTTATCACTCGTGGAATTGTCTTCAAAATTTGCAAATCCACTTACAAATGACGTATTTTTGACATATTAGAAAATAATTGACATCTCTAACTTGGAAGCAAAATGGCAACACTTAAAAGTCGAATTGCAGGAAATTAAATATGCATCTCGTGATTAAAAAATTTCTAAAAAATTTATCACTCGTGGAATTGTCTTCAAAATTTGCAAATCCACTAACAAATGACGTATTTTTGACATACTGGAAAATAATTGACATCCCTAACTTGGAAGCAAAATGGCAACACTTAAAAGTTGAATTGCAGGAAATTAAATAGGCATCTCGTGATTAAAAAATTTCTAAAAAATTTATCACTCGTGGAATTGTCTTCAAAATTTGCAAATCCACTTACAAATGATGTATTTTTGACATACTGGAAAATAATTGACATCCCTAACTTGGAAGCGAAATGGCAACACTTAAAAGTTGAATTGTGGGAAATTAAATAGGCATCTCGCGATTAAAAAATTTCTAAAAAATTTATCACTCGTGGAATTGTCTTCAAAATTTGCAAATCCACTTACAAATGACGTATTTTTGACATACTGGAAAATAATTGACATCCCTAACTTGGAAGCAAAATGGCAACACTTAAAAGTTGAATTGCAGGAAATTAAATATGCATCTCGCGATTAAAAAATTTCTAAAAAATTTATCACTCGTGGAATTGTCTTCAAAATTTGCAAATCCACTTACAAATGACGTATTTTTGACATATTAGAAAATAATTGACATCCCTAACTTGGAAGCAAAATGGCAACACTTAAAAGTTGAATTGCAGGAAATTAAATATGCATCTCGCGATTAAAAAATTTCTAAAAAATTTATCACTCGTGGAATTGTCTTCAAAATTTGCAAATCCACTTACAAATGATGTATTTTTGACATACTGGAAAATAATTGACATCCCTAAGCTGGAAACAAAATGGCAACACTTGAAACTTGAATTGCGCCATCTCGCGATTAAAAAAAGAGATGTGACAACAGGACAATTTCGCGCATGCGTATTTTTCAGTATCATAACCTGCAAAATTACCCCAATTTGGCGAAGACGGTGTTGCCAGGGCAAGAAAATGAGTTGCCGTTTAGAAATGAAAAAAATAAACAATGTAAAAACGATGGACAGTTTGACAACCGCTGGACTTTGATTAGTTCAAAATTCGTCCGCGAGAGGGCAGATTTCTACATTTGAACCAAAAGTAGAGTAAATTTCCGCAAGAAATAAGGTAGCCACCATAAATGGGGGTTTACAGTATGCGACATCCAAATTTGTTCAGTAATAACTGAAATTATTAATAGAACTAAGGTGTACACTTCCTAAACACTATTCCCTGTCGTGTTTATCAAAGCTGAAACGTTACCCGATAACGGAATGAGTCAAACGAAAAGAAAACAACGAATCTTAAATGTCGACTAATGACAGAATGACTCAAAGATGTTATGAAAGAAAACTATAACAGATAACAGATAACGGAATGAGTCAGACATGTTATTAATGAAAACTACAGAGCCGTGAAGATAACTGATAATGCGATGAGTCGCGAGTTATTTTTAAACACGCTCGGAAAACAAACAAACCTGTTGCCGAGGACTGCGATGTGCAGGTAGGTGTTGCCCGAATTGTCCACCCGGTTGACTTCCACCTTCCCTTTTGCCAGCACCTGCGTGGCCGCCTCCATATCATTTCTCGCACAAGCCACGTACAGCGGTGTGAAGTAGCAGGGATCCACGTAATCGAAGAAGTCCTGAAATGATTAATAATTACGGGTCGAAACTTGCGAAATAATCAACATGGCGATACACATCCACAAACAGTTTTGAGTGCCGAGTTTTTAATACTAGCACGGCTCCTTAAGTTTTCTAGTGTTATTTAACCACAAAACGCACACTTTTTTAACTCGAGTGCGTATGTTAAGGGGTTAATTAGCAAGTTTTGGAAACTCAACTTATCATTATTACAACTTGAAGATTAAACAATTTGTGTGTGACTGTGTTATCAACTATTAATTATTTTATTAATTTAAAAATCGCTTGTTTACAAACGTAAGCAGCTCATGAAATGTACCTAACCTAACCGAGTGATTTGAAGTTTCAAAAAAAAACAAGTTATCCAAGCTTATTTCTAATTTGTGAAATGGTGAAAAATTCAAAAATCGCCCGATTTCTTACCTCAGCCTCAATCGAATGCATCGATCCCGTACTGATCGAACGCTCTTCTTCCTCGTTGTTGATTTCGGCGCTCATTTTTATTTACCAGAATTTGTTACTCTCGCAAATACCTACATAACTTCTATTTTCCTCACGAGACAATTTTTACCCCGCACTTTTTGATATTTACCAAGCCCAAAACGCAGGTCTCTACCAGCGATGAAATACCTTCTCAGAATGACGTCTTGCGTCCATTGAATAACGTTAGTAAGAAATGTCGCGTTCGTTGCCGTTCGACGTTAGATGTCGCCACTGAATCATAGAGGGATGAAGAAAAGATGTGTAAGTGAGAAACTCCTCGCGGGAGCTTATTATCAGTTTTTTTTTTAGAGAAAAATAATGAAAACAGTGAAACTAAACTCAGTGTTTTAATTAAAATATAATTAAGTGAGAGAGTAATGAATCATTATCAATTATACCCAAAGTGGGTTTCGCGTTTGCGGTAACAATTTATAGATGGCGCTCCAGAGAAAATTCGCGGTGCGGAACGTCGGTGGCCTCACGAGATATTTTTTGATATTTACGAAGCCCAAAACGTTGAATAAAATACGTTTTTCGCCTGCCTCCAACGAAACCATATATTTCGGCCATAAAAATCGGGCCGAAACTACGATTTAGCGTATCTAGGGCCGAAAAAATAGATAACCTTCCGCGGAATATGAGTAGGCTATGCAAAAATCTGACAGTGACAGTTCAATGGTGCGCGATATAAAATTTCCTGAAACACTGGTTTTACTTAAGGCGGGCGAAAAAATATCGAGTGTAACTCATGCCGAAATGCTTTAGCAACCCTTCACTTTTAGCAACCCTCGCTCCCTTCGCTCGCTCGTGCTGCAAAAAGCGGCGGGTTGCTAAAGCCCATTTTCGGCCCTTGATACACTATACACTATTTCAGAATCACGTCTTGCGTCCATTGGATAACATTACCAAGATATTTGTTACTATTCAAGATGCCGCCACAGAATCATTTGAAAGAGTGGTAAAGAAAGGATGTCTAAACATTGCCAATGAAACCTAAAGTGGGTTTTGCGTTTGAGGGAGCAATTCATAGATGGCGCTCCAGAGAAAATTCACGGCGCGAAACGTCAATAGCCTCACGAGATAATTTTTACACGCCATTTTTCGATATTCACGAAGTCCAAAACGTTTCGACTATACCTCATTTAATAACCAGGCGGACTAAATCAAATTCTACCCGCGAAAATACGTTGTTTTGATTGGCTAAACGGGCACCGTTTTTACACAGGCGCAAATTGCTTAAAACAGTAATGGCCGCTGTTATGATCAGCTGATTAGTTGTGTCTCACCGGTTCTACGTGTTTCGCCTCAGTATTTGTGTTTTTGGCGTTATTTCTCCCGTTGCTAGTGTAAGAATCGGTTCTTTTAAGAACCCATCCCGCGATTTTCCTGGAAATAGTTATATTATTTTCAACTATGGATATACACCCTGCATAAGTTCGGTGTCTCATACTTATTTTAATTAATATTTTAATATTACATACTAAATTACTGTCTATATAATCAAGAAAGTTTGTTTAGAATTAATTTATGCTTTGTTATAATCGTTAAATGAATGTTATTGGTAAACGAATTTTAAATAATTTGATTTTTACCGTCGAAACATTTCTGGTTACTTTCTGGTAACTTTTTATAGTGTAAATGTGGCTTTCACCTTTAGTCCGCCTGGTTATTAAATGAGGTATAGCAATGAAATACGTTTTGAATAACATTAGTAAGATACTCCGCATTAGTTCTGTTCAAGGTTAGAGTCGCCACAGAATCATTTAAAGAGCGCTAAAGAAAAGATGTGTAATTATTGTCAACAACACCTAAAGTCAGTTTTGCGTTTGAGGTGTCGATTTATAGATGAGAGTTTAAATAAATGCCGTTCCTGTAATATAAAACGGTTTTATTTCGTAGAATTATAAAAAATACATTGCTGTTTTAACATTCAGCATTAACATACATTTCGGATAAATAGAATAACAGAATTCGAATTCCTCATCAATACGATAATTTTCTTAGTGGACATATTTGAATACCACAAATTCCACATCAATACAAAAATAATTTTCTCATTTCAACATATTCGAATACCCCATTTACAGGAACGTCAGTCTTAATATTCACTCCCCCGGCAGAAGCGTGCCGTCACCAAAAGTCATCAGCCGCTAATGGTCCACCGGTGTACCATATGCATTTAATAAAGGTAAGATTTCCAAATTTTTCTTTTTTTTTTTCAAAATCAGCACAATTTGACATTACTGATGTAAAAATGCGGTTATGCCCAAAATAATACAAATAATGCCAATTTTTTTTTTAATTGGACATACGTGTTACATATGGAAACAGCGCCATTTTAGTTTATGACTTGAGCGACAAATATTTTACTTTAAAAATTCTAGAAATAATTTCAATACATTAGTAAGCGGTTAGATAATTTTTTCGATGGATCCAAATGACGAATGTAATAAAAACTTACTTTTTAGTAAGAAAAATTTAGTGTAGGGGGAGTTGATATTAACTAATAATTAAATTCCTTCTTAAAATTAACCTTGATTCCGCAAAGCATTTAAGAAACCCTGTAATGCAATACATACACAGTGAGCCAAAAAAACCGGTACAAATTGGAAATATTCATATTTTCAAGAATAATTAACACATTATATATAGCTTTGAAAAACAAATTGCTTACGCTAAAATAACTAATAGCATTTTTGTAAAGTTTTTTTATCGAGGATGAAGGGAGTTTATAACGTACCGCAGCGTCGCATTTGTCGATGTAAAAAGTGTTACATGATTTGTTTTTGTTTTCTACTGAATCTCGGGCATTAGCATCATTATGTTATCCTATTATTGGACATCTTGATGGATAATAAAACCCATTATTATTATTAGCAGTCACTTCTATCAGTCCACGTACAGTACGTATTTCTGAAAGGATAGAAGAAGTTCATGCAAGAAGATGCTCCAGGCACAAGTTTATGTCTTTAACAGGTTCGCTGCCACCGACGCGCTAGTGCGTCCAACTTTATACTTGCGTATGTGCAATCCCAATTGCAGTGGCAGCGAACGTGTTAAAGCAAAAATTTAAAAAATTGACCTTTTCACTGTTATATTAATTATTTAAAAATATCGAAACGAAAATATAGGAGAATACAAAACTACTTTGGCCCACTATTATTGCTTATTTAAAAGTATTAATAGCTCACGTAGATATATGAGAATACGAAACCGTTTTTACCTGCCCCGCTGTGTACGCGCTTAACCTTAAAAAAATTTAATACTCGGAAGACCAGTCTTCGTCGTCGTCGCTCTTTGGAATGTTCAGGTGTATTACGGTGGGCATTATCCGGCCGCTCTGCGTTTCCTGCTGATCCGGATAGAGGGGCATCTTTTTATCGCAGGTCAGCAGGTGCGCGTCGTACTGCTCCTTGTCGAGGAACTTGTGCAGGGCGTAGAACGGGCAGGTGAAGTGGTTCGGGTGGTTCAGGGCGCACTTGATCACGTGCTTCTGGAGTCTGTCCGACGTGAGGACGTGCAGGGGATTGAGCGGGCAGCGCACCAGTTTCACCGGGGGTTTGAACGGCCTGAAAAATTATACATCTCGATTGTTGAGAGTGATAGTCTGATCGAAACAAGATTGTGATACGAAGCTGAGGGAATTTTGTTACAAATGTTTACTTTACTGATGGACTTGATTTATTCTCTTATAAATGACCCCCCTGTTTAAGAAACACTGAAAGAGCCCAAAGCTTTCATGCGACTGCCGAATAACGTTAAAGTGGAGAGAGTCTTGTTAATAAATGAATCGAGCGCAAACTTTGGTCGAATTGAGGTTAGCTTTGATTGTGTTTTGTCGAATGTATCGAAGCGGAAGAGTTGATAAATTCCGGGGAAATTTTTCCCTAATAAGCATTTGATAATTAGAAATGGTGAATGTTCAACAATTCCAACTAATAATTACGTTGGTGCAGTGTACACAGTAATAATTATAGTAGTGAAGAAATACTTACATCTCGTGTTTTATTAGCAGCGATTAAACAAACTAAACAAAGCAAAACTGTTGAATTGTTTACGTGCAAAGGCGTCTTCCTGTGTGCATTCGCGATAAATGATATAAACAATTGTACCGACTATAGAATGTTCATTATTGGTGTTAGTTGGGTTGCTGACAAAATTTTAAAATAATTGTAAGTACACAATCCTTCATAGAATGTTCATTATTCAGCGCCGGCTAGTAGATTTCCATTGGTGAGGCAAAAACAAAGATACTTGTGCTGCAATACTTACTCTAATCAAGGAAGCAAATATTCTGTTGCTTTTCGGTCATTGTATTACCACCTCTTGTTCCTCGGCCGTACCAGAAAAAAACCCGCGAACCGTCACTGGTGCAAAGCCCATTTTTCCATAAAAAATATGCCTCCTTCAAAACACTGTGGTGATAACTTAGGCAACACATTCTATGCGGTTTACTTTTTTTATTTGGTGACAAATTAGACAACACATTTGATGCTGTAAGTTACGTGTTTGCTTTTAACTTTTAGGTTTTAGCTTTGTGTTACCGTCTGACAAATCATAAATTCTCGGCCTGCACGTACAAAACCCAGTTTTCCATAAAAAGTGTGCCTCGTTCAGAAACATTACTGCTGTAACTTAGGCAACACATTCTACACTTTGCTTTTTTATGTTTGGTGACAATTTACGCAACCCATTCGACAGTGTAAGTCATTAAACAGCAATATGTTACGTGATTGCTCTTACAACACACCAGCGGCGGCTCGTGGATGTTCGGCGCTGAGGCAACGGAAGAAAGTTTCACCGAAAAAGCAACGGAATATTTGCTTCCTCTATAAGAGTTAGTACAGTACGAGCGGCATCTTCGGTTTTGCCTCACACGGTGACAAACAACAATGGGCAAAACATTCAACGCTTTAAGTAATAAAACGGAAATATTTGACATGTTTTCTCTTACCACACACGGTGACAAATCGTAAATTCTTACCTGCACGTGTAAAACCCATTTTTATATAAATGTGACTCCTTCAGAAACATTGCTGCTTTAACTTAGGCAACACATTCTACGCAGTTTGCTTTTTTACGTCAGGTGACAAATTAGGCAACACATCCGACACTGTAAGTCTGTTCTACCTTACACGGTCACAAATCATGAATTCTTGCCTGCACGTGCAAAACCCATTTTTCTATAAGAAATGTGCCTCCTTCAAAAATCCTACCGATCAAAATACCTACAATTGTTTTTTACGAAAGCAAAATGCGCACTTTCAACTAGATTTTTTCAATTTTCCCGAAATCCCTTCGATGAATTTGAATATATTCTTCAGAAAACATTCCAAACATGTATTGCTTTAAAACCCAGAAATAGGTTATCACTAGTTTTCCCGGAATTTTCCATCAAAATTGGTGCTTTACAAAATACGCACTTTCGACTAAATTTCTTCAATTTTCCCGAAATCCCCTCCAAGAATTTGAATACATTTTTCAGGAAACATTTTAGGCATCTGTAGCTATAAAACAAAAGAACAATCTAACATTAGGTCATCACTAGTTTTGCCAGAATTTTCCATCAAAATTGGTGCTTTGCAAAATGTGCACTTTCGACTAAATTTCTTCAATTTTCCCGAAATCCCCTCCAAGAATTTGAATACATTTTTCAGGAAACATTCTAGACATCTGTAGCTATAAAACAAAAGAAAAATATAAAATTAGGTCATCACTAGTTTTGCCAGAATTTTCCATCAAAATTGGTGCTTTGCAAAATGCGCACTTTCGACTAAATTTCTTCAATTTTTCCGAAATCCCCTCCAAGAATTTGAATACATTTCTCAGGAAACATTCTAGATATCTGTAGCTATAAAACAAAAGAAAAATCTAAAATTAGGTCATCACTAGTTTTGCCAGAATTTTCTATCAAAATTGGTGCGCACTTTCGACTAAATTTCTTCAATTTTCTCGAAATCCCCTCCAAGAATTTGAATACATTTTTCAGGTAACATTCTAGACATCTGTAGCTATAAAACAAAAGAAAAATCTAAAGTTGGGTCATCACTAGTTTTGCCAGAATTTTCTATCAACATTGGTGCGCACTTTCGACTAAATTTCTTCAATTTTTTCGAAATCCCCTCCAAGAATTTTAATACATTTTTCAGGAAACATTCTAGACATCTGTAGCTATAAAACAAAAGAAAAATCTAAAATTGGGTCATGACTAGTTTTGCCAGAATTTTCCATCAAAATTGGTGATTTGCAAAATGCGCACTTTCGACTAAATTTCTTCAATTTTCTCGAAATCCCCTCTAAGAATTTGAATACATTTTTTACGAAACATTCCAGACATCTGTAGCTATAAAACAAAATAAAAATCTAAAATTGGGTCATCACTAGTTTTGCCAGAATTTTCCATCAAAATTGGTGCTTTGCAAAATGCGCACTTTCGACTAAATTTCTTCAATTTTCCCGAAATCCCCTCCAAGAATTTGAATACATTTTTCAGGAAACATTCTAGACATTTGTAGCTATAAAACAAAAAAAAATCTAAAATTAGGTCATCACTAGTTTTGCCAGAATTTTCCATCAAAATTGGTGCTTTGCAAAATGCGCACTTTCGTCTAAATTTCTTCAATTTTCCCGAAATCCCCTCCAAGAATTTGAATACATTTTTTAGGAAACATTCTAGACATCTGTAGCTATAAAACAAAAGAACAATCTAAAATTAGGTCATCACTAGTTTTGCCAGAATTTTCCATCAAAATTGGTGCTTTGAAAAATGCGCACTTTCGACTAGATTTCTTCAATTTCCCCGAAATCCCCTCTAAGAATTTGAATAAATTTTTCAGAAAACATTCCAGACATATGTAGCTATAAAACAAAAGAAAAATCTAAAATTAGGTCAGTTTTGCCAGAATTTTCCATCAAAATTGGTGCTTTGCAAAATGCGCAATTTCGACTAAATTTCTTCAATTTTCTCGAAATCCCCTCCAAGAATTTGAATACATTTTTCAGGAAACATTCTAGGCATCTGTAGCTATAAAACAAAAGAACAATCTAAAATTAGGCCATCACTAGTTTTGCCAGAATTTTCTATCAAAATTGGTGCGCACTTTCGACTAAATTTCTTCAATTTTCCCGAAATCCCCTCCAAGAATTTGAATGCATTTTTCAGGAAACATTCTAGACATCTGTAGCTATAAAACAAAAGAATAATCTAAAATTAGGTCATCACTAATTTTGCCAGAATTTTTCATTAAAATTGATGCTTTGCAAAATGCGCACTTTCGACTAAATTGCTTCAATTTTCCCGAAATCCTCTCCAAGAATTTGAATACATTTTTTAGGAAACATTCTAGACAACTGTAGCTATAAAACAAAAGAACAATCTAAAATTAGGTCATCACTAGTTTTGCCAGAATATTCCATCAAAATTAGAGATTTTCTCAGGAACGTAGACAAATTACACATTTAATGTCCAGTCTATATTTTGCAAAATGCACAATTTCAATTATTGTCGTTGTTGTTAGGCAACACATATTACATTAAGGGAACACTTTTTGTCCTAGTCCGGAAACTGAATAGTTTTTAATTGTCTTTTTAAATTAATTATTAAAACATCAACTCATTTCCATGTTTTCTTTGGCCGGCAAAAGATGGTATGTGATACAGGCATGGAAATTAACTCCACAGACCAGTGACGGTTCGTGGGGTTTTTTCTGGTACGGCCGAGGAACAAGAGGTGGTAACACAGATAGGTGCGGACACGCAGCCAGCTGTTTCTGCAACTGATCCTACCTATCTGTATTGCCACCCTTGTTACCTCGGTTGTACCAGAAAAAAACCCGCGAACCGTCACTGCCACAGGCTATTAACACTTTGAACACTCCATCGGTACGCCCCTGTATCCACTGACATCCAGAACCCATCATTTCTTTGACTATAGAAACATATATTTATTTAAATACAAGAAAACGAAATGTAGAAGCAGAATTTTTGCTTGCAGATTAACGAACAGGTTGAATATTCATATTTTCAGGCTACATTTCGTTTTATTGAATTTATTTAATGCTTTCTGCAACAAGTAAAGTTGTTTCTAATTTGTTTATATATTTATTTATTTATTTATTTATTTATTTACAATATCTTTGTTCTCCTTTCTTACAAAATAAAATTCACAGTATGACTAAAGATCAAAAAACATACTCAAAATTTCAAACGAAAGGAGCACGGGCGGAGTTCACTTCACAGAATGATCTTCCACTCAAACCCAATTCACGTGGACAATTGATGGTACTTCTGTTTTTCTTCAGAAATATCCATTTGTATATTTGATGCTATTTTCAAGCAATTATTTGGTCCTCTAAAGAACGTATTATTATTATTGTTTATATTTATAATTTATAATCAAAGTACTCTCCGCAGTGTATGCAACTTTACATACACATAAGTTAATGCAGTGTATGCAACTTTGTGTACGCACACAAAATTTTTCAATTTTCAGATCGTATACCGAAGCTACTGGATATATCTTATATTTTCCTGTATATTTAGCGAAGTGACTAATACATCTACGTTCCTTTTACTTTCCACATTCGTGTTTTATCAAGGT
Organism: Ocypus olens; assembly: GCA_910593695.2. Classification (NCBI taxonomy): domain Eukaryota; kingdom Metazoa; phylum Arthropoda; class Insecta; order Coleoptera; family Staphylinidae; genus Ocypus; species Ocypus olens. The sequence goes on from OU343061.1 coordinate 49,684,384, forward strand.
AAGATTATTGCTTGAATGTATATTTATATTTAAGCAATGGTAGGATCATCAATACATTTACACTTCCACGTAACGTATCGATCAACAGTTGTTTATGCACGAAATTTATGTTAATCGGTAAATTTTTCGTACACGATTTGCATAAATTTGAATCCAATTATTCCGTCCCGAGAATCTTGCAACGTCGCACACCGGCTGGAATTCGCTGAATCAGAACGTCCGCCGCCGAGCCGACGACGACGAAACGGCCATCGCAATCCATGAGGAAAATTCGGTTTCTGCCGGCGATAATAAGGGGCGATCGCTGCTGATTAGAGTATTGCGGTGAGTTTCCCCTTTTGCGGTCCGGCAATTGCGGCAACGCAGCGTGCGACGTTCAATTGTCAAAGTTGCGTGTTTTGACATGTGGAAAACCATCTTGTAGATGGTGTCGCAGTAGTCATCCCCGTTTTTGACATCTTTTTTCCGGCGATAGGGCGCCGATTCGTTTCGCGGACACCACGGGGGAGATGGCCCGCTGTTGATGCCGGCGTAGGGGAGCACGCGCTGCACACTTCACACAACGTTGGATGCGACGCCCGGCACGAAAATGGACACGCGAAGCAGGAAATTATCGTGAGTACACCCTCCAAAAATTCGTTGTTGTTGAGTTGCTGGCGCCTCGGTTTTCTTTGTTTCGGGGCGTAAACCGCGACCCCCGTGTTTTGGTGAGTTGATGCGTTACACCCGGGGCAGTAACTCTGATGTAAATTAAGTGGATCTTAATTGATAAGCGGTTGGATGTTATAACCAAGAAATAATGGTGCTAATCGTTTTCATGGTCAGCTCGGCCTTCTTGTCAAATTTTGCTAACAATAAAAGACCGCAGGGTTGTTTGTTGTGCGGCGTTTGTTTAAAATTTTATAACAGAACTTCAAAGGTAAGTTAATAATCCTTTTCAAGCGAATTATCTTTAAACGCTTCGCCGGTTTTTGAATCCACACTCGCTGCCTCTGTAAATCTTCATATCAAGATAGCTTTTGAATCTACACTCGTTGCCTCTTCATAAATCTTCATATTATGGTAGTAAATCTTCGTGTTTTAATTTGTACGGTTATAATAGAGCTTCGAAGGTAAGTGTCGACGTTGATAATCTTTTTCAAGTAAATTATCTTTAAATCCTTCGCCGGTTTGTGAATCCACACTCGCCGCCTCTCTAAAAGTTCATATTAAGGTAGCGTTTAAAATCTTCGAAAACGCTTGGTGTTTTATTTTTTGTGAGGTTATGAAATTAATTGGAGCATTTTTTTGTAATGAATCATCCGACGTGGGGTGATCGTTGATTTGACTAATACTGATTATAAAACATTTTTAAAAACATCCGGAAATGTACAGTTTCGGTGCTAAAAAAAATCATGACAAGGTCAAATCGGACTCTCTGGGATGCATTCGTGGCACTCGATGCAAGAACTCCTCTTCAGCGTTGAGAGTGCAGTGAGTTAGTTGTGAAGGTTCCCATTTCTTGCAGTCTGGTAATAGCGTGCCGTGATGCGGCCCTCCAATGTTGAGACTGAAGGTACCTGTTTCCTGCAGCCGTAACTGTACTCTGGTACGTGATAGCTTGCCATGATGCGGAAAACGCTCACGAACAGGCGTCGAGGTGCTCTAACATTAGCCGTAAATTAATTACGTCTCGGCGTACTCACCAAACGTGTATTTACCCTTTTGCTGTGAGATCAAAAAGTGAAGAATAGTTGACAGCCCTTAAAACATAACCTAACTAACAGAAGTTCAGTGGCGTTACTAATGGTGTTATTCTGAACAAAAATGTTAGCGTTAACAGCGGTGTTATTTGCTAACATCGACAGATGTTATGAATATACTATTCTGTACACTGTCTGTCAACTAACATCGATGTAAATTAACATTTTCGATGTTAAACAACACTTGTCAAAACGGTCGACATTACGAGATTGTTAATGGTGATATTTTGAGGTTATTTCGTAGTTTGTGTTTTTCGTCAACAAAAAACTCAAATAGATGGTAGTATTCCAATATTTATGTGCATGCTTTATGAAACACTCATTTTCTTTCTAAAAATATCCTCAAAAACGTATTATTAATCATCTATTATAATATACATGAAGTTGGTCGCTCTGTAGACGTTGCACTGTTGCCAATTTGTGTATATCGAGCTGTTCAGAATACAGTTTTTAACAGCGCTGTTCAATTTCACATAACATTGCAATGTTAATAACATCGCTGTTAATATCAGTTGTTCAGAATAACACCATAAGAATGGGAATTTTGGCAGTTGAAAATGGTAATTTTTTCCTTTCGAAAAATGTCATTTCTGGTACTTGAAAATCGTCTTCCTCTAATAGCAAACCTTGAAATTTAAATAATTAATTATTAATAGTGATGATTGTTCTATAAATAGCTGCTAATGTTTAAAATAGGCAGATAAAAACACAAAACTATTTTTAAAACAAGTAACCTTAAAAAATGACAAGATGTCAAAATAAACAAAACGCGCGAATTCAAGGCAGCCAACATAATTTTAGGTGAATTATTATCCCTATTTTCAGAAAATGTGCTGCCAACTATTTTCGAGTTGTTGATCTCACTGTACTTCCCCCTTTAGAAGCATTCTGCATTTGCTGCTTGTTTCTGGGCATTTTGAAGGGAATTTTAAAACAAATTTAAATTTGTAAGTGTATGCAAATAAAAAAAAAAAAAAAAACATAAGTGTATTGTTAATACATCAAGTAATTGCGCCAAACAGCCTCGCTGATTATTTTCCCGTGGCCTTCGTTCATTTCCACATTTAGCATTGTCTTCGTAGGCCCGTTTTCTGCTTATCTGCAGTCCGACGCCGTTTGTGCGTATTTACATCATCAATTTTTGCGAATAAAAATTAGGGACGGATCCGTGCGACGCGTTAAATGCGTCTCTCATCCGAAATTGAAATATTACCAAGTTTGAAAAACATCGTCATTCGCAGAATGGAATCTCTCATTCGAAGTTGAAATATTACCAATTTTGAAAAAACATCGTCGTTCGCAGAATGGAATCTCTCATTCGAAGTTGAAATATTACCAATTTTGAAAAAACATCGTCGTTCGCAGAATGGAATCTCTCATTCGAAGTTGAAATATTACCAATTTTGAAAAAACATCGTCATTCGCAGAATGGAATCTCTCATTCGAAGTTGAAATATTACCAATTTTGAAAAAACATCGTCATTCGCAGAATGGAATCTCTCATTCGAAGTTGAAATATTACCAATTTTGAAAAACATCGTCATTTGTTTGTTTTTGTGCAGGACCCAGGGGGATTCCCTTTACGAGATCCTAGCGCTGCCCAAGACGGCCACGGCTGAGGAGATCAAGAAGACCTACAGGCGCCTGGCCCTGAAGTACCACCCCGACAAGAACCCCAACAACCCGGAGGCGGCGGAGAAATTCAAGGAGGTGAACAGGGCGCACTCGATTCTCAGCGACGCCACCAAGCGGAACATATACGACAACTACGGGTCGCTGGGGCTGTACATCGCCGAGCAGTTCGGGGAGGAGAACGTCAACGCCTACTTCGTCGTCACCTCCACGTGGTGTAAGGTCAGTCAAAATCGTTGACGGTGTGAAGTTACCGTGAAACTTCCGTTTTTAACTCGCGAGTTAAATCATGAGATCGAAATTGAAATTGAAAATTGTCGTCTTTGTCAGTTGAAAATTGTCATTTTTGACAGTTGGAAATTGCCATTTTTTGACAGCTGAAAATTTTCATTTATAGCATTTTTGAGAATGGTCATTTTTGACGCTTGAAAATTGTCTTTCTCGCAGTTGAAAATTATCAGATTTTGTCAGTCGAAAATTGCCATTTTAGATAGTTGAAAATTGTCAAATTTGTCAGTTGAAAATTGTTATTTTTGGCAATTAAAATGGTCATTTTTGACAGTTGGAAATTTCCATTTTTTGTCAGCTGAAAATTTTCATTTACAACATTTTTGGCAGTTTAAGAATGGTCACTTTTGATGCTTGAAAATTGTCGTTCTCGCAGTTGAAAATGATCAGATTTTGTCAGTCGAAAATTGTCATTTTAAATAATTGAAAATTGTCATCTTTGACAGTTGGAAATTGTTATTTTTGTCAATTAGAAAAGGTTATTTTTGACAGTTGGGAATTGCCATTTTTTGTCAGCTGAAAATTTTCATTTACAGCATTTTTGGCAGTTAAAGAATGTTCATTTTTGACGCTTAACAATTGTCTTTCTCGCAGTTGAAAATTGTCTTTCTCGCAGTTGAAAATTGTCATTTTAAATAGTTGAAAATTGTCATTTTAAATAGCTGAAAATTGTCATCATTGTTAGTTGAAAATTGTTATTTTTGGCAATTAGAAAAAGTCATTTTTGACAGTTGAAAATTGCCATTTTCGTCAGCTGAAAATTTTCATATACAGCAGTTGAAAATTATCAGTTTTGGCAATTTGAAAATAGTAATTTTTGACAGTTGGATATTGTCGTTTTTCGCAGCTACAAATTCCCGGTTTTGGCACTTTTTTTGGCTGTTGGGAATGGTCATTTTTGAAATTTTACAATTGTCGTTTATGTCAGTTGAACATGGCCAATTTAGGCAGCTGAATATTGTCAATTTTGGCAATTAGAAATGGTCATTTTTGACATTTGAAAATTGCCATTTTTGTCAGCTGAAAATTTTCATATATAGCAGTTGAAAATTGTCAGTTTTGGCAATTTGAAAATAGTAATTTTTGACAGTTGAATATTGTCGGTTTTCGCAGTTACAAATTCTCGTTTTTGGCATTTTTTTTTGGCTGTTGGGAATGGTCATTTTTTAAATTTGGCAATTGTCGTTTACGTCAGTTGAACATGGCCAATTTAGACAGTTGAAAATTGTTATTTTTGGAAATTTGAAAAGGTCATTTTTGACAGTTGGAAATTGCCATTTTTGTCAGTTGAAAATTTTCGTTTATAGCATTTTTGGCAGTTTGAGAATGATCATTTTTGACACTTGAAAATTGTCTTTCTCGCAGTTGAAAATGATCGGATTTTGTCAGTCAAAAATTGTCACTTTAGATAGTTGAAAATTGTCATCTTTGTCAGTTGAAAATTGTTATTTTTGGCAATTAGAAATGGTCATTTTTGACAGTTGGGAATTGCCATTTTTGTCAGCTGAAAATTTTTATTTATTGCCGTTGAAAATTGTCAGTTTTGGCAATTTGAAAATAGTCATTTTTGACGGTTGAATATTGTCGTTTTTCGCAGTTACAAATTCTCGTTTTTGGCACTTTTTTTGGCTGTTGGTAATGGTCATTTTTGAAATTTGGCAATTGTCGTTTATGTCAGTTGAACATGGCCAATTTAGACAGTTGAAAATTAGAAAAGGTCATTTTTGACAGTTGGAAATTGCCATTATTTGTCAGCTGAAAATTTTCGTTTATAGCATTTTTGGCAGTTTGAGAATGATCATTTTTGACACTTGAAAATTGTCTTTCTCGCAGTTGAAAATGATCGGATTTTGTCAGTCAAAAATTGTCACTTTAGATAGTTGAAAATTGTCATCTTTGTCAGCTGAAAATTGTTATTTTTGGCAATTGGAAATGGTCAGTTTTGACAGTTGGAAATTTTCAATTTTTGTCAGCTGAAAATTTTCATTTATAGCAGTTGAAAATTGTCAGTTTTGGTAATTTGAAAATGGTCATTTTTGACAGTTGGATATTGTCGGTTTTCGCAGTTACAAATTCTCGTTTTTGGCATTTTTTTTTGGCTGTTGGGAATGGTCATTTTTTAAATTTGGCAATTGTCGTTTACGTCAGTTGAACATGGCCAATTTAGACAGTTGAAAATTGTTATTTTTGGAAATTTGAAAAGGTCATTTTTGACAGTTGGAAATTGCCATTTTTGTCAGTTGAAAATTTTCGTTTATAGCATTTTTGGCAGTTTGAGAATGATCATTTTTGACACTTGAAAATTGTCTTTCTCGCAGTTGAAAATGATCGGATTTTGTCAGTCAAAAATTGTCACTTTAGATAGTTGAAAATTGTCATCTTTGTCAGTTGAAAATTGTTATTTTTGGCAATTAGAAATGGTCATTTTTGACAGTTGGGAATTGCCATTTTTGTCAGCTGAAAATTTTTATTTATTGCCGTTGAAAATTGTCAGTTTTGGCAATTTGAAAATAGTCATTTTTGACGGTTGAATATTGTCGTTTTTCGCAGTTACAAATTCTCGTTTTTGGCACTTTTTTTGGCTGTTGGTAATGGTCATTTTTGAAATTTGGCAATTGTCGTTTATGTCAGTTGAACATGGCCAATTTAGACAGTTGAAAATTAGAAAAGGTCATTTTTGACAGTTGGAAATTGCCATTATTTGTCAGCTGAAAATTTTCGTTTATAGCATTTTTGGCAGTTTGAGAATGATCATTTTTGACACTTGAAAATTGTCTTTCTCGCAGTTGAAAATGATCGGATTTTGTCAGTCAAAAATTGTCACTTTAGATAGTTGAAAATTGTCATCTTTGTCAGCTGAAAATTGTTATTTTTGGCAATTGGAAATGGTCAGTTTTGACAGTTGGAAATTTTCAATTTTTGTCAGCTGAAAATTTTCATTTATAGCAGTTGAAAATTGTCAGTTTTGGTAATTTGAAAATGGTCATTTTTGACAGTTGGATATTGTCGTTTTTCGCAGTTACAAATTCTCGTTTTTGGCACTTTTTTTGGCTGTTGGGAATGGTCATTTTTGAAATTTGGCAATTGTCGTTTACGTCAGTTGAACATGGCCAATTTAGACAGTTGAAAATTGTTATTTTTGGAAATTAGAAAAGGTCATTTTTGACAGTTGGAAATTGCCATTTTTGTCAGTTGAAAATTTTCGTTTATAGCATTTTTGGCAGTTTGAGAATGATCATTTTTGACACTTGAAAATTGTCTTTCTCGCAGTTGAAAATGATCGGATTTTGTCAGTCAAAAATTGTCACTTTAGATAGTTGAAAATTGTCATCTTTGTCAGCTGAAAATTGTTATTTTTGGCAATTGGAAATGGTCAGTTTTGACAGTTGGAAATTTTCAATTTTTGTCAGCTGAAAATTTTCATTTATAGCAGTTGAAAATTGTCAGTTTTGGTAATTTGAAAATGGTCATTTTTGACAGTTGGATATTGTCGTTTTTCGCAGTTACAAATTCTCGTTTTTGGCACTTTTTTTGGCTGTTGGGAATGGTCATTTTTGAAATTTGGCAATTGTCGTTTATGTCAGTTGAACATGGCCAATTTAGACAGTTGAAAATTGTCAATTTTGGCAATTAGAAAAGGTCATTTTTGACGGTTGGAAATTGCCATTTTTGTCAGCTGAAAATTTTCATTTATAGCAGTTGAAAATTGTCAGGTTTGGTAGTTGAAAATGGTCATTTTTTTCCTTTCGAAAAATGTCATTTCTGATACTTGAAAATCGTCTTCCTACATAACAAAAAAAAAAACTAATATATGCGACAAAATAATTACAATGATTAAAAAAATAAAATTAATTACCGGTAACTATTAAGAAAACCAGTTCATAATTAAGTAAATCATAATATAAAAAATAAAAATATTATTTCTCGATGGGCATTACACTTGTTTAACTCAACTGTGTCCTACATAAGTTGTGTTATCAACAAAAATGTTCCAAACTTAATCAGTCCTGTGCGAGCGACACTACAAATCAAAATTATCTCAAGGGCAGAGTTCAAGTGCATATTTACCATGTCCGGCATGCCGAGCACAATCCTACTTTTCTCCTACGCGAAAAGTTGCCCTTGCAAGGTTAACGCACGCACATATATTACTTGAATGTCTCATATTTCTTATTATGCAGTTTTTTTCTGTGAATGGTTAACTTGTTTTTCTGTTGGGAAATAAATAAATAAACAATAATCAACACGTTATTTTTGAACATTCAAACCACATGTAATAATTAATACATTATTTTTCATTAACATGAATTAATCTCTGATTAATTTTTGCAGGCACTGTTCGTGGTGTGCGGCATCATCACCGGATGCTACTGCTGCTGCTGCCTGTGCTGCTGCTGCAACTTCTGCTGCGGGAAGTGCAAGCCGCGGCCGCCCGAGGAGTCCGGAGAGTACCACAACCTGAACGTGAGTCGTAGTTTTTTAAGTGTGTACACGCATGCTCGTCCCTCGCTTGTTTACGTTTTTTTTTTTATATACTTTCGCTTTCTCGTATTGGGCTGTGTGTGGGGCTGACATCTACTGTAATTCAAGGTAACTATCACCACTAACCCCACCCCCACCCACCACCACCTCTTCTCGCTTCTCTCCGAAAACACGATGCTAAATATGAAACGACCGGGACGATTTTTTTTCTAGTTTGAGGGTCGTACTTTAATAATAATAATAATAATTTATTGTCTATGATTGATACATTATGTCAATAACAACATTTTAGACTCGTCAAAAAATATATATAGTGTGTAACTAAATTAATGCTGTTGTTAGCCTGTTAAATGGTTATTATTATTATTATTTTGTAAAATAATAATGCTAAAGATGGATAAATTATTAATTATTGGATCGACGAGGTTGCGGTGATGTAATTCTCCAAACGGAAACGTTTATTTAACACGTTGACTGCCACGGCCTTGGGAACTGTATTGAACAACTACGAGTATTCAACGTGTTAAGTCGGGTTTTTCGTAAGCCGGTATTATATTTTCAGCTGTGTAAACATTCCGTTGGTCACAATACATTTTTGAATTATTGAAATTGAGCCTCGAGAGGCGGATTTAAGATAAAATGTGTTAATAAACAATGTGTAATGCAACCGCAGAACCTAACCTCAAATTGTGTATTCCGTTTACCATCGGAAAGGTCATTTACACAGCCGAAGATGTAATACCAGATTCAGGTTAAGGGAGGGTAACGAGGTCACGGTATGCAGGCCCTCGTAAGGGCCTATTACACACTTCCATTTATCCATTATACACCTCCAACTATAATACCAATGTTATGTCAATTTACGCCAGAGTTATATTTGTTATAATTATTATAACAACAGAAGAAGCTGTTATACCGTTTAGGTCCGGTTGTTCAATAACAGCTTAAACCAAATAATTATGATGCAATGATAATCTTATAAAACAACAGTATTTTATATTTTAGATAGAATTTACAGAAACCTGTTGTTATAGATTGGCAGATATTTTATCAACAGATGGCGCAAGCTTTTTATTATTTGAACCGATGAGGCTGGAACTTGCTATGAACTTCTCGTATATTTATTAACACATTGGTTGCCAATAAGTTTTTTTGTAAAATGTCAAAAAAAGTTTCCTTTGTTTTTAAGTTTTATTGTATAAAGTGAGTAAGATATGCTTATTTAATTCATTTTGATACATTTTTTAGACGAAATTACGGGTTTTTTTTATGTACTCACTGTCAGTCACCGGTGACTGACACTGCTCCATTGGAAAACTCGAGTGTCAGTCATAGCTCCATTGGAATACTTCAGTGTCAGTCATTGGTGACTGACAAAGCGGTCAACGTGTTAAACGAAAAATTTTACCCTTTCACCATTTCAACAATAAATATACTCGAGAGGTTCATGAAAAAAAAAATTTGGCACTGTTTTCGGCTTCTTCCGCAAAAACTTTTAACACTTAAAGAACGGGTGTCCGGTCCTATTCATTTAGTAGAGTGAGTTATTCTGGTGATTTTGCAGCGGGAACAGACAGAGGGCACGTCCGGTGGTCAGCCAACCATCCAGCAGCCTAAGAGAAGGGTGAGTAGTGTACAGTTAAAAGAATATACAAACCGTATACATTTGCACCCCTTCCCACCACCACCACCACCACCACTACTGAATTCATTCCGAGTTGTCGTTGCATGCCACATTTTGCGTGCAATTTTACTACTTGTTTGCGAGTGCACCCCCACCCCAACCCCTGTTTTAATTTTAACTATTTTTGCTAACGAGTTTCCACCTTTAGATCGAGCAACCCCTCGCCATTGTGAGGATTTATTAATTGTGTCGGTGTGTAATTTAAATTTGTTGTAAATAAATTAAACCCTGCGTGAACACCAGGTACGTAACTAGTCGAGGATTTAGGTAGGGGTTCCCTACGTCGCGGTGTCTTATCGTGGTGCGTTGATTCCAGGAGGATCACTCCGACGATGATCTGGGCGGGGGAGAGGGGATCGGCGGGGGTGGAAGCCCGCCAGTTACCACCCAGCCGTCGCCGACCAGGAACCAAGGCAACTACCCCGTGTTCGCGATGCCCGCGCCGCCCGCGGCCCCTCCCAACGAGAGCGCCGCTCTCAACCAGGGCGAACACCCCGTATATACTCCAGGTAGTACAACCCACTAAAGTTATCGAGTTTTTTTTCATTTATGTTTAATTAAAGGCACATGATGTTATTTGCACTAGGAATGTAATTTATTTAAATAAAAGTATTTAACAATAAAAAAAATTTCAAAAATTGTAACCTCAAAATTACTAAATCGTGCCAACGAAAATGCCACCTTAATTTCCTAAATGGATTATTAAACACTTTTAACTTTGTTTTGTATAACTTTATATTTAAATATATAAATTAAAAAATAAATATATTTATATTTATTTACAGTATTACAATGTAATTACTAAGTTTATAGTATAATTACTAAAATTAAAGTTAAAATTAAATTTAGACTTTTAGCACCTAAGTGAATGAACAGTTGTGATGTGCTGGAGTGTATGATGATAAATTAAAAGTGTTTTATTATAAAATGTATAACGAAGTAGAAGCCTCCAGCATAAACAATATTAAATGGATTATATTTTCTTAGGATCGAAGCGTCTTAACCCAGATATGCCTACAGTTCTGTATGTAGGACGACTATTTTAAAGTTATATCTAGAATATCGTCGGCGCCATCTATCATTTTTTTATTCCAATAAGTTCGGTGATTATTCATTGACATTTGACAGAAAGTGAAAAATAACCATTCCTTTAATTCAAATCTCAGGCAAATGTGGGTTAAACACAAAATCCTCCGATAAGTAGTTTCAACAAGTAACACATGTATAATACTGATGTTTTTGAATAGGTATGACGAGCGAGCCTCAACAGTGGTAGCTGCGCACCGACTAGTCCCCTCCCCGTCTCTCGGATGTACTAAATAATCAATTATATTAATTCAATCGAGCACGTATTAGCCCACAATATGAGGAGGGACGGAGTCCGAGTCCTCCCAGCGGTTCCCGCCACCCCCCCCACCCTAGACTACTCGCCTAACGACCTCTCCCGCCGTATCACCGTATCTGCACACTTCCCCTGGGAGGAAGAGGACGGACCCGCTATTTATTTCTCTCTCAGCGTAAAATTAAGTTAAGTGAAACGTTCCGTTGTCCCCATACATTTCGTTGTAAAGGAACATTAAATCGAGGGCACCCATTTTTCTTTTATTGATTGTCGTTCTTGTTATACACACAGTAAACCCGAGTGTGCGTCCCCGCGACGCGTGTTTATGTCCATTTATCTTCCCCTCCGTGTAATTGATTAGCATGTATAATAATTTACTTTAGACTTATTATATATACATATATAAATATATACATATGAAATATATAAATATGAGAATTTAAATGTTATGAAAGTGTTAGCACGTACGAGTTTGAATGGGCGCGGTTGCATATGGATGATTTCGCTTCGACGCGGGCCATTCGTCGTGATCATTGTGAAACTTTACCGGCTCTAAGCGAACGGGTTCCATTCGGTTTTTAAACTCTTTTTCTGCAGTATTAAGGTGATTAATAAATGATACTATTAAAATATCTTGTTATTTTAAACCCCATCGATCACGAGATTATTAATAAATTATTTCTTGTGACGATCCATCAGTGACGGTTGGCGGGGTTTTTTTCTGGTACAGCCGAGGAACAAGAGGTGGTAATACAGATAGGCGCGGTCACGGTAATCTGCATTACCACCTCTTGTTCCTCGGCCGTACCAGAAAAAACCCCGCGAACCATCTCTGCGATCCATTGACTTATTTCTTACTTGTTACTAAAATGGTGGATTGTATATCGAGGAAGGGAAACGCGCAATTTTTCCTGTGGTGCAAATAAACAATAGCATTCTCTCCGGAGATTGTACTATTTTAGTTCTAAAACCTAACCTAGGAAAAAACGCTGTCAGCTGTGACAGATAACAATAGTTGTAAAATAAATGGCAATTACGCGCGAGTGAAAAAATTATGTACAAACTACTTAGCGGAGTAACGTAATTTCACGTGTGCGTAATTACGTTAAAATTCGCGTTTTGTACTATACTTTACCTACGACCTGACATTTATTCACAAACTACTTAGCGGAGTAACGTAATTTCACGTGTGCGTAATTACGTTAAAATTCGCGTTTTGTACTATACTTTACCTACGACCTGACATTTATTCCCTCAAAGAAACAGATTTTATAAAATCTCTTTTGGTTTAACCATTCTCAAAAAAATCAGTCTGCATTTTTAAAATTAGCTCCAAGAAAAATGTGTTTACCTTTGGCTGCACCTTGGGGTTCCACAGGACCCCAGCACTTTTTTCGCGGGCATTTTTGTGACCTTTAAATATCGAAAATCCCACAGGTGTCGTTTTCCTGTCAATGTCGATGAATACTCGCTGAACGTACTTATTGGAATATTTTATTTTAATTTCGTTTGATGTTAATGATAATTTATCCTTTTTTTTTTTTGGTCCAACTAAATCCAATAAAAAAATAATTGCTGAGGGCATTAACCCTTGGCTACGCCTGTATACGGTGTTAGTAAAACTATCGAACTATACGACTGCACAAATTAGAACATACGGCGTGCGCCAGTCGGCTTTTGTCGATCACTCAGTTAGACCTCCCTAGTTTTACAGGTGTAGCCAAGGGTTAATGCCCTCAGCAATAATTTTTTTATTGGATTTAGTTGGACTAAAAAAAAAGTATAAATTATCATTAACATCAAACAAAATTAAAATAAAATATTCCAATAAGTACGTTCAGCGAGTATTCATCGACATTTGACAGGAAAACGAAAAATAACCTCTGTGTTTTTAAATCTTAATTACAGGACGGCAAATGTAAGTCGGCCAGACGCGCAGAGAGGAAGTGAATTTTATTAATTATGTACGAGAATTACCTCCCGGGATTGACTGGCAAGAGCACGGCCACGAGTTAATTTACTTTGGAAAACCATTGCACTGTCACTTTTGAAAATGAATGTACCAGGCGTGCAAACTCTTCACAAAATCTATCGAGAGCGCCCTTCGCAGGCACCGCCCACAATTTTGCCACTGCGCAACGGCAAGTTACGTTTGTCGACCTGTACTTGATTTAGAGAAACGTATCATTTACTTTCGGGAAAATGTGGATTAAACTCACTTATCACAATATTTAATTTATTGCCTGAAAACAATCTTACAAGAGGTGTATATCAATTAAAACATTGAAGGACGGTTATTTCTTAAACATATTACAAATTTAATTCTAAAAGTTATACAGAACATGAAGAACGCTAACCTAAAAGAGAGTACAAATTGTTTCTAAAATCGTCGGTTTACATCTAAAAAACTAGTCTACTTGAATCTCGAAATCCTCGTCGTGGTTCTCGTACACGCTTACATTACTCCCAGCAGTCTCGGTGTCAACTATCTAGCAATAAAATTTGAGCATTTAATACAACACAACTCTAACAACGGAAGTGAGTTTTCGACTAAATCTGAAAATGGGAATTTTAGCGAATACACATTAACACGTTCGTTGCCACCGCAATTGGGATTGCACATTCGCAAGTATAAAGTCGAACGCACTAGCGCGTCGGTGGCAGTGAACGTGTTAAAAGATTTGGTTCAAATCAAATATGATTGCGTGTCACTAAAATCGCCGGCTAAAACTTTTTAACAAGCCGACTGCCACATCGGAGAAAGAGAATTAAGCCATCAGTTCCCATTGTATTCAAGCAAGTACAGCAAACATCATGGGCTTTAGTGACACCTAGTGGCAATGTTATTTACTTTAGAGAATAAACAAATTGGGAGTAACCTTATTTGTTGCAGAAAGCATTAGATAAATACAATAAAACGAAATGTAGCCTGAATATATAACAAACAGGTTGAATATTCATATATTCAGGCTACATTTCGTTTTATTGTATTTACTTTAGAGAATGTTTCTGTGACGCAAACTCTTCTGTATTCATAGTAGAATCGATTGTATAATTTAGTTTTAAAAAATATCTGAAAATTCTTTTGAAAAAAAATGTACTGGGTTAAGACACATAACAGAGTTACTACAAGGTGTGACTTGGATTTAACTCGCATGGCAGTCAACGTGCTGTTTTTCAGACATCGGATACAAAAAGAAATATACGTTCTGCATATTGTAGATTTATAAGTGACGGTTGTGTTTAGAGCTAATCCACACTTTTTATGCGAACCGATTCGTGTTCCAGCGATGGTTTTGTGTTGTGGAAGTTGTGTTTTCTGAATCATAAAAAATGGTAAATTATTATTCAGTAAAACTAATTTAACTACTAAAACATTTCTTCGAAAAGGAACTCTTTTCATTCAGTACATTACTTGGAAGGTTAATACATTTCTTCGGAAAGGATTCATGCGATGCAAATAGTATATATTTTCGTGCATTCCGCTGGAGCTTTTCTTATGATTCCTGATACATTACTTACAAGGATAATACGTTTCTTTGAAAAGGTTACATGTGATGCAAATAGTATTACATTATTGTGCATTCCGACATTCAGACTACATTCTTGAAAGGATAAAACGTTTCTTTGAAAAGTTTACATGTGATGCAAATAGTATTACATTATTGTGCATTCCGACATTCAGACTACATTCTTGGAAGGATAAAACGTTTCTTTGAAAAGGTTACATGTGATGCAAATAGTAATACATTTTCGTGCATTCTGACATTCAGACTACATTCTTGAAATGATAATACTTTGTTTGAAAAGGTTTTAAATGCGATGCAAATAGTAATACATTTTCGTGCATTCTGACGTTCAGACTACATTCTTGAAAGGATAATACGTTTCTTTGAAAAGGTTTTAAAGCGATGCAAATAGTATAAATTTACGTGCGTACATTCCCAAAAGCAACTATACATGCTGCGAAGTAATAAAAAGCGGAAGGAATTAGCGGAGCTACAGTTTGCTACAATTAAAACTACGAGGGGAATCCCGTGTTACAAATTAACACTCAACCTCGGAGGAATCACGGTTCGTGAGGAAAACGAGGAACAATTCGGTTACGTTGTACATCGGACTAACCTCGAAAACCTGATTGTTTTCCGTGTCCACGAAAACCTCGGAGATCACGACGCCGTTGCTCTGGTCGCTCGCCTCGTTCGCGGCGGGGGCGCCGTTCAGCTCCAGCACCATGTCGTCCTCGCAGAACATCGGAATCTCTTCGGGATTCCTTAATGGATAATCTGGAATAGAAAACGTACTTCTTGTGGGAAATATCAAACACAATTAGCCCTTTCAGCACTGGATTTTTCAATTTGAAAAAAAACATTTTTTGTTGATTATTATTGATGGGGAGCTTCTTAAGACCATAAATACCAAATTTGAACTCATTTGCTTAATAAGTGAGGCTTTGTTGAAGTGACATCTAGTGATAAACATGCATACATGCAGATTTGTACCGTGGCTCCACCTACTCATCACAATTATATACAGGGTATTTTTTTTATCGTGGGCCATAGGATTTTACATGCTAAAAATTATACTTTGTGTTAATGTATATTTTATCAGAAAATTTTAGTTAGTAATAAATCAATTATTTTTCTACATGATGTGCTTAGTCAGAATAATTTAAACATGTTTTATTCCACTAAAAAATGAAATTATTTAAAATAAATAACTGAGCAAAAATAATCAAAGTACCTTGAATTTCGGAAATGTCACATTGATTAGTGAAATAATTTCATTTTTTAATGGAATAAAACATGTTTAAGATAATCTAATTAAGCGCATCATGTGGATAAGTAATTGATTTATTACTAACTATAATTTTCTTCAAAATTATATGATAAAATATACATTAACACAAGGTATAATTTTTAGCATGTAAAATCCTATGGCCCACGATAAAAAAAAAACATACTGTATATTAGTATGTAAAAAATCTGTTTAATCGGTATATGAGTAGAGGATTATTGCAGGGTGTACTTCCAATTATGTGTTGTTTTTATTGTATCGTGTGAGCCACAAAATTTTGTTTCAGAGTTGGCTGTGAGATAAATGAGACTGGATTAATTCAATTGAATTAGATTTAAAAAAAAATGCTTTGTTGAAGTGACATCTAGTGATAAACAGCAAACATATGGACTGTCATAGTAAGTAGAGACGTGTAAATGTTGCGGTGGCAATTGCCACCACCAGGGCCGAAAGGGTTAGAATATACACGTTATATCTAAATAAAAAATTGTTATACATGGTGTTTCAGAGTCAAAATTTCGAAAAATGTTTTATATAAAAGTTGTGCAGAATAGTGAGCCGCACGCCCTAAAAATATTTGCTTTCGACGTAGATGTAACGAAAATTACATTATTTTCGTAACATGTACGTCAAAAGCGAAGCTACACTGTTGATGGGTAAATCTCGAAACGCGTGTCATTTGTTAGCATAATTCACGTTTTTGGGTCTCACTTCTTTTTTAATCATAAATAATATGAGACCCAAAAGTTTCTTATCATCAATTATACGTTTTGGTCTCAATACTATATTTTGGAGAACAATTATAATGACATCAGTGGTGATAAAATAAGATGTAAGGGAACGCATGGTGAGACTTTCCACAAGCAGCTTGCTTAAAGTTTTTCGGTGATCATCTTATTTTAAGCAAACTATTGTTTTCCTTGTAAACTTGTTTTACTTTCTCCGTTACGAAGTACGAGAAAGTATTGTGATCGTGATTTAAAAAAAAATCATTTAAACAAACTTTTTAAACAACAAGGAAATGAACATCTTTTGCTTGAAAACATTTTTCATAAAATCATTTTTATTCGAGAAAAAATTTATTATTATTTTTTTAATTTTTGGTTTATAATTATAAAACGATAATAGTTACAGCAAATTTATGTTAATAATAATTGTAGAGAATGCTAAAATGAACAACTTATAAAGAATAAGTTTTTTTCGAATTCCCTTTAGTTTTTGAGTAAATTGAGTTTTTAAATTTGAAGTATAATTTTTCCATCTTTCATAATTTTGACGTTTTAAACGTCAGTTTCATGCGAGTCTACAAAACGCTCGAAGTACATTTAAAATATAATTTAAATTTAGAATAAACCATGAAAGCGTAAATATAAATGATATCATCAAGTCGGAGAAAGTAACATGATGGCCACTTCACCATTTTTTTTATTCTTACTATACAAAAGATTAACAAACACAAACGCGTTCCGCTTCTGAAAAAAGGTGCCGGAACGTCATTCCTCCACGTTGCCCCTCCATGACATGAGTCGGACGGGTTTTTTTAATTACAAATAACATGTGCAGTATAACATTCAGGCAATAGATTCCGCCACTTTGGCGTTGTGTAGTTTTTTTCTAAACCACTATAATACTTATTTTTTGGATTAAACAACTAGATTTGCACTCGACTTACTTGTTATGAGAATTTCATTTTTGCTATCGTCAGTCTCTTCGATGTTGTAGAAACGGATCTCCGGGTCCTGATTGACGCACTCCAGTATGGGCCCAATTTCGGAGATGGTCGGCGGTGGAGCCGCGTCCTCAGCCTTCACCTCGGTCTGCCAGGCGTCCGTCTGCCTGTTGAACTCCTCGTCGGTCGTGGTAAAAATGAACCCCTCCTCCTGCCCGTCGCGCTTCGGGCCCGGGCTCTCTATGTCCATGTGCATCGTCCCGTCCCTGCATCTCTGCACGACACTGGCGACGACGGGTATGCGGATTTGCACGGTGGCTCCACCTACTCATCACAATTATATATATACAGGGTGTCCCAGAAGTCGACGTCAAGCCGAAATCTTTTAACAGACTAAGTCATGAGAGTTATTAAAAAAATCCAAATAATGTTTTTAAAAAATTATGGCCATTTAAAAAAAAAACGAGAAAATCTACAGCCTGTGACGGTTCAATCTCGTGGCCAGCCCGTTCGCCAGACCTAAATCCATTAGATTTTTTTTACTGGGGAGCCGTAAAGGAAAAAGTTTATTGTAAGCCAGTAGAGTTAAGGCAAAGATTAACTCAAGCGGCTGAATCAATCAAGAACGGAAGATTCGCCCGTCGGATAACAAGATCATTTTTAAGAAGATGTCGAGCCTGTATTGAGGCTGAAGGAAGGCAGTTTGAACATCTTTTGTAATTTTAATTGATGTTAAACATTTGTTATGCTTATTTGCTATGTAGGAAGCTTCTACTTCGTTATACATGCTTTTTATATAGAATAAAACACTTTTTTTTACTTTGTATAACACTTATTTGTTTATTTTGTTTGACTGTAGTTTCGGCATCTCAGCTTGCCATTATCAAAACTAAAGTCTAAAACTAATTTGTTATGCTTGTAATAAATCAAAGACCGTCACAGGCTGTAGATTTTCTCGTTTTTATTTTAAATAGCCATAATATTTTAAATACATTTGGATTTTTTTTAAATATTTTTCTGATAACTCTCATGACTTGGTCTGTTAAAACATTTAGGCTTGACGTCGACTTCTGGGACACCCTGTATATTAGTATGTAAGAAATCCGTTCAATCGGTATATGAGTGGAGGATTATTGCAGTGTGTACTTCCAATTATGTGTCGTTTTTATTGTATCGTGCGAGCCACAAAATTTTGTTTCAGAGTCGGCTGTGAGATAAATGAGACTGGATTAATTCAATTGAATTAGATTTAAAAAAAAATGAATGACCGCTATGTTTCTTGTTTCTCTCTCTCAGGCATGGCCAACTCAGAAACAAAATTCTGTGGCTCACACCTTATTATTTTATTTCTGCACCGGTTTCAGTTTTATTACGAATCATCAGCAGAAACTACAAAATAATTTATTTTATTTTTTGTCTCCTTTACAGATTGTATAAAAAAAGTGGGTTCAATAAAAAAAAAAAATTGTAGTTTCTGCTGATGATGGTTTGTAATAAAACCGAAACCGATACAGAAATATTTTTTTTCTTTCTATTAACTCCACTTTTTTTATAGTATAGTATAGTATAGTATAGTAATTTATTCATGTCAGGTTTACATAAGTCAAAATAGTTAAAAATACATACATAGAATAATATACAATTGTTGACATTGAAAGACGTTGGTCTGTAATAATAAAATTGTGACAATAAATTATAAAATAACACATAAGCGATTAAAAAACACGGACAGGGTACAATTATACAATTACAGTTTAAAATCTTGGAATCTGTTGGACAGGCATTCATCAATACTATAGAAAGGCTTTCCATGGAGGTAATTTTTCATGGATCTATTGAAAAGTACTTCACTGCATGATTTTAATTCTGCGGGAAGCTCGTTATATAATTTAGGCCCGTAGTAGTTGGCGGCATTACGACATTTAGAAATCCGTTGTAGTGACGGATAAATGAGATGGTTATTTCGTGTATGATAATTATGTACTTCATCGTGGGTTGCATAGATTGCAATGTGTTTACGAACATATTTGAGGCACTTATAAGGTGTGAGCTACAGAATTTTGTTTCACAGTTGGCCATATGGAACATATTTGAGACACTTATAAGGTGTGAGCTACAGAATTTTGTTTCAGAGTTGGCCATGCCTGAGAGAGAGAGAGAAACATAGCAGTCATGTCTGAGATTAATTCATTTTTTTAAATCTAATTCCAGTCTCATGATGTAATAATATGCGACATACCTCATTTATCTCACAGCCAACTCTGAAACAAAATTTTGTGGCTCACACGATACAATCTGTCAGGGAGACAAAAAGTATTTAGTTAGATGATAGTCTTCATTTATATAAAATAAATAAAACAATACAATAAAAACAACACATAATTGGAAGTACACCCTCTATAATTATTTATATTTACTAAAATTGAAATCCGTAAGAGATTTTAATAATATTGCGGATTCGCACAGTGGCGCCACCTATACATATTTATCAATAATAATACTTCGATTGAATCACAGTAAGGGATTTTAACAGCGGTGGCTCGTGGATTTCCATACGTGAGGCAAAGACGAATTGCCGCTCGTACTGCACTGCACTACTTACGCTCACCATTTACAGTCACAGTGTGTGCGGTTGCACCGGCGGTAGCTCGTTGATTTTCGAGGGGGAGGCAAAGACAAAGATGCCGCTCGTACTGCACTGCACTACTTACTCTAATAGAGGAAGCAAATCTTCCGTTGCTTTTTCGATCAAATTTTCTTGCCTTGCCTCACCGCCGAACGTCCACGAGCCGCCGCTGGATTTTAATAATAATCGTACCTTTCTTGTCATCCGCATTCGATCCGGGATTAACGATGCTGCAATCCGCGGCGTCCGAGGAGGCGGCAGCGGCTCCCTTATTGCCCGAGTTCGGGTTGTTCTCCTTTTCCGCGCCGACGCATTTCTTGCTGTCGTCCTCCTCTTCATCCTTCGATTTGATGGAAATCTCGCCAAACTTCTTGAGGTCCTCCGCTGTCGCCGGCACCAGCATCTAAAAAATTTGACGTTGGAATATTATAACAAACGTTATAATTAATCATTATAATAAAACACTTTTTCTAGCAAACTCATATTTTTACGATTACAGCGCCACCTGTTGGGTGTACAAAAAAAGTTTCCGAATAAAACCAACATACTTTTTTACACTCTTTCCGAATCTGCAATAAAAAATAGGGGTTCCCATTTAAGATTTTTAAGTTGACCCCCTTTCCAGCCCCCCCTTGGTGTGTGGGGAGGCCATTTTGTCCCCCACAAAACTATGAAGGTTTTGATTCGGCACAATTTTTGTTAAGATGCATTTTTTTCGAGATATTCAAGAACGTAATGTTATTTGGGACACCCGGTATAAATATACAAAACAAAGTTAAAAGTGTTCTATTATAATATTTAAAATGTATAACGAAGTTCCAGCATAAACAATGTTATAATTAATCGTTCATAACTGAAGGTTATGAAATTATACTCGGTGTCTTGATTGGTTAAGCGAGGTAAATCGTGTTTTTGGGTGTCAATCGAGGCTTTAAGGAAAATCTATACGTAAATTTGTGAATATGAAAAATGGGATTGGAATATTTCTTTGAAGATTTCTAATTTCGAAGGTTCGAAGATTCATAGAAACCAGTGACGCTTCGCGGGTTTTTTTCTGGTACGGCCGAGGAACAAGAGGTGGTAATACAGAGAAAAAACCCCGCGAACCGTCACTGATAGAAACTCTTCGAAGGTTGATGTTTCAAATATTTATTTTAAAATAATTAAATAAATTAATTGATTTCAATTTTTTATGGTTTGGGTCATGCCAATGCTTACTTCCAAATATCAAATTTGACAGTAATTATAATGCCCGATCCACACTACACCGACAAAACTGCAACACGAATTTGACACAAAACTTTGCGAAAATTGTCAATTTGTTTACAAATATGATTTATTTGTGTTTTGTCGCTTTGCTGTGGATTAGACACAATACTATTTAAAAAACCTTATTTTCTGTACGATTATAACAATTTTCTTGACTTGTTACAGGATGGCTGATTTATCTGAAGACATTGCAATATCTCAAAAACTACGCGTTGGATCAAAAAAAGTTCTGAATAAAATTTGTTCGCCTGGAAGAGGGTCATTCGATGATATAAAAGTCGATCCCCCACCCTCCACTTCTGGTGTGGGGATGGGGACAACTTTGATATCTTAAATGGGAAACCCCACTTTTATTGCAGATTCGGATTCGTTATAAAAAAATAAGTAACTTTTATCTGAAACATTTTTCTTGATTCGTGATAGATGGCGCTGTAATCACAAGAAACCTGATTACAGCGTCATCTATCACGAATCGAAAAAATGTTTGAGATAAAGGTTACTTATTTTTTTATACGGAATCTGAATTCGTAATAAAAAATAAGGTTCCCATTTATGATTTTAAAGTTGCACCCCAATTTTTTATCGTAGATTCGGATTCTCCATAAAAAAATAACTTTTATCTGAAATATTTTTTTCGATTCGTCATAGATGGCGGCGTAATCTGGTGCGATTACAGCGCCATCTATTACGAATTAAATGTTTCAGACAAGTTACTTTTTTATGGGGAATCCGAATCTACGATAAAAAATGGGGGTGCAACTTTAAAATCATAAATGGGAACCTTATTTTTTATTGCGAATTCAGATTCCGTATAAAAAAATAAGCAACTTTTATCTGAAACATTTTCTTGATTCGTGATAAATGGCGCTGCAATCACAAGAACTTGATTATAACGCCATCTATCACGAATCAAAAAATATGTTTGAGATGAAGGTTACTTATTTTTTTACACGGAATCTGAATTCGCAATAAAAAATAAGGTTCCCATTTATGATTTTAAAGTTGCACCCCCATTTTTTATCGTAGATTCGGATTCCTCATAAAAAAGTAACTTATCTGAAACATTTAATGGCGCTGTAATCGCACCAGATTACACCGCCATCTATGACAAATCGAAAAAAATGTTTCAGATAAAAGTTACTTTTTTTATGGGGAATCCGAATCTACGATAAAAACTGGGGGTGCAACTTTGAAATCATAAATGGGAACCCCCATTTTTTTTTTATTGCGGATACGGAGTTTTATCTGAAACATTTTTCTTGATTCGTGATAGATGGCGCTGTAACCGCAAGAAACATGATTACAGCGCCATCTATCACGAATCGAAAAAAATGTTTGAGATAAAGGATATTTATTTTTTTATGCGGAATCCGAATCCGCAATAAAAAATGGGGGTTCCCGTTTAAGATTACAAACCCCCTGAGGTGGTCGACTTGGTATCATCGGATGACTCTCTTCCAGGCGAACAAACTTCATTCGGAACTTTTTTCGATCCGATGCTCAGTTTTTGAGATATTTCAATGTCTTCGGATAAATCGGCTATCCTGTAGATAAGAGTGGTTACATCAAATAAAAGGGACGAGGGATAGGGTACCTGCTTGTCACCAGCAGGAAGGACCCTAACCAATACTGGGATTCCGTTCGAGGGTCTTAGCAGGGCAAACGGGACCTGGTTAGTGGCGATAGCGTGGCGCATCGCGGCCGTGTTAATGGGGGAGACTAGGACGCCGTTCGTGTATCTGTGGAATTAGCAAAAAAAGGGTTAGAAAGAAAAGGCGGACACTACAGGGTGTTGCAAAACAATCTGTAAATAGCAACACGGTGCAAATTATTCTTACTCGACACTAGCGCCCACTTGCACCACAGCCGATTAATTTTAATCAATGGTTAGTACTTCTTTAAAACACGACAATTTTATTCAAAAAATTGTTTACGCAATAACGTATTGATCAAAGAGACATCTTACATATTTATAACACTTTTGACTTCATCAGACGCTTAATCATGATTAACCTCTTAACGTTTGAATAGAGAAGAACCTTGCGCACAAACGAAAACTGGTTTTTAGCCGTTAGTCGAGTCTATTATGCAGAATAGGGTGTGGCAGTGTTTCATTAGCGTAGTTGCTTCCGAGTTCTGAATGTCATTCTGCTTTTTATTGTTCGTTGTTTTGCTTTGATTCGTTTTTATAGTGTTTATAAAAATCAGTTCTTTTGAGGACTTACGAGTTAGTGAACTGTACGATTTTGGTTAATATTAGTTGTTTCATTTTTGATTAAATCATTTATCGCTGCATTCCGATGGCCGCCGAAAGGAAGTGTTTGTTGGGAAAACGTGGACAAGTAATTCACTCTCAATCTCGTGACATTATCTCTACAGAGTTTATGGAATACGAAGCAATTGAAGGCGGCACCTATATTGGGATTTTCACGTATTATTTTCTACTTGATTTGCGCACGCCACTGGCACAACCGACCGTTGAAATCTCACGCAACCTTGGGCTCTTCTCTATTCAAACGTACTCTACCTGCGGTGCAAGTGGGCCCGGGAGTGCCGGGATTAGGAAAAAAAAATTGGACGATACAGGATGTTGCAAAACAATCTGTAAACGTGTAATCATTCTTACTTGACACTGGGTGTACTGACGGCCGTGCTGGCGGCCGCCAAATCTCCGTGCTCGTACTGTTCGTGGTTCCTGAGGCCGATGCGCTTCTCGAACTCCTTGCCGCACGCCTGGCAGTTGTACTTGGGCTTGTCGGCGCGCTGGTGCGCCTTGAATTTGTGGCACATCAGGTTCGACATCTGGTTGAAGCCCTTCTGGCACACGTCGCACTTGTACGGACGCTCGTTGGTGTGGGTAAAAATGTGATTCCTTAAATTTCCTACAAAAAAAAAACAGATGTCTACTAATTTCTCCTGACACAAAATCCTTATAACTAATGGATATATACAAACATCTTTATTAAAGAATTGTTACATGCAGTTAAATATATACAGGGTGTCCTAAATACAGTAGGATTGCACGAGTATTCTTATTCTTGAAGCCAGAGTTCTGTATGTTGGTTCAGATTAAGTTGAGAAATTATCAAAATTCCGAGTAGTTTGGGCACAGAAAGGACACCTTGCATAACTTCTTTTTTTTGTCGCAATTCTTCATCGGCTATCGACCAGAGATCTTTCAGCCAGACTATTTTTTTGAATATTTTAGTTCAATTTGTCATTTAATTGGGTCATGAATGGATTGAATATATACCTGCCTTCTCACCTTTTACAATAATTAGTTGTGAATGTTTTAATTCACATTAAGAAAAAAATGCAACTGGAGTTAACGGTAGAGATCAGGGGCGGCTCGTGAAAGTTTGGCAGAGGGGGCTGCGAAAGAAATAAACAGGCACAATACTTGCCTTCTGTATGATTATTGAAAGAAGATGCAAAAGAAATAAATAGACACAATACGAAAGATCACAAACCGCCACTGCAAGAGATTATTGAAAAAGGTAGAAAGCTAAGCAAAAAAAAACAACTAGGCAGTTACCTTTTTGGTGGAATGCCTTGTTGCAAAGGTGGCAGCGGTGAGGCTTGAGGCCGGTGTGGGTCTTCCTGTGGGAGATCAGCGTGGACACCCTGTTAAAAGTCTTCTGGCACACTTCGCAGACGTAGGGGCGAAGCTTCGAGTGGATCGCTCGGTGCTGAGATAATGTCGACATCTGTCTAAAAGCTGCATAAAAAAATCATTCAGTAAATTGACGTCTAACAGTTAACCTTTTCTAAAAGTTGCATAAAAAAATCATTCAGTAAATTGACGTCCAACAGTTAACCTTTTCTAAAAGCTGCTTAAAAAATCATTCAGTAAATTGACATCCAACAGTTAACCTCTTCTAAAAGCTGCTTAAAAAAATCATTCAGTAAATTGGCGTTCAACAGTTAAACTTTTCTAAAAGCTGCTTAAAATTTACTTTTTTATAAACGATTAAATGCTTCACAGCTACAAACCTTTTCCGCATTGCTTGCACTGGAATTTTCTTTCGTCGGTGTGCGTAGGCAGGTGCCTCATCAAGATGTACTGGTGGCCAAATTCCTTATGACCTAAAAAAACAGAAATCCTGTTATTGAGAATCAGCTCTTGTGTGGTTATTAGTTGCTAAGGGTACATTTGGTAATACCGTATAAAAGCGCACGGTTTAGAGATTTTAGTAAAGTACGTAACACGCAACAATAATTTCCTGCTTAAACCAGATATGCCTACAGTTCTATACGTAGGACGACTACTTTAAAGTTCCTCTTAAAATTACATCTAGAATATCGTAAGCGGAATCTATCATTTGTTTTATTCCAATAAGTACGTTGGGTGATTATTCATCGACATTTGACAGGAAGTGAAAAATAACCTCTTAATTACTTGATTTAGAGTAAAAAATATCACTTACTTTCCTTTAATTTAAATCTCGGGCGAATGTGGGTTAAATATGATAAAGAAAAAAAATCATGGCTTTCCTTACAAAAAGTTAATCGCAGTGACTGCCGTGTTTAAGAAGAAAGCAGTAACTACAAAAAATTGAAAATTGAGATATGGGTATCATTGGATTCGTCTAAGTTTCCTTTATGAGTTTACAGTTAAAAAAGCAATATAAAAGTATCCCATACAAATTATAAGTCAAAAATAGTTACTGCTTCTTTGACTAAGCTTTACTGGAACAAGAAGATTTTATTCGGATAAGTTTTACTTAGATTCAGTGTTTTGTAGTTACTGCGCTCTTCCTAATGACGGCAGAGTGACGGTTTACATTATTTCTTTTGGTACGACCGAGGTAGCAGAGGTGGATAGTTAGGGGTCTGTTCCAGAGATCTGTATTACCACCTCTGCTACCTCGACCCTACAAAAATAAGCTTAGAAGTAAAACAGTTCATAATAAAACACTTTTAACTTTGTTTTGTATAACTTATACATTTATTTTTGTGACTTAAGTTTCGGTAATACAATTATCATTTTCAAACTTCAAGACTTCTTGTTTGAAAATGGTAATTGTATTACCGAAACTTAAGTCACAAAAATAAATATATCAGTTATACAAAAGAAAGTTAAAAGTGTTTTATTATAATATTTAAAATGTATAACGAAGTAGAAGCCTCCAGCATAAACAATATTAAAACAGTTCAAGTGCACTTTTTATGGTGTTGATATAATCGACTTTGATATTCTTTGAAATTTCCTTCGATAATGAAAATTCCAGGTTACGGTTTAAAATGATATTTTGCGACAGTTATTTCACTTAAAGGTATAAAAATATTCCAGAGAGATACCTTTTAGGTGCTGTCAATTTTTTGAAAAAGTGCACTTAAACCCCGAGGCCCCTCAAAAATATAAATAAAAACACTTACATATAGCGCACTCCCAGACCTTGATGTGCTTCCCGTTCTCGTCCGGCTTGTACTTGACCAGGTGCTGGTTGGCCATCGCCTGCTCGGTCTTCACGCCGTTCAGCTTGAACAGCTGCGACAGGTCGATGGGCAGCTTCGCGTAGGAGTCCTCGCTGGTGCCGGCCATCAGCAGCTGGTTCATCTGCTCCTCGCTGAAGGGGATCGAGTAGCTCGAGCTGTCGGGGATGCTGACCGTGTTCCCGAACGCCTCCACCACCTCGAAGCTCCTGCCGTTCTGCTGGTACTGGACGTCGGGCGGGGAGAACAGCAGCATGTCCTCCCGGTTGAAGTCCTCCTCCTTGATGAGCGTCGACTGGGGCTCGTGACTGACGAAAAAGAAACTTTCGATTACACGAAATCAACGCAAAAAATACCTCCTCTATAAGTGAAAACGACTTTACCTTAACGTAGAAACCCTCTTTATTGTTGACTTTACTACTTTTAAAACTCCAGTGATTTGATGAAGAAGCGATGAAATTTCTTTAATCAAACCGGGTTTTGTAGGTTAAGTTAGTAGATAAGTGAAGATTCAGAGTTTATCGTTGCTTCGACAGAATAATTTGTTTATACAAACTCTGGAATGTGTTTAACAAGTTTTTAACTTCGTTTCCACTTTAACTTAACTCAGCAACGGTCTTTTTGCAGTGGGAGGGGGTGCTATAATATGGGCGAAAAAAGTCATAATCCGATTTTCACGGACGCCAGTAAACAAAACAGCGTTGGCGTTGATTGCGCGTTTCTGTTGAAAACAAACGACTAACAAAACACGAACGACAAAGGGGGGCCCAAGCGTCCCCTAGCCAACGCCTCAATTCACACAACGGTTCCGAAACGTTTCTATTAAATTACACGCGAAATACGCACTTTCCCGGTTTACAAATGCACACACACACCAAAAAGACGCCCGAATTCATAAACGGCGCCATTTAACGCAGCGCCCTCTCAAGAGTGGCCGGCCGAACGCGAGCTGGCAGTTGTGAAATCGGCCGTTCATCAAAACGCAAAAATTAGAAATTCTGTACGTACCCATCAACGCTGCGATTTTCGTGGACTTTAGTGCGCGTACTAGTTGAAAAATAAACGATGGTTCGCCGAAAACGGTAATATTTCGACGCCGCGATGTTCGCTGCTGCAGCAAACAATATGGCGTGTATCGTGCGTACTTGTTGAAAACAAACGACAAACAAAACACAAGCGACAAAGCGTGTCCCGAGCATCCCCAAGCCAACGCCTCATCAGTTCACACAACCGTTTTTATTAAATCGCACGTAAAATACTCAGTTTCCCGGCCTACAAGTACAACGCGAGTCGAGCCGATGCCCGAATTCATAACCGGGCGCCATTCAACGAGACGCCCTCTCACGAGCCGCCGCACGATAGCGAGCTGGTAGTTGCAAAATCGGCCGCCCGTTCGAAAACGTGAAACTCGAAAGCGTGTACGTACCCGTCGACGTCGAAAACGATAATATTCGAGCTCTGGACGCCTTCCATCTTATCCCAAACGCAAATTGTTTCAACAAACGGGGAGAGTGCACAATGGCGGACGGTGGCCGGACACGAAATGGACCGCTGCCAGGCTGCGAGGCAACGGAATCAAAACGTGCATTTGTTTTCGAGCCCGGCTCGCGGCGGCGGCGGCTCTACCAGCGGCGCGGGAAGTTTCAATGTGGATTTTCGGGGTGAGTTGCTTGAATTTACTGTTAAATCGCGGTGGAGTTGCACCGAGCTCTCTGTAGGCGTAATTCACGCGATTGTGTAGTTTAATGCAAACATGGCGGATTGTTTATGAGATGCCAATCAAGACAAAAGTATAGAAATTAAAAGTGTTTAATATCGTTCAATGTGGATTTACGCGAAAGTCATTTGAGTGTAAATGTAGTGCTTGCTATTAAAATCACGCTAAGAGTTGTGCCGAGCTCTCTGTACATGTAATTCGCGCGATTGTGTAGTTTAATGCAAACATGGCTGATTGTTTACAAGGTACCAATCTAGAAATAAAAAAAATAAATAAAAGTGATTCTTCAATATCCACTAATTTCAAATTAAATACAAACCCACCCAAGCTGGTAATTTAGGCTTAATAAATAAAATTATGCTTTGCATTGCTGCCTGGTATCATTTTTTGCAATGAATTTGCGCTGCGATTCCTCTAAATTATTTTTGATTAATGACGTCACAGTACTTCCTGATTTGACTAGTTGTGTCCCGCTGGTGCAGTGCGAAGATGATTCTGTGTTTGATCAAGTAATTATTTAAAATAAACTTAACTAAACAATCAAATTAATCAGTGAAAGTGCTACGTTCGGCATCGGAGTGGTGGCGAGAAGATGGAACCGTTCGTGCACTTCGAGGGAAGGCGATTGAGAGCGGGAGATGCGCCCTGTGCTTGGAAATGACGAAAACGACAAGATGGCGTTTCGTGATGGAAGGTGGAAAATTGAAATCACGGGAATATTCATCCACAAGGTGAGTGCGTCACATTTTTAAACATAGCGCAGGTACGAATTAACATCTCTGCGATTCAATTAATTAGGTGAAAGACGGGAACGTTCTGTGGATGAATGGAAATTGGAGGATGCATCTTGTGTTCCGAAAGGGGAAAAATGGCGAAATTCAAGGATGGTGGCAAAAACAATCTCTCGGGCGTGGAATATGTTATGGTGAGTCCGTCACAGTTGAAAACGTAGCGTGGATACGAATTAATATCTTTGCAATTTAATTACTTAGGAGGAAGACGGGGACCGTTTGAACATTCCGTGGGAAAGGACGGAGAGTGAAAATTGGAGGAAAAATGGCGTTGGAAAATTCAAGGCGTGGAAAATGGTGAGTCCCATTCTCAATATTTATAATTATTCGTTTTTACGGACGGCTTCGATTTTTTGCGTACGTTCTGCTCCTTCGGTTAACCATACGCGTAGATATTTACAGGCAGGACCGTATTATGACTTTTTTCGCCCATAGGCAACTATATTATAGCGCCCCCTCCGACTGTAAAACTTCTCAAATGCTATTGTTTATAATAATAATTTATTAAATGCCAGTGCTTAAAAGTTTACACCTGTCAGAGTTAAATAAAATAGAGATACAGAAGATATACAACTTAAAACATAATTCAGAACCTAAACTAGCAATTTAAAGTAAAAAAAAACGATTGGTTAACAATTGTAAGACCTGCGTTTGTGCTCCAATAATTGGAGGCTAGGATAGGGACCACCCACCACCCTGAGTTTACACTTTAATTTAACCAAAAAACACTGTTTGGTTAACGAAATTTCTTCCTCAAACCATTGGAGTTTTAAAAGTTGCAAAGCCAACAATAAAGAGGGTCGCTGGGTTAAGTTAAAGTGGAAACGGAGGGCGGTGGGTGGGCCCTATCCCACGCTCCAATTCGTTAAACACGCCTCAGAGTTTTCATTAACAAATTCATTAAAAAATCACTGAATAAAACACTTACTATGTTTTTTACCACAATTTATAATATAATAAATTGTGGTAAAAAACATAGTAAGTGTTTTATTCAGTGATTTTATAATGAATTACCACGTAGTAACGGTCACAACCATCACCATGAACAAATTCATTTGTCGAGGGAAAAAAATCTTGTCAGTACTTCTTTAAACAATGAATTAACAATTGCAAAACCCTCGTTTGTGTTCCGATGATTGGAGGGTAGGATAGGGCCCACCCACCGCCCTGAGTTTCCACTTTAACCTAACCAAAAAAACACTGTTTGGTTAAAGAAATTTCTTCGTGAAACCATTGGAGTTTTAACAGCTGCAAAACCAACAATAAAAAGGGTGGCTGGGTTAAGTTAAAGTGGAAACGGAGAGTGGTGGGTGGGCCCTATCCCACTCTCCAATTCGTTAAACACATCCCAAAGTTTTCATTAACAAATTCATTTGTCGAGGGAACATAATATAAAAAAATGTTCGGTATTTTTTTAAACAATTAATTAACAATTGCAAAACCCTCGTTTGTGTTCCAATGATTGGGGGGTAGGACAGGGCCCACCCACCGCCCTGAGTTTCCACCTTAACTTAACCAAGAAAACACTGTTTGGTTAAAGAAATTTCTTCGTCAAATAATTGGAGTTTTAAAAGTTGCAAAGCCAACAATAAAGAGGGTCGCTGGGTTAAGTTATAGTGGAAACGGAGGGTGGTGGGTGGGCCCTATCCCACCCTCCAATTCGTTAAACACGCCTCAGAGTTTTCATTAACAAATTCATTTGTCGAGGGAACAAAATATAAAAAATTGTTGTCAGTACTTCTTTCAATAATTAATTAACAATTGCAAAACCCTCGTTTGTGTTCCAATGATTGGAGGGTAGGATAGGGCCCACCAACCGCCCCGAGTTTCCACCTTAACCTAACCAAGAAAACACTGTTTGGTTAAAGAAATTTCTTCGTCAAATCATTGGAGTTTTAAAAGTTGCAAAGCCAACAATAAAGAGGGTCGCTGGGTTAAGTTAAAGTGGAAACGGAGGGTGGTGGGTGGGCCCTATCCCACCCTCCAATTCGTTAAACACGCCTCAGAGTTTTCATTAACAAATTCATTTGTCGAGGGAACAAAATATAAAAAATTGTTGTCGGTACTTCTTTAAAGAATTAATTAACAATTGCAAAACCCTCGTTTGTGTTCCAATGATTGGAGGGTAGGATAGGGCCCACCCACCGCCCTGAGTTCCCACTTTAACCTAACCAAGAAAACACTGTTTGGTTAAAGAAATTTCTGTCAAAGAATTGAAGTTTTAAAAGTTGCAAAGCCAACAATCAAGAGGGTCGTTCGGTTAAGTTAAAGTGGAAACGGAGGGTGGTGGGTGGGCCCTATCCCACGCTCCAATTCGTTAAACACGCCTCAGAGTTTTCATTTACAAATTCATTTGTCGAGGGAACAAAATATAAAAAATTGTTGTCGGTACTTCTTTAAACAATTAATTAACAATTGCAAAAGCCTCGTTTGTGTTCCAATGATTGGAGGGTAGGATAGGGACCACCCACCGCCCTGAGTTTCCACTTTAACCTAACTAAAAAAACACTGTTTGGTTAAAGAAATTTCTTCGTCAAATCATTGGAGTTTTAAAAATTGAAAAGCCAACAATAAAGAGGGTCGCTGGGTTAAGTTAAAGTGGAAACGAAGGGTGGTGGGTGGGCCCTATCCCACCCTCCAATTCTTGGAACACAAACGAGAGTTTTGCAATTGTTAATTGATCGTTTAAAGAAATACTGAACATTTTTTTATATTTTGTTTCCTCGACAAATTAATTTGTTAGTGGAAACTTTGGAGCGTATTTAAAGAATTGAAGAGTGGTCGTACTGATTCCCCCACATACTCTAGAAACGGTTTTGAGATTTTTTTTGAATCTTTTTAGGTCCTTACTTACAGAGCATTGCTCGTTTTTAAATAGGCACCCTGTATATTTAATTTATTTTGGCAAAAATGTTTGCTACGCCAGTGGAAAAGCGATCTAAGAGATTTTCTCTTCATATGAGTTGTACCAACATGCGTATTTGGTTGCCTACCTATCAATCTGCAACCATTGTTGCTCACTCTTTATTATCCAAAATTGTATGTTGATTAATATTTGCTATACAAACTGCTTGGAATGCTTATAAACGGCGGCTCGTGGATTCCCGTAGAGGAGGTGCCGCTAGTGCTATACTACTTACTCTTATGGAGGAAGCAAATATTTCGGTCCAATTTTCGTAGCCTACTGGCCGAACATCCACGAGCCGCCGCTGTTACACACCGCGTTGATTGTTGCTTCTACGCCTTAACTTGAATTATTTTTCAATCCGATTTCGAGGATTTAACGCATAAAAATTGGAGGTTAGTCACCACGCAAACGTCAAGTTTAATTTCGATGTTTTTTTTCTGAACCCACCTTTTGTCCTGGATCGCTTGCTCCAGTTCCTGGACGTCGATATCGGTGACCACGAACTGCTGCTGCTGTCCCGACGACATCTTGGAAATTTTCCGCGTCCACCGCCGGGCCGTGCACGGTGAAAATCGCGAAAATTATTAGTAAACGGAAACGGCTGTCGCATAGCGACTTCCGGTGTTGACTCCACCGCGAAAATTCTTTAGTTTCCTCCGAATCTCCGAAGCGCCGACGCGTACTGACGCCGAGGATCTGACGTTGAAGTATTTACGAAAAAAAAAACAAAGAATACATTCAATATACCTTTTTTTGTTTAAAAATGGTATTTTTGTTCTGCCAGATTTTTCGTTTTACAAATAAGGGTAGGTCATGAATTACGATTACAATCCTAGAATTCAATCGATGAAAAAGCTTTGCCTAAGGTATGTTTTGGTGACGATTTTTATCGAATGAAACACAAATTATTTATGGTGTGTTTTACTGATTGGACTAATCGGCCCACTTGAGTTTTTTTAAACTTCCGCCAGTATAAATTCGTCGTGTGTTAGGTTGGTGGCATTGCAGTAGATTTTGCACTTGACTACAGTGACGGTTCGCGGGTTTTTTTCTGGTACGGCTGAGGAACAAGAGGTGGTCAGTTGCAGAGACGCTGGCTGCGTGTATTGCCACCTCTTGTTCCTCGGCCGTACCAGAAAAAAAACCCGCGAAACGTCACTGCTTGACTAGAACGGCAACCAAATCATAACATCATAATTATTCAATTTTAAGAACGAAAGGATGAAATAAAAGACAAGATGTAGCCTCATTGAAAAGCATTAGAAAATTTATTTAATAAAACTTAAACGATCAACAGTAACTAACGATGAGAGATGCGTATGCAACCAAATATACACAGATTAGTGGTACACCGTAAAATGCGCATTCCGCCGCGGCCCACGCGATGATATGTACCCGAAAACATACACTGTACACACAACAAAGTCCTCTGTTTCTTCTCTCGCTCTCTCCCCCCCCCCCCGCCCAAAATCCACCCGACGACGACAGA
Source organism: Ocypus olens (assembly GCA_910593695.2). NCBI lineage: Eukaryota > Metazoa > Arthropoda > Insecta > Coleoptera > Staphylinidae > Ocypus > Ocypus olens. Next base: position 49,718,256 of record OU343061.1, read on the forward strand.
CAGAATCGAAACGCACGTTGAATGAATCATATTCGATTATATGTACAGCACGCGTACATTCAATTAATCAGTTTAGAAAAACGTATAAACAGTACATATTCGTTCAAAAAATAGTATCATTTTTGTTTTTACATTAGTTCCTACGCGATCAGGTAGGCGGCGGCCGCGGTTAGGTAGAGGGGGGCCGCGAGGGGCGCGCGCGCCCCCGAGTCGCGGATCGTGGTCGTCAGGGCCTTCTCGCGCTCCTTGAACAGGTTCTTGGCGAGCATGCGCATCCTGGAGATTTTGTCGTCGAAGACGGCGTTGCTGGAGTTGGTCGGGACGTTCACGTTGCAGTAGTCTTGATCGCAACACGACACGCACATCTGAAACACAATTGTAAGTTGGGTTGCGTACAATCGAGATCGGGATACATTTAAAATATTTTGTCGGGGTACAGGATTGTAAGTTGGGTTGCATACAATCATGACTTTGATAAATTTAAAATATTTTGCCGGGATATAAAATTGTAAATTGGGTTGCGTATAATCAAGATTTTTATAAATTAAAATATTTTGTCGGGATACAATATTGTAAGTTGGGTTGCATACAATCATGACTTTGATAAATTTAAAATATTTTGTCGGGACACAAAATTGTAAATTGGGTTGCGTATAATCAAGATTTTTATAAATTAAAATATTTTGTCGGGATACAATATTGTAAGTTGGGTTGCATACAATCATGACTTTGATAAATTTAAAATATTTTGCCGGGATATAAAATTGTAAATTGGGTTGCGTATAATCAAGATTTTTATAAATTAAAATATTTTGTCGGGATACAATATTGTAAGTTGGGTTGCATACAATCATGACTTTGATAAATTTAAAATATTTTGTCGGGACACAAAATTTGTAAGTTGGGTTGCATACAATCATGACTTTGATAAATTTAAAATATTTTGTCAGGATACAAAATTGTAAGTTGGGTTGCATACAATCATGACTTTGATAAATTTAAAATATTTTGTCAGGATACAAAATTGTAAGTTGGGTTGCATACAATCATGACTTTGATAAATTTAAAATATTTTGTCGGGACACAAAATTGTAAGTTGGGTTGCATACAATCATGACTTTGATAAATTTAAAATATTTTGTCAGGATACAAAATTGTAAGTTGGGTTGCATACAATCATGACTTTGATAAATTTAAAATATTTTGTCGGGACACAAAATTGTAAGTTGGGTTGCATACAATCCTGACTTTGATAAATTTAAAATATTTTGTCGGGACACAAAATTGTAAGTTGGGTTGCATACAATCATGACTTTGATAAATTTAAAATATTTTGTCAGGATACAAAATTGTAAGTTGGGTTGCATACAATCATGACTTTGATAAATTTAAAATATTTTGTCGGGATATAAAATTGTAAATTGGGTTGCATATAATCAAGATTTTTATAAATTAAAATATTTCGTTTGGATACAAAATTGTAAGTTGGGTTGCATACAATCATGACTTTGATAAATTTAAAATATTTTGTCAGGATACAAAATTGTAAGTTGGGTTGCATACAATCATGACTGATAAATTTAAAATATTTTTCGGGATATAATATTGTAAGTTTGGTTGCATACAATCAAGATGTTTATAAATTAAAATATTTTGTCGGCATACAAAATTGTAAGTTGGGTTGCATACAATCATGATTTTGATAAATTGAAATATTTTTAGGGATATGATATTATAAGTAGGGTTGCATACAATCAAGATTTTTATAAATTAAAATATTTTGTCGGGATACAAAATTGTAAGTTGGGTTGCATATAGACAACACAATCAAGTTTGTGACAAATTAAACATATTTAGTCGGGATTAATAGGAATACGAAAAACAGCAGAAGTTTGTTAATGGTTCGTTTACTAAAACGTGCTCTAATCCCGTTTTAATGCCAAAATGCATTTTTCACGATTATTGTTGTTAGTGTTGGCGTTACATACTAAAACGAAATTGTAAGTTGGGTTGCGTATAAGCAAGGTAATCAAGTTCGTGATAAATTTAAAATATTATGTGGGGATTATGAGGGAACACGAAACACAATGGAAATTTGGGGTGTAATTGTTAATGGATAATTTATTAGAACGTGTTCTAATGCCATACATTTTGCAAGTTACATTATTTAGTGTTAACATTACATACTAGATGGCGCCTGCGCTGCCGCCGTATTTATCTGAAGCTAAGTAGTAAGTTGGGTTGCATATAGCCAACGCAATCGAGATTGTGATAAATTTAAAATGACATGAAACACGAAACGCAATTGAAGTTTAGGGCATAATCGTTAACGAATAATTTATTCGAACATGTTCTAATGCCAACATACATTTTACAGGTAATATTGTTATTAGTGTTAGCGTTATACAATAGATGGCGCCTGCGCTGCAGCCCTATCACAAGACGTACGTTTTCTAATCATACACACGAAGTACTTGCAATAATGTTATTTCTTTCTAACAAATATAAGATGGAGAGAGATGTAATTAATCATTTCCTTTATATTTAACACGTTCGCTGCCACCGACGCGCTAGTGCACCCGACTTGTTGCAATTGCAGTGGCAGCGAACGTGTTAATACCGATCTGTAGTCGTCGATGTGAATATTCACGTTTTCCATTAGGAGTTGTAGGTCGTTTGTATTATCTGTCGTTGGCGTAACCAATATTGTTGATGGCCTGTCCATTTATATTTACTCCTCCGTTAATGTCCGTTCTTCAGCTTCGAATAAAACATGCTATTTGTTGGGATATCTTCGGCGGGGGAAAAAGTTATTGAAGTTATAAGCAGAATACGGGTTGATAGCGGGCGCTCGAGTTTGTGCGAGTTCGCAAGTTCCGGTTCGAAGGACCATAAATTACACGGACGCGCATTTCGGTTTCAATTCCGCAAACGGATTTTGCCCCGGCAACGAATTGAACGAATTATATTTCATTTTTATAGTTGTGACGTTACACGAACTATAAATCTAGTGCGCGTGAAAAATCCGATAGACTTAAAAAAAATATAGAGCGGCGAAAATTCTGAATAAAAATCTAGTAAGCTTGAAAAATCAGTGAAAATAAGAATAGGGTGGGATGTTTGTAGTTTTTGCAGAATGATAATGCGGAAGGTGTTTTGAGTAAATTTGGAAATTTTAAAGTCGATGGCAATTGTTTTTGTATTTTTTTTGAGTCGCCAAAATGAACGCAATTTTCACAATCCCACGCTCGATTCATCCGAGTTAACCCGAAATTTATGGATGGGGTGTTTGTGTTTTTACAGAATGATAATGCGGAAGGTATTTTGAGTAAATTTGGAAATTTTCAAGACGATGGCAATTGTTTTTGTATTTTTTTTTGAGTCGCCAAAATGAACGCAATTTTCACAATCCCACGCTCGATTCATCCGAATTATCCCGAAATTTAGGGATGGGGTGTTTGTGTTTTTGAAGAATGATAATGCGGAAGGTATTTTGAGTAAATTTGGAAATTTTCAAGTCGATGGCAATTGTTTTTGTATTTTTTTTTTGAGTCGCCAAAATGAACGCAATTTTCACAATCCCACGCTCGATTCATCCGAATTATCCCGAAATTTAGGGATGGGGTGTTTGTGTTTTTGCAGAATGATAATGCGGAAGGTGTTTTGAGTAAATTTGGAAATTTTCAAGTCGATGGCAATTGTTTTTGTATTTTTTTTTGAGTCGCCAAAATGAACGCAATTTTCACAATCCCACGCTCGATTCATCCGAATTATCCCGAAATTTAGGGATGGGGTGTTTGTAGTTTTTACAGGATGATTATGCGGAAGGTATTTTGAGCAAATTTGGAAATTTTCAAGACGATGGCAATTGTTTTTGTATTTTTTTTTGAGTCGCCAAAATGAACGCAATTTTCACAATCCCACGCTCGATTCATCCGAATTATCCCGAAATTTAGGGATGGGGTGTTTGTAGTTTTTACAGGATGATTATGCGGAAGGTATTTTGAGCAAATTTGGAAATTTTCAAGACGATGGCAATTGTTTTTGTATTTTTTTTTGAGTCGCCAAAATGAACGCAATTTTCACAATCCCGCGCTCGGTTCATCCGAATTATCCCGAAATTTAGGGATGGGGTGTTTGTAGTTTTTACAGGATGATTATGCGGAAGGTATTTTGAGCAAATTTGGAAATTTTCAAGACGATGGCAATTGTTTTTGTATTTTTTTTCGAGTCGCCAAAATGATTGCAATTTTCACAATCCCGCGCTCGGTTCATCCGAATTATCCCGAAATTTAGGGATGGGGTGTTTGTAGTTTTTGCAGAATGATAATGCGGAAGGTGTTTTGAGTAAATTTGGAAATTTTCAAGTCGATGGCAATTGTTTTTGTATTTTTTTTGCGTCGCCAAAATGAACGCAATTTTCATAATCCCACGCTCGATTCATCCGAATTATCCCGAAATTTAGGGATGGGGTGTTTGTAGTTTTTACAGGATGATTACGCGGAAGGTGTTTTGAGGAAATTTGGAAATTTTCAAGTCGATGGCAATTGTTTTTGTATTTTTTTTCGAGTCGCCAAAATGATTGCAATTTTCACAATCCCACGCTCAATTCATCCGAATTTTCCCGAAATTTAGGGATGGGGTGTTTATAGTTTTTACAGAATGATAATGCGGAAGGTATTTTGAGTAAATTTGGAAATTTTCAAGTCGATGGCAATTGTTTTTGTATTTTTTTTCGAGTCGCCAAAATGATTGCAATTTTCACAATCCCACGCTCAATTCATCCGAATTTTCCCGAAATTTAGGGATGGGGTGTTTATAGTTTTTACAGAATGATAATGCGGAAGGTATTTTGAGTAAATTTGGAAATTTTCAAGTCGATGGCAATTGTTTTTGTATTTTTTTTTGCGTCGCCAAAATGAACGCAATTTTCACAATCCCACGCTCGATTCAACCGAATTATCCCGAAATTTAGGGATTGGGTGTTTGTAGTTTTTACGGAATGATAGTGCGGAAGGTGTTTTGAGTAAATTTTGAAATTTTCAAGTCGATGGCAATTGTTTTTGTATTTTTTTTTGAGTCGCCAAAATGATTGCAATTTTCACAATCCCACGCTCGATTTATCTGAATTATCCCGAAATTTAGGGATGGGGTGTTTGTAGTTTTTACAGAATGATCAATGCGGAAGGTATTTTGAGTAAATTTGGAAATTTTCAAGTCGATGGCAATTGTTTTTGTATTTTTTTTCCAGCCGCCAAAATGAATGCAATTTTCACAATTTTAGTTTCCCCACTGAATATCAATTTCAAATCACCTCCTGTCAGTTAGTTTTGCAATTACCACTTTTTTTTTACTTTTGACAGTTCCGTAAGTGAATCAAGGGGGCCGAGGGGAGCGGGGAGGGTCTCTCAAGTTTTGCGGCGGCCGTCCTGGAAAGTTTAATAAGGGAGCAGGGCACGAGAGCGGAAACTTTTCGGACCGAAGAGGAAAGAGGTTTCGGCGGTGAAGCGCGCGTCGCGGTGGAAGAGGAATCCTTGTCCGGGTTATCGGGGAAATGTACCGTGAACGAGAGGTTCGGGGGTTTTGTCAACTCGAATGGAAAATGCACGTGTTTGTGTGTGTGTGTGCGGCGGTCAGCTCGACCTTTTTCCATTCTCAACTCGACGCTAGATACCGGAGGCAAAAAGAATGTATATATATATATATATATATATATATATATATATATATATATATATATATATATCCGCAAAGGTAGTGGTAACTTTTGTTCCCCGCACTTCAATTGTTTTGAAACGTTGCACGAACGTAAGCGAATTCATGAATGCTTTCTGTATTTTATGTGAGATTCGATGTTTGTCTGTCTGTGGCTTGGGCCGGTATTATTCTCCTTCTTTTTGATTAACCATTGTTGAGGGTATTCATTACATTTCCTGAAGTTTTTGATTACTGGTATCGTTTTATCCGAAAGCTCTTTTCAGACCTGGCGCACGGCGTACGCTAAAGCTAAAAAGTCGGTATTGTCTATTCCGATTAATTAAGAGTTTTACCGCCATCTCGTTTCAAGCGCGCACAACCTAAATGCGAAACTAAACGTAACCCCTTCAGCCCCCTCTAGTGCCCCTGCGCAAAAGTTTTTTGGAAACCATCTCCAACTTTGACGTTAACTTAGGCACGGCTGTTTTTCTGTACGACAGAGTTCAATTTGAAAATCGCATCCGCGAAAGCAACTATAGCGGCGCGTCGTACAGAAAGATGCCATCCGCGAAAGCCAGAGGTTAAAGGAAGCCACCTCTGCTACCTCCGCCGTACCATGAGTCACCCCGCCGAGAGCCGTCACTGGCAGCCACTTTTTTTTCTCGTAGCCTCCTCCGCCGAACTTTATTTAATACGTGTAAACCTGATGGATTGACTAGCATTAATGTTTGCGTTTGAAATTGGATGCCCTCTTACTTGTTGCATTTATTTTCAGTCAGTCTGTGTTGTTCTTGGCGACTTTGAGGTTAAGAAACTCCACCGTAACCGAATTAATAACGTCTCGATTTTTCCTCTTTCGTTATCGCAGAGTTGAACAACTCCATTAACACTCGAGCAGCCCCCTTCCCCTCCGCCGCGCCCTCTGGCAGTGAGCGTCGCGGCGATTAATTAAAATTGCATCAGCGGCTAATTACGTCCGACTTTCCGTTAGGTGGCGCTTTTTAATTAATACAACAACCGACGAACGAATGCAGCAGTGAGCAAACTCGGGGTGAATTTTACGCTTTTATGAAATGTTTTCAATGTGTTAAAAAGAAAAAAAATAGTAAAAAGGGAAGTTTTTTATACCCCCATTGTCCGTGTGCAGAAGTTTAGTTGGTACGGAATGAAGGGAGAAATGGTGAAAATTTCTGCAAAATGTCAGCTGACCGTAACTGATTGAGACTTCTTTTTATGAAGTTGGCAGTACTGTGACACTCGTTGTATAGAGCCAGAAATGGTTGAGTTATTGTTTTAAAAACGTTAACAGATATTTTGCAACTATTTACTAACTAAAACCATTTACTACTTGCAAAAATTCTGATTTGGATTTTCAAAAATTTTAATTAATTTAAATGGTAAATATGTTGGAGATGGCGGACTTTTTTCAAAAATTCATAACTCGACTGAAAATTGTCACACATTCAAAAACCAAAATTATTTTGAAAGATCGACGTCTTGTGAAGTGATTTGAATTTTTGTGGAATTTCTTTCTCGCGTTTCACAATAATTTATAATTTTTTGCGCTCGTGTCTTCGACATTGGAATTTATTTTTCAAAAATTCATAACTCGACTGAAAATTGGCACACATTCAAAAACCAAAATCATTTTGAAAGATCGACGTCTTGTGAAGTGATTTGAATTTTTGTGGAATTTTTTTTTCTCGTTTTACATTAATTTTTAATTTTTTACGCTCGAGCCTTCGACATTAGAAAAAAAAATTCAAAAATTCATAACTCGTCTGAAAATTGCAGTACGTTCAAAAACCAAAATTATTTTGAAGGATCGACGTCTTGTGAAGTGATTTAAATTTTTGTAGAATTTTTTTCTCGCTTTTCATATTAATTTTTAATTTTTTGCGCTCGTGCCTTCGACATTGGAAAAAAAATTCAAAAATTCATAACTCGACTGAAAATTGCCACACATTCAAAAACCAAAATTATTTTCAAAAATCAACGTCTTGTAAAGTGATTTGAATTTTTGTGGAATTTTTTTCTCGCGTTTCACATTAATTTATAATTTTTTGCGCTCGTGTCTTCGACATTGGAAAAAAAAAATTCAAAAATTCATAACTCGACTGAAAATTGCCACACATTAAAAAACCAAAATCATTTTAAAAGATCGACGTGTTGTGAAGTGATTTGAATTTTTGTGGAATTTTTTTCTCGTATTTTACATTAATTTATAATTTTTGCGCTCGTGTCTTCCACATTGGAATTTTTTTTTTCAAAAATTCATTACTCGACTGAAAATTGCTGCACATTCAAAAACCAAAATAATTTTGAAAGATCGACGTGTTGTGAAGTGATTTGAATTTTTGTGGAATTTTTTTCTCGCGTTTTACATTAATTTTTAATTTTTTGCGCTCGAGTGTTCGACATTGAAAAAAAGAAATTTTCAAAAATTCATAACTCGTCTGAAAAATTCTGCATTTTGAAAAATCAACGTCTTGTGAAGTGAACTGAATTTTTGTAAAATTTGATCCCTGCGTTTCATATTAATTTTTCATTTTTAATCCGCTCGACTTTTTTAATCAATTTAAAAGAAAATTTTGCAAAATGTTTTGAAATTTAAAATAAATCAGAAAATTATTTTGAGCGATTTTGTGGGGCTGATTTAGGGCTCATTGTTGAATCTTTATATTATTTTTGTTAGGCGTAGATTTAATTTGTTTTGGCCTACATTTTAGATTTTTTACTTGTGTTTTTTTCTAAATTTTTGATCTTTTGGCGTATTGTTTTATTTTTATTTTCGATTTTTCTTTGTCCGCATTTTTATTTTTTTAGGCCCGAATCTTTCGTCTAATTTTATTTGAACCTGAATTGTTGATTTTTATGTGGGATATTTTTTTATTTTTTATTGTTATTTTCGGTTTTAGATTTTTTGCCCTTTATTTTAGGTTTTTTTTTAACTTTTTGCTTCCATATTTTATTGTTAGTTTTGGAATTTGATTTTTTTGCCTAAATTTTAGATTTTTTACCTGTATTGTCCATTTTTTGGTATAAATTTTTGATCTTTTGGCCTAAATTTTCTTTATTTTCGATTTTTTGGTTCGCATTTTTTTAAATTATGGTCTAAATCCTTTTTAAACCTGAATGATTGATTTTTATGGTCGAATTTTTGGTTTTCTTCACCGATATTTTCGAGTTTTTTTGATTTTGTTTGCCCTTCATTTTAGATTTTTTTACTTGAATTTTTTTTTTTTTTTGTGGGTGATTTTTTTTTTTTACTTTTTGGGCACAATTTTCGAGTTTCTGGTCTGCAATTTATTTAGAGCTAGAGAGTTATTTTCGTGGCTGAAAATGGCAAATTATATTTTTTTTATATTTTAATTTTTTTGTCAGCATTTTATTTTTCGGCCAGAATTGTTTATTTTTTTGACCTGTGTTTTCGATTCCTTTGTCCCAAATTTTACAGTTTTCGGCCTAAATATTCTTTATTTTGGCCAAAATTTTCGATTTGTTTGTTGGAATTTTCGGTCTTTTATTTTTAGCCTCGAGTATTCGATTTTGATCTAAATTTTTGATTTTTTTTGGCCTATACTTAAGATTTTTTTAACTTGAATTATTGTTTTTTACTTTCGACTCGGATTTTTTATTTGTTTTGAATATAAAGTTAAAATATTTGGCCTGTATTTTCGCATTCTGGGTTCCAAATTTTTTTCCCAAAAAAATTTTTGTTTTGTTTAAATTTTAATTGTTTTTGGGTTTTTGAGAATAACTCTTGAACCCATCACCAAATTTTGAAAATTTTTAGTGCAAAATGTTGTACTATAGATGTTTGTAGCTTTTATATAATTTTCTCATGAATATTAATTTCAAATCCGCTCCTATAATAATAATAATAATAATAATAACAATACAAAAATAAATTATCTAGAAGTGAGGTTAGTTTCATAATAACAAACGTCAAATGTCTGACGTTTGTTATTAAATTGGTGTGATTACAGATTGTTTACACAGGTCATCAATAAACAACATTAAAATTAAATTATTAAATAAATTATTATGAATCCAACATCACTTTTAGATCGTTTTAAATTAAGACTATGAATATTCATGGTATTGTTTATATACATTAGTGTTTCTCAACGTGGGCCTTAATCAATTACTGCCACCCGGTATATTTTTGTCTCTAATATCAATAACCATTGTTATAAAATAAATGCTTTCATTCAGAAAAATAATTGTTAGCCAATCATAAATTCAATTTGTATTTCGTATTTACACGTGTAGAAACAAACAGTGGCGCACCTGAATTGGCGGAAATCCGTGTACATAAATCGACACGTCCGCGTGACGGCAGACTTCAATTGTTTCGTCGCGTAAATCCGGCGGCACGTAAATCAATCGCGCGTTGTTGTTTTTTTTTGCGCGCGAATTGTTCGAATCCCCCTCGCCCTATCCGCGATTTATATCGGCAAATATTGTTTCGATCTCCGGTGTCGACAAATTATTTATGGCCGGCGATTAAACGCGTGGAGGAGGAGGAGGATGAAAATGCCCCTCGTATATCAAAAAAAAAAATCAAGGACGTGAAAAGAATTATTTCCCATCGCAAATTGTTGCAATTCCAATAAACGCAGCGCTACTTATTGTTAGTAAGTAATGTTTCATGATTTCGATTTTGAGGCATGCCAAGTCGGAAATTTAATAAATTCAATAAAACGAATTTATTTAATGCTTTCTGCAACAAGTAAGGTTGTTTCTAATTTGGAAATTTAATAAATCGATTTTTGGGTTTTGTCATCTTTAGCAAGTACAATATTTGAAGAATATGCCCTGAAAAGTTGAAATTAGTCCGATTAAAATTGACGGAGTTACAGGCGTTCAAAGAAACCGCGCTAAACGCGTATTCAAAGTCGGTATTCACGATATCTCGAAAACTATTGCACCGATTTTTTTCAAACTTCGCGCTTTTATTTTAGATATAATATGCCAGTGATCGGACGAAGGAAATGTTTTTTTACGATTCATAGTTTTTTTTTCTTGACGAAAAACGAGCGATATTCTGATGCAATTTTTTTCGACGCATAGTTTTTTTTTTCTTGACAAAAAACGAGCGATATTCTGATGCAATTTTTTTCGACGCATAGTTTCTTTTTCTTGACGAAAAACGAGCGATATTTTCATGAAAAATCGAAATTTTAACTTTGAACGTCCGCCCTTTTGTGCCATCAATATTTCGACAAACGGTTCGGTACATTTAAAAAAAATCGATTTTTGGATTTTGACATTTTCAGTAAGTTAAACATTCGGAGAATATTCCACGGAAAGTTGGAATTAGTTCGATTAAAATTGACGGAGTTACAGGCGTTCAAACTAACCGCGCAAACCGCGTTTTCACAGTCGGTATTCACGATATCTCGAAAAATACTTCATCGATTTTTTTCAAACTTCGCACGTTTTTTTCAGATAGAATAGGCCAGTGATCGAACGAAGGAAATGTTTTTATCGATTCATAGTTTTTTTTCTTGAGCGATATTCACATGCAATTTTTTTTTCGACGCGTAGTTTTTTTTTTCTTGACGAAAAATGAGCGATATTTTCATGCAAAATCGAAATTTTAACTTTGATCGTCCGCCCTTTTGTGCCATCAATATTTCGACAAACGGTTCGGTACATTTAAAAAAAATCGATTTTTGGATTTTGACATTTTCAGTAAGTAAAACATTCGGAGAATATTCCACGGAAAGTTGGAATTAGTCCGATTAAAATTGACGGAGTTACAGGCGTTCAAAGTAACCGCGCAAAACGCGTTTTCAAAGTCGGTATTCACGATATCTCGAAAAATACTTCATCGATTTTTTTCAAACTTGGAACGTTTATTCGAGACATAATAGGCCGGTGATTGAACTAAGGATTTTTTTTTTCGACGAACAGTTTTTTTTTCTTAACGCAAAACGAGCGATATTCGCATGCAATTTTTTTCGTCGCACAGTTTTTTTTTTCTTGACGAGAAACGAGCGATAATTTCCATGCAAAATCGAAATTTTAACTTTAAACCTCCACCATTTTGTCCCAGAACAAACTGTTCCTTTCAAAATTTAAAAATTTCAAAAAATCGATGTTTGCGTTTTGAAATCGAAAATAAAAATATCAGTTTTAAATTGTCGATATCCATAATATCCATTTCAGGATGTTAACTTTCGCGCTCACGAGGATAAAACGGCCCCCATTACGTAACGGGGGTAATGCGGTGCACGTGCACGTCGTGCAAGAAACTAAAACGCTGATCAGGAACTATTCAAAGTTTCCGAGTTTTCCATTTTCTCCCCGGGAAATCCCCCCGTTATCGCGGAATCGACAGGTCCCCCCCCCTCCCTCCCGCCGACTCACCAGTTGAGTGTCGATTTCCACACATCCGACTCTGTTCCTCTGGCACTCTTTCTCCGTGGTGCACTGCTTGTTCACCACCACGCTCGTCCCCTTCGAGTCCATGATGTGTAACGTGTGACAAAACGTCTCTCCTGAAAAAAAAAAAATAAATAAAAAATATTACCAATTAGCACAGTTGTGATTACATGTATATACTGTGTGGCGAAATTTGTTTAGATAAAAGAAGTCATTGAGATTTTGGTATGTCTACATGGAAGTATCATCATTCATCTGCTAAAGGTCCAGTCGCTATGGAATGCACGGATGTATATTTGGTTGCATCATTCGTCTGCTAAAGGTTAAGATGCTCTGGAGTGCATGGAAGTACATTTGGTTGCATAATTCGTCTGCTATAGGTTCAGACGCTCAGAAATGCATTGAAGTATATTTGGTTGCATCATTCGTCTGCTTAACCCTTTCACTGCTAACAGTTTTAGGAAGCAGTACTCTGGATAAAATATTTTTTTTTTAGTTAGTGTGTAGTCATACTGTAAGTAACTTTTGAAGTCAAAATGAAAATGCAATTCGTGTATATGTTGATGAAGCCTAAAACCATCAGGCCCACTTATCATAGAACATACATGACGCCTTTAGACGTCATCAGCACTCAATGGATTAAGGTTCAGACACTCAGAAATGCATGGAAGTATATGTGGTTGCATCAATAATCTGCTAAAGGTTCAGATGCTCATAAATGCATGGACGTATATTTGGTTGCATCATTCGCATGATAACTGTTCAGACTCTCACATGCAAGTATATTTGGTTGCATATATCTGTTTAAATTAAATTTGGAGCGACTACAATCCACAAAATTATTTGCCATTTATTTTAGGTTAACGCTCTAAATAAATAAATAACGTATCAAAATAGCTTTGATTCTATTAATAGAATGCAATTGACAAAAATTGCTTGTGCTTAAAATGTCTTTTACATTCGTCAAAGAAAAAAAATATTTAGTCGCAAAAAATAGTGCGGTGAAGTATAGTTGTACCAAGCACTCGAGACGTGTTGCGTAGTAACCGTCTTACATTCAATTAGCTCCGGAGATTTTCTGTCGCGTTCTCTCCGAATACTTTCTCACTCTGCGCAAATTTCTCCCCCACACGTCTTGAGTGCTCTGTAATACTCTACATTCGAAATAATTATTTTGAGACACTTTGATCCGTCGATATTTTGAGCATAGACCTTAATTCCTGTAATTTACAGTTTACACCAAATATTATTTTACTCACAAAGATATTTTGAGCATAAACCATAATTCCTGCAATTTACAATTTACACCAAACATAATTTTACTTACAAAGACATTTTTAGAATAGACATTATTTTACTTCCGCTTCACAACGGCAATATTCGAGCATAAACCGATTCATCAATTCATCAGCGAATTAATTGATGCCACTCGCCGGTTTTTATTTCACTCGAGTTCATTAGCAGCGGAAGGGCCATTAATTATCTAGGAGGGACAACGTAATCCTAGACATAATTTGATAAATTTCCGGCGTGTTTACACGGGCGATTTGTTAGGTGCGGAAGCGGGGTGGGCGGGCGTGGAAACGGGGAAAAAGAGACTTTAATTAATCCGGAAACTCTCGACGGATCGATCCCGCGGGGATCTTCTCTCCCCCATTCGTCTTCGTGTTTATTATCAGTTCGATGCATAATGTAATATGCAACCGGCCCGACACCCCGACCTCATTGGTTATGCAACCTAATATGCGCTAACATAATAACGTTATTGATTATGCCGGAGCGAGGCGCCCGCTATTTTCGCACCATGCCGTCCGGGACGCTTGAATTATTCGAGTTACGTGGGTATACGCGAACCATTCGTTAATTAGGCGGTTAATTTGTTTAGTAGTTTCGGTCTTATTTGGACGAGCTTAACGAAGCTGAATTGGGTTTTAATAAAATTCAAAATGCAATTGCTAAATCGATGTGGAGGAAATTTTCAATAAAATTCTGTGAGCATAATTTTTATAGCTTTATGTATATAGGTATTGTTTTCTGGGTGTTATTTTGTTGACAGGATTTCTAAAGTTAATAAATAAATAAATATACATGGATGTCATTATACCCTACTCTCGGATAGCTGACATAACCTAATTATATTAAAATCATGAGCTATTAATGTAGTTTACTTCATCATATCATATGCAACCATATGTACGTATCTTACGTCAGTAAATTTTACGATTCGGCTATCATAGGCAACCATATGTGCGTATCTGTGCGTCGGTAAATTGTGTAAACTTTACGATTCGGCTATCGTATCCAACCACATGTACGTATCTGTATGTCAGTAAATCTTGTAAATTTTACGATTCGTCTATCATTTGCAACCATATGTACGTGTTTGTACGTCTGTAAATTTTGCGATTCGGCAATCATATGCAACCATATTTACGTCTCTGTACGCCAGTAAATCTTGTAAATTTTACGATTCGGCTATCATATGCAACCATATGTACGTATCTGTACGTCAGTAAACAGTGTAAATTTTACGATTCGGCAATATATCGTTTCTTCGGAGGAACAATGGCGCAAGTGAAAAGTTTGTCTTTTTTAAATTACAGTACCAAAAAATGTGGAACAACGACCTGATTGAAAAACTTTAAAAAAAATATATTCGATATGATCAGCGCCGGTGCTAGGGTTTACGCCGCTACAGACAAACAAAAAATGACATATTTTTTACATATCAAAATTATACGCATCTTGCTTGTTAACAAAATGGCGGCACTCTAAACTCGAATTTGAGTGATTGAAATGTGCACCTTGTGATTAAAATAAATTCTAAAAATATTATCGCACGTGGAATTACTTTCAAATTTTTTAAATACACTCAGAAATTACGTATTTTTGACATATCAAAAAATGGTTGACGCACCTTGCTTGTGAACAAAATGGCGGCACTCTGAACTTGAATTTGAGTGATTGAAATTTTGCACCTCGTGACTAAAAAAAATTCTAAAAATATTATCACACGTGGAATTACCTTCAAATTTTTTAAATGCGCTCGGAAATGACATATTTTTGACATATCAAAAAATATTTGACGCACCTTGCTTGTAAACAAAATGGCGACACTCTGAACTCGAATTTGAGTGCGTCAAATGTGCACCTTGTGCCTAAAACTTTTTTTTCTAATTTTATCGCACGTGGAATTACCTTCAAATTCTTCAAATGCACTCAGAAATTACATATTTTTGACATATCAAAAAATAATTGACGTACATTACTTGTAAACAAAATGGCGGCAATCTGAACTCGAATTTAAGTGATTGAAATGCGCACCTCGTGATTAAAAAAATTCTAAAACTACCATCGCACATGGAATTATCTTCAAATTTTTTGAATGCACTCAAAATTTACATATTTTTGACATATCAAAAAATAATTGACGCACCTTGCTTGTAAACAAAATGGCGGCACTCTGAACTTGAATTTGAGTGATTGAAATTCGCACTTCGTGATTAAAAAAAAATTCTAAAAATATTATCGCACGTGGAATTACCTTCAAATTTTTCAAATGCGCTCAGAAATGACATATTTTTGACACATCAAAAAATAATTGACGCACCTTGCTTGTAAACAAAATGGCAGAACTCTGAACTTGAATTTGAGTGATTGAAAAGCGCACTTTTGATTAAAAAAATTTCTAAAAATATTATCGCACGTGGAATTACCTTCAAAATATTCGAATCTGTCCAGAAATGTCATATTTTTGACATATCAAAAAATAGTTGACGCACCTTGCTTGTAAACAAAATGGCGGCACTCTGAACTTGAATTTGAGTGATTGAAAAGCGCACCTCGTGATTAAAAAAATTCTAAAAATATTATCGCACTTGGAATTACCTTCAAAATTTTTGGATGCACTCAGAAATGACATATTTTTGACATATCAAAAAAATATTGCCGCACCTTGCTTTTAAACAAAATGGTGGCGCTCTGAAGTGGAATTTGAGTGAGTGAAATGCGCACCTCGTAATTAAAAAATTTCCAATAATATTATCGCACGTGGAATTACCTTCAAATTTTGTGAATACACTCAGAAATTACATATTTTTGACATATCAAAAAATAGTTGACGCATCTTGCTTGTAAACAAAATGGTAGCACTCTGAAGTTGAATTTGAG
Source organism: Ocypus olens (assembly GCA_910593695.2). Taxonomy (NCBI): domain Eukaryota; kingdom Metazoa; phylum Arthropoda; class Insecta; order Coleoptera; family Staphylinidae; genus Ocypus; species Ocypus olens. The sequence goes on from OU343061.1 coordinate 49,734,516, forward strand.
TGATTGAAATGCGCACCTCGTGATTAAAAAAAATTCTAAAAATATTATCGCAAGTGGAATTACCTTCAAATTTTTCAAATGCGCTCAGAAATGACATATTTTTGACATATCAAAAATTAATTGACGTACCTGGCTTGTAAACAAAATGGCGGCACTCTGAACTTGAATTTGAGTGATTGAAAAGCGCACCTCGTGATTCAAAAAAATTCTAAAAATATTATCGCAAGTGGATTTACCTTCAAATTTTTCAAATGTGCTCAGAAATGACATATTTTTGACATATCAAAAAAAAATTGACGCACCTTGCTTGTAAACAAAATGGCGGCACTCTGAACTTGAATTTGAGAGATTGAAATGTGCACCTCGTGATTAAAAAAAATTCTAAAAATATTACCGCACGTGGAATTACCTTCAAATTTTTCAAATACACTCAGAAATGACATATTTTTGATATATCAAAAAATAGTTGACGCGCCTTGCTTATAAACAAAATGGCGGCACTCTGAACTTGAATTTGAGTGATTGAAATGTGCATCTCGTGATAAAAAAATTTCTAAAAATATTATCGCACGTGGAATTACCTTCAAATTTTTTAAATGCGCTCAGAAATAACATATTTTTGACATATCAAAAAATAATTGACGCACCTTGCTTGTAAACAAAATGGCAGCACTCTGAACTCGAATTTGTGTGCAAGCGCACCTTGTGATTAAAAAAATTTCTAAAAATATTATCGCACGTGAAATTACCTTCACAAATTGTAAATGCGCTCAGAAATTACATATTTTTGACATATCAAAAAATAGTTGACGCACCTTGCTTGTAAACAAAATGGCTGCACTCTGAATTTGAATTTGAGTGATTGAAATGTGCACCTCGTGACTAAAAAAAATTCTAAAAATATTATCGCACGTGGAATTACCTTCAAATTTTTTAAATACACTCAGAAATTACATACTTTTGCCATATCAAAAAATAGTTGACGCACCTTGCTTGTAAACAAAATGGCGGCACTCTGAACTTGAATTTGAGTGATTGAAATGTGCACCTCGTGACTAAAAAAAATTCTAAAAATATTATCGCACGTGGAATTACCTTCAAATTTTTCAAATGCGCTCAGAAATGTCATATTTTTGACATATCAGAAAATAGTTAACCCGCCTTGCTTGTAAACAAAATGGCGGCGTGCACCTCATGATTAAAAAAAATTCTAAAATATTATTCATATTCTCTACAAATATCTTTAATGTAAATATTGTTTTAAAATTACAATTAAATTGTTTTTTTCGATAATCAAGGAATTTTTGAAAAACTAACAAAAGATATCAAATTTTTCGTTATCTTCAGTATTCGTTAAAATATTTTTTATATTTAAAAAATGTCGAGAAAAAAGACCCTTTTCCGGGTGTTTTACCAAAATCTTTTCAGTTTTTCAGACTGTCAAATAATTTTAAATCCAATTTCAAAATCTGTATTGGTTTTTCGGATAAAGCGTGCACAGACTTTTTCCAAAAATTATGACATCATAACGGATATTTTAGTTGAAATTTTGTATTCGAAAATATCATGATCATAATAGTGCGTATTTTTTTTTTTATAAAATATTATAGCGTTGACAACTAGGTCATCTGCCACAACCCTTTGCTTGTATAATATACCGTACGTAATATAAGAAATTATTGCGATCGTGATTTTCGAATTGAAAATTTCTAGTTTGAAGTGCAAATTTTGTTTTTTTTAAATTACAGTACGAGAAAATGTTATTTTATCCGGTGGAACAATGACATGATTGAAAAACTTAAAAATAATATTCGACATGATCAAGTTTTTCATGTACGGCAAAAACTACAGTGCGTTTTTTTTTATTAATGCGCCATTAAATTTTGCTGGTTTTTGGATAAATTTTTTTTTGGTTTACACCTTTGAATAGTTTTTATAATTAAAAAAATCGAAAATATCGAATAAATAAACGAAACAGATTATGTATGTATGTATGGTTGCCTAATATTTTCGCGCATCCTTATTTATTTTACGACAGACTTTTTAAATTTTATAAGTGTAAATATTGTAATAGTAATATTTATTCATGTTTTGAAAGACATTCGTTAGAAAATTTCACAGAATTATAATTTACGTCAAGTTAAAATAGGGTAATAAATAAATACGTAGAAACACTGAATAAAACACTTACTAAGTTTTTTACCACAATTTATTTAAATCAATTTATAAAAGCTTAGTAAGTGTTTTATTCAGTGTTTCTATAATGGATTACCACGTAGTAACGGTCGCAATCATCACCATGATTAAATAAATACGTGTTCTAAAATAAATAAATAAATAAATATAGAAATGTACGAAATTTCAGTAATTTTGTAACTCGGATAGTAAATATAGAAATGCTTCGATTAAATGTTTATGAACCACGACATTTATTGAATATATCGGTCTCGCTATGCGATTTCTAACCCCGCATTAGATGATTATTTTTACTGTTTCGATTTTGCGGCCGTGTTAAAGTGGCCCTTGTGGGGGGACCGCCCGAGCGGACATAAATTCGCTCCTGTGAAATCTTATTAAGGGAGCACGAATTCGGCCGGCGATAAAATTCGTGAAGAAGTGGCGATTACACGCGAATACAGATATCTGTTCCTCGTAAAATATGTAAAATACAACCTGAGGGGGTGGCGCAAAGCCGGTGGCATCGATTGCCGAGGTGAAAACGATTTTAATTATGCGCCCGTCACGGGTAATCGTCGCCGAGAAAAAGCGCGCCTGGAATGTCGCCCGGCGCCTCCGCCAGAATTCCACGGTGTGTGATTCCGGCGAACTACTAATATCGGACGTGTATGTCTTTTGCGAGTTCGTGCTCGATTTAATGTTGCTGGTGCGGGAGGTTGGGAAATTAATGGAATTTTCCACGGACTGCAGCCAGCGGCGGCCGCCTTAGAGATCCCATTAAAATTCTATCAAATCGTCTTGTTCAAACAGGCGCCGGTTGTGCTGGGATGCAAAACGCATTCAACATGCAGCACACGCGGATCCCGTTTATTCTCATGGCGCAAATTATTTGAATTAATTCCGCTGCGGGTGCGCCCCCTCTGTTATTATGGAAATCGCGCTCAATCAGAGGCTCCCCCCGTAATGCAAATTAATCGGATGCTATAAATTTTTATCCGGCAGTACATTAGGCCCTCTTGCGGTCTCCAATAAAATCATGCGGCACCTTGCTACCCTCTCTAATAAAATCCATACATCATGCGGCACCTTGATAACCACAGCGCATCTCCTAAATTACACACCGTCTCATCTAAAACGCTCATAATTTCGCCTTTTTAATTAAAAACTTTCCGCATTTCCTTGTAATTGCGCCGGGCGGTCGGAAACAACGCGCGGGGAACAACTTGTTGGTGGTAATAAAAATAAAACAAAGTGCACTCGGGAGATAAAAATAAATTACTACACCCCCTTTGGAAACAACCACGAGGGTCTATTAGCTGTATTACAAACAAGGAGCTCCTCTGCGGGAATACGGAACACGTTCATTTCTTAAAATTACTAGTAAAATTTTGAAATTAAAAAATCGCCCATACATATTTAGAAAATTGTATGGTGGTTGGTAACACTGATAACTGACATTTCAATTTGAAATTAGTTTGCGATTTCCACACATCTCATAACCTCAAAACTATCTCGCCGAAAATTCAGCTCTGAATTTCAACGGTGCCAACATTGAAAAATTAAATTATTAAAGCACTCGGCGAGCCATTAACGAACCCAAATGAGTGCGTTAATGACTCCGTTTTAGGCGCAAAATAGAAACAACAGTAAATACCGACGTCTAGAAAATGGGGTTAAAATAACAGAAGAAAACCGTGACGTTAATGGCAGGATAGCAACGGTTCAAAGCCATCCACATCCACGCCTTCAGTTAGCTCAGTTGCTTAGAATTGCTATGGACGTGCAATGGCTCAAAGATCTCGAACCAGTTAGAAGGCGGCGAACCGCCAGGATTTAATTAAGAGGACCACATCTGAAATTGTTCCCTAACTATATCGCCAAGTACGGCAAGGGTTCGCGCGGTTTCGCCCTACACATGCACCCCATATCGCGGTCACGTAATTAGGTGCACCCGCATGCATATTTAAAATTTAATAAAAGCCCGTTCTCTCTCTCTCTCTCTCTGATCTCGAAACCCCGGCCTGAATATTTAAGCGTGTATCCCGGTTTAGAAATTTCTTAATCGAAACATTGCAGTTTCATAACCGCCATCCACTTTTACGCTAGCTACACATTCATAGTAATTTAAAATTGATTGTACTGTAACGTGAAATTGTACACGTTTTATATATTTTTTTTTAATTTTTTGCTCGAGTATTGCACAATTCGAAAACTAAAATATTCGAAAATTCACAATTTGCGAAATAATTGCCGGATTTTCAAAAACTCAATGTAATTTGATAAAACAATGATTTGCAAATCTAGTTTAATTTTTGTGGAATTTAGTCGACACGTTTTATATATTTTTTTAATTTTTTGCTCGAATATTGCACAATTCGAAAACTAAAATTTTCAAAAATTCACAACTTGCGAAATAATTGCCGGATTTTCAAAAACTCAATGTAATTTGATAAAACAATGATTTGCAAATCTAGTTTAATTTTTGTGGAATTTAGTCGACACGTTTTATATATTTTTTTAATTTTTTGCTCGAGTATTGCACAATTCGAAAACTAAAATTTTCAAAAATTCACAACTCGGGAAATAATTGCCGGATTTTCAAAAACTCAATGTAATTTGATAAAACAATGATTTGCAAATCTAGTTTAATTTTTGTGGAATTTAGTCGACACGTTTTATATATTTTTTTAATTTTTTGCTCGAATATTGCACAATTCGAAAACTAAAATTTTCAAAAATTCACAATTTGCGAAATAATTGCCGGATTTTCAAAAACTCAATGTAATTTGATAAAACAATGATTTGCAAATCTAGTTTAATTTTTGTAGAATTTCGTCGACACGTTTTATATATTTTTTTAAATTTTTTGCTCGAATATTGCACAATTCGAAAACTAAAATTTTCAAAAATTCACAATTTGCGAAATAATTGCTGGATTTTCAAAAACGCAATGTAATTTGATAAAACAATGATTTGCAAATCTAGTTTAATTTTTGTGGAATTTAGTCGACACGTTTTATATATTTTTTTAAATTTTTTGCTCGGGTATTACACAATTCGAAAACTAAAATTTTCAAAAATTCACAACTTGCGAAATAATTGCCGGATTTTCAAAAACTCAATGTAATTTGATAAAACAATGATTTGCAAATCTAGTTTAATTTTTGTGGAATTTAGTCGACACGTTTTATATTTTTTTTAAATTTTTTGCTCGAGTATTGAACAATTCGAAAACTAAAATTTTCAAAAATTCACAACTCGGGAAATAATCGCCGGATTTTAAAAAAACTCAATGTAATTTGATAAAACAATGATTTGCAAATCTAGTTTAATTTTTGTAGAATTTAGTCGACACGTTTTATATTTTTTTTAAATTTTTTGCTCGAGTATTGCACAATTCGAAAACTAAAATTTTCAAAAATTCACAACTCGGGAAATAATTGCCGGGTTTTCAAAAACTCACTGTAATTTGATAAAACAATGATTTGCAAATCTAGTTTAATTTTTGTAGAATTTAGTCGACACGTTTTATATTTTTTTTTAATTTTTTGCTCGAGTATTGCACAATTCGAAAACTAAAATTTTCAAAAATTCACAATTTGCGAAATAATTGCCGGATTTTCAAAAACTCAATGTTATTTGATAAAACAATGATTTGCAAATCTAGTTTAATTTTTTTAGAATTTAGTCGACACGTTTTATATTTTTTTTAAATTTTTTGCTCGGGTATTGCACAATTCGAAAACTAAAATTTTCGAAAATTCACAACTCGGGAAATAATTGCCGGGTTTTCAAAAACTCAATGTAATTTGATAAAACAATGATTTGCAAATCTAGTTTAATTTTTGTGGAATTTAGTCGACACGTTTTATATTTTTTTTTAAATTTTTTGCTCGAGTATTGCACAATTCGAAAACTAAAATTTTCGAAAATTCACAACTCGGGAAATAATTGCCGGGATTTCAAAAACTCACTGTAATTTGATAAAACAATGATTTGCAAATCTAGTTTAATTTTTTTAGAATTTAGTCGACACGTTTTATATTTTTTTTAAATTTTTTGCTCGGGTATTGCACAATTCGAAAACTAAAATTTTCGAAAATTCACAACTCGGGAAATAATTGCCGGGTTTTCAAAAACTCAATGTAATTTGATAAAACAATGATTTGCAAATCTAGTTTAATTTTTTTAGAATTTAGTCGACACGTTTTATATTTTTTTTAAATTTTTTGCTCGAGTATTGAACAATGCGAAAACTAAAATTTTCAAAAATTCACAACTTGCGAAATAATTGCCGGATTTTCAAAAACTTAATGTAATTTGATAAAACAATGATTTGCAAATCTAGTTTAATTTTTGTGGAATTTAGTCGACACGTTTTATATTTTTTTTAAATTTTTTGCTCGAGTATTGCACAATTCGAAAACTAAAATTTTCAAAAATTCACAACTTGCGAAATAATTGCCGGATTTTCAAAAACTTAATGTAATTTGATAAAACAATGATTTGCAAATCTAGTTTAATTTTTGTGGAATTTAGTCGACACGTTTTATATTTTTTTAAAATTTTTTGCTCGAGTATTGCACAATTCGAAAACTAAAATTTTCAAAAATTCACAACTCGGGAAATAATTGCCGGGTTTTCAAAAACTTAATGTAATTTGATAAAACAATGATTTGCAAATCTAGTTTAATTTTTGTGGAATTTAGTCGACACGTTTTATATTTTTTAAAATTTTTTGCTCGAGTATTGCACAATTCGAAAACTAAAATTTTCAAAAATTCACAACTTGCGAAATAATTGCCGGATTTTCAAAAACTTAATGTAATTTGATAAAACAATGATTTGCAAATCTAGTTTAATTTTTGTGGAATTTAGTCGACACGTTTTATATTTTTTTAAAATTTTTTGCTCGAGTATTGCAGAATTCGAAAACTAAAATTTTCAAAAATTCACAACTTGCGAAATAATTGCCGGATTTTCAAAAACTTAATGTAATTTGATAAAACAATGATTTGCAAATCTAGTTTAATTTTTGTGGAATTTAGTCGACACGTTTTATATTTTTTTTTAATTTTTTGCTCGGGTATTGCACAATTCGAAAACTAAAATTTTAAAAACTTCACAACTTGCGAAATAATTGGCGGATTTTCAAAAACTTAATGTAATTTGATAAAACAATGATTTGCAAATCTAGTTTAATTTTTGTGGAATTTAGTCGACACGTTTTATATTTTTTTTTAATTTTTTGCTCGGGTATTGCACAATTCGAAAACTAAAATTTTAAAAACTTCACAACTTGCGAAATAATTGGCGGATTTTCAAAAACTTAATGTAATTTGATAAAACAATGATTTGCAAATCTAGTTTAATTTTTTTAGAATTTAGTCGACACGTTTTATATTTTTTTTAATTTTTTGCTCGAGTATTGTACAATTCGAAAACTAAAATTTTCGATAATTCACAACTCGGGAAATAATTGCCGGGTTTTCAAAAACTCACTGTAATTTGATAAAACAATGCCGGATTTTCAAAAACTCAATGTAATTTGATAAAACAATGATTTGCAAATCTAGTTTAATTTTTGTGGAATTTAGTCGACACGTTTTATATTTTTTTTTTAATTTTTTGCTCGAGTATTGCACAATTGGAAAACTAAAATTTTCAAAAATTCACAACTCGCGAAATAATTGGCGGATTTTCAAAAACTCTATTCAATTTAATAAAACGAGCTTGAAACTACAGGTAGTGCCATGGCTCCCTGGCTCTATATAACGAGCCGCCCCTGGTTAGGATGCATCACACTTTCCGGGCGCCGTAGCAGCGCCGTTCGAGTGGACGCACCAAAGCGTTAACTTTTTAATAAGTCCCCCAATCCTTCCCCGTTTCTGTTTCCAACTAGCCGGACCGATTTCAATTTCGATTCCGGGGAGACGTCGGAAAATAAAATGAAGGCGACCGTGTTGTGAATAATCTCCATAATGGCAATCGGATCCCGGACGCGCTGATCCCTAAATAAAATAACGAATCGATCCCTTAATAAGCCCCGATCTGGCGGATTTAATTTGCGAGTCACTGCGGTGGCTGCGACGACGGGGGCGGGCGGGCGAGGGCGCTTTTCATATTCCGATTTTGCATAAAGCAAATAATTACCGGGACGCGGCCCCGATCTTATCCCGCGACTGTGATTAATGTAATCCGTCGCGAAATCACCATAATCCAGTTTTGATTGCTCGTAATTCGCACGATAATAGCGGGTGACGCAATAACACGCTCATCCCGTTATCTATACGGTGGTGCGGGTTAGACCGGTTTTGCTGTTTCTGAAATTTTAACTTATAAATTTTTGCGCGTCACCTTAGGATTGGGATTGTTGAGCTCGTTAAGTTCCTCTACTCTAGAATAAAAAAAAACTATTCTTGCCTCTATTTTCTAGTAAAAAATCCAGATTCTTCCTTGCAATATTTCGGAATAAACAAGCTGTAGAAATAACTTCTACTGTACATTCAGAGAAAATACAAATGCGAAACTTGCTCAGCGAGGGAATGCTGCCGCATGTCGGTGCTTAGTTCGGTCCAAACCACTTAAAATACAATTATGAGGTAATAAAATTTACAAGCCTAGTTCACTTCTCTCTTCCTAGATCGACTGACGGAAAATTTTATTTCATTATATGATTTCTATCAGTTAATGCCATATCTGTGATTTTTTCATCTTCCAATTTTTGGTGCGTCATCTCCAAAAATTCGAATAACTAAAATGTTTATTTTGATATTTTTTTATTATATTTATCAACAATTGAACAGTAATTTTATATAAAATTATTGGTAATATTTTAGTAGTAATTTTCTTTTCAGTTTCGTATAAATATGTTACCCCATTTTTGCCAAGATATGACCTTGAAACCCTCGAAAAATAAGATTTTATTTTTTAATCACTAAAAATTATTATAATAATCTGAAAAATTCACATATATTTTTTCCCAAATAAAAGTTTATTTAGGGTATTATTAAGTTTTCACCATTTTTTTTCGTCCTATCTAAACTTGAAAAAATGTACTTATTTATGATTTTTTTCAGATTTTTATAGTGGTTAAAAACAAAAACCCATTTTTCGAGGGTTTCATGGTCATATCTTGACAAAAAATTGGGTTGTTTATACAAAACTGAAAAAAAATTAATACTGAAATACTAATAATAATTTTACATAAAATGACTGTTCAACTGTTGATAAATATACAAAAAATATCGTAAAAATATTGGTTATTCGAATTTTTGAAGTTGTCGGACCAAACGTTGGAAGATGAAAAATCACATAGATGGTATTTATTGATAGCAATCATATGACGAAATAAAATTTTGAATTACACTTTTTCAAGACTTTAAGACTTTTTTTCGGGCTAATTTTTTTAGTACTCTTCAAACTCTTTGGCATTTTGTTCAGGACAATTTTTTCCAATACTCTTTTTGGCATTTTTTTTAGTTCACTTTTTCAAGACTTTTTAGAATTCTTTTGGGACAATTTTTTTAGTACTCTTAAGACTCTTTGGCATTTTTTTTAATACAATTTTTTCCAGTACTCTTTTTGGCATTTTTTCAGTTCACTTTTTCAAGACTTTTTAGCATTTTTTGGGGACATTTTTTTTAGTACTCTTAAGACTTTGGCATTTTTTTAAGACAATTTTTTCCAGTACTCTTTTTGGCATTTTATTCAGGATAATTTTTTCCAGTACTCTTTTTGGCATTTTATTCAGGACAATTTTTTCCAGTACTCTTTTTGGCATTTTTTTTAGTTCACTTTTTCAAGACTTTTTAGCATTTTTTGGGGACATTTTTTTTAGTACTCTTAAGACTTTGGCATTTTTTTTAAGACAATCTTTTCCAGTACTCTTTTCGGTATTTTTTTTAGACAATTTTTTCCAGTACTCTTTTTGGCATTTTTTTTTAGTTCACTCTTTCAAGATTTTTAGCATTTTTTGGGGACAATTTTTTTTAGTACTCTTAAGACTCTTTGGCATCTTTTTTAAGACAATTTTTTCCAGTACTCTTTTTGGCATTTTATTCAGGACAATTTTTTCCAGTACTCTTTTTGGCATTTTTTTTTAGTTCACTTTTTCAAGACTTTTTAGGATTTTTTGGGGACAATTTTTTTTAGTACTCTTAAGACTCTTTGGCATTTTTTTAAGACAATTTTTTCCAGTACTCTTTTTGGCATTTTATTCAGGACAATTTTTTCCAGTACTCTTTTTGGCATTTTTTTTTAGTTCACTCTTTCAAGACTTTTTAGCATTTTTTGGGGACAATTTTTTTTAGTACTCTTAAGACTCTTTGGCATTTTTTTTAAGACAATTTTTTCCAGTACTCTTTTTGGCATTTTATTCGGGACAATTTTTTCCAGTACTCTTTTTGGCATTTTTTTTAGTTCACTCTTTCAAGACTTTTTAGCATTTTTTGGGGACAATTTTTTTTAGTACTTTTAAGACTCTTTGGCATTTTTTTTAAGACAATTTTTTCCAGTACTCTTTTTGGCATTTTATTCGGGACAATTTTTTCCAGTACTCTTTTTTGCATTTTTTTTTAGTTCACTTTTTCAAGACTTTTTAGTATTTTTGGGGACAATTTTTTTTAGTACTCTTAAGACTCTTTGGCATTTTTTTTAAGACAATTTTTTCCAGTACTCTTTTTGGCATTTTTTTTTAGTTCACTTTTTCAAGACTTTTTAGCATTTTTTGGGGACAATTTTTTTTAGTACTCTTAAGACTCTTTGGCATTTTTTTCAAGACAATCTTTTCCAGTACTCTTTTCGGTATTTTTTTTAGACAATTTTTTCCAGTACTCTTTTTGGCATTTTTTTTCAAGACAATCTTTTTAGTACTCTACCAAGTTATTTTAAGTTGTTTCGTGAATACATGTTTGAATTTAACTTTATGTATTTTATACCTGACGTGTCCAATATTGCAAAGGCAATATAATGATCTAATAAAATTGTATTTTATTCTATTCTATTTTTAAGACTCTTTTAGGCATTTTTTTAGACAATTTTTTCCGGTACTCTTTTTGGCATTTATTTTCAGTACTCTTGCAAGACTACTTTTGGCACTTTTTTTTCAGGACAATTTTTTTCAGTACAATTTTTTTAGTATTCTTTTCGGTATTTTTTTAGACAATTTTTTCCGGTACTCTTTTTGGCATTTATTTTTAGTACTCTTTCAAGACTACTTTTGGCACTTTTTTTTCAGGACAATTTTTTCAGTACAATTTTATTAGTACTCTTTTCGGTATTTTTTTTAGACAATTTTTTCCGGTACTCTTTTTGGCATTTTTTTTTCTGGACAATTTTTTTTAGTTCTCTTTTTCAAGACTACTTTTGGCATTTTTTTAAGACAATTTTTTTCAGTACTTTTTTTCAAGACTCATTTTTGGCATTTTTACTTTCTCCGTTACGAAGTACGAGAAAGTATTGTGATCGTGAAAAAAATTCAATTTTTTTTACGGAAATATCCGTTTTGGGGTCTCTAGATGCCATTTTAACAATTTCTGGAAACAAAAATTGTGCTGTGTGTCTGTGTGTGTGCGTGTGTCTGTCTGTCTATCTGTTTGTCTGTCAGGCTGTGCGCGCTGTATCTCCGAAACTAATGGAGTAATTGATATGAAACTTTGAACATAAGTCTTATTTGAGAATCTGAATAATTGAAAAGCTTTTGGTAAAATTTCATACACCCGAAATGGGTGTTTACCTTAACTGTTTTTTGTTTTTTGCCAATATTTTTTTAAATATGAAAAATGTCACAAAATCATTTAAACAAATATTGAAGGCAACAAATAAAAATAATATCTTTTGTTGGAAAATATTTTTCATAAAATCATTGTTATTCGAGAAAAAAATTTATTACCTTGTTTTTCATTTTTGGTTTGTAATTGTGAAACAATAATAGTTACAGTAAATTTATGAATAATAAAATGAACAACTTATAAAGAATACGTTTTTTTTTCGAAATCTCGTTGGTTTTTAAGTAATCTGAGTTTTTGAATTTGTAATATAATTTTTCCATCTTTCATAACTTTGAGGTTTCTAACGTCAGTTTCATCCAAGTCGACAAAACGCTCGATGCACATCTAAATTGAAAATAAACCATGAAAGCGTAAATATAAATTATACTACCAAGTCGGAGAAAGTAACATGATGGCCACATCATTTTTTTTTCAGGACAATTTTTTCAGTACTCTTTTTGGTATTTTTTTTTCCAGACAATTTTTTCCAGTACTCTTTATGGCATTTTTTTCGGGACAATTTTTTTCAGTACTCTTTTTCAAGACTACTTTTGGCATTTTTGTGGGCAAATTTTCTTTTTTTATTTTCAAACATTTTTTTAATATTGTAAATAACGTTCAATCACCTTGAAAAATTCACCTAATTTGGTATTTGGGTCAATAATATATGTGATTTTTTCAGATTTTTAAAATATTTTTTTAGTGGTTAAATAAATTATATTTGAAAGAATCTTATTTTGGGGCTTCCCGGGTCATGTAGGGGTTTTTTTGATATAGGGCTACTTTGGTTTAAGGGCACATCTAATGATATTTTCATATTTATTTAAAAATATGTGTCGGGTGGCATTTTGACTATCTTATCTCGGGATACCCTTTTATTACCTCATAAATGGATTTTAAGCAGGAACGGGATTCGACCGAACTAAGCACCGACATGCGGCAGCATCCCTTGCCGATCGAGTTTCGCATTTGTATTTTCTCTAACTGTACATTCCTGTTGTCGTTGCAATTCCAACAGTGACGGTTCGCGGGTTTTTTTCTGGTACGGCCGAGGAACAAGAGGTGGTAATACAGATAGGTGCGGTCTCTGCAACTGACCCTACCTATCTGTATTACCACCTCTTGTTCCTCGGCCGTACCAGAAAAAAACCCGCGAACCGTCACTGTTGCAATTCCAATTTGAGCGAAACGTTTAATATTTTAAATACCTGCCGGAGACGGATCGATCCGGGCGCCGATAATTACCAACGAAAGAATTTCCGGTCGCACCGTACAGTTGCAAAGTTACGGATGAATGGAACGGCGGCGCGGAACCAATATACATCCCCCGTGTCGCTTAAAAGCAAAGTAAATTCCTGAATGCGGGACTCCTTCCACTTTAAGTATTGTAAAATTGCAGCCGTTATTTCCGTCCATTTTTCAACCGGGACAATCTCTTTCCGCATCCATCTTAATCCGGCTGCGAACGTATACGAGGGCTGAAAGTACACCCTGCACGGGGGACAATGCGACTATTGCGCATTTTCGAGCGATTAACGCGACTCTCTCGTTTAATTATGACGGATGGTGCGTTAATTGCGATGAAAATTTCGAATCAGCTCTCGCCTATTTATCCGTTTGTTCGGTTCGTTTCAGTGAAATTAATCGCTGTTGTATGCATATTTGGAAACTTGATGACGCGTCTGCGAGGTATCTGCGTGAATTATCGTGTTTATTCATGTACTAATGCAATGATAAATGTTACAAACTGAACAGTGATGATCTTACAGGAGATGCAAAATCTAGACACCGTATCACCGATAGTAATAAAACAAGCGCGCGAAGCTGTCATTAAATCTGGTTTGGATTATTTAAAATAAATTAACAATAACTTGCAATGCGATGATTGAATCCAGTCAAGTCGGTAAATCTGCTAAGAAATATTCAACATATCTTTTCCCGTCGATCTTACCGGCTTTACAGGGCCTATCGATGGCGAACTGGTTGCAGATGAGGTTGTCCGAAACGTTGACGCAGATGTAGCAGGTGACGGCGTAATTGTCGAAATCCTGCGACAGGTCCTTGTCGAGCTCGTTCAGCTGGTTGAGATCATCCAAGGCGGTGTTGGTCATGAAGATGCAACTGAGTAGCATGCTGATTCTCAACATATCAATCTGGAAAGAAAAAAAAAAGATTAAAAATCGGTCGTGGCGGAATCTTTCCTTTTAAATAAAAGACAATTTTATCGATCGCAAATGAAGAAGCCGGACTGAATAAAACATATCATCATGTCTGGCGCGCCCGCGGCCCCCAATCTGCCGAGGAAAATTGGAAAACAGGAAGCGCGGAACTTTTCGTCGTCCTCTCTCCCGGCACGCGGAAATAATAACGCATAAATATTTACACCGGCGAAGCTCTTTAATTCAATTCGTGGCATACGTGACCTCCTTCTTCGTCTAATTGTGATGGTATTTATATAGGGTTCTTTAGTATTGCCTGGGAACCGTGGGTTACTCCGCGATGCTGCCAGAGAGGGGTTACTTCTTCTGTTATTGTTAGTCGAAATTACTAAATCGGATTCTTTACGTTGGTTTTTATTTCTCGTTTATAACAATTTACAGACTTAACCGAAAAACTATCGTTGTTCTTCGACCGGAGCTTAGAAGAGAAGTGTTGTTAATGTAATGTGTTCGGTCGAAGTACAAAAATCGAGGCGGGCGCACGTGATCAGAGACTCGTTTAGCTGTGGTCAAAGTATTATTTATTGATGGTCAAAGTATTATTTATTGATTGATAATTGAATGGTCTTCATGATCGGTGCGTCCGTCTCGGGTACATATAGATAATACATTTTACACTATTAGAACCTTTATAACGGTAATAAATAATGCGGATTATTACATAGCAGTAGTAAGAGTAAATATAATCATGAGTAACATAATTGGCATCCGCATGACTTCCTAAATTAAACATAGATATTAAAAATAGATTGGTGATTACAATTACTATGTAAATAATATTAATGATTTATCTAAAACAGAAAGACATGAAAACATATAATAATAATGATAGAATAATTAAATGCATATTAAATGTATAGAACACTAATAGTAGAATAATTAAATATATATAAGAATAATAATAATGAATAAAGTGAGTGGAGTACGTTACACTCCCCCCCTTAGAGAGAAAAAAAAATTATTTTATATAACTTTTTTTTTTCAAAAATAAATGAAAAATCTTACTATAAAGGAACCATTAAAAATGTTATTAATCATTACGAAATCTGGCTATAATTCTTTGACTACGTCTAAGTTCTGGAGCGGCTTCGCCATTAAAAGCATTAGGTTCATTGTTTGCAATTTGGATTTGATCGGCAAGTTGGTTCAATGGTATAGCAGCAGGGGTTACATTGCGCGAAATTTTTTGTTTGTAAAACGTAGATAGTTTTTTGTAGCATTTGAATAAAAAGAAAATGAGAATCAGCAAGGATAATAGGTAAGCTAAATAGGAAGGTGAAGTCATAGAAAGTTGAGAGTCTTTCGAGATATTATCCGATAGTTTTACAATATCATCAAGTTTGTGACTAGCAGTGATCAAATTATTCTCATCGACCTGAGTTAATGGAATTGGAATCAGATGGCTGATATTTAGTTTCGGAATTTTGTCGCAACAATTTTCGACTAAAATGTTATACGAAGGCAAGGTAAATGTTAATTCACTCTCAAAGTAACTGGAGGACGAGGTTAAAGTGCTTGTACCTGTGTACGCTTTGCAGTTTGGAGCTAGGGTTAAAATTCCAGCATTACTCAATAGAATGTCGGTACTAACGGTGTTTTTACAGGTAAGGGTAACTAGTAATTCTTTGGGAAGGATAAAAAGCCATGAATTTCTTTGTTCAAGACCTTTCCAATAAGCAGAAATAAATTTGATGATTCTTGTATCACAACTTTTGGAGATTTTTGAGTTTAATAATATGTTTGATTCACAACTGGGTTGTAGTAAGTTAGATCGTAGTGGTTGATCTTGAAAGCATATATATTTTTCGGGTAACTTATGACAGTAACTTAAATCATGAAAAGAAATATAGTTCAATTTGTTTAAAGAAATTGCAATGAAATTGGAACTTGGTTGAATGAAAATGTATGACGAGTTGTCATGAGATGTAGGAAGTGGAGATAATTTATAGAATCTATAAGTTAATGGAGAAATTAGCGGGTTTGAAATTACAAAAATAATTTTGTTTTCCCGGAAATAAACTGCTAGAGAGGTTATTTGTAAAAGTTTAACAGCGTTTTCCCTAGTCAATGGAAGTGCATAAGATGTAGAGACCGGTAGATGTTGCAATGTGGAAGTGAGTTCTGTTAGGAATTGTTCCGGACTCAGTATAAAAGGGTGAAGGATGTTGGATTTAGCGAAAAGGATAGCATTAATTAATGTAGAATATTGTTGGCTTAATTCATTAGTCATTAAGGTTAACAAGGTCACGTGATCTTCGATCTCGTACTTCATTTGTAAGTGATGCAATTTTTCTGAGTTAGTTGAGGTGACGTTATACAATAATTCAAAGTTTTTATTAATTCGCTGTTCATTATGATTTAAATTGGCAATGGTTTCGTTAAAATTTGTAATTGTTGATTTAACAATTTTTGCTTGATCGTGAATAAGGTTTACTAAAGAGTGATCTTTGTTATTAATGTTGTTTATTATTGTGTTATAACGGTCGGCATCGTCTTGATCCAATGTACCGAATATAGTTTTGAAAATAGAACCACCAATGTTTAGCCAAGCCCGCTTCTGGGTGTTTCCTATTATTTGGCGGAGGTACTTGTCTTTCGCAAATAATGGGGGAATAAATTGTTTTAACATAATCAGTGTGCGATTGCAACTCGGATATGTATTAAAAACTTTACTATTCTGGCAGTAGTTTTCCGTTTTATGCAAATAATTGTCTATTAGGTTTAATTTTTCTGCAAATGCAGAGATGTCAAGGTAAGTAACGATTTTCCAGCTATCTTGGTACAAGCTCACTGGGGACAAGGTTTCGTAGTACAGTCCAGGAGATGTCCTGATGTGAGTGACATTGTATACAGGTACCGCGGCAAGGGCTGGGTTGATTAGCCTGAAACAATTGCTCTTTTTAGTCTATTATAATGTACTAAATGCTCTTTATTCTTTATTTTCAACGTATAATTAACATTTGAATTAATTTTTACAATTTCGTAGGGACCGGAATATCGGGGTGCCAGTTTCTTTGAAGTGTTTGGTTTGTTGAGGTTGTCTTCCAAATAAACTAAATCGCCAATTTGAAAACGAGAATGATTCGCTTTTTTATCGTAATAAGTTTTATTGGTAATTTTTGAATTTAAAATATGTTTTCTAGCAATATCATGAGATCGTTGGAACCGAATTTTCAATTCATCTAAATAGTCGTCATAGGTATATTTAAATTCTGGGGTTCTGGTTAGGCTTGAGGGTAGGTCAGGTTTATAACCGAACATTAATTCGAAAGGTGTGAATTTTGTGGTTGTGTGTACGCTTGTGTTGTATGCGAACATTGCAAAATCTAGAAAGTTATCCCAATCGGTTTGATCATGTACGTAATGTTTTAGGTAATCGGCCAGGGTAAGGTGGCTCCTTTCTAGGGCGCCGTTGGTTTGGGGGTGATAAGCTGTTGTAGTAATGTTTTTTATTTGAAATAATTTCGAAATTTGTTTCATAAGAGTGGAAACGAACTCGGGGCCGTTATCTGTTAAAATGTACTTTGGGATGCCGAATTTGCAAATGACATTGTTAACAAAAATCTTAGCAATGGTAAGGGCTTCGTGATTGGGGATTGCAAAAGCTAGCGAGAACTTGCTCAGGTCATCCTGAAGTGTTAGGATGAAACGGTTGCCATCTTCTGTTATAGGTAAGGGACCTACAATATCGAGGAATAGTTTTTCTAAAGGTTTACAGGATGTAGTCGTGATTTCCATTGGTGCACGGTTTTTTCGCCGTACTAATTTTTTTGTTTGACACGATTGGCACTGTTTGATATAATTATCAATATCCTTTTTCATAGTTTTCCACAGGAAATGCTGTTTTATCTTTTTATAAGTTTTATGAAATCCTGTGTGTCCTGAGCTGGGTACATCATGATTCTCTTTTAGAATTGTTGGTATTTCATGCGGGGAAGGTGTTATGATAGTATTTAGGTGGACGTGGACTGTTATATTGGATGATTTAAAAATGTAACGCAGGATAGAACGAATTTTATGCCATTCCAATTTGTCAAATGAATTTTGAATTTTGGGTATACTAAAATTTTCTATATTATTTTCTAATAAAAGGTTTCTTAAGAGGATAAAAACGTTGTAAATATCTTCGTATGTAGGTTGTTCCCAGAAATGGTCCTTATAAACAAGGTAAGCTATCAGGTTTTTGTTATGTTCAAAGGTATGAATGGCAGGTATTAATAACTCCTTCAGTTTTAATTTGTCAAAGTGATAAAAGTCCTTAGGATAATTCTCTACTTCTTCTAAGTCGGCAGAAATTAAGATAGCTTTACCATAGCGTGACGTTGAGATATTACTTTGGTGTTCAATTATGTTATTCGCGGCAATGACTGTGGTTTCGAGTTTCCTTAGGAAATTTTGATAGGATTCTTGTTCCTGATGATTAACGGTTGGGTCGTTACCAGAAATATTTAAGGAATTGGTTTCTACTAAAGGTTCGAAATGATCGAGAAGGTGTCGTAGGTGAATTTTGTTATCACTATCTCCAAAAACAAAGAATTCGTTGATTTTTATATGTACACAAATGGAGATATTGAGGGTAGAGGCTGCGACTTTAATTATATCATCTGTTGCCCATGCATTCGGAGTAGCGAGGTCGGCTTTTGCTTCATTTGGAGACAGACATGTCTCTAGGTATTTAGAAGTAAGGAGCAGCGTTTTTAGGTTTTCTATGCTATCAAGATGGGGTAGTAGTTTAATGAGAGAATGGTAGAAACAATTACCATCGGGTGGTACCGGTACGGTGACCATTGTTAAATGAGGTTCGATACAAAAGGAAGAAAAACGGTAGTTACCTGAATTGGGTAAAGTGGAAAATATTTTTAAAACATTTTGTTTCGGTTGGGCTCGGTTTATTACGATAGGACATTCCGAGTTTAAGTTTTCTGATTTGTTTAACGAAATTTTAGTATCAGGAACCACAGATGTCAGATTGTCACCTGGATTATCAGAGTCTTTCAACGACAAGTTATTTGAGGGTTCTGTGACAAAGATAAATATTTTTATTCTAAAATTACCTTGAAAAATATACTTGATCATTGGTAGTACAATACTGTAATCTAAAAGATCTAAACCGCAGCCTAGTCGCGGCATAGCAAGTTTATAAATTTTATTGTCTTCGCAAAATAGTTTTAGGTTCATCAAAGATCTAAAAAGGTCATAATAAGTGGGTTTATCGAAAAAATATTGTTTAGTTACTAAATAGAATACATATCTTAGGTGAAATTTCAAATAAGCAAACGAATGCAACTGTGCGTTCTGTGCTCTAAGGTCAGTCAATTTTGAGAATCTCTTACGAAATTCTAAGGCCAATCCAGCTCCTAACTTTAGATCTTGGCTGACACAATGACATAAAGAGAAGTCATCTTCAGCATCGAATAAATTACCATAAATTTCTACAACATTGTTATTAATAATATTATTTCCTTTCCTGTTTTTTTCGAAAGTGCACCAGTCATCCTCTGGTAAAATCCTGCTTAATGAATCCGCGTTCTTATTAGCTTTTCCAGGTTTATATTCCACGTAGTATTCATATTCCTCTAGCGTCAGTCTCCATCTTAGCAATCGGGAACTGGGGTCCTTGACATTGTCCAAATACTTCAGTGCGATATGGTCGGAAATCACCTTGAATTTCCGTCCGAAGAGGTAGGGTCGGAAATGTTTGACGGCTGAAACGATTGCGAGAAGCTCCTTTGATGACACATCATAGTTTTGTTCAGCCCTATTAAGAGTCCTACTGTAATAAGCAACTGGTAGATTCCTATCTTTTGGTCCTTGCGAAAGTACAGCTCCTACTGCATAATTGGACGCGTCCGTTGTCAAGGTAAATTCTTGTTCGAAATTCGGGAATTGTAGCACAGGTTGTGTACAAAGTAGTTCTTTTAACGTCTCAAAGGCATCCTGTTGTAGACTAGTCCACATGAATTTAGAATTTTTCTTCAGCAGTTTCGTCAATGGTTGTGCGAGCCTACTGAAATTAGGAACAAAACGTCGGTAATAACCTGCGAGTCCTAAAAAAGATTTAATGTCCTTAGGGTTTCTTGGCACGGGAAAATTTTCAACACAGGAGGTCTTCTTTGGGTCTGGCCGGACTCCATTTTCCGTAATTAAATGTCCTAGGTAAACTACCTCATGTCTTAAGAATTGACATTTCTTTGGTTCGACTCTTAAGTTATGTCGATCGAGTCTATCAAAAACTTCTCGAATTTTCTTTATGTGATTTTGTAAGTTGTCGGAGAAGATGACTATATCATCTAGATACACAAAACATCGATGATTATTTTGTAAACCTGATAAGGCTAAATTCATCAATCTCTGAAAGGTAGCAGGTGAATTTTTCAATCCGAAAGGCATCCTATTGAACTCGAAGTGTCCCTGCGGAACACTGAATGCTGTCTTTGGTGCATCGCGTGGGTGCATCTTGATTTGATGAAAACCTGAGGTAAGGTCGAGAGTGGTAAAGTATTTAGCACTTCCTAGTTCATCTAGAATTTCTTCGATGTTTGGTAAAGGATAGGCGTCGCCGATGGTTATTTCGTTTAACTTACGATAGTCGATGACCAACCGCCATCGTTTGTTACCCTCGGAGTCGCTTTTCTTGGGAACAATCCATACAGGTGAATTCCAGGGGCTTTGCGAAGGTTTAATAATATTCTGACGAAGCATCGACTCCACTTGTTCGTCGACGACGGGTTTTAAAGCCGGAGGGTACCTATATGTTTTTGTATTTATGGGCATATCCGTTTTAGTGTGAATTTCGTGATGACCTAGGTCGGTCGATGTTAAAACATCTCCTTCCAGGTAAAATATGTGATTATATTCAAGACATAGTTCTGTCAAAGCGGTTTTTTCTTCTGAGTTAAGGTGGTCGCATTGTAAAGTATCCACTAGAGTTGTCAGCCGATTTTTATTTATATTAGGGAAATCAGTATCGGGAATTAGAGTAGGATTGAAAACTTCTGTCCTTCTTACATTTACAGGTTCGATTGTTGCATAAAAATGATCGATTATTACATCCTCAGGGGACATATTTAAAACAGTAGTGATCGCCTTGTTGTCTTTGACTACCACTAGACTACGACAAAAAATTACGTCTTGACAGATTTCCATATTATTTATAATTCCTTCATTTATTTCAGGGTTATTGATTGTTACTGACACGACCGTTTCGGATCGAGCTTTTAGAGTTATTTTATTTTTTAATTGGTTTGAGTTAGCGAAATGTTGATCATTGCAAGGAAGGCAGGGTTGGGAAATGTTTTCAATATTATTAATGGCTTCGTGTTTAAAAATAGTATTACTATCAGGATTAGGTAAGGTTAGGTTGGCATTCGTTAAAGGGTCAGGGTTAGTTATGTTATTATTATAGTTTGAGTTAATTAAATCATGAGGATTAGTGGGATTATTGTTAATAAGTGTTTTGTTGTTTCTGTGAGCAGGATTAAAATCAATTTCGTTAATTTGATTTGGGAAATTATTGAGTTTATCATGATGGTTAGGATTTATTTTAAAATTATTGTTAGAGTTAATTTTGTTCTGGAAATTAGTAAAATTATTTTTTATAAGTACTTGATGATTTTTGTTAGTTTTGTTAGTTTTGTTAGTTTCATTAATTGGAAAATCATCCTGTTGATTAGAAGAAATTTTACGTTCATTATGTTGACGGGAATTACTATTAATAGGTAAATAATTTTTATTATCATTAGGATTATAAACGATTTCATTATTATTGTTAGAGGAATTGTTAAATTCTCTATTAGGCATGGGATCCATTTTGTTATTATTATTAATATTAGTTGTATCGGAAGAATATGTAGGATTATCATTAATAGGTGGATGTGTATTGAGGTGATTAAGATCAATTTCGTTATTTGCGTAATTATCAGAAAATTTTATTCTATACTTTGGGATAGTTTTAATTTCTACAATTCGTTCTGAACTTACGAGTTCACTAGTTTTATTGTTATCTTTTGCATTGAAATTAGAAATAAAAAGATCATCACCCGAAAGGCGAGATGAATTCAGAAATTTACTTACAATATTTTTTCTATTTGTCCGCACAATTGTTTGTGGTGAAATGTTAGTTTTATTTTTATTGATCTTAATGTTGTGATCTCGTTGACAAGGGATAGGAATTTTAATATGATTATTATTTTGACTTGTGTTATAATCAATGTTAGTTTTATCGTCCTTCGAATGATCCGAATTACCTGATGATTGACTTAAAACCTTATGTATATTATCATTGATTTCGTTATTATTGCTACAGTTTTGAGCGATTTTGCTAGTTTTGTTAGGAGAATTTAGAAATTCAGAATTTTTATTACAAATAGGAATTTTAAGATGATTATTGCCATTATTTAGATCAAAATCAGGAACAGAACTATCATTACTCGAATGATCCGAGTCATTTAATGAAGTTAAGGATCTCTGGATAACATACAGAGGTAGGTAATTGTTCCCAATAAAAAGTTTTTTCTCTTGATAACAGATTTTGCTATTTACCTTGAGTAAGAAATCGTTACCAAGAATACCATCTTGTTTTATAGGGAATGAATCGGGAACTACATGAAAAATGTGAGAGATAACCTGATCGTTAATGATAACATTAAATGTACAATAACATTTTGTTTTATATGGTTCATTGGAATTATTTATACCTCGTAAGGTAATAAGATTGTCAAGGTGACAAGGTACGTGACGTTTCAACTTCGATAATTTTATTAACGAAACTTCTGAACCTGTGTCTAATAAAAATGAAGGGTCATTAATTAATTCGGGAATAGTTAATATAGTATAGGTTGATGCAGCTAATAAATTCAACGTATAAATTCGGCTTGTACTGTTGTCGACGACCGGGGTGTTGCCTCCGCCTCGGTCGATAACGAGTTTAAAGAAGCTTGTTGTTTGGACATTTGATAAGAAGTGTTTGGGGTGTTTGATCGATTAAATTGATCTGGAGAATTAACATAGCGTGAATTTTGCGGTTTATTATGATAATTTTGGAAGTTATTTCTGTTGTTTTGAGAAGGTGAGTTGTAATTTCGTGTGTTTTGGTCGTGGAAATCTGGGCGGTTTTGATTAAACCTCGGAATATTCGAATTTGAAAAATTACGATTAGAATTATGTTGGTTAGTCACATTGTTTGGGAATTGGGAATTTCTATTAGAATAATTTTGTAGCGAATCTTGATATTGTTTTTTTCGACATTCGTTTATAGAGTGTCCTCCCTTTTTGCAATAATGACACTGTATATTAAAATTAATAGGTCGTGACTTGTGGGTTTCAGGGTAATTTTGATTTGGTACATGATTTAAAGAATTGAATCTGCAATTTGATGTGACATGGGAGTTTTTGTTACAAATGTGACAAAATTTTGTTGAATTAATAAGATCAGGTGTAAGTTTTGTGTTAATATATTCCTCATTAGTTGCATAGCTAATTGCTTCTTCTAAAGTGGTGGGTTTCATCGCTCTTACCAAGAAATTTAACTGACCTTTTAGACCAGTAAGAAAAACACTAAGAACTTGTGCATTAACCATTTGAAGTTGCGCTTCACGCGCCTCTTGAGTTAAAGTTCTGGGTAGAGTGAGTATTAAATTTTGACGACATTTTTCAACACGTAATCCGAAATCAGAAACGATTTCGCTAGGTTTTTGAATACATAAATTTAAATCTGCTAAAACGGCACTGTAACTTCGTTTTATTGAAAAATTATCACGTAAAAATGTTTTTAAATCATCCCACGTGTCAATTTGTCTACTCCTAGTACAGCGGCCAGCGTCGCCAATTATTTTATTTTTTATAGCAATTAATAACTGTGGTTTTTGAGCGTCGGGAACTAACTGGATTGCGTCACTACATTGATTTATAAAATCTTCTAAATTATTATGAGGTGATAATTTAGAGTTGTCAAACCTGGTGTCAATTAGGATATTAAATGCAAAATTTAACATAGTCAGATCATTGTTTGCCATTGTAACGATAAAAAGTAATAATAAAAGTGAGAGAAAAAAAAAAAATATATATATATAGAAAGTAATTAAATGGTTGGTTCCGTAATAGTAAGAAAATTCGACTTACAAAAAAAATATATATAATGGTGACATCATGCGTCTCTAGTTGTCGGTTTCGGCTGGTGGACTCGATCCTCTCGGACTCGACTTCGATGAGGCGTCTCGGTTCTCTCCTCAGTACCTGCACGTCTCCTCCAGGTGGTCTATTCCGGCTGGTGGACTCGTTCCTCTCGGACTCGACTTCGATGTGGGGTCTCGGTTCTCTCCTCAGTACTTGCACGTCTCCTCCAGGTGGTCTATTCCGGCTGGTGGACTCGTTCCTCTCGGACTCGTCTCTGACGGCGGTGTACATACACAGATTTCAATTTCCAGACAATCCTACCGTCGACTGCGCCAATTTTGTGATGGTATTTATATAGGGTTCTTTAGTATTGCCTGGGAACCGTGGGTTACTCCGCGATGCTGCCAGAGAGGGGTTACTTCTTCTGTTATTGTTAGTCGAAATTACTAAATCGGATTCTTTACGTTGGTTTTTATTTCTCGTTTATAACAATTTACAGACTTAACCGAAAAACTATCGTTGTTCTTCGACCGGAGCTTAGAAGAGAAGTGTTGTTAATGTAATGTGTTCGGTCGAAGTACAAAAATCGAGGCGGGCGCACGTGATCAGAGACTCGTTTAGCTGTGGTCAAAGTATTATTTATTGATGGTCAAAGTATTATTTATTGATTGATAATTGAATGGTCTTCATGATCGGTGCGTCCGTCTCGGGTACATATAGATAATACATTTTACACTATTAGAACCTTTATAACGGTAATAAATAATGCGGATTATTACATAGCAGTAGTAAGAGTAAATATAATCATGAGTAACATAATTGGCATCCGCATGACTTCCTAAATTAAACATAGATATTAAAAATAGATTGGTGATTACAATTACTATGTAAATAATATTAATGATTTATCTAAAACAGAAAGACATGAAAACATATAATAATAATGATAGAATAATTAAATGCATATTAAATGTATAGAACACTAATAGTAGAATAATTAAATATATATAAGAATAATAATAATGAATAAAGTGAGTGGAGTACGTTACATAATTGCCGCTAATTCCGCAAGGACGTGCCCTGGATGGATCACGTTTCTCGCCGGGGGGATGATTAACGACCCTCTATTGATTGATGGGTCCGTTGTCTTACAAGGCTGCCGATTATAAATTACAATTGGAGGCCTTGTCTGGCTTCAGCGTCTTATTTAATCGAGGGCGAGGGGTCGAAGTTGCAGAAAAATCTCGCACAGTTACTACTACTCGCGCTTGCTCCATTTCACCGGGGACGAAGCTAGTAAACTATCGAATTTATTTTTTCCGCTACCGACAACGTAAATAAGCATTGCATCCATGGTTACAGGTACCGTAAGTGGCTGATAACATTCATGGTGTTTGTTGTCCTCGGCAACGGAACTTAATTTTTAGGAAAATAATAAACAGAAACGTAACGCTTCAACATATAGGCGAGCAACACATTTTCGTCTACACCTACAGCATCGGCATCCTTTTTACATAACCACTGCTTAAAAGAGTCGTAACAGGGCACATACCTTTTTCGATTTTGTCGGCAACAGGTTCTAACACGCAATATTCGCAGCTTAGTTTGCATCCATGCCCGCAAAAACTGTTACTGGATTGACACAAACAAAATTCGACATTGTTTTCTCGGTTGCTGGGTTACCATAGGACGCATAGGTGACTATAAAAATTTCGATCCCAAATGTTCCAAGCCGTATTTTAGAATATTTTCTGATCGTTCTGAAGTATTATATTTCCGGTAGCGGAAAAAAAAAATGTTGCTTAAATAACTATTTTTTTAACATTAAATGTTAAAAAGTCAATTCTACAGGTAACTAAGATTTTCAATATTTTAAAATTGCTTTACGTGTCCGTCCCCCCGTCTCAATAATTGTTTCCGCGTCCCGGATAAATTCCCGTTCGCGTGTCACGGCTGCTGATCCCCGCCGGTTCTATATGGCCCATTCCGGCGCCCTTAAGGTACTCCGGGCGCGCCTTTACACCGGAAACTTTCCACATTATAAAGTTTTCCCGTGGAGGTTAAGTACTCTTTATGGGGTCTCCTCTTTTTTTTTAAATATATTCCCATCTTATCTTATTACATCTTTTATGCGCGGACGAAATTTTCCCGGGCGAGACACAAAGGGGAAGGAACGTACCGAATCGGTCATTAGGGCGGAAGAAAAGAAAAAAGGGCGATTCGTATAATTTTATTTGTTCGTACAACGAGCGCGTCGTAAAACTATGGAGTTTTATTAATATTATTTAAAAAAATAGCATCCCGGTATATTACGTGGATTAAGGGTGTATAGCAAATTGGCATTTTTTGAGTTTAAAAATTGCATCAAGTTAGAACGGACAGATAATTGGATTCTACGTGATAATACATTACTAAATACAGGGTGTGCCATTTGAGAAAATGAAGTACATATTTCTTTGTAAATATTCTAGCACAATAAACACTATTATATTATTCAACTTTATAAGTTAAGATTTTCTACCACGTTTTTTTTTATCACCCTGTATATTTTTTTATACTAAATCATGGTCGGCGCTGTAGTTTGAACCTTCAACCAAACAATAGAAATGATTGTAATGATTCAACGTCAATCACTGAGGCAAATATAAAATTTCACCCAGACCATGCATTTCAACAAATCTTTAAATATTTCGAAAATGGTAAAGGGAATATTGAAGTAACTCACCTTTATTTGTTCTCTAGACTTCTAAAATGACAAAAAATACAGGGTGTTCCATGAAAAAAAAACATAACTTTGATGTGTATCTTTTTAATGGGACACCCTGTATAACTGGTAATAATTTTAAATTGTGCATACTACGATCCCACATCTATCCATTTTAAAAAAATATCTCGAAGTTGCATGGTTTTCCTTAAAATTACCGCGTCTTTTGCAGTGCCCCACCCTGTATATACAGCGTGTCCCATTTTAAATTGCCACCCCAAATATCTCGAAACCTGAGGAACATGGCAAAAACTGTTTTAGATGAAAGTTGTAGGGTTCGGAGGACATTTGCTGGTGACCTTGAAAATGACCTTGGCGTTAAAGGTCAGACGAAGGTCAACTTTGATTTTTCAAATGTGACCCCCTATTTTTTATTGCGGGATCGTATTCTATATGAAAAAAATACAAACTTTTTGTAGGAAACGTTTTTTTTTTTAATGCTTTTTTTCTGCATTAATTGAAAAGTTTGAATATTGATGAAACTTGCCATCAGACGTCGCGCGGAACACCTGACAGCTCTGCTCCCGCACTTTTGAAGCTAATGCCGAGGGTAATGCACATAGGCGTCCGCAGAAATTTTTCCAGGGGGGTGGGGGTGAAAACTTTCATACAGAAATTTCAAATAAATAACCGTCAAAAATGACAATTTCGAATTGTCAAAAATTCTGCATTTTGGCCACCGCAAAAGGCACATAAAGAAATTTGCAGCTGTCAAAAATTATGGATTTTTACCATTAAAAA
The DNA here is from genome assembly GCA_910593695.2 of Ocypus olens. Classification (NCBI taxonomy): domain Eukaryota; kingdom Metazoa; phylum Arthropoda; class Insecta; order Coleoptera; family Staphylinidae; genus Ocypus; species Ocypus olens. Next base: position 49,762,301 of record OU343061.1, read on the forward strand.
CGGCATTTTTTTTGATATAAAAAATAAAAATAAAATGACAATTTCGAATTGTCAAAAATTCTGCATTTTTGCCACCGCAAACAGCAAATAAAGAAATTTGCAGATGTCAAAAATTGTGGATCTTTACTATCAAAAAAAAATCTGCATTTTTGCCACCGCAAACGGCACATAAAGATATTTGCAGCTGTCAAACATTGTGGATTTTTACCATCAAAAACGGCATTTTTTTGATATTAAAAAAAAATGACAATTTCTAATTGTCAAAAATTCTGCATTTTTGCCACCGCAAACGGCACATAAAGAAATTTGCAGCTGTCAAAAATGGTGGATTTTTACTATAAAAAACGGCATTTTTTGATATTAAAAAAATAAAATGACAAAGAAATTTGCAGCTGTCAAAAATTGTGGATTTTGACCATCAAAAACGGCATTTTTTTATATTAAAAAAAAATAAAATGACATAAAGAAATTTGCAGCTGTCAAAAATTGTGGATTTTTACTATCAAAAACGGCATTTTTTGATATTAAAAAAAATAAAATGATATAAAGAAATTTGCAGCTGTCAAAAATTGTAGATTTTGACCATCAAAAACGGCATTTTTTTATATTAAAAAATAATAAAATGACATCAAGAAATTTGCAGCTGTCAAAAATTGTGGATTTTTGCTATCAAAAACGGCATTTTTGATATTAAAAAAAAATAAAATGACAAAGAAATTTGCAGCTGTCAAAAATTGTGAATTTTTACTATCAAAAACTGCATTTTTTGATATTAAAAAAAAATAAAATGACATAAATAAATTTGCAGCTGTCAAAAATTGTGGATTTTTACTATCAAAAACGGCATCTTTTGATATTAAAAAAAATAAAATGACATAAAGAAATTTGCAGCTGTCGAAAATTGTGGATTTTTACTATCAAAAACAGCATTTTTTGATATAAAAAAAAATAAAATGACATAAAGAAATTTGCAGATGTCAAAAATTGTGGATTTTTACTATCAAAAACGGCATTTTTTGATATTAAAAAAAAGAAAATTTCAACTGCTAAAAATGACAATTTCGAACTGTCAAAAATCGCATTACTATCACAAACGGCACGTTAGCAGTAAAAAGGAAAATTTCAATTGCCAAAAATAACAATTCAGTACTGTGAAAAATTGCAATAAATAGAAAATTTCCAAATGCCAAAAATGTTAACTGTCAAAATTTGAGCATTTCTACCATCTCTATTGGCATTTTTCAATATTAAAAAAGGGAAATTTCCAACGGCCAAAAGTAACAATTATAAAATGTCAAAAATTGTGCAATTCTACTGTTAAAAACGGCATTTTTCAATTGTCAAAAATGACAATTTCCAATTGTCAAAAATTCTGCATTAATGCCACCACAAACGGACATGAAGAACTTTGCTGCGGTCGAAAATTGTTAAGTTTTACTATCAAAAACTGCATTTTTTAGTATTTAAAAAAAAAGAAAATTTTAACTGCTAAAAATGGCAATTTTAAATTGTCAAAAATTCTGCATTTCTGCCACCACAAACGGTACGATTCAACAATAAATAAAGAAATTAGTAGCATCCAAAAATTATGGATTTCTACAATCAAAGATGGCATTTTTTGATACTAAAAGAAAAAAGAAAATTTCAACTGCTAAAAATGACAACTGTCAAAAATCGCAGCTGCCCCCCCCCCTGCCGTCACCTGCGGACGCCCATGGTTATGCATGAATCACAGCCTGAATTAATCTGAGATTTCAAGCAAACATGAGAAAAAAATTCTTGAAAAAATTCTTAAAAAAAAATTAAAAAAAAAAAAACGTTGCCTACAAAAAGCTTGTATTTTTCCCGTAGAATACGATCCCGTCATAAAAATAGGGGTTCTATTTGAAAAATCAAAGTTGACCTTCGTTTGACTTTGAAAATTAACGCCAAGTTAATTTTCAAGGTCACCTGCATATGCCCCCCTCCGAACCCTACAACTTTCATCTGAAATATTTTTGATCATGTTGCTCAGGTTTCGAGATATTTGGGGTGGCAATTTAAAATGGGACACCCTGTATAATTGTGTCATTATTTTTGAGGTAAAACTAATTTGGCTTAAGGGATTTTATTACTAAAGAATCAGTATGTGTCTCCATGGTAAAACATTTTAGATTTTCAGCGTTTATTTAAATTTTATTTAATGTTGCAAATACCTATTTTTTAACACTAAATTGCACATTATAAAAATATAATTCTTTAGAAACCTACATCAATCTTTTATGTAACCCTGTACAAAATATTATTACAAAATTTTTATCGATCACGCCACAATCAGTTACGTGCCAAAACGCCTTAAATACGCAACCTAAAATACACCATTAACGTAAACCGTGTTGTCTATTAAATTACAAATAATACGATTCCGCGTGCTTAACAAATTGAATAATAAACGGATCGTTACGTTTCCAGCGTCCATTAACCATCCCTATCAGATTCAAACGCCGTAATGTATTCACCAAAAAACGATAGTGGGATTTTTTTTTTAAATTTTTTCGGATGACAAAAACCCTTGTAACGTTCCAACATTGGAAGTACATTGTGCGCGGGTTCCATTTACGTCGGGCCCCCCCCTCACTAGATAAATCATCCCCGGTCAAGCGCAGGGGCGGATTTATCGCGCCAGGGCCGTAATTTCCATTGATTGATGCAGTCCGGCGGGTTTGCATTTCGGCGCTGGAAATTGGAATAAAAAGCCAACCCCTGGGGGTCATCGTCCCCCCCGGGCGCGTCAATCTTTCTCCGTTCTGTTTGCCGACAGAATTACTCGCCGTCGGCCTGCACAAACAAACCTGGCGATTCGACTTAATCCTCATTCCTTTCGGCGTTTCGGCCCCTACTCAAACAAATAGATTGCTTTTTTTCCTCTCGACTCTTTTACCTTTCCGCAAATTCAGATTCATCTCCAGTTTGTTTAATTTAAATGATCTTAATTGATTACCTCGTGGCGTAAGAAATGAAGGGCGTTTAATTACAAAAATAAATAAATTGTGGGAGAAGAAAAATAATTGCCTACAACGGCATCATCAGGTCTCGTTATCTCCGATGATGCCTCATGCATAAGTTCCCGGGGGATCGCGGCGGGAGCACGTGTTCAGAGCGACCGGATAAATTTACATAAACGTCTCGTTCGTCGGATCGCTGAATCGATGACTAGGGGAAATATTCCGCAAAAAAGAAAAAATAAAACAAAATGTAAAATGCAGGCGAAACGGTTATGCAAAAGTTATGGCCCTGCGGCAGCAGGTGTCTCCTGCTAAATAAAACACAAATAACGCAATATTTCGCTCGGTTTTCGCTAAAAGATTAACAACAGTTAAGGAATATTCGTATAAACTCGATCCTATTGAAAACTGTGGAAATGTAATGCAACCTAACTTACACCATTTATTTCATGACTAGGCGTTCATATGTTGACTCATTTTATATGCCTTATTTGTACAGTGTATGTATCTTTTTAGATTACATGCCTTCTGTGATCCCTCTAAAATTTTATTGAAATCGGTTTAGTGATATTAGCGGAAAATAAATCATTGCGCCATTTGGTTCAAAAAATTAATAAAAGTAAAAATACATAAATAATAATGCCTCTAATAACAATAAACATTAATATATGTCTTATTTCAATGCTTTCAGAAAAAAAAAGTGAGGATCTGGCGGCACTAAGATAACCCTAAAATGGAGGAGAAAAATCTGCCAGAATTCTTGCCGATCTTCACCTAGAGAAAGCGCTGCAAGAAGAAGAGGGTAAGTGCTTTATATTATTTCTGGCTATACACTAGAGACTACTGCACGTATACATGTGTGCATTCGGTTGCATACACTGATATAATTAACACAATCACTGCGGCTACGATTTTTGTGTGACTTCATAATAGCCGGTACGGGTCATATAAATCCCGTACATTAAACTCACCCACCATCAATTTTCCAATAACACCTACAAAAAAAACCAAACAATTTCCTACCCCGGGACAGGTTCGCCCTTTAAAACTCCCCCCAACAATTTTCCAATAATACCACAAAAACCCTTCCCCTTCCCCTCCACCAATAAACACCACAAAAACAAGCAAATAATTTCCCACCCCTGCCCGGCCCGGCCCGCCCTTTAAAACTCCCCCCCAATTACCCGACACGTTTCTTTCGCTTGTTTAAACCCGCAGGTTATGTTTGCAATGAAAATAATTCCAATTTTCGGTAACGTTCCGAGTTAACCGCGCGGCCCCATAAAAGGGCCCAATAAACGGCGCATAAAAACAATCGAGAACCGGCCCCCCCTAATGGCCCCCGTTTTTTTACGTCCGAAAATGAGGCTCGTTATTGGAATTTCTTTAGGCAGAGCGCCCTCGCCGTCGCGCCCGAATATTGATGAGGCGAATTGATGAGGCGACGGAGGGCCCTTGCCTCGCAACCCCCGTCAATTCTCGTGCGTGGGCGTCGCGACGCTAATTTCGATCGCACTAGTCACCATGAACATGTTTGAAAATTTAAGAAAATAATTGATGTTTCAGATTTTGATCGGCCGTAGCGGCTAAACGAAAACTCCAAATTGAACGCGGTTTGCAAATCTGAGCTCCTCGTACGTCAATTAGTCGGATTAAAGATTTTTAATTTTTGATGAAAACACGAAAAAAGACATGACTAACCCCCTTGGAAATTTTGTTAAAAAATGCAACTTTCTTAAAAATCATCGTAGATTATGAATTTCACCTTTTTTTTCATCAGAAAGACGAGAGAAATTGGTTGCCGTTAAAAAATTTCAGCTATCTTCAATAGCAAAAAAATTAGTCAGTCACCATGAACATTTTTGAAAATTTAAGAAAATAATTGATTTTTTAAACTTTGATCGGCCGTAGCAGCTAAACGAAAACTCCAAATTGAACGCGGTTTGCAAATCTGAGCTCCTCGTACGTCAATTAGTCGGAATCAATTAAAATTGGCGATTTTTAATTTTTGACGAAAACATGAAAATTTACCCAAGGGTACCCCCTTCTAACTTTTTCTCAAAAATTGGCTTTGGAATAATTTCCTGAAGAAACCACTGGTTCGATTCCGGGTTTCTACACACTACTGGAAAGATCTCTTCAAGACGCCTCGGAAAATGTACTTTCGCAAAAACAAATGTCAAATTAAGGGCTGTGACGCGTCAGCAAAGAAAACTCGAAAATGGAAAAAATCGAAAAAATGCAACTTTCTTAAAAATCATCGTAGACTATTGAAGTATACCGTTTTTTTCATTAGAAAGACGAGAGAAATTGATTGCCGTTAAAAAATTTCAGCCATCTTCAATAGCAAAAAAATTAGTCAGTCACCATGAACATTTTTGAAAATTTAAGAAAATAATTGATTTTTTAAACTTTGATCGGCCGTAGCGGCTAAACGAAAACTCCAAATTGAACGCGGTTTGCAAATCTGAGTTCCTCGTACGTCAATTAGTCGGATTAGAGATTTTTAATTTCTGATGAAAACACGAAAAAAGACATGACTAACCCCCTTGGAAATTTTGTTAAAAAATGCAACTTTCTTAAAAATCATCGTAGATTATGAATTTCACCTTTTTTTTCATCAGAATGACGAGAGAAATTGGTTGCCGTTAAAAAATTTCAGCTATCTTCAATAGCAAAAAAATTAGTCAGTCACCATGAACATTTTTGAAAATTTAAGAAAATAATTGATTTTTTAAACTTTGATCGGCCGTAGCAGCTAAACGAAAACTCCAAATTGAACGCGGTTTGCAAATCTGAGCTCCTCGTACGTCAATTAGTCGGAATCAATTAAAATTGGCGATTTTTAATTTTTGACGAAAACATGAAAATTTACCCAAGGGTACCCCCTTCTAACTTTTTCTCAAAAATTGGCTTTGGAATAATTTCCTGAAGAAACCACTGGTTCGATTCCGGGTTTCTACACACTACTGGAAAGATCTCTTCAAGACGCCTCGGAAAATGTACTTTCGCAAAAACAAATGTCAAATTAAGGGCTGTGACGCGTCAGCAAAGAAAACTCGAAAATGGAAAAAATCGAAAAAATGCAACTTTCTTAAAAATCATCGTAGACTATTGAAGTATACCGTTTTTTTCATTAGAAAGACGAGAGAAATTGATTGCCGTTAAAAAATTTCAGCCATCTTCAATAGCAAAAAAATTAGTCAGTCACCATGAACATTTTTGAAAATTTAAGAAAATAATTGATTTTTTAAACTTTGATCGGCCGTAGCGGCTAAACGAAAACTCCAAATTGAACGCGGTTTGCAAATCTGAGCTCCTCGTACGTCAATTAGTCGGAATCAATTAAAATTGGCGATTTTTAATTTTTGACGAAAACATGAAAATTTACCCAAGGGTACCCCCTTCTAACTTTTTCTCAAAAATTGGCTTTGGAATAATTTCCTGAAGAAACCACTGGTTCGATTCCGGGTTTCTACACACTACTGGAAAGATCTCTTCAAGACGCCTCGGAAAATGTACTTTCGCAAAAACAAATGTCAAATTAAGGGCTGTGACGCGTCAGCAAAGAAAACTCGAAAATGGAAAAAATCGAAAAAATGCAACTTTCTTAAAAATCATCGTAGACTATTGAAGTATACCGTTTTTTTCATTAGAAAGACGAGAGAAATTGATTGCCGTTAAAAAATTTCAGCCATCTTCAATAGCAAAAAAATTAGTCAGTCACCATGAACATTTTTGAAAATTTAAGAAAATAATTGATTTTTTAAACTTTGATCGGCCGTAGCGGCTAAACGAAAACTCCAAATTGAACGCGGTTTGCAAATCTGAGCTCCTCGTACGTCAATTAGTCGGAATCAATTAAAATTGGCGATTTTTAATTTTTGACGAAAACATGAAAATTTACCCAAGGGTACCCCCTTCTAACTTTTTCTCAAAAATTGGCTTTGGAATAATTTCCTGAAGAAACCACTGGTTCGATTCCGGGTTTCTACACACTACTGGAAAGATCTCTTCAAGACGCCTCGGAAAATGTACTTTCGCAAAAACAAATGTCAAATTAAGGGCTGTGACGCGTCAGCAAAGAAAACTCGAAAATGGAAAAAATCGAAAAAATGCAACTTTCTTAAAAATCATCGTAGACTATTGAAGTATACCGTTTTTTTCATTAGAAAGACGAGAGAAATTGATTGCCGTTAAAAAATTTCAGCCATCTTCAATAGCAAAAAAATTAGTCAGTCACCATGAACATTTTTGAAAATTTAAGAAAATAATTGATTTTTTAAACTTTGATCGGCCGTAGCGGCTAAACGAAAACTCCAAATTGAACGCGGTTTGCAAATCTGAGTTCCTCGTACGTCAATTAGTCGGATTAGAGATTTTTAATTTCTGATGAAAACACGAAAAAAGACATGACTAACCCCCTTGGAAATTTTGTTAAAAAATGCAACTTTCTTAAAAATCATCGTAGATTATGAATTTCACCTTTTTTTTCATCAGAATGACGAGAGAAATTGGTTGCCGTTAAAAAATTTCAGCTATCTTCAATAGCAAAAAAATTAGTCAGTCACCATGAACATTTTTGAAAATTTTAGAAAATAATTGATTTTTTAAACTTTGATCGGCCGTAGCGGCTAAACGAAAACTCCAAATTGAACGCGGTTTGCAAATCTGAGTTCCTCGTACGTCAATTAGTCGGATTAGAGATTTTTAATTTCTGATGAAAACACGAAAAAAGACATGACTAACCCCCTTGGAAATTTTGTTAAAAAATGCAACTTTCTTAAAAATCATCGTAGACTATGAATTTCACCTTTTTTTTTATCAGAAAGACGAGAGAAATTGATTGCCGTTAAAAAATTTCAGCCATCTTCAATAGCAAAAAAAATTAGTCAGTCACCATGAACATTTTTGAAAATTTTAGAAAATAATTGATTTTTCAGACTTTGATCGGCCGTAGCGGCTAAACGAAAACTCCAAATTGAACGCGGTTTGCAAATCTGAGCTCCTCGTACGTTAATTAGTCGGATTGGAGATTTTTAATTTTTGATGAAAACACGAAAAAAGACATGACTAACCCCAACCCCCTTGGAAATTTTGTTAAAAAATGCAACTTTCTTAAAAATCATCGTAGACTATAAATTATACCTTTTTTTTCATCAGAAAGACGAGAGAAATTGATTGCCGTTAAAAAATTTCAGCTATCTTCAACAGCAAAAAAATTAGTCAGTCACCATGAACATTTTTGAAAATTTTAGAAAATAATTGATTTTTCAGACTTTGATCGGCCGTAGCGGCTAAACGAAAACTCCAAATTGAACGCGGTTTGCAAATCTGAGCTCCTCGTACGTCAATTAGTTGGAATCGATTAAAATTGGCGATTTTTAATTTTTGACGAAAACATGAAAATTTACCCAAGGGTACCCCCTTCTAACTTTTTCTCAAAAATTGGCTTTGGAATAATTTCCTGAAGATACCACTGGTTCGTTTCCGGGTATCTATACACCACTGGAAAGATCTCTTCAAGACGCCTCGGAAAATGTACTTTCGCAAAAACAAATGTCAAATTAAGGGCCGTGACGCGTCAGTAAAGAAAACTCGAAAATGGAAAAAATCGAAAAAATGCAACTTTCTTAATAATCATCGTAGACAATTGAAGTATACCTTTTTTTTTCATTAGAAAGATGAGAGAAATTGATTGCCGTTAAAAAATTTCAGCCATCTTCAATAGCAAAAAAAATGGCATGTCACCATGTCGCACATATGTTTTTAGACAGTGTTCAGAATTAGTTGTTAGACTTGAAAAAATAGTGAATGTGCCGTTACAAATTTCCCCTTTTTTGTAAATTGTTTCGTGCCTGCGGACAGGAGGGAAAACGATTTTAAATTGCAAATTCGCCGGAGTCACCTGTGCATAAAGGCCTCCACGGAGAGCCGGTTTGTTGGAAACTTGGGGATGGGGGAGAGGCTTGAAAACTATTCACGCACCGGCCGCAGCGAATGGGGGGGCTGAAAAATCGCGACCGGAATTCCGAACATCCCGAAAACGGGACTTCGCGAACATTCGGGCCGGCAATACAGCAATACGTTAAGTAATTAAAACCTGCAGAATTTTAAGGGCCGAATAAGGTTTTGTAATTCGAAACAAATATTCAAAAGAGTTTATTTTCGTAAATAATAATAATAATAATAATATCAATTTATTCCCAACAGACAATTACAGCCTAAAAATGGAATTTTCGTAGATATATTACAAAATAGTGTATACATATACATATATAAGCAAAATATAAATTGCCCCCATTGTCTTGTGTACATATCAGACCTGTGTGAATTTGAATGCTAAAACTGAACTGGAAAATTTCGTATCTCTTCTTGCGTAGTTAATAGTCTTGGCTAGTCACAGTGACTATGTCTTGTATAAAGAATCAATTTGAAGATCGTGTCCGCAGTTAGATATTATGCAACGAATGCCACCAAAAAAGACGAGCTCGATTGTATGTTTTCATATCCGAGAGCTCCGTGCGGAATGGCAATAAAATTGACAGGAGAATGTACCGCGGAGTGAACGTAATTTGTTATTAAATTCCGGGGATGTCCGAGATGCGTAAGCGGATTTCGCCCCGACACGAGTAAAACGCCGCACGCTTTTTCGACGGTCATTAGTATTATTAAAACGGCTCCGATTGTAATTTTGCGCCATTGTGCGCGAGCGTGTGTGTGTGGCCGCGTCAGCTATATTCCTTGTTCAATTTCACTACGGCCTTTGACAGGAAAGTAATTAACGTGGCAATCGGTTCGTCCGCATCCTCCGTTTTGTTTTTAATCCCCTACCTGGATTTCGGGCTCGATACGGCTCTACGGTTTTTACGAACGAGTTGGCAGTGCAATCAAAAATCGTTTATAGTTGGGCTCGCGCGGCGTTCAAATCGCTGATCCAAACGCCTATGACTACTTTAACCAGTTACCTCGTCATGAAGAATTTCGAGCAGGTACTTGTCATATTGCCATTTTTTCATAACGAGTATACTCGGTAAAAACAGCCAAAAAAATATATAAATTCGACATATTGCATATCTCTTTTCGTTCTTAAAAGTTTGCTCATTCCCGGTCTAACAAACACTCTTTTCGTGATTTTGTCACATCATCTCCGTTCAAGCGCAAGAGACCGTTCAAAAATCGATAAGAGATTAAACCATACAAATTCGAAATCGCGAGGTTTATTGAGTATTGTCACGATTGATATATGCAGATTTAATGTCTCGAATCCACAGACAGTTACAGATACCGCCGATTGATCCAGTTTAGTGTAATTTACACGTTCGCTGGAAAAGGGCCGTTACGGCGTTAAAGCGGGGGGAAAAACCTCTCGCCAGATTTATCAACCTCTTACTCCATTAAATTCATAAATGCAAACACCCCCACAATAAACGCGCCCCATTAAGGAGCGCGTATGTATTTTTGGCGTTAATAATAACACGGGCGGCGCATTAAGGCGCGGGGTGGGCGTAATTCCGGCGCCTCGCGCTCACCTGGGGTGGAATTGCGGATGGGTGGGAGGGGGGGGGGGGGGTGCAGGTTACGTGAGGCTTGTTTAATTATAATTCAGTTTATCTTGCCAGGCGTACTTACAACAATGGACTCCTGGTTAGCGGATAATTAATCTCGACGCCCTTAATGTCGTCCCTGAAAAAGGTCGCACGGATTTATCTTGGTGTTTGTTCCAGTGAGTAATGTTCGTTTTTTTGTGTGTGCAATGAAACAAACAACTACCTTTCTGTTATTAACTGTTATAAGACTTTACATTGTGAATTATTATATTAACACTTTTTTAGCGGGCGCAATGATCAAGGTGACTTGCCTGTGTAGCGGGTTGGGTTTGCAACGTAAACGAAAATATTGCGCGCCGCCGTGTATGATGAACTGTATGCAACCCATTCTGCATGTTTGCGTCTTAAAATAGACGGCCCGCCTATAGCACACAATGTCAAATAAAATCACTGCCGATTTATTTTTTTACAAAAAATTAAATTTTGTAAATTGCAAGAACTCTCGACATGTTTTGTTTTTATTACGATAATTCATTCATGTTAAAATATCCGAGTAAGTGGTTTTGCAATCGGATAAATACAATTTGCAAGCGGATAAATAGGTAAATACAGGTTGTAAGTATAACAACGATCGGAATGACTTGAAATTATGTATAGTTTTCCTATTTAGGATTGTCATTTTTAGTCATTTTTAGTAGTTGAAAATTGTCATTTTTGTCAGTTGCAAATGGTCATTTTTGGTAGTTGAAAATTGTCATTTTTGTCAGCTGTAAATAGTTATTTTTGGTAGTTGAAAATTATCATTTTTGTCAGTTTGAAAACGGTAATTTTTATCACTTAGAAATGGTTATTTTTGACAGTTAAAAATGGTCATTTTTGACAGTTGAATATTGTCTTTTTTGGAAGTTTGAAAACGATCATTTTTATCACTTATAAATGGTTATTTTTGACAATTAAAAATGGTCATTTTTGACAGTTGAATATTGTAATTTTTGGCAGTTACAAATTCTCGTGTTTGGCACTTGAAAATTATCATTTTTGTCATTTGGGAATGGTCATTTTTCAAATTTGGTAATTGTCATTTTGTTGTTTTTGGTAGTTGAAAATGGTCATTTTGGCAGTTTGAAAACGGTCATTTTTATCACTTGGAAATGGTTATTTTTAACAGTTAAAAATGGTAATTTTTGACAGTTGAATATTGTCATTTTTGGCAGTTACTAATTCTTGTGTTTGGCACTTAAAAATAATCATTTTTGTCATTTGGGGATGGTCATTTTTCAAATTTGGTAATTGTCATTTTGTTATTTTTGGCAGTTTGAAAACGGTAATTTTTATCACTTAAAAATTGGTATTTTTGACAGTTAGAAATGGTCATTTTTGACAGTTGAATATTGTCATTTTTTGGCAATTACAAATTCTCGTGCTTGGCACTTGAAAATGATCATTTTTATCATTTGGGAATAGTCATTTTTCAAATTTGGTAATTGTCATTTTGTTATTTTTGATAGTTTAAAATTGTCATTTTTGGCAGTTTGAAAACGGTTATTTCTATCACTTAGAAATGGTTATTTTTGACAGTTAAAGATGGTCATTTTTGACAGTTAAAAATTGTCTTTTTTGACAGTTGAGTATTGTTATTTTTGGAAGTTACAAATTCTCGTGTTTGGCATTTGAAAATGGCCAATTTAGACCATTGAAAATTGTCAGTTGAAATTTGTCAATTTTGGCAGTTGAACATGATCATTTTTGTGGGTTTCAACCATTGATCTTTTTTGATATTAGAAAATTGTCTTTTTTGCAGTTAAAAATGATCATTTTGGTAGTTGAAAATTGTCATTTTTGACAGTTGAAAATGGTTATTTTTGTCAGCTGTAAATAGTTATTTTTGGTAATTAAAAATTGCTATTTTTAGCAGTTTGAAAACGGTCATTTTAATCACTTAGAAATGGTTATTTTTGACAGTTAAAAATTATCATTTTTGGTAGTTAAAAATTGTCATTTTTGACAGTTGAAAATGGTTACTTTTGTCAGCTGTAAATAGTTATTTTGGGTAGTTAAAAGTTGTCATTTTTGGCAGTTTGAAAACGGTTATTTTTATCACTTAGAAATGGTTATTTTTGACAATTAAAAATGGTCATTTTTGACAGTTGAATATTGTCATTTTTTGCAGTTACAAATTCTCGTGTTTGGCACTTGGAGATGATCATTTTAGTCATTTGGGAATGGTCATTTTTCAAATTTGAAAAGTTGAAAATTGTCAATTTTGGCAGTTGAACATGATCATTGTTGTGGGTTTTTACCATTGACCTTTTTTGATATTAGAAAATTGTTTTTTTTTGCAGTTGAAAATGATCATTTTGGCAGTAGAAAATTGTCATTTTTATCAGTTGAAACTTGTCATTTTACCATTCGAACATTGTCTTTTTTGGTAGTTGAAAATTGTCATTTTTGACACTTGAAAATTATCATTTTTGGTAGTTAAAAATTGTCACTTTTGACAGTTAAAAACAGTTATTTTTGTCTGAATTTTTTTATTTATAGCATCTGAAAATTATCATTTTTGGCACATGAAAATTACCAGTTAAAATTGGTAATTTTTGTCACTTGGATATTGCCATTTTTGGAAATTGAAAATTGTCATTTTTGGCACTTGAGAATGATAATTTTTGACAAGTAAAACATTATCATTTTCAAGTGCCAAAAATGACAATTTTCAAATGCCAAAAATGGCAATATCCAACTGACAAAAATGACCATTTATAACTGGCAATTTTCATGTGTCAAGAATGACAATTTTCTACTACCAAAAATGACAATGTTCGAATGGTAAAAATGACAATTTTCAACTGACAAGAATGACAATTTTCAACTGCCAAAATGATCATTCTCAACTGCAAGAAAGACAATTTTCTAATATCAAATATGACACTTTCAACCAACAAAAATGATAATGTTGAACTGCTAAAATTGACCATTTTCAAATCCCAAAATGGACAATTTTCAACGGTCTAAATTGGCCATAAAAGACAATTGCCAAATTTCAGAAACGACCATTCCCACTTGCCAAAAATGATCATTTTCAAGTGCCAAAAACGATAATTTGTAACTGCCAAAAATGGTAATATTCAACTGTCAAAAATTACCATTTTTACCTGTCAGACATTACCATTTCTAACTGATAAAAATGACAATGTTCAACAGCCAAAAATGACGATTTTTAACTGACAAAAATTACTGTTTTCAAACTGTCAAAAATGACAATTTTCAACTGCCAAAAACGACAATTTTCGACTGACAAAAATGATGTTTTCAACTGCCAAAATGATCATTTTAACTGCAAGAAACACAATTTTTTAGTATTAAAAATGACAACTTTCAACCAACAGAAATGATAATGTTCAACTGCCAACATTGACTATTTTAAAATGCCAAAATGGGCAATTTTCAACGGTCCAAGGTCTAAATTGGCAATTTTCAAGTACCGTAAATGATAAATTTTAAAAATGACTATTCCCAACTGCCAAAGATGATCATTTTAAAGTGCCAAAAACGGAAAGAAATGACAATATCCAACTGTCAAAAATGACCATTTTTACCTGTCAAAAATAACCATTTTTAATTGACAAAAATGACAATATTCAACTGCCTAAAATGACAATTTTTAACTAACAAAAATTACCGTTTTCAAATTTCCAAAATTGACAATTTTTAATTACCAAAAATGGCAATTTTCGACTTTTTGGCAATTGAAATTTATTATTTTTGTCAGTTGAAAATTGTCATTTTTTGTAATTAGAAATTGCCATTTTTGGCAGTTTGAAAACGGTCATTCTTATTACTTAGAAATGGTTATTTTTGACAGTAAAAAATAGTCATTTTTGACGGTAAAAAATAGTCATTTTTGACAGTTGAATATTATCATTTTTGGAAGTTACAAATTCTCGTGTCTGGCACCTGAAAATGATCATTTTTGTCATTTGGGAATGGTCATTTTTCATATTTGGTAATTGTCATTTATGGCACTTGAAAATGGCCAATTTAGACCTTTGTTAATTGGCAGTTGAAAATTGTCAATTTTGGCAGTTGGATACGATCATTTTTGTGGGTTTCTACCATTGACCTTTTCTGATTGTTCGACTGACAAAAATGACAATTTTCAACTTTTTCGCAATTGAAAAGTATTATTTTTTGTCAGTTGAAAATTGTTATTTTTAGCAGTTTGAAAATGGAAATTTTTGACACATAAAAATTGTCATTTATGGCACTTAAAATAGATGAATTTGTAAAGTTGAAAATTAGCATTTTTGCTACTAGAAAAATTGTCATTCTAGCACTTGAGAATTGTCCATTTTGACAGTTAAAAATTGTCTTTTTGGCACGTGAAAATGGTCGCTTTTCACATTTTTGTCAGTCAAAAATTGTCATTTTTGTTGGTTGAAAATGGTCAATTTTGGTAGTTAAAAATTGTCATTCGCAAAAGTCAAGGATAAAATATATTTAAAAGCCAAATCATAATTCACGAAAAGATACAAAAAGTGTGCAAAATCAGATCCATCCGGGAAATACTGTACATGCATTAAGATTCAGTATGAATTGAATTTAGTCTGATTGCGATAATACGTCGAAGAGTCTATCAGGCCGTGGCCCCTCTAGACCCGTGGCCTGCAGGCCCCAATTACAGTTACGTCACTGTAGACCATTAAATTCTCTTAAAGCCCACAGTATGTTTACATTGTATATGATGACTTATGTAAGACATTATTATCAAGCATCACTAACTACTGTCAAACTACTACTAGTATTTTTTAAGATAAAAAAATAATAATTTACGAATTAAGTGTTATTGATAAAACACTTACATTTGACACTTTTTCCGAAATCCAATACACGCGCTATATACGTGCTAAGGGCCGACGCGAGTATCCATAATAGGGAAGTATCGATTACGCGCCCCTCTCGAGCGCCCCGGCCGCCCCGGGGGGTTGTATCTATACACAGGAAGAGATGGTGCGGCGGCGGTGTCTGCGACCGCGGTAACACAATCCACCCCCTTTGTGTGTGTGTTAGCTTAGGCCGAGGAACGTGCCCGCGCCCCGCGGGATCCGACCCATAAACATCCACTCCGCCGCCCGGGGGATACTTGTTACCCCCCCCCCCCCCCGTTATTTACACGAAATTTCATCGCTCCTTAAAACTGGACCCCACCGATAAAGGGGAGCGTTAAGGAGCAGTAAACCTGCTCGAGGAAATTCGAATGCTCTCGTAAAATCTTGAAAAAAAAAGTTAGCTTAATTAATAATAATTATAATAATAATATATTTACAGTAATAAGGTTACAATATTAAAGTACAAAACATATATAGATAGATAGATAGATAGATGTTTATTGGTGTATTAGATGTATTACATTAATTAGACAAGTCGCCATTCGATATAAATAAATTTGAAATAAAATAATCAATCTTAATATAGATATATACATATATAATTATACATATAAACAAACATTCGTGTAAATACATATAGTATACTCACAGAAGTATTTGAAATACTTGTACGTGAGACGAATTAATAAATTATTTCATACATACTAACGTTCACAATTTAATAGCTTATTTTTCGATAAATAGGAAAGAAATGATGTAGATTTAGATTCGGGAATTACATTAAAAGAAAAACATGTTGACGCGCGTGAAGTGGGAAGTGGAAAACAGCACCCTCCGACACGATAAATGCACGTGTAGAAAAAAGCGCGCATCCCCCTTTTTGACGTACGACATTATCGGTCGAAGTGTTATGCGCTTTTTTTATACACCCTGAATTTCTTCGGGGCGATCGCAAAAAAAGGAAAAAAAAACGCACATGAGTTGTTAAGAACTATTCATTCCAAAATTAAACGTCCGAATCATTTGAAGTTGCCGCAAGGGAACGATAAGTTCGCGGCGGAGTGTATTTATTTTTTCTTTATTAGTTCACGGCGAAAATTTTGATTTAGCTCGATTTAAACGGGACAAACGACGCAGAAACCCAATTTACGAGGATTGTATTTGTTAAACAATATAAATCAGAGGTGAATTTACGCCCCATTAAGCCCGACCCGGCGAAATATAATTCACTTTAACGTTCCCCCGTCGAACGTTCTCCTTTTTTCTTCTCGCTCGCAGCGGGATTAGCGCTCGTTATGAGTTACGGGGGGATGATGGGTTTAAGGTGAGCGAAGACGTGATGTATGCGCTTGTAGACATGAATAATAATGGAGTTGTCTGCGCGTAACAACAAATAACCCAGCGGGCGGCTATAAACTCCGTCTTCTTCAGCTTCGGGTCCTTCCTTCCGCAATAAATATTAGGTGTTAACGTACTTTACCCTTATCATTAGCCCGGCGTCGCGAGGGCGCAAGGGCAGACGTTAATGTTTAATTTTGGCGATGACGGCAGCCGGTGACACGCGCTCACATGCTACGGGTTATAAACGACGGCCATTTGTTTCGGCGTTTTCTGCTTCGGGGGCCCGAGATAAGATGACGTATTTGTGTTTTTTTTTTTAGCAAGTGATACAATTTGTATTGTTTTTATAGCCAACGAGGGAGGAAAGTACGAAAATGTTTTTTTCGTTCAATTCCCAAGGTGTAACTCTACCGAGCACTGTGGCGGTAAAATTTGCGCAGAGTGGGAAAGTAGTCGGAGGACGCGTGTGAACGCGATAACGAATCTCCGGAGCCAATTGAATTTAAGATTGTCACGGCGCAACACGCTTGGTAAAGTTGTATCGGAATTGATAATACAGAGATCTGTATTATCACCTCTGCTACCATGAGTCACCCCGCGAACCGTCACTAGTCCGAAGCTAGCTCCGCGTATGCAAATAAAGCAGAAGTAGGACTGTTGTGGTTTAAGACAATTTTTCCGATGACGGCTCCTGGAGCGTACCTCTAAATTCATTTAAAACATTATTCACAAACGGATAAAGACTTAAAGGTGAAATTTCAAAATTCACCTCTGTAAATATATTCTAAAGAGTAGCACGGATTTATTTTTTTAATAATAATGTTTATAAACAATTTTAATACTAATATTTCTGTAATTTAGAAAAAAAAATCCGTCGTACTCTGGGGTGATTTATTTAAAATTTATTATTTAAATAATATTTTTTCATATTTTCGAAACTGTATCGGAAATTTGAATAATAAGTTATTCTATATACAGGGTGCCCGGATTTCGTAGGGGCAACATGGGCAACTTCTGCATTTGAAGAGATAGAAAGATGGTCAAATTAGCAAAAAGGTGCAGGTTCGAGGGTTCGTTGCCCAAATCTCACTTGTCATGGCTCACTTGTTCAAAATAAGAATTCAAACAAAATCTCCCAATTTCTTCAATTTCAGATTTTGTTTTAATTTTTATTGTGGAGGCCATGACAAGTGGGATTTGGGGGTGGATTCTCAACAAGCCCTCGAACCCAGTGGCGGTTTCAAAGGGGGGGTAATCGGGTAAGTACCCCCCCCTAAGAATTTTTCGCATATCAATTTTTATTGTTAAAAATTACCGGTATTCCATATTCCAAACAAATAATATAATATATTTTACATTATTTAACTTGGATTATTGATTTTATTTCGTGATTTTTTAATTTTTTGCTAATATTTTCGAATTTCTGGTCAGAAACTTATTTTTGGTGGCAAATTATTTTGCTTCTACCTTTCGATTTTTTGGTCTGCTTTTTTATTTTTAGATCAGGATTCTTGATTCCTTGGCCCATATTGGAGATTTCTGCATTTCCAACTTTTTTTTTATTTTCCTTTATTTTGACCAAAATATTCGATTGGTTTGTAGAAATTTTCGATTTTTTTTGTCTGCAATTTTTATCTTTACGCTCGTTTTCTATGTTTTGTTTAAATTTTCAGTGTTTTAGGCTATATTGTAGATTTTTTTATTTTTTGGTCTAAATATTCTTTATTTTGACGAAAAAAATAGATTGGTTTGTAGAAATTTAGGATTTTTTGTATGCATTTTTTATCTTTACTCCCGAATTTTTGTTGTTTAGTCTAAATTTTCACCTTTTTAGGTTTGTACTTTTTTGGCCTATATTTTGTTTCAATTTTTGATCTTTTGGCCGAAATTTTCTTTATTTCGACTTAAATTTTCGATTCGTTTGTTAAAAATTTTGAAATTTTAGTCTACAGCTTTGATTTTTGGGTATGAATTTTAGATTTTTGGTCTTCATTTTTTATTTTTTGTCCCATATTTTAGATTTTCTTGCGAATTTATTTTTTATTTTTATATATGCAAACATCTTTATTCACAGAAATAACTTCTAAATACATTATGTTAAAAACTTGAAATCCGCTTTCCGTTGACTGTGAAAGGGCTATCGATTTTTATTTTTGCTATTATTTTCAAATTTCTCTTTGGAACTTATTTTAAGCTAAAAAGAGTTATTTTGGGGCTAAAAATGACAAATTATTTTTCTTTTGCTTGTATTTTCAATTTTTTGGTGTGCATTTTTATTTTTAAACCAGGTTTTTGATTTTTTGGCCGATAATTTAGATCTTCGGCTGTTTTGTTCCAAATTTTGGATTTTTTGGCCAAAATATTAGATTTTTCTAGCAAGATAAATGGTTCTTTGTTTCTTCAAAAAAGAAGGGCGGGGGGGGTATATTGTATAAGTGGCTCTACCATCAACGAGCCGCCACTGATTTCATGTAGTAGAAAAGTGCCTTGTCTCAACTTTAAAAGCTAATTAAAGCGAAAATTAAAGAAAAATATTTTCCTATTAAAAAAAAATTGGAAAATGATTTTGAACAATAGAGTGATTTTTGAGACTAATTTAAACCCTTTTCTTAGAATATTCTGCATTTTTTATTATTAAGCCTGTATTCCCGATTTGTTTTTTGGCTAAATTTTTGATCATTTGGTCTAAATATTCTTTATTTTTACCTAAATTTTCGATTTCATTGTTAAAATGTTCGACTATTTGGTCCGCATTTTTGATTTCTCCTGACGAATTTTTTGGTTTTTTTAATTTTTGACCTGTATATTCGATATTTTTGGTCAAAATATTTTAACTTTTAGCCTAAATATCCCTTATTTAGACCTTTTGCGATTTAATTTTTTTAATTTTCGACTTTTTAGATTTTTGACCTGTATTTTCGATTATTTTTGGTCTAAAGTTTTGATCTGTTGACCTAAATATTCTTTATTGTGACATAAATTTTCGATTTAATTGTTAAAATTTTTGATTTTTTTGTCCGCATTTTTGATTTTGCGGGCCGATTTTTTAATTCTAGTTCCAAAATTTTGAGTTAATTTTGGTTAAAATATCTATAACCTGAATGATTGATTTATATGCGAGATTTCTTTTTATTTTTTTCGGTATTTTATTTGTTTGTTGAAATTTTCAATTTTTTAGTCTGCAGTTATTATCTTCAGGCCCGAGTTTTCGATATACTGTCTAAATTTTTGACTTTCTGGCCAACATTGCAGATTTTTATTATTTTTTTAAATCTTTTGACCTAAATTTTTCTTTTCGATTTTATTGTTAAAATTTTTCGGTTTTTTTGGCTCCCATTTTTGGTTTTTCGTTTAGTCTGCATTTATTATGTTTAGGTTCGATGTTTATGTTTCCATGTTTTGTCTAAATTTTCGACTTTTTGACCAACATTGTAGATTTTTTGTTAATCTTTTGCCCTAAATGTTTCTTTATTTATTTTTATTTGTCTGTTCAAATGTTTGTTTCCTTGGACCACTATTTTAATTTTTTTTTATGTTTGGTATATTTTGCTGTGGCGGTATCAAAGGGGGGATAATCGGGTAATTCCCCCCCCCCCCCCCCTAAGAATTTTTATTGTTAAAAATTACCGGTATTCCATATTCCAAACAAATAATATAACCGGTAAATTTTTTCAACGCTTTAAAACGTTGGAAAAGGATAGGGAGATTTCACGTAACAGGTGTGGTATATGAGAGCGGAAGCACCAGTTTATTTTTTTTTAATTACCCCCCCCTATACTAGTTGGCTGGAAACGCCCTTGCTCGAACCTGCACCTTTTTGCTAATTTGACCATCTCTCTATCTCTTCAAATGCAGAAGTTGCCCATGTTATGCCTACGAAATCCGGGCACCCTGTATATAGAAGACACTCAGAGACTGAGTTGACTCAATTTCAAACTTTTCCGTAAATGGTTGGGACAGGAAACACAATTACAAATCTCAATGGGGTGAAACAGATAGTCAAGTTGTGTAATAGACCCGTCTTTATAACTGCGCGAGTGCTTGCGTGGACTAATAATAAAATTGGATGGGGGCTTTTCGCGCGCGCAGGCCAGGGGGTATAACGGGAAAAGCCGGGCAATTCCGCGGTCCGCCAGGATAAATAAAAGCCCCCTAATTTCCCTCCTAATGGCAATTATCTTAGATTTCGCTCTGAACCACCACTATTAACTTGTTGCGTGCGGCCGCAAGGGACCGCTTTCCGCCGCGGGCTCCATTAAGGCCGCCGACGACCAATCGCTGTTTCTTTTATAAGCAACTCTAGCTGTTACCCGCGACTTTGTTCTCGTGGTCTTCAATTTAATGCAATAATATATTTGTGCGTTACAATGCCCCTCAAAGAAAGTGTGCTTATTAAAGTGCCTTTGACACACAAACTGCCGCTAAACAGTTGTTAAAACGATTCGTGCGCCACCTATTGTAAAATGGTTGTACTAATTCAGAAACCTTCACTGGCGTGCACACAACAACTCACCAAAGTTTCATACAAATCGGATAAATGGTATAGGAACGCATACGGGACAAACAAAGATACATTCATTTTTATATATACAGGGTGCATTTTATGTTTAGTAACTTTTAAATGCAACGCAATTTTTTTAATATCATTTATGAAATATGATATGAGTCAAGTGGCCTTGCATTCCTCTAACATACTTTTCATGTAATATCATTTATAAAATATGATATAAGTCAAGTGGTCTTGCATACTTTTCCCTTCTAGCATACTTTTCTTAACATTCTGGTGTTATTTTGGCAACTTTAAACATAGTTTGAAAATGACAAGCTGAAATTGTCGAAACTATAGTAACTACTCCAAGTTAATAAAGTGATACCAACAAAGTTATTCGTTTTATTTGAACTTTAAACTAATCAAATTTACTCTAAATTTATTCTACTTTATAATTAAGTTAAAATGTAAAAATACCCCCGACAAAATTGTGAGATAATTGCACAAAAAGAGAGTTTAGTTTAGCCTTTTTTGAAGTTACACATTTTCTCTAACGATTAAAAATAAAATAAAAACAATCGCTACAAATTTAAAACTTTCCAAATTTATTTATAATAAACTTTACTTTACAATTTAGCAATAATGTAAACACATCTCTGCACTGATTTCCGAGATAATCGCACGAAACGCGAGTTTAGTCTGAAGTTATGCATTTTTTCGAACAATTAAATGAATATAAATATCAGGGGCGGCTCGTCATGTAGAGCCAAGGAGACATGGCACCACCTCTAGTTTCGATTTTAGCAAGAATTTCAAGAGTGTCAAAAATATAATATTTCTGGATGTATTTGGGAAATTTGAAGCTAATTCTGGCAGTCACTATTTTTTTGGAATTTTTTTAATCACAACATGCAAATTCTGTTTTTTCTAAAAATCAATTTTCGATGGCCGACATTTTGTCATTTTCCAGTTTGTCAAAAATACAATATTTCTAATGGATTTGAGAAGTTTGAAGCTAATTCTGGCAATCACTATTTTTTTAGAATTTTTTAAATCGCAAAAAGCAAATTATATTTTTCTAAAAAACAAGTTTGGCGTGCTGACATTTTGTTTCCAGTCGATTATTTTCCAGTTTATGTCGATTATTTTCCAGTATGTCAAAAATACAATATTTCTGGATGGATTTGGGAAGTTTGAAGCTAATTATGGCAGTCACTATTTTTTTGGAATTTTTTAAATAACAACATGCAAATTCTGTTTTTTCTAAAAATCAAATTTTGATGGCTGACATGTTGTCATATTTCAGTTTGTCAAAAATACAATATTTATAATGGATTTGAGAAGTTTGAAGCTAATTCTGGCAATCACTATTTTTTTGGAATTTTTTAAATCACAAGATAAAAATTCTGTTTTTTCTAAAAATCAAATTTCGATGGCTGACATTTTGTCATTTTCCAGTTTGTCAAAAATACAATATTTCTAATGGATTTGAGAAGTTTGAAGCTAATTCTGGCAATCACTATTTTTTTAGAATTTTTGGCTGACATTTTGTCATTTTCCAGTTTGTCAAAAATACAGTATTTCTAATGGATTTGAGAAGTTTGAAGCTAATTCTGGCAATCAATATTTTTTTAGAATTTTTTAAATCACAAAACGCAAATTAAATTTTTTTTAAATCAAGTTTTGGATGCAGACATTTTGTTTCCAGTGGGTGTATATCGATCATTTTCCAGTATGTTAGAAATACTATATTTCTGGATGGATTTGAGAAGTTTAAAGCTTATTCTGGTAGTAAAGATTTTTTTAAAAAATTTTAAATCACTAGATGCAAATTCTGTTTTATCTAAAAATCGAGTTTCGATGGCTGACATTTTGTTTCTAGCGGAGGTGTGTCCATCATTTTCCAGTTTGTCAAAAATATAATATTTCTGGATGGATTTGAGAAGTTTGAAGCTAATTCTGGCAGTATTTTTTTGGAATTTTTTAAATCACAACATGCAAATTGTGTTTTTTCTAAAAATCAAGTTTCGATGGCTGACATTTTGTCATTTTCCAGTTTGTCAAAAATATAATATTTCTGGATGGATTTGAGAAGTTTGAAGCTAATTCTGGCAATCACTATTTTTTTGGAATTTTTTAAATCACAAGATGCAAATTTCGTTTTTCTAAAAATCAATTTTCGAGTGTTGACATTTTGTTTCCAGTGGGGGCACGTTGATCATTTTCTAGTTTGTCAAAAATACAATATTTCTGGATGGATTTGAGAAGTTTGAAGCTAATTGTGGCAGTCACTATTTTTTTGGAATTTTTTAAATCACAAGATGCAAATTCAGTTTTTTCTAAAAATCAAGTTTCGATGGCTGACATTTTGTCATTTTTCAGTTTGTCAAAAATACAATATTTCTGGATGGATTTGAGAAGTTTTGAAGCTAATTATAGCAGTCACAATTTTTTTAGAATTTTTTTAATCACAAAATGGAAATTATATTTTTCTAAAAATCAAGTTTTGAGTGCCGACATTTTTTTTGCAGTGGGGGTATATCGATCATTTTCCAGTGTGTTAGAAATACTATATTTCTGGATTGATTTGAGAAGTTTGAAGCTAATTCTGGCAATCGCTATTTTTTTAGAATTTTTTAAATCGCAAAATACAAATTAAATTTTTCTAAAAATCAAGTTTCGCGTGCTCACATTTTGTTTCCAGTCGGGGTATGTCGATTATTTTCCAGTATGTTAAAAATACAATATTTCTGGATACATTTGAGAAAATTTGAAGCTAATTCTGGCAGTCACTATTTTTTTGGAATTTTTTAAATCACAAGATGCAAATTCTATTTTTTCTAAAAATCAAATTTCGATGGCTGACATTTTGTTTCCAGCGGGGGTATGTCGCTCATTTTTTAGTTTGTCAAAAATACAATATTTCTGGATGGATTTGAGAGGTTTGAAGCTAATTCGGGCAGTCACTATTTTTTTGAAATTTTTTAAATCACAAGATGCAAATTTCGTTTTTCTAAAAATCAAGTTTCGAGTGTTCACATTTTGTTTTCAGTGGGGGTACGTCGATCATTTTCCAGTATGTTAAAAATACAATATTTCTGGATGCATTTGGGAAGTTTGAAGCTAATTCTGGCAGTCACTATTTTTTTGTAATTTTTTTTATCACAACATGCAAATTCTGTTTTTTCTAAAAATCAAGTTTCGATGGCTGACATTTTGTTATTTTCCAGTTTGTCAAAAATACAATATTTCTGGATGGATTTGAGAAGTTTAAAGCGAATTCTGGCAGTCACTATTTTTTTAAAAAATTTTAAATCACTAGTATAAACATAGCGATGACGACATCTTCGAATATTGATTTAAAAAAAAATCATTCAAATCGGCTGAAATAAGAGCTGCAACTGAAAAGTTATAAAGATTTATTGTTTTGTTGATTGATTTTATATTTGTGTTGTATTATTTTTATTGCGCAATACACCTCAATGTGCATTCGTTTGTGGATTTATTCTGACATATTTTTATTTTATACTTTATAATTTGTATTTGCCATTTAATAAAGGTTTTCAAAAGATGCACCTATTAAAATGTGGTAAATTGACAATTTTGCGCCATCTATCGGACGATTGTTTTCGATAGAATGATCAATATGAAGATTTTTATAAACATTTAATTTATGATGGAATATTATTAGCGAGTGGATTTAAAGGCAAGGGTTTGTAATCGGAGGTTCGAAAACGGGGCGGTTAAGGGTTGGCAGCAATTTACTCGCTCTTGTGTGCCGACACCGCCGCCCCGTGATTTATATGCCGAACATGCGGGCCCCCTGTTTAAATTCTAACGCACACATCCTTTATCCCGATAGGGGGCGGTTAAGGGGAGGGGGTTATTACGGCCCCGAAAAATAAATAGCTGACCCCACTGTCTCTTCACGCATTAATTTCATATTAATACATCGTTTCTCTTTATTTAACACATTGGCTGCCAACAAGTTTTTTTGTAAAATGCCAAAAAAAGTTTTCTTTGTTTTTAACTGATTGAGATTGGTGGCACTTACTTCGTGATACATTTTTAATTAAATAAAACACACTTTTACTTAGTATCATACTGTTTATTTATAGTGACTGCAGTTTCGATCAAACAATGATCATTATCAAACTATAAGTTTTTAAGTTTTATAAGTTTTATTTTAGTAAGAATATGCTTATTTAATCAAACTCGTGACTGATGGCGCTAAATAGTAAGTTTAAAGTCAGTCACCGGTGGCTGACGTGGCCCCATTGGAATACGTCAGTGTCAGTCGCCGGTGACTGACAAATCGGTCAACGTATTAAAGGTTACATTTTTTTTATATCTTCCTACTAGAATATCGTTATAATAGAAACTATATATTTTCTTTGGCATTAGCAACGTTCACACGTACACTCTTTCGCGCGTTGTTGGAACGTCCCGTTCCATCTCGGGTTCCTAACGCAGGACGGGAACGGGGCATTCCAATCGTGTCGAATAAAAGTGGAGACAATTTTACCCCCCGCGCTCGTTCCAAACACGTGGCAAAAAGTTAACGCTGGAACTAATCCCGCGGACGTTTTTCGAATGTGCGATGTTCATACATTCACGCGCGGAGATTGGAACGGGCGGGATTGCGCGTACGTGTGAACTCCGCTATTGACAACGTGGAAAAAATTGTAGACCTGAGCGAGTACTTTGGTTGTATTTTTGATTACCGTAAAGAAAACCAATTAAAAATTTCGTCGCGTTTTGTTATCGAGGCGTCGCTTCTTCGGGGGTGTTTCCAATTAAAGTTGACGCTCGTTTAATTAAACACAAACAGTGTATTTCGGTGAGAGCGGCCGCCTGGCGCATTCAAATTTCAATAAAGGTACCCAGACAGGTTGTGTGTGTGTGTGTGTGTACCCTTTTGTATTTGTTTTCCTGGGCGCGCCGCCTCCATAATTTGATAACACGGTGGCGGAAACTTGGCGGCGACCGATTTCAGCACCCGAGTGGATCATTTCACTCGTGGTAATTCTAAATCTACTGTACTGGTGAGGGCCCTGGCCCAAAACCGATTCGTAATTTGTCCTTGATGAGGAATGGTAATTAATGCCTAACTTCTTTAGCATATTTTTCTCTACCCTTATACAGCAGGGGTCGCCAAACTTTTGATCCTGTTTTTTAAATTAAGGGTGGCGGTCTACCAACATCGTATGTGTAAAGTGATCATAAACAAGGAGTAAGTTAAAGCGAAAAATAACTATTTTGAGACGATACACGTTGAAGATATCGTATGTTCATTAAAAGAAAACCTCAAGTGTGCCATGATTTTTTATTTAAAAAAATGTAAGTTGGCACACATGTTAGGAATTGACATACAAAACGTCAGATCGTTCTAAAAGTCATAATTATTCCGTGACCGCAATGGTTTACAGCAACCAGCAAAAACGTTTCTAGTTGAAAGTTATTTCCGAAATGGGACTAAAGTGCACGGAAATTGGGTGTATTCATTCGACGCACCTATGGCAGAGTTTCAGGAAGAATTTCCGAACGTTCTCATTATTTATGATGAATTTAAAAATACCTTATCACGATCTGTTATATTCTCTGCGTCGTTTATCACAGCAAATTAATTTATCGGTAGGAACATGCCACAAGTAACATAACCTCAATATGTGTTACCAACTTAAATTTTTAAAAATAAAAAATCATGGCACACTTGAGATTTTTTTTAATGAACATACTTTAGATAATCCAATGTATACATTAGGGTAGTCCAAATAACACAATCACGTTTTAAGTAACAGAGTTTAAGTAGCAATCACAGTTTTAGAATTAGTCACAGTTTAGTGACGTTACAGTTAGTGACTAACTTTACTGTGGTAAAATCTCAACGCATGGATTTGAATTGTTTACGAGATATCTTCTTTTAAACAGTGAGTAGCCGTCTTCTTAAATCGACGAAATAAAAACTCAAGCGTTTTTTTTTCTTGACGCCAAGTCTGCTTGTGCCATTTATCAGCTGTTCGCGTTTATTTTGTGTCCTCTATACAAAATAATTATAGATTTTTATTTGACGGTCACTGAACCGATTATTATTATATTTTATTTTATTTGTGCTCCCTTACCGTTATTTACCTTTGTATTAACTGTGTTTCCATCCCGTGGCCCATGCTTACCGAATTTGTTTTTGTCGTATACTTGTTAGTCACCACGACGGGTCGCGTTGGTGTGAAGTGAGTGTCCCTGTTACTTTCCTTATTTTATTGTGAAATTATTACCCCAATTAAATTTGTTATTAATATTAAGAAGATAGTCGTTTCATTTTCTACACTGTTGTCGGTTAGGCTGGTATTATCCATTAACTAAAGTAATCATGGGAAAGAGTAGATGTTGTTATAATTGCAACAACTTTATTGGCCCTCGAACAATGGCTTTAAAATGCAGTAAAGATGAGTGCAAGCAATGGTTTCACGTCAATTGTTTATCTGATATGACCCTGGATGATATTACATATTATATCGAGGAGGCGAAAAGAGCGAGTGGCGATAAATGGGTTTGCGTATCGTGTATGCCCGCTGAGGAGCCCGCGCTGTCTTCCGCGGCTTTGGCGTCGGGTAAAACTAAACAGGGGTTCTTGACGGATTCAATTCGCTTGGTGTTAAAAGATGAACTCGGGGAGCTATTTAAAACTGAATTCCAGACCGTAATGCGTGATTTATTTAATGAGATTCGGGATATTAAAATTCGCATCGATAAATTAGAACGAAAATCGTGTGATGCGGGGATTTCGTCTTCTGTTAACTCCAGCCAGTCTGATATAATTAACGAACTTGAGGAGCGTCAGCGCAGGTCATTGAATGTTATGGTATTTAATTTACCGGAATCATTGGGGTCGGTCGAAGAAAAAATAGCAAAGGACACCACTGCCCTGAGAAATATTTTGGATGCTGGTGCTGAATTTGAACCATGTAAGGCGATAAGAATTGGGAAAGTTAACAATAACAAACCCCGTCCCATTAAACTCACATTTGCCAACCGGAAGTCTGCCGTAGAGGTTTTAAGAGTTTGCCGTATTATTGATACAGGCACGGTGAGGTTTGCAAGTGATTTAACTTTAGCGCAGCGTGATCATATTAAAAAACTTAGAGACGAGCTTAGTTTGCGAAAATCAGAGGGAGAGACGGATTTGACGATTAAGTATGTCAACGGTCATCCGGAAATTGTTCAATCTACCATCAATAAAAAAAACTGAATATTTACTTCCAGAATGTGGGGGGTATAAAGGGAAAAATTAAGGACATATTGTTAAAGATTAATTGTTCTGTTTATGACGTACTTATTTTTGTTGAGACGTGGTTGGATCAATTTGTAAATGATGCTGAGCTTGCTCTGTACGGCTTCAGCATTTTCAGAACGGATAGATCGAATTCTACTAGTTCCAAGATTAGAGGTGGAGGAGTAATGATTGCGGTGAGATCCCAATTGCGGTGTTGCAGACTTGAGGCGTGTAGTTCAGTAGAGCATTTATTTGTGAGAATAAATGAAAAGTATGTAATTGGAGCCTCTTACATTCCTCCCGGTTCTAGCATCTCACTATATCAGGAGCATTGTGAAGCTATTGATAATATATGTAGTTCCTACCCTCATTTAAACTATATTTTTTGTGGAGACTACAACATTCCGAATGCTGAGTGGGATTTTACTGGAAATAATGTACTAGCACATTCTAACAATTCATATGCAGCCGAAGTATTGGCCGAATCTTTCGAATTTCATAATTTGAGGCAAATTAATAATTTACCAAATGATCGTGGAACTTACTTGGACTTAATTTTTTCGAACTTAAGCAACATGAATATCGAGTTATCAAGTGATCCATTGTGCAAGGCTAGTTTTCATCACCTACCTTATTCCCTGGAAGTGTCAAACTATAATATGTGCTACGTTTCTGGTGTCGAAGACTGGATTTATGACTTTAAATCTGCGGATTATACTGCGATTAACAATTATTTGTCGATGGTTGAATGGTCGGATGTTTTGGAGTGCGGTAATGTTAGTGACATGGTGGACAATTTTAATAATGTGTTATACGAGGCTTTTAATTTGTTTGTGCCGAGAAATTTTGTAAAAGTATCTAATTTTCCTAAATGGTTTAACAGCCATCTTATTCAACTAGTCAAAGCGAAGAAAAAAAGTCATGCGAAATACAAGGATAGTGGAAGGCGATCTGATTACGATATTTTCAGTAAACTTCGTCAACAGTGCGCGGATCTTAGTGCTAGATTGTATTCCGAGTATATCATTCGTACGGAGCAGCGTATATATTCGGATTCTAAATATTTTTGGTCTTTCGTCAACCAGCGTCGTAAAACTACTGGGTTCCCCAGGCAGATGTTCCTTGCTGACAAATCCTCGGATACGGTTGCGGAATGTGCTGAATTATTTGCTGATCACTTTTCGGGTGCGTACATTGAGTCCAGCAATATAGCTACTATGCCTGATTACAGCAGGACTGATTCTATTAATCTTAATATATTCAGTGTGACGGTGGAAGATATTTTCAATTGTCTGAATGATCTCCCAGAGTCCTGTGAGGTGGGTCCTGATGATATACCAGCGTATTTCTTAAATAAATGTATGTATTCACTGTGCAAGCCGATTCATGATATATTTACCATGTCTTTAATGACTTGCTCGTTCCCGTCTGCTTGGAAAAAATGCTTTATTCTACCTATATTTAAAAGCGGCTGTCGCGAAGATATACAGAATTATCGTGGTGTCTCTTTGCAGTCCGTTTTACCTAAATTGTTTGATAAACTAGTTAGTGTGCAATTAATGTGGAGTTGCAAGAATTTTATAATTGATGAACAGCACGGTTTCTTTAAAGGCAGATCTATAACAACTAATTTATTACAATTTCACTCGTACTTGTTGGAGTCTTTGGAGAACGGTAAACAAGTAGATGCAATTTATACTGATTTCTCCAAAGCCTTCGACAGGGTTAATCTCAAATTGCTAATTCATAAGTTAAAGTGTTTTGGCATGGGAGAGGGTGCAGTTCATTGGCTTCATAGTTTTCTTCATGGCCGTACTCAGGTTGTTCGCATTGGTAAAACGACTTCGCGAGAAATAGCCGTTCCGTCTGGTGTACCTCAGGGCTCACATTGTGGGCCAATTTTGTTTTTAATTTTTGTAAATGATATAGGATATAGATTACTATCAAGTAAGTTTCTCATGTTTGCCGACGATCTTAAATTATATAAGTCGGTAAATAATTGTCAAGATCATGTTGATCTCCAGCTTGATTTGGACACTATAGTTGAGTGGTGCACTGTAAATGATTTATTTCTGAACGTAAAAAAATGTTATTCCATTTCTTTTTTTAGAGGGAAGCGGGCTGTTAATTCTTATTATCTTCGCGACCAGAAGTTGTCCTACACCGAAGAAATTAAGGATTTGGGCGTTACGTTTAGCTCTAATCTCAATTTCAACACACATATTAAGAATATATGTAATAAAGCGTCGCATGTATTGGGTTTTATCAACCGCTTCTCTCAAGATTTCAAAACACCAACAATCAAACATCTTTACCTAACTTTGGTAAGACCGCATGTGGAATATGCTTCCTGTGTTTGGTCACCGTATTTAGTTTATTTGAAAAACAATATTGAGGGAGTTCAGAGTAAATTTTTACAGTTGATGTCCAGGAGACTTGGTATTCAGAGATCTAACTTTAGCCACAGCGGAATGTTGGCGGCTCTGGATTTGAGGTCGTTGGAAAATAGGAGAATTGGGGCTGACTTGTGCTTTCTATTTAAATTAGTAAATGGAATTATTGATTGTAGTAGTTTATTAGCGAAATTGCAATTTGTTACTCCTTGCGCTAGAAATACTAGATCTAAGTATTTGTTCAGATTGGATTTTCATTCAACCACGTATGGGATGTTAAATCCCATCTCCCGAATGATGCGAACTGGCAATCTGATCTGGAATCGGGATTCGTCTTTATTTTTTTCGAAATCGTTCGCCTCATTTAAGCGTTATGTTAATCGTGTGAACCTAGTTGCCCTGTGTTAAGTCTAAGATCAATGTTTAGTCTTAGTATTATTATTTTATATTTTAGGCATATCATTCTAAACTCAATTGTTCATTATTGTTTATATATTTAAATTATCTTTTATACACGTTTTGGTGTCTTTCATTTTATTAGATGTAATTTTTATTGGTTAGCTGTACAACTTTGTGTATTTTCTCATGGAACAGGGGATTCCGTAAATAAATAAATAAATAAATAAATAAATAAATAAATAAATAGCAGTGATTTTAAGTAGCGACCTGTGCTTTTTCAATACCAGTGAAAAATCACATGTACGTGAAATATCGTTTAGTCTTAATTTGAGGAGTTGAACTGCAAAACTCAACCAATCCAATTTTGGGCCAAAATGAGCTTGGTATCGATTCTTACTGTCCAAACATCGATAAATCCGAATATGTGTGAATTACCTTTCAAAACGCAACAAATCATATTTAAAAATGCGGCTAAACGTTCATTTTTTTTAAGCAACAAATAGACTTCCTGAACGTTTTTCGCGATTTCTGAACAAATTATAAAAGTGGATTTGTTGAGTTTTGCAGTTCAACTCCTCATTTGATGTAAAATGCAAATTCTACATAAATAAAAAATTACGCGTCCCTCGTCCGCGAATACAGCAAATCATTAATTTCCGAGATAACCAGAATTCGACGTTATTAAAATAGTCGTCCGCAGTCGGTCTCTCCTCCTGCGGCAATAAATCCCGCCGGTGATTTTTTTCTCCATCCCGGTATTTTCGTGACGTTACAACGGGGACGGGATTTGATTGCACGGGCCCCGGTGATTGATTGTCGTCGGAATTTTTCATCTCTAATTCGGGCCATACCTGCGGCGGGAATTGAGTTTCCCTTTCATTCCGCCACGCCGCCGGCACGATTTCCTGCCTTCGAAAATTAACTTATAGCCGTTCGGCGGCGGCGCCGGGGGTTTGATTTCAAAGCGGTAATTACACGGCGGTAAGGGCCGTCCTTTTTTTATGCGGGGCGAGATAAGGAGCGTTCGGTCGTCGAGGGGCGATCCGAACATAAATCAGTGATCGGGAGAGAGGGTCGCACAGGTCCATATTGATCTTTATTAGGGGATGGCTTACATCTCACTTGCGGGTGGTTAACAGCCGAAGACGGGGAGCTGTACTTCCGGGAAGGTTAAGTTAGTTACATATACAGGGTGTGTATAAATTGGCTGATAATCTACACGTGACGATATTCTTCATAAAATTCTGATGCAAAAATGTTCTGTCATGCCACATGGGGTCTCATCACTTGCGTGCTGGGGCGCGAAAACTGTGCGACAGCTTTTTTTTATAATCTGACCATTGTTACCGTAAAAACACTGCGAAACGATTAAAGATCGCATTTCAGCTTTCCACCTTGCCATACACAGAATTTTTGTAAAAAAAAAAAACTACACGTTTCGAAACTAGAAACTTATTTTTCGCGAGTCGCACGATTTGATTTTACACCGTTATCTATTCAGTCGAATTGGGAAGTTCACTCCGGTCCACTCTTTCAGATATCGTCGATCGGTATATTGGCAATTTCGGCTCGGATGTTGTTCTGAAGACCTTCCAAGATCTGGGGACGATCATTATAAACCAGGGATTTGAGATAATCGCACAGAAAATACCGGTTTTAAGAGGTTTCGGGATTTCAAGATCACTTCCGGTTTTGGGATCACTTCCGGTTTCTAGGCTACTTCCGGTGTTGAGGTCACTTCCGGTTTCGAGGTCTTTCTGGTTTCACAGCAACTTCCTGTTTTGAAAACAAGATCATTTCCGGGATGTCCCAAAATGTTTACTATTCCGTTCGTTTTTTTAGTTCACCTTTAACAATTTATTTCCGGTTTCAAGGTCTTTCTGGTTTCACAGCAACTTCCTGTTTTGAGGTCAACGTCATGTCCGGGATGTCCCAAAATGTTTACCATTTCATCCGATTTTTTTTTGGGTTCACCTTTAACAATTTACTTCCGGTTTCAAGGTCTTTCTGGTTTCACGGTAACTTCCTGTTACGAGGTAATTTCCTGTTTTGAGGTCAAGGTTATTTCCGGGATGTCCCAAAATGTTTACTATTCCGTCCGTTTTTTTTTGGTTCACCTTTAACAATTTATTTCCGGTTTCAAGGTCTTTCTGGTTTCACAGCAACTTCCTGTTTTGAAGTCAAGGTCAATTCCGGGATGTCCCAAAATGTTTACCATTCCGTCCGATTTTTTTTTTTGGTTCACCTTTAACAATTTACTTCCGGTTTCAAAGTCTTTCTGGTTTCACGGTAACTTCCTGTTACAGGCCAATTTCCTGTTTTGAGGTGAAGGTCATTTCCGGGATGTCCCAAAATGTTTACTATTCCGTTCGTTTTTTTAGTTCACCTTTAACAATTTACTTCCGGTTTCAAGGTCTTTCTGGTTTCACAGCAACTTCCTGTTACAAGCCAATTTCCTGTTTTGAGGTCAAGGTCATTTCCGGGATGTCCCAAAATGTTTACCATTCCGTCCGTCCGTTTTTTTTTTGTGGGTTCACCTTTAACAATTTACGCCGGGGATGATCGACCGTTCGATCAGTTCTTATGTTATCATTGTATTATGATTATATTCGTATTTATGGCGGTCGGTAATAAATATGAATTTATGGGGGGTCGCCGCGTATTCGTACTAATAAATATGTAAAACCCGGGCGCGACCGGCGGAATTTACTTTTATCGCTCCGGAGGATCCGCCCGCGTTTCGGATTCGCCGCGCGTCCCACAAGGGGCTATTACTGAAATAGAGTAAAACAAAGTGGGGTTTTAGTGGATTTTGAAAGGTCGCGCAGATATGTTATTCGAAACACATTTCACCCTCCCACAAATCCGAGGAATAACTGCATCTACAATAAGTATTTTAATCACTATTTTTGACATTTGAAAATCACTAACAAGGGGAGGATCAGATGTGTGACTCACCGATTTCATCCATCTTTGGCACACGTGTAGGTCATGACTGGGAGTGTAACAGGTGCAAGTAATAGGGCGCACTATTCAGCCTTTTTGGAGAAAAAATGTTTTTTAATTTGTAATTTATTCGTATGTTTATATACCTTTTGCGTTAACAAACATATACCGACCTTTTGGCGCATCGATAAATCATCCCATTCGTAGTCGGAAGGTCGAAGGATAGAACCCCATTTTTGAAGTTGGGTTCATTCATTTTCTTTTTATAGTTTTTATAAATCCATGTGTATTTAAATATCTTAATTTTAGAATCAATCAATTTTTTTCTCGTAAACGGCTGAATAGTGCGCCCTATTACTTGTCATGACCTACACGTGTGCCAAAGATGGATCAAATCGGTGAGTCACACATCTGATCCTCTCCTTGTAAGTCTGGCAACTGTTTTGGCAGTTACAAATCACTATTTACGATGGAGTTAAAAATTACCATTTTAACCGTTTAAATCACAATTACTGTCGGTTGAAAATCACAATTATAATCACTTTAGAACAGAGGTCTCCGAACTTTTTCCATCGCGGGCCATATATACAATTCTTAATAACCTAGTGGGCCAAGATATAATCAATTTTTTAACTAATTTCAAAACTTATAACAAAAAATCGTTATAGAATTTTAAAATGTGACATTTGCGGAAAATGTAACGATTGCCGCGGGCCGGACTCGATGAGGTCGCGAGCCGTGTTTGGCCCGCGGGCCGTAGTTTGGAAACCCCTGGTTTAGAACAATTATTTTTAACAGTTGAAAATTAGCACTCTTGACAGTTGAAAATCCCCACTTTTTTACAGCTTAAAATCACTATTTTCGGTAGTTGAAATCACTGTTTTTGACAGCTTAAAATTACTATTTCTGCCAGTTAAAATATTTTTTTGACATTTGAAAATCGACATTTCTGGCAGTTAAAAATCTTAATTTTTAGATAGTTAAATAGCATTATTTTTGACAGTTAAACATTTCATTTTTGACAGTTGAACATTACTACTACAGAAAGTTTAAAATCCTTATTTTTGACAGTTGAAAATCGCTATTATTGATAGTTGAAAATTACTATTTTTTGACAGTTTAAATGACTAATTTTGACTGTTAAAATCACTGTTTGGTGGCTTACAATCACTACTTCTGCCAGGTAGAAATCACCATTTTTACAGTTTAAAATCATTATTTCTGGCAGTTCAAATCACTGTTTTTGACTATATTTCTGTCAGTTAAAAATCACTATTTTTGAAAAGTTAAAAATCTTTATTTCTGACAGTTAAAAATCGACATTTCTGACATTTAAAAATCCTCATTTTTGATATTAAATGCCATTATTTTTGACAGTTGAAAATCAACATTTTTGACAGTATAAAATCACTATTTTTTGACAGTTGAAAATCACTATTT
The DNA here is from genome assembly GCA_910593695.2 of Ocypus olens. Taxonomy (NCBI): domain Eukaryota; kingdom Metazoa; phylum Arthropoda; class Insecta; order Coleoptera; family Staphylinidae; genus Ocypus; species Ocypus olens. The sequence goes on from OU343061.1 coordinate 49,798,002, forward strand.
TTAACAGTTAAAAATCACTATTTTTGACAGCTAGGAATCACTTTTTGACAATTAAAAATCACTATTTTTGACATTTAAAAATCCTCATTTTTAATATTCAATATCATTATTTTTGACAGTTGAAAATCTCCAATTTTAACAGTTTACAGCCACTATTTTTTTAACATTATATATCATTATTTTTGACAGTTGAAAACCATTGTTTTTGACCGTTGAAAATGACCATTTTTGAAAGTTTAAAATCACCATTGTTGACACCTTCTCCGCCAGTTAAAAATCACTATTTTTTTGCAGTTAGAAATCTTTATTTCTGACAGTTAAAAATCGACATTTCTGACATTTAAAAATCCTCATTTTTGATATTAAATGCCATTATTTTTGACAGTTGAAAATCAACATTTTTGACAGTTTAAAATCAATATTTCTGGCAGTTGAAATCGCTGTTTTTGACACAATTTCTGTTAGTTATGAATCACTATTTTTGACAGTTAAAAATCACTATTTTTGACAGTTAAAAATCACTATTTTTAACAGTTCAAAATCACTATTTTTAACAGTTAAAAATCATTATTTTTGACAGTTCAAAATCACTATTTCTTGCAGTTAAAACTCGACATTTCTGACATTTAAAAATCCTCATTTTTAATATTAAATATAATCATTTTTGACAGTTGAAAACCACCAATTTTAACAGTTTAAAATCACTATTTCTGACAGTTGTAATCACTGTTTTTGACACCATCTCTATCAGTTACGAATCACTATTTTTACTTTCTCCGTTACGAAGTACGAGAAAGTATTGTGATCGTGATTTTTTTTTCAAAAATTTTTTTTACGGAAATATCCGTTTTGGGGTCCCTAGATGCCATTTCAACAATTTCTGGAAAAAAAAAATTTGTGTCTGTGTGTGTGTGTGTGTGTCTGTGTGTGTGTCTGTGTGTGTGTGTGTGTGTGTGTGTGTCTGTCTGTGTGCGCTGTATCTCAAAAACTAATAGAGCAATTGATATGAAACTTTGAACATACGTCTTATTTGATAATCTGAAGAACTGAAAAGCTTTTGGTAAAATTTTGTACACCGGAAGTGGGTGTTTACCTTAACTGTTTTTTGTTTTTTGCCGATATTTTCTTAAATATGAGAAATATCACAAAAACATTTAAACAAATATTGAAGACAACAAAGAAATGAACATCTTTTGCTTAAAAACATTTTTCATAAAATCATTGCTATTCGAGAAAAAAATTTATTATTATTTTTTAATTTTTGGTTTATAATTATGAAACGATAATAGTTACAGCAAATTTATGTGAATAATAATTGTAGAGAATACCAAAATGAACAACTTCTAAAGAATAGGTTTTTTTCGAAATCTCGTTAGTTTTTGAGTAAACCGAGTTTTTGAATTTGAAGTATAATTTTTCCATCTTTCATGATTTTGACGTTTTAAACGTCAGTTTCATCCGAATTTACGCAACGCTCGATGTACATTTAAAATATGATTTCAATTGAAAATAAACCCATGAAAACGTAAATATAAAGTCGGAGAAAGTAACATGATGGCCACATCACCATTTTTTATGGTTAAAATCACTATTTTTAACAGTTAAAAATCACTAATTTTGAAATTAAAAAATCACCATTTCTTACAGTTAAAATATTTCGACACATCGACATTTCTGACATTTAAAAATCCTCACTTTTAATATTAAATATCATTATTTTTGACAGTTGAAAATAACCAATTTTAACAGTTTAAAATCACTATTTCTGGCAGTTGTAATCACTGTTTTTGACACCATCTCTGTCAGTTAAAAATCACTGTTTTTGACAGGTAAAAATCACTATTTCTGACAGTTTAAAATTGAATTTTCTGACATTTAAAAATCCTCATTTTTTTAAATATTATATATCATTATTTTTGACAGTTAAAAATCAACATTTTTGACAGTTTAAAATCACTATTGTTGACACCATCTCCGTCAGTTAAAAATCATTATTTTTGACAGTTAAAAATCACTATTTCTCATAGTTAAAAATCGACATTTCCGACAATTAAAAATCCTCATTTTTGATATTAAATATGATTATTTTTGACAGTTGAAAATCACCATGTAATCACTATTTTTGGCAGTTGAAATCACTGTTTTTGACACAATTTCTGTCAGTTCAAAATCACTATTTTTGACACAATTTCTGTCAGTTCAAAATCACTATTTTTAACAGTTAAGAATCACTATTTCTGACAGTTAAAATCACTATTTCTGACAGGTTAAAATCACCATTTTTGACAGTTTAAAATTACAATTTCTGGCAGTTGAAATCAATGTTTTTGACCACTTGAAATCACCATTTCTGTCAGTTAAAAATCACTATTTTTTGACAGTTGAAGAGTCACTATTTCGGGCAGTTGAAATCAGTTTTTGACAGCTTAAAATCACTTATTTTGAAAGTTGAAAATCACTATTTCTGACTGTTGAAAATCAACATTTCTGACAATTGACAATCCTCGTTTTTGATATGAAATATCATTATTTTTGACAGTTGAAAACCATTATTTCTGACAGTTAAAAATCACCATTTTTGACAGTTTAAAATTTTCCAAGTTGAAAATCACTATTTCTAACTGTTGAAAATCAACATTTCTGACCGTGTAAAACCATTATTTCTGACAGTTAAAAATCACCATTTTTGACAGTTTAAAATTTTCCAAGTTGAAAATCACTATTTCTAACTGTTGAAAATCAACATTTCTGACCGTGTAAAACCATTATTTCTGACAGTTAAAAATCACCATTTTTGACAGTTTAAAATTTTTCAAGTTGAAAATCACTATTTCTAACTGTTGAAAATCAACATTTCTGACAGTGTAAAACCATTATTTCTGACAGTTAAAAATCACCATTTTTGGCAGTTTAAAATGTTTCAAGTTGAAAATCACTATTTCTAATTTTAGAAAATCGACATTTCTAACAGTTAAAAATCACAATTTTTTTAAAGTTTCTGTCAGTTGTACTCAATATTTGTAACAGCTTGAGATCACTATTTCTGGCAGTTTAAATCACTGTTTTTGATGTAGAACCATCTTAAAATTAAATATAAAACCCGTTTAAGGATTAATACTTTAATTAAAGTATTATTACATTAATTAATTAATAAACGTGACATTTGGGTCGGCCAAGTTAATAATTCTCCGGCCTATGGTAAAGATCAAAGTGTTAAGAGTGAATAATTCGGGGGAGAGGGCGAAACAAGACGACATCGCCTTTATGTTATGCTCGGCAATGAATTAAGGCATCAAAAGAGCTTCGTTGAAGGATGGAGAAAAGGAAGATAAAACAGTAGTCAAATTTCATCAGATCGGCCACATCTTGCGTCAAACAAGCACTTTCCACACTTGGTGGACAAATAATTAGTTTAGTCATTGCAACAGCTATTATCAGTGCAAGAGAGCTGCAGACTGTGCGTGGCATTGACCGATAGCAGTGCTGGAAGCTGCGTTTCCTGTTTGGCTCGATGCCGAGTTCTTCATTCCAGCGCGAAAAGTATACGATGACAGAAACACACCCGTTTCAAATTGTAACAGCGCATTTCCATCATTCCGCAGTCGTAAACCACCGTAAAATAAGTGCCACGAACAACGGTTACATTTTATTTACAAAATGGATGTTTATTGGTCGTCCTGTATATATGAAATTTACGTCCCTTTTTCTTATTAAGAAAAAAACTTCCTCGTCTACAATGGTCGTAATTAAATAAATTCAGTAAAAACGAAAATTAGCTTTATTAGTACAACAAAAATCGACGACGAAGTTGGCGCTGGAAATATAAAGATCACACGCGCACGCTTAGAGTACTGGTTGTCATGGTGACATAGTATAGTATAGTACTATAGTACTTGGTAGATCGGGATTGTTCATGCGTATTCGTACGTTTCCGCACGAATAAAATCCAAAGTGCGCGCTGCCTAATCCGTTATTAAAACAACAACTTCCCTGGCTAATGCCACTCGGCACGGATATTGAATGGTAGAAAATAAATGTGCACGTTATTAATTAATTATTATACCCGTTTCACCGTATCACAAAACTGCAGCGTACATTTTTTTTGTTCAATAAATTTAATAATAAGAACGGTGCAAAAAGGACGGTCTCCTTAATTAAATCTCGACTCCTGGCACGTAACGTAACTTCGCCGGTGTGATTGGATCAAATTTCGTCGGGGAGGAAGAATAATATTTCGCAAGGAAAGTGCAGATAACGTCGTTAGAATATTTAATAAATAAAGCGGCGGAACAAAGGGATGACGAATGGGCAGACCCCCCGCGCGCACGCAAAAAGTCATCCCGCTGAAGCGTCCTCCCGGGGGCGGTGTAATTCACTTTGTAATTACATCAAAGAAAACCGGGGGGACGGCCACCTGTCCCTTCCATCCCTCGCGCGCCTACATTATTCTCCTTCACTCAATTTGTTTTGCTCTCGCAGGGGCGCGTTTTTTTTTCCGTCCGCGATTTTCATGTTTCTTAATGAGACAACTCGAAAGGTATTCATTAGCGCGAAATTTGTTTAATTAAAAAGATAAGAAAATAATATTATTTATATAAACTAATTGAGTTAGAAATGTTTGACAGCCCAGAAAAAACCGCTATAAAGGGGCCCCGGCCGACCGGCACAAAAAATTCGCCCAAAAACGCGTCCCCCGAAACTCACCACCCTTAAAACGGGGGGGGTTGGGTTAAACCTCACCCCTTATCGGGGCCTTATTCGGTAAAATTTTGTTAGTTTTTGCGCGCAAATCGACGCCCAGATAACCGGGCAAGCTTTTAGAACCGGTCCCATCGTTTCGCTTCACCCCCACCCCAGGGGGTGATTTTTCAAACGCAAATTTTCGATTTTTGCACGTTTCCAAAAAAAAAAAAATATCTCCTCCGTAACCGCTGGAGCTGGACGATCCCGGTATGTCTTAAAATAATCTTAAAGAAAATATCTAAAATTGATCGAGCCACTTTTTTGAATTTTTGCCCCGTTTTCGAGATATGATTTTTTTAAAACCGAGTAAAAAAAATTTTTTTTCTTCTTTTTTTAAGGATGTATTTTTTTCTTTTCAAGTAGAAAAGCTGAAACCTTCAAGGATGGCAAAAGGGATAACTGGCTTTCATTGGGAATTTTTTCAAAATTTTTGGACCCCCCCTACGCGCCGCCAGCGCCACCAGCCTAGGGGGTGGTTCGGTTTTCTTCTTTTAAGGACGTATTTTTTTTTATTTTCAAGTCGAAAAGCTTAAACTTTCAGGGATGACAGAAGCAATGACTGGCTTTCATTGGGGATTTTTTCAAAATTTTTGGAACCATCCCTACGCGCCATGTGCACTCTCTGGGTTCGGTTTTCTTCTTTTAGGGACGTATTTTTTTTTATTTTTAAGTCGAAAAGCTGAAACTTTCAGGGATGACAGAAGGGATGACTGGCAATTTTTTCAAAATTTTTGGAACCACCCCTATGCGCCATTTGCATCATCTAGGTTCGTTTCTCTTCTTTTAAAGACGTATTTTTTTCTTTTAAAGTCGAAAAGCTGAAATTTTCGGGGATGGCAGCAGCAACTTTTTTAAAATTTTTGGAACCATCCCTACGCTCCATTTGCACCCCTGGGTTCGTTTTTCTTCTTTTAGGGATGATTTTTTTTTCTTTTAAGTCGAAAAGCTGAAACTTTCAGGGATGACAGAAGATATTTTGTCCAAATTTTTTGAACTACCCCTACGCTCCATTCGCACCCCTGGGTTCGTTTTTCTTTTAACGACGATTTTTTTTCTTTTAAAGTCGAAAAACTGATATCAGGAATGGCAGAAGATATTTTTTCAACATTTTTTAAACTACCCCTATGCACCATTTGCACCCATTGGGTTTGTTTTTCTTCTTTTAAGGACGAATTGAAACTTTCAGGGATGGCAGAAGATATTTTTTCAAAATTTTTGGAACTACCCCTACGCGCCATTTGCATCCCCTGGGTTCGTTATTTTTTAAGAACAATTTTTTTTCTTTCGAAGTCGGAATGCCGAAATTTTCAGGAATCGCAGAGGATACAACTGGCTTTAAAAAATATAAATAAAATAAAAATAAGAATAAAAAATTTAAAAATTAAAAATTAAAAATTAAAAATTAAAAATTAAAAATTAAAAATTAAAAATTAAAAATTAAAAATTAAAAATTGAAAATTAAAAATTAAAAATTAAAAATTGAAAATTAAAAATTAAAAATTAAAAATTAAAAATTAAAAATTAAAAATTAAAAATTAAAAATTAAAAATTAAAAATTGAAAATTAAAAATTAAAAATTAAAAATTAAAAATTGAAAATTGAAAATTGAAAATTAAAAATTGAAAATTAAAAATTAAAAATTAAAAATTAAAAATTAAAAATTAAAAATTAAAAATTAAAAATTAAAAATTAAAAATTAAAAATTAAAAATTGAAAATTAAAAATTGAAAATTAAAAATTAAAAATTAAAAATTAAAAATTAAAAATTAAAAAAATAAAAATTTAAAATTTAAAATTTAAACCTAGTGGGTAGCGTTCCTGCTTCTGGGCCTCGTGGTCGTGGGTTCAAATCCCATCCGTACGGTCACTTTTTCGGAGTGAAGAAGTGGCCGTGCGGGTCCATGGATGTCTAGTGTATATCCTATTCATTATCAAATGAATTTATTACAAAGAATCGATTGTGGCAGAATAGCCAAGTAGCTTACGCCAATTTCCCTAATATCATTCACTCTCCTTAACCCGAAATCCCATCAGCCATCCTTCCTTTCAAAAAAAAAAAAAAAAAAAATTAAAAATTAAAAATTAAAAATTAAAAATTAAAAATTAAAAATTGAAAATTAAAAATTAAAAATTAAAAATTAAAAATTAAAAATTAAAAATTAAAAATTAAAAATTAAAAATTAAAAATTAAAAATTAAAAATTAAAAATTAAAAATTAAAAATTAAAAATTAAAAATTAAAAATTAAAAATTAAAAATTAAAAATTAAAAATTAAAAATTAAAAATTAAAAATTGAAAATGAAAAATGAAAATTAAAAATGAAAAATAAAAAATAAATTAAAATTGAATTAGAAAAAAATATGGTTTTCATTGATGGCGCAGCGCAGCCACCACTTACTTTGTTTAATTCATTATAATAGTTGCTATTAGACGCAAATAAACATCAGTAGGCGGCCAAAATCTGATTTTAATGGGACACGCTGTGCCGTCGTCCGTTACCAATTTAATCGCTTAATTTTGATGGGCCCCGCTGGACGACGGCGCAGCGCAGCGGAGCCGTCGTTCGTCATCAGTTACTTTTCTTACATTTTTACATTTCACAATTTTTTCATAAAGAACACAATTTCACATACGTCAAACTTAAGCCTAGGAAAAACTAGTTAATAGGCATATTTAAATATAAACTTGCGTGCATAGAAATCGGCCCATTGTAAACTTTTGACTGTAACTTTTTTTGGTTTTTTTGCAATTGTGAATCAGACAAAAAAAATGGCCATCATGTTACTTTCTCCGACTTGATGATATCATTTATATTTACGCTTTTCTATTTAAATCATTTTTTAAATGTGCACCGAACGTTTTGTAAACTGACGTTTAAAACGTCAAAATTATGAAAGATGGAAAAATTATCCTTCAAATTCAAAAACTCAGTTTACTCAAAGACTAAAGCGATTTCGAAAAAAACTTATTCTTTGTAAGTTGTTCATTTTGGCATTCTCTACAATTATTACAAACATAAATTTGCTGTAACTATTATCGTTTCATAATTATACAGGGTCCTGCACTTCACATCCCGTCTTCTATAGCTCATTTATTAATTAAGTTGGAATTTTGATATTTTGCATCCTAGAATGCATTTCAGGAAAATATGTTTGGTTATACAGAGTGTCCCAAAAAAGCGTGACGTCATGATGATATATTTTTTTAAATTACATGCTATGTATTTTATTGATTATTTGGGTACCTTTTATGGTTGCCTACATACTCTTATAATTTTATTGGAATCGATTTAGGGATATCAGCAAAAAAAATAAAAACAAAAAAAATCATTTTTAAAAAATGAATAAAAAATAAAAATAGTGCCTTGTTAATAAAATCATACAAGGTACTTATTAAATAAGGTCTGATAGTCCCGTTAACCAAGTTTGATCGATACGAATTATACAGGGTGTCTAAAATTTAGTGTCAAACTTTAAAGCACTTTATTTATCTTATTTTAAATTGGAGCCCCTGTATATTTTTATGCCATTCCATGCGGAATTAAAAAACAAACATATTTCCTAATAACAACCCTGTCCCAATTCTGAACGCATTGAAAGTTATTTGCAGAAAACTCGTTTTATCAACCATTATTACTAAATAAAAATCGAAGGTGGCTTTGAAAAACAATTTACTGACATTAAAATTTAACAAGGTGACAAGAGGCTGTTTTGACTTTGGTAATGTAGAAGTTTAAAGCATTCTTAACTTCAGCTCTTTGTACTCAAGAATTATTGTTTCCATGACAAAATATTATTCTTGAGTATTAAGAATGCTTTAAACGTAAAGTAAAAACAGTCTCTTATCATCTTGTTAAATTGTAATGTCAATAAATTGTTTTTCAAAGCCGCCTTCGATTTTTATTTAATAAAATGGTTGATAAAACGAGTTTTCTGCAAATAACTTTTAATGCGTTAGGAATTGGGACAGGGTCGTTATTAGGAAAAATGTTTGTTTTTTAATCCCGCGTGGAATGACGTAAAAATATACAGCGCTTTAAAGTTTGAAATGTTTGACACTAAATTTTGGACACCCTGTATGATTCATATCGATCAAACTTGGTTAACGGGACCATCAGACCTTATTTAATAAGTACCTTGTATGATTTTATTAACGAGGCACTATTTTTATTTTTTATTCATTTTTTAAAACAACAGTGCAAAACTGTTTTTTTTTAGTTTTTATTTTTTTTTGCTGATATCCCCGAATCGATTCCAATAAAATTATAGGAGTATGTAGGCAACCATAAAAGGTACCCAAATAAGCAATAAAATACATAGCATGTAATTTAAAAAAATATATCATCATGACGTCACGCTTTTTTGGGACACCCTGTATAACCAAAAATATTTTCCTGAAATGCATTGTAGGATACAAATATATTCTACAAAATATCGAAATCCTAACTTAATTAGTAACTGAGCTATAGAAGACGGGAGGTGATATGCAACTTATTTTACACTATGAATGGCAAATATGCAAGTTATTTTACACTATGAATGGCAAATATGCAACTTATTTTACACTATGAATGGCAAATATGCAACTTATTTTACACGATGAATGGCAAATATGCAACTTATTTTACACCACAGTGGTAACGGTGTTGTCTACAGTGAAACGATTCCGTAAGGTAAAACGTTTTAAATATGAATACCATTACTGTTATTATCATCACAGGGAATAATTGAAAACGGAGCGCTCCGGCTTTCTTAAATTGTTAATATTTAATCAGCGGAAGTGTATGCAAGAGCATATTTTATTGCAAGTGCAGAGCTGCAGAGTTCGCATTATTTACGACAATACTGTATGCACGATGATTGAGGGTATTGACTTATGTAACCGCGGCGATTGTTTCCAGCTATTATTCATATTGTAATAATACAGTGGATAACCACTATAGTTATGCTATTTCATTACAATATGAATAATAGTGGTAAACAATCGATCGTGACTGAATATGTTAGTTCGTACACGAATATTCAATTTTAATTTGTCTATATTCCAGTTTAACATACAGGGTGTATTTGAAATAACGAACAGGCATCTAAGGGCGCATACACAAAATATTTGTGAACCCATTTCCGTCAAAATTTATTCGAATTTTTTTTTTAATTTTCCTTATTTTTCATGGTTTTTGAGAACCGATGCTTTTCTCATTTAATTAGGTCTGCATGGAATGTGTGTTTGTTATTTTAAAACGCGAGCTACGATTTCTTGCCTCCGAAATTTGAAGTGTTATCGCAACGTTTTTTTTTTTTTTGTAAAAGATAAACAGTCCTCAAGTTCATTGACGCTTAAAGAGCACTCAGATATTTCCTACGCGCTTGTTGTAATTCGATATCTAAAGCCGATGCCGTTTAAAAATTAGGTCACATTACCACTGCCCCCCAAACATGTTGCGTATTTTCACTCATTAACTTTAATAATTAATTGCGGGCTTTTTGTTACAGTTATAAACAAAATAATTGCGAATATCGTTTAAAAACAATATAATCTCTTTGTGGTTACGAGTCTGTTCGTTATTTCAAATACACCCTGAATATCAAGATGGAGATGGATTAAAAGAAACGAGTGCTGAATAGTTAAAACTTTTTTTTCAATTGCTCAGAATGGATGCTGTTATCAGTGCACTCGTGGTACGGCCGAGGTAGCAGAGATGGCAATACAGATATCTGTATTACCACCTCTACCACCTCGGCCGTGTGTTGTATTAACCGTTTTAGTGCCGACAATTTTTTTGTAGGCATACAGTAAATTGCAAATAATGCTAGTTTCGTGCGCACAATCACTTGTTAAAAGTATACTGACATAAGAAGCGCCATTACGCTCGCGGCACTTTTGACAGGAATATGCAGCGACGCGGTGGCGCTGCTCGGCACTATAACGGTTAATGAACATTTTATTTCTTTACTGTACAGTATTACCGAGCACTCGAGACGCTTGCGCAGAGTGAGAAAGTACTCGGAGAACGCGGGAGAATTGAATTTAAGATGTCACTGCGCAACACGTCTTGAGTGCTTGGTACAACTATACCGATCGTGTGCGAAACTAAGTTTAATATTTTTATTTCAATTATTCGAATTAATCTAACAACGCGAATAATTTTCCAATCGATTTTTTTTGCAACACAGTAAACAAATTAAACTTACAACTCGAAACAAGGACAATATTTACGCCCGCAACCCTCCAAAATGCAAACGTCATTTGTCCTGATTGATGAGAGGAAATTGAATTCTATTTATTTGCAGTCGTAAATTTCATGAAACGTAATCCGGCTTGCCGTCGAATAATTCCGAATAGCTGCCAACAAAACAAAAATGCATAAACCACAATATTTTCCTCTCGCGTGTTTTCAATAATAAAATTCTCGAGCCGTTTATGATGGCTGGTGATTTTTTTTAATTTGGAAAATGAGGTGCACTGGATGTAATTAATAATACTATAGGCGCGACGCGAGCGTGCAAACAGGGAAAATTGGAAATTTTGAGTTACGCGCGTCTGTAATTGTTTAAAATGGACGGTCGGGAGAGCGGGAGAGGGGGGCGTTAATTAATATGATAAATCGTCGCTCGTATCGTGTGTAAACAATCCGTTATAGGTGACAACGTGTTGTTTTTGTGTTCGATTTATCACGATTACCTTTGCTTGTTGTGGAAAATAGCGCGCGTGTAATGGATGGGATTTTGGAAATAAACGTGACTTTAATCGAAAAAAACAACTTTTTTATTAATTATAGTGGACCATTGAAGTTCTTTTTCATCAGAAAAACGAGACAAATTGATTGCCGTTAAAAAATTTCAGCTATCTTCAGTCGCAAAAAAATTAGTCAGTCACCGTGAACATTTTAGGAAATTTTAGAAAATAATTGATTTTTCAGACTTTGATCGGCCGTTGCGGCTAAACGAAAACTCCAAATTGAACGCGGTTTGCAAATCTGAGCTCCTCGTACGTCAATTAGTCGGATTAGAGATTTTTAATTTTTGATGAAAACACGAAAAAAGACATGACTAACCCCTTTGGAAATTTTGTTAAAAAATGCAACTTTCTTAAAAATCATCGTAGATTATGAATTTCACCTTTTTTTTCATCAGAAAGACGAGAGAAATTGATTGCCGTTAAAAAATTTCAGCTATCTTCAACAGTAAAAAAAGTAGTCAGTCACCATGAACATTTTAGGAAATTTTAGAAAATAATTGATTTTTCAGACTTTGATCGGCCGTAGCGGCTAAACGAAAACTCCAAATTGAACGCGGTTTGCAAATCTGAGCTCCTCGTACGTCAATTAGTCGGATTAGAGATTTTTATTTTTTGATGAAAACTCGAAAAAAGACATGACTAACCCCCTTGGAAATTTTGTTAAAAAATGCAACTTTCTTAAAAATCATCGTAGACTATGAATTTTACCATTTTTTTCATCAGAAAGACGAGAGAAATTGATTGCCGTTAAAAAATTTCAGCTATCTTCAATAGCAAAAAAATTAGTCAGTCACCATGAACATTTTTGAAAATTTTAGAAAATAATTGATTTTTCAGACTTTGATCGGCCGTAGCGGCTAAACGAAAACTCCAAATTGAACGCGGTTTGCAAATCTGAGCTCCTCGTACGTCAATTAGTCGGATTAGAGATTTTTATTTTTTGATGAAAACACGAAAAAAGACATGACTAACCCCCTTGGAAATTTTGTTAAAAAATGCAACTTTCTTAAAAATCAACGTAGACCATAAATTATACCTTTTTTTTCATCAGAAAGACGAGAGAAATTGATTGCCGTTAAAAAATTTCAGCTATCTTCAATAGCAAAAAAATTAGTCGGTCACCATGAACATTTTTGAAAATTTTAGAAAATAATTGATTTTTCAGACTTTGATCGGCCGTAGCGGCTAAACGAAAACTCCAAATTGAACGCGGTTTCCAAATCTGTGCTCCCCGTGTGCTAATTAGTCGGATTCAATTAAAATTGGCGATTTTTAATTTTTGACGAAAACCTGAAAAACTACCCAAGGGTCCCCCCTTCTTACTTTTTCCCAAAAATTGGCTTTGAAATGATTTCCTGAAGAAACCACTGCTTCGATTCGGGGTTTCTAGACATCACTGGAAAGATCCCTTCAAGACGCTTCGGAAAATGTACTTTCGCAAGAACAAATGTCAATTTAAAGCCCGTGACGCATCAGCAAAGAAAACTCGAAAATGGAAAAAATCGAAAAAATCAACTTTGTTAATAATTATCGTAGACTATTGAAGTATACCTTTTTTTTCATCAGAAAAACGAGAGAAATTGACTGGCGTTAGAAAAATTCAGCCATCTTCAATAACAAAAAAAATGGCGTGTCACCGTGAACATTTTCAAAAATATCAATTTTTTCAGACTTTGATCGGCCGTAGCGGCTAAACGAAAACTCCAAATTGAACGCGGTTTTCAAATCTGTGCTCCTCGTGCGCTAATTAGTCGGATTCAATTATAATTGGCGATTTTTAATTTTTGACGAAAACCTGCAAAACTACCCAAGGGTCCCCCCTTCTTACTTTTTCCCGAAAATTGGCTTTGAGATGATTTCCCGAAGAAACCACTGGTTCGATACTGGGTTTCTATACGTCACTGGAAAGATCGCTTCAAAACCTTTCAGAAAATGTATTTGCGCAAGAACAAATGTCAATTTTAAGCCCGTGACGCATCAGCAAAGAAAACTCGAAAATGGAAAAAATCGAAAAAATCAACTTTGTTAATAATCATCGTAGACTATTGAAGTATACCTTTTTTTTCATCAGAAAAACGAGAGAAATTGACTGGCGTTAGAAAAATTCAGCCATCTTCAATAACAAAAAAAATGGCGTGTCACCGTGAACATTTTCAAAAAAATCAATTTTTTCAGACTTTGATCGGCCGTAGCGGCTAAACGAAAACTCCAAATTGAACGCGGTTTTCAAATCTGTGCTCCGCGTGCGCTAATTAGTCGGATTCAATTATAATTGGCGATTTTTAATTTTTGACGAAAACCTGCAAAACCACCCAAGGGTCCCCCCTTCTTACTTTTTCCCGAAAATTGGCTTTGAGATGATTTCCCGAAGAAACCACTGGTTCGATACTGGGTTTCTATACGTCACTGGAAAGATCGCTTCAAAACCTTTCAGAAAATGTATTTGCGCAACCACAAATGTCAATTTTAAGCCTGTGACGCGTCAGCAAAGAAAACTAGAAAATGAAAAAAATCGAAAAAATCAACTTTTTTAATAATCAACGTAGACCTTTATGTAATACCTTTTTTTTCATCAGAAGAACGAGAAAAATCGATTCCCGTTTAAAAATTTCAGCCCGTTAACTTTATAAAAAAAGTCGATTTTTCTGACGCGGGTTTAGATTTTACTTGATAAAGCTTTTTCCTTTGTCCGGTAACACCTATTACAATGCGCGCCAGCCGATAATTATAAATTAATAATCGATATAGAAGGAGAGAGATAGAGAGAGAGAGAGAGAGAGAGAGAGAGAGAGAGAGAGAGAGAGTACATTGTCTACATTGTACTAGGCGGATTGTAACGACTTAAATTATTAACTCCGTAATCGGGGCTTTGCACACTTTTTACCCATTAAACTGCACGATACTAGTAAACAATCGTAAATAATCCACTTGCAGAGCTTATTACACAACTTTAGGATAATTGTTGCTGTTGTTTGTTTTTTTTTGTAGTAATTAACACCGTATCGAAATAATAATAATAATTTATTGGTGCTATTTAACTGAGCGTTTTACACAGGTCATGAAATGCCTCTAAACTCAATTTGATAAACGATAATGGCGCAACATACATATGAAGTAAAAATTAAACATTAAAAATTAAAATTCAAAAACTAAAAATTAAAAATCAAAATTTAAAATTTTAAATTCAAAACTTAAAATTTCATACATATAATGTAAAAATTAAACATTAAAAATTAAAATTAAAAAATTAAAAAACAAAATTTAAAATTCAACTTAAAATCTATAAATTGTAAAAAAAAACTTTTTAATCGGTAAAAACAATTGGTGTTTTAACATTTAAAAACAGCTTTTTTGATGGTTACAAACAGGTTTTTCAATGGTTAAAAAGGAGTTTTTTCAATCGTTCAGATAGGGGCATTTTAACGGTTAAAATTGCTTTTTCTCGATGGCTACAAACACTTTTTTCAAAGGTTGAATAACAGTTTTTTCAACCGTTTAAAACAAATTATTTTTACCGTTTCAAAACAGTTTTTTTTCCAATAATTACAAACAGGTTTTTCAGTGGTTAAAAAGTTTTTTTCAACCGTTCAAAATGAGTTATTTTTAACGTTATTGCTGTTCTTAATGGCTACTTTTAATGGTTAAAAAAGAGTTTTTTCAACCGTTTAAAAAGGTTTATTTTAACGGTTAAAAATGTTTTTTTTCAGTGGCTGCAAACACGTTTTTTTAATGGTTAAAACGATGTTTTTTTTAACGGTTCAAAACGGTTATTTTTTTTAACGCGTAAAAACAGTTTTTTTTCACGTGTTTTGTCGACACGTGACGACAGAATTAGGGATACTTTGGTCATTTTTTTTTTACCTCAAATTTTAAATTTAAGGTATGAATATTAACCAATTATCATCTGAAACATAGTCAGTGTTTATATATTATAATGAACTCTGCCTTTTCCACGTATGATCAGAATTTTGGTTATTTTTTTTTGTACAATAATGATTTGCCATGTTATTTAAATACGAGGAATAAACAATAAATAAACATATATTTATTATTTTAGTTTAAACTAATTTTTCTTTTTGTTTCAGGTGCGAAATAAACGTGACGAAATAACATGTTTTTTTTCAATTTGGCAAGACTGAACAACCTTCATCAAATAAGGTAAGATTAAGATTTTGATAAACGGTTTAATCTGTTCGTATGTGTAAATGTAAATTGTTTATGTAATATAGTGCCGTTATTTTTTGGAACAGGTTTTTATGGTTAAAAAAGAGTTCAACCGTTCAAAATGGGTTATTTTTAACGGTTAAAAATAGTTTTTTTTCAACAAACACTTTTCGATGGTTACCAACTGGTCTGTGAGACCGGGTGTGTCGAATGACTTTATTTTCCGTTATTGTTTTTTGTTGCAATTTCGAGTAGCTGCCGCATTGCAGAGCTTAAATTGGTTAAATATCTTTGTTCTATTATCAAAGAGCATAAATTAAAAAAAAAAAACATAGTAGCACGTTTCGAAAAATCTTCAGTTGAAGAATTTTTTTTAATCGATTTTTAGGCGTTTTCAGTAGATTTAAGCGCTATTTACAAAAAAAGTCATTTTGCGTATCTCCGTTCCTCAAAGTCCCACAAATTTTTTTTATAGACAAATAGTGTTCAGAATGAGTTCTTAGATATGAAAAAAAAATAGAAAAAATGTTTTGAAAAAAAATTTTTTAGTCGTTTTTATGCGTTTCCGGTCGATTTAAGCACTATTTACGAAAAAAGTCATTTTGCGTATTTCCGTTCCAGAAAGTCCCACAATTAGTTTTCAGAATGAGCTCTTAGACATAAAAAAAATAAAGAAAAAAAATTGAAGAAAAGTTCCGTTTTACCGTTCCTGGAAGTCGCATAACAAATGGTGTTCAAAATGAGCTCTTGGATTTGAAAAAAATGAGACATTTTTTTTAAGAATCAGTCGATTTAAGCACTATTTACGATTTTTTTTTGTATATATCCGTTCCCGAAAGTCCCATATTTTTTTTATAGACAAATAGTCTTCAAAATGAGCTTTTAGACATGAAAAAAAAATAGAAAAATGTTTTTGAAGAAATTTCCGTATCTCCGTTCCTGGAAGTCCCACAAAAATGTTTTGTAGACAAATAGTGTTCAGAATTAGCTCTTAAACTTGATAAAAAAAAAAATTCTGAAGAAAAATTTTATTTAATCGTTTTTTATTTATTTATTTATTTATTTATTATTTGTATTTGGACACTCATGGAATGTATTACATCGTCAACTTTAGGCGTTTCCGGTCGATTGAAGCACTATTTACGAAAAAGGTCATTTTGTGTATCTCCGTTCCAGAAAGTCCCACAATTTTTTTTTTTTATTGACAAATAGTGTTTAACATGAGCTCTTAGACATGAAAAGAATAGAAAGAAAAATTGAAGAAAAATTCCGTATCTCTGTTCCTGAAATTCCCACAAAAAAATATAGACAAATAGCGTTCACAATGAGCTTTTGGACTTCAAAAAAAATAAAAAAAAAATGTTTGAAGAAATTTTTTTTAATCGTTTTGGACGTTTCCAGTCGATTAAGCACTATTTACGATTCTTTTTTTGGTATATCCGTTCCAGAAAGTCCCACAATTTTTTTTATTGACAAATTGTCTTCAGAATGAGCTCTTGGACATAAAATTTTTTTAAAAAAATTTGAAGAAAAATTCCGTATCTTCGTTCCTGGAAGTCCCACAATTTTTTTATAGATAAATAGTGTTTGGAATAAGCTCTGGGACTTGAAAAAAATTGAAAAAAAAATTGAAGAACAAATTTTTTTGGCGTTTTTGGGCGTTTCCAGTCGATTTAAACACCATTTACGAAAAAAAGTCATTTTGCGTATATCCGTTCCTGAGTCCCACAATTTTTTTAATAGACAAATCGTCTTCGGAATGAGCTCTTAGACATAAAAAAAATAAAAAAAAAATTGAAGAAAAATTCCGTATCTCCGTTCCTGGAAGTCCCACAATTTTTTTTATAAATAAAAATAGTGATCAGAATGAGCTCTTCGACTTAAAAAAATTGAAAAAAAAAATTGAAGAAAAATTTTTTTTTGGCGTTTTTGGGCGTTTCCAGTCGGTTTAAACACCATTTACGAAAAAAAGTCATTTTGCGTATATCCGTTCCTGAGTCCCACATTTTTTTTAATAAACAAATAGTCTTCGGAATGAGCTCTTTGACATAAAAAAATTTTAAAAAAATTTGAAGAAAAATTCCGTATCTCCGTTCCTGGAAGTCCCACAATTTTTTTTATAAATAAAAATAGTGATCAGAATGAGCTCTTCGACTTAAAAAAATTGAAGAAAAAATTTTTTTTTTGCGTTTTTTGGCGTTTCCAGTCGATTTAAACACCATTTACGAAAAAAAGTCATTTTGCGTATATCCGTTCCTGAGTCCCACAATTTTTTTAATAGACAAATCGTCTTCGGAATGAGCTCTTAGACATGAAAAAAATAAAAAATAAAATTGAAGAAAAATTCCGTATCTCCGTTCCTGGAAGTCCCACAATTTTTTTTATAAATAAAAATAGTGAACAGAATGAGCTCTTCGACTTAGAAAAATTGAAACAAAAATTGAAGAAAACATTTTTTTTGGCGTTTTTGGGCGTTTCCAGCCGATTTAAACACTATTTACGAAAACAGTCATCTTGCGTATATCCGTTCCTGGAAGACCCACAAAAAAAATTTGATATCGCACATAACGCGAAGCCTTTAAAAAAATGTAATAATAATAATAATTATTATTATTAAGATTTTCTTCCTTATAGCAATTATTGCTATAAGCAAGAAAATCTTCAAATTTACTAAAAAAATGATTCGAGTTTACGCTTCAGATAAAATCTTATTTTTTTTAAATATTCGAACGAGGACCGTACTTAACACATTCACGGCGGACCATGGTTATTCCAACGCTGGGGCCGACCACGCACAAGGTGCGTGATACATTCTTTCGCATTAAACCTTGCAGGCAAGCGTCATCGGTCGGCATGACGTGTTATAATAATAATAATAATAATATGTTTATTTCTCCAAGATATATACAGTAACAAGTACACAATATATATAATTAAGAAATATGTCAATATAAAAAGTATCGAAATATCAAAAGAAAGATGTGTTTTATTAAATATTTAATTTCAGAAAAATGAGAAATATTCATCTAACTTATATGGTTCCATATTTAACAGCAATTATTTTATGTCATGTTTAAATTTAAATAAATCTATAGAAATCCTGTGAGATGTTGGGAGTGTATTATATATTTTCATCATGTTATTTTGAACAACCAAATATTTTCACGTTAAATAATATTTTTACAATCAATATTTTTATTTGCACGCCATAATTGCAATTACTTGTTGTTGACGAATCCATTCAGTCACCCCAATAATTGTTATTTATGGGAGGACAACACGTTGCCATGGTTAATATTAATCGCCCGGCTGCCTTTGATAAATAAGGGCCGATCGCAATCAAATCAGTGCTATATTTATGTCGGCATTAGTGTTATTCGCTGCGAGCGGTAATAAAACGTCCGCAATAAATAACGGACGTATTTCTGGAGATCGGGCGGCCGTAATGAATAATTACGCGCGCGTTTCGTTCAGCGCGCGACCACTTAATTATAAAGGGATGAAAACGACGGCGGCGGCGGGATTAATATTTAACGACGACTGCACTACGTAAAAGTCTTAAGCACTGAATAAAAGATGCCCCCCGCCGTTAGTTTTGTGTTTGAACCGAAATCGCAATCGCAGGAATCGCCCGGAATAATTAAAGACGTTTTAATAGCAACTACTGCGGAATATATGAAGGTATTACGGGATTCGAATCCCTCGGGGTATTTGTTGTGCTCCGGACTAAGTGCTCGCATTACAAGCGTATTATTATCGTATGCAACCGCATGTACGTGGATGGGTGCATGCGGTTGCATAAGATGTATCCGATTAAGGGAATGGTGGATGTAAACGGGAGATTTTCGTTCGCTTAAAATGAAATTCTGTATGCAATTGTATCCCTGACGTTCAATGGCGTTGGGGGGGAGGGGGGTTAATAAAAAAAAAGATAAATAAACTGGTGCTTCCGCTCTCATACACTTGTTCTTTGAAATCTCCCCATGCTTTTCTAACGTTTTAAAGCGTTGGAAAAATTTGCCCGTTATATTATTTGTTTGGAATATAGAACATCGGCAATTTTTAACATTAAAAATGGTGATGTGGCCATCATGTTACTTTCTCCGATTTGATGGTATCATTTATATTTACGCTTTCTTGGTTTATTTTCATACTTTCATATTTTAAATGTACATCGAGCGTTGCGTAAACTCGGATGAAAGTGACGTTTAAAACGTCAAAATCATGAAAGATGGAAAAATTATACTTCAAATTAAAAAAATTGGTTTACTCAAAAACTAACGAGATTTCGAAAAAAACTTATTCTTTAGAAGTTGTTCATTTTAGCATTCTCTACAATTATTATTCACATAAATTTGCTGTAACTTATCGTTTCATAATTATAAACCAAATTTAAAAAAAATAATAATAATTTTTTTCTCGAATAGCAATGATTTTATCAAAAATATTTTCAAGCAAAAGATGTTCATTCCTTTGTTGCCTTCAATGTTTGTTTAAATGTTTTTGTGATATTTTTCATATTGAAGAAAATATTGCCAAAAACAGTTAAGGTAAACACCCACATTGTGTACACTGTACAGTCTATGTAATAAAGATTGTTTATTATTATTATTTGACTCGTTACTAAAACATTTATCAATTGATAATTTAGATTATGCGCTGATTTATTGTCTTCTAAAGTTTATTACCGCACCTGGAGGCTAGTATCCGGGTTAATCTGGGCAGTGAGATAATCCGGCACTTTACTGTCGGAGATAATCACGTCCTGGATGCAGAAGTAAAAAGGAAACAAGGGCACGTAGAAAAATCGAGTCGATACGCGGGTGCGCTGCCGCCGCCGCCGCCGGGGGCTAAGAACCGGGGGTTTCGGGGGGCGGCTGACATCGATTCCCGCCACTCGAACGGGGGGGGACATTAAGCGCGCCGTACATCATCCGTTTTTTCTTTGTTTACCCGTAGGAATAATTTTTCCATCGTTGAAAAAACTTTCGCCGGCTATTTTATTCAATTCATTATACGAATATTGGCTTAAAAATTCGCGCCTCACCTACAAAGGTTTCGCCTTCACCCTCCTCAGCATTTAATCCCTCTTTCTTCTTCATTATTTTCCCTGCACCCGTCGTGAATATTTAACGAATCCTAAGTCCTCTTAACGTTCTAATAATGTGCCAATTTTCGGAGCCGAGCTTAATCCCCTCCCGGTCCGCCCTTCACTCGAACGTCTGCCCTTAATGTGTACCAGTTAAAAAGGAACGTCGTCGGGAATTGCAGGATTGGTTTTCTAAAGTAATCGTGAGATCGTAAAATGTAAGGGCGGGTTTTTCTTTACTGCTACTACTACTACCACCGGCATCGACGGGTCCGGATGAATTAGGGTCCATCGAATGTGCAACTAAATTGGATTTTAAGTTCTTGCCAGTTGCAAAATAAAAACGTTAATCGTCAGGAAGAATAGTCATTTGAAATAGGGATTTTTTTACGACTTTTTGTCGCTGTTTATTATACGATGCTTCTTCTTTTGGATTGTTTTAAAAAAGCAGCTTTTAAGGAAATAAATGAGTGCTATAGTATATTTCATATCAAGGGCGGGAAGTGACAACCAAATAGCTTGCGAAAGTGAAGTTTGCTTCGTGAGCTACAACAAGGTTCACGGGTTCAAATCCCGTCTGCAGACTTTTTTTTTTCTTGACAGATTGACTTGATATGTTTTTTTTTCATCATAAATATGCCTACCTACTGCTTAGTAAGAAAATCTAAAATATTAGTTCTGCAACACGCCAGGGTTTTTACTTATACTATTTGACATGTGCAATGACATTAATCCTTTGTAATAAGTACATGTTGATTATGATGTATGATTTTTATTTATAATTTTTTTGTAAATAACTACGTTTTTTTTTTGAATTATTATTTTATGTAAAAGGTGTATACCGTAAATAAAATAATTTAATTGAATTATTAATTACCGTATGCGATGATTTTGCTAACAAAAATTAAAAACCTATTTTTTTACAAATGAAATTCCTTTGTTGGAAGAGCTGAAATTAAAATTTCTAAATTGGTGGGTAAGGTTTTTTATGTGGTAATGTTTTTTTTTTAATATCGTTAGTGGTTAAAAAAATTAAAAAAACTTCTAACTAAAGTAAAAATTTATTACCGCGTTTTTTTTTTATTTCCACCCATTTTAATGTATAAAACTTATTATCTTCATTTAACCCGTAACTTCTTTTATTCTTCTGCATTGCCCTGTAATTGATGACTGTTGTTAAAGTTTTTTATTATTATCATTATTTAACGATGAATAGAATTCGATTTGACGTGATGAATCCCGCGATATATTTTTGATGAAGAACACGAGTTTTTCCTTTGTGGCGATAATCACCGCCACCTGAAGACAAATAGCAAATGATCACCATCGGCAGAGAAGCGGGGGATGTTTTCCGAGATTTTCCACTTTTCCAGGATTTTCCCGGTTAATTACGAAACGCCTGAAATTTTAATAAAGAACGCGCGCGGAATTTTAAGGGTTGCGCGTTGTTTTTCCTGCAGGAGGGGGCGGGCGGGGGATATAGCTTAAATAACACAAACAGAGCTTTTCTTTTCCCCTTTTCCTAATTTACAAACAAATATTTGGGTGGAGAGTACGGAATAAACTAAGGTTTGGTTTTTTTCCCTCTTCTAGACAAAATGTCCTGCAGTGGACAAATTGTATTCATCAAGATGTTTTTAATTTTTTTTCAAATTTCCTGGACGGTTATTTTAACAGTTAAAAAAATATTTGTCACCGTTTTGTTATCCCCTTTTTTCGAATTTTCTAGACGGTTATTTCAACAGTTAAAAAAAATTATTTATTACCGTTTTATTTTCAATTTTTTTCAAATTTTCTGGACGTTTATTTTAACAGTTAAAAAAATATCTGTAACCGTTTTGTTTTCCTTTTTTTTAACAGTTAAAAAACTATCTGTAACCGTTTTGTTTTCCCTTTCTTCAAATTTTCTGGACGGTTATTTTAACAGTTAAAAATATTATCTGTAACCGTTTTGTTTTCTTTTTTTCAAATTTTCTGGATGGTTATTTTAATAGTTAAAAAAATTATTTGTAACCGTTTTGTTTTCCTTTTCTTAAAATTTTCTGGACGTTTATTTTAACAGTTAAAAAAATTATCTGTAACCGTTTTGTTTTCCTTTTCTTCAAATTTTCTGGACGGTTATTTTAATAGTTAAAAAAATTTCTGTAACCGTTTTCCTTTCCTTTTTTTTTCAAATTTTTTGGACGGTTATTTTAACAGTTAAAAAAATATCTGTAACCGTTTTGTTTTCCTTTTTTTTAACAGTTAAAAAACTATCTGTAACCGTTTTGTTTTCCCTTTCTTCAAATTTTCTGGACGGTTATTTTAATAGTTAAAAAAATTATTTGTAACCGTTTTGTTTTCCTTTTCTTAAAATTTTCTGGACGTTTATTTTAACAGTTAAAAAAATTATCTGTAACCGTTTTGTTTTCCTTTTCTTCAAATTTTCTGGACGGTTATTTTAATAGTTAAAAAAATTTCTGTAACCGTTTTCTTTTCCTTTTTTTTTCAAATTTTTTGGACGGTTATTTTAACAGTTAAAAAAATTATCTGTGACCGTTTTGTTTTCCTTTTTTTAACAGTTAAAAAAACTATTTGTAACCGTTTTGTTTCACTTTTTTTCAAATACACAAAATGACATTTTTCGTAAATAGTGCTTTTAAATCGACCGGAAACGCCCAAAAAAACAATTAAAAAAAATATTCTCCAAGAGCTCATTCTGAACACTATTTGTCTACAATTTTTTTTTGTGGGACGGAGAAACGGAATTTTTCTTCAAACATTTTTTTCAATTTTTTTTATGTCTAAGAACTCATTCTGAACACTATTTGTCTATAAAAAATATTTTTGTTGGTCTTCCAGAAACGAAAAGACACAAAATGACCTTTTTTCGTAAATAGTGTTTGAATCGACTGGAAACGACTAAAAAACGATTAAACAAATTTTTCTTCAAAAATTTTTTTTAATGTCTAATTGTAAGAGCTCATTCTGAAGACTAAATTGTCTACCTTTTGTGGGACTTTCAGGAACGGATATATGCAAAATGACTTTTTTCGTAAATAGTGTTTAAATCGACTGGAAACGCCCAAACACGCCAAAAAACAAATTTTTCCTCAAAAAATTTTTTCAATTTTTTTTCAACAAAAGCTAATTCAGAACACTATTTGTCTATATATAAAAAAAAAAAACACTTGTGGGACTTCCAGAAACGGAGATACACAAAATGACTTTTTTCGTAAATAGTGGAAACGCTTAAAAACGGTTAAATAAAATTTTTCTTGAGAAATTATTTTCTACTTTTTCATTAAGTCTAAGAGCTAATTCTGAACACTATTTGTCTATAAAAAAAAATTGTGGGACTTCTAGGAACGGAGAAGCGGAATTTTTCTTCAAAAATTTTTTTCTATTTTTTTCATATCTAAGAGCTCATTCTGAAGACTAATTGTCTATAAAAAAAATTGTGGGACTTTCAGGAACGGAGATACGTATGAATTAAATTTTAAACTAACCGGAAACGCCTAAAAAACGATTAAATAAAATTTCAGAAAAAAAAATCCGAAATTTTTTTGTATTTTTTTAGCAAGTCTAAGAGCTCAGTCAAAAAAAAATTAGTGCAATTATTTCGAAAAATTTTGAAGGAATTTTTCGAGATTCCTATTTGACAATAAGCTGTAATCTATTCTGAGAAAATTTGCAGATTTTCTAGTTTATAGCAATTATTTTCATATTTTTTTTAACGTTTCGCGTTTTGCGCGTTTTCAAAATACCACAGACACAATTTAGCTGCGATTATATTGGAAAATTGTGTAGGAATTTTTTGAGATTTTAATTTTACAATAGTAAATCTAGAATCTATTTTGAATAAATTTGCAAATTTTACAGTTTACAGTAATTATTTTCATATTTTTTTTGGATTTTTTTGAGATTTTAAATTTACAATAGTAAATCTAGAATCTATTTTCAATAAATTTGCAAATTTTGCAGTTTACAGCAATTATTTTTTTTAGGAATTTTTTGAGATTTTAATTTTACAATAGTAAATCTAGAATCTATTTTGAATAAATTTGCAAATTTTACAGTTTACAGCAATTATTTTCATATTTTTTTTTAGAAATTTTTTGAGTTTTTAATTTTACGATAAACTAGGATCTATTTTGAGTAAATTTGCAAATTTTGCAGTTTACAGCAATTGTTTTCATATTTTTTTGTACGTTTCGCGTTTTGCGCAGTTTCAAAAAGCCACAGGCACAATTTAGGTGCGATTATTTTGGAAAATACTGAGGGATTTTTTTGAGTTTTTACTTGTATAATAAACTAGAATCAATTTGGGACCGAAAGCGAGCGAAACACCCACTAACTGTTGTTTATATGTATTATTCATATTAATTCAATTGATGATAACTTGTAAAAGCTCGAACTTGGTGCCGAGAGCAAGTGAAACACCCTGTAAATATTACTTCGAGGCAATTGGAAAGCCGGGAGCGATTCAAAGATTCTGCAAATGTTATTTTTCTATTATAATAAAACACTTTTAACTTTGTTTTGTATAACTTATATATTTATTTTTGTGACTTAAGTTTCGGTAATACAATTACCATTTTCAAACAAGAAGTCTTGTTTGAAAATGGTAATTGTCACAAAGTCAACAAAGTCAACAAAGGCAGTTAGTGTTTTGTTATAATATTTAAAATGTATAACGAAGTAGAAGCCTCAAGCATTAACAATGTTATTTTTCTGTTACAAACGAAAGCGAGTAAAACACTCCGCAATTTATTTATTTGGGGGCCGCGGTGGCCTAGTGAGTAGACCTCCTGCTCGCGGGCCCCGTGGTCGTGTGTTCGAATCCCTTTCGTGCGGTCACTTTTTCGGAACGAAGAATTGAAAACTCTGGCGGAATGGAACAGTTTCCTAAGCCACAAAAAAAATTATTTATTTATTTATTTATTAACGGTTACACCTTTTTTTATACAAAATATAAATAAAAACAACTTTTCTTAAGTTTTATAACTTGCGCAATGAATAACAAACAAAATATGTAATACCAAACATAACAATACAGTAAAAAACATTAAATTTATTCTTGATAAATTCGACTTAAATTTATGTATATTTTGGATGAAAATAAATTGTTAATAAAGCCAGTAAATTATAAAAACGTTATTTTTCATTGCGATTTATGCACGTGTAATCTTTTAAATCCACAACCGTGGCGCTGCGATCCCACTTTTGTGCCTCCAATTTCATATTTTTCAATTTTTTCAAACTCGCCTAAACCCTCCATCGGATATTCGATTGGATTAAAGTGTGCAGAGCTTTAATTTGCGAATTTGCAAATTAATTACCTTTCAATTGCGCCCCGATTGATTATATTTAGAAATTAGCGTTTCAATTTATTAAATACTGGCGGGGGCGGGGGTTAATTGTCGACGGAAAGGGAATGAAAGGGTGGCGGAATAAAGAGGGCGACGTCGTAATTAATTAAAATTAATTTAATTACGCCCGATTCACACACAACCTCTCTTAAACAAGTCGGCGCTCGGAATAATTTGACTCTCTCTCTTGCAGAGTCAATTCCGCTCCACTAACGGGTGGGGAGTTATTTATTTAATTCCGAATGGGAATGACTGGAGTGTTTCGTTTTGATTTTGACGCGAGTTCCGCTAATTGCGTGGACTACAAAAGGATAGAATAATTGCGTTTGTTATCCAAGCAGGCGTTGTCGTTCAATTGAGCGATTCGTTCGCTTTCGTTCACGTTCATTTCAGAGATTCGTTCGGTTTCGTTCACGTTCATTTGAGAGATTCGTTCGCTTTCGTTCACGTTCATTTGAGTGATTCGTTCGCTTTCGTTCACGTTCATTTGGGTGACTCGTTCGCTTTCGTTCACGTTCAGATGAAAAAAGTGACCCGGTTGATTCACGAACGACAACTCAATTTAATGTTTTTACTTTCTCCATACAAAGTACGGGGAAGGATTGTAATTGTGAAATATTCTTTTTAAGATTTGTTGAATTTGGTTCTCGTTTAGCACGCGGTGAAACATTTTTAATATTCAGGATTGTTCAAATGAGGCACTTGGTGCAAAAAAATTATTTGAATCCTTGAAAAGAATTGGTGCCTCATTTTAACAATCTTAAATATTCTTTTTTAAGGATTCAAATAATTTTTGAAAAATTAATTTTCTATTAGACAGAGCATCAACAATTATTATCCATTAATTTCCTAAATTAATTTATTGAATTTATTTAATGTTTTTTGCAACAAGTTATTAATTAATTATTAATTAATTTCTTACTTTCCCCAAACAAAGTATGGGAAAGTATTGTGATTGTGATTTTTTTTAAAGGATTTCGACCATTTTTTCAGAAAAAACATTTTTTTTTGTTAAACAACGCCAACTATTATTATCCTTTATTTTTGATAAAAGGCGTTCGTATTGTTTACAATCTTGATCCAATCAACCCTTTCTCGTGAAATACGAACCTTTAAAAGGTGCATTACGGCGTAAATCCACTTTTCAGCCGTGGCGTCTCCATTTTGTATAAAATATAGCAAGACGGGGATGAATATAAATATAAATATCGCCCCCGGCAGAATTTAATAAAGGAACCTCGCGGATCGTGTGCGCGGGGGATGATAAAATTCTCACCTCCTCCATCAAGGTGTTAGAGTGCACGTCGAGAGGGCAGAATGTGAGGGATTTGCTTGTTTATCGCCAATTCTGGGGGAGATTTTACGGCGGGCGCGCGCGCGCCCCCCTTTTTTACGGGACGGTCGTAACTTAGACTAGCTCTATCCAATTTGTATGTTTACAAGTTTAGACCGCGAAATGTTGCCGGGTCTGATTAGGCGGGACCCTTTAAAGCTCGTCGTGTGTTTACGAGTACACCAGCCGACTGGATTTGTGCTGAAATGTTAGTGTGCATTTCAGGATAAAAATAGGGGGACTGCGCCGTTACGGTTTTAAAATTTTAATGCGGTCCTAGCGAGATGCTCGCATGAGAATTTCATCAACCGGTTAGGGGATGTAATACGTCGCCCCGCGCGCCCTCTATCCCCAAAGGGGATCAAACAAAAAAATACCGGGGAGTTGTTAATAATGAATCTTTATTTACATTTCAAAGGCAATAACGTTACATTATTAAAGCGTGTCTTAAATGTCTAGAGAAATTGTAAACTTTTTACTTCGTAATTAAATATGCGTGTTCACACGATACCGCATACAGCCGACAGCAGTATCGTGTGAACACGCATATTAACCCTTTGCACTCGTATGTCGACTTATAGTCGCCAAAATACGTTCTGTCACTAATAAATACGCGTGCAAAGGGTTAAAATATATGCGCCACTATAGAAGACGGCAAAATAACCGAATCGGTAAAACGACCGTTTCGCTGCCGTGTGAATGGGCCGTTTTTAATTCAAGTTTAAATGTAGAATCAAAAATCGAAAATAGGATGACCAAACATTGAAAATTCTTCCATGAATAGATCGCAGCCATCGATTATATATAGATAAGGTGAAAAATGAAAATTCGCCCATCAGTTGTTTTCCGTTTTTTGAGGATAACTCTTTAACGAATTGCCAAATTTGAAAAATTCTTTAAGCAAATTGCTGTACGCATCAAGTAGACATAGATGAGATGAAAAACCCAACTTTGACATTCAGTTGTTTTATTGTATTTTGACGATAGCTCTTGGTAGGATGGCTAGATTTTGAAAATTATTCCACCAATGGATTGCAGTAATCGATTATGTATAGATGAGGTGAGAAATGAAAATTCGACCTTCCATTGTTTTTCGTTTTTTGAAGATAACTCTTGAAGGAATTACCAAATTTGAAAAATTCTTCAAGCAAATTACTGTACGCATCAAGTAGACATAGATAAGATGAAAAACCCAACTTTGACATTCCGTTATTTTTTTGTTTTTTTGGCAATAGCTGTTGATAGAATGACCAGATTTTGAAAATTCTTCCATTAATGCATTGCAGTTATCCATTATATGTAGATAAGGAGAAAAATAAAAATTCGCCCTTCAATTGTTTTCCGTTTTTTGAGGATAACTCTTGAACGAATTACCAAATTTGAAAAATTCTTCAAACAAATTGCGTTACACATCAAATAGACATAGGTATATAAGATGAAAAACCCAACTTTGACATTCAGTTATTTTTTTGTTTTTTTGACAATAGCTGTTGATAGAATGACCAGATTTTGAAAATTCTTCCATTAATGCATTGCAGTCATCCATTATATGTAGATAGGAAGAAAAATGAAAATTCGACCTTCAATTGTTTTCCGTTTTTTAAGGATAACTCTTGAACGAATTACCAAATTTGAAAAATTGTTCAAGGAAATTGCTGTACGCATCAAGTAGACATAGATAAGATAAAAACACAACTTTGACATTCAGTTACTTTTTTTGTTTTTTGGCAGTAGCTATTGATAGAATGACCAGATTTTGAAAATTCCTCCATTAATGCACTGTACACATCAAGTAGATATAGATAAGATGAAAAACACAACTTTGACATTCAGTTGTTTTATTGTATTTTGACAATAGCTCTTGGTAGGATGGCTAGATTTTAAAAATTATTCCACCAATGGAATGCAGTTATCGATTATGTATAGATAAGGTGAAAAATAAAAATTCGACCTTCAATTGTTTTCAGTTTTTTGAGGATAACACTTTAACGAATTACCAAATTTGAAAAATTGTTAAAGCAAATTGCTGTATGCATCAAATAGACATAGATAAGACGAAAAACCTAACTTTGACATTAAATTATTTTTTTTGTTTTTTTGGCAATAGCTGTTGATAGAATGACCAAATTTTGAAAATTCTTCCATTAATGCATTGCAGTTATCCATTATATGTAGATAAGGAGAAAAATGAAAATTCGACCTTCCATTGTTTTCAGTTTTTTTGAGGATAACTCTTGAACGAATTACCAAATTTGAAAAATTCTTCAAGCAAATTGCTGTACGCATCAAGTAGACATATATGAGATGAAAAATTTAACTTTGACATTCAGTTATTTTTTTGTTTTTTTGGCAATAGCTGTTGATAGAATGACCAGATTTTGAAAATTCTTCCATTAATGCACTGTACGCATCAAGTAGATATAGATAAGATGAAAAACACAACTTTGACATTCAGTTGTTTTATTGTATTTTGACGATAGCTCTTGGTAGAGTGGCTAGATTTTGAAAATTATTCCACCAATGGTTTGCAGTTATCGATTATGTATAGATAAGGTGAAAAATGAAAATTCGACCTTCCATTGTTTTCCGTTTTTTGAGGATAACTTTTAAACGAATTACCAAATTTGAAAAATTCTTCAGGCAAATTGCTGTACGCATCAAGTAGACATAGATAAGATAAAAAACACAACTTTGACATTCAGTTATTTTTTTTGTTTTGTTGGCAATAGCTGTTGATAGAATGACCAGATTTTGAAAATTCTTCCATTAATGCATTGCAGTTATCCATTATATGTAGATAGGAAGAAAAATGAAAATTCGACCTTCAATTGTTTTCCGTTTTTAAGGATAACTCTTGAACGAATTACCAAATTTGAAAAATTCTTCAAGCAAATTGCTGTACACATCAAGTAGACATAGATGAGATGATAAACCCAACTTTGACATTCAGTTGTTTTTTGTATTTTGGCGATAACTCTTGATTAGATGAGCAGATTTTTAAAATTCTTGAAGCACCATTGTTGTATTTATCGAATAGAAATTGTAAGGATATGAAGCTCAATTTGACCATCAACTGTTTTTTTGGTTTTTTGGTAATAACTTCTGTTTACAAGCCATATTTTGAAAACTCTATGGACTATGTTGTATATCCAGCGTATAGAAATAGTAAGGTTATAAAAACTCAATTTGACTTTCAACTGTTTTCTGTTTTTGGCGACAATTCTTGTTTAGATGACCAGATTTTGAAAATTCTTATTTTATTCATAGAAAGATATAAATACTCAATTTGACCTTCAACTGTTTTCCGGTTTTTCTGATGATTGGATTTGGATTTTCTTGATTGGATGACTAGATTTTGAAAATACTTGAAGCACCACGTGTATTCATCGACGGATATAAAAAAAACTCAGCTTGATCTTCAACTGTTTTTCGGTTTTCTGACGATAATTCGTGTTTATAGATGATCAGATTTTGAAAATTCTTGAAGCGCCATGTTTTATTCATCGAAGGATATAAACACTCAATTTGATTTTCAACTGTTTTTCCTTTTTCTGACGATAACCCTTGATTAGATGACCAGATTTTGAAAATTCTCGAAGCACCATGTTGTATTCATCTAATAGAAGCAGTAAGGATGGAGAAACTCAATTTGACCTTCAACTGTTTTTTCTTTTTCTGGCGATAACCCTTGATTAGATGACCAGATTTTGAAAATTCTTGAAGCATGATTCATCGAAGGGTACAAATACTCATTTTGACCTTCAACTGTTTTTTCTTTTTCCGACGATAACTCTTGATTAAATGACCAGATTTTGAAAATTCTTGAAGCTCTGTTGTATTCATCAACTTGACCTGTTTTTCGGTGATGATTCTTGATTAGTTTTTCGCTTTTTCAATAATAACTCTTGAACGTATAGTCAGATTTTGAAAATTCTTGAAGCTCGGTGTTGTATTCATCGAGCAGAAATAATTATTATATAAAACTTCAATTCTAGTCTTTGGATCATTTTTACGTAGATAAGATTAAAGGAAAATTTATCGGTAGTTTTTCGGAAAATGTTCAACGCATGAATAGTTTGTACGCTCCCATTATTTTTTTTGTACACTACTGTACATTTCTATCGACAGAGTGACTGAAAAACATTTTGCGCGACGCCATAGACGTACGGATTTACGATGAAAAATGTAACAACCGCGAATTAAGCCCCGGACATTTTTTTCCCATTTGCCACGCCACTCAAATGATAACGTGTCCTCGTATTTATGGGCGATGCTTTTATTTTTTTTTTATTGCCGGTCCCACCGCCGCCCCGTCCTCAATAATTCAGCATCTGATACCGAGCCGCCCCCGCTTTGTTTTTAATTCCCCGTCGTTTTTTTTTTACGCATTCGTAATTATCCTTTCAGGATGACGGAGTGGACGTATTTAAAAATAAGTGCGAATTTACAAAAATGTATTTTTTTGGACACAAAATTTAATATGGAAATCGCTCAAAGTGGTAAAGTAAAATAAAATGTATTTTAGGGATAATTCTTTTTACAGAATGCTTAAAGTAATTGTTAAAACATTATTCAATTTTGAGATTTTTGATTTTGATTTGGTTGATTTTGATTTTGTTAATATTAATTTTAAATTTCTAAATTTAAATTTTAATTTTAAATAAACTGTAGTTGTTTCAATAAGTTATTTGTTTACAGTCTTAGTAAGACTTAATTTTGCTTGCAGAGTTACGAACAGGTTGAATATTCATATATTCAGGCTATATTTCGTTTTTTGAATTTATTTAATATTAATTTTGTTGATTTTGATGATTTTAAAATTTTTATGAGGCACACCCTGTATATCGATTTTAAATTTTGCGCCGTTTTTATTCATTTGCACACTCTATATATTCATTATACCCGATTTTGACATATCGCATGCTTAGATTTTGAATTTTGCCGCGCGCCTGCCATTTTGGTGGGGGGTGTTTTATGACGTCTTGTGGAGAAATTTACATGGGAGCCACTTCCGGGAGCACTTCCTGTTCCCGTACCGGCTAATATCATCTACTCCATTACTTTGTGATACATATTGAATTACTAAGGAGGTTGAATTAAAACACTTAAAGGTTACGTCCTGTGGCTGCACTCTGGAGGCCTGAGGTGCAACCTGCTTTTGAGGTTGTTTTTTTTTTACTGCGGCAAAACTAGACTTTATAGGCAGGCGGCAATAATGCACTTCAGCGGCGGTTCGTGGATTTCCGTAGATGAGGCAAAAACGAAGATGCCGCTCGTGCTGCACTAGTTACTCTAATAGAAGAAGAAAATATTCCGTTGCTTTTTCGGTCAAATTTTCTTCCGTTGCCTCACCGCCGAACGTCCACGAGCCGCCGCTGGTGCACTTCTGATTACGACAATCATACCTCCGCCGCGTCAATGCCCTCTCCAGTCCTCCACGGTAGAAAGCAACACGTGTTGGCAAACGGTACAGGCCGGTGCAATTTGGAGGCCACAGGCGCGTGCCTCGCGCGCTTGTGCGATACCACGCGTTTCTGGTTACGTCAATGGATTTAGTATATTCTAAAATAAATGTACGATTCCGGTGCAATCTAATTTTGATTCTGCATAATTTGTAGAATTCTCATAAATTGTGAAAATGAAAAAAATAGTTTTTAACGCCATCTATTCACCGAGTTGCTTATTCTTTAATAGGAGTATTAAGCAAAATTCTTTAATAGGAGTATTAAGCAACTCGGTGACTAGATGGCGTTAAAAACTATTTTTCCATTTTCATGATTTATGAGTGCCAACGAACGCACGATGGGGCTAGTAGTCAGAAACCGGTCTGCGGTTGTCATATAATAATAATATTAAATTTTATTGCACATCTTATTACGGGGAAAATTTACAACAATATGATGGGAAACGGCAGTTTAAGCGTTTTTTAAATTTCAGCATAATTTGAGAATTTATAGCAGAAATCGATTTGTTGGGGGAGATGCGGAGGCGTAGAATAACTCGGTCGCCTTTGATGTAATTGGATGTATTGGTGGTGTTAATGCCGGGCGAAGACCGGGAGTGTTATTAACCGCTGAACTTTTCCAATTTTCCCCGGCCGGGGGAGAGTTTTTTTCTCGCGTTGCCGAGATCAAAGATCGGAATTGCAAATGCGGGGGCGAGTTATTTTATTTAGATATACCCACCCTCAACCGCCACGGATATTCAGGGTCGCCCTTCTGGGAAAATCGGTTCGGAAATTGCGGCCAGTGAAAAAAAAAAAAACGATGAAACTTTTCTCTCCGGGCAAAACGCGAATCCTTATTTAGTAACGAAACTAGTTTTTCAAGCTTAAGTTGCTTTATGTGAAATTGTGTTCTTTATGAAATAGTGAAATATAAAATTAAGAAAATTAACTGGTGACGAGGGGCCGCGGTGGCCTAGTGGGTAGCGCTCCTGCTTCTGGGCCTCGTGGTCGTGGGTTCGAATCCCATCCGGGCGGTTACTTTTTCTGAATGAAAAATGGCCGCACGGGTCCATGGATGTCTAGTGGTTGTCCTCTTTCATATCAATATATGAATTTATTACAAAGAATCGGTTGTGGCAGAATAGCCAAGTAGCTTACGCCAATTTCTCTAATATCATTCACTCTCCTTAACCCGCAATCCCATCAACTATCCTTCCTTAAAAAAAAAAAACTGGTGACGAACGATTTGCCGTCGTCAGATTTTTAATTTTGTAAAAAAAAAAATCGCAAAATTCTTCGAAAAATTTCCGGAAAACAATCGAAAATTGGCCGTAGATCGTAAACGGTGAGCCCCACGAAAAATATGGCCCCTACCTTTTCGACGCAAAATAAAAGTCCAAATGGCATGCCGTTTAAATTTTTTGCGTGGGATTAAAAATGGCCGCTCTAGAATTTTTTTATTGAAGTCGGGGGTGGTTTTCTTTAAATAACTCTTCAAGGGTTGGAGATATCAAAAATTCGTAAGAGACATAAAATATAGAGGAGCCTTTGCTCTATAAAAATCTATGAAAAAATAAAGTCGCTACTGTAAAGGGGGCGCGACCCCGCTCGCCGAAGCACGAAAAAAGCGACCTCTGCAGAGAAAGCGTTGCAGCTCGCGAACGGAGAGGATCACCTCCAACACAGAAGTGGCCGTTGTGCCCCCATGTATTTGGGATTTTTTGAGCCGTATCCGAACCTTCCAACTCGAAAACCCAAAAAGCCTCAGCATTTTGCGTAAACCTCTGCACATCGCGAAAAATCGATTTTCAAAAATTCACCCCCGAGTCTAGGGGTGAGTTGGAAAATTGCGGACCTTAGAGGACGTTTTCGGCTTTCAGGAAAAAAATAAATATTGTAAAAAAAATTTTTTTGTGGGGTTGGCTACACTTTTTTTGAGGGGGCAGTTCTAGGGGGTTTACATTTTAATAGTATTTGTCTTGAATTATTTTTGATTTTTCATAAAAATTTCAAATCGATATCTATAAGGGTTTAGAAAATATTTGAAAAAAAACGTGATTTTGGCCTTACGCGTTTAGTATACAGGGTGTTTCAGAGCTCTGGGAAGCTTATTTTTCAAAATTTCGAAAAACATTTTATACAAAAGTTGTGTATAATAGTGAGCTGCGCGCCCTAAAAACATTAAAATTTATACAGGGTGTCTCATAACAAAGTTACAGACCAAACTTATGTTTTTTTAAATAGAACACCCTGTATTTTTTGTCATTTTTGAATTATATGGAGCAAATAAAGGTGAATTACTTCAATACACCCTATACCTATTGTTTGCCGTTTTCGAAATATTTGAAGATTTGTTGAAACGCATGGTCCGGGTGAAATTTTATTTCTGCCCCAGTGATTGACGTTGAACGATTAAAATCATTTCTATTATTTGGTTGAAGGTTCGAACTATAGAGCCAACCGTGATTTCATACAAAAAATTATACAGGGTGATAAAAAAATGCGGTAGAAAAACCGAACTTATAAAGTTAAATAACTTGGTTTTTTTCAAATGGCACACCCTGTATTTAGTAACGTATTCTTAAGTAGAATCCATTTATCTTTCAGATTGTATAAGGGTTCCCTGTTCCTAATCTCAATAGTTTTCTTGTATTCGGCGATTATCATATCAGGAATAATTATTATAATCTGAAAGATTATTGGATTCTACTTGAGAATACGTTACTAAATACAGGGTGTGTCATTTGAAAAAACGAAGTTATTCAACTTTATAAGTTGGGTTTTTCTACCGCATTCTTTTATCACCCTGTATATTTTTTTGTATGAAATCATGGTTGGCTCTATAGTTCGAACCTTCAAGCAAATAATTAAAATGATTTTAATCGTTCAACGTCAATCACTGGGGCAAAAATAAAATTTCACCCAGACCTTGCATTTCAACAAATCTTCAAATATTTCGAAAACGGCAAACAATAGGTATAGGGAGTATTGAAGTAACTCACCTTTATTTGCTCCGTATAATTCAAAAATGGCAAAAAATACAGGGTGTTCCATTTTAAAAAAAACATAAGTTTGGTCTGTAACTTTGTTATGAGACACCCTGTATAAATTTTAATGTTTTTAGGGCGCGCAGCTCACTATTATACACAACTTTTGTATAAAACATTTTTCGAAATTTTGAAAAATAAGCTTCCCAGAGCTCTGAAACACCTAAACGCGTAAACGCGTAAGGCCAAAATCACGTTTTTTTCAAATATTTTCTGAACCCTTATAGATATCGATTTGAAATTTTTATGAAAAATCAAAAATAATTCGAGACAAATACTATTAAAATTTCAACACCCTAGACTGCCCCCTCAAAAAAAGTGTTGCCAACCCCACAAAAAATTTTTTTTTTACAATATTTATTTTTTTCCTGAAAGCCGAAAACGTCCTCTGGGGTTCCGTGAAAACCGCAATTTTCCAACTCACCCCTAGACTCAAGGGTGAATTTTTGAAAATTGATTTTTCGCGATGCAGAGGTTTACGCAAAATGCTAAGGCTTGAAATTTTGAAAAATAAGCACGTGATTGACCGTTCCCAGAGCTCTGAAACACCCTGTATATTAATTTCTAGTTTATTTTCAATTTAGTGTGAGTATACAAATCAAACATTTTTATTATTGTTATAAATTTTTTATACGTACTAAACGCGTAAGCCCTAAAATGCCGGATCTTGAGAATTGGATTACATGGGATGTTGAAATTTTCACCAAAAATCCAAATAATTAAAAAAATACGAGCATTAAATTTTTTTCTGCAATTTTTCTCACACACGATTACATTACGACCATTTGCGATCGCTTGAAACAATATTTACTTTTCCCCGGCATTTTCTATTCACTTAGTCGGATCTCGACCGGGAAAATTCTACGTCGCCGTCGTCGGTAAGTAAACGCAGGAAAAACTTTTCACTGGCGGAAAAACGGTGCACAGTTGGAATAATTCGGTGATAGAGAGCATGCAGAAGAAACACAGTCGTGTCATTAAACGGCCCCAACTTTCAAGACCGGGATCATGTAATTGGAAAACTTTTAATGGCTTTCACTCGAATGCAAAAATTGATTCCGACTAACGGAATGCCGTTCCAAAGAATTCCTTATTCAATTGCCGGTACATTCATCCACATTTCTTTACAAATCAATTACACGGTTTTTTTATTAATTTTTAAGGTACGAAAATATTTGTTTAGATGAATGCCTAATTTTATAATAATTAATTCTGTGCAGTAATTTGTAGTGATTGTACGTTCACACGTACGCGCAATTTGGCGCGCTTGGACTGGCCCGTTCCAATTTGGCGCGATGGAACGCGCGTGTGAATGCAAGAACATTCTAAAAACGCACAATTTTCGTCCCGCTCTTGCCGCACGGAATTAGGCGTTAACTTCGTTCCACGTTCTTGGAACAAAAACGGAGGATAATATTGTGTCCAACACAATTGGAACACCACGTTCCCGCTCTGTGTTAGGAACGCGTGGTAAAACGGACCGTTCCAATAAGAGTTAATGGATGACAGCAACACCACTCACTCATTGTTGAACTATAAACCGAAGTTTGTGGTATTACGCTGCTCATCCATTTTTTGCTAGATGGGAAAACATATAAAACTGTTATGAAAACTAAATTTTACGTCCGGAAAATTATGTTTAATAAAATAATTCCTCTAAAAAAATGCAATCAACTGACAAACTCGCATTTCGGGCCGTATTACTTATTATCTCGTCGAGGGTGGCGGCGGCGGCGGTGCGGGATTAAATAAAATATTGGACGTTGCGGTGGCCGACCCGCATCGAGTTCCGGCCTCCCTTCCTCATTTTAATTTTCGTTTAATTCGGATTAAGCGGCGAAGACAAACGGGTCGAGGGTATTAACGAGTTTCGCGGAGGAGATCAAAGGGTGGGAAAATTCGAAATTCTAATGGAAAAGTTCATTATTTTCCCGGGCGATTAGAAAGAAAACATTTTCCGGTTTTATAAAAGTTAATGGTTCGAGGGATTAGGGATTTATCGTCCGTCTGGGCGACTTCCTTCCTTATTCCTTCAATCAAATTATATTCCGTTCAGCAATAAAACAATCTACCAGCAACTTTAATTTTGTTTTTATTTCACCATTCAAGTGCAGCTAATAATAATGACGAATATCCCATAATAGTTATGTACACAAGTACATCGCCTATGTTCAATCGTAAAATAATCACATCAACGCGTTAATAGGTAGGCAACCATACCTACTCAGTTCTATTTAATTGTCAAAATTGCGTTATTAATATAATAATCGACTTGGCTACTGCCTGGAACATGAAGGTAGTCATTTTGAATATTTATTATAATTACTTACGATTTACTATTGTTGACAATCTAATATATAAAATTTTCGTGTCACAGTGTTTGTAACAAAACTCCTTCGAAACGGCTTGACCGATTCTTATGAAATTTTGTGTGTATATTGAGCAGGTCTGAGAATAGGACGTAAACTATTTTTAATACCCCTAAATGATAGGAGTGGTCCACCGCAAATTTTTTATTTTTATTTTTTGGACAAAATTTTTTATTTTTATTTTTTTATGATTCGGCATTAAAAAATACATACAACCCTAAATTTTCACCCTTCTACCACCAACCCCTATTTTTTAATAGCGATTTTAGTACTTTAATATTTTTCTACTCTCGGCGATCGACCGCTCGATCAATTATTCCTTTTCCATTGTTTGCGCCGACGGTTATTAATGGGTTTTAATAGGCTTACCCTGTAGATTCGTATCGATAAATGTAAATAAATAAGTAGCTGAAATTATAAAAAAAAATATAAACAAAATATGAACAGCAAATGCTGCACTGAGCTCAATTGCAACACTTGCATCCGATGAACAATTAAGTCGGCTTTAAATACATAAATTGGTGATAACGATTGATTTATAATACGCGCGCCATCTCTTGGTGGTTGGAATGTCGCTCGCGGTGGTGTTACGAATTAAAATATTCTGCGGAAGATTCTGTGCGCGGTTGAGAATTTTTTTAATAATTTTGCCATTTAGTTCAAATTCGTTGATTATTAAAAAAAATTATGAATTTTTGAAGCAATAATTGCATGTTAGAGCGATCATGAATTTCAAAAATTAAAAAAAAAATATTTCAACTGGCGATACATGTTTTTATTAGTAACAATACACTTCTTACATTCTTTAGCTTTAATAATTTTGTTATTTAGTTCAAATCCGTTGATTATTAAAAAAGTTATGAATTGTTGAAGCAATAATTGCACGTTAAAGCGATTATGAATTTCAAAAATTCTAAAAAAAAATATTTCAACTGGCGATACATGTTTTTATTAGTAACAATACACTTCTTACATTCTTTAGTTTTAATAATTTTGTTATTTAGTTCAAATCCGTTGATTATTAAAAAAGTTATGAATTTTTGAAGCAATAATTGCACGTAAAGCGATCATGAATTTTAAAAATTCTAAAAAGAAATATTTCAACTGCCGATACATGTTTTTATTACTAACAATATAATTCTTACATTCTTTAACTTTAATAATTTTGTTATTTAGTTCAAATCCATTGATTATTAAAAAAGTTATGAATTTTTGAAGCAATAATTGCAAGTTAAAGCGATTATGAATTTCAAAAATTCTAAAAAAATATTTCAACTCGCGATACATGTTTTTATCAGTAACAATACACTTCTTACATTCTTTAACTTTAATAATTTTGTTATTTAGTTCAAATCCGTTGATTATTAAAAAAGTTATGAATTTTTGAAGCAATAATTGCACGTTAAAGCGATTATGAATTTCAAAAATTCTAAAAAAAAATTTCAACTGCCGATACATGTTTTTATTAGTAACAATACACTTCTTACATTCTTTAACTTTAATGATTTTGTTATTTAGTTCAAATCCGTTGATTATTAAAAAAGTTATGAATTTTTGAAGCAATAATTGCACGTTAAAGCTATCATGAATTTCAAAAATTCGAAGAAAAATATTTCAACTGGCGATAGATGTTTTTATTATTAACAATACACTTCTTACATTCTTAAGCTTTAATAATTTTGTTATTTAGTTCAAATCCGTTGATTATTAAAAAAGTTATGAATTTTTGAAGCAATAATTGCAAGTTAAAGCGATTATGAATTTCAAAAATTCTAAAAAAATATTTCAACTCGCGATACATGTTTTTATCAGTAACAATACACTTCTTACATTCTTTAACTTTAATGATTTTGTTATTTAGTTCAAATCCGTTGATTATTAAAAAAGTTATGAATTTTTGAAGCAATAATTGCACGTTAAAGCTATCATGAATTTCAAAAATTCGAAGAAACATATTTCAACTGGCGATAGATGTTTTTATTATTAACAATACACTTCTTACATTCTTTAACTTTAATAATTTTGTTATTTAGTTCAAATCCGTTGATTATTAAAAAAGTTATGAATTTTTGAAGCAATAATTGCAAGTTAAAGCGATTATGAATTACAAAAATTCCAAAAAAATATTTCAACTCGCGATACATGTTTTTATTAGTAACAATACACTTCTTACATTCTTAAACTTTAATGATTTTGTTATTTAGTTCAAATCCGTTGATTATTAAAAAAGTTATGAATTTTTGAAGCAATAATTGCACGTAAAGCGATCATGAATTTTAAAAATTCTAAAAAGAAATATTTCAACTGCCGATACATGTTTTTATTAGTAACAATATAATTCTTACATTCTTTAACTTTAATAATTTTGTTATTTAGTTCAAATCCGTTGATTATTAAAAAAGTTATGAATTTTTGAAGCAATAATTGCAAGTTAAAGCGATTATGAATTTCAAAAATTCTAAAAAAATATTTCAACTCGCGATACATGTTTTTATTAGTAACAATACACTTCTTACATTCTTTAACTTTAATAATTTTGTTATTTAGTTCAAATCCGTTGATTATTAAAAAAGTTATGAATTTTTGAAGCAATAATTGCAAGTTAAAGCGATTATGAATTTCAAAAATTCTAAAAAAATATTTCAACTCGCGATACATGTTTTTATCAGTAACAATACACTTCTTACATTCTTTAACTTTAATAATTTTGTTATTTAGTTCAAATCCGTTGATTATTTAAAAAGTTATGAATTTTTGAAGCAATAATTGCACGTTAAAGCGATTATGAATTTCAAAAATTCTAAAAAAAAATTTCAACTCGCGATACATGTTTTTATCAGTAACAATACACTTCTTACATTCTTTAACTTTAATAATTTTGTTATTTAGTTCAAATCCGTTGATTATTAAAAAAGTTATGAATTTTTGAAGCAATAATTGCAAGTTAAAGCGATTATGAATTTCAAAAATTCTAAAAAAATATTTCAACTCGCGATACATGTTTTTATTAGTAACAATACACTTCTTACATTCTTTAACTTTAATGATTTTGTTATTTAGTTCAAATCCGTTGATTATTAAAAAAGTTATGAATTTTTGAAGCAATAATTGCACGTTAAAGCTATCATGAATTTCAAAAATTCGAAGAAACATATTTCAACTGGCGATAGATGTTTTTATTATTAACAATACACTTCTTACATTCTTTAACTTTAATAATTTTGTTATTTAGTTCAAATCCGTTGATTATTAAAAAAGTTATGAATTTTTGAAGCAATAATTGCAAGTTAAAGCGATTATGAATTACAAAAATTCCAAAAAAATATTTCAACTCGCGATACATGTTTTTATTAGTAACAATACACTTCTTACATTCTTTAACTTTAATGATTTTGTTATTTAGTTCAAATCCGTTGATTATTAAAAAAGTTATGAATTTTTGAAGCATTATTGCACGTAAAGCGATCATGAATTTTAAAAATTCTAAAAAGAAATATTTCAACTGCCGATACATGTTTTTATTAGTAACAATATAATTCTTACATTCTTTAACTTAATTAATTTTGTTATTTAGTTCAAATCCGTTGATTATTAAAAAAGTTATGAATTTTTGAAGCAATAATTGCAAGTTAAAGCGATTATGAATTTCAAAAATTCTAAAAAAATATTTCAACTCGCGATACATGTTTTTATTAGTAACAATATAATTCTTACATTCTTTAACTTTAATAATTTTGTTATTTAGTTCAAATCCGTTGATTATTAAAAAAGTTATGAATTTTTGAAGCAATAATTGCAAGTTAAAGCGATTATGAATTTCAAAAATTCTAAAAAAAAATTTCAACTGCCGATACATGTTTTTATTAGTAACAATACACTTCTTACATTCTTTAACTTTAATGATTTTGTTATTTAGTTCAAATCCGTTGATTATTAAAAAAGTTATGAATTTTTGAAGCAATAATTGCACGTTAAAGCTATCATGAATTTCAAAAATTCGAAGAAACATATTTCAACTGGCGATAGATGTTTTTATTATTAACAATACACTTCTTACATTCTTTAACTTTAATAATTTTGTTATTTAGTTCAAATCCGTTGATTATTAAAAAAGTTATGAATTTTTGAAGCAATAATTGCAAGTTAAAGCGATTATGAATTACAAAAATTCCAAAAAAATATTTCAACTCGCGATACATGTTTTTATTAGTAACAATACACTTCTTACATTCTTTAACTTTAATGATTTTGTTATTTAGTTCAAATCCGTTGATTATTAAAAAAGTTATGAATTTTTGAAGCAATAATTGCACGTAAAGCGATCATGAATTTTAAAAATTCTAAAAAGAAATATTTCAACTGCCGATACATGTTTTTATTAGTAACAATATAATTCTTACATTCTTTAACTTTAATAATTTTGTTATTTAGTTCAAATCCGTTGATTATTAAAAAAGTTATGAATTTTTGAAGCAATAATTGCAAGTTAAAGCGATTATGAATTACAAAAATTCCAAAAAAATATTTCAACTCGCGATACATGTTTTTATTAGTAACAATACACTTCTTACATTCTTTAACTTTAATGATTTTGTTATTTAGTTCAAATCCGTTGATTATTAAAAAAGTTATGAATTTTTGAAGCAATAATTGCACGTTAAAGCGATCGTGAATTTCAAAAATTAGAGCCTAAACCGTTTTCGGCCATTATCGTCACCACTTTATTTGCTTAATTTCAATGGGCCACACACGGACGGCGGCGCAGCGCAGTGGAGCCGTCGTTCGTCACCAGTAATAAGCCACGTATTGACGACGACGCAGCGCAGCGGAGCCGTCGTTCGTCACCAGTTACCTTGCTTAATTTTTAAGGGCTACGCACGGACGACGGCGCAGCGCAGCGGATGTGCGCAGCGAATGTTGTGTATCATAGAGCATTACAATAATAAACACTATGTTTTTGAATATTTTCTTTTTATGAATTATACCAATTCGAATTTCATAGTTAAGACAGGACAACGTCTGTCGGGTCAGCTAGTAATAAAATAAAAATTCCCTGACTTCTTGTAGATAAATACAATAAAATAAGAAATACTATACTCTCCGTCTTCTACAATTTAAGAGTCTCTAAGAGACTACAATTGACAAATCATCTACCAAAACAACTACTTTCCTGGCTAGTACCACAACGAGTATTGAATGATACAGTACATAATTTGTTTCATTAACATAAATGTATTCGTAATGTGTTAAGCTGTATCACTGTCACTGGTGTGTACTTGGTTGCATACAATTTCAATTAAATGCCATGCGTAGATGTGATTATTTTACGATTGAACATAGGCGTTAAAAATAGTATATTCAGTGTTAAAATAAAAGCCCTGTATAATAAATTAATTATTATGTATTTGTGAGTTATGTGAAGTTGCGTAATTAAATAATTAAACACAGTTAAATTCCTTACTTCACTCACTAACGAGTGAAGTAAGGAATTTAACTGTGTTTAATTATTTAATAAATTAATGTTAATTGAGTCTCATACTAAAAAATGGGCTAATATGAATACAACCGAGATTAGCGGGTAATGACTCAGGTAGTTGATGCCGCTATGAACATTTAAATAAAAAACAATAGTTATTTCCATAACGCTTAACGAATGGAATCGGTTTCAACAAGACGGCGTTCATGCACCCGACGCGAAATTTCAATATCCGCATCCCTCGAACTTTATTGTTATTAAACCACGAGAGGCATTCTTTCGCGGCCGTAATTCCGGGCATCCAATTACCACCTCTGGCGTTCTTGGAGGAGCGTAATTAAATAAAAAATTCCGCCCTTGTCACCGCCGCCCCCGCGCCCACATGTATAATGCATGTGCCCGAGCGGGCGGGCGGCGGCGGGCGCGTGCGGAATTTGAATTTTTGCGACGTTTTATTAAAGTAGTCGCAGATGCATTTGAGAAATTGGACCCCGCGGGGGGGGGGGGGGGGGGGTCGGGCTTAATTTTATTATTATTTCAATTTCATGGCGGCGGGGGCGTCGGAATTGGATGGCCTCCGCGGATATCTACATAAGGAATTCCTTTCTCGCCTTCGGCCCTCTCGCCTATTGATAAATTCGCGCCATCGCCATAAAACAAGAATACAATAACTATCTAGAATCCGCACGGTCGCTTTTAAAGGGAAAGTGTTCGACACTCCGCGTGATGAATGGGGTGAATT
Source organism: Ocypus olens (assembly GCA_910593695.2). Classification (NCBI taxonomy): domain Eukaryota; kingdom Metazoa; phylum Arthropoda; class Insecta; order Coleoptera; family Staphylinidae; genus Ocypus; species Ocypus olens. Next base: position 49,842,500 of record OU343061.1, read on the forward strand.
TAAAAGGTTGCTTGAATGTTCTTCGCTCAGGGGGTGGAGTCGAAGAGACGGCGGTGCTCTTGGTCGGAGCAGAATTTCGTACGGTATTCGTATTTTTTGCAGCAATCTCGCCACTAAAATACTAAATGTGTAATTTTTTCAAGAAATCGTAATTTGCATTTTTTTATTTTAAATAAAAATAATTTTAAAAAAATCAAAACGGCCATTACACTAAAATACAAAATGTGTCAATTTTTATTAATCGTCATTTGCATTTTTTTAAATATTAAATTAAAATATTTTTTTCAAAAAATCAAAACGGCCATTTGCATTTTTTAAATTTTAAATATTTTTTTTTCAAAAAAATCAAAACGGCCAACTGCATTTTTTAAATTTTAAATAAAAATGTTACAAAAAATATTTTAACGGCCTGTTGCATATTTTTATTTTAACTAAAAATTATTTTTTCAAAAATATCAAAACCGCAATTTGTATTTATTTTTAAATTTTAAATAAAAATTATTTTTTCAAAAAAATCAAAACGGCCATTTGCATATTTTTATTTTAACTAAAAATTCTTTTATTAAAAAAATTCAAACGGCTATTTGCATTTTTTTAAATTTTAAATAAAAATTATTTTAAAAAAAAATCAAAACGGCCATTTGTATTTTTTTTAATTTTAAATAAAAACAATTTTTTTCAAAAAAAATCAAAACGGCCATTCGCATATTTTTATTTTAACTAAAAATTATTTTTGCAAAAAAAATCGAAACGGCAATTTGTATTTATTTTTAAATTTTAAATAAAAATTATTTTTTCAAAAAAATCAAAACGGCCATTTGCATATTTCTATTTTAACTAAAAATTATTAAAAAAAAAAATTCAAACGGCTATTTGCATTTTTTTAAATTTTAAATAAAAATTATTTTTTCAAAAAAATCAAAACGACCGTTTGCATATTTTTATTTTAACTAAAAATTATTTTTGAAAAAAATTCAAACGGCTATTTGCGTTTTTTTTAAATTTTAAATAAAAATTATTTTTTCAAAAAAAATCAAAACGGCCATTTGTATTTTTTTAAAATTTTAAATACAAATTATTTTTTCAAAAAAATCAAAGCGGCTATGTGCATATTTTTATTTTAACTAAAAAATATTTTTTCGAAGTAATCAAAACGGCTATTTGCATTTTTTTAATTTTAAATCAAAATCATTTTTTCAGAAAAAATCAAAGTGGCCATTTGCATATTTTTCAGAAATCTCGACAATAAAATAAAAATGTGTCATTTGCATTTTTTTTATTTTAAATAAAAATAATTTTTTCAAAAAATCAAAACGGTCAGTTACATTTTTCTTTATTTTAAGTGAAAATTATTTTTTCTAAAATATCAAAACGGTTATTTGCATTTTTTTTTAAATTTTAAATAAAAATTATTATTTCAAAAAAATCAAAACGGCTATTTGCATATTTTTATTTTAACTAAAAATTATTTTTTCAAAGACATCAAAACTGCCACTTGCATTTTTTAAAATTTTAAATAAAAATTATTTTTTCAAAAAAATCAAAACGGCCATTTGAATATTTTTTATTTTAAATAAAAATTATTTTTTCAAAAAATCAAAACAGCCATTTGCATTTTTTTAAATTTTAAATAAAAATTTTTTTTTCAAAAAAATCAAAATAACCATTTGCATATTTTTATTTTAACTAAAAATTATAAAAAAAAAAAAATTAAAACGGCCGTTTGCATTTTTTTAATTTTAAATAAAAATTATTTCTTTAAAAAAATCAAAGCGGCAATTTGCATATTTTTATTTTTATTAAAAATTATTTTTTCAAAAAAATTAAAACGGCCATTTGCATTTTTTTTAATTTTAACTAAAAATTATCTTTTCAAAAAAATCAAAATGGCCATTTGCATTTTTTTAAATTTTAAATAAAAATTATTTTTTCCAAAAAATCAAAACGGCCATTTACATATTTTTATTTTAACTAAAAATAATTTAAAAAAAAATCAAAACGGCCATTTGCGTTTTTTTTTTCATTTTAAATAAAAAATAATTTTTCAAAAAAATCAAAACGGCTATTTGATTTTTTTTTTTAATTGTAACTAAAAATTATTTTTCCAAAGAAATAAAAACGGTCATTTGCATATTTTTATTTTAACTAAAATTTATTTTTTCAAAAAAATTCAAACTGCTATTTGCATTTTTTTAAATTTTAAATAAACATTATTTTTCAAAACAAATCAAAACGGCCATTTGCATATTTTTATTTTTAACTAATAATTATTTTTTCAAAAAAATCAAAACGGCCATTTGCATTTTTTTCTAATTTTAAATAAAAATTATTATTTCAAAAAAATCAAAACGGCCATTTGTATATTTTTTTAAACTAAAAATATTTTTTTCAAAAAAATAAAACGGCTATTTGCATTGTCAGCGCCATCTACTGTTTTCTCTCAGAGCAAGTGCATTTGGTGAAGATTAATTGATATTTTATATAAACATTTAAAAAATGTATATCTGTGTTTCTTATGTCCAAATTACTTGATATAGCAAGCACATCATTTATTTTCCTTTAAATTTAATGTCGGGCATAACTGGATTGACTAAAAATATTTTTTTCCAAAAAAATAATAACGGCCATTTGCATACTTTTATTTTAACTAAAAATTATTTTTTCAAAAAAATCAAAACGGCCGTTTGCATGTTTTTTTCATTTTAAATAAAAATTATTATTTCAAAAAAATCAAAACGGCCATTTGAATTTTTCAAAAATTTTAAATCAATTTTTTTTAATGCAAATCTCCGTTTTGATTTTTTTGAAAAAATAATTTTTAGTTAAAATAGAAAATGCAAATGGCCGTTTTGATTTTTTTGAAAAAATAATTTTTCGGTAAAATAAAAATATGCAAATGGCCGTTTTGATTTGTTGAAAAAATCGTCAAAATTTGTCACATTTTGTATTTTAACAATAATAATAATATATTTAACTGGATTCACCCTGTACATTTAAGTGTAGATTTTTAGATAGGAATAAGTGCAATGATTAAAGTAAGATAAACACAAAATGTTCACGTTAATCTTTGCGTTCGTTGCGATAGAAGCGGATCCGTCGTCGTCGGGCCAATTAAGTGGACCCCGCAAGGATCGCCACATAATTACGAAACAATTCGCAACTCCGGGGAACGGGCGGAGAGGGGTCGCGTTGTTTGCATCAGTGATTACGCAAGTTGGGGGGTATCAAACATTCATGGCTCGCCTTCCAGTCATAAGAAGTTGTCCGCTTAAATAGTTCGCTGGGGAAACTTACTTTGCGCGAGAGTTACCTACACCCTCGGCGGCCTTATCTAATAAATCACCGCAAATCGCTCTCGCATTTTCTTTACGACTTCTCGAACGAGATGCGAAACGTACCGAGAACACCAAACCTTTTAACATGTATGGTATTTGCATCTATTATAAAACTGTTCTGTAATATCATTGGTGCAATTTATTTTCCATGTTGATAGCATTAAAATATCAAAAAAAAATATACGTTGTATCCAGCATAAAACTGTTGCAGCTTTCAAGTTGGTGAAATTTATTTTTCTAAGTTGGTAGCACCAAAATATCAAACGATTTTCATACGTTGTATCAATTATAAAACTGTTGCAGCTTTCAAGTTGGTGTAATTTATTTTTCTAAGTTGGTAGCACCAAAGTGTCAAACGTTTTTCATACGTTGTATCAATTATAAAACTGTTGCAGCTTTCAAGTTGGTGAAATTAATTTTTCTAAGTTGATAGCACCAAAGTGTCAACGTTTTTTTATACGTTGCATCCAGCATAAAACTGTTGCTGCTTTCTAGTTGGTGTAATTTATTTTTCTAAGTTGGTAGCACCAAAATATCAAACGTTTTTCATACGTTGTATCAATTATAAAACTGTTGCAGTTTTAAAGTTGATGCAATTTATTTTTCCATGATGTTAGCACTGAAATGTTAAATACGTCGCATAATCGACAATTCGAGCGTAAATATGTGCACAAGAAAATTTGATTTTTTTTGCGCTTATGGATGATTTGTAAAATTGAAATGATGCCTTTACTTTGCTTATTTTCTCCTCTACTTGAAATGCGCACGCCACTGGCGACAAGCGACCGTTACGATTTCATGCAGCTTGGGGTTCTTCTATATTCAAACGTACTCCACCGCCTTCTAGATTTTTTTAATAGCAATTTAAAAATCATTCTTCATGATTGGTTTCATAAATCAGCTCAAATTTCTTGCCCACGAAAGAGTTTTTTATTCCTATATTAGGGTGTTAAATCACGTTTAACCCCTGAGCCGTTAATTAAATTCAAACACACATATCATACGGCCACAATGCTAAAGAAACACACGGCGACGTCGGAGTCAATTTGAATGTGGTCTTAGCCAACGCCGCGCCGCCGCTGTTATTGTATAAATAGGGCGGTTATCCCCCCAGCAATTACACAACGTTTGGGGCGGATGCGGCGGGAGACGACCCGCGAAGGGGTGCAGGGATTATCGTCGCAAATCTAGCGTAGGCCGCGGAATTGCCAATTTCGCCCTTCTATGGGCTCTAATTCTTTTTCCCTTTTTTTTCTGCAATTTGTCTTGTATACGTTTTCCCATATCGGAATAAATTTCGCGCCGGGCGCGACGTCCCCATGAATAATTCAGCGCGACCGTGCACCCCCGCGCCCCTCACAACAACTCGTTTAATTATATCCGGTAAAATAATGTTTTTTTATGTGCGGAAGGGTGCAAGCGTAAAGAAGAAATCTCACCTTCCAATCAGATTTCTGCAGTTTAAGTAACTTATCGAAGAGATAAAAACGGAAAGACAAGCCACAAGTGTTTACTGCTCAAAGGATACACCTCCCGCCCTCTCTTTTAATTGAAACTTAACTACAAACTCTGTTTTTCTGTTAACTTCCAACAATTACATTTTCCAGTGTTAAAAATTGTATACAATGTGGAACTATTCTTTTTGCTCTAGTGTTAATTATTCCCACGGCACTATAACTTCTTACCGTTGCAAAGAAAGCAAATTGTGTATTCAATTCCCCGGTGGATTAATGTCAGGAGTCAAATTAGCAATTTCGCTCGAGTGGTCCCATATTCCGGGTAAATTCGTTCTCTCTCTCTCTCTCTCTCTCTCTCTCTCCCCCCAGAAGCGAGTCGTCGTGATTTTCCCCCGGAAACCCCGGAGCCGCACACAAACCGGAACACGCGATAATAATCGCGGGAGGTTCTGCGAGGACCCTCGACAAAGATGTTTCGCAGTAAATCGCGCACGCCCCCCGTAATTACTTTTAAAGTTATCATTCCGATTTACCGGTTGCACTCTTCGTCTCGAGCGCCACTTAGCCGAATGAATAATTCAACCCCTCCCCCACCCCGCGCACCCCCTTTTATATAATTAAGGAAATCTTATTTCATTACCGCACTCCGCTCCGAACGCGGTTCTTTTGCCGATTTCACACTGCGGACGGATTAAAGCCCGAGACACTCCGCAATTAACCATCCACCACGCACAATTACCCCCCGCTAAGAGACTGTTCCAGACAATCCCCCAAAAAGCTTTTCCTAATCCCGCTAAACGTGTTAATACTGCCATGTGCAGACGAATACCAACCAAGAGGTAGACAATTATTATTACTACAGCAAATATAACCTTTTATTTAAAATTGTAATAAATTCTCTTCTGGTGCGATTATCTCGAAATCTACGGAAGGGGTGTTTTGAGGTTTCTACTGGATCACAATCTAGAATCAATTTTGAGTAAATTTGGGAAGTTTCAAGTGCGTGGTAATTGTTTTTATTTATTTTTTTTGCCGAACGGGAAATGAGGAAATTAAAAATTGCAATAAATTCCGTTCTGGTGAGATTATCTCGAAATCTACGGAAGGGGTGTTTTGAGGTTTCTACTGGATCATAATCTAGAATCAATTTTGAGTAAATTTGGGAAGTTTCAAGTGCGTGCCAATTGTTTTTATTTTTTTTTTTGCCGATCGGCAAATGAGGAAATTAAAAATTGCAATAAATTCTATTCTGGTGAGATTATCTCGAAATCTACGGAAGGGGTGTTTTGAGGTTTCTACTGGATCATAATCTAGAATCAATTTTGAGTAAATTTGGGAAGTTTCAAGTGCGTGCCAATTGTTTTTATTTTTTTTTTTGCCGATCGGCAAATGAGGAAATTAAAAATTGCAATAAATTCTATTCTGGTGAGATTATCTCGAAATCTACGGAAGGGGTGTTTTGAGGTTTCTACTGGATCATAATCTAGAATCAATTTTGAGTAAATTTGAAAAGTTTCAAGTGCGTGGTAATTGTTTTTATTTATTTTTTTTGCCGAACGGGAAATGAGGAAATTAAAAATTGCAATAAATTCTATTCTGGTGAGATTATCTCGAAATCTACGGAAGGGGTGTTTTGAGGTTTCTACTGGATCATAATCTAGAATCAATTTTGAGTAAATTTGGGAAGTTTCAAGTGCGTGCCAATTGTTTTTATATTTTTTTTTGCCGATCGACAAATGAGAAAATTAAAAATTGCAATAAATTCCGTTCTGGTGAGATTATCTCGAAATCTACGGAAGGGGTGTTTTGAGGTTTCTACTGGATCACAATCTAGAATCAATTTTGAGTAAATTTGAGAAGTTTCAAGTGCGTGGTAATTGTTTTTATTTATTTTTTTTGCCGAACGGGAAATGAGGAAATTAAAAATTGCAATAAATTCCGTTCTGGTGAGATTATCTCGAAATCTACGGAAGGGGTGTTTTGAGGTTTCTACTGGATCATAATCTAGAATCAATTTTGAGTAAATTTGGGAAGTTTCAAGTGCGTGCCAATTGTTTTTATTTTTTTTTTGCCGATCGGCAAATGAGGAAATTAAAAATTGCAATAAATTCCGTTCTGGTGAGATTATCTCGAAATCTACGGAAGGGGTGTTTTGAGGTTTCTACTGGATCACAATCTAGAATCAATTTTGAGTAAATTTGAGAAGTTTCAAGTGCGTGGTAATTGTTTTTATTTATTTTTTTTGCCGAACGGGAAATGAGGAAATTAAAAATTGCAATAAATTCCGTTCTGGTGAGATTATCTCGAAATCTACGGAAGGGGTGTTTTGAGGTTTCTACTGGATCATAATCTAGAATCAATTTTGAGTAAATTTGGGAAGTTTCAAGTGCGTGCCAATTGTTTTTATATTTTTTTTTGCCGATCGACAAATGAGAAAATTAAAAATTGCAATAAATTCCGTTCTGGTGAGATTATCTCGAAATCTACGGAAGGGGTGTTTTGAGGTTTCTACTGGATCACAATCTAGAATCAATTTTGAGTAAATTTGGGAAGTTTCAAGTGCGTGGTAATTGTTTTTATTTATTTTTTTTGCCGAACGGGAAATGAGGAAATTAAAAATTGCAATAAATTCCGTTCTGGTGAGATTATCTCGAAATCTACGGAAGGGGTGTTTTGAGGTTTCTACTGGATCATAATCTAGAATCAATTTTGAGTAAATTTGGGAAGTTTCAAGTGCGTGCCAATTGTTTTTATTTTTTTTTTGCCGATCGGCAAATGAGGAAATTAAAAATTGCAATAAATTCTATTCTGGTGAGATTATCTCGAAATCTACGGAAGGGGTGTTTTGAGGTTTCTACTGGATCATAATCTAGAATCAATTTTGAGTAAATTTGAGAAGTTTCAAGTGCGTGGTAATTGTTTTTATTTATTTTTTTTGCCGAACGGGAAATGAGGAAATTAAAAATTGCAATAAATTCTATTCTGGTGAGATTATCTCGAAATCTACGGAAGGGGTGTTTTGAGGTTTCTACTGGATCATAATCTAGAATCAATTTTGAGTAAATTTGGGAAGTTTCAAGTGCGTGCCAATTGTTTTTATATTTTTTTTTGCCGATCGACAAATGAGAAAATTAAAAATTGCAATAAATTCCGTTCTGGTGAGATTATCTCGAAATCTACGGAAGGGGTGTTTTGAGGTTTCTACTGGATCACAATCTAGAATCAATTTTGAGTAAATTTGGGAAGTTTCAAGTGCGTGCCAATTGTTTTTATATTTTTTTTTGCCGATCGGCAAATGGGGAAATTAAAAATTGCAATAAATTCCGTTCTGGTGAGATTATCTCGAAATCTACGGAAGGGGTGTTTTGAGGTTTCTACTGGATCACAATCTAGAATCAATTTTGAGTAAATTTGGGAAGTTTCAAGTGCGTGCCAATTGTTTTTATATTTTTTTTTGCCGATCGACAAATGAGGAAATTAAAAATTGCAATAAATTCCGTTCTGGTGAGATTATCTCGAAATCTACGGAAGGGGTGTTTTGAGGTTTCTACTGGATCACAATCTAGAATCAATTTTGAGTAAATTTGGGAAGTTTCAAGTGCGTGCCAATTGTTTTTATATTTTTTTTTGCCGATCGGCAAATGGGGAAATTAAAAATTGCAATAAATTCCGTTCTGGTGAGATTATCTCGAAATCTACGGAAGGGGTGTTTTGAGGTTTCTACTGGATCACAATCTAGAATCAATTTTGAGTAAATTTGGGAAGTTTCAAGTGCGTGCCAATTGTTTTTATATTTTTTTTTGCCGATCGACAAATGAGAAAATTAAAAATTGCAATAAATTCCGTTCTGGTGAGATTATCTCGAAATCTACGGAAGGGGTGTTTTGAGGTTTCTACTGGATCACAATCTAGAATCAATTTTGAGTAAATTTGGGAAGTTTCAAGTGCGTGCCAATTGTTTTTATATTTTTTTTTGCCGATCGACAAATGAGGAAATTAAAAATTGCAATAAATTCTATTCTGGTGAGATTATCTCGAAATCTACGGAAGGGGTGTTTTGAGGTTTCTACTGGATCACAATCTAGAATCAATTTTGAGTAAATTTGGGAAGTTTCAAGTGCGTGCCAATTGTTTTTATATTTTTTTTTGCCGATCGACAAATGAGAAAATTAAAAATTGCAATAAATTCCGTTCTGGTGAGATTATCTCGAAATCTACGGAAGGGGTGTTTTGAGGTTTCTACTGGATCACAATCTAGAATCAATTTTGAGTAAATTTGGGAAGTTTCAAGTGCGTGCCAATTGTTTTTATATTTTTTTTTGCCGATCGACAAATGAGGAAATTAAAAATTGCAATAAATTCTATTCTGGTGAGATTATCTCGAAATCTACGGAAGGGGTGTTTTGAGGTTTCTACTGGATCACAATCTAGAATCAATTTTGAGTAAATTTGGGAAGTTTCAAGTGCGTGCCAATTGTTTTTATATTTTTTTTTGCCGATCGGCAAATGGGGAAATTAAAAATTGCAATAAATTCCGTTCTGGTGAGATTATCTCGAAATCTACGGAAGGGGTGTTTTGAGGTTTCTACTGGATCACAATCTAGAATCAATTTTGAGTAAATTTGGGAAGTTTCAAGTGCGTGCCAATTGTTTTTATATTTTTTTTTGCCGATCGACAAATGAGAAAATTAAAAATTGCAATAAATTCCGTTCTGGTGAGATTATCTCGAAATCTACGGAAGGGGTGTTTTGAGGTTTCTACTGGATCACAATCTAGAATCAATTTTGAGTAAATTTGGGAAGTTTCAAGTGCGTGCCAATTGTTTTTATATTTTTTTTTGCCGATCGACAAATGAGGAAATTAAAAATTGCAATAAATTCCGTTCTGGTGAGATTATCTCGAAATCTACGGAAGGGGTGTTTTGAGGTTTCTACTGGATCATAATCTAGAATCAATTTTGAGTAAATTTGGGAAGTTTCAAGTGCGTGGTAATTGTTTTTATTTATTTTTTTTTGCCGAACGGGAAATGAGGAAATTAAAAATTGCAATAAATTCTATTCTGGTGAGATTATCTCGAAATCTACGGAAGGGGTGTTTTGAGGTTTCTACTGGATCATAATCTAGAATCAATTTTGAGTAAATTTGGGAAGTTTCAAGTGCGTGCCAATTGTTTTTATATTTTTTTTTTGCTGGAATTATTACAAATTTCCCTGATTCTACGATCGGTTTGTTGGGATTATGACATAATCTAGGGTTGAAATATTAATGGTCTTTTGCATAGGCATTATTTAGAATTCATTAAGAAAGTTTCACGTCAATTCAAAGTCCTTTTTATTAGCCAAAATTTCAACGTATTCCAACGGGCAAAAGTTTAAGCAATCGATCAATCGTTCAAAAGTGATTCCTCGGTATCGGAATCCTAGGAACGTATTTTGCTTATAAAATTTCATGCCAAATGTCGATTGATTTCCGGGGTAATATATAACACAAATATATATTCAAAAAGGGATCAAACTCACCTGTAAAATTGAATAAAAAATTACGGCAATGAAGATCAATTTAAATAATAATTAATTATGTTGTTTGACTAATTAAAAATGCATCAATCAGGATGTATGCACTGTTGGGGGATAATTGAAAAAAAATTCCGGAATAGTCATATTATTAATGAATTTATGCGTTTGCGCGCTATTGTTGCGGCATAATTTATTAGACAGCACCCGCAATCTGTTCTGAATTATATTCCTGTTACACAACGCCCGTCACTAAATTATTATGATTTATGAATTGCAGATAACGTTTCCTTCAGACACTACATTTTACTTAAAAAAGTGAATATCTTTTAAATGCAATTACGGAACAAATTTGCCACCACTCCCATTATCATTATTACAGTAATATCATTTAATTTGCGCGGTGGTAATAGTCGTAATTTAGTTAGATCGGCCGTTGAGAGCATTCGAGTTTTAAATAATGCAATGCGGTTGTAATAATTTTATAGTTGCGCGTAAGTGGCATTTGTGGTGGATGCGCCGGGCCGGAGAAATAAATTAAATTATTACGGCGTGTGTCGCTTTATTGTCGACTCGGGGAGCATCGTAAACTATACACTCAGCCATTTCGTACTTAATAACAGGTGTGAAATTGTGGAGAAATCCCACAAATTATCACAAAATTTATTCGTCTGTGATGATTATCGAAAATTCTCGGCACGATTCAACGGTAATCGCTGTATTTCAAAAGCTGTACAGTACCAAAAAAATCACCCTCTTCAGTTTTGCTGATCAATCGTTAATTATTATTTGTTGTGTAAATCGAAACGTCGATTTGTGTAATTACCGCCGAACCGGCCGCACGGGACTTGGGCAAATATCCAATTACGTAAATCGACTTAATATTCAATGAGTGACCCGAACTGTTAATTGTCGACACTTCGGGCTTGTTGATGAAATTGTAAACCTCCGAGCGATGGTCGACATTGTCTGCGTGTTTTTTTTTTTACTATTGTTACTTCGGTTTCCGAAAAATAATGATTATTTTTTGACAAACGAGACGCGCACAAATGGGCTTTTCTTCGTTCCTTTAGTGTTCAATTGATTAAAGAGGAGTGTGTCCCTATTGTCCAGAAATGCGCGTTTGCAGAAATTTTTAAGATCAATGATTGAGAACAACTTTTTAATAACCGAGGATGGGTGAGTAAAGCTTCAGAAACGTTATCAATTATTCTGTAAATTAATTAATTAAACTAATTCCACACAGTACATAAAGCAGAAGCAATTTGCTCCATATTATTTATTGGCTATTATTTAATCATTGTGAATCAAATGCATCAATTATTAGCAGACATATTATTAATTATCAACATTAATTATCCTCAGCTGCTATAATAATATTTAGAATAAAAGTTGCATCCTTCAGGAACGTTGTAAGAGATTCCAAAAAAATCATAGACAACTACATGAACAAAAATTTATTTTTTGGACCTTTATTGTCATCGACTTGAAACTTCACCAAACAATTAAAAAAACATTTACCATTCCAAAATTTCGAATGGAGCGTGAAATTGTCGGAACATACAAACATTTTAGAGTCTTAAAAAAATATATATAAAAACAGTTTTTTCGCATCTTATTAAATAATATAAACGTTGTTAAATCGTTTTTGATTAAAAAAGTTGTCCATTATTCGGCCGAATCATTTTCTCCACAGGTGACGTCCAATCAAATGATAGCGCTTTCATTGCCCTACAGTTTAGTTGTTACTATGGTTACGATTCGTTTTTTGGGCAGCGAACTGCCGCAATTTCCAAATAGAAAAATTATTCGTTATAATTTAATACAAACAAAAATATCTTTAGGTAATTATTTAATATGATGAGAAAAAGTATATTATAAATTTATTCAAAACACATTCTGGATTATAATTCCATAAAAATCTGTAAACACCACATCCCTAAATTCTGTATTTTGATAAATAAAAATCTGTCCGAGGAATATTTCAAGTAAGAAATTTTTAATTGTTTGATTGTCTGAATTTTAAGCTCAATTTTTCACTCTTCCTATTTTTCACATCAAAAACTGAAACTTACATTTTCCTCTGATTCCGTAATAATTCAGCGCTAGAAGTGATTCTAACGCTTCTGAAGTGATTGACACAATTTCTTGAAAATGTAACTTTCAAAATTGATATTAATGATTTATCATGAGAATCGAGTGAAGGAATAATTAGGGGGGAATGTGAAATGTTGCCAAGGTGTTTGGGAGATGATTGATTTTCCCTTCTCCCCCAAGGGAATTGTTTTCCATTATCCGCGTTATTGTCACGGAATTTTCGCGGCGACGATGAATTCTGATGGATCCGCAAACAACGGCACGGAGATCGTTACAAACTTTATGCACACTTTATGTATGTAAGACATTATACACAGAAAACTTGTTTGCCGTCAATTAACAGTTGTCAACAAGAATGCGTTTAATGGATCATGTAATAATAAAATAATCCGCGTTTTCTTCACTTAATTTATGGACGTGTCCAAGGTAGCAGAGGGGGTAATACAGATCTCTGCAACCGAACCTGCTACTTCGGCCGTACCATGAATCATACCGCGAGCCGCCACTGCATCCAGCTTTTAAAAAATGAAGTGAAGAAAGTGATGGGAATAAACGTAGCCGACTGGGATTAAATCTTTTTAGCATTCTATTCATCCCTCGCGCATTTTCGAGCGTTTGCAGCGCTCAATAAAGTAATACTCTATAATCGGCTTACCCTTGCAGCTTCACGGTCCGCCGTCGTTTGTTTTTGCCTCTGCGATTTTTCTCCTAGGGGGCGCTGAGGATAAATCGCCGGCCCCCGCACCCTCACTTGTTGTTTTTTTCATTATTTAGTTCAGCCGTTCGTGAAATTGGAGCCCTGCACGTTATTACGAGTGGTGCCCTTTTCCGATAAAAATCGGACCTGTCTTCTACACCGATTAAACGATTCCAATAGAAAAAAAGGTAACGTAAAATAGAAATTAAAAAAAAAAGTGGCACATTAATTAGTCGGATTTAGTAATGCAAACCGGATTTTACGGATTAGCAGAAATCCACAGAGGGGTTTCAGTTGAGTGGATTAATTGTAGACCAATCTGGTAAATAGGAACATCAAGGGAGGCCACATTTAACTCTTAACTAACGAGAGCAATTTTGTATAACAATGAACAGTATGTTAACAAATGAATTGCCTTATTACTAGAGTGAGAAAAAGTGCGCAATTAATCTTTAGTTAACGAGCTAGTTAATAATAGTCACCAGTGACGGTTCGTGGGGTGACTCATGGTACGGCCGAGGTGGAGGGAGCGAAGGTGGGAATACAGCTACCTCGGCCGTATACGAGTCATCCCACAAACCGTCACTGATAGTCAGAAGTAATTGATTATTTGTCTACAATTTTTCAAACCGTTAAAAAAAATCCGTTTTTCAAGTTGAAGTTTACGGTGTTGCCATTTTGTTTCCAGCTAAGATATAGCAATAATTTTAATGGGAAATTAGAAATCTATTATTTTATTAAAGATCTTGAGTTTTTGGGGCTTGTATCGTAATTGATTATTTTTATACAATTTTTCAAACCGTTGAAAAAAATTTCCGTTTTTCAAGTTGAAGTTTACGGTGTTACCATTTTGTTTCTACTTGAGATATGGCAATAATTTTAATGGGAAATTATAAATAAATTATTTTATTGAAGATCTTGACTTTTTGGGGCTTGTATCGTAATTGATTATTTTTATACAATTTTTCAAACCGTTGAAAGAAATTTGCGTTTTTCAAGTTAAAGTTTACGGTGTTGCCATTTTATGTCCACCTGAGATATGGCAATAATTTTAATAGGAAATTACAAATTTATTATTTTATTAATTACAGATAACTAAAATGAGTTTATTAGTGAATCTCTCTTTTGGTGGAGGCGCCGGTAACTTTATTTTTAATATGCTGAATACGGCGGCATTCGTTCTCCAAGGGTTAAAAATCCACCAAAACTCCAGCCATAGGTTTCGGGGTAATCCCAATTGTTACACGTAACAATGCAAATAAATCAAGCGAGCTGGTTGTTTGAAGATACAGGGCGAAATATGTTTCGCACGTGTGTATGCAATTTATGAAACAATCCCTTCGCGCTCGAGGGGACCTTTCTTTTAGGGGATTTCTAAACAAGCCGGGACTTTTATTAACTTCCTCGAGAATCCAGCCTGTCCGGAAGCGCTGCAGTAATTTACTTTGCTGCCTGCACAAACAAGAAGACGAATAAAGAGCGACCCCCATCATTATCATCATCAACATCATCCCCCTCTTTCCACTCTGTAAAACAATTTCGACTACTACATTATTGCCCTTTAAACGCCCGCACGAAACTAAATCAATTTATTAATAGGGCCCCCGCACGCGAAAACTCCCTTTTTTGCGTTTTTCTTGGGCGACACAATGGAGCGGAGTCATTAAATCCGATTCCCCCCCTTTTTTTCTCTCTCTCTCGGGGGTTTTTACGGCTCTATTTAAGACGCGACGTATATATCTAACCCTTTTTTCCGAGCGGGGGTTTTTATTGCCGAAAGTTGCCCTGACGAGATTAGCCGGAAAAGAGTCTCTGGTCCGGAAAATGGGGGGAGTGTTGGGGGGAAGGGTGAAAAAAAATCGTTAATCTATTTACAATCTCGAGCGAGTCCTGGCGGTGTCTATTAGGTAACTGATTGTGTATGGGGGTTTGGGGGGGGGGGGGAGAGAAGGGAGGGATGCGCTTATTGGAATCCAGGGCGGCTGTTTGTCAACTCGGCGTACGATTCACTTGAAAGGGATGAAAAGGGACGCAGCGAGAGACGGATATGCCATTTGTGCTCTGCGTAAACAAACCTCCTAGAGATTATAAATCGCCTCGATTTGTAATATCCTTTTGGGTGCAAATATACTGCACGTAGTTACACATTGGCGAATGTGGGGGGGGGATACATTTTTTTCCTGAGTAATACTATGGAAAAAATGGCGAAAATCATGAAATGACCAAAAAATTTTTTTCGGAAAAATAATTACTCTACACGCTCTTACCCGTCATTAAGAACCGTCATGAATTTTTTCAAATTTTTCTGAGACCGTACTTTTTTGCATGTATATTTTTCCTATGGAAAAAAACGGCGAAAATCATGAAATGACCAAAAAATTATTTTTACAAAAAATAATGACTACACGCTTTTGGTAATATTTCGTACACTGGAATTCCTTAACTGTTTTTTTTTCCAATATTTTTTTTTTAATATGAAAAATATCACAAAACCATTTAAAAAAGCCTGCTTTAAATATTTTTCGACAATTCCTTTTTTATTCGATTAGTACACATTTCAAGTTATTACAATATCTTTTACATCACAAAACAATCATAAACAAGCGAGTTTGAGAAGTAATTCCGTGAAGGGCCAACAAAAAAAAAATTCCTCTTGCGGTGCCAATCGCCATTTTCGACTGGATCATCTCAGGTAAAACAAAACCGACGGGAAAATTTAGTAAATTGCATTCATGTGTTGTGGATCGATGTTTTTGTTCGTTCTGTGAATTATTTTTTTTTATACGGCCAAAAAACGAACATTTTTCTTGCCAAAAAAAAATCATTTTTTGTTTAACTGTCCAAAATTTAAATGTTACAAAAAACTCCGATCCAGCACACATCATTGCAATTTACTAAAGATTCCCGTCGGTTTTTTTGACCGGAGATGATCCAGTCCAAAATGGCGAGTGGCACCGCATGAGGTCTTTTTTTTGTTGGCCCTTGAAACTCGTTAGTTTATGACTATTTTATGATGTGAAAAATGAAATGTGTACTAATCGATTAAAAAAGGTATTGTCAATATTTAAACCAGGCTTAAAAATTACCTTGTTTTTTGACACTACTAGTGCGGGTGACCTCTTAAAAAAAATTTATTGGCAAATCACGAAAAAATGTTAAGTATGTGTTTTGATCTTTTGTCATACTGTGAATTTTATTTTGTTAGAAAGGAGAACAAAGATATAGTAAATAAATGCAAACCGTGCACTCGTTGCATCCATTTCAATAACACAACTAGAAAACCGACAAACGGGCGATTTTTGAAATTCAATATCAAGTGATCGTCGCGTTTCAATTATTTATGGGGCAATAAAAAAATAAAACGCTCGTATGAAACCGCGCCATAAATTATTCGGTATGCGCGATACGTTTGATGAAATGAAAAAAAAATAAATAAAAAGACCGAGTGGCGTGTTTATGTTTCTGCGGGCGGGCAATTACTAAACGCGCGAGGATCCCACCGGCCCTTTCATCCGCGTTTAGCGACGTTTTCTTTATAAACATAAAATTTTTCGCATCTTATTAAATAATATAAATGTTGTTGAATCGTTTTTGATTGAGAGAGTTGTCCATTATTCGGCAGAATCATTTTCTCCACAGGTGACGTCCAATTAAATGATAGCGGTTTTATTGCCCAACAGTTTAGTTGTTACTATGGTTACGATTCGTTTTTTTGTCGGCGAACTGCCGCAATTTCCAAATAGTAAAATTATTCCTTATAATTTAATATAAACAGAAAAAAGTTGAAATGGGAATTACTCTGTTTGAATTATCTATTACATCAAATACAGCATTGATTAAACTTATCAATTTTCTCGATTTCCAATTGTTGATGCCGGCGCGATGGAAAGAAACCCCCGGACAAAATGTGAAAGCTTAACGGAGTTCATTCCCCCTCCTCTTCGCCGCAGCAATTTATTAAAGTTGATTGACGCCGGACAGAAGAACACTGTTTCGCCCTTTGTGCGAAAATTCGAAAAACGTCAACGCTTTAATCTGTTGCTCTCCGCTGACTGACGACGAGTCAGCGGCGGCGGCGGCGACGGCCCCGCCGGATGTACGAATTGGGTTTGGGAGTTGGGAGTTGGGAGTTGGGCGTCGCAACTCACGACTTGAATAATTGAAACGTTGACGTGAAATCGATCGTGCGAGCACACACATTTTACAAATCCAATTAAACGCGCAAACGTCACTCGTTACCGATTAAACTGACGTAATTAAAACAAGTGAATATTTTCAATCTGGTTTCACACAATCATACCTTCTGTAGTTTGCAGGACAGTGAAACGATGTGATCAGCAGCTTTGATAATTTGAAATAACAACGTGTCAGTCAGTGACGGTTCGCGGTGTTTTTTTCTGGTACGGCCGAGGTAACAAGAGGTGGCAATACAGATAGGTAGGGTCAGTTGCAGAGACCGCATCTGTATTACCACCTCTTGTTCCTCGGCCGTACCAGAAAAAACCCCGCGAACCGTCACTGCAACGTGTATAGATAAGATACACCAAGTTTCAATTCGTTAATTTGTTAAAAAGATCAACACCATAAAAAATTCTTATAAACAGTGCGCTCCTAAAGTATGGAATATATTCAGTAAAACCGAAATAAAACATTTTTGGAAAAAATCCTCGAACAGGTCGATTTCCTTTTATAAAAATACGCATTTTTGCATGAAAGTCGATTTTCAGTCGTCATTGATTTTCGAGTTATGACGTCCGCCATTTTGTTTTTAAATGGCAACCCCCTATTTTTGTTCTAGATTTCGAGAGATCTTCTCATTGTCGAACCGGCAGTATAAAAATATTGTCATCTTGGATAAGAAATTTTTCGAGTAAATGGCAATTGAAGGTGAGAACTTGATATTTAGAGTTTTTGCAAAATGACCTCTTCCAGCGCTTCTTTTTTCCAAACAAAAATGATCTTGACCTTCCGTATAATCAAATAAAACAATATGGTTTCAACAAGACGGCGCACCCCCGCACTCGGCGCGTTTATTGACAATTGCTTTACGAATAGGTGGATTGGCAGATTGGCCTTCATTTTATTTTTAAATGGCAACCCCCTATTTTTGTTCTTGATTTCGAGAGATCTTTTCATTGTCGAACCGGCAGTATAAAAATATTGCCATCTTACATAAGAAATTTTTCGAGTAAATAATAATTAAAGGTGAAAACTTGATATTTAGATTTTTTGCAAAATGATCTCTTCCAGCGCTTCTTTTTTCCAAACAAAAATGATCTTGACCTTCCGTATAATCATATAATACAATATTGTTTCAACAAGACGGCGCACCCCCGCACTAGGCGCGTTTATTGACAATTGCTTTACAAATAGGTGGATTGGCAGATTGGCCTTAATTTTATTTTTAATTGGCAACCCCCTATTTTTCTTCTTGATATTGAGAGATCTTCTCATTGTCGAACTGGCAGTTTAAAAATATTGCCATCTTACATAAGAAATTTTTCGAGTAAGTGACAATTGAAGGTGAGAACTTGATATTTAGAGTTTTTGTAAAATGACCTTGTTTCAGTGCTTTTTTTTTCTAAACAAAAATGATCTTGACCTTCCGTATAATAATATAATACAATATGGTTTCAACAAGACGGCGCACCCCCGCACTAGGCGCGTTTATTGGCAATTGCTTTACGAATAGGTGGATTGGCAGATGACGACCGATAGAGTAGCCAGCGATAGATATTCATGCGCAGAATTAGCCTGGAAAATACTCAAAATGTTCAAGAAGAATTTCTACTTGTTAGAGAAAAAAAACGCCTATTGCGGGGATGCGCCGTCTTGCTGAAACCATATTGTATTATGTGGAAGGTCAAGATCATTGTTGTTTGGAAAAATTGCTACTACAAGCGCTGGAACAAGGTCATTTTGCAAAAACTCTAAATATAAGTTCTCACCTTCAATTGTCACTTACTCGAAAAATTTCTTATGTAAGTTGGCAATATTTTTATACTGCCAGTTCGACAATGAAAAGATTTCTCGCTAGGGTGTGTACAGGCGAGCGCTTGTGCCGATTGCACCGCGTGCCGTGTGGGTTCGAATCCCAGCCCGGGCGGAAGATTTTTCGGGGATCGAGAAGTATTCGCTCGGGTCCGTGGTTGTTGTATACGTCTGACATTATTCATTTGTTCATTTACTCATCCCAAATTGAATACATAAATAATAACCTGGTCGTGACTAAATGGCTCATGCCTAAGTCAAAAAAAAAAGATCTCTCGAAATCAAGAACAAAAATAGGGGGTTGCCATTTAAAAACAAAATGGCGGACGTCATAACTCAAAAACAAATAACGACTGAAAATCGACGTTCATGCAAAAATGTGTATTTTTATCAAAGAAAATCGACCTGTTCGAGGATTTTTTCCAAAAATATTTTATTTCGGTTTTACTGAATATATTCCATACTTTAGGCGCGCACTGTATAAAAATTTTAAAAATATTACTGACTTGAAAATTTTTAACATTCCTCAAAATTTAACTGAGTTTATGATTCTGCGTGATCTTATTTGTAAATTTTGAAATAATCAGTCGCGTATAAATCGAACGTAAAGTTGTGAAAATTGTAATCATTTTTGGCAAAAATATAAAGCATTACAATCGACTTGAAAATTTTTAAAATCACTTAAAATCCGTCTGAGATTGTGATTCCGTAAGAATCTGCATTTTTGCCCTAAATTTTCGCAAATAACGTAAGAAAAATGATTTGAAAAGTTTTAAAAATTTTAGTGAGGTTATGATTTTGTAAAATCCAGCGTCATCTCACAATCTCTTGCAAATTTAACGTAAAATTGTGAAAAATTGTAACGATTTTGACGATTTGAAAAAAAATCATATAAACAATTGCTATCAATTTTTATAATTATTAAAAATTGATCTTAGATTACGATTTTGTAAAAATCTGCTTGATTTTGCTTTTGCAATTTGAAATAATCACGTATACCGGGTGTAACTGAATTCCGGTAGACCTCAAATATCATTTGCATTTTTACATATGCACTCGTGGACAAAAATTTCCGAAGTTAATGTTATCATATGAAAAACTTTTTTTTTGTTTTTTCCACAAGACATAAAAAACATAACAACATAGTTTCGAGTTTAAATTCAGTCCAAAAATTGGGTACAAAATTTTTAGTAGATAATGTCTTATGTCTTGTGGAAAAAACCAAAAAATTGTTTTGCTTATGATAACATTAACTTCGG
The DNA here is from genome assembly GCA_910593695.2 of Ocypus olens. Taxonomy (NCBI): domain Eukaryota; kingdom Metazoa; phylum Arthropoda; class Insecta; order Coleoptera; family Staphylinidae; genus Ocypus; species Ocypus olens. Next base: position 49,862,850 of record OU343061.1, read on the forward strand.
TGTCCGGAATTTTTTGTCCACAAGTGTATCTTGCATAAGTGTATCGATATGTGGTCTTTTACTAGAAATTCCATTTCCGGTTTAACCGGAAATGACCTTGACTTTTCTATTTTACATGGAACACCCTGTATATTTTTACATAATTTAATTCGTCTGTAAATAATAAAATGCAAAAAATAGTTTTGCTTATGATAACATTAACTTCGGTGTCCGGAATTTTTTGTCCACAAGTATATCTTGTATAAGTGTATCGATATGTGGTCTTTTACTAGAAATTCAATTTCCGGTTTAACCGGAAATGACCTTGACTTTTCTATTTTACATGGAACACCCTGTATATTTTTACATAATTTAATTCGTCTGTAAATTCTGAGTTTATAGATGTATCACAAGTGACCTTTTGATTGTTGGTTTATTGTTTAAATTTAATTTAAATTTACACAAACCAACAAATTTAAATTGAATTTAAACAACTAACAACCAAATGGTTAGTTATGATACGTCCGAAAACTCAGAATTTAGAGAGGAATCAAATTATGTAAAAATATACAGGGTCTTTCATGTAAAATCCAAAAGTTAAGGTCATTTCCGGTTAAACCGGAAGTGGAAATTTCATTAAAATTTCACTTTTTGATACATTTTATTCTTTTAAAACATCATACTAAATTTCATAAAGATATATGTAAGAATGAAAATAATATTTGAGGTCTACCAGAATTCAGTTACACCCGGTATGGAGGGTGTTTCTAATTCTAAATTGATGCGGGAGATTTTAAAGGGTGACTTTTTAGCTAAAATTAAGGAAGGTCTTTCATATAATTTTTTGTTCCAAAACCCTTCCTCTACAAGTTACAGCCCTTTAAATTGAAGGGAAAAAGAAAGTTATTTCATATATCCAAGAATTTAGAAGAATGAAATTTGGTATATGACTGTTAAATAATAATAATAAAATGGCACTTTTTGACGATTTTTGTAACCCTAAAATGTTATTACAAGGGGGTAAAAAAATCAATTCCTATAATAGTTTTCATCAGAACTTTCTAATGCGTCTACATTTTTCTATTTCAAAACTTGCAACTACGAATTAAACATATTTTTCTTTCACAAACGGGAAAGAAAGTCGATTTCTCAGCTATGGAAATCGTGAGAGAAATAACATTTCTCACCCAAGGGAGAGAATTGGTTCCTTCCCTCCCTAGGGAGAGAAACGATTACTTCCCTCCCTAGGGAGAGAAACGATTACTTCCTTCCCTAGGGAGAGAAACGATTACTTCCCTCACTAGGGTTGGAAGTAACCATTTCTCTCCCTAGGGAAAATAAATAGTATAGTATAGTAAAATAGATGGTATGGAGGCGGTAATGTGTTGGTAAATGTTGCTTACCAATTTAAACAAATACTTGATGTTGCAGAGTTACGAACAGGCCGAGTAATCATATCGTGTGAGCCACATTTTGTTTCAGAGTTGGCTGTGAGATAAATGAGGTACATCGCATATTATTATTAGTTCAATTGAATTAGATTTAAAAAAATGAATTAATCTCAGACTTAAACTCAGAAACAAAATTCTGTGGCTCACACCTTATATTCAGGCTATTTTTCCTCTTTATTACTTTTACTCAATAAATCTGCAATGAGTGAGGTTGTCTCTTTTTCTTTGTTAATGTTTCGAATTTAAACCATTTGCGATACGTGTTTCCATTACAAAGTCTCTCAAAGCCCCTAAAAGGATATAAAACGGGAAAAGAAAATGAATCGACGATAAAAGCCACACTGGATGATGCGCTCGGTTATTCAATAAAAATGCAAGGCAATCCGGCAGATTTTCCCCTCGGTGTAACCGGCCGATAAAAAAAAAAAGTTGTAACAACTAGGACTAAACATACCGTCCCAATGGACCCTTTCAAAAAGTTGCGACGGTCCGGGCCATTGATTTTTTTCCCTATCATCATCATCCAACGAGATTAACTCGAATCTCGTTCGGATTCAACAAGTGAACCGCACAAACCCATTATTATTATTACGTTTTCAAAAACTCACCCATAAATCATTTTTGATCCTCTCCTAAATTATGTCGGCTCCACCGTGCGCGCGCGAATTCTTTAAATGTACGCCTCGAGATAAATCTGGACAGATCCTCACATCACGCACCGAATTTTATTATTATTTTATTTTTTTTTCAAATGATATATTTTTTTCTCTACGCGTGCAAATTTTCTCTCGAGAGTTCGTCTCCTCGTCCGTGGTGCGTCGAGCTGGCCCAGGGCGCGCGCCACCACTGTAAACGCACGGCGCGAGAAAGCCCCGGGAAAATCGGAAAGTGGCGAGAGGCGCCGAGCGGCGGCCGATCGCCCCGCCGCCCACGGGCCCCCCATTTTTCTGGCGGCATCCCCCCCCCCCCCCCTGCACCGCGCGCGCTTGCGAACTTAAAAAATGTCCGGCTGTTTAAGAAATTTTAATTTAACTCGGGACTTGAGCGAAATGTGCCCCCCACTCTCTTAGAAGGAATGTGATTAATAAACAAGGAATAACAAAAGTAATCCCGGGCATCTTTTATTATTTTAATAAAGAGGGCGGTGAGTTATTGAAATTTTTCCAACAAAAAAAAACGTAATTAAAGATCCGAGTGGTAGTTGATAGCACTGGGGGGATCCAAACGGGGGCAGCAATGGGGGAAATTGCCTCCTGCCTCCTGCTTGTTGCCTTTTGCTGCCTTTGTTGTCGTAAACTTTATGAAAATATGTCAAATATTTTGTGTTCTTCGATTTTTCATTAAATTCTTTTGAATATCCGTTTGGGGTGCCCCCCTTTAAAAACCCACTGAATTCGCCCCATGGTTGATGTAGTTAATTGGGTACAGAAAAATAATTTCAAAAACCCTTACCTTTCTTTTTATCTCTTTTTACCTTTTTCTACCTTTTTTAACCTTTTTTTACCTTTTTTACCTTTTTTTACCTTTTTTACCTCTTTTTACCTTGTTTTACCTTTTTTACCTCTTTTTGCTTTTTATTACCTTTTTTACCTTTTTTTACCTTTTCTTACCTCTTTTTACGTTTTATTACCTTTTTTTACCTTTTTCTACCTTTTTTTTACCTTTTTTACCTCTTTTTACCTTTTATTATCTTTTTTTACCTTTTTTTACCTTTTTTACCTCTTTTTGCTTTTTATTACCTTTTTTACATTTTTTTTACCCTTTTCTACCTTTTTTTTACCACTTTTTACCTTTTTTACCTTGTTTTACCTGTTTTACCTCTTTTTGCTTTTTATTACCTTTTTAACTCTTTTTACGTTTTATTACCTTTTTTTACCTTTTTTGCCTTTTTCTACCATTTTTTTACCCTTTTTTACCTCTTTTTACCTTTTTTTACCTTTTTTTACCTTTTTCACCTCTTTTTGCTTTTTATTACCTTTTTTACCTTTTTTTACCTTTCTTACCTCTTTTTACATTTGTTTACCTTTTTTTACCTTTTTTTACCTTTTTCTACCTTTTTTACCTCTTTTTACCTTTTTTTACCTTCTTTTACCGACGAGAAGTTCGCCATGAATTTTCAGCCGCGGATTTTCCCGGCGCATCCGCCATAAGCCTACTATGAATTTTTAATTTTATTTAAGCAGTGCCTTATGGTATTATATCGCGTGAGCCACAAAATTTTGTTTCAGAGTTGGCTGTGAGATAAATGAGGTGTGGTCGCATATTATTACGTCATGAGACTATTGAATTAGATTAAAAAAAAAGAATGACTGCTATGTTTCTCTCTCTAAAGCATGGCCAACTCAGAAAAAAAAATCTGTGGCTCACACCTTATTTAGCAAATGCAAACTGTTAAAAATCGGTAAACATGTGGGGAGATATTTATTTTTAATATCGAACAGTTAAAAGCACTTAAAATAGTTCAAAATTGAGCTAAAAAATTAAATTTTATTTTTGCGGTGTCTTTCTGAAACTACATTTAACAAATACAAACTGTCAAAATGCCGTTCATAATAGTGGTTATATATTTTTAAATCAAAAAATTATCCTCAAGATAATTTTGACCTCAATTTTCCGAACCTCGTAATAGTGGTTATAATTTTTTTGAATTAAAAAATAATTTTGTTCTTAATTATCTTGACATCGCGATCAGAATTTGAGGTTAATTTTGTCCTCAAAATTCTGAACCTCAAAATGAACCTGAAAAATTGAGGATAAAATAATCGTTTTTTTAGATAATTTCGTCCTCAATTTTATATTTTTTTTAAATCGGAAAATTAGCCTCAAGATAATTTTATCCTAAATTATCTTGACATCGCGACATCGGAATTTGAGGGTAATTTTGTCCTCAAAATTCTGAACCTCACGGAATTGCTGGATGTGGTTGTATTTGTAAAAAATTGAGGATAAAATAATCATTTAAGTACTCTTTAGATAATTTCTACCTCAATTTTATATATTTTTTAAATCAGAAAATTAACCTCAAGATAATTCTGTCGTAAATTATCTTGACACCGCAATACTATTACTTGAGGGTAGTTTTGTGCTCGACTTTCTAAACCTCACAAAATTGCCGGATGTGGTTGTATTTGCGAAAAATTGAGGATAAAATAATCGTTTCAATAATTTTTTAGATAATTTCGTCCTCAATTTTATATATTTTGTAAATCAGATAATTCTGTCCTAAATTATCTTGACATCGCGATATAAGTACTTAAGGGTAATTTTGTTCTGAAATTTCTAAACCTTACAGATTTTCTCGAAGTGGCTTAATTTTGTCCTCAAAATTCTAAACCTCGCAGAATTGCCGGATGTGGTTGTATTTGCGAAAAATTGAAGATAAAATAATCGTTTAAATACTTTTTAGATAATTTCGACCTCAATTTTATATATTTTTTAAATCAGAAAATTAACCTCAAGATAATTTTGTCCTAAATTATCTTGACATCGCGACATCGGAATTTGAGGGTAATTTTGTCCTTAAAATTCTGAACCTCGCAGATTAACTGGAAGTGCTTGTATTTACCAAAAATTGAGGATAAAATAATTGTTTATATACTCTTTAAATAATTTCGACCTCATTATCTGAATCTCACAATGGTAGTTATAAATTTTTTAAATCACAAAATTATCCTCAAGATAATTTTGTCCTAAATTATCTTGTCATCGAGATATCAAAATTGGAGGGTAATTTTGTCCTCAAAATTCTGAACCTCGCAGAATTGTTAAAAGTGGTTGTATTTGTGAAAAATTGAGGATAAAATAATCGTAAATACGTTTTAGATAATTTCGGCCTCAATTTTATATATTTTTTAAATCAGAAAATTATCCTCGAGATTGTTTTTGTTCTAAATTATCTTGACATTGCGACATCAGAATTTGAGGGTCATTTTGTCCTCAAAATTCTGAACCTCGCAGATTAACTGGAAGTGCTTGTATTTACCAAAAATTGAGGATAAAATAATCGTTTAAGTACTCTTTATATAATTTCGACCTCAATTTTCTGAACCTCATAATAGTGGTTATATATTTTTAAATCAAAAAATTATCCTCAAGATAATTTTGTCCTAAATTTTCTTGACATCGAGATATCAAAATTTGAGGGTAATTTTGTCCTTAAAATTCTGAACCTCGCAGAATTGCTGGAAGTGCTTGTAATTGCGAAAAATTGAGGATAAATACTTTTTAGATCATTTTGACCTCAATTTTCTGAACCTCACAATAGTGGTTACATATTTTATAAATTAGAAAATTATCCTCTAGATAATTATGTCTTAAATTATCTCGACATCGTGATATTAGTACTTGAGGTTAATTTTGTCCTCAATTTTCCGAACCTCACAGAATTTCTGGAAGTGGTTGTATTTGCTATTTTATACTTTTTATACTTTTTTTTTTAAACTTAACGAAGGAAAATCCATTTGTTCGATTTTCACCATTCGAGACGGTTTTCTCGGAGTTTTGTTCGTTCGCGAGAGAAAGGAGAGACCCGGGCGTCGTGTTTTATTCAGTGAGAAAATTTATATAAAAAAATACCCCTGGAGTCGGTTCGCTCCGGTTTCGGAACTAGCGGGCAAAAGAAATGCGGGCGTCGTCACTTTTGTCGGTGTTCGCGTGCGACGATCGGAATAAAATCTCTCTCGCTACAAAGGACGCCGCGACGCTTCCTCACTTTACCATTGTTCGCAACTTTCAGTTTTCGGCTAGTTATGCTTATTTTCCCAGCTACCTGTGTGTGTGTGTGTGTGCACGTGGGAGGAGGGGTGCGGTGTTAAAACGTTTGCGAATTTAATTCAGTCCGCGAAGTTTGCATAATGAAAAAGTTTTCGCTCGGCGTTGTATTATTAAGCGCGGCTTTTGTTATTCCTTGTTTATTAATTACATTTTTTTTTCGATGGAGAAGTTTAAGTTAAATTTAAATTAGTTGTGTTACCGTAAATTATTTAATTAAAAATCCGGCGTACACGAAGTCCAGTGCTCTGAATGTATGTAGGTCAGAGAGGACGAAGTGTATCAATTAATTTGTTTTTTTTTAGAATCGGACAATTTTTTTTTGAGAAGTGTTAATGTTCGGTTAGATTTAAATTGCTTGCGTGACTGTGTTGTTACCATACATTATTTAATAAAAATCCTGTGTATACGAAGTCTAGTGTATGTAGGTCAGACAGGACGAAGTGTATTAATTGTTTTTTTAGAATATTTCAGAGGAACGATTTGGGAATAATTTTCATCAGAAGATTTTTTTTTTGGAGTAGTTGTGTTTACGTAGGGTTAAATTTAAATTAGTTGCGGTGACTGTGTTGCCATAAATTATTTAATAAAAAATCCGGTGTACACGAAGTCTAGTGCATGTAGGTCAGACTGGACGAAGTGTATCAATTTTTTTTACGATATCTCAGAGCAACCATATAAAAAATTATGTACTTCAAATTATTTTTATTATTATTATTTATATCCGCATACATATACTAATATATTTAGGAATAATTTTCACGAGAAAAGTTTTATGAACAATATAGAGATGTCATACAATAGAGGAAATCTCGAGATGACTTTATACAAAAAATTAAAATATATATCCTTCTCAATTATCAAGTTTCTTAATTTCAAATATCTCTTAAACTTATTAATAAAACACCTTTCTTCACAATTTATTTGTATCGCTAGATGTACAAATAAATTGTGAAGATAGGAAAACAACTGTGTTTTATTAGTATTTAAATCTTCACGTAACCACATCGCGCCCCTATTTCTCAATTAAGAAATTTGTAATTTTTTTTCAATCCAACAATGCTTTATTAAAACTTTGGAGCATTGCATAAGTTAAACAAAAAAAACTCCCGCAGCGCATTCTTTCCCCTCGCCGAGGGTGAATAAAACACAAATTGCAGATGTCGTAATCGTAACCCCCCGAACGCACAAAGACCTCCCGCCTGAATGAACATCATCTTAATTATCTATCCTAATTGAAATCTCTGATGTTCAGTATTCCTCTGGTTCATTCCCTTCGTACCCCTCCTCCTCTTCTTCCAGGTTTACAGACGTCGTGGGGGCGTCCAGTTCATCGTCGCTTGCTGGAATTAAAAAAATTACAATTACAAAAAAAACGCAATCACGCGATTAGATTATTAAATTTAATTACGGCAAAGATGTTTGGTGTGCAATTACTGCCACACCTGATGTAAATGCAAATGCGATCGGTGCGCTGGCGCCCTTTTTCGACCCTGCGGCAATTAAATCGCGGCGGACGCGATTAATCCCCGATGTCGCGATAAGGGACGCAATTAAAGGCGCAAATTTTAACGGCCGCTCTCTCGCGTCTTTGCCCTTTTATTTTTAAATCATACGTGAATGGAGATTTTAAAAATTTCTCAAACATTAAAAATTGTTTCCCCATCAAAACACCTACAGGCCGGTTTCGACCTTTCAGGTGTAGTTCGTTGCTGATAACTCAATTTTTTAAATGCGTATAAAGGGTAACATTTTTGTAGGTTATGTATTGGGTGGGCCCTTTCCCAATTAACTAATTTATCAATGATAAAAAAATCATCCATTGTTTCCACCAGTAAAACCCTCGTTCGTGTTCTACTCTTTGTAGGGTGGGATAGGGCCCACCCACCACCCTCCGAATCAACTTCAACTTAAACCACAAACTCTGTTTTTCATAATTTTTAAACTTCCATAAAAGAATTGACAAAAAAATGTTCATTAAAAATCAAAAAATTGACAAAAATTTGCATTTACACAAAAATAGATTTGTAGGTTATGTTATAGTTGATACGAAGGGTTGTGGGTGGGTACTTTCATACCATGCAACCAGTTAAACATTTCTCCAGATTTCCAAAAATTAACCAATTTACCAATGATAGAAAGAGAACAGAAGATTTTCTATGTTTCATCCATTCGTTCCACCTGTCAACCCCTCGTTCGTATTCTAGTATTTGGAGGGTGGGATAGGGACCACCCACCGCCTTAGGAATCAACTTTAATTTAAATCACAAGCTCTGTTTTTTCGTGATTTTTAAACTTCTATCAAAGAATTGCAAAAGAAATTTCAGTTATACAAACATAATATTGTAGGTTATGTTAAAGTTGATAAGGAGGGTGGTGGGTGGGCACTTTCCTGCAATCCAATCATTTAAGGAATTTTAAGAACAATTCCAAGTGTCAATTTCGTTTCCAAAAATCAAAGAATTAACTAAAAATTTCCATTCCAAAAAAATCGTAGGTTATGTTACAGTTGAACATAATGGTGGATAGGGAACACCCACCGCCCTAGGAATCAACTTTAATTTAAATCACAAACTCTGTTTTTTCGTGATTTTTAAACTTTCATCAAAGAATTGCACTGGAAATTTCAGTTATACAAACATAATATTGTAGGTTATGTTAAAGTTGATACGGAGGGTGGTGGGTGGGCACTTTCCTGCAATTCAATCAGTTAAAGAATTTTAAGAACAATTCCAAGTGTAAAGTTCGCTTCCAAAAATCAAAGAATTGACTAAGAATTCTCAGTCGTACGAAAGAAAATTCTTAGGTTATATTACAATTGATACATACTGGTGGGTGGGCACTTTCCTACAATCCAACCAATTAAAAATTACTCCAGATTTCCATGAATTAACTAATTTACCAATGACAAAAAGAGACAAAGAACTGACAAAGAATTTTCATTACACAAAAATAATTTTGTAGGTTATGTTAAAGTTGATACGGAGGGTGGTGGGTGGTCCCTTCCCTACAAACCAATCCGTTAAGTAATTTTAAGAACAACTCCAAGTATCAATTTCGTTTCCAAAAATCAAAGAATTAACTAAAAATTTCCATTCCAAAAAAATCGTAGGTTATGTTACAGTTGAAACATAATGGTGGATAGGGCCCACCCACCGCCCTAGGAATCAACTTTAATTTATACCACAAACTCCGTTTTTTTGTGATTTTTAAACTTCTATCAAAGAATTGCACTGGAAATTTCAGTTATACAAACATCATATTGTAGGTTATGTTAAAGTTGATACGGAGGGTGGTGGGTGGTCACACTTTCCTGCAATCCAATCAGTTAAGGAATTTTAAGAACAATTCCAAGTGTAAAGTTCGCTTCCAAAAATCAAAGAATTGACTAAGAATTCTCAGTCGTACGAAAGAAAATTCTTAAGTTATATTACAATTGATACATAATGGTGGATGGGCACTTTCCTACAATCCAACCAATTAAAAATTACTCCAGATTTCCATGAATTAACTAATTTACCAATGACAAAAAGAGACAAAGAACTGACAAAGAAAAACACAAAAATAATTTTGTAGGTTATGTTAAAGTTAATACGGAGGGTGGTGAGTGGGCCCTTCCCTACAATCCAATCCGTTAATTTTAAGAACAATTCCAAGTGTCAATTTTTCACTAAAAATTTCCATTAATTCGAAGAAAAAAATCGTAGGTTATGTTACAGTTGAAACATACTGGTGGGTGGGCACTTTCCTACAATCCAACCTGTTAAACATTCCTCCAGATTTCCACAAATTAACCAATTCACCGATCATAGAAAAAGAAAAGATTAATTTCTATGTTTCATCCATTGTTTCCACCTGTAAAACCCTCGTTCGTGTTCTACTGATTGGAGGGTGGGATCGGGCCCACCCACCACCCTCCGAATCCACTTCAACTTTAACCACAAACTCTGCTCGTGATTCTTTAACTTCCATCAAGAAATTAATAAAAAAAATTCATTTATTCAAAAATATTTTGAAGGTTTTGATAAAGTTGATACGGAGGGTGGTGGGTAGGCCCTTTCCCACTTCCCTACAATCCAATCAGTTAAGGGATTTTAAGAACAATTCCAAGTGTAAAGTTTTTTTTAGAATTTAGAATTTTTCTAATCGCGAGATGCAAATTTCGCATCCAAAATTTAAGTTTCGAGTGTCACCATCTTGTGTCTAGCTGGGGATTAACAATTGTTTTGTAGTATGTCAAAAACACCTTATTTCTAATTTTGAACGCAATTCCGTAAATTATAATTTTGTCAAATGTTTTAATTGTGAGATGGTAAATTTTGCTTTCTCAAATTTGAAATGTAAGTGCCGACATTTTGTTTATAGCTGTGGAATATCAACTGTCTAATAGTACGATTATTTCTAAGTGAGTTTAGGCACTTTGAAGACGTGATAATTTCTTTCGAATTCTTCAAATCGCAAAATGAAAATTTGGCTTAAGCGCCAATTGAATTGCCGCCATTTTGTTACCGGCTGTAGGAAATAGACAATTTTGTAGTACGTCAAAAAGACATTATTTCTAAGTGAATCTGGAAATTTTGAAGACAATTTTGTAAGTGATAATTTTCTTAGAATTTTTCTAAACACAAGCTGCAAATTTCACTTTCTTCAACTAAAGTTTCGAGTGTCGCCATTTTGTTTCCAACCAGGGAAAATCAAATGTTTTTCTAGTATGTGAAAAATGCATTATTTTTAAGTGAGTTTTGGAATTTTAAAGACAATTCTGCAAGTGATAATTTTTTTAGAATTTTTCTAACCGTGTGATGCAAAATTTGAATTCATTGAATTCAAGTTTTAAGTGTCGCCATTTTGTTTCCAACTTTGACATATCAACTGTTTTCTAGTATGTCAAAAATGCATTATTTCTTAATGAGTTTGGGAATTTTGACTACAATTCTGCAAGTGATAGTTTTTTAGAATTTTTCTAAACACAAGGTGCAAATTTAACTTTCTTCAATTCAAATTTCGAGTGCCGCCATTTTGTTTCCAGCTTGAGAATGCCAATTATTCTCTAGTATGTTAACAATACATCATTTCTAAGTGGGTTTGAAAATTTTGAAGACAATTCTGCAAGTGACATTTTTTTTTAGAATCTTTCTAATCGTGTGATATAAAATTTTGATTCCTTGAATTCAAGTTTCAAGTGCCGCCATTGTGTTTCCAACTTTGACATGTCAACTGTTGTGTAGTATGTCAAAAATGCATTATTTATAAGTGAGTTTTGAAATTTTGAAGACAATTCTGCAAGTGATATTTTTTTTAGAATTTTTCTAAACACATGGTGCAAATTTAACTTTCTTCAATAAAAGTTTCGAGTGCCGCCATTTTGTTTCCAGCTTTAGGATGCCAATTATTCTATAGTATGTTAACAATATATCATTTCTAAGTGGGTTTGGAAATTTTGAAGACAATTCTGCAAATGAATTTTTTTTTTTGAATTTTTCTAATCGCGTATTGTAAAATTTCGATTGGTTGAATTCAAGTTTCAAGTGTCGCCATTTTGTTTCCAACTTTGACATATCACCTGTTTTCTAGTATGTCAAAAATACATTATTTCTAAGTTACTTTGGAACTTGCCATTCTGCAAGTGATATTTTTTTCAGAATTTTTTTAAATCGCGTGATGCAAAATTTCGCTTTCTTCAATTCAAGTTTCAAGTGTCGCCATTTTGTTTACAGCTGGGGGATGTCAATTGTTTTCTGGTATGTCAAAACTACATCATTTCTAAGTAATTTCGAAACTTTTTAAGGCTATTCTGCAAGTGATAATTTTTTTTTTGTTTTTTTATTCGCGTGATGCAAAATTTTCATTTCTTGAATTCAAGTTTCAAGAGTCGCCATTTTGTTTCCAGCTCGAGGATATCAATTGTTTCCCAGTATGTTAAATATACATTATTTCTAAGTGACTTTGGTAATTTTCAAAACAATTCTGCCAGTGATAATTTTCTTAGAATTTTTTTAATAAAAGATGAAAATTTCACTTTTTACAATTCAAGTTTCGAGTGCCGTCATTTTGTTTCCAGCTTGAGGATCTCAATTGTTTTCCAGTATGTTTAAAATACATTATTTCTAAGTGACCTCAGTAATTTTCAAGACAATCCTGCAAGTGATAATTTTCTTAGAATTTTTTTAATAAAAAGATGAAAATTTCACTTTTTACAATTCAAGTTTCGAGTGCCACCATTTTGTTACCAGCTTGAGGTTGTTAATTGTTTTCCAGTATGTTTAAAATACATTATTTCTAAGTGACCTTAGTAATTTTCAAGACAATTCAACCAGTGATAATTTTTTTAGAATTTTTTTAATAAAAAGATGAAAATTTCACTTTTTACAATTCAAATTTTTAGTGCCACCATTTTGTTTCCTGCTTGAGGATGTCAATTGTTTTCCAGTATGATTAAAATACATTATTTCTAAGTGACCTTAGTAAATTTCAAGACAATCCTGCCAGTGATAATTATCTTAGAATTTTTTTAATAAAATGATGAAAATTTCACTTTTTACAATTCAAATTTCGAGTGCCACCATTTTGTTTCCAGCTCGAGGATATCAATTGTTTCCCAGTATGTTAAAAATACGATATTTCTGAGTAACTTTGGTAATTTTCAAGACAATTCTGCCAGTGATAATTTTCTTAGAATTTTTCTAATCGCAAGATTACAATTTCTTCAGTTTAACCTTCGAGTATCATCAATGTACTTCCAAAATTATATGAAATAGCAACAGTATAGGGTCATAATTTTGCTTCCTAAATAATTAACAACAGTGGCGTAGCGTATAGGGGGTGCTCTTATATTTTTTTAAACTTTCTTCTGTTACATCAAATCAATAAAATAAATAATGTAACAAAATTTACTAGTACTCACATTCTTCCTCCATAATATTTTTACGAATCCCGTAGGCGCCCTCCTTGGCCGCCTCGCGTTCCTCGAAACTCACCAGCATCTTGTTAATTCTCATCAAGTCGGGCAAAAGGACCAGCACGGCGACCCTTCAAAGGAAAGACAAAAAAAATAGAAAGGGGTGAAAAGGATGAATTAAAGGCGTCGCCGCTCGATCAGCGGCGGCGTTCGTGCTTCGCGCAAAGTGCGTCCTAATAAGGGCGCCGGGTTTGATTAACTAACACTGACGGAACACTTTATCTCACTGTCAGAAGCTTCACTTAAAACGAAGTCAAATAACAGACAATAAAGAAAAAAGAATATTAAGTCATCTAAAATAAAGAAAATATTGGTTTGGGCGTTTTATACTATTTAACACGTTCAATGCGTATTCGAATGGATAATTGACACTGGAGCTGTGTTAAAACGTCGAAAGTTGTTCCATTTAAAATTACCTGAAAATGGTACATGGTACCATCACCTTTATAAATGTAATAATTATTTGTTTTTCCATTATTTCAGTTTACTTATAACATCGAACGTTGCGAGATGATCGGCTATGGAATTCGCGTTCTTTTCGTGCCCCACGTTGGGCGCCATATTTTTCAACCAACCACAAATGGCTCGGACCAGCAAAGAGACAAACATGTAAGTAGTACTTATTTTATACATATTTGTTATGTTTTAAATGTTTCCTGTGCTTGTAGTTTGAAATTTAAGCAAATTAATGTTTCTGTAACTATTTCAATCGTGATTTAGTGTCTCATCCAAGATTATAGCTTGGATGTATTAAGATTAGTGCGTGTTGATTTCGTGCGGTCTAGTGTTAAAGTTTCCTCCGCCCCCTGTATTTTGCTTCCGGCGTCCCTTACACCCTGGGAAGGAACAATAATACCCGCTGATGCGTCCGTGATGCGGCTTAATTAATTACCACCGCCACCGGCGGGGGGTCGGTAATCAGCTAAATGGACCGGAGAACACGGATCGCACGTTCCCAAAACGGGGGAGGTCGTGTCCTCTTGAATGCAAGGGGGGGAGAGAGACGGGGGGCGGGTAATTTATGAAGAACATGTTGGGATATATTCAAAATCGCGCCGCCGCTGGATGAGGGTATCTCTTGGAAGCGGTCCAGGTCCTTAAATTTCAGGGCGGCGCGTTACAAGATGTTTGCGATATAAAATCACAAAAATGGCTTTGTCATCTGTGAAAAATAGATTTTCACACGGATATTCTGTGTGTGTGTGTGTGTGTGGGGAGAGCAGAGTGTGTTTGCGTAAGGAAATGACTTTTTTTTTGTTAAGGTTTTACAAATCATATCGCGATTCGGCTCAGTGGAAAATTTATAACTTGTTGTTGCGAAATTAAAAATTTAAAAAAAATTGAAATCGTTGCCTAATTGTTTTGTTAATGTCATCAGTTACTTTTACATCTGTTTACTAATCAAAACAATTTACTGCTTTCAAAAATTCCGACTAAGACAAAAGATATTAATTTTTCAAATTGCGTCCGCGGTAAGGTTAAATTTTAGGCGAAATTAAGAATTGAAAAAAAATTGAAATCGTTGCGTAATTGTTTGGTTAATGTCAACAGTTACTTTAACATCTGTTTACTAATCAAAACAATTTACTGCTTTCAAAAATTCCGACTAAGACAAAAGATATTAATTTTTCAAATTGCGTCCGCGGTAAGGTTAAATTTTAGGCGAAATTAAAAATTGAAAAAAAAATTGAAACCGTTGCGCAATTGTTTTGTTAATGTCAACAGTTACTTTAACATCTGTTTACTAATCAAAACAATTTACTGCTTTCAAAAATTCCGACTAAGACAAAAGATATTAATTTTTCAAATTGCGCCCGCGGTAAGGTTAAATTTTCGGCGAAATTAAAAATTAAAAAAAAATTGAAACCGTTGCGCAATTGTTTTGTTAATGTCAACAGTTACTTTAACATCTGTTTACTAATCAAAACAATTTACTGCTTTCAAAAATTCCGACTAAGACAAAAGATATTAATTTTTCAAATTGCGTCCGCGGTAAGGTTAAATTTTAGGCGAAATTAAAAATTGAAAAAAAAATTGAAACCGTTGCGCAATTGTTTTGTTAATGTCAACAGTTACTTTAACATCTGTTTACTAATCAAAACAATTTACTGCTTTCAAAAATTCCGACTAAGACAAAAGATATTAATTTTTCAAATTGCGTCCGCGGTAAGGTTAAATTTTCGGCGAAATTAAAAATTTAAAAAAAATTGAAACCGTTGCGCAATTGTTTTGTTAATGTCAACAGTTACTTTAACATCTGTTTACTAATCAAAACAATTTACTGCTTTCAAAAATTCCGACTAAGACAAAAGATATTAATTTTTCAAATTGCGTCCGCGGTAAGGTTAAATTTTAGGCGAAATTAAAAATTGAAAAAAAAATTGAAACCGTTGCGCAATTGTTTTGTTAATGTCAACAGTTACTTTAACATCTGTTTACTAATCAAAACAATTTACTGCTTTCAAAAATTCCGACTAAGACAAAAGATATTAATTTTTCAAATTGCGCCCGCGGTAAGGTTAAATTTTCGGCGAAATTAAAAATTAAAAAAAAATGGAAACCGTTGCGCAATTGTTTTATTAATGTCAACAGTTACTTTAACATCTGTTTACTAATCAAAACAATTTACTGCTTTCAAAAATTCCGACTAAGACAAAAGATATTAATTTTTCAAATTGCGTCCGCGGTAAGGTTAAATTTTAGGCGAAATTAAAAATTGAAAAAAAAATTGAAACCGTTGCGCAATTGTTTTGTTAATGTCAACAGTTACTTTAACATCTGTTTACTAATCAAAACAATTTACTGCTTTCAAAAATTCCGACTAAGACAAAAGATATTAATTTTTCAAATTGCGTCCGCGGTAAGGTTAAATTTTCGGCGAAATTAAAAATTAAAAAAAAATTGAAACCGTTGCGCAATTGTTTTGTTAATGTCAACAGTTACTTTAACATCTGTTTACTAATCAAAACAATTTACTGCTTTCAAAAATTCCGACTAAGACAAAAGATATTAATTTTTCAAATTGCGCCCGCGGTAAGGTTAAATTTTCGGCGAAATTAAAAATTAAAAAAAAATGGAAACCGTTGCGCAATTGTTTTATTAATGTCAACAGTTACTTTAACATCTGTTTACTAATCAAAACAATTTACTGCTTTCAAAAATTCCGACTAAGACAAAAGATATTAATTTTTCAAATTGCGTCCGCGGTAAGGTTAAATTTTAGGCGAAATTAAAAATTGAAAAAAAAATTGAAACCGTTGCGTAATTGTTTTGTTAATGTCATCAGTTACTTTTACATCCGTTTACTAATCAAAACAATTTACTGCTTTCAAAAATTCCGACTAAGACAAAAGATATTAATTTTTCAAATTGCACCCGCAGTAATGTTAAATTTTAGGCGAAATTAAAAATTTAAAAAAAATTGAAATCGCTGCGTAATTGTTTTGTTAATGTCATCAGTTACTTTTACAACTATTTACTAATCAAAACAATTTACTGCTTTCAAAAATTCCGACTAAGACAAAAGATATTAATTTTTCAAATTGCGCCCGCGGTAAGGTTAAATTTTCGGCGAAATTAAAAATTAAAAAAAAATGGAAACCGTTGCGCAATTGTTTTATTAATGTCAACAGTTACTTTAACATCTGTTTACTAATCAAAACAATTTACTGCTTTCAAAAATTCCGACTAAGACAAAAGATATTAATTTTTCAAATTGCGTCCGCGGTAAGGTTAAATTTTAGGCGAAATTAAAAATTGAAGAAAAAATTGAAACCGTTGCGCAATTGTTTTGTTAATGTCAACAGTTACTTTAACATCTGTTTACTAATCAAAACAATTTACTGCTTTCAAAAATTCCGACTAAGACAAAAGATATTAATTTTTCAAATTGCGTCCGCGGTAAGGTTAAATTTTAGGCGAAATTAAAAATTGAAAAAAAAATTGAAACCGTTGCGTAATTGTTTTGATAATGTCATCAGTTACTTTTACATCCGTTTACTAATCAAAACAATTTACTGCTTTCAAAAATTCCGACTAAGACAAAAGATATTAATTTTTCAAATTGCACCCGCAGTAATGTTAAATTTTAGGCGAAATTAAAAATTAAAAAAAAATTGAAATCGTTGCGTAATTGTTTTGTTAATGTCATCAGTTACTTTTACAACTATTTACTAATCAAAACAATTTACTGCTTTCAAAAATTCCGACTAAGACAAAAGATATTAATTTTTCAAATTGCGCCCGCGGTAAGGTTAAATTTTCGGCGAAATTAAAAATTAAAAAAAAATGGAAACCGTTGCGCAATTGTTTTATTAATGTCAACAGTTACTTTAACATCTGTTTACTAATCAAAACAATTTACTGCTTTCAAAAATTCCGACTAAGACAAAAGATATTAATTTTTCAAATTGCGTCCGCGGTAAGGTTAAATTTTAGGCGAAATTAAAAATTGAAAAAAAAATTGAAACCGTTGCGCAATTGTTTTGTTAATGTCAACAGTTACTTTAACATCTGTTTACTAATCAAAACAATTTACTGCTTTCAAAAATTCCGACTAAGACAAAAGATATTAATTTTTCAAATTGCGTCCGCGGTAAGGTTAAATTTTCGGCGAAATTAAAAATTTAAAAAAAATTGAAACCGTTGCGCAATTGTTTTGTTAATGTCAACAGTTACTTTAACATCTGTTTACTAATCAAAACAATTTACTGCTTTCAAAAATTCCGACTAAGACAAAAGATATTAATTTTTCAAATTGCGTCCGCGGTAAGGTTAAATTTTAGGCGAAATTAAAAATTGAAAAAAAAATTGAAACCGTTGCGCAATTGTTTTGTTAATGTCAACAGTTACTTTAACATCTGTTTACTAATCAAAACAATTTACTGCTTTCAAAAATTCCGACTAAGACAAAAGATATTAATTTTTCAAATTGCACCCGCAGTAATGTTAAATTTTAGGCGAAATTAAAAATTTAAAAAAAATTGAAATCGCTGCGTAATTGTTTTGTTAATGTCATCAGTTACTTTTACAACTATTTACTAATCAAAACAATTTACTGCTTTCAAAAATTCCGACTAAGACAAAAGATATTAATTTTTCAAATTGCGCCCGCGGTAAGGTTAAATTTTCGGCGAAATTAAAAATTAAAAAAAAATGGAAACCGTTGCGCAATTGTTTTATTAATGTCAACAGTTACTTTAACATCTGTTTACTAATCAAAACAATTTACTGCTTTCAAAAATTCCGACTAAGACAAAAGATATTAATTTTTCAAATTGCGTCCGCGGTAAGGTTAAATTTTAGGCGAAATTAAAAATTGAAGAAAAAATTGAAACCGTTGCGCAATTGTTTTGTTAATGTCAACAGTTACTTTAACATCTGTTTACTAATCAAAACAATTTACTGCTTTCAAAAATTCCGACTAAGACAAAAGATATTAATTTTTCAAATTGCGTCCGCGGTAAGGTTAAATTTTAGGCGAAATTAAAAATTGAAAAAAAAATTGAAACCGTTGCGTAATTGTTTTGATAATGTCATCAGTTACTTTTACATCCGTTTACTAATCAAAACAATTTACTGCTTTCAAAAATTCCGACTAAGACAAAAGATATTAATTTTTCAAATTGCGCCCGCGGTAAGGTTAAATTTTCGGCGAAATTAAAAATTTAAAAAAAATGGAAACCGTTGCGCAATTGTTTTATTAATGTCAACAGTTACTTTAACATCTGTTTACTAATCAAAACAATTTACTGCTTTCAAAAATTCCGACTAAGACAAAAGATATTAATTTTTCAAATTGCGTCCGCGGTAAGGTTAAATTTTCGGCGAAATTAAAAATTAAAAAAAAATTGAAATCGTTGCGTAATTGTTTTGTTAATGTCATCAGTTACTTTTACATCAATTTACTAATCAAAACAATTTACTGCTTTCAAAAATTCCGACTAAGACAAAAGATATTAATTTTTCAAATTGCGTCCGCGGTAAGGTTAAATTTTCGGCGAAATTAAAAATTAAAAAAAAATTGAAACCGTTGCGCAATTGTTTTGTTAATGTCAACAGTTACTTTAACATCTGTTTACTAATCAAAACAATTTACTGCTTTCAAAAATTCCGACTAAGACAAAAGATATTAATTTTTCAAATTGCGCCCGCGGTAAAGGTCAAATTTTCGGCGAAATTAAAAATTAAAAAAAAATTGAAATCGTTGCGTAATTGTTTTCCAAATGGTACCAGATACTTTTACATCTGTTTACTAATCGAAACAATTGACTGCTTTCAAAAATTCCGACTGAGACAAAAGATATTAATTTTTCAAATTGCGCCCGCGGTAAAGGTCAAATTTTAGGCGAAATTAAAAATTAAAAAAAAAATTAAATCGTTGCGTAATTGTTTTCCAAATGGTACAAGATACTTTTACATCTGTTTACTAATCGAAACAATTTACCGCTTTCAAAAATTCCGACTAAGACAAAAGATATTAATTTTTCAAATTGCGCCCGCGGTATGGTCAAATTTTAGGCGAAATTAAAAATTAAAAAAAAATGAAATCGTTGCGTTATTGTTTTCCAAATGGTAACAGATACTTCTACAACTATTGTCTAGGCGAAAAAGTTTACTTTTTTCAAAAATTGTGACCGAGACTAAAGTTATGAATTTTCAAAATTGTCTTTGCGGGAAGGTTATAATTTTATCCGGAATGAATAAAATTAGTAAAAAATTGAAATCGTTGCGTTATTGTTTTTTAAATGGTTACCAGTACTTCTACAACTATTGCCTAGGCGAAAAAGTTTACTTTTTTCAAAAATTGTGATCGAGATTAAAGTTATGAATTTTCAAAATTGTCTTTGCGGGAAGGTTATAATTTTATCCGGAATGAATAAAATTCGTAAAAAATTGAAATCGTTGCGTAATTGTTTTCCGAATGTTAACAGATACTTCTGCAACTATTAGCTAGACAAAAAAATTTACTTTTTTCAAAAATTTTGACTTTGACAAAAGTTATGAATTTTTTAAATTGTTACTGCAGTAATGTTAAAATTTTATTTTTTTAAGCGTTAAATTCTATCTAAGCAATAGCCAGTTATTGAAACAAAAGTATACTGACTTTAATCATAACAGAAAAGGAAACATCTCAAGCGTCATAATATTAATGATTGCAAAAAAAAATTACAATCAAATTTAATTTAATTTCTTTTTTTTTCGTTCGGCGCCTGCTACTTAATTAATAAATCAACACGAAACACGAAAAAGCAACGTAACTAATTAACACCACCGCCCCCCACACCCCCCCCCCGAGTGTAAATTAAAACCAATTAAAACATCAATTAATTTTCCGCATAATTAATACCCCTCTCGGCGCGTCTTCTTAACGAGCCAGAGCCGAAGGGGGCGGAGGAGGAAGGGAGAAAAAGTTGCGAAATTAATAATTTTCTTTGCCTCCTCTCGCATCAGGCCCAAAACTCTGTTTGCCTCAACATTTCTGAATACACACAGACGACCGCCGCCAACGCAATTTTTCACCCCCCGGAGGGAGAGAGGCCTGCTTTAAATATTAAAGCCGCAATTAGGGAAATAAGATTTAAAAAAAAAAAAAAAAACGTAAAGATAGAAAGTCGTAGTTGATGGTATAAAATAATACATCGATCGCGAGATTCTTCAGAAGTGTAAATTCGCGTGTGTGGTGTGTGTGTGCTGTGTTTGTGTGACTGTGTGTCATGTGTGTGTTTTTGTGTCTTGTGTGTGTGTGTGTGGCTGAGTGTCATGTGTGTGTCTGTGTGTCGTATGTGTGGCTGTGTGTCATGTGTGTCGTGTGTGTGTGGCTGAGTGTCATGTGTGTGGCTGTGTATCGTGTGTATGAAGCTGTGTGTCGTGTGTGTCGTGTACGTGTATGGCTGTGTGTCATGTGTGTGTCGTGTGCGTGCGTGGCTTTGTGTCGTGTGTGTGCCTGTGTGTCGTGTGTGTGTGTGTCGTGTGTGTGTGTGGCTGTGTGTCATGTGTGTGTCATGTGCGTGTGTGACTGTGTGTCATGTGTGTGTCTGTGTGTCGTGTGTGTGTGTGGCTGAGTGTGATATGTCTGTGTGTCGTGTGTCTGTGTGTCGTGTGCGTGTGTCTGTGTGTCGTGTGCGTGTGTCTGTGTGTCATGCGTGTGTCTGTGCGTCATGTGTATGTGGCTGTATTTGTATTTTTGTGTACAGACAGCCGCAGTCTGTATGTTTCTGTCTATGTTTCTGTGTGTGTCTGTGTCCGTGTGTCTCTGAGTGCCTCTGTGTGTGTGTGTCTCTGTGTGTGTCTGTGTCCTCTCTCTCTGTGTGTGTGTGTGTTACTTTAGAGGGTCACTCCATCGCGTTCAATTAAAATTACGAAAATTCGCCAGAATAACATGTTCGTCGGGAACGTTGTTTTATTGAGTTGACCGCACCACCCTCCTCCTCCGCGCCGCTCATAATTGTTTAATCACCCGATTAATTAATTAAACAATGGCCACCGATTCGGGGCATCAAATATGCCGACGAGGACGATCCCTGCGGCCGAGTGCTGCGGACGTAAAATAATTAATTCAAATTCCATTAACCTGGAGAATATCAACATCGGCCGCCCCAACAGATATTCCGTTCCCGCTCGGAGAAAGAGGAAACGGAAACCACCTGTTTCCCGCGCACCGAGTTCTCAAGGTGGCGTATGAATTAATTCCGACGGTTTCTGTTTCGCTACGTGCGTCCCCCGTCCCCCCTTCGGTTGCCCGTGATTTATCACCGGACCACCCCCGGCCCCCGCCGATAACAGATGGCCGGAATAATTTTTTGCAAAGGACGTGTGACGTTTGCTTTGTTCATTTCTTATTTTCCTACATAATTTAATACCGTAAGAACTTATTGAATTATTGATGATTTCCTAACAGATTCTATAATTCTACATTAAATGAGACGATAATTTAAGAAATTATATTTTAAATTGTAGCCAGTTTAAGTAACAGTTATTAAATAACGGTTTAAAAAAACTGTTATTTTTCAATAGCGGAAAATAAGAACAAGTTTTTCTACAATGGGATTGTTTTAACAAGTGTTGAAATTAATGTAAGAAATTATATTTACACTATCAGTTATTTTTAGTAACGTAAAGTTTTTTCTAAATTTTTTGCAATGAGAATATTATTATGTAAAAAAATATATTTTAAATTGTAGCCAGATTAAACAACAGTTATTAAATAAGGGTTCAAAAAACAGTTGGTTTTAGTAACGTTAAGTTTTCTCTAATTTTTTTGCAATGAGAATATTATTATGTAAAAAAATATATTTTAAATTGTAGCCAGTTTAAACAACAGTTATTAAATAAGGGTTCAAAAAACAGTTGGTTTTAGTAACGTTAAGTTTTCTCTAATTTTTTTGCAATGAGAATATTATTATGTAAAAAAATATATTTTAAATTGTAGCCAGTTTAAACAACAGTTATTAAATAAGGGTTCAAAAAACAGTTGGTTTTAGTAACGTTAAGTTTTCTCTAATTTTTTTGCAATGAGAATATTATTATGTAAAAAAATATATTTTAAATTGTAGCCAGATTAAACAACAGTTATTAAATAAGGGTTCAAAAAACAGTTGGTTTTAGTAACGTTAAGTTTTCTCTAATTTTTTTGCAATGAGCATATTATTATGTAAAAAAATATATTTTAAATTGTAGCCAGTTTAAACAACAGTTATTAAATAAGGGTTCAAAAAACAGTTGGTTTTAGTAACGTAAAGATTTCTCTAATTTTTTTGCAATGAGAATATTATTATGTAAAAAAATATATTTTAAATTGTAGCCAGATTAAACAACAGTTATTAAATAAGGGTTCAAAAAACAGTTGGTTTTAGTAACGTTAAGTTTTCTCTAATTTTTTTGCAATGAGAATATTATTATGTAAAAAAATATATTTTAAATTGTAGCCAGTTTAAACAACAGTTATTAAATAAGGGTTCAAAAAACAGTTGGTTTTAGTAACGTAAAGATTTCTCTAATTTTTTTGCAATGAGAATATTATTATGTAAAAAAATATATTTTAAATTGTAGCCAGATTAAACAACAGTTATTAAATAAGGGTTCAAAAAACAGTTGGTTTTAGTAACGTTAAGTTTTCTCTAATTTTTTTGCAATGAGAATATTATTATGTAAAAAAATATATTTTAAATTGTAGCCAGTTTAAACAACAGTTATTAAATAACGGTTCAAAAAACAGTTATTTTTAGTAACGTAAAGTTTTCTCTAATTTTTTTGCAATGAGAATATTATTATGTAAAAAAATATATTTTAAATTGTAGCCAGTTTAAACAACAGTTATTAAATAACGGTTAAAAAGACAGTTGTTTTTAGTAACGTTAAGTTTTCTCTAATTTTTTTGCAATGAGAATACTATTATGTAAAAAAATATATTTTAAATTGTAGCCAGTTTAAACAACAGTTATTAAATAACGGTTCAAAAAACAGTTATTTTTAGTAACTTAAAGTTTTCTCTAATTTTTTGCAATGAGAATATTATTATGTAAAAAAATATATTTTAAATTGTAGCCAGTTTAAACAACAATTATTAAATAACGTTTTAAAAAACAGTTATTTTTAGTAACGTAAAGTTTTCTCTCAATGTTTTGCAATGAGATTATTATTATGTGTCGAATTAATAATGTAAAAAATTATATTTTTAATTGTAGTCAGTTATTAAATAACGATTAAAAATACAGTTATTTTTTAGTAACGAACGCGGAGAACCACCGAGTTTTTATCTCAATACATTCACTGCAATGTGATTATTTGAGCATTTCGCGCAGATGATTAAAGTCCCTCGAGTTTTGCACATGTGGCGATGATTTTTTTTTTGCTTTACAACATGAATAATTTAATGAAAACTAACGAATTATTCACGTGCTCCGGCGAGTTTCCGGTATGTTTGCTCGTGGAGAAATTAGCGCGCAACTGCGAAACTTTAAATGGGGTACGTGACTAGAAAATAAGTTGTAATTATATGCGGAGGTAGTCGTCCTTCCCCCCGCCACTGCACACACACTAAAAAGTGGATGGTAATTAGTCCTTTGCGACGTTTCGTAGTTGTTGACTTTTTAAATTAACTCAACCGAGTTAGCTCTAAGATAAGTTCAGCAATTTTCAGCCCTAAGATAATTTAAATTTAACTCTTTCTTTCCCGCAGATGCCGTATGGCATCATATCTTTTATCAGGTGCCCGTAATCTGTTTTTTGATCTTTTTTTCTGGAAAAAACAGTGAAACATTTTTTATTTATTTTTCTTGGGTTAGAATATTTTTATTTATTTATTTTATTTAAACGATTTATTGACCATACTTTAAATTTGAATATTACAAAAAAATTAGGATATGGAATCCTAATTGACTAAATACTTGATTGGCTGTAGACAAGTTTCTTATGCCAGGCTCAAAAGGCAAAAAAAAATTGGGTCAAATGGACTAAAACAGTTTCGTTATTTGACTTGTTACTGTCAACTATCGAAGCTTCTCTTCTAGAATTGGTATTAAATCAAGAATTTCACAAAAAAAAAAATTATTTCCAAAAATTAATGTTGCAGGCTGAATAGTCATTTTTTTCTCTTTATTAGATTTATTCAATGAATTTGCAATGAGTGAGGTTGTCTCCGCAAGTTAATTCCAAAAATTTATTTGGGAAAGAGAAGGTTAAAACTACGCGCACACTTGTCGGAATCGGACGGACGGCACGCATCGGATAAAATTGCTTAACACAGTTGTAAACGAGTCAACGCACATTTATCCATTCCATGCCGTTGACTCGTTTACAACTGTGTTAAGCAATCCGTCTGATTCCGACAAGTATGCGCGTAGCTTTAAAAGGATTAATCGAATTATTCAGCTACACACGAACCAAATTAAATGTTAATAATCACCATCCGCAATAATAAATTCTCGATTCCTGGTTTGACGATAAATTCTCTCCTACCTTTTGGGGTCGACGGCGTCCATCCCCTCGCCTTCGAGCTCCTCCTCTTCGGGCTCCAACTGATCTTCGCCGGGCTTCTCCCCCGTGTCCCCTAAAACAGGTACGTGGGAGTAGTGCGACCATTAATAATTCCAAACTCACCCGCACATCAAAACAAATATATATATTTACGAGGCAGTATATCATGTTTTTTTTTCTCATTATTGCTCTCAATACATTGGTAATAAAATATTTTCGGATGGAATAAAGAATTTATACGAAGTCTGGCAATCTATATAACGAAAACGCGGATACACACGACAAATATACAGAAGGTTCTGCGACAAATTGATAGAGTGAATTCGACAAGATTAAGAGAAGGTGGTTTAATATTCGGTTTGCGTGGTCGATGCTAGTCACTGTCACTGTCACTGTCACTGTCACTGTCACTGTCACTGTCACTGTCACTGTCACTGTCACTGTCACTGTCACTGTCACTGTCACTGTCACTGTCACTGTCACTGTCACTGTCACTGTCACTGTCACTGTCACTGTCACTGTCACTGTCACTGTCACTGTCACTGTCACTGTCACTGTCACTGTCACTGTCACTGTCACTGTCACTGTCACTGTCACTGTCACTGTCACTGTCACTGTCACTGTCACTGTCACTGTCACTGTCACTGTCACTGTCACTGTCACTGTCACTGTCACTGTCACTGTCACTGTCACTGTCACTGTCACTGTCACTGTCACTGTCACTGTCACTGTCACTGTCACTGTCACTGTCACTGTCACTGTCACTGTCACTGTCACTGTCACTGTCACTGTCACTGTCACTGTCACTGTCACTGTCACTGTCACTGTCACTGTCACTGTCACTGTCACTGTCACTGTCACTGTCACTGTCACTGTCACTGTCACTGTCACTGTCACTGTCACTGTCACTGTCACTGTCACTGTCACTGTCACTGTCACTGTCACTGTCACTGTCACTGTCACTGTCACTGTCACTGTCACTGTCACTGTCACTGTCACTGTCACTGTCACTGTCACTGTCACTGTCACTGTCACTGTCACTGTCACTGTCACTGTCACTGTCACTGTCACTGTCACTGTCACTGTCACTGTCACTGTCACTGTCACTGTCACTGTCACTGTCACTGTCACTGTCACTGTCACTGTCACTGTCACTGTCACTGTCACTGTCACTGTCACTGTCACTGTCACTGTCACTGTCACTGTCACTGTCACTGTCACTGTCACTGTCACTGTCACTGTCACTGTCACTGTCACTGTCACTGTCACTGTCACTGTCACTGTCACTGTCACTGTCACTGTCACTGTCACTGTCACTGTCACTGTCACTGTCACTGTCACTGTCACTGTCACTGTCACTGTCACTGTCACTGTTATTGTTATTGTTATTGTGACTATGACTGACTATGATTTTGACTGTGATTGTGATTGTAACTATGACTGTCGCTGTACTTTTCGCAATGTAAACTTTACTGCAATGCCCATTGAAGGCATTACATATCTAGCAAAATCTTTCACTGTGAATTTGACTGTAATTGTGACTGTGACTATAAATTTGACTGTGGCTATGACTTTGATTGTGATTGTAACTATGACTGTCACTGTACTATTATTTTGTGCACATATAACTTTGCTTTTTCAACCGTTTTTTTTTCTTGTCTTTTAATTTAATATACTGTACAGTTAATTTTAAGTTTCCCTGTTATTGGATATATGTATGTCTGTTGGGAAATAAACTTATTATTATTATTATTATTATTACTATTATTATTATTATTATTATTACTATTATTATTATTATTACTATTATTATTATTATTAATAATTATTATTACTTTTCGCTACTAACTTACTAAACTTTACTGCAATGTCTATTAAAGGCATTACATATCTGGCAATATCTGTGACAATGAATTTGACTGTAATTGTGATTGTGACTGAATTTGACTGTGTGATTGTAACTGTGACTATCGCTGTACTTTTCGTTACTAACTTACCAAACTTTACTGCAATGTCCATTAAAGGCATTACATATCTAGTAAAATCTGTGACTGTAACTTTGACTGTGAATTTGACTGTGATTGCGACTGTGAATCTGACTGTAATTGTGACTGTGACTGTACTTTTCGCACTGGTATCCAAATATAACTGTTTACTTACTAAACTTTACTTCAATGTCCATTAAAGTTTGACTGTGAATTTAACTGTGATTGCGACTGTGAATTTGACTGTAATTATGACTGTGACCATGATTGTGACTGTGTCTGTCGCCGTACTTTTCGCTACTAACTCACTAAACTTTACTGCAATGTCCATTAAAGGCATTACATATCTAGTAAAATCCTGTGACTGTGACTTTGACTGTGAATTTGACTGTGAATTTGACTGTGATTGTGACTGTGAATATGACTATGATTGTGACTGTGACTGTACTTTTCGCGCTGGTATCCAAATATAACTGCTTACTTAATAAACTTTACTCCAATGTCCATTAAAGTTTGACTGTGAATTTAACTGTGATTGCGACTGTGAATTTGACTGTAATTGTGACTGTGACTATGATTGTGACTGTGTCTGTCGCTATACTTTTCGCTACTAACTTACTAAACTTTACTGCAATGTAAAGGCATTACATATCTGGCAATATCTGTGACTGCGAATTTGACTATAGTTGTGGCTGTGGCTGTAACTATAACTGCAGTTTTCGCTCTGGTATTCAAATATAACTGCTAACTTACTCAACTTTACTGCAATGTGCAATAAAGGCATTACAAATCTGGTAAAATCTGTAACTGTGACTTTGACTGTGAATTTGACTGCAATTGTAACTGTGACTTTGACTGTGACTGTGATGCTTTTCGCTACTAACTTACTTAACTTTACTGCAATGTCCATTAAAAGCATTACTTTAATTTTATTTATCTGTTTTCGCTACTAATATTTTACCACACTGTGGCCATTACCACGAAATGTTTGATTTTTAATTTTTTAAATTTTTAATTTTTCTTTTTTCATTTTTTTTGCTACAATTATTTTACCACACTGTGGCCGTTACCACAAAACGTATGTTTGATTTTTAATTTGTTTAATTTTATTTATCTGTTTTCGCTACCATTATTTTACCACACTGTGGCCATTACCACAAAATGTTTGTTTGATTTTTTATTTTTTTTTTATTTTCATTTTTTTTGTTCATTCTTTTTGCTACAATTATTTTATCACACTGTGGCCACAATCATAAAATGTATGCTTGATTTTCAATTTATTTTTAAATTCTTTTTTAAATTTGATTTCGTTACAATTGTTTTGCCAAACTTCAGGCGAAAAAAATTCCTCGCCTTGAAAATCAAATTTACGTTGTTATTTAACGCGTTAGCCATCACAATGTCGAAAGAAAAATGTCCCACTGGGCCAAATCGCTTCTTCAGCTAATATTACTCGTAATTGTGAAATAAAATCGGGCATTACGCGGAAATGGTGTTTCTTATTATTATTTTATTGCATATTTTTTTTTATGAGACACGCCTTGCATGTCCTATACGCACGGAAATCTGAGACACGCCATACGTGTCTCACGGCGATTAACGTGTTAAAAATAGATAATAAATGTTTAATTATGATATATTTTTTTTACGTTGCAAAATTTAAAGATCCATCAGTGTTTGGATAAAGTGGGCGAATTTCCGGGAGAACGACCATTAGGGACCGTTTTGCGAGATCGGCGGCGGATCGATCCTCCGCCGCCGCCCGTGGAAATGAAGACGAATTGTATGTGCACATCGTGCCCTCATGGGATGCGATGAATATTCATCCCTCTTACGGCCCCTCCGCAAAATGTTTCGTTAAAAGGGCGCCGTGCCGGGTGGAAGACCTTTCGGTAGTAGCACATTGCAAATTATAACAATGTTACGGCATAAATCCCCGTCGAACCTGGATATTAAGATTGAACACTTCGCTGAAAATTCATCAGGAACAAACTAGGCTTCTCGACGTCGAAGGGTTTTCGTAATAAAGGATGGCAATAATTACGTACGAGATAAATAGTGTAAAGGTATATTTTTGTTATTTCAATTTTGTAGTCTCTTCAAGATTCATAAAGGCTTATAGCTTAAGTTGTTTTTTTTAATGTTGTAGTCATTTCAAGATTGTTGAATTGAATCGAATTTATCATTTTAATATTATTCTAATGTTTATCCAATAGATTTTGTGATTTTACTCTTAAATTTATATTCCATTTTATAGCTCGAGTATTTTTTTTTCATTCTTCATTATTTTATTAATTTATTCTAATAAATTTTGTTCTTAATATGGACCAATAAATTATTATATTACAAAAAATACTTAATTCATGTAAAGGAGATAAATTTATAAATCAAGATATTGTTATAGTTTTCCTTTTTTTGCCTTTCTTTTGACTTAGGCTTAAGCCATTCAGTCACGACATGTTTTTTTTATCCTTAATGAGAGCAACATTAAGAATTTTTTAGAGTTATTGATAAATAAGAACAGTAACTATTTTTAGGTTTTTGAAGTGTTCCTTCTTCAGACACTAATTTTATGTTATGATGGCGCACCTAACCAATTTGGTAAAGAACATTTTTATACTGCTTTGAGAATGTTTTGAGAAAACACAAATATCGCCACGACTTTGAAATATGCACAATTGCTCTCTCTATCTCCGTACGAACATAATTTAAATTCAGCACTAGCCTCTGGCAACTCTGAATATTTTCCCCATGAATGAAATTACGCAACGCTCTCTCCGCGACCGCCAGAAAAATTAATTAAAATCCGGAGAAAAAAAAACACACACAAAAGTCCTCCGCCGGCGATTATAACAATTTCCCCGCTCGTCTCAAAATAATTAAATTTCACGCTTTACCTCTATTTTGCTTCACGAGAATCCCCGGGACCTGAGGAGTGTGTGTGTGTAGTGTAGTGTATCGCGTGCTCTCGAAGTTGAAGTGCGAAAAGCCGGGTTTAGTTTTGGGGAATTTAGTGCGGGGAAAATTGGCCCCGAAACTCGATACTGCCGCGATTGAATGTGAGAGGATGGGGGGTGTAAATATTTAGCAGGTGACACTTGTTGAGCCGAACCGACCAAAGTTCAAAACGGCGGAAGCGGAACGCACGCGATCAAAACGGCCTTCATTAGTTTGAGTGCACTTGAAACTCCGCCGTCAAAGAATTAATCACGGACAAGACTTTACCACGCTGCTGGGGTGATGATTTAACTGTATGATGAGGCTGTGTAAATCCATATTGATTTAATGAATAGAAAGAATGATATTGTTTTAATGAAGTGGACATTTCCTACGTGGCAAGCTGAATTAAAAAAATTGGATCCAGTTTGATACGAAGATGGTTCAAACATTATTCATCATCATTTCAATATGAATTAAAAAATGTTCTATAATCTCGTGAAAGAGAGAGGTGGAGAGAAAAAGTAAGGGGGAAGAGAGGGGGAGACTTCGTGTTTTTACTATAATCAAAATTACTTGAAGAGTAGAGTAAAATGGTGATCAAAGTTTCGAAATTACTTCAATGGTTCGGAATTTATAACAATACTCACGACGACGCGGGCTGCTTGGGCTTTGGCGTTATCTTCTATAAGCAAGAAATTTTCACCAATGAATGGAGCAAATGAAAGAAAATGTAAATTCGACTTTCAATTGTTTGTCGGATTTTTTTACGATAGCTCTTGATCAAATTGTCCGGTTTTTAAAATTCCTTCGCCAATAGATTCCAATTATTGGAAATATATGGATAAGGTGAAAAACTGTAATTAGATCTAAGCATAACGCTTAAATGAAATTCTTCAAGAAACGTGATCCTTATCAGACGAAGAGAAAAAATAAATTCGGCATTCAATTGTTTGTAGGATTTTTTACCGTAGTTCTCGATCGAATGGCCACATTTTTTTTTAAATTCTTCCAGAAAAACTAAAATGAGATTTTCTTACCATATTTCTAGAATGAATGACCGGATTTGGAAAATTCTTAAAAAATTCAATGTCAAGTGAATTTACAACACCCACTCTACCTCAAAGAAATTTCTAGTGAATGACAACAACTTCTTTAGTGTGGGATTTATAAGCTGATTCCTTACATAATTTTATTAAATTATAAATTTCAGAGTTTGGTCGTGGGTTCGAATCCCATCCGTGCGGTCAGCTTTTCTGAATGTAAAATGGCCGGCGGGTCCATTGATGTTTAAGTGGTTGTCCTTTTTTTACAAGCAATCGGTTGTGACAAAATGCCCTAGATGGCTACGCCAATTCCCACGATCATACGCACTTCCTCAACCCGAATTTCCATCAACCATCCTTCCTTTTTATAAAAAAAAAAAATCAGAAATATTCATGGAACTTTTTTTTAATACAAAACATTTCATTGGAATTGCGATGAGAATAGTTTTCTTCGCTCGATCGCGCGCGCATTTTCCCATCTCCCATTTCCATCATTGCGAAAACGCGTTTATTAGATGTAAAATTTCATCGCAATTTCTTGTGTCTTTGTCTTCGTCAAAAGGGAAACATTTTTCCCCCGTCCGGAAATTTAGACGTTTATTTATCCCCGTCGACCGCACCACCCTTTAAAAATCGATACGTTTCGTAATTAATGCGAAATAGCTAGCATTCCGAAAGCAAAAGGCGAGTTCCGTCCGCGAGAATCCGAGAATCCGTAAATCATTTCGGATCCGTTTGAATCAAATGTTAAATTCGAAAAAACTCAACTGTTATACCAGCGAGTGGAGTACGTCCACTCGTGAAAAATTGTGCTCTTGCATGCAGTTGCATTTTAATTTAATTTTTCTTCAAAAATGTATTTTTGTTTTTTTTTTCAAGTCTAGAATCCCATTCTGAACACTATTTGGTTATAAAAATTATTTGTGAGACTTACAGAAACTGAGACAAGCAAAATTTCTTTTGATGTAAATAAATCGTTCGTGCAACTGCTGGAAATGCCGAAAAACGATTAAATTTATTTTTGTATTTTTTCAAGTCTAGAATCACATTCTAAACACTATTTGTTCATAAAAATTATTTGTGAGACTTAAAGAAACTGAAAACCAATAAATTAATATTTTCTTCAAAAATTTATTTTTGTATTTTTTCAAGTCTAGAATCCCATTCTGAACACTATTTGGTTATAAAAATTATTTGTGAGACTTACATAGATACATCTAGATTTTTGAAATTGATCGCTGTTGCTAAAAGTACAGCAACAGTCACAATCACAGTCAAATTCACAGTCAAAGTCACAGTCACAGATTTTGCCAGATATGAAATGCCTTTAATGGAAATTGCAGTATATAAAGTCACAGTCACAATCACAATTACAGTCAAATTCACAGTCACAGTCACAGGCACAGCTACAGCCACAGTCAAATTCACAGTCGCAATCACAGTAAAATTCACAGTCGAAATCAAAGTCAAATTCACAGTCGCAGTCAAATTCACAGTCACAGTCACAGTCACAGTCACAGTCACAGTCACAGTCACAGTCACAGTCACAGTCACTCACACAGTCACAGCCACAGTCACACACAGTCACAGTCACAGTCGCAGTCGCAGTCACAGATATTGCCAGATATGTAATGCCTTTACATTGCAGTAAAGTTTAGTAAGTTAGTAGCGAAAAGTCCAGCGATAGTCATAGTCACAGTCATAGTCATAGTCACAGTCATAGTCAAATTCACAGTCACAGTGACAGATTTTGCTAGTAATTAAAAATCAAACATGCCTTTTGTGGTAATGGCCACAGTGTGGTAAAATATTAGTAGCGAAAACAGATAAATAAAATTAAACAAATTAAAAATCAAACATGCGTTTTGTGGTAATGGCCACAGTGTGGTAAAATAATTGTAGCAAAAATTAAAATTTAAAAAAAATTAAAAATCAAACAAACATTTTGTGGTTGTGGCCACAGCGTGGCAAAATAATTGTAGCAAAAACAAATAATTTTTTTTAATTAAAAAAAATAAATAAAATTTTAAAAAATGTGGTAAAAATTGTATCAAAAACAAATATAAAAAAAATTCAAATCAAAAAGAAATTGATCATTAAACATATATTTTGTGGTAATGGATACAGTGTAGAAAAATAATTGTAACGAAAACGAATATTAAAAAAAAATTAAAAATTTAAAAAACTTAAAAAAAATTAAACGAAAATCAAACAAAAATTTCGTGGTAGTGGCAGTCAACGCCAAAAAAACATCGATTATCATTTTGACTTTTGATTTTTTAATGTCAGCCACGGTGCAATGATCGCTCGAAATAAAAAAAAAAATTATTTTCTCAAAAAGGCACTTAAAAATTCGTTGCACCCTTTTAGACTGACGAATTTTCTAATGCAGTCAAGGTCCAATGATTTGTTCGAAATTAAAAAAAATATAGTTTTAAATATTTTCACTCATTTTTGAAAGTTTTTATTTGTTAATTACACTTCCAAAAAGGCACTTGATAAATGAAATTAAAAATTCATAGCGCCCTTTTGGACTTATTTAATAATAATAATAATAATAATAATAATAATAATAATCGTCTTTTATTTCAACGGAAACAAATTATATAATTCTTCCATGGTTAGCAGTAAAACTAAAATAAACTAAAATAAAAATAAAACTAAAATAAAAACATTTAATTCTAAATGTAAATATAATAATTGGAATTACTCTATCTATTGCAAAATAAATTCATTATTATTATTATTATTATTATTAATTATCATCATCTACGTATATTTCACGCTTGTATACATTAATATTCCAAGGCCTACCGTGTTTATAATTTTTACGAGACAAACGGTGGGCTTTATGGCTCCGCCCGCAATTCACCTGTAGGTAATGCCATGCAAATTTTTTCTTAATTTTTCCTCGCCGCGAGTTAAAGCCGGGGTCGCGCGATAAATCACCCCGGCGACGGCGTCGGCGGCGGCGGGGGTTGATTTATGCCGCGGAGTTTTACGGCAACCCCGCGGAACGGCGGGGGGGAGGGGGGTACGTAATTAGAATAACAATTGCCGCAACGCCGCTCGAACGGTCCGGTAAAACCGAACACACAATTTATCCCCGATATTTCGTGGACACGGCGGAATTGGGCAATAAAGCGGTAATAAATACCGAAGCGACATCTATTTGAAATGGCGGAACCGAGGAGACGATGAATAAGATGAGTTATTGCGCGGGAATCTTCTTCTTTCTCTATTTTCAAATGTGCTTTTTTGTTTTCGTTTTTTTTTCGCGTTGCGACGGATGTTGGAGATTTTCATAAGAAATATGGTTTTATCGGCAGCAGCAAGGGGCGCCACTGGTGGTTCCTGTGCGGGGGGGGGAAGTGAAATGATGGAGGCATTTCATTTCATGTAATTTATGCATTTTTCTTTGTATTATTATTTTATATAGAGATTTCGTTAAATAAATAAATAAATTGTATAACTTAAAATTTACTAAATAGTTCCATGACATAATCAATAGTTACATTTTAGTGCGTTTGCGTAAATAAATACCAAATATTCTTAAGGGTAAATAAATGTTGATAAATGTTGGCATGACAGGCATAACTGTTATATATTTGTAACAACAATGAAATTAATTTACACCTAACAAGGTTTCAATCAATTAACAGATATGTATCTAAGTGTGCTTGTTCTGTATAAGCGACGTGCATTGTTTCTCATATACGCATGCGCGTTTAAGTTGTTTACGTCCTAAGGCTGATGCAATAATTGCAATTGTTGAGTCATGCAGCGAACGAACTTTTCCCAAAACGCAAACAAACCACGAGCGCATGCGTCGATCATGAACAAAATAACTACATAGGTTATTTATTCAAGGCGCGCACACTTCGATCCGTATTTGGTAATTTAAATCGTGTTTAGTGCAAATAAAAACTGTTCGAGTGGTGAATATTTTCGAGTATCTAGTTTAGTGCGATAAAATAAAATGATGCACTCCATTCTCAGTGTGCTGCGGAAACATATTCGCATATTTCGTTTTAAATTATAATTAAACACACGCCGGGGTTATTTCTGACCGTTTAATTAAATTATTAAGTCGTAAGGTAAACAGTCGGACGATTTTAAACGTCGGAAGGGGTGCCGCCGCCGAGGTGCGGGTTTATGTAACGTTTGAGGGTTGAGAGGGGGGTGAGGGGGGCAAATCGCCGCAATTAAATTGGAACGTTCGCGTCAAATTGCGCGCTCGCGCAATTAAAACTTTCCGAACGATCCCTAATTCCGCCACCGAATTCAAAATTTCATATCGCACACACATTCCTCTCTCTCCCCGCAGCACAATCCCCGATAAACTCGTCGAGTCGGATCTTCATAAATTAGATCGGGGGAGAGAAACAAAGAGGGAGAGAGAGAGAGAGAGAGAAAGAGACCGCAACAAATTGCCAATGATGCTTGAAACTTCCTAAACGGTGTACATGATAGTCTTTAGAATAAATAAACACTGAATGCGTTTACGTTTAATTGATCTTAATGTGGTAAGGGAAAATAAGTGCAGAAATATTTTAAAATTTTTATATCCTATACAGGGTGTTTCAAAATTCATGTACCAAAAATTTTCTGCGTACTCCTCGTAGATAGAAAGAAAAAAAATCCTTATGACAAATCTCGATTTTCTACAAAATAAAATGGATTTAACCCCTTCGCAGAAATATTAAAGAGGCGCCACTGAGGAGAACGCAGAAAATTTTTGTATATACAGGGTGTTAAAAAAATGTAAAATAATAAATAAAAAATGTAATCATGTAAATAGGCTGTTAATAAAGATAATGTATATAGGGTGTTAAAAAAAGATTGTGCAATATTTAAGGGGGCAGTACTATCAACCAAAATAAACAAAAAATTCCTAATAAACATGAGTCCTCAATGTAACGGTTTCAGAGATATGGAAGATTATTCTCATTTGAAATATTTATTTGTAATTATTTATTACTTATTGGTTATGTGCAAACAAACAAGGGGAACTTCTACCAAAAACGAAGTGCCCTCCTTCCATTTCCAAGCAGGTACGTCATCTTTGTCCGAAGCATACTCGAACTCTTTCTAAAAGACCGTCATTGAGTCGGATTTGTTGGCAATTTTGATTAATTTTTAGCCGCAGCTCCTCGAGGCTATTCATAGACTAATGTTTTCAGATATCCCCAAAGAATTGGGCGGCAGACAGGTCCGCCTCTAAATGTTCTCTAACTGCTATAGAAAATTGAGCTGGAGCACCATCATGCTGGAACCGCATGTGTTGCCTGCGGTCGTCCAAAATATCATACATTGTGATCTGCAAAAAGTTTAAGTAAGCAGCGCATGTTCATCGTTAGTGGCTGAATGGTCAAACTTATGCCAAAAAAACAAAAAAACAAAAAAGCAGCGCCTGCTAATCAGTTTTGTTAAAACAACAGGACCTAAAAACCTGTCGCCTACAATACTCGTACATGTTTATTTCGTAAAACATCAGCTAAGTATGATGAGAAAATGCAAGTTTTTGCAGAATAAAAAAAGGAGGTAATAAAGAATAACATTCCATATCTGCGACACCGTTACTTTAAGGACCCATGTATATTAAGACGTTTTTGTTTATTTTTTTAGTTCACACTACTACCCCCATAAATATTGTTCACTCTTTTTTTAACACCCTGTATACAATTTTTTTTTTGACATGATTACATTTGACTCAGAATAAAACATTTTTTTCGAAGTGTTGAAATTCTAGTTTTTTACTTTCTCCGTTACGAAGTACGTGATCGTGAAAATTTTTTCAAAATTTTTTTTTACGGAAATATCCATTTTGTTGTCCATAGATGTCATTTCGACAATTTCTGGAAAAAATAATTTTGTGTCCAACGGAATTTTGCTGTTGGAACGTCAAATTCTAGGGATTTTTTCGTTCTTAAAAAAAAACACTGCGTGTTTTTTTGCAAGTGATAAAATTGCACGTCTTTCGCTGTGAGCGTTATTTCTGAAAATGCAAATTTTAGAAGTGTGCAACTTCTGAATCCACCGACGGAATTTTGCAGTTGAAACGTCAAATTCTAGGGATTTTTTTGTTCTTAAAAAAAACACTGCGTGATTTTTTTGCAAGTGATAAAATTACACGTTTTTCGCTGTAAAAATCCAAATTTTAGAAATGTGCAATTTCTGAAACCATCGACGAAATTTTGCAGTTGAAACGTCAAATTCTAGGTTTTTTTTTTTTAAAAAAAACACTGCGGGATTTTTTTGCAAGTGATAAAATTACACGTTTTGCGCTGTGAGCGTTATTTCCGAAAATCTAAATTTTAGAAGTGTGCAACTTCTGAATCCACCGGCGAAATTTTGCAACTGAAACGACAAATTCTAGGGATTTTTATGTTCTTTAAAAAAACACTGTGTAATTTTTTGATAAGATAAGTGATAAAATTACACGTTTTTCGCTGTGAAAATCCAAATTTTAGAAATGTGCAACTTCTGAAACCACCGACGGAATTTTGCAGTTGAAATGTCAAATTCTAGGGATTTTTTTGTTCTTCAAAAAAACATTGCATAATTTTTTGCAAGTGATAAAATTGCATGTTTTTCGCTATTTCTGAAAATCCAAATTTTAGAAGTGTGCAACTTCTGAATCCGCCGACGGAATTTTGCAGTTGAAACGTCAAATTGTAGGGATTTTTTTTTTCTTTAAAAAAACACTGCGAGATTTTGTTACAAGTGATAAAATTGCATGTTTTTTGCTATTTCTGAAAATCCAAATTTTAGAAGTGTGCAACGTCTGAATCCATCGGCGAAATTTTGCTGTTGAAACGTCAAATTCTGGGGATTTTTTTGTTCTTAAAAAAAACACTGCGTGATTTTTTGCAAGTGATAAAATTACACGTTTTTCGCTGTGAAAATCCAAATTTTAGAAGTGTGCAACTTTTGAAACCACCGACGGAATTTTGCAGTTGAAACGACAAATTCTAGGGAATTTTATGTTCTTCAAAACAAAAACACTGCATGATTTTTTGCAAGTGATAAAATTACAAGTTTTTCGCTGTGAGCGTTATTTCTGAAAATCCAAATTTTAGAAGTGTGCAACTTCTGAATCCTCGGACGGAATTTTGCTGTTGAAACGTCAAATTCTAGGGAATTTTATGTTCTTCAAAAAAACATTGCATGATTTTTTTGCAAGTGATAAAATTGCACGTTTTTCGCTGTGAGCGTTATTTCTGAAAATCTAAATTTTAGAAGCGTGCAACTTCGGAAACTGCAATTCTAAGACGAACTGTTTTTAGAAAATACATTAGATAACGGTTACTAAATAACCGTTTTAATAACCAGTTATTTTTTAATAACAGTAACTGTTACTGAAAAGTAACCGTCTATCTCATCACTGCCACACATGTCTACTTCCTTGCGGTAAGATTAGCATCCGGCGGAAATACCACTCCCCATTTACATCAAGCGATTACAGATTCAATAATAAATAAAGTGATCGCGATCAGGGCCGTGAAATTTGCGGGCAACCAACGTCTAAAATCCCTTATCAAATATTTTCACATCCCGGACGCGTAATCCGATTCCGAGGGATGTTTAAGTTGTAGTGGATCGTTTCGAATTGAATTCCTGGGATTATCACTGTGTACACACACATACATGTATTTTTTTTTATACACTTTGTGATTCGATTTCGCATCTGAAACACTCTCCGTGGAAAATTGTATTTTCCGTAAAATTACGACGACCTGTGCTGCTGCTGCTGCGCCCCCGCGCAATTTACATAAACACAGAATCGGATTGCGATAAATTTTTACGGTCCCGAAGGGCCTTCCGTGTGTCCCCATCGAATTCCGATACGATTCTTCAACGCCCTACTGCACAACACACACACACACGCCTTTATTTCGCTACGTATCGAAAATGTGGCGGCTACAAACAAACATTCAGCGTGATATAAATGTCTTATTTTACAGTTGTTCTACACGTAATTATAACGCAAACCTTTAACCCAGATATGCCTACACTTCTATATGTGCTTTTAAAGTGCCTCTTAAAATTATATCTACAATACCGTCAGCGCCATCTATTATTTTTTTATTGCAATAAATACGTTCAGTGATTATTCATTGATATTTGACAGGAATCGAAATATAACCTTAAAATAATATCTAAAATATCGTTAGCACCATCTATAATTTTTTTTATTGCAATAAGTACGTTCGATAATTATTCATTGATATTTGACAGGAATCGAAATATAACCTTAAAATAATATCTAAAATATCGTTAGCACCATCTATAATTTTTTTTATTGCAATAAGTACGTTCGATAATTATTCATTGATATTTGACAGGAATCGAAAAATAACCTTAAAATTATATCTAAAATATCGTTAGCGCCATCCATCATTTTTTTTATTGCAATAAGTACGTTCGATAATTATTCATTGATATTTGACAGGAATCGAAAAATAACCTTAAAATAATATCTAAAATATCGTTAGCGCCATCTATAATTTTTTTTATTGCAATAAGTACGTTCGATAATTATTCATTGATATTTGACAGGAATCGAAAAATAACCTTAAAATAATATCTAAAATATCGTTAGCACCATCTATAATTTTTTTTATTGCAATAAGTACGTTCGATAATTATTCATTGATATTTGACAGGAATCGAAATATAACCTTAAAATAATATCTAAAATATCGTTAGCACCATCTATAATTTTTTTATTGCTATAAATACGTTCAGTGATTATTCATTGATATTTGACAGAAATCGAAAAATAACCTTAAAATAATATCTAAAATATCGTTAGCACCATCTATAATTTTTTTATTGCAATAAATACGTTCAGTGATTATTCATTGATATTTGACAGAAATCGAAAAATAACCTTAAAATAATATCTAAAATATCGTTAGCACCATCTATAATTTTTTTTATTGCAATAAGTACGTTCGATAATTATTCATTGATATTTGACAGGAATCGAAAAATAACCTTAAAATAATATCTAAAATATCGTTAGCGCCATCTATAATTTTTTTTATTGCAATAAGTACGTTCGATAATTATTCATTGATATTTGACAGGAATCGAAAAATAACCTTAAAATAATATCTAAAATATCGTCAGCGCCATCTATAATTTTTTTTATTGCAATAAGTACGTTCGATAATTATTCATTGATATTTGACAGGAATCGAAAAATAACCTTAAAATAATATCTATAATATCGTTAGCACCATCTATAATTTTTTTTATTCCAATGAGTACGTTCGATAATTATTCATTGATATTTGACAGGAATCGAAAAATAACCTTAAAATAATATCTATAATATCGTTAGCACCATCTATATTTTTTTTTATTCCAATGAGTACGTTCGATAATTATTCATTGATATTTGACAGGAATCGAAAAATAACCTTAAAATAATATCTAAAATATCGTCAGCGCCATCTATATTTTTTTTTATTGCAATAAGTACGTTCGATAATTATTCATTGATATTTGACAGGAATCGAAAAATAACCTTAAAATAATATCTAAAATATCGTCAGCGCCATCTATCATTTTTTTAATTCCAATAAGTACGTTCGATAATTATTCATTGATATTTGACAGGAATCGAAAAATAACCTTAAAATAATATCTAAAATATCGTCAGCGCCATCTATATTTTTTTTTATTGCAATAAGTACGTTCGATAATTATTCATTGATATTTGACAGGAATCGAAAAATAACCTTAAAATAATATCTAAAATATCGTTAGCACCATCTATAATTTTTTTATTGCTATAAATACGTTCAGTGATTATTCATTGATATTTGACAGAAATCGAAAAATAACCTTAAAATAATATCTAAAATATCGTTAGCGCCATCTATCATTTTTTTTATTCCAATAAGTACGTTCGATAATTATTCATTGATATTTGACAGGAATCGAAAAATAACCTTAAAATAATATCTAAAATATCGTTAGCACCATCTATAATTTTTTTATTGCTATAAATACGTTCAGTGATTATTCATTGATATTTGACAGAAATCGAAAAATAACCTTAAAATAATATCTAAAATATCGTTAGCGCCATCTATCATTTTTTTTATTCCAATAAGTACGTTCGATAATTATTCATTGATATTTGGACAGGAATCGAAAAATAACCTTAAAATAATATCTAAAATATCGTTAGCACCATCTATAATTTTTGTATTGCTATAAATACGTTCAGTGATTATTCATTGATATTTGACAGGAATCGAAAAATAACCTTAAAATAATATCTAAAATATCGTTAGCGCCATCTATCATTTTTTTTATTCCAATAAGTACGTTCGATAATTATTCATTGATATTTGACAGGAATCGAAAAATAACCTTAAAATAATATCTATAATATCGTTAGCACCATCTATAATTTTTTTTATTCCAATAAGTACGTTCGATAATTATTCATTGATATTTGACAGAAATCGAAAAATAACCTTAAAATAATATCTATAATATCGTTAGCGCCATCTATCATTTTTTTTATTCCAATAAGTACGTTCGATAATTATTCATTGATATTTGACAGGAATCGAAAAATAACCTTAAAATAATATCTAAAATATCGTTAGCGCCATCTATCATTTTTTTTATTCCAATAAGTACGTTCGATAATTATTCATTGATATTTGACAGAAATCGAAAAATAACCTTAAAATAACACCTAAAATATCATCAGTTAACATCATGAAGTATACAATTAGTAGTGTTTTTAACTGCCCATATCTTACCTCGGCCACCGTGTGTTAAAATTCGACCAGTTTTTAATCTGCCCCGGGCGATTGAAGATAATCAAAACATTCGCTTTTTTTTGTGTTTCGAAATTAAATTCTTATCACTAGCCCGCGGCGGCGTACCTGTTGATATCAATTCAGTCTGCACGCCGCCGTCGCAAGAGCGTGTGTTGTTCCGGTTCGGAATATTCATTTTTCGAAAGTTTTAGTGCCCGTTGTGTTGCGATACATCTTCAGGATTTATCTATGGTGTCGGTGTTTGTGTTCTTCCACTCCATTCCGCCCCATCAATCCGTTGGAAGCGAAGGTTACATCTTAACCGTCAAGACGACTTTTTTGTAAGTTTTGATTTTCTTCCATAATAATGCCTCTTTCACCAAAAATGAAGTAAAGTATTCTTTGAGTAAATTTTGAAAATTTGTAATAAAGAATTTTTAAGCGCTCGAGAGAAAGTGCAATTTTTGATAATTACAATTTTTTTTCTCGTGGAATTAGTTCAAAATGTAATTAAGGGATGTTTGCAGATTTTGACGCTATCGTGAAGTAATATGTTGTTTGAGTAATTTTTGAAAATTTCAAATGTCTGGCAATTGTTTTTATATTTTTTTAAGCGTTCGAGAGAAAGTGCAATTTTTTTTCTCGTGGAATTAGCTCGAAATATAGCGAAGGGATGTTTGCAAATTTTAACAGTATCGTGGAGTAATATGTTGTTTAAATAAATTTAGAAAATTTTTACTCTCTGGCAATTGTTTTTATATTTTTTAAGCGCTTGAGAGAAAGTGCAACTTTAGATAATT
Organism: Ocypus olens; assembly: GCA_910593695.2. Taxonomy (NCBI): domain Eukaryota; kingdom Metazoa; phylum Arthropoda; class Insecta; order Coleoptera; family Staphylinidae; genus Ocypus; species Ocypus olens. The sequence continues at coordinate 49,905,545 of OU343061.1, forward strand.
ACAAATTTTGTTTAAGAGTGATTATCTCGAAATGTAGTTAAGGAATTTTTGCAGATTTTTACAGCATCATAGAATACATTAAAGTTCTCTTATAAATGCCCCAATAAAGCGAATTTATATCTATTTCATATTACCTTAATTACAAATAAAATTGTAAACGTTTCCCAACCCGTTAAATACCCTCTAACTTCCCCACCCCCTAACAATATAGTATTTAAATCGCAATTGTAGCCTTGTCTTACCATTAATCATCTGCCCGATGGAGCCACTGTGTGGCAAAACATATGTCGCAGTGTTTCGACATTAAAAATTTGTGAAAATTCTCAAGCAGCAAATAATTGCATAATTTCACGATTTTTTTTTTGTATACATTCAACCCATCCGCACGATAGATAGTGTTCGATCCTCTGCAGCGATTTACTTATGTAACAAAGCGGGTTACATCCGCCCGCCCCTCAGACACTATTTCACCCCGGCGCCGTCGTTTTTCCTCTCCGCCGTGCGTTTTAAGGTCTCCCCAGGTGAAATATTTGCGAGAGCGCGTGGGGGCCGAACCCCCGGTGGCCCTCCGGCCCCATTACTCACCCGAGACGGGATTCTGCAGGATGCACAGGACCCGCAGGTTCGGCAGGCAGGAGAGCTTCCGCAGCTGGCGCATCTTTTGAATGTTGTTCTGTCGCAGGTTCAGGTACTCCAGATTCTCCATGTTCGCGCTGAAGCCGTCCAATTTCCTGATCGCGTTGTTCCTCAGGTGGAGCACCGTGAGGTTCCGCATTAGGGCCATGTCCGCCTGGACGATTTTCACGATGCGATTTTCGGCCTGAAAAGTAAATGATGATTTCATTTTGGACTTTGTTAGAGTGTATTTCAAAATCATTGCAGGAGAACAGAAATCGTTGAAATTTTGAAGTTATTCGATTGCCCAGAGCTTAAAAAATATATAAAAACAATTGGTACAAACGTGAACATTTCCAGATTTACTCAAAACCAATTCTACTTGAAGATTGTTAAAAAATCTGAAGACCTTTCTTAACTCGATTTCATAATAATTGCACGACAACACAAATTGTTGAAATTCTGAAGTTGTTCGATTGTCCAGAGCTTAAAAAAATATAAAAACAATTGCCACAAACGTGAAAATTTCCAAATTTACTCAAAACTAATTCTACTAGAAGATTTCTTAAAAATATCAAGACTTTCCTCCACCGGATTTGAAAATAATTGGACGAGAACACAAATTGTTGAAATTCTGAAGTAGCTCGATTGTCTAGAGCTTAAAAAAAATATAAAAACAATTGCCACAAACGTGAAAATTTCCAGATTTACTCAAAATCAATTCCACTAGAAGATTCCTTAAAAATATCAAAACTTTCCTTAACTGCATTTCAAAATAATTGCAAGAGAACACAAATAGTTGAAATTCTGAAGTTGCTCGATTGACTAGGGCTTAAAAAAAATATAAAAACAATTGCCACAAACGTGAAAATTTCCAGATTTACCCAAAATCAATTCCACTAGAAGATTCCTTAAAAATATCAAAACTTTCCATAATTGGATTTCAAAATAATTGCAAGAGAACACAAATTTGTTGAAATTCTGAAGTTGTTCGATTGTCTAGAGCTTAAAAAAATATAAAAACAATTGCCACAAACGTGAAAATTTCCAGATTTACCCAAAATCAATTCTACTAGAAGATTCCTTAAAAATAAGAACTTTTCTTAACTGGATTTCAAAATAATTGCACGAGAGCACAAATTTGTTGAAATTCTGAAGTTGTTCGATTGTCCGGAGCTTAAAAAAATATAAAAACAATTGTCACAAACGTAAAAATTTCCAGATTTACTCGAAATCAATTCTAATAGAAGATTCCCTAAAAATATGAAGACTTTCCTTAACTTGTTCAATCATCAGATGTGGGACCTACCCGTTGTTTCCCATGACAAGACAGATTAAAATGTATAAACAGTTCAAGACATTACAACAGATTAAAATATTAAGAAAGTACCCGACGTAAAACGTTGACAATTGATAGACGACATTTTAAGGATGACAGATAACAGTTGAGAGATGATAGTTGTCAGATGACAGTTGACAGATGCCGGATGACAGATGATTAATAATTTATTTATATACAAATGACAAATTACAGTTTACAGATGACAGATGACAGTTGATAGTTGACAGATGACAGTTAACGGTTAACATGACAGTTGAAGAATGACAGTTGATCGTTGACAGATGACAGATGATAATTTATGCATTATTTATTTACAGATGACAAATGACAAATTACAGTTTATAGATGACAGTTGAATGATGACAGTTGCCAATTGATGGACGACAGTTGGAAGGATGACAGTTGGAAGGATGACAGATGATTAATAATTTACTTATTTACAAATGACAGATGACAGATGACAAATTACAGATTACAGATCACAAATGACAGTTGACGGATGACATGATAGTTGGCAGAAGACACTTGATAGTTGACAGATACTGGAAAAGCGTGTAGAGTGATCAGTTTTTTTCATGATTTCAACATTTCTCGATTTTTTCGAATGTATTTACTCAGGAAAAAAATGCATGAAAAAATGTTCGGTCTCAGAAAAATTTGAAAAAATTCATGACGGTTCTTAAAGGCTGGAGAAAGCGTGTAGGGTAATTATTTTTCCTAAAAAAAAAAACATTTTACAATTTTTTCGAATGTATTTACTGAAAAAAAAAAATCATAAAAAAAATGTTCGGTCTCGGAAAAATTAAAAAAAATTCATGACAGTTCTTAAAGGCTGGAGAAAGCGTGTAGGGTAATTATTTCTCCCAAAAAAAAATTATTTTTATAATTTTAACATTTTACAATTTTTTCGAATGTATTTACTCAAGAAAAAAATGCATGAAAAAAATGTTCGGTCTCAGAAAAAAATGAAAAAATTCATGACGGTTCTTAAAGACTGGAGAAAGCGTGTAGGGTAATTATTTTTCCCAAAAAAAAATTATTTTGATAATTTTAACAATTAACAATTTTTTCGAATGTATTTATCAAGAAAAAAATGCATAAAAAAATGTTCGGTCTCAGAAAAATTTGAAAAAATTCATGACGGCTCTTAAAGACTGGAGAAAGCGTGTAGGGTAATTATTTTTCCCAAAAAAATATTATTTTGATAATTTTAACAATTAACAATTTTTTCGAATGTATTTACTCAGGTAAAAAATGCATGAAAAAAATGTTCGTTCTCAGAAAAATTTGAAAAAATTCATGACGGTTCTTAAAGACTGGAGAAAGCGTGTAGGGTAATTATTTTTCCCAAAAAAAAATTATTTTTATAATTTTAACAATTTACAATTTTTTCAAATGTATTTACTCAGGAAAAAAATGCATAAAAAAAATGTTCGGTCTTAGAAAAATTTGAAAAAATTCATGACGGTTCTTAAAGACTGGAGAAAGCGTGTAGGGTAATTATTTTTCCCAAAAAAACATTATTTTGATAATTTTAACAATTTACAATTTTTTCGAATGTATTTACTCAGGAAAAAAATGCATAAAAAAAATGTTCGGTCTCAGAAAAATTTGAAAAAAATTATGACGGTTCTTAAAGACTGGAGAAAGCGTGTAGGGTAATTATTTTTCCCAAAAAAAATTATTTTTATAATTTTAACATTTTACAATTTTTTCGATTGTATTTACTCAGGAAAAAATGCAGAGAAAAAATGTTCGTTCTCAGAAAAATTTGAAAAAATTCATGACGGTTCTTAAAGACTGGAGAAAGCGTGTGGAGTAATTATTTTTCCCAAAAAAAAATTATTTTTATAATTTTAACAATTAACGATTTTTTCGAATGTATTTACTCAGGTAAAAAATGCATAAAAAAAATGTTCGGTCTCAGAAAAATTTGAAAAAATTCATGACGGTTCTTAAAGGCTGGAGAAAGCGTGTAGGGTAATTATTTTTCCCAAAAAAAAATTATTTTGATAATTTTAACAATTAAAAATTTTTCCGAATGTATTTACTCAGGTAAAAAATGCATAAAAAAAATGTTCGGTCTCAGAAAAATTTGAAAAAATTCATGACGGTTCTTAAAGACTGGAGAAAGCGTGTAGGGTAATTATTTTTCCCAAAAAAAAATTATTTTTATAATTTTAACATTTTACAATTTTTTCGATTGTATTTACTCAGGAAAAAATGCAGAGAAAAAATGTTCGTTCTCAGAAAAATTTGAAAAAATTCATGACGGTTCTTAAAGACTGGAGAAAGCGTGTGGAGTAATTATTTTTCCCAAAAAAAAATATTTTTATAATTTTAACAATTTACGATTTTTTCGAATGTATTTACTCAGGTAAAAAATGCATAAAAAAAATGTTCGGTCTCAGAAAAATTTGAAAAAATTCATGACGGTTCTTAAAGGCTGGAGAAAGCGTGTAGGGTAATTATTTTTCCCAAAAAAAAATTATTTTGATAATTTTAACAATTAAAAATGTTTCCGAATGTATTTACTCAGGTAAAAAATGCATAAAAAAAATGTTCGGTCTCGGAAAAATTTGAAAAAATTCATGACGGTTCTTAAAGACTGGAGAAAACGTGTAAAGTAATTATTTTTCCAAAAAAAAAATTAATTTCATAATTTCAACATTTTACAATTTTTTCGATTGTATTTACTCAAGAAAAAAATTCATGAAAAAAACGTTCGGTCTCGGAAAAATTTGAAAAAATTCATGACGGTTCTTAAAGACTGGAGAAAACGTGTAAAGTAATTATTTTTCCAAAAAAAAAATTAATTTCATAATTTCAACATTTTACAATTTTTTCGATTGTATTTACTCAAGAAAAAAATTCATGAAAAAAATGTTCGGTCTCGGAAAAATTTGAAAAAATTCATGACAGTTCTTAAAGACTGGAGAAAGCGTGTAAAGTAATTGGTTTTCAAAATAAAAAAAATATTTTCATGATTTCAACATTTTAGAATTTTTGCCATTTTTTCAATTGTATTACTAAAGAAAAAAATTCATGAAAAAAATGTTCGGTCTCAGAAAAATTTGAAAAAATTCATGACGGTTCTTCTTAAAGACTGGAGAAAACGTGTGGAGAAAATAGTTTTCAAAAAAAAAAAAAAAATTTCATGATTTCAACATTTTACGATTTTTGCCATTTTTTCCATTTTCCTCAGGAAAAAATGCATGAAAATAATGTTCGGTCTCAGAAAAATTTGAAAAAATTCATGACGGTTTTTAAAGACTGGAGAAAACGTGTGGAGTAATTAGTTTTCCAAAAAAAAAATTATTTTCATGATTTTCCATTTTTTCAAGAAAAAAATGCATGAAAAAAAAAATGTTCGGTCTCGGAAAAATTTGTTTGTAATTTTTTCCCTCAAGCTTTCGCCCAAAAATTTTCACGCATTTCTCTCCCTTCATATATAATCTACTATTTTTTTATTCAACAACAAAACAAAAACAAAAATTTCGATTCGTTAAGGTTGGCGTGTCTTAAGAAAACCCGTGTAACAAATTTAATTAACGTATTTTTATCAGTGGGATAAATAGAAGATCAGCTAATAGTTACATAAACTATCTGCAGTTGTGTTATTTTTGTTTATAATTACCTTTATATTTTAATAAAGACAATTTATTAAGGTAGGTGCAAAATAATTAAACGCATTTTTGCTTTTTGCACCCACTTTATACAACAAACTGCCAATAAATATCGCAAATAGCAATGTTGAAACCTTTAAAACCAAAATTAAGGATATTTAAATAAAAGGCGCGTTCTTCACAGTGCAAGCATTTCTTGACTGTAACCTCCAGGAATTTCTTCTATAAATTAACTGTGATAGTGTTATATTCGTAGATTTTAATTTGACCATGTAGTGTAATAGTTTTAAGTGTGCTGTTAGCCTGTACATTTGCTATTGTATTTTATTGTATTTGATTTTATTTTATCTCATTATTATTCACGACTTTTGTAAACCTTTAAGGTATTTAACAACAATAAACATTATTATTATTATTATTATTATTATTACACTTTGGTCATCTTTCAGAGTGAATTATTTTATTATTTTATATGTGTAAACATGAATTTATACATCGCACCAATAAATGAATATAAATATGAATATATGAATATTAAACATGGTCAAATCAAAATTTATTTCACCGCTCTGGCCGTTTCGCAATTAGAGGCGGTGCGACTGATACTTGCGGAACACCGAACAATCGCGTGACACATGACGCTCTCTAATCCCGTGATAACGAACCCCCGGATAAAAGGATCCGGCGACGAGACGCGCGACGTCCGCGCGGTGCCGGGGTGGTGTATCGGGGGGGTGAGAATCGAGGGGTTTAAATTGCAAAATAATAATGCGAGATCGCGCGCCCGCTCGGCGATAATGCCGACTTGTTTTGATAAACAACGAAAAAATCGGTTCGAGAACGCGACGCCGGATAAACGGGAAAATGATACGGTATCGATTTCCACACACACATACACACTGCGAAGGAAGGAAGGAAGGAAACCGGGAGGAGGGCGTATTGCGAGAGAAAGAGAGAGAGAAAGAGAAAGCGGCCAATTTCATGCTTGTAATTTGATTTTTTTACGTTTTTTTTTTTTCGTCATTCTCTTGTATAAAAGTAAATACGGTGGTGGTGGGAATGTGCTTCGCGTAATAAATTCGAAATCTCTATCGCGACATGATATTTCGATGAGAAGAGATGATACACGTGTAATGAATCAAGGGGGGTCATACATAATAATTTTTTTTGTATTAATAACTGCATTTTCACGCGCAATAGAATTAATTTCACGCCGCATTTTTCGGAACAATTAAGGGTACATCTGGTGTCGAGACGGAGTGCCGGGCCTGGGCGAGACCGAGATAAGGGCGCGTGCGAACCGGCGAAGGAATGTGAAGGACCACCTGCGGCCACACACACGCAGTACGCACGGCGCCAAGTTAAGGGGTTTGTCTAGTCCACTTTGCAGATAATCAGTAAAAATAGAGATAACGGGGGCTCGAGATGGGAAGAAATTCGCGTTCCCACGACCACACAAATTCTAATCAACCAAAGAAATATTGACTCACACTGAGAAGTAAAATGAACTACAATAATGATGTGCTTCACTATTTCAAAACGATATAAAAGGGCTCGAATCGTAGCAAACGGGGTCAGATGACCGCCGCTAGTCTTTCCTGATTAATGGTACTGACATCCTTACATCTACCTGTATGTCTTTTACTCTCTGGTCCGACGGGTTTCCCGTTATTGGCTTACCAGAAAGTACGACATGCACATACCCGAACACACATGAACAAATACTCATTACATAAAAATCACCTGACATCCTTACATCTACCTGTATGTCTTTTACTCTCTGGTCCGACGGGTTTACCCGTTATTGGCTTACCAGAAAGTATGACGTAAACACATACCCGAATATACGTAAACACAAACAAACACTAAAACACTAATACGAATCAAACTGGTCCGACGGTTTACCCGTTATTGGCTTACCAGCATAATGAAATATAAATAAACAATAATACAAATCAAACTGGTCCGACGGGTTTACCCGTTATTGGCTTACCAGAAATATTAGCAAGAAAGACGATCGAATTCATACCCATTGTAATAATGTTCTGTTGTTCAAACATATTCTCAATAAATTAGGCTGCGTACGCAAAGAGGGGAAAAGGGTGAGGGAGGGAGAGGGAGGGGGGGGGGTATATTAGTCTGAAAGTGGAACATTATTGCTTGGGCGATCCGAAAGAATAGTTTTTTTTTGAGTTATAACAAATGCAGTAAAAACACGTAACTAACGTTTTATGGTCACGGCATTAGAATTGTAAATGGTAAAATAATCGTTTATGTTGATAATTGTCAAATATATAATTCACAATTTCGCTGCACATTTTAAACTGAACCAAAAGATAATAAACTGATCATTCGTTAAACTCACACCCTCTTGTTTTATTTGTTGTTCTTATTTAATTCCTGTTTGTCCTTAAGCCATCCTAAAGGTAATTGATCGAGTCCAGGCAAGTGAAGTAAGACCATTATAAGTAAGTGAATCACCAAGTCAATAAAGAAAGTAAACATAGCTCAGATGATACATATTAACATCCGTAACGAACTTGTTAAATAATTAAGGGTTACTACACAACACAACACAACGTAAAAATAATACAAATTGCAAATTTGTAAAAGACCGGGGTGCGAACCATTACACACGGAGGGAGGACCCTCGTTTGTGAAATAAAATTGCAATATTGCAAATAAATATTTTCACGTTTTCGTGCTTAAACGTTGGGAATTTCGTTTATTCTAAGTTGCAATTTTTTTATGCTGACGAATATTATTTTGTTTCGTAAATACGTATTTTTGTATAATTGGTGAATTTATTGTTAAGTAAATAAATGAGGGATTGAATAGATATGGAGTCTATAAAACAAACAAAAAAAAACAAAAGTTATTTAGTTGCTGTGATATCTTCGATGTCGTGGCGTATTTGTAATAATGTCGGTATTCAAAATTTATTTAATCAGTTTTCAATAAATGAGATAAAAAAACGAAGTGCTGTAGACAAGATTCTTATGCCAGGTTCACATGAGCCAACTTAAATTTAAAAAGACGAAGAACTGTAGACACGATTCTTATGCCAGGTACACATGAGCCAACTTAAAAAAACGTAGAATTGTAGCAAGATTCTTATGCCAGGTTCACATGAGCCAACTAAAAAAACAAAGTTTAAATTTTATAATAAAACACTTTTAACTTTGTTTTGTATAACTTATATATTTATTTTTGTGACTTAAGTTTCGGTAATACAATCACCATTTTCAAACAAGAAGTTAACAAAGTTAAAAGTGTTTTATTATAATATTTAATATGTATAACGAAGTAGAAGCCTCCAGCATAAACAAAGCTTAAATTTCTTTGTTAGGTAAAAAATGGCAGTTCAAATTTAAATACAACTTAAAATAACTTAAGCTTGTCCTGGTTCTCGTTACATTATTTGTAAATTGCGCCGTAGATTCAAATCCAAATTATGCATAAAATTACCGCGGCGGATAATTGAGTCGCAGTTAGCCTTTTGCATTAACGCGTAAACGCCAGACCGGAATTGCTCGTTTAATCACGGAGAGCGCAGCATACTGGCAACGCCATAACCGTAAACGGATTGTGGCGGATCGGACAGTAATTGCAATAATTGACAAGTAATCTGCGCCCTTAACGCGCCCGGAGAGAGGTCGATTTGCTGCGTAAATGCGGACCGCTGCATTTATGGTGGATGCGCCGGGCGAGCGGCGAGAGTGGACGGTTAATGGGGGGGGCCCTCGGAGAGGAAGTTATCGCACGAGCGGTTTTAATTACGACCCCATTTCGATTATTTCGTTCCGTTCCGCACAAACTTTAATAGTTTCCCCGCACACACAAACAAACATCCGCAGATAATTCACTCCGGCGACGTTTCCTATTGAATAATAATACTGAGCGAACAACAATCTCGCCAGAAATGTGCAGCCCAGAAACTTTAATAAATGAAATAATAACGTAAACTTGACGTACGGAGTGATAACCACATTGAAACGTGAAAAATCGAAAATTTAGTTTAGAAAAACATTAAAAAAAAATAATCAGACTTTACGCGGCTGTAGCGGCTAAACGAAAACTCCAAATTGAACGCGGTTTGCAAATCTGAGCTCCTCGTACGTCAATTAGTCGGATTAGAGATTTTAAATTTTTGATGAAATCGTGGAAAATTTGTTAAAAAATGCAACTTTCTTAAAAATCATCGTAGACTATTGAATTTAACTTTATTTTCATCAGAAAGACGAGAGAAATTGATTGCCGTTAAAAAATTTCAGCTATCTTCAATAGCAAAAAAATTAGTCAGTCACCATGAACATTTTTGAAAATTTTAGAAAATAACTAGCTGACCCGACAGACGTTGTCCTGTCTTAACTATGAATATTGAATTCGAATTGGTATAATTAATAAAAAGAAAATATTCAAAAACAGTGTTTATTATTGTAATGCTCTATGATACACAACATTCGCTGCGCCGTCGTCCGTGCGTAGTCCTTTAAAATCAAGCAAGGTAACTGGTGACGAACGACGGCTCCGCTATACTGCGCCGTCGACCGCGAATGGTCCATATATATTAAGGCAGATAACTGGTGACAGACGACGGCTCCGCTGCGCTGCGTCGTCGTCAATACGTGGCTTATTACTGGTGACGAACGACGGCTCCACTGCGCTGCGCCGTCGTCCGTGTGTGGCCCATTGAAATTAAGCAAATAAAGTGGTGACGATAATGGCTGAAAACGGTTTAGGCTCTAATTTTTGAAATTCACGATCGCTTTAACGTGCAATTATTGCTTCAAAAATTTATAATTTTTTTAATAATCAACGGATTTGAACTAAATAACAAAATTATTAAAGCTAAAGAATGTAAGAAGTGTATTGTTACTAATAAAAACATGTATCGCGAGTTGAAATATTTTTTTAGAATTTTTGAAATTCATAATCGCTTTAACGTGCAATTATTGCTTCAAAAATTCATAACTTTTTTAATAATCAACGGATTTGAACTAAATAACAAAATTATTAAAGTTAAAGAATGTAAGAATTATATTGTTACTAATAAAAACATGTACCGGCAGTTGAAATATTTTTTTTAGAATTTTTAAAATTCATGATCGCTTTAACGTGCAATTATTGTTTCAAAAATTCATAACTTTTTTAATAATCAAAGGATTTGAACTAAATAACAAAATTATTAAAGTTAAAGAATGTAAGAATTATATTGTTACTAATAAAAACATGTACCGGCAGTTGAAATATTTTTTTTAGAATTTTTAAAATTCATGATCGCTTTAACGTGCAATTATTGCTTCAAAAATTCATAACTTTTTTAATAATCAACGGATTTGAACTAAATAACAAAATCATTAAAGTTAAAGACTGTAAGAAGTGTATTGTTACTAATAAAAACATGTATCGCGAGTTGAAATATTTTTTTAGAATTTTTAAAATTCATGATCGCTTTAACGTGCAATTATTGTTTCAAAAATTCATAACTTTTTTAATAATCAACGGATTTGAACTAAATAACAAAATTATTAAAGCTTAAGAATGTAAGAAGTGTATTGTTAATAATAAAAACATCTATCGCCAGTTGAAATATTTTTTTTCGAATTTTTGAAATTCATGATCGCTTTAACGTGCAATTATTGCTTCAATAATTCATAATTTTTTTTTAATAATCAACGAATTTGAACTAAATGGCAAAATTATTAAAAAAATTCTCAACCGCGCACAGAATCTTCCGCAGAATATTTTAATTCGTAACACCACCGCGAGCGACATTCCAACCACCAAGAGATGGCGCGCGTATTATCAATCAATCGTTATCACCAATTTATGTATTTAAAGCCGACTTAATTGTTCATCGGATGCAAGTGTTGCAATTGAGCTCAGTGCAGCATTTGCTGTTAATATTTTGTTTATATTTTTTTTATAATTTCAGCTACTTATTTATTTACATTTATCGATACGAATCTACAGGGTAAGCCCATTAAAACCCATTAATAACCGTCGGCGCAAACAATGGAAAAGGAATAACTGATCGAGCGGTCGATCGCCGAGAGTAGAAAATTATTAAAGTACTAAAATCGCTATTAAAAAATAGGGGTTGGTGGTAGAAGGGTGAAAATTTAGGGTTGTATGTATTTTTTAATGCCGAATCATAAAAAAATAAAAATAAAAAATTTTGTCCAAAAAATAAAAATAAAAAATTTGCGGTGGACCACCCCTATCATTTAGGGGTATTAAAAATAGTTTACGTCCTATTCTCAGACCCACTCAATATATACACAAAATTTCATAAGAATCGGTCAAGCCGTTTCGAAGGAGTTTTGTTACAAACACTGTGACACGAAAATTTTATATATTAGATTGATTTTTCAGACTTTGATCGGCCGTAGCGGCTAAACGAAAACTCCAAATTGAACGCGGTTTGCAAATCTGAGCTCCTCGTACGTCAATTAGTCGGATTAGAGATTTTTTATTTTTGACGAAAACATGAAAATTTTCACAAATTTCCCCCCTTGTAACTTTTGCTTAAAAATTGCATGTTTAATACGTTAATATATTCAGTGATCAATTTTCCGTATTTTTGCGCTCAACGGTGCATAAAATAAAATTATCAAGCGCTTGCGGTAAATCCATCGCGACGGCTGTATTCGTTCCTCTCCGCGCTCTTGTTTTGTGTTTGTTTTCTTTACGATGAAAGAAATTGCGAAACAAAAAAGCCGTACCCGGGCGACATCTGTGCAAAAGTGTCGCGCGACATCGTCGCACGAACGGGCATATTCCTCCCGTATTCCGGAAACGGAAACCAGAAAAACAAAATCATTTCCTAGTTTTCGAGTGTCAATCCCGGCGTGTATACGGGATACACATAAGCTAGTTTCGATTAGGTTACGTGCAACATGTTTTCGTGAAAATCTCCATTTTTTCAGGAAAATATGTTGCACGTAACCTAATCGAAAGTAGGTTATTAAAAATAAATGAACAAATTAAATTGAATTTAAAAATAAATGTGTAATTTAATCTTTTAGATATAAGTAATTTCGTCAATTAGGTTGCGTGCGGTATATTTTCCTAAAAGGGGGATAAAAGAAAGAGAGAGAGACGGAGAGAGAATTACTTCAATATTTGCGATCAAAGGTGTGAAATTTCATCAATTAGATTGCGTGCAACATATCGTGCGAGCCACAAAATTTTGTTTCAGAGCTGGCTGTGAGATAAATGAGGTATGTCGCATATTATTATTAGTTCAATTGAATTAGATTTTTTTTTCTTTAACGAAAGATGGTTGACGGGAATTCGGTTTGAGGAAGTGCAGATGATTTGGAATTTGCGTAAGCATCTAGCTATTCGGCCACTAACGATAATTAAATTTTTGAGATTTCATTTTAATAATGAACGAGACATACACTAGACATCCATTGACCCTCACGGTCACTTCTTCGTTCCGAAAAAGTGACCGTCCGGATGGGATTCGAACCCACGACCACGAGACCCGTGAGCAGGGGCTCCACTCACTGGGCCACCGCGGCTCCCGAATTATATTAAAACAAACAAAAAAATGAATGCTATATTTCTCTCTCTCTCTCAAGCATGGCCTACTCAGAAACAAAATTCGGTGGCTCACACCTTATTTCCTGAAAGGGGGATGCAATAAAAAATGAGAGACAGAGAGAGAGAGAGAGAATTAATTCCATTTTTTTTTTGATATAAGAAATTTCGTCTTTCCTGAAAGGGGGATGCAATAAAAATTGAGAGAGAGAGAGAGAGAGAGAGAGAGAATTAATTACATTTTTTTTTTGATATAAGAAATTTCGTCTTTCCTGAAAGAGGGATGCAATAAAAATTGAGAGATAGAGAGAGAGAGAATTAATTCCATTTTTTTTTGATATAAGAAATTTCGTCAAGGGTGAATTAATACAAGACATTCCCTCCGGGGTTAATCGCAATTAGTGGGGATTGAAAGAGAAAATAACGCAGGAAACTATTACGAGAAGGAATAGAGGGAAGAATTTCCCGGACGGTCGTAAAGCCGCCTCCGGTATAATCCCCGCAGGAGTCCGGCGGCGGTGCCCGGTCCGGGCGGGTTGGGGGGATTAAGGTGTCAGCCTATCCCCCTTCCCCCCGCCACACACGTGATATTAATGTCCGACCGCGGATGGGATAAACGCAACGTTTCCCATTCGAAAATCCCCGACATTTCCCAGCTGATCGCAATCTCATGGAGTATACTACGCCACTGGAGAATTGTCTCGGTTACATCTTTAAAATCAAAATCTATAAAAAGAAAATTTATATCCTAGGAGAAAAATAATTTAAAAATTTTCTCCACAAAACAATTTGTGTTCTCGTGCAAGTATTTTGAAATCCGATGAAGGAAAGTGTTCATATTTTTAAGGAATCTTCTAGAAGAATTGATTTTGAGTAAATTTGGAAATGTTCACGTTTGTGGCAATTGTTTTGATATTTTTATTGAGCCCTGGACAACTTTTTTTTCAAAAATTTATGTTCTCTTGCAATTATTTTGAAATCCGGTGGAGGAAAGTCTTGATATTTTTAAGGAATCTTTTAGTAGAATTGATTTTGAGTAAATTTGGAAATTTTCACGTTAGTGGCAATTGTTTTATATATTTGTTTGAGCCCTGGAAAAACAAACAACTTTTTTTCAAAAATTTGTGTTCTCGTGCAATTATTTTGAAATCCGGTGGAGGAAAGTTTTGATATTCTTGAAGAAACTTCCAGTAGAATTGATTTTGAGTAAATTTGGAAATTTTGACGTTTGTGGCAATTGTTTTTATATTTTTTTTGAGCCCTACACAAGCGAACAACTTTTTTTTCAAAAATTTGTGTTCTCGTGCAATTATTTTGAAATCCGGAGGAGGAAAGTTTTGATATTCTTGAAGAATCTTCCAGTAGAATTGATTTTGAGTAAATTTTTAAATTTTGACGTTTGTGGCAATTGTTTTTATATTTTTTTTGAGCCCTGCACAAACGAACAACTTTATTTTTTCAAAAGTTTATGTTCTCGTGCAATTATTTTGAAATCCGGTGAAGGAAAGTCTTCAAATTTTTTAGGAATATTGAAGTAGAATTGATTTTGAGTAAATTTGGAAATTTTCACATTTGTGGCAATTTTTTTATATTTTTTTTGAGCCCTACATAAACGAACAACTTTTTTTTTCAAAAATTTGTGTTCTCCTGCAATTATTTTGAATTCCGGCGAAGGAAAGTCTTCATATTTTTAGGGACTCTTCCAGTAGAATTGATTTTGAGTAAATTTGGGAATTTTCACATTTGTGGCAATTGTTGTTATATATTTTTTTGAGCCCTTCGCAAATGAACAACTTTTTTTTTTCAAAAATTTATGTTCTCGTGCAATTATTTTGAAATCCGGTGAAGGAAAGTTTTGATATTTTTCAGGAATCTTGTAGTAGAATTGATTTTGAGTAAATTTGGAGATTTTGACGTTTCTGGCAATTGTTTTTATATTTTTTTTTAGCCCTACTCAAACGAACAACTTTTTTTTCTTTAATTGTGTTCTTGTGCAATTATTTTGAAATCTGATGAAGGAAAGTTTTGATATTTTTAAGGAATCTTCTAGTAGAATTGATTTTGAGTAAATTTGGAGGTTTTCACGTTTGTGGCAATTGTTTTTATATATTTTTTGAGCCCTAGGCAAACGAACACCTTTTTTTCAAAAGTTTGTGTTCTCGTGCAATTATTTTGAAATCCGGTGGAGGAAAGTCTTCATATTTTTTAAGAATCTTCTAGTAGAATTAATTTTGAGTAAATCTGGAAATTTTCACGTTTCTGG
Source organism: Ocypus olens (assembly GCA_910593695.2). Lineage (NCBI taxonomy): Eukaryota > Metazoa > Arthropoda > Insecta > Coleoptera > Staphylinidae > Ocypus > Ocypus olens. The sequence goes on from OU343061.1 coordinate 49,920,942, forward strand.
CAATTGTTTTTATATATTTTTTTAAGCCCTGCACAAACGAACAACTTTTTTTTCAAAAATTTGTGTTCTCGTGCAATTATTTTGAAATCCGGTGGAGGAAAGTTTTGATATTTTTAAGGAATCTTCTAGTAGAATTGATTTTGAGTAAATTTGGAAATTTTCACGTTTCTGGCAATTGTTTTTATATATTTTTTTGAGTCCTTGATAAACGAACAACTTTTTTTTTCAAAAATTTGTGTTCTCGTGCAATTATTTTGAAATCCTGTGGAGGAAAGTATTGATATTTTTCAGGAATCTTCTAGTAGAATTAATTTTGAGTAAATTTGAAAATTTTCACATTTGTGGCAATTGTTTTTATATTTTCTTTGAGCCCTACACAAACGAACAACTTTTTTTTTCAAAAATTTGTGTTCTCGTGCAATTATTTTGAAATCCGGTGGAGGAAAGTTTTGATATTTTTCAGGAATCTTCTAGTAGAATAAATTTTGAGTAAATTTGAAAATTTTCACATTTGTGGCAATTGTTTTTATATTTTCCTTGAGCCCTACACAAACGAACAACTTTCAATTATTTTGAAATCCGGTGGAGGAAAGTTTTGATATTTTTCAGGAATCTTGTAGTAGAATTGATTTTGAGTAAATCTGGAAATTTTCACATTTGTGGCAATTGTTTTTATATTTTTTTTGAGCCCTACACAAACGAACACCTTTTTTTTCAAAAAAAATGTGTTCTCGTGCAATTATTTTGAAATCCGTTGGAGGAAAGTGTTGATATTTTTAAGGAATCTTCTAGTAGAATTAATTTTGAGTAAATTTGGAAATGTTCACGTTTCTGGCAATTGTTTTTATATATTTTTTGAGCCCTACACAAACGAACAACTTTTTTTTTCAAAAATTTATGTTCTCGTGCAATTATTTTGAAATCCGATGGAAGAAAGTTTTGATATTTTTGAGGAATCTTTGAGTAGAATTAATTTTGAGTAAATTAGGAAATTTTCACATTTGTGGCAATTGTTTTTATATTTTTTTTTGAGCCCTACACAAACGAACAACTTTTTTTCAAAAATTTGTGTTCTCGTGCAATTATTTTGAAATCCGGTGGAGAGAAGTCTTCATATTTTTCAGGAATCTTGTAGTTGAATTGATTTTGAGTAAATCTGTACATTTTCACGTTTCTTTCAATTATTTTTAACAAAAAAATTAAACTTTAGACAAACAAACAATTTTTCTCAAAAATGTTTGTTCTCGTACAATTATTTTGAAATCCGGTGAAGGAAAGTCTTGATATTTTTCAGGAATCTTCTAGTAAAATTGATTTTGGGTAAATCTGGAAATTTTCACGTTTGTGGCATTTGTTTTATATATTTGTTTAAGCCCTGGACAAACAAACAACTTTTTTTCAAAAATTTGTGTTCTCCTGCAATTATTTTGAAATCCGGTGAAGGAAAGTCTTCATATTTTTCAGGAATCTTGTAGTTGAATTGATTTTGAGTAAATCTGTAAATTTTCAAGTTTCTTTCAATTATTTTTAACAAAAAAAATAAACTTTAGACAAACAAACAATTTTTTTCAAAAATTTTTGTTCTCGTGCAATTATTTTGAAATCCGGTGAAGGAAAGTCTTGATATTTTTCAGGAATCTTCTAGTAAAATTGATTTTGGGTAAATCTGGAAATTTTCACGTTTGTGGCAATTGTTTTTATATATTTTTTTAAGCCCTAGTCAATCGAACAACTTTTTTTTCAAAAATTTTGTTCTCATGCAATTATTTTGAAATCCAGTGGAGGAAAGTTTTGATATTTTTAAGGAATCTTCTAGTAGAATTAATTTTGAGTAAATCTGGAAATTTTCACGTTTCTGGCAATTGTTTTTATATATTTTTTGAGCCCTAGATAAACGAACAACTTTTTTTCAAAAATTTGAAATCCGGTGGAGGAAAGTTTCGATATTTTTAAGAAATCTTTCGGAAGAATTAATTTTGAGTAAATCTGAAAATTTTCATGTTTCTGGCAATCGTTTTTCTATATTTCTTGAGCCCTAGACAGAAACAAACAATTTTTTTTCCAAAAATGTTGTTCTTGGTGCAATTATTTTGAAATCCGGTGAAGGAATGTCTTGATATTTTTGAGGAATCTTCCAGTAGAATTATTTTTGAGTAAATTTGGACATTTTCATATTTGTGGCATTTGTTTTTATATTTTTTTGAGCCCTTGATTAACGAACAACTTTTTTTAACAAAAATTTGCAATTATTTTAAAATTCGGTGAAAGAAAGTCTTGATATTTTTGAGGAATATTCCAGTAGAATTGATTTTGGGTAAATCTAGAAATATTCACGTTTATGGCAATTGTTTTTATATTTTTTTGAACACAATTACAGGAAATTTCAACAATTTGCGTTGAGGAAAGTCTTCGGATTTTTAATTATTTTTTTAGATAAAATCGCCCTCTGGTGTTTCGCGCACCCACCTTAATGTTTCAGTTTCCTATAAATTTAGTCGTTAGCAAATAAATTTATCTTCATGCAGCTAGCGACATCTGTAGTTCAAAGGATATTTTATTTTGAGAGTATATTGGGATGCCTACGTTAATAATAATACGTTCAAATAATTTTATCTGGCTCCAGAGAATTTAAACGAAGTTTAGTTTTGAATTGAATTAAATTGAATAGAACATTCAGGGCCGCGCCAAGCGGGGCTGTTATAGGTGCCCAGCACCCGGGCGGCAGGCCTTAAGAGGCGCCGGTCATTAACTCGAAGCATCGAAGCTAAGAGCCCTCTTAGCTTGGCGCCCACCAAATCTTATTGTTTTTTTACAATTTACAAACAATTTATTTAAAAAAAAATCCACCTAAAATACTTTTTTTTCGTAACACGTACGTTCGTGAAATAGATGATTGTTTATTCTGTGCGTACGGATGCAAGCGCCAAAATTATGAACTCATCTCTTTGTATACGTTTTAACACGTTCACTGTATTACGGGGCATATGTGTCCCGTATTTGGCATAATAAAATTCCATCGAACTGGAGGTTGTAAGTTCCTCGTACTTTGACGGAATTGAAAGTTTTTTGGTACCGATCACAGAATGCGTTACGGGCCATATGTGTCCCGTCGTGGACTTCCATATTTGGCTGAATAGAATTCTATCGAACTGTTCTACGGGTTTAGGAAAAAAAAAACTTGACGGGGTTCATATGACCCGTACCGCCTATTATGAAGTCACACAAAAATCGTAGCCGCGGTGAACGTGTTAATAAAGCGTTTTTTTTATTATAAGGGTGGGGAGTATAGGGGCGCCAACTAATATTCACACAGGAGTCTCTAAATTAAAAGTAATTCCGTCATTTACACAAAAACGAAATTATGCCACAAAGCGTTTTGATCTAGGAACCAGTGGCGGCTCGTGGATGTTCGGCGGCGGGGCAACGGAAGAAAATTTGAACGAAATATTTGCTTCCTCTATAAGAGTAAGTAGTGCGTGTCACGAGCGACATCTTTGTCTTTTCCCCTTCCTACGGAAATCCACGAGCCGCCGCTACTAGGAACATTAAATCATGATCTAGAACTAATAATTCAAATCACAAATAGATCTCTCTGTATTTCTTCGACTGCGTATGTACGGTTGCCTACATTAAATACGTAATACTAGGCAGAATCGAAAGCAGCGGTGAATTGGGTTGCCTACGTTAAACCGTGATCTAGAACTAATAATTCAAATAAATCTCTCTGTATTACTTCGACTGCGTATATACGGTTGCCTGCATCAAATACATAATACTAGGTAGAACCAAAAGCAGCGGTGAATTGGGTTGCCTACGTTAAACTCTCTCGCGTTGATACATTTACAGGCGTCGCGACGCCGCGCCGGCGTACTTACCTAGTCGACTGCGTTTAACGGTGAGGTGGCACACGCCGCGGCCACCTGTTGCCGCCCCCTGTAGATTATCCGCATAATCAACTTACCAAATAAAGCTTTTCCACCGAAACTGGCAGACTGCCGCCGCACTCGTACAAGTAGTTGCCCCGCATTTCCAATTCCACCAACGACGGAAGTTCCTCGGATATGAAAAATGCTTGGTAGATTTGATTATCTAAAAAAAATGTAATACATTTTTAAAAATATATACAGGGTGTTTTAAAAAAAGTCGAATGTTCCACCCACGAATAATACTCACCAAAAGAAACGAAAAAGGGTTGATAAACAATCAATTGTAATACACTTTTAAAAACACATACAGGGTGTTTAAAAAAGATCAATTATTCCACACACGTATAATACACATCAAAAGAAGTAAAAGAGTGTTGATAAACAATACATTTGATTATTTTAAAAAATGAAATACGTTATTAAAAACATATACAGGGTGTTTAAAAAAAGTCAAATGTTCCACCCACGAATGATACTCATCAAAAGAAGCAAAAAAGTGTTGATTAACAATAAATTAAATAAATAATGTGATACATTATTAATGACATACACAGGGTGTTTATAAAAAGGTCGAATATTCCCCCAATTACAATACCAATCAACATAAGCCGAAAAAGTGTTAATGAAAATGTGTAGGTCCGCAAATTAATTGTTTCAGAGATGGAGTTGATTTTTTACTTTGGTGAAAAAATTGCATTATAACAAAACGCACAGTAAACGTTCTTTCTTATTCTTTCGAATAACCCTGGAATATGGCAGGAATTTGTTGCGTTATTAACGCATTATTATTGTTTTATAGTATATTTTCGATAACTCTTTAAGAATTTAATGAGAGATTCCAAATTTTGTTTAAAATTAAGACTAAAACGTGCGCGGTTCGTTGACCCAAATTTCCGGGGAAAACGAGAGCGAAATTCCGGCCGAACTTTTGTAATAAATCACCCTCGCACACCACCTGTGGCGCTCGCAGGAAATCCGTGAACCGGGAATCTCCCCCATAAAGCGATTTTTCACCCTCGCACGCCGCCCGACACGACGCGACGCGCCGGCGTTTGTTTGTTTTCGAAACCGGTGCGAAAACCACCTGTTGTTTGCCACAACACGCAACAAAAAAAAACAAAACAAAACAAGCAATAATTTCATTACTACATCGCTAAAACGATCGACATATTACAGTTGTGGAGACAACTTGACAACATCCAAAATAGTATATTATGCAACAAGTGTTATAAACGGCACTTTAGTCACGAGTTAATTAGGCACGAGCGGAGCGAATGTCTAGAGAAGTTTATAACACGAATTGCATACTATACTTTTTCTACGACTAAATTGGTAAAATTTTGAAATTATTTTATAATCTTAAATGAACATGGTAATAGTACAATATTATTAAATTAGTCTACTTGGGTAAATATACATTCATAATTAAGTTAGAGACATTATGGCAATTGCTAAAGAAAATCATTTATTCTCCTAAATTTCTTTGATGTTGTTTATTATTTATTTCATTTAAGTTGAACGTGTTCCTTGTTTCATTTATTTATTCTTTATTCTGACAGATTGTTGATAAGTGACAACTAACTTGATTTTGAGTTTCAATTGATTTTAGCGATTTAAAAATCTGCAGCTAACTTCAGTCCATGACTAAAATGCACAAAGTCACAGTTTGTCAAGGTGTATTTAAAGAATCACTTAGCGTCATGGAAACATATGCGATAAATGACATTTTAGAGGTGGGAGTAGAAAAACTAAATTTTATATCATCGTTAGTGGCTGAATGGTCAAACCTATGCTAAAAAGAAAAAAAACTAAATTACAGAAAAGAAAAAAAAAATACATTCAGCGATTAGAAAAAATGCAACAAATTCTCTGCTGGAATTCAAAATTTTATTTTTGAGATGTCTCTAAAACAATCGACATATTACAGCTGGAAATAAAAATGGAGGAATTGAAGATTGCATTCGGCGATTAGAAAAATTCTAGGTAATTCATCTTTTCCGGAATTTGCTTCAAAATTTCAAAATCTATCGAGAACGAATTTATTTTTGACATAGCGCTAAAACAGTTGACATATCAGAGTTGAAAACAAAGTGAGGACATTCGAAACTTAAATTACAGAAAAGACAAAATTACAATCGGGGCGATTAGAATTTTTTTTTTTTAAATCATCTCTACTGGACCTTAAAAATTTCAAAATCCATCTAAACAATGTTTTGATTTTCCTTTAAAACAATTGATATAACTAAAAAACAACACGTGAAACTTAAACGGAGGAAATGAAAATTGCATTTGGCGATAAGCAAAATTCATCTCTTCTGGAATTAGCGTAAAAATTTCGAATATTCCTTACTTCTCACGGTCGCTTGATATTGCTGTTCCTCAAGGTACCATATCAAGTCCTCTTTTATTCAAATGATTGCTTACTTTTCCCTGTTATTAGATCTATGTATCTCTTGGGAAATAAATAAATTATTATTATTAAACTATTGCACTAATAATATCGGAAGAGGAAATCAATAATTAACAAATGACAAAATAATCTTGATGTGTTTTATCATCAGAAACGATTCAATAAAATGCACTTTGTTGGTATCACACACGAAAAGTTCCTGAACCACAATGTATCTTAAAGTAATGTGGTATTGAGTGTTGAAAAATTTTCTTATAAAGTTCATCGGCCTTCCTCTCTCCAGAAATTTCATCCACTTGAGCGGCGGCAATTAATGAAATTGTTAAGCAAACAAAGATACGGAATGACTAATATTTCAGGGCGTCAAGTGTCCGCGCATTGGGAATTGGATACGAGAGTGCGCAGCCTTTATTCGGTGGGAAACGATTTACTTGTCGATCCGGAGTGCTGCGCTCACCAAAAAATCCGTAAATAAACAATCGATAGCGAGCGTGTGAAGTAAAGAATAATGAGGCTTGAGAAGTTTGAAGAAAAAAAAAAATAAATAAAAATAGACGTAATCATCTAAAGTTAACGAGTCGCGAGTGGTTGTGAATTTACATAATGGATTTGGGCGTCAAGTACGTGAAAAGGTTTTTTTTTTTTGGTCACTCAACAATTCAATAAATAATGCATTTTTGGTTTATGGTTAATTTCCATATCCATAACTCAAAAAGTATACGCGACGACTTGTATAAAAAATAACCAATTCAGAAATTTGCTTCAAAAGTTATGAATAAACCATGAATTTGGGATTTTCTGCAAACCAATTATAGCCCTTCCAAAATGTCGTGACGCATTGCGAAACGGAACGAAACTCATAATTATAATAAAACACTTTTACTTTGTTGGTATAACACAAATTTTATTTTATTGTTGACTATAGTTTCAATAAGCCAACAATAAAATAAAATTTGTGTTATAGCAACAAAGTAAAGGTGTTTTATTATATTTACAACATGTATAACGAAGTAGAAGCCTCCACCATAAACAAACTCATAATTATCCAACGAGCGCAGCCGAGTGAACATAATGTGTCTATAACAGAATCGGTCGTCGAGAAGTGATCATTCATCTTCAATTCGGTGTTATCGCGTTCTCTCTCTTTCTCACTCTGCGCAAACCTAACCTCCAGGTGTCACGACATTTTGTGGCGGCTCTACTTGGTAGAACTATACAAACTTGAACTTGGAAATGGTATTATTCGTAATAACTACTGCGAAATGAGGGTTTGTTATAACTCCAAGTTGGACGGTGTTGCAGTTGCAAAAGAAATATACCGGGAATGCGGCAAGAGGAACAATTTCGCCAATTAGCGACGGCACTTACCGCAAACCGGAGGACCGTCGCCCACCGAGAGAAGAATGGACTCTTAAAGAGTCCCTCGCCGCAAATCGCGGGCGGCGGTTTCTCGCCGAAACAAAATCGAATCGCCCATTGTTCGGGAATGTCTAAATAACATTCCACGGCGGAGTAGTCTTTTCTTCTTCTCTCGCGTCTCCCGTCATCATCAAATCTGTGCGCGGGTTTCGTTCCCACAGGATGTGTGCGTGTGTATAAAATTAACATTCGCACCCCTTTCGCGCGCGGCCTCGGAATTAACATAATCCCCTTTTTGGTTTCTGATGTCTGGATGGCGGAATGGGCAAATGAACTCGACGCGTCGTTTTTAAATAAATCGCATATAAATCTCTGGGGGTGCGTCACGGTTAAAAGCGACGCCGCATTAAACGGGAGCATCTTTCAAAGAAATGAAATTACATGCGGACGGAGAAAAAAAATCAACCCTTTACAGAAATGCAGGCATAATGGGACGGGGAGGGATTCGTATTTAAATTTTTGGATTTACGTTTGAATCGAGTTGGCCAGGGCTGTAACATCTGCGAAGCGAATGATTGTCTCAGTTTCTGTAAGTCTCACAAATAATTTTTATAACCAAATAGTGTTCAGAATAGGATTCAAGACTTGAAAAAATACAAAAATAAATTTTTGAAGAAAAAATAAATTTAATCGTTTTCAGTTTCTGTGAGTCTCACAAATAATTTTTATAAACAAAAAGTGTTCAGAATGGGATTCTAGACTTGAAAAAATACAAAAATAAATTTTTGAAGAAAAAATAAATTTAATCGTTTTCAGTTTCTGTGAGTCTCACAAATAATTTTTATAAACAAATAGTGTTCAGAATGTGATTCTAGACTTGAAAAAATACAAAAATAAATTTTTGAAGAAAAATTAAATTTAATCGTTTTCAGTTTCTGTGAGTCTCACAAATAATTTTTATAACCAAATAGTGTTCAGAATGAGATTCAAGACTTGAAAAAATACAAAAATAAATTTTTGAAGAAAATATAAATTTAATCGTTTTCAGTTTCTGTGAGTCTCACAAATAATTTTTATAAACAAATAGTGTTCAGAATGTGATTCTAGACTTGAAAAAATACAAAAATAAATTTTTGAAGAAAAATTAAATTTAATCGTTTTTCGGCGTTTCCAGCAGTTGTACGAACGACTTACATCAAAAGAAATTTTGCTTGTCTCAGTTTCTGCAAGTCTCAGAAATAATTTTTATAACCAAATAGTGTTCAGAATGGGATTCAAGACTTGAAAAAATACAAAAATAAATTTTTGAAGAAAAATTAAATTTAATCTATTTAAAATTGTAATAATTGTTGAAGTTGTTTATTGTTAGAAACCTTTACAGCTGTAACTACCATTACAGGATATGATTTTTGGCGCTCAAATACAGAAAACGCGTCGATTTTTTAAAATGCAGATTTCTTTATTTTACAAAAATTTTCAAAAACCATGAAGATTTTATAGTACAAGAAAATCTAAAAGCATTTCCCTAATAATCTCATTATGTAACCCAAGGATGGCAATTTCTAACTCTCAAAAAATTAAAAGCTGCAATTTTTCAAAAATCAAACCAAGTGCAGATTTCTTACTTCTACAAAATCTTTTAGAAATTATTGAGCTTAAGCATCACATCAAAATCCAAGCACGTTAATTATACAAGTTTCCAAATAATTATTATAAAAGGCAAGAATGGCAATTTTTAAAGCCCAAAACGTCAAAAAATCGTCGATTTTTCAAAATTTCAAAACAAATTTTTATAAAATTATTCAGAAATTATTGGGATCTTATATTACCGAAAAATCCAACTGTATTAATCGTACCGTTTCTTAAATAAGCACTTTTAAACCCAAGAATATCCATCTTCAGCGTTCAAGTGGCGATTTTTGAAAATTCGAAACGAGTGTCAAATTTTTTATTTTACAAAATTATTCAAAAACTATGGGCTTTCATATTACTGAAAAAATATAAGCTCGTTATTCATATGGTTTTCCTAATAATCATTATATAATCCTAAGAATAGCAATTTCTGACGCTCAAATATTGAAACATCGCCGATTTTTCAAAATTCGAAATATGTTAACTAACCCTAATTTTTACAAAAAATTTAAGTGCAGAAATTACATAGTTTTTCAAATAAATACCATGAAATGAAAAAAAAAATTAAAATTTCGTTCGCCGATTTGAAAAATTGTAAAAAAAATAATGGAACCGGGAATTTGCTTCAAAAGCTTAAGATACATACAAAAACAATGCATTTTTAATTTTGCATGAAAACAATTGCCGTATTGTAAGTGGAAACTAAGCAACAACGCTACAAACTTAAACTTGAAAAATTAAAATTTCACGATTTGAAAAATTGTAAAAAAAAAATAATGCAACCGGGAATTTGCTTGAAAAGTTTAAGATACATACAAAAACAATGCATTTTTGATTTTGCATGGAAACAATTGCCGTATTGTAAGCGGTGACTAAGCAACAACGCTACAAACTTAAAATGGAATAATTAAAATTTCAACGATTTGAAAACTTGTAGAAAAAAATAATGCAACCGGGAATTTGCTTCAAAAGTTTAAGATCCATACAAAAACAATGCATTTTTAATTTTGCATTAAAACAATTGCCGTATTGTAAGTGGAAACTAAGCAACAACGCTACAAACTTAAAATGGAAAAATTAAAATTTCAACGATTTGAAAAATTTCAAAAAAAAATAATGCAACCGGGAATTTGCTTCAAAAGTTTAAGATCCATACAAAAACAATGCATTTTTGATTTTGCATGGAAACAATTGCCGTATTGTAAGCGGTGACTAAGCAACAACGCTACAAACTTAAAATGGAAAAATTAAAATTTCAACGATTTGAAAAATTTCAAAAAAAAATAATGCAACCGGGAATTTGCTTCAAAAGTTTAAGATCCATACAAAAACAATGCATTTTTGATTTTGCATGGAAACAATTGCCGTATTGTAAGCGGTGACTAAGCAACAACGCTACAAACTTAAAATGGAAAAATTAAAATTTCAACGATTTGAAAAATTGTAAAAAAAAATAATGCAACCGGGAATTTCTTGAAAAGTTTAAGTTACATACAAAAACAATGCATTTTTGATTTTGCATGGAAACAATTGCCGCATTGTAAGCGGTTACTAAGCAACAACGCTGCAAACTTAAAATGGAAAAATTAAAATTTCAACGATTTGAAAAATTATAAAAAAAATTAATGCAACCGGGAATTTGCTTCAAAAGTTTAAAATCTATACAAAAACAATGCATTTTTGATTTTGCATGAAAACAATTGCCGTATTGTAAGCGGTGACTAAGCAACAACGCTACAAACTTAAAATGGAAAAATTAAAATTTCAACGATTTGAAAAATTGTAAAAAAAAAATAATGCAACCGGGAATTTGCTTGAAAAGTTTAAGATACATACAAAAACAATGCATTTTTGATTTTGCATGAAAACAATTGCCGTATTGTAAGCGGTGACTAAGCAACAACGCTACAAACTTAAAATGGAAAAATTAAAATTTCAACGATTTGAAAAATTGTAAAAAAAATAATGCAACCGGGAATTTGCTTGAAAAGTTTAAGATACATACAAAAACAATGCATTTTTGATTTTGCATGAAAACAATTGCCGTATTGTAAGCGGTGACTAAGCAACAACGCTGCAAACTTAAAATGGAAAAATTAAAATTTCAACGATTTGAAAAATTATAAAAAAAATTAATGCAACCGGGAATTTGCTTCAAAAGTTTAAGATCCATACAAAACAATGCATTTTTGATTTTGCATGGAAACAATTGCCGTCTTGTAAGCGGTGACTAAGCAACAACGCTACAAATTTAAAATGGAAAAATTAAAATTTCAACGATTTGAAAAATTGTAAAAAAAATAATGCAACCGGGAATTTGCTTGAAAAGTTTAAGATACATACAAAAACAATGCATTTTTGATTTTGCATGAAAACAATTGCCGTATTGTAAGCGGTGACTAAGCAACAACGCTACAAACTTAAAATAGAAAAATTAAAATTTCGCCGATTTGAAAAATTGTAAAAAAAATAATGCAACCGGGAATTTGCTTGAAAAGTTTAAGATCCACACAAAAACAAAGCATTTTTGATTTTGCGTGAAAACAATTGCCGTATTGTAAGTGGAGACTAAGCAACAACGCTACAAACTTAAACTGGAAAAATAAAAATTTCAACGATTTGAAAAATTGTAAAAAAAATAATGCAACCCAGAATGAGCTTTTGCATGTAAACAATTGCTGTATTAAAAACAACAAATTGAATTGTTTCTCAGTTCGCTTGTTACGAAACATCCGAGAGTAATGGAAACAAAACTTTTAACGGTGGCGCAACAATCCTACGTCGTTATCATTTATTAATCGCCCCGAAAAAAAAAACAAATGTATATCAGCCTAGATTCGTTGTACACGACGGTAAATCAAAAGTGCGTGTCCAGCCCGTAAATCCGGTATTAATGGCTTTAAATCAACGCGTAAACGGTTGCACAATTTCGTTTCATTGTGGCAACAACGGGGCGACGCACCTTGAAACAAACAAGCAACGAAACAACGAAAGGATAATAAAACAAGTGACAAGCGCACGTCCCTCACAGCCAGCTCGAAAAATTAAAGGAGGACGACAAGACCCAGAGGTTCGTCCGGAGCTGACGGGCCGTCTCGAAATTACTCAATTCGATCGTAATTACCATCCACGAAGAAAAAAAGTTTAAATGTTCATCAGTTAAATGGCAAATACCAAAATTTCGTACTGATGAAATATTTTTTCATTAATTGATTCTCCAAATTAAATTTAATAAGCAAGTTGTTGCAATTTTAAATTTTAAATTGTAATTTTAACTTTTGCATTTTTATATTTTATATTTATATTTTATTTTATATTTTGTTTTATATTTTATATTCTAATTAATACTTAAATGTGTCATGTAGTATAGAGGGCACTTGAAGATTGTCAATTTTAGCACTTCAAAATGTCTTTTTCGGCATTGTCATTTTTGACACTTGAAAGTTGTCTTTTATGACAGTTAAAAATGGTTATTGTTGAACATTGAGAATTGTCATTTACGGCACTCAAAAATGATAATTTTTGATAGTTAAAAACTCGTTTTTGACACTTGAAAAATATATTTTTCCGCACATAAAAATGGTTATTTTGCACAGTTGTAAATGGTAATTTTTGACATTTGAAAACTGTTTTTTTTACACTCGAAAATGGGCATTTTTGATAGATGGTAATTGTATTTGTTGGCAGCTGAAAATTGCCATTTTTTTGGCAATTAAAAATTGGCATTTTTGACAGTTGAGAATGGTCCTTTTTCAAACTTGAAAATTTTAATTTATGGCACTCGAAAATGATAATATTTGACAGTTGAAATGATCGTTTTTGACAGTTGGAAAATGTTATTTTTTGCACTTAAAATTGTCAATTTTTGTACTTGAAATTGTCTTTTTCGGCACTTGAAAATGGTCAGTTTGCACAATTAAAAATTGCCTTTTTGACACTTAAAAATGTCCATTTTACACTTTTGGTAATTGCCTTGAACAGTTGAAAATTGCGACATTTGGCAGTTAAATTTTTCATTTTTGGCACTTGAAAATTGTCGTTTTTGGCAGTTGACAATGGTAATTTTTTAACCATTTATGGCATTTGAAAATGATAAATTTTGAATTTATGGCACTCGTAAATGATAATTTTTGACAGTTTAAAACTATCGTTCTTGTAAAATGTCATTTTTGGGCACTTGAAGATTGTCAATTTTGACACTTGAAAATGTATTTTTTGCACTTGACGATTGTCTAATTTGGCACTTGAAAATGTATTTTCTCGCACTTTGTACAGTTGAAAACTGTCATTCTTGACACTTGAAAGTTGTCTTTTATGACAGTTGAAAATGGTCATTTCTGAACCTTGAAAATTGTTATTTATGGCACTCGTAAATGATAATTTTTGACAGTTTAAAACTGTCGTTCTTGACGCTTGAAAAATGTAATTTTTGGCCCTTGAAAATTGTGAATTTTGACTTCTTTTTGCACATGAAAATGATTA